>OY759208.1:126738802-129238802 GCA_963662105.1 Meiosimyza platycephala
GAAACTATTTTTTGCCATTATAATTTATAATTTAAGTTATCCTTGAATGTAACTTTATTTTTTTTTCCTTAACGCAATATGTTTTGAAAAAATTTAGAAACAATCATTATAATAGAAATAAATGAATTAAATCATTTTCACTTAATTTTTACAAATAAATTATTTATTTTTATTATTTAATCAAACAAATACTTTTTTTTTTAAATGCACGTCTTCGGTATATTAAAGTAGAGTACATATTTAACTGGGAATGGTTTTTATTTTGTTGAAAGATTTTAAAAATTCACTTATCTTTTACAAAAATAGTTTAGTGATAAAATTTACAAATGCAATTTATCTCTTCTTTTTTTTTAGCTTTTTGTTTTACAATATGATTGACTGAATATAAATTCTTTGTTTAAACATCATTTTAAAGTTAAGAACATATTAAAATTCTTAGTTTTTTATTAACTCATAAAAAATGCAACAACAGAATATAACAAAATTAACTAACTACATATCATTATTTTTATATTACAGTACTTGTTATCATAAAAGAATTTTAAGTCTTTAGCGTCCTCTTAGAAAATAGGAAAAGAAATGCAGGAATATTTAACTTGAGTGTTTTCCATTAAAAGATATAAGAAAATACAAACTTAAGGCTGCAATAATTTTGCCTGATTTCTGGAATACCACTTTTTGTTTTAATTTAAATTACGCTCATCGCTGCACGTCGCGTCGTTTGAGCACATCAAATATCACATCTGATGCATCAGGCTCATCATCATTTTGTGAATCATCGGAATCTGTGTTTTCTAATAGTGGCATAGTTTGAGCGGAATGTTTATTTTGAAATGAAACTGCCGTTAATGAAGAAGACGACAAGGCATTGCTGTGGTTAGCATTTCCTGTAGATGTGCCAGCGTTTACACTAATATTAGTCTCATTATATTGTAAGTCCTCATCATCGTAATGATTGAGCACTTCCATTTTTACCATTGTTGAATATTTATGTACCAAATGGCAGCAGATACCAGCTAAACAGACAACCAGACCAAGAACATTCATAAGTGTTAGCTGGTCACCATTTAATTCAACAGCGAGTGCTAATTGGCAGATGTCCTAATGGATAATAAAATAAAAGTGCATGCATTCAGATTTACCATATATGTAACTGATTAACCCACTTACTTTAAAAATTCCAGCTATTGATAGTGTTAAACTTGATGTTTTAGAAAGCACCAAAAACTCACTGACTTCCATTAGAAATGCAAGCGTAGCACCCAATGTTATTTTAAATAAAATGTCATAAATGGTGATATTAGGTACTCCAGTTAAGTCCCTAAGGATATCATAAAGCTTTTGACCTAAGAGAAAGTCAAGATTTTTTAACGATATTTTTACTATCTCGTACTGATGAAAAGATAAAACGTACCTTCGAACGCAATCAAAAATGGTACAATTGAAGCAATCATCCATAGTTGCATGTGAAAAATCATATCGACAGGATTATGCAAACCTAGTTTTGATTTTTGCATTACAAATTGTGCAAAACTCCAACGAACACCACTGCTTAGTGATGCAACTAAGATGAATGTGAAACCTAAAGCATCAAATTGGGTTGATTTGTAGGTAAACATAAAGAGACCGATAGCAATCAGACCAACGATCATTACAAGCGACCAGCTCTAGAAAATATAAAGCGAATGAAAAATTTATAAAAAAAAAATAATATAAAACAATATAAGGAGGTACAGGTTGAATGAGATCGAGGCATACATAAGAACATTCTTTTGGTACGATTTCTATAACATTAATTATACAATTATTAGGACTGTCCGAAATGAAATTCATCACATGATACGATTCTTGATTTAATTATAAGCACTATAGGATAAGTAAGGCAGAATCATTGCAAATTATGTTTTATGGAAAATTGTGTAAGTAAAAATAAGATAGATACTCGTACTATAAGTAGAGGTAAGCCCAATATTCATTTATGCAACTTAAATGCTAACAGTTTGCTATTTGTGTTTTTGGAACAATGTAAAATTTAATATGTATTTTACAGAGCTGTTTGTTCAGTAGTTTTAGTGCAAAAAACAACAAAAAAATTACAAACGCAAAATGTAATTTTTTTGTTGTTTTTTGTTTGTAGTTTTAGTGCAAAAAACAACAAAAAAATTACAAACGCAAAATGTAATGTGATGAGCTTAGATATCTATCGATAATTCTGAATTAACGTAAAAATGCAAATTATATATTTTTGTAAAAAATTTGTTTACAATTACCTTCTTTTCCAATCCTAATAGTATGGCAAAAAATAAAATAAACACAATTGTTGATGATTTGGTCATTGTGTAGAGCGAAATGGGCACTAATTCCAAGCCCCAATTTGAAAAGCCAATATCAATGCCACTGGCAATACCAGTTGGAGCCATTTTGCGCACAGCTGTTCTCCAATCCAGTTGTACACGAGATTTGCCCATGCGACATTTGTAAATGCAACGTACAATCGCTGCCAACATATATTTTATCACGAGATGATATAAGACAATACTCAATGGAAATTTTAGCTCCTGCAAATTTGGAAAAAATGAGATTAAAATTATTATTTATTAATATTATTAATACATACTTAAAATTATAATTTATTATTAGAAGTTACAGCTTACAATTTAAAAAACTTTGTAGAACGACATAATTTAACAAATTTAGAGCAATGCATACGATGTAGGCATTGTTTTGTTTTTTTATTTGTGTTTTTGGAACAATGTAAAATTTAATATGTATTTTACAGAGCTTTTTGTTCAGTAGTTTTAGTGCAAAAAACAACAGAAAATTACAATCGCAAAACGCATAAAAGGAACAAAAAATGGGAACGAGCTGCTTATACTAGTTTCAATGACCGCTACGTCATATCATCAGTAAGCTTTGTTAGCCGATGTTTAAAAGTCTGCAAGCACACTATATTTTATTTTCTGCATTGACCAGTTAAGAATCATAGCAACAAATATGAACACAGTGCACACACACATTCCTTCTCCCTTTACATGCACTTGCTTTTTTGCTCGGGCATTATTTAACATATGATCCAAATGGTTGAAGTTGGCCATAAAAAAAGTATAAAGTCAAAGTGACGAGCGCTAGGAGCGCCAAGTACTAATGTACACTTTATTTGCTTGTCATTAACACATTTCTTGCTATCCCACTCTAAAAATTTAAGGAAGTAAACTGGTAACATATTGCAATACTAATACTTATGATTAAGATTTGTTAACGTGTTTAGGACTTCAAAAATGCCACATACAAACTTATGCCTCAGCACGTCTGGTCGAACAATTTTAAAAAGTATCGCGTTCTTTGACATCAGTAATTAAGGATTTCGATAGACTGAACGAGTCAGAAACATATTGCAGTCATAAAAAAGTTTTAGATCTGTAATAAGGAGCTATGAATCTCAAACTGATAGCCATTATATCTCTGATAATAACCCAGGTAGTTCAATTTGATTTTATAAAATTACATTAAGAGCTATTTATGGTGGTTGGACTTCTTTTTTTGTGCGACAAAAAATATCTACTAGGAGCGTCGCAAACATAATTTTCTAGAAAAACCTTTAAAAAAAACCGCCTCTTTGATAAGTGTTTTTTATGCAAAGACTCAGAGTTGCTGGGGATGCGAGCGCTTTTCTCAGAGGCCCTTAAAAGGATGCTTAAAATCTAACATAACGTTAAATCTTTTTACTGTGGAATATAATCGAATGTAATAAAATTGTATTATACGGTGTTGCCAAATTTAAAAATTAATAGCTTCGTTTTTGATTTCACTTTGTAGATAATTAACTGGCTTAAGAACAAAATCTATGTGGAAATAAGTAAATTTCTGCCCGAAATCTAACATTAACATATAAAACAAACTTTTGTGTATTTGGCAGCATAACAAATACGTTTATATCTGATTAAAAAAAATTTATGTATAAACGTTAATATAGTTTCACATCCTCCAGTCTGATTTAGACCACCCTGTAGTGTTTAAGACATTAATATACTGGCTATGAGCATCTGGTGCTTAAACTATATCTCGAACGAATTAATTTATAGTAAACTTGCCAACGCGGAACTCTACGGGCGGAACTGTCGATTGGTCATACATTCTACAAATGCGCAGTTAATTCTGCAAAAGCTGTACCGATGCATGTAGCGAATTTATGTTTGGACTGAGAAAATTAAGTGGAATTGAATCTTTGGCGTTGTATAAGTTTTTCGTACACAACTCTATTTGTTCCCACCACAATATTGAATTTTGATAAAAATGTCAACATATGGATATAATCTGATACAGAAAATTTACCTTGATCAGAGCTTTTTGATAAAACGTCAAACATATGGACAACGAGAGATACAGCAAAATTGTGGCTAATGTGCCAATGGCCATTTGCATGAATCTCGAACCAGGCAAATGATGGATATTTGTAGCCGCTGAAATACCGCCGCTTTCACTGTGGACGCTATCTTTACCGGCAGCAGTGTGACCATTTGGCTGATAATCAGAATCAAAATCATCATCGTGAAACTTTAGACGATGTTCGTTGTCCAATTCGATCTCTTCGTTCTCATCATCATTACTAACAGCATTTCGATGGTGATTGTGCAGATGCTGTGAGGATCGACGTTGACCAAAACTGTTGTCTTCATCCTGGTTGCTGACGTTGGTACTTAATCGTTCATAACGTGGCTGCGACATGGTGAAGGTGAAAGTACTGATGACAGTGTGCGGGGTGCAGGCAACAACAGCAGATGGAAACAACAGCGTTTAGTATGCAAACGCTCCGTTGAGCTAGAATGGGAATCCCGCTAACGCACTGCACTCACAAACTCGGTTCACTGACGTTTACGTCAAGACAGACTTATTTATTTTTTTCCTATGATGTCGCGTTCATTTTCATTCCATATGTTTACGGTTTTCGTGTATCGTATAGCTGTTGCTATGATGGATTTCTGATTTTTTTCCAACTTTCTTATGCTAAGTTCTTCTGGTTTTTTAAATCGTAAATTTTAAGTGTAAAGTACTTGGGAACAATTCGTACTCTTCCGTCGTCTTCTTTGCAACTGTTTTTGCAAATTTTTTTAACTTTGATCGCGCGGTGCTGTTGCTTTCTTGTTTGACGACTGCGCTTTTGTGCAAAATTTAAGAACCAATTTTTATGTAAACTTCTTTGTTTTATTGATAATATAATTTTCAATAGCGACGTTTGTTGACGTTGTCAGTTTTTTCATTTTAGAGCTCGTTTTGACGTTTAATCCCAGATGAAAACTTTGAAAATTCCCCAAAAGATTTATTGCCCCAATTTACCCCAAAAACTTTTTATAAAAAACACTACTTTTTCAGACAACAACAAATTCTTAGTTCCAACTGGACTGATATTTTTTGTACGATTTGTCAACACAAATCTAATTTGAGCGACGTAACAAAAATTCGAAAAACGCAAAAATCTAGCGAGAGTTTTCTATGGCGCGTGCGATTTGTGAACTTAAGCATAAATTACAATGATGACGAGCCGACGAGACGAACGCGAGACGAGTATAGTTAAGATTGTCAAATTTACTCGTCGTCATGTAGTTAAACACAATTGCGACGCGACGAGATTCAAATTTGTATATGAATTTCATTTTGTTGCCATTCTAAAAATATTTTGTTTCTGTGTCGAGGACATATGTATATATCTGAAATTGGAGACTTGAACTTTATTTCCCCTGTCTGCTTCGCGTGAACTGCCCGATATGTTGAATATACATACATAAGTATGTAAATATTCAGGCCTGTTCTGACTCCGCTGGAAATGGAATTGAAATTCAAAGTTTATTTCGTGATCATACAAAAATAGGGAAATCCGTCATAATTACTAATTTATAAAATATTCTTTCAGTACAAGAACACATACATACATACATACTATGTGTGTGGGAGAGACAAAATTTTAGTTACGGGCACATACAATTTTTCGAATATGTAAATACTCATTCAAATTATTCCAGAAGTTTCCAACCTTGTGCTTAAACAGCTCAATGACATTTATTTGAAAAAGTTCCTAAAAAGAATTTTCTTTGATTATCAGCTTTAAGGTTTTGAGCTCATAAATTTTCGCGCACCACTTGAGTTTATTTTCTACGCGATTTCGCGCGGCACCTTCGATGTCACTAGCATCTGCTTCATATGAATATATCAATTCTACTTTGATGAAATCAATTGCTATCCGTAATATCGTGACCGCGGACATTGTACATTGTTAACCTCTTAACTTATTTGCTATATCAGCAAAATCTCTTATTTTTGTAACAACAACCAATGGAGGGAGTAGATATAAAAATCGATAAGCAGTTGAGCTGCTGGTATGGCAAATGGGCAGAAGATCAGATTCAAATCAATATCAATTTCCAGCACTTTTGGTACTCGCAAGTTTTTGCTTTTCTAGCTTTTCTGCCACAGCTTCTTCATTTCGGACTATTTTATAACTTTTATTATGAAAACGATACGAACTCTGTTCTCATTTGGATTTTGGTTCATCGAATGTATGTTCCTTTGTCCCATAGCGACAGATGCAACAATAAATTGGTATTGCCAATACATATTGACGGTTGTATTCTTAGTTGACTATTTTCAAATTGCCTAAGTCGATTTAAAAACACAAACCAATTTAAGTGTTCACTTAAAAAAATCTTCCAATCATTTGTTGCTAAAAATGCTCTGAAAGTATATGAAATAGAAAAATTATTAAATTCATTGGAGATGGCCCATGTTTAAAATGTGATAAAAATATTAACAAATTGCTATTAATTTAAAATTTTTAAAATGCCACACACACTTACCATGTTGAGCAAAAAAACTATTTAAAAATAATTCTTTAATTTGTTCCTATTATTATGGTCTAGGATAGGGATGGCCAACTGCGGTGCCCAAAAGTCGACAGCGCGCTGACGTTTACAACAAACGTTTCGTGTGAAGGAATTCCAACGAAAAAAAATATGAGTATATGTAAATGTGTTTTGTCTTTTCCAGGTATGGAAAACATTACCCAGTAGGGGATTCATGAACTGCCATGATCCACCGTCAGTTATGTTATAGCGAATTATGGCCAACTTCAATAGCTGTGCAAATTTTGATATCCTTACAGCACATGCGCACTATAACTTCATGCCACAAAGTCCACAATTTACAACTGTCACTTCAAGAATACACACAGGATAAATGATACAAAATCCTTGTGACTTCAAACATTGAAAAACCCCCAGCACGGCAATAAGACAAAAAGTTTCACTGGAGCGAAACGTCGATTTCTTTTTGTTCATTGAAAAGTTGTGTCAATATATAAAAGTAGTCGGAAGAAAATCGGTAGCCGTGAACGCAATGCTATAAATATAGTTGAAATATAAAATATACACAAATGTTGCTTGCTTAAGTATTTATATGCATCTATTAAAATAGCTGAAAAAGGTTAAAAGTCGCTTTCAAACCTTGAGAATTGAATAAAAACTTTTTTCTTTCTGTGTTTTATGTGAAGACGCAAAGATTTTCAGTGTTCGAAATAGAAGTGTAAAAAATTAATCTTAATGAATTTTGCATAGATTTAGAGACTTCAGCTGAAAACACTAAAACTTGAGACGTGTTGTATTGTAACTGATAAAAAAAAAAAACAAAAAATGTCTTCAAACAGTGAGCAGGTATGTTATATAAAAAGTTTTGATATTTAGTTCATCTTATGATTATGCCCATGAAAAGTCATTTAAGCATAAGATATATGCTGCTGGAAATCAATGAATCGTAACATACATAAATATTGCGTTATTTTGCAAATAAGGGGAGAGTAATTTTACGCATTACTTGTTCATTCAACTTGCATGTATTTTGTTTAACATAAGGATTGAGTGCACTCATTGGGAGGAAGTTGCTTTTGAGATGAAGTTGTCGGAATATGAAATCTTATTTCAACAGTGTTGGGATTTTTAATATAAAGCTTTTATTTTCTGTAATCATACACTGTTGGTGCGATGAATATTTAATTATAAAATAGATGTCCATGATATCGATGGATGCTACTTTCTTAATGTGACATTAATAGTTTAACGGATAACTAAAAAGATTGTGAAAATATCTCTGAAACTTGTTGCACTACCTTTCGATTAGATTCGATTTCGATAAGATAGCTTCAGTGTGATCGGTTGGTATTTGTAATTTTACCGATTTAATGTTTGCGAATTCAAAAAATTAAATATTAAGAGAAAATTACATGTGCGACTGTAAATCTATCAATATTATTTCAAAATCCAATAGCAACATCTCTCCATACATGGCAAGACATTTTTTGCCTAGACTTTTTTGAACAAAGGCTTGATGACAAGTTTTTGAAAATGGTTGTAACCTTAAATGAATTGCCTGACAGCAATATCACTATTATATTTATTCAGAAGAAAGTTTAGCCGAGCTGTTCGCATCTAAGTATCAAAAACAAAAGTGTTAAAAATGTATTGCATATCTTACTTATCCACATGAAACTTAGATATTTAGGAAAATTGTATATAGTGAGAACAGGTACTTTATACCTGTTGCAAAAAGTTCTAGTCTAAGCTGATGCTGTACGAACATATACCTAATCAGACAAAAGCGAATACTCCGGTTCTGATCACTTTGTTGGTGTAGCTAAAATTTTGTGATGGCAGTACATAACTACTCTAGCTGCAGATGACATCAACCAGTACTGCCATCGGTGTTTAGTAATAATACCATATCACAGTAATTTGACAGTTAATAGTTCGATTTAAGTGGTGTAGGCATCAATTGATAGGCAATAATTATTGTGCAAAAGTTTCTAATCGGTTGAAATATTTACATAAGAAAAAAATTCCAAAGTGATACACAAGGAATTGCATGTTTTTATATCCCACTCTTAACATTTAACTCACTCCACCAAACATTAATCTTAACTAATTCTAGCTCTCGTACTTTTTGTAGTTACATTAATCTCTGGCTGATAGGAACTTCACAACTACTTTCTCAAATAATTTGACTAAGGATGCAACCAAAACTTTAACTTCAAAAGTACAGGAGCCCACTCACTGAATATTTTTATTTTTCATGCTCATTTTTTTTTTTTGAAAAAAAAAAAAACCATACAAAAAAATCGTTATCCTTCAAGATACGTTATCTACCTCTCTGTATCTTTAATGCAGTTGGGTTTTGTGGTAGATTTTATCCATAGAATTTTATAGCTTCAACTAAATTCACTTTTTCCATATAGTTGAAAATTGCGACAATCTAACAAGAGACCAAAATGGAGAAAACAAACACATTGCTGTTTTAAACACAGCGTTGCAGCACATCGCTAAGACATTTGTCTTAATCTTAAAAAAAGAATCTAATTGTTATTAACTAAGATAAAAATCCATTTACTTAATTTTGCTTACCGCAATACTTAAGCGTGGCACGTACGAATGCTGCTGCCACCCAACAGATTAACCAGCCAAGTCGAATATACACGATGCTTACGAATAAAAAACAAACAAAAAAAACCACTGACATCATACAAGAGTAATGAATACCTATGAATGCTGCAAATGGCTGTCATTGAACTATTTCTCTTTATTTTTTTGCCACAAGTTGGTCTTACGTAGTTTTTTACAGTACGATTGTTCAGCATTATCGTTCACATTTCTGTGAAGGACTTAACTTTATTTACAAAACCACACATTCCGATTAGTGAGGTTTATGATGTGGAACCTGGCAACCGTTGGTTGCAATATAAAAATATAAATTTTCAATTTTGATTTTTTGAATAGAATCGAAATTGAATTCACTCCTAATAATACAAAATTTAAAAAAAATCCATTTTTATTTCCAAGTTCAGTTTGACCGTTAACATTTATAAAGAAATTTACGTATATTTCTCTGCAAAACCTTTGTAAAGATTAAAGATACGGCATAATGAATTAAACGACGTCAGAAGCAAATACATGCTATCAAGTGGAAGGCTAACACCTGTACACCAGTTTAAACAAAATATTTCACTTAAAATGTATTTTTCGAGGAATTTGTCAGTTTGGAACTAAAATACTTAGGAATACTTACAATTATAAGTCAACAAATGACATTTTGCAGTTCATCAGTAAATCTAAAAAAGCTAAGGAGTGCTGGGTTATTGTAAGACTGGTAGTCGGAAAGACCACAGCATTGTTTTCTGAGATATTAAATTTGTATACATTGCGTATAAATGAATGTAAGCATGGGAATTATATCAGCAGCATTTTTGTCTAACGCTTTTGTTAGTGATAAAGCTTATTAGGAAAAGTATTTTTTCAAGCTAAGAAAATATAAAAATACATATAGCAAATCAATTTGCATGCATAATTTTTCATTTCCATCAATTATTAAGTAAACTTTTTACTTGGTTTAAAACTTCAACCTAAATTGCTAAGACATCTAATAGCGGTAGTAGCTAAATTCAATTATTCTATTAAATAATATTAACATTGTAAATTCTTTTATGTTGCTATAAAACTGCTTCTAAACTTACATTAAAAGTTTAGTTTTCTAGCTATTTATTGTTCTATCTGCAGGAAATGTTTTGATAGAATATAAAATTTAGTTGTTTCGTAATTTTTGTTTTACTTTCCACACATTGCAATTTGACTGTTGAGCCAACAAAAAAATGCGTGCCTTGTGTTGAGTTTATTTATGTTCATATACATACATATACATATGTTCGTATGTAGTAGCCAAAAACACTTATTGTTTGGACTAGCTTGTTGAATATTTTTTCTATGTTTTCCTGTAAACTAATTGAGATTAGTCAGCGTTAATATACAAACAAGCACTCAAATGTGTTTGCACATACTTAACAGATCTTCACACATACCTTAGTACATGCATGTAGTTGGGTTCAACGGGTATGCTGATTCTTTTTAAAAAGCGTATTTATACATACATACATAACATACTTTAACGACACTGTATTTCCAGCAGATATATTTGCAGTTTGATAGACTAAGAGATATGGTATAAGTAACAAAACCGGAGCTATGAATTTTTGAAAGTGAGCCTCTAAGCCAAAAATCACGAAATTCTCAAAATTTTAGTTCGCTCTATTTTGAAAAAAAAAAAAAATTATTTTAAAAAATCCTCGTGTACGTATCTCTTCTTTTTCGATACGGAACCTATAAAAAAATTTCAGCCAAATCAAAAATGCGTCGTCCGAAAAGTTTTCGGTTTGTAGAAGACCCACATACGATTCAAGTAGCTTCTAAATACACAATATAATAGTTGAGGCAAACCAATTTTTTTTAAAGCACTTTACGTCAGTATGTGTAATGTGTACACTGTGAACGATAAAGCACGATAAACGAAAAAACCATTGTATATTGGCGTTCTTGTATAATGTTTTTCTTGTTGTTTTGTTTCAGTTTGCTTAATGCATCATTGTTATGCAAACTCTTGTATGTATTTTAGTTGCAAGTGTATAAGCATATGAGCATGTGTGCATATGGTCACAACTCCTTAGGTGTATGTTTGTATGTAATTCAATATGTTGCAAATATTGCTGAAAAGTAAATTATGCAGTTAAAACTCATTTTATACCGTGCATATAATTCACATGGACTCCAATCAAGACAACAACATACTCAAAATTAATTTACCTGTTAACAGTTTAAGCTCAATTGTATGAAATGCTCTTATAGCACATGTGACTGCATTCATTTCAAGTTGATATATGACGTATGATTAATTTCAATTAAAATGTGTAATTATGCATCACTCATACGACATGTTATGCGGATGCAAAGCCTATCGTTGGATGCGGTGGAACTTTGAATAATTGCGAGTTGTCTAAAAATGGTCTAAAAATATGGTCTCAACCTTCAGATTTTGGAAAGTTGTAGCATTTGAAATTTAATGCTTGCACATTATTGCTCATTATTTTCAACATCACTGACAAAGCCACGGCAAAATATTAACTACCAGCAAGTAACATTATGAAATTTCTAGTTTTGTTGTATATTTAAGAAGTTGGAATCATGAATACTTACACAATAATATAGAACAATGTTTAACTATAGCCGCAGTGTTAGCATATGTTTACATGGCGTATACGTAACTTTTAATTAAGCGCATTAACTTGTAAGCCATTAAATTGCTTTTTGCTGTTTTGTAGTCATCTTTACGGTACAATAGCGCCGACGAGACATGAACACATTTTTATTTGTAGCTGTTGTATTTTTAGTATAATAAACAAAATAACAAAAAACTCAAAAATAACAAACTTGCATTACTCGTAAAAAGTTGGTGGTGCTGCCAACTATGCGACAGCTACAACAAAAAGAAAAGTGTACAATGTTACCTCCTCACAGATCCTGGCTTCTCTTATTTGTTTTTGCTTTTCCATTTTTATTCTTGTTAACACTGAATTCTTGTTGTTGCTGTAACTTGGCATTAAAGCTAAAAAGGAAAACTAAAAATTTTTTACTACATCTAAAAATGAAGCGCCCTCAAAATATGCTGCAGGTTGCTACTGTGTTGAGCTGTGCTAACAAAGTTAAGTTGGAAGGTAACAACTTTTAAGATTCATGGTCAAAGATATAGAAATAAAAATGGAATAAAAAAATGGCACAACTTTTTTGCAGACACAAACAAGCTTGCGAAAAAACTATGGCCATACAGACTTACATATATTCTATGGCATATTTACGAAAACATCAACAAGAGATTTTTTTTCGGAAGTAAAGATGTTTTATGCTTAGAGTGGACTTATTGTAACAGTTGGCGCAGTTTTGTGATATTCATACGTATGTTTTGAGTCAATGTATTTAGAATTATAATGTACTTTGAATGCTGTGACGTATGAGTAATATTTACTTAAATACAGTTCTTCATAGCAAAACTTTTATTTCAATATGATGTTGAAATTTATTTAAAAAGCAAATATGCTACCCGAAAGTACTTATTAACCAAATTTTAGAGAATCCCTTATAGAAATCGGTACAATGATTTTAGGGTATGGCTCTTTTCCATTCCAGTTAAAACAAATTTGCACTACGAGTATTTTCCAGTAAACTTCCGATTAAATTATTTTACTAAAGACAGGCTTTCACAAGAAAAGCGTGAAGAGAAAGAAAGTTGGTTTGCTCGTTTTTGACTATACATATATTTATTGTAGCATACTCTTTGAGGCAGCTTTAATTTATTTGTTTTCTCTTTCTATTGTTCCTGCCCGTTGGCCAGCATATCTACTAGAGCTAATAATAGCATGGTAGCGTTTCTTCATTCCAGTCGTACCTAATTTCTATCAACAAGCAATAATGGGAGGCATGTGTGCTGCTCAGCCTTATGCGGTAGAGCACAAAAGCAATTGTGTTAAGAGACTGACATTTATACGGATATGCTAATAAGTATGCTATATTTTATGTTTATTCTGTGTCCAACGATTAAACCAAAACGCTGAAAAATAAAAATTAGCTGCTTTCATAATTGTATAGTCTAGAATTCGTTAGATAGTATGTTCGTACACAGCTTTGTGCTACAATTAAAAAAAAAAAACAAATAAATAACTTCTGTTTGAAATACCGTCATTGAAAATATTTTCATAAAAATGAATTTATGCATAAGAGCCTTCCAAAAAAGTAATTGAAAGAAATTTCTTCACAAAGATATGAGAACGAAGAACGCTAAAATATTTCCACCAACATGCTTACCTTCTACTTTATGGCGCAAGCTATAAGGTGAATATTTTCATATTAAATAAATTAAATTTTTTATCTTAAAATTATGTTCTTTCGCCCATATCTTACAAAATGACCAGGTTCTACATATGATTAAAAGGTTAGATATTAAAAAAAAATCGCGTTTAGACTGTATTTGTCTGAATCCTTACTGGGTGTTAATTTGTATTTGTAACACCTTTGTGTACTAATGCTGTTATGTATGTGAGCACTCAAACCCATCTTTATATGAAAATAAAAAAAGAAAAAAAATATCTGAGAATTATTGATGACTATGCTGGAGCAGTGTTTTTGCGTGATGGATTAATCGTCTTTATTTTTGTTGTTATTTAAGTGTTTTTTTTCATAACGACTGTTGTTTCGATTTTGTTATTTGATCTTTTTTCTCTGAAATGTTTTTGTCAAAACAACCACAGTTGCATCATAATAATTTTTGGCTTTTTAGTCGAATTAAAGAAAATAGAAAAATGCCCCAAATCTAACACGGTCACCTACGAGGGAGAAAAACTCCAAGTTTCTTAGTGGTCTAAATTAAATATAACAATTTTTTGAAAATCATTAAGAACAATGTAACCATTCTGTATTAAATTATACCAAACAATGAAAGAAACTAACTTTTCGAATGTCCTTTGAAAAATTTGTTTATTTTGCAGAGCAACATTTTCATAAAACTAACATTTTTAAAATATTGAAGCAAATTGAGTGATGTATTTAGAAAAGCGAGTTAGTCGTATACTTATCTGCAAAGTTTGATCATCGACCACAAGCAAACTGTGAAAAAATGTTCGGTATCTTCATTGATTCCAAAGTATTGAAGCTTGAATTTTATTAAAAATTTTTGTGTGACAGTATAAGAAATATGGTAAAATATTTTTTCTTCAGTGTATTAAAAGCAAGAATAAAGGATTATCTTATTTGGGAAAGTAAAGCTCTAGAGATTATTCGTGTGAACACGATATTATGCAAAATTTTATGAGAAAAGTCCAACGGCATTCAGTTGCCAACTGACATCACCAAATTTTGAAATTATGTGACCTTAAAAGTTTCACGCAAAAAATCCAAAAATCTTGTTGAAACCACACATCGTTCAGATCGAAATTTGTCACTGCGGGCCAAGAAAAGTTGGTTATCATACGGCCAAAAAAAAATACGAGCCAATCACTCCACCAGGCCATAACGTTCAACAGATTGTTACTTCAGGTCAGCAGATTAAAAGCCATTAGAAGCATGCTGTTCATACGCGTAATACTCGTAATTAAGGATAACGAGTCATAATATCAATTGCTCGTATATAATAAAAAAAGCATTTTACTTTGGGTATATTATGCATATTTCGATTTATATTCCCCATTGAAAGTATATATATTAACAATGAAATCTCAGCTTAAATTGGATGAATATTGATAGAAATTTAAAATTAAAGCAAATGAAGCAAAAATTGTAGACGGCAGAGTAGCTGAGATAAAAAATAATGGAATACATAAAACAACAGCAATATTAAATTTCACAAAATTTTACTTCGAGTCAAAATCGATATTCAGTATCACTGATTGCAAGGAAAAAAAGTCACTGTCAATAAAAATATGTAATATTCATGGCATTGTATGTATAGGGTACATTTTATTGAAACACTATATGGGAGCCATCATCCCAGCCATTCAACTCAATCAAAATCATGCAAACAAACGCAAACGAGCAGACAGAACTTAAGAGGGCAACTGATGAAAACGCGTTGACGAAAACAAAACAACGCACAAACACACACAGTCACAGAGAATACGTTGTTAAAACAAAGCCAACAAAAGAAAATCATTAGCCACAAGGGAGGAAAAAATGTCATGATGTAGCATCTTTGCAGCACTCAGCCAACCAACCTGACAAGATCAGTCTCTGCAACCTACCTACCTATGTACCTATTGCAATATTGGCAAACATAAAGTTAAACGTTTTCTATAGAAGGTCAATTTCATTGACCGCAGCGCAGACGTCACCAAAAACGGAACGTTAACTCAAACTCGGCGGCGCCGTTTTACGAGAATTTTAAACAAAAAATTTCAACTTCAATCAATGTAAAAATTTTTCGTTGATGAAAATGAAGCGCTTCCAGCTACCAACTACGTGGTGGATGCCACTTGAAAAAAGTGGAGGAGAACTTAACGGAAATACGTGCAGTATCTTTTTGTCGGAGGGTACTTTGTCTTCCTCTGCCCATTTTCATTCACGTATTTATATTCGTTTTTTTCGGATTTTACGGTTTTGGTCCTTATGTATTTTTGGCAACTCCACAATTCTTTGTTAGTGCTGCTTTTGCTGATGATGTATGGCATCAAATATGGGGTATTATTTTAATTTATTTATATTCATCATAAGTAGATGTGTGTAAAATTTTTTGGCACATGTCCAAAAACTCATATCATTAAGAACACTAGACGCTGCTTAACTTTGCTTCTTTTATCCTTAGGCTTGAAAAAAAAGAGGAAAAATGAAGTCATGGAAGGTGAATGATATTTATTGCTTATTGGAATAGAGACCAATTTAAAAAAATAAAATAAATAAAATTTTCCATGAATTTGCTGTATGAAAATGTGCAATTTAATTTTAATTCACAAATATATATATTTATAAGTCTTAATTAAGTGCAAGGGAGGAGTGAAAAAATATTTTTTTTTCTATGCTTTAATATATCGGTGTTTTTTTGACGTTTTTGAAAATTTTTTGAAACGAAATATATCAAAAACTATAGGAGACAGTATGTAAAACCATTTAATCATTTTTGTTACTATAACATTATAAAAGAAGTTAAAAACACTTAAACAAATTTGTTAAAACATTAATTTTTTTAATAAAAAAAAATTTTTCTCAAAATATTTTCAATACATCTTTTGTTTTTTTTTTTGATTTTTTTATGTTATTCCTCAATCAATCCTAAGAATGCATGTGCTTTCATATCGAAATTCCCGCCGTAACTTTGAAAACTACGAATTTTTACTGATGACGCGCACCATGTTTTTTCATCATAAAATTCGACATAAAATTTTTTTTTTGTAATGTTATTTGCAATCAATCCTAAGAATGTATCTGCATTCAAAACGAAATTCACGACATAACTTTGGAAAATATGATACTATTCAAACAATTAGACTGATGTGTGCCTTCATAAAAAACTCATATTTTCCAAAGCTATAGCAAGAATTTTGATTTGAATGCAGATTCATTCTTAGGATTGATTGCAAATAACATTACAAAAAAAAAAAAACAACAAAAAAAATTTTATGTTGAAAAAACATTCACAGCGATTATCAGAATTGACACAATTAACTTTAGATTAGATTTTGATGAGTTTGTTATACTTTTGTTTTCTAAACAGAGGACGAGGAAGTATAAGTTCCGCAAAATTTCCTCCATGGTACCTGGGTAATGGAATGATCTCGATCCAACGACCTCGAGCCCATTATAGGAGCTTATCCTTCATTAGATGAGTTTTATTTGAAGTTCAGCGTGATTTCGAATATACCAGAATGAAGTGTAATACAATTTTGGTCCTAGCCAATTAAAAATAAAATTCAATGCCAGATTTTGAGAACTTTTATTATCTAAATCAATCTGATCCAAAAGGTATCTACAAAATGCTCTCGAATTGAATTCCGTTTTTAAAAACTATTACCGAAAATCTCGAACTCTAGAAAAATACGATCTTTTTTTTTATTGCATATCTAAGAGGGCATTGTGAATTCGTATCCTTGTATAGCATAATGGGTTCCTATCTGCAGACAACACGTGTCACCATATGATTTTCATTATTCTTTTTCAATTTTTCACATTTTCAATTTAAAGAGTTATTTGCTTCTTACTTTTGCCAATGTATTGTGTTGCAAGTTGTTTTTGTTTGTGTTGTTGTTGTGTAGTCTTGTGCTTTTCCGTTGTGTTGTGTGCTCTTTCCTGTAGTTGGCGTTGCTGCTGTTCTTCTCTTGTACGAGCATGTAGTTGCTGTTCACATACTTCAGTAGTTTTTGAAGTGTGTTGCCACTTAATTGCAATTATTTGCCATTTGGCTCTGCTTAACGAAACGAACGAGAACAACTACAAGAGCAACAACATGCTGATAACGACAACAACGTAATTTACAAATAAAGTGACAGTTGCAATTACAATAAAAGCAAAAACAAAAAATTCGTCTCAGTCATGGCGTTAATAATTTTACAGCTTTCGAGAACAAAAAACTTTGTGTTTTTTTTCTTCTTTAATTTCTTTGAATTCAATTTAATTGAGTTTTTTGATTTGTTTCAGAGTTAAATTTTTACAAAGTACTTGTAACGTAAAGGGAAAAGTAAAATGAATACAAATACTTGTAAAATATAACACAGTTGGACAAAATTTTAGTCCATTTTTCATCGTTTTAAAATTTCCAATAAAAACTACAATTTTTAAACAAAAATAATAGTTAATTTAGTAGAAAAATGTGGTATTAGGCTGAACCACGTTGCGTTGATTGAAAGTGGCTTATGAAAAAAAGCATTTTTCGCCAAAATGTCAATTTTTTGTTCGAAATCTGTGGTGTGTTTATTGCCAATTTTAAAGTGATGAAAGGTGGATAAGCAGATTACGCGGACATCGAGGTTATAGTCTTTTTTGAACTTTCATTTTTGGAATTATTGAGCAACAACTTTATTTCAGCCTTTTTATAGCGATATCTTGACACTGCACTACCGATGCGTTGGCATAAAATATTGATAATTCTTGAGTAAATGCGCTACTTTAAAGTGCCACTGGCTCTTCGACCTAAAGATTTTTGAGGTGTTGAATTCGAATCTGCTGCGTCAATTTGCAATTAAAAATTTTTCGAAACATATGCACCTTGAATCAAAAATCGAATTGTTGTATATAAATTTCTTTAGAAGTAATTTTTTAATGGCATATCGGCTGTTAATTTGTAAAGTACCGATGCTTATTTTCCATTTTGTCCAATTTTTGCCTAGTAAGTGATATTTGTGATCAGCATTCGTCCACCGCGCTGGTTTGCGAGATATGACCTATGCGAGATATGATATGCCCATACCAGAATATTGTCAAACCTGAAACATAGCTCAATCTGAAGTTTGTTTTTATATACACCTACTTGTGAAGTTGCATTAATACATTTTTGAAAAAAAAACCTAGCCATTTATCTTATATTTTTTTTATAAAATTTTAGCTCGTTTAAGAAGAGATGAGACAGTTTTCATCGCTTTTTTGAGCGATTTATTTTTCAATCTATGCAGTTCGCAAATACATCAGGATGAATCCTCTATCCATTCAAAGGCTCAAATTATGCTGTGTTTAAGTCCTACTGCAGCTCTTTTGAGTAGCTCTACGTTTTTCTCCATCAGCAGGTTTCAATGATTCTTTTATGAATAACAGAATGCTTTTGTCTTGGACTTTTTTCGTTGTTGGTTGAATGGCTATAACTCGTGTTAGTTTTATTTCGCAATGAAAATATTTGTTTTCTTAAAACATCATGTAAATTTTCTTGTTTTTATTTAAGAGTGATATTTAAAATGAAGTGTAGAAGATTAAGTATATTTTCTAAAATGCAGAAAACTGTCATAAAATAATGTTGATGGAACGCAAAGAGCTGCCCTGGCTACATTAAAATGATTGGGTAATAAAAAGTGTTATGTACTGGAAATCGATGCAGAGTAATAATTTTTACTAACCCTTCATTTTAAACAGTAATTTATGCAACATGTCAGCAAAGAGTCAGTGTAACATAAAACATGTATATAACATGTATGATAATGTGTACGTATGTATGTACTCGTATATATAGACACAAACTCTGACACTTAAAAAGGTTCCAGTTACAAGAAACAACTAAGTGAAACTTTAAACAATTTAACAAATTTTTTTTTTCTTTTTTGGTTTTTGTATTCGTTAAAGCGCTGTTGAATGTGTTGCAGCGTAAGCGAAACAATCAACAAACTATTTTGTAACATCGTTACAATGTTGCATAATTAATGCGTTAAGTTCGTTATTGAGTTGACCGTATTGCTAATAAACTTTACAACAACATTAAGGAATACCCTATAAAAACGCACAAAATTAATCAACAGTTTTTTGGTGCTTAAAGGAAAATCATTATGATATCACGCACATCTGTACGTATGTATGTGCATTCACAGTTATGCTTACATACGCGTGTATGATGTTTGCATATGTAGAGTAAAAACAAGTTTTAATTAAGACTCAATGTGTTTGTGTAATAATGTTGTTGCTATTGGTGTTTTAAAATTGCATATCGATTTAGAATTGTGTTTGAGTTTGTGGTTGAACGTTAGTGTTTGGTCCCAGCTGGAACAGTGCTAATGGTTGCAAAGTTATTGGTAGTTTTTGAAAGAAATGAGTTTAGTTCTTATTTATAATGAAACTGATTTTTCTTATCGACAAAATTTGTGGTCCTATACAAGGGATCATCATAAAATTACAAAAAAAAGTATTTTTGTTTTTATATCAACCACAACTGTTTTTTCTGCTTAAAACACGAAGTCATTTGTGATACTCTTAGAAAAGGAAAAACAGCTTAAGTTGACATAACATGGAGTGAAGGCTAATTTTTCATTTTAAGGCAATTAGATAGCACTTATAATAAGTTAAGCCTTAACTTTATTTGTTTTATGTGGGCTTAAGCTGCTATTTCTATTTGCTGCAATTATAATAAACGACATAATTTTTAATGTAAATTTGTCGTTAGATACTTAAAAATGGCATTAAAAATTTCCATAAATATCTTAAGTTGTTTGCTGTTGTACTATTTGGAATCCTATACATTAGTTTTCTACTGGGAAATTACATATACTGAATACGTGGTGTGTGAATATTGGTATATGCATGCGTATCCAACGTCAATTTTTACACAATCGACAATGCAAATGCTGCACGTGATTGCATTTAACTACAACATTTTTGTGTTTATTTGTCCTTCAGTACAGGGTGTGTCGAGCTGGTGTATAAAATGTAGAACTATTTTATAAAATGAAAATTAAAATAGTTTTGATTAAAATCATAGTCCCTTGCAAGTATCGATTGTGAATATAGGATTCAGTCACATGTGATTTCTATCATTTTCAGTATATTTCATAATATATTGTGAGAAATTATTGGCCACGGAGTAGCTGCCCCTATCACCTAGCTCCGGTACTGGCAAAACTTTATAGATATTTTTGCAAGTTTCCAAAATCGGATAAGACCATATAGTCATTATCAGACTAGTTTCGTTATTTCGCGCACTGAGAAAAAATATGGTTTCCTTAGAAACCAGTCATTTATAAAATACTTATAACTTATAAACAAATTTTTGCCATGTTCTGAATTGAAATATTGCTAGAAGATGAGAAGATGATATTTATTAGAGACATGTCTCAAAACATTTTGTTTTAATAACAGCGGTTCTGCGCCATAGGAGCCATTGGTTTTGAAAGCGACTTAAGTTCTAAAATGAAGAGGTTTGCGTTTTAAGTTATTTAATATATTTATAAATGTAATGATGATATGTTTTTGGCCACCTAGAAATGTAAAATTTACTAACCATTTTGGTTTTAAATTCTTTTAATGCGTATTTTTTAACCATAAATGGACCTAAGTCATTTTTAAGGTTAGGTAAGAGCTTTAAAAAAAAACGATCCTTTCCCCTGAGAACAAAAATATTGAGTCAATGATGCACTTGACTGTAGTTTCATCTTATTATTAATTGATTGCATAATGTGCAATCAAATCTAATGGTGTGATCAATATTGCAATACAGATCCATTGAAAATGCTACAGAGTATTCACAATATTAGCATTGGATTTACAGAATTATTTAAAATTTTTTAATATTTACAAGGACTAGACAGCTTTCAAAATAGGCCAATTTTTTAAAAAATATTCATGCCAAGATTGGTTCAATAGAGACTACACCTACATACGAAAACTCTTAAATATATACATCGATATCGATAAACTTTGGCGATTATATTTCATTCAAAGCTTGCAATGTATAAGCTTAAAGTTTGTAATGTTTTCATGTATTCAGTCTGTATTGACAAAAATCATTGGTTGCCATTTGTGCTAAAATTTAATTGCGTAATCTGCATACCAGAAATATTTGAAAATAATAACATTCTCACGCAAACAATAATTTATGTACCAAACGTGCTCCTTTATTGCATTAATATTTGCGAGGATTTAATGCGCATTTGAATGAAATTTATTAATAGATTTTATTTACACTATAATGGCACATTTCTCAAAGTTAACATATTGTTCGTGTTTATATTATATTTATATTATTATAATAAACAAAAAATATTATATTCAAAGTTATAGATTATAGAATCAGTCAACCCAATTCTTATTATTCATGGAGCTCTCGAGGCACTTTCCACCGATGGTCATTCAAATTAGGCGTAGTTCGTAACTTTTTCGTTTGAATTTTTAATTATCTTTGTTTGACTCGAAGAGCATGCCTTTAGAACAGAATTGCAGAAATGCAGACAACGCATAGATTTTAATTTTTTTAGAGATTTTTTTTTGAGCAGAAATCAAAAATGACAGAAACTGAAAAAATTTTTCTTGTTTTTACTCGAGTGCTACATAGTGCAGAATATTTTTTCCCCCACTGAGTATTTGTATGTTATGAACAAAGGAATTATCAATGGGATATATTTTAATTCAAATTTTTCTGACTGCACAGTTTTGCTGGTTTTTGGCCATTTCAATCAATCACAAATATTTCATGTGAATTTACATTTATAAAATGCATTTATGTAATGTAATTGAAATTTTTTTTTTGATTTTAGTATTGCAAAAATTTCCAATAAAGGTAGTCGTAATGAAAATTAGTTTTCTCCCTCCTCCACCCTTTTGCTGAATTAATAGGCATTTTATTTGCATACCTGATTAGGTATTTGAAATTTACAAATAATATATTTGTATAATATTTGTGCATAATATAAAATTATTTACATATGTACAATACACATACACAACAATGCTTATTCCAGTATCGAATTGCTAATTTTATAAATGTTGACATTAAATTATTTTTGGTTGAAAACCACGTGCAGCCTTTTAATTTGCTGATTAAATAAGTTTTCACACCTATTATTTTGTGTTTTAAATGAAAATGCAAAATGTTACGCATACGCCACGTATTTCCGTACGTGCACTTTAGAGAAAATCAGTGTAAATTGATTCAATCATGGCACAGCGAATAACCCTTTGAATTGGATGAGCGTGTTTCAGTTCATTTGGGTTTCATTCTTCACAAGCAAGGTTTCGGTCAAGGAATACAATTATAAATTATACGTTTTCAAAATAATATTGGTTGCATTTTTTATTAAATTATCTCTTCTTTGCTTTTGCCACTTGCCTCAAATATTTTATGCGTAGCTAAAAACAAACAGTATTTCAAACTTCAAGGCATACTTTTGGGTGTTGCAACAAAGTGGTATAGGCAACCCACATAGAAAAACAATTAAATTTAATTTAATTAAAACTTTTCGCATCACAAATATTTCTACAAAATTTTCTAATTTGATATGGCAAATTCAAGAAATCTTAAATAAACATCATCTGAAAATCACATACGCTCAGTCGCTTTAATTAATTTGTCGAAACTTGCTTACTGCGAAACCTAAAAAGATGGGTGTGTAAGCTTTTTAAGCTTATATTGCACTTTGGCATAATTACACATACACATACATATGTGTACAAAAAAAACATTCTACACTAAGAGGAATTATAAGAAAACTTTGTTTAATTCACTTTTAGCATTTTGCATTAAAAATGCATTGCATTGCATGCCTTGTTAAGTCAATTGTGGCGTATTCACTTTTTTTTTCACTATAACTCACGAGATATATGAGTTTTTTTATAAATTATAATAAAAAATGTTGACATTTGGCCAAAGTTATTTGAAAGAAAAGGCACATTCTCAATGCCAAATCTTAAAAACTTTCATTAGAAGTATAAAAAAAGTTTTCACTAAACACAAAGTTCTTAGGTTATTTGCAGAAGACTGATTTATTTTGACGTTGGTTTTATTCAGATTGTCATATTAGAGTCCCCATTTGAGCAACTCCATTGTGTACGTATGCAACGCTTGAATATGATTCCAAACAAAATTAAATTTTAAATATAACTTTTGGAAAGGCAATGCAGTAAAGATGAAATTGCTCATTGACATTTAATGATACGTGACGTGTGAGCAACATTTTTTCCAATCATAAATAGAGGCAAAGGTGGGAACTTTTTGTCTCAAGATTGGTTTAAATACAACAGAAACGCGCAAGAGACAAGAAAAGATCGTCCCACTGAAAAAGTGAAAGCTATGAAAAATCATGACTAGTTCATTTTTCATGTTTCCTAAGTAGGAGCACTGTAGCGCCTGCAGTACGCCAATCAATACCCAGCCAAAGCTAAAACTTTACAATAAATGATAATCTGAATTTTATTGAAATGGGCTCACCAAAAAATAAAACACCAACATTTGGGGAACTAATTGTTGCAGAAAATTACAACAGCATTAATTGCATCCCCAAAAAGTCGCTTTTTTTAATAGTGCTATGGTCTACATTGTTACGCCTGCTTATATGACGAATTGCTAGAGTGAGGATTGTTTATCCTATAGAAGTGTCTTGTGCGAGAAATATATGACTTTTTTGTGATTAAAAATATTTGCTGTCCAAATCAATTAAAAATATATATTTTTTTTTCATCCAATTATTCACATAAAAATACTGGAAATACACAAGCAAATTGTTTAGTTCTCTCTTAATAAATTTGAAAAAATAACTAAGAAACAAAAATTGCAAATGCATTACTTCTACTAAAAAATACTTTCTAATTTTCTTCGACTTTTCCTATTCGTTAGACAAAAAGTTCATGGTACTTTTAAAAAGTTTTTCAATTCACAATCTTTTCTTTCACTGACGCCGTTTTTTCAAACTGAATAGAACAATAATTTTCAAATTAATCAACGCATTCTTCAATGTGACACATTTTTGTAACACTTATGCAATACCTACTTTCTGTCTACTTGTTTTAACCCATTGCTTAACTGTTTCCATATAATAACTCTTGCCAACCCTTTCATTTCATTTGTACCTTCATACCTTTGGATGATATACTACATATATAATATTACTTTTCTCATACTCATTTCATATCTATCGCTTACTGTAGCAGCCATATCTTCCGCTGTTTTATTCGAGTACCTTCACTAATGTCAACTCTTTCACTGCTTTATGTTCACCCATACCTGTTGTAGCCATATCAGTGATGGCGTTTTCAGTAAATTCTATGAAAAGTACGATGAACAGATTTTTAGTACATTCTGAGGATTTTGGGATGAAACTTTTTTTCTAATATTTCTTAATGTTCACTTATGTTCTTCATATAAATAATAGCATTATTTTATTGAAATCGATGAAATTTTTGATAGTTTTTGAAAAACATTTAAAAATAATTAAGCTCGAACTAAAAAAGTACATTTCGACTCTGAATTCGGTACATTCCCGCAAAGTTTAAATGCTATCACTAACATCATATCCCTCTTTTCTTTTATTTTTGTTCATCTTTTGTTTTTGCGTGCGCCTGCGACATCCTCATTATATCCTTGTTGTTGTTGTGTTCATAAGTTTAAAAAGTATTTGCAATGAAAGTCTTTCATTATGTAACAAGTATCTATTTCTTGTAAAATTTTCTACTTTTCTCCGTGAAGAAGAGACACAAATACCTTGTTCTTGTTCATCGTCGTTATATACGCAATAGCAATTAGGGTGTCCGTAATTTGAAATGTTTGAAACAGTCTGTTTAAAACTTACGCACCGCTTAAGCGAACTTAAATTTTTTTTTTTTTTGAAATTGACATAATTTGCACTGAAGAGAAGCTAACGAACACTACGGGAGCTCATTTTAAATTTTGAAGCCTTCAGACTGCAAACATTTTTCTACTAAGTTATAACATACTATTTTGTGTAAAAACTATACCAAATTGTTAAATAAATCAAAAAAAAAATTATTTATGTATTAAAATTTACTTTATTGCCTTGAAAAGGTGATAAAGCGCTAGTGTGATAATGTCTGCCGAAACTGGCCAGATTGCATTGAATTTTTTCTTAAAACCTTTTGAGTGAAAATATAAATAATTAAGCTAAAATAAACATTATTTTATTGTCAAAAATATTGAAGAATCTATGAAAATAACGCACACCCTAATTTATATACATATTATTTTTGTAGGCTTTTTTCAGTTTTTTTTATCATACGGATGTTGAAATAGAAAAATTAAGTTAATAGTTGTTACGCAACTTTTGCACTAAATGCAGGCAGAGGTAGCTGTATCAGTGAAATTATAATCAACGTTAACATGCTTCGATACCCTACATTTTAAGGTGACATTTATACTCTTTAAGAAATTTTTTTAGGTGTCGTTTTTTGGATTTACTCTTAGGTGCTTGCGTAAGAGGTTTTCTTTTGTCAGTGAACTTAACTTTAGGGTTTTCGTTCTTAAAAGATCTTTCAGAGTTACTATAAAGTAGCAACCGAGGAATGCATACAGATTGATGTAATTTTCTTAAATTGACTTAAAAAGTACAAACAAAAAACTGGAATCTGGCAACTTTATCATTATTTCTAGCTTCAGTTGTTTGTTTAGCTTTAAGCCATATAAGTCGAAGCTTATACAGCTACTTCTTCACTTTACTCTTCCCTTAAAGTTTTTTAGATGAAACGTGAGCCTTGTTATCCCTAATAAATGAAACTGACTGAGCAGTATTGTTTCAATTGTTACGACAAAAAGCTCAGACATTGAAAGATAGTCGAGTGTTCTGCTCTTCGGTTGAACCAACGAAAAGTTTTCTTTCCAGCCTTATTTGCTATCCAATACCACACCGAGGTACCTTGTACTATCTTAGAAGCGTAGTGCCATTATCTGAAAATGGTTTATTACTTGGTGGCTTGTGCTGTTAGTAAAAATAACTGGTTAAGTTTTTTGCGGATTGACACCTAAATGGCCGCATTTACCCTGACACACAACTTTGTTTTGAGGCGTTCGAAAGAATTTCCCACAGGAGAAAATTTATCTCATCAGTGATTTTCCAAAGTACAGAAATTTATCATATCAGTGAGATAAATATCTTGTTTATAGCCGAATCCACATTAGGGCGACATCACCCCACCCGGAGGTCTGTACCAGCAAACAAACCTAGTGCCTTACATAGTCTTCATTTCATGCCAATCTCTTCGCTGTAGGGTGTACTTAATTGCATGGCTTTTGTTGAAACTTTTTAAAGTTGAACATTTTCGTAATGCCTTTCTTTTTGCCTAGCTAACGACATTGTTGTTGCTCATTTGTGTTATACTGTCGTACTCATAGCGCTTAATTATTTTTATTCATTAGTTTTAAAAGTTTTATGATTTTTATGCTTCTTATCTATTGATGTTGCAAACGTGTAAATAATTACCATAATATTTTAAGTATTTTATATAATTTACTTAAAATTTCAAAGTTTTGGTATGAAAACATATTCTGTATTTTCACCACTTTCTACCACTTACTATCGTAAAACTACGTATTTACGGACTTAGTGCCTTTTGACCTTCCTCAAGTCGTAGGAACAAAACAATTCTGAAATACAAAAAAATTTCCATATAGGGTCAACCCAACACTAAAAGTCTTTTAATAAAATTTTGCTTGCTTGGCAAAAGCGTCATAAAAATTCTGAAATTAAAGAGAACAAAAAGTGTTTTCATTGCAGGCAATGTACGCTGTTTTATTTAAATCTGATTTTTTCTTTGGCTTTATGAGATACATACTGTCAAATAAATTTTAAGCAAACAAAATATCTGCTTCAAGTAGTTGCTTAATATTTTATATTTATAAATAACTTAGCAAATATTTATTTGTTGCAAATTTATTTTTTCTTTTCCGAATTGTTTTGATATCTCTTGCACGAATCGTTTGGAGAAAAATTAATTGAAAGTTTTGAGTGTCACTCTTTTTCAAGGTTTTTTTTTTTTAAATGTTGGAGATATCTTGTTGCAAATAATAGTAACAATTTAATAGTGACTGCTATGATATTATTTGATATATTTTGAAAATTATACGATTTTATGAAAATTGTATGCTAATACTTTTCAACATTAACAAAAATAAGGACCAGCTTATGAGCCGTTTCGAAATTGAATAGAATTAAAAAAAATATTTCAGAATTTGATTTGTGACGAATTTTTTAAAAAATGCTAAAAATTGCTTAGTATCTGAGTTTTGATCTTCAAAGGTTATATTTAAGCTAATAAAGTTATCTCTAGGCATAAGGTTTGTTGTGGAGTTCTGGTCTTAGTAGTATATTAGTAAATATTTTTTTGAGTGTCGAAAACACAAACATAAAAAAATATTGAACGACCCTTTTTTATTATTTTTAGTGAAAAAGTTATTGAGAGAACTAATTAAAATGAGAATTTTGTATGGCAGTATTCCCAAATAATAACATATATGGAAAAAGTGATGAATCACCGAAAAGTTCATAAAAAATTTTCTGTAAGAAAATGTTTAACATAATTGCACAGTCTTATAGAAATAATTGATCAATAATTTTCTATCGAAGTTTAGCTCCAAGTACCACTAATATCCAATTTTATGAAAAATTAAAAAAGCACGTAATTGAGAAAATCTTACTATACCACGAGTATATCAATATTACTTATATATGTAAAATTTTTCACTGATAATAACGAATATTTATCATACGAATTTCACTCGTTACAACATGTATGAAATGAATGGAGATTGACCTTTGGAACTGGTGAATGTTTCCTGGTCATTACATCTACTTTTGATTTTTTAAACGCAACTGCTGTTCGCTCTTCAAATGGGTATTTAAAATTCAGCAAGAATGCTGATGAAATTTTTGTATGAATTATTATGACAAATAAAAATTTTAGTTGAAACTTTTTGATTCAATCGTACGGCAGCATTTAACGAGACGCCTACGTCAATTTTCAAGAATTAAGTAATGAGAAGCTACAGAGAGCGTTTACCTCACCGCAATCATCTCTAGAAGGCAAGCAGACGAACAAACCAATGAACTGTTGCATTTCTCATTATCAATTGAGTGTTGGCAACGATAAGACCCTCAAACACGAAATATAACAAACCAACGGATTGTGATTGTTGGATGCTTCCATTATATGATACGGGAAACTTTTAGTCGGACGCGCGTAATGATGATGTGAGCAAGTATTTAATATTGATAAGAGAAATGCTTGTAATGTTCACGTTGACTTTTCGCTATAGGTAAAGGGTGATTTTTTTTAAAAGGAAAAAAAAAAAATTTAAGTAAAAAAAAAAGACTTGTCGTGGCGAACATATGACGGAAATTAATTTTAAACAATAAATGTTATCAGATAAAATTTTAAACAAAACATAAGCTAATTCGAATTCAGACTTTAGCTTATGTCAGTTAAATTTTTATTATTCCAAAAAAAATAACCCTTTCTTTCGCTGTTGATGGGTGGATTACGGGTAACACATTGATAAACTAAAGCGCTTATCAGCATCAACAGTGGAGAGTAGAAGCGTTACTTGCCATATTGTTTTACTTTTAATTTAACTCATTTGTATTTGTTTTAATGTTTTTTGTTTCGGTTTCTTTTTGTTGTTTTATTTTGGAATTTGTGCTGTTTTTTGTTATCAACGAAACGAAGCGAATCTGTCAGTTTTATAGATTTTTTAACGTAAACGGTTGTCACTCTATATATTTACGCGCTATTTACGCGTTTGTGGTCGATCTCTTTCTTTTTGCAGAATCTTTGGCTTGAAATATTCTCTTTTGATTGTTGCACAATTTTATAAAGTACTCGCATTCGCAGATGTCACTTCACTGCACTTAGAAAATTTAACTAATGGCATATATCTCTGTGAACGGTTCGTTTTTCATTGTAATTTTGTGTTCAATTTTAGTGCGGAATTCAATAACGCGTATCAAGTGTTTTGAATGCAGAGCATAGCTGAAAAGCTATGAAATACATAAGTGAAGTTGATTAGAAGTGCTGTTTTTAAATCTAAAAAAAGTTTTGTTCTGAAACTTGTGCTGGAAAATTTTGCTGCAATTTCAGTATATATAAATTTAGGTTGACTTTTTGGAGCTACCAATAATGCTGTGTGATCTGGTAAGTTAGAACAATTCGTCTCATATACATAAGTGCATATAATTTTCTTGATGTATCATTGAGAAATTTCACACTAAATTTCAATTACTTGATGTTACGACAATGCAAATATCTACAATTGTGTGTTGGAAAGAAACTGTCACGGTATAGAACGATCTCCGATTAGATACAATAACTTCGTTCGTCGTTATTTACTTGACGGAGAGTCTGCGAACGTTTAACTGTGTCATTTTAAAATGCATGAAAATTTGTTATTACGTTGAATTTAATTTTGCTGAATTGGGAAATCTCAGTCTGGTAACCCTTGGCGATCCCTTTTTGGATATTTGAAACAAAAAATAAAGAAAACCAAGTTAATTGTAATAACGCATTTTCTATTACCATACTGTTTTCCCAACACATTTTTTCCCACAAAGTAGGTATTATCAGCAAAAATTTTATTTTTAAGAAAGGTCGAAATCTTGGAACTGTAAAAATGTGAGTTTTGTTTTCAGCTCGATTGACACAAATTTCTTGGAAGAACTTTTTAGTACAACTTTATCTACTTAAATTGGGGGTAGTGACCGTTGAATCGTTGCCATCATGAAAACCGTTCAATTAAACACAATTTCGATGAGCGATAAGAATCAGCTTCAATTTTCTGTTTGACAAAAAAATAATGTTTTAAATAATGTACGTCTTTCTCTAGAAACTTGCTTGATGATATTATTTATTTAATTTTTTTTCATTATTATTATTATTATTATTATTATTACCTATCCATTCGCAGTGTCTTTTCATAATATCAGTTCAAATAGAAATATGTTTGTTAGCCAAATAAAGTTCGAGATCGTGCGAATCCACCAAACTTACCTTATTCATCTTAACAGAGCGATCATGAGGGAGAAACATGATTCTTAATTGTGTTTTTGTTGAAATGTTGCATGATTTGAATATTTTACTGAGTTGATTTTTCAAGTCCGAAATTTTTCCTGTGGAGGCTCATGAAGGCCGCACAAATATTTGATCGGCTATAAAAACGTGGACTGCAGTCTCGAACTGACGAAAATTCCAAAATGAGTCAAGTAATGATTGCTGATGGACTGGAACTGAATTCAGTCGCTGATAGTTAGAAACTATTCCATTATACTTGGCTAATGACAACATTTTTCGTGACTCAGTCACAATTCTTAGTGTGCAAGGCTTTTTGAAAAGTGGACTTTTTCATCATTAAAAGAATGTTCATAAGAAAATTGCAATGGAATTAAGTAAAAATACCAATTAAATACACAGATGTGGAAGTTGTTTATATCGTCATATATGAAAGAGGATTCCATAGAAGACTTTCCTGCAGACAGCTGTGGATGAGTTTAAAACATTGTCTGATAAAGGCATGATATTATCGAAAAATTTTTCACACGTTGTGAATATGATTAAGAGTCGAGATTTAAGATTCACTGTTTCGATAGATGAGGACACATCTTTTAAAAATCGTTGCTATATGATCAGACAGTAAATGCTTTGAAGATTAATAAAGTTGTGCCAAAAACCATTGTAAAGATGACGAGATTGGGACTGAAAAGAAGGGGAGTGAGCTTATAACTTCAGTGGGCTTTCTGTCAAGCCAAAACGATGATTTATTTGATATGAAAAATATTAAATTCAATGCTGACCTCAAACTATTCAAAAAGTTCGCAAAATTTTTCAAATTGAGCACAAGAAAGAATTCCAGTTGATAATGAATATGCCAAAGTGACAAAGAGCAAGAGCCTTGAATCAATGCACCGAAAGCTTGTATACTTAAAGATTTAATTGATTTTAATAATACATATTGACAATATTTTCGAGGACGAACATTTCTAAAATAAATTGCAACTTTTTTTTTTCAAAATTCTCACATAATCAGAGTTTAAAGGTCAAGCTCGCTACATGCAAACAGTTCATAGATCGCTCCGAAAGTAGGCATAACTATTTTAACTTTTTTTTACCCACAAGAAAAGGAGACGCTTTTATTATTCTTCTAACGTTTAAGCAAATCATTATCAATATTTTATGACGACTGTGAAGCATCCTACATCAAAGTCCCCAACCTCTTTAGTTTTGATTCATATTTGACATCGCTTTCCTTCTCTGTCTTTGTCTTTATCTCCTTTAGAACAACTGTGATGCCCATTTGCAAGCGGCTGCTGTAGAGATAGAGGCGTTGAAACAGGCGCTGCATGAAAAACAAACTCAACTGCTTGCCATGGAATCTGTCTGCCTGCGTGAATCGAATCGTCAAGTTGAGCTCGAAGATAGTGTCATTGCGTGGCAGGATAAATACGATCGTCTCTATGAATCACATAAGCGTGTACAGAAGGTGAACCAAAGTCTGGAGGATAAACTGCTGAAGCTGGTCGATCGCAATACCGGTGAACGCGCACAGCTGACCAGCGATGTGGCCACGTTGAGTGTACGTTTGGCGCAGGCCAACTATAATATCGCCAAATTGCAGCGTGAAATCGTAAGTAATTTTATTTTATTAATTTTTTTATCTTTATATGGTAGCAAAACAAGTTCAAGCAAAAAGTAAACACTTTAGTTTGAAAACTCTATGTTGTTGCAAAAGTAAAACTTTAGAAACTTTCTTATATGAAATATATGCAACAATTTGACTTAACCCATTTCCATAGATCAATGCTTTGAATGTTATGACAGCAGTTGTTAACTATTGCACTTGTAATATTTAAAATTTATTCGAGTACAAATTATGCCCCGATTAATTTTCCAGTAGAGTAACTCAATTTTGGTTTGGAAAGTGAAGTAGGTACACTGTCGTAAAATAAAACATGCAAGACAACAGTGTTGCATGTCAAAATTTATGTATTGTAAAATAGTAAAAGTAATGAGCGACGTTGTAACGGTACGAGCAGAACATGTAATTTTGCTATGTTTTAATTACATACGTGCATTTGCTTCCGTAGAAACAACAGGTCAACTTCACACGCACACATCAACAACACTGTCGTAACGACCCTGTGTGTCTATTTCGATTGCTAGTGTGTGTATTTTGAAAAATAATAATTGCTTGCAATTTACATGCATGGCCCCAAGGGTACTACGTGTGTTGGTTCGGGGGGTTAATGCAAACACACACACATATAGGATAATTGTAACATAGAATGGGGGATAGCTGACATAGAATTGCACACGTTTTGGGACTTTCTTTATTTACTAAACTCTAGAATGGGATTATGGAATGTTGTACGAGCAGGCGTTCCATAGCACATTTTCGTTGTTGTTATTTGTTGTTGATATTGTTGTTGTTGTCGATGATGATGACGACGACTAGAAGTGGTGAATAATGATGTTGGGTGGTGAAACGGATGTGCATATTCAGTAGGTTGGGTCGAAAAACTTTTGTGCATTACGAATTTTTAAATTTAAAGATTGCACAATATTGAAAAATTTTGTTGCAAAGCATAGCTGCCAAGCATTTCTACCAATAATTGATGCTTAATAATATTACTTTAAGTTTTTTGCCAAGCGTTCTTCCTCAACATCATTGCTAAGTACTGTTGTCAAGTTTTTTAACAGTTCTTCACAATATAATAATGAAAGCATACTTTTCAATCCACCCCATTGCAGTAGAAAGTGGTACCTAGCAGTAAGGATATGATTAATGCTGACGTTCAACAATGTAAGAAAACGAACCAACGAAGCAAATAAGTGAGAAAACAAAATAAACAAACCGTCCAAAATGTTATCCGGGTAAGACGACGAACAGACAGTGACAAGGCAACGAACGTACTGCTTGTACCAGTCGTCGGCACAGGAACATGACTTCAAGTAGTGCGCAGGATAACACTTTAGCAGTCATGACCAAGTGGGCACGTTATTATTTTTTCATCCGTTCTATGCCATGCCATCCTTGCGACAACGGGATACAGCAATAAGCTGAAAATATGACGAGGTTGTTGACTCCACCGATAATGACGATACGAGTATTTGCTGGAGTTAAGAATTTGTTTTTGGAGAATTTTCCATTTTGCTGCATGTTGGGTATGAATTCAATATGTTTAGATTTTGCGCAACAGGACAGCACAGCTGTTGAATTGTCTCGTCTCTTAAGCATATGAAAAAGGTTCAATTTATATATTACTTACATAAATCACATGAACCTTTTTGAGAGGATTCTTCAAAATGCATTAAATTTATTGTAGTTTTCCCTTTTTATTTTCATGAAACTCTGCACCCACCCACCCATCTAAAGCATTTTATTTTGTTTTGTTTATTTAGTCGTCCCATTTCGCAAACAAAAATAAATGAAGAAACTGTAGAAAAAATGTCGGAAATTCTAAAACCAATTGTTTATTTATTGGCTCGGGTCGCGTGACGAAATGCTCTTTGCTATAATATCCATTTGTATATATGCCAACATCATAAGGATGGCTTCACTTGGGAATTCATATTGACTTTTGTGTGTTTTATTTATTTTTTGTTGTCCCCATGCTATAGACCACTTTTTAGTAATTTTATCTTTGTCCTTTTAGCTTTATTTTTTTTGACTCCTTTATCAAGCTGTGTGCTGTAGTTTGTTGAAGGTACTTTGATTTGACTTCGATGTGACTTCGCATGTCGGTTTGAATATTAATTTACATATAAATTATACTTTAAAATTTCTTTTAATGGAAATTTGTTTTATAATTCTTTTATGAAATATTAATTTTCTTAAAGAAAAGTCAGTATATTTTCGATTTCACCATGATGCACTTCGTGGTTGTACCATGATACACGAATCCACTGAAAGATTTTTGATTAAAAAACGCTCGAACCAATATGACTGCTTGAATTTGAACACAATCGGCACTTTCTCAGAATTTGTTATTCGAATGGTATGTTTTATATAGAAAAATACATTAAAATAAAAATTGTAAAGGAGAAAAAGCTCTGCAAATTTTTTTTTAAAAAAACTTATTATGACACGACTTGAATGAGTTATGGCATTATACAGTGACATTCACATATTAAAGTTACATATGTTGATTTTAATTCACACAAGTAAAGTTAAGTCGCTTGCATATAGCAAGAGAGAAAGAGATCTTTATTTCAAGAATTTTTGACTTGAAAAAAAGTATTTTATTGTATATTTTAAAAGAAAGCCTATGTATGTACCTACGTAGTACTTATATCATTAAAATAAGTATCTTCAAACTTTGGAAATCATTCAATTCGAATTATAAGTTATTTGATAACATCTATCGATATTCATGAAGTTGTTATTCGCTGTTTCAACTTCCACATCAGCACTGCGCTTTTAACGAAATTATTGCACTTGCACCAAATCCTATTATAGATGTCGCAACTGTTTTGCAACACGTGCTGCTTCGTAAAGTTGTAAGTATATAAAATGCCGGTGTGGGCAACAGCCAGTATATTGTTAGTTATGCAACTACATATATAAAATCATATGCATACATATACAATGTACATTTACAATGTAATGCTAGGAACAGCCGTAACACATCCTGCTACTAATACTATAGTACATAAAATAATACTGTTTTATCGAAATTAGCGTTGCTATGATAAACGCTTAAGACAGCGCTGTAAAACATTCGAAAAAAATTGCAAAACATTTAAAATCGTCCAAAAATAAAGAAGCCAAATTTCGGGGCTTACTTCCTATAAAAAATTGCCCCAAAATTGTCTATCATTTGAGCATCTTATTGGTAAATTTTCGAGGAAACGAATGATAAAAATTTAAAAGTAAAAATCGTTCATAAGTAACACTTGAAAGTGATGTTGCGCCTTTGGTGTTTTTTTCTTAAAAATATGATATTCCGTTTACATGAGATTTGTTGGGAGAATATTATCTATTATTTTTTAAAAATATTGTCATTATAATTTTAGTTAATTTATCATTATTATTCTTATTGAATTTTTCTAAGCGACCTAACATCTGTTTTTTCTTTTGTGCAATAACACTTTGAAACGAATTTGGTCCCCTTAAAAAAATCAGTGTTTTTCTGCTAAAAATTTATTCAAGACTTTGATGTGTGAATATTTTTACTGGCGGGTTAGTGGAAAGTATACATATGTTAACTTAATTGGCGGAAATGAAATGGACAATGCTGTCACATTCAACAGCCCCCTTGACATGAGTGTCAAATTAAAGTTTTATTTTTTCTTCAAACTTTTTCGATCTTCTACAAGTTTTTTTACTTTTTAAATTTTTTCAACTTTTCTCGACTTATTCAACCTTATTTCGATTTTTCTATATATTTCAATTTTCTCATATATTTTCAAAACTTTACAATATTTTTCAACCTTTTCAATATTTTTTGGCTGACATCATTATGTTCAAACATCAGCTGCTTTTTTTTACATTAACACTAATAACTTTTTTGAGTATTTTCCACTCGGGACTATATCACATAGTACCCTTTTTATATAAATTCATAACATCTGCTGCACTGTATTTAAATTCAGCGAACCGCATGTCACGTTTTATAGCAAAGAACAAAAACGAAACCCTGGTATTTAAATCCAAAACTTATTTTAATGGCAATGGTGGGATGCACCCTCAAGTGTTTGTTTGTTACTAGCACAGTTTAATACTGACACAACAACAACAACAACAACAATGGCAGCAGCTAAAGAAAACAACAGCCACAAAATCAACGATAGATTGCGTGCATGCCACCAACAATAGTGAAAATTTCAAAATAATTGCATTTACTTCGTTAGTTTTGCGCTGCACTGATTTTTCGTTTTGTTTTCACTTTACTTTATCCTTTGAAAAAAAAAAAAAAAATCAAAAATTTATATAAAAACATAAAGGTTTCTTAAAGAGTTTTTTATTTTTCCATTTAAAAGTTACTAAATTTAAAAAGAAATTTTTTATGCGATTACTTTAAATTCCTTATTTGACAGACATTTGAAGGACTTTCCATGCGCACCCCAAAATAACAACTTTTTAAATCATCCAATAAAAAAAAAAAAATTGAAAAAATTTTCTGTAAAAAAATATCAGATAAAAGCTAAGAAAACTATTATTTCAAATATACGTGAAATAATATTAAGACGGCCTAATGTCGCCGAGATCAATTTGAAGAAATTTATTATCGGAAAGTTATATTAATCGGCAGATAAATGGACTATAATGCCTCATGATACATATCAAATAAAGTGTTTCCCGTGACAGTTTCAACTATCAATTTGTTTGCCTATATTTTTAACTATTCCTAATCCCGCCTACTTCGCGTGAATTTTTTGATCTGATATTTCTTTCACATTACATTTTGTAAATAGTTTTTTGGTAACTTTTCCTTCCATTCTCGGTGAAATTCTAACGCAGCTAAAGCATTTGCATAGCATTAACACACTCCATAGACCATGATTATCTTCTACTAAACATAGATACTTCAACTATTATAAGGACATTAGCCTTTAAGGTTCATAAAATGGATTCTATATTTAGCACTTAACACAAACGCACACTATAGTATGGTGTTTGGCTTCATTTATTATTATTGTTGTTGTTTTGTTTCTATCGTTAAAAAGTGCAAAATATCAGAAATCAAGATTAAATGCAGTTTTCGCAAATAAATTGCAAATAAAATGAAAACTATTTGTCTAGATAGCAGCAGTCTTTTTGCATGCCATTTAATGCTTGTGACTAACTGCAAAATGAAAAGCAACAGAAAAAAGAAGTTTTAATAGTGAAATCCTTAAAAGTTGTTACCACAGCTATGTAGACGAAGATAGACGCGCTTGAGCGAATGACTGACAAATGCAGTCAAGAATTTGAGAATGAGAATTTTAACGCATAAAGTAAGACTACTTCCTGTAGCTTTGTGTATGTGTGCGCGGAAAAGAGCAGGCATCTGTATGTGTGTGTGTGCAAGTGCATAGTAAAAAGCATTCCTTAAAGTGACATGCCAACGCTAAGGATTCCACATTATTGTCCTAAGGAAGTTGTAAGAATTTTCGTTTTATTTTTGTTTTTATTCAAATTCCTTAGATTCGTCTGCTTACCACTTTTTTTTATATCATTTTGTAATGGATTTTCTGGATTATACTTGGCGGCTAAGGAAATGTCCATCTTGATTTATATGTGTTTAGAGGTTTATCATGACTTTTGCAGTTGTGTTCGTGGCTAGTGAAAAGTAATAGCAAATATTAAACGAAAGTCATGTTGCGGTTAATGGGCTGAAAGCTTTTGTTGATCATTTTAAAAATTTATTACAAAACAAGTGGTAGATATTCCAAAAATTTTTACTTGAAATAGATGAGAAAAGTTCTAAAGGTCATATTAATTTGACCATTATGGTTTAGTTTTCAAGTGTACGTTAATATTATGTTAATATTTGAGATTTGAAGCGCAATATAAATAGAATGAAAAGCACTGTAATGGAAAAGTTGCTAGCAATTGCTCTTATCATATTCTAAGAAAAAGTCAATTTTCTTATACCAAACAAAACTTCCTTTAAAACACAAACTCAAGCATAATAGCCTCAGGGAAATTCATTTAAATAATACGCAGTGTTTGTAAGCAAAATAATGAGCTTTGATAATAATCACGTTAAAATTAAGATAGTTAAGAATATCAGCAAATCAGAAATCTCTTTCAAAGAAAATATTTTTTTGTTTAATTTTTCTTTTTGATCATGAATTTATAAGGAAGATGGCTTAAAATTTTATTTCATTTTATAGCTCTTGGCATGCAGAATAAAAATCTATTAGTTTTAAATGGCTTAATAAGACTTATATTAAAGCTTTGCGCGTGAAAGTTTTAGTTTTTCGAGCGGCTTTTGCAAAAAATTAAAATGGCAAACCTTATATGGTGTCTCAAAACGGATAGACTCTGCCGGAAAGAAAAAATCTTACGTGAAGAACTTTTCAGCGTCAATGAAATTATATTGATTTAAAGCTCTTGTGAGATTAATGCATGATTAAGTATCTGAGGTTCAAAAAACTTACAGGACATGCAAAGTTTTATCTGACTTCTCTCTCTACTACTCTACTACTTAACAAATCATATATTTTTAAATGACAAAGTCTTATCCATGATAAATCTATCCGTCTTAGAACATCAGCCAAGTTTAAAGCAATAAAAAGTTTCAGGCCCAGGCAAAATGCTGCGTTACGCAAATACCAATGTCGATAATTGCGTGAGAGAAAAACAAATTTCAAAAATTCATGTTATCGCTAACTTTATATTTGTAACAATTTCTTTGAAAAGTAAATATGTAATATGTAAACAGGATACTAATGCCAGTAAATGTTTGAATAAACCTGTTTCACACTCAACCCTAATTTCCTTTGGCCCACACTACACAATTTGCCATTGGCGGCGGCTTAGTTTAACCAAAAAAACACAAAGCTCAATGCAACTTTTCATTTAACAACATGCTACCAAATTCCAAAAGATTTAAGTGCAAATTGTGGTTTCAGTTCTTAGGTTTTATTTAACAGTTCGCTCTTGCCGAGATACACAATTTGTGTGGCAGGTCCGCATAGTGTTTTTTTTTTTTTTATTGCGGGTGGTGCAACAAATGTAACATGGTAAGAGGATGGGAAAACAAGTAATTTCTAAAAACAAAAAACAATTCTAATTGAATAACAACTTTACAATTATTTGCCATGCACAGTGGTTTTTCATTTCCACCTCTTTGTTGTATTTAGATTGCTTTTTAAAATCTATTTTGAGCTCGCAGCGCCTCGTAGCTTTAATTAAAATCTAAAAAATTGCGCAACTAAATTTTGGCATGAAGAGAAAAAAAAATTGTGCACACAGTTATACCTGACACTTGTTTTTCGGTTGGCTTTTTCATGGCTTATCTCGTCTCAATGGAGCTTTCCTCGCAGATTAAAGGCACAATATATTGTAGCCATTTGATGACAACCTTTTAGCAATTACACTGAAAAAAAACTCAGATTTTCTCACACAAGTACTTTTCTATATAAGTAGTTAGAAAGACGAAATGGATTTATAATTATCACAAAATGTTTTATTCGAAGAAAAAATTTCATGTAATAAAGAATTTATGATTTAACAAAACAAAATCTTTAAAAAAACAGAACGAGGGCATACAATTTTTATTTCAAGAGTGTTTTATATCATGTTATTTTGTAACTAAAGAGTTTTTCATTTTTTTTCACCTGTTACCTTAGGTCAAATGGTTTTTACCAATTGTGAATTTAATCGGAACAGATTTTTTCTTAAAAAATATTATATAATAAATATTATATATTGATATTTTTTTCACATTTTATTTTTTCTTATTAAATTTTTATCTCATGAAATTTTTTTTTTTAGTAATACTGTATCTTTCAAATTTTTAACTTTACTTTCATCTTGCTATGTTGCCCAAAACTTCAGCTTAAATTACATTTTTAATTTGAGGAGTTCCTGAAAATATGCCCTACAAAATGCTTGTCGTCCACCATGCAATTACAATGCATTTGCTTAATTATTACGGTTTGTATATTTTTAAACTCCTTTGGATCTTTGTCGTATTGCAGTCATGTATTTCCATTGAGAAAATTTTGACTTAAACAAAATATTTTGCTACATGTACCATTGCTTAAGGGTTTGTCAGCTTAGAATACATTTAACTAAGGCTCAATTAAACTTTTAAAACGAAAAAAAGCAGCAGAGAAAAAACTGAGCGCACTCAACTCTATCAACGTACACGACCACGTATAACCAAAGCGTGTCCAAGCGAAGTTGGCCACATGATTTTATCCAATTTAGTTCAACGCTCCTTTGTTACCCTTTTTTTTTTTGTATGTACGCGCCCAAAGATTCAAAATTGGCACAAAGGCGTTATTAAAAAATGTTGCACCATTTTTGTTGTTATTGTTTTTGTTGTGGCTGTTAAAATGGAACATTGGCAACATACAATATTACACTTTAACATGCCACTACCGCCAACACTCTTTACGAGTGGGAAGTTCATGAAGTGCTGATTGCGCTTTATACTCGACATATCTCAATGCAGTCGCTGCGGCTTATCCACCGCAGTGCCACCCAATGGCGACCGCAATAAAAATGCTATAAAATACAACAACGTCATTGCTAACATACATTACGAGCGTAAATACATAAATGCTGTTCCTTGTGCTTGTCGAGGCATGAAATACCAACTCTTTATGCTTTAGTTTTCATTTTTCGAAGGCTCATTCTTGTGCGTTTTTTAATGTTCCTGTTTTAGAGGACATTCACCGCAAAAGTGCAAAGTTTCAGCGCAAGGGAAATAATTTTAATAACGTAATTAAATTACGTTAAATCCAATGTAAAAAATTCATACGTGGAAATAATTTTTTAATGATATTGTCCCTTAAAATTGAAGCAGCTAAAGCTGGTATAATTGAAATTTAAATATTTTACCATATGTTCCATATAAAATGAGGTGGACATTAAATGTCCCTAGTAATTTGCTGATAGCAGGGTAGCAGGCTGATATATGGATTTCTGCTATATAATTGTTAAATTTTTATTTTTTCTTTGACTTCGATAACTTTAGTCTATACACTACATACCCACTATCTATATTCATAATATCAAACTTTCAAAAATACAAGCGATGACGTATCAATATACATATATTTGTTTTATATTTTGTTTGCGGCTACTCCGTGCTAAATTTTGTCATGGCTATTTGTTAATAAATTTTTTGAGTAATTGGCCACGGCTAAGGCTTGACTCAACTATTCGTTTGTTGCGGAAAAACTGCCTTTATGCTTCTCTTGCCCACTCTTTTGTAAGCACGGAAGTTTACTCCAAGCTGGTCGAACAAAACCTGATGATCGCTGGCTGCCTTTACAAGAATGCATTGTGAAACGGTGCTTTCGTTGTTTATCGGCTTTCCAAGCTGCTGTTACTAGTAAACGGTGCTATGCTGTGATGTTTGTGGGTTTTGTTGATACGTTGTTGCAATGTTGATGATTGGAGTATTAATATGTTGGTTTTAGGTCATAGGCTTTACGGAAGATTTAGTCTCTTAAAGGCACGAACATTTGTAGGGTTTTTTTTTTGTTCAATATTCGCTGTAGATTCTTCAGTACAAGACCTCTTTAAGATTATTTAAATATTTTGTCCAAAGTCTTAATTAGCATTTTTGGAAGTTTCGTTGCTGAAATAGGTTGCATAAGATTATATTACGAATGTGACCAATTTCAGGATCTCAGTTTTTTTATAGCTTTGTAGTAGAAATTGATAGCGAACATTTGTAATGCTTTAACTTTTTTTTGTCAACTCAAGACTTTAGAATTTTTCATAATTTGAAGCATTTTTTTAGTTAGTTTAAGGTGTGATAACACTTAGTTGCAAACATTTGTTGGTCTCTTCCATTTGAATATTTGCTGAAACAGCATAAGACAACATCGAAAATTTTGACATCTGTTGAGTTTTATTGGTAGCTATAATGCTGCTTTTAGTGTGCTATTATAATGTTACTATAAAGGGATGTCGTTACATTTGTACGAAAACGCGCCACATGTACCACACAACCACTGAAACAGTGAATTCACTGGCACGGAAGTTTCAAATGCATATAAACTCAATAAAGATGGAGGTCAATTGACTGAAAAGAAACTGTTTGATATGTGAATAAAGTCTAACTAAGTAATGAACATTTGTAAAGTTTTTTCTGAAATTTATTAAAATTATTATCCTACAAATCATCAAATATAGAATGAAGATGCATAAGAACACAACCATGTAGATGCAAAGTATTTCTGTTGCTAACTTACACCCAAGCTTAATTTGAAGTCGACGACATTGTAACATGTCAAGCAACATAATTTCATGTACTTAGCACTTGGCATTACAAATATAAAACGTGGCTTAAATAGTAAGTGCCAAGCGAACAATTACAGTGACAATTAGATGAAGTGGCAAAAAAGAGAAGAAAATGTAGCATTTGCTAGAGTGCCGGTGTCGCAGTGGTGGTGGAGTGGTGCAATAAAATGTAATTACAAGTGTTGGCATTAGCATTAGGGTTGTTATCACAAACTACAATAACAAAAAAAAAAAGCAACAACATTGACATTAAGATCATTTAGGAATGTGTTGCGTTTGCTAAATGATAATGTTGTCTGTTATCAGTAGCAACTTCTATGAGATACAATTAAAAATCGCATTAGCATGTAGCACCCAGTAATTTACTCAATTGAGGCTTAAAAAATATTCATCTATGAGGATGCAACTTAAGGGCCAAAACTGGTAATTTATTTTGCGAACTTTTAACATAACAAACATAGTCAACATTTCGCATTTTATGCTTGCTGCCTCATTTTGCTATATCAATGCACAAAAAGTGCTATTTATGTAAAAGAATAATATGCTTTCACTCGATAATCAATAAATTGTTGCACTCCCCAGATTTGCTGTGGCAAGATTTATTACTATACCATGGGAAATGTTCATGAACTTTACCTTAGCATACATATTACATACATTTGAATGTCCTTCTACACAAATGAACATGAATCATTGTGTTTTAGAAAAAAAAAAATATGCTACACGGCATAGTTATAAATTACGCTAAACCAAATGCATTAGTCAAACATTATATAATAGCCCAAGTCCCTATATGAAAGGAACACGAAAATTCAGGTCCAAAACAAAAAAGTAATCCCTATGCTGAATATTTACGCTATGAAAAGTAGGTATTTTGAAATTCGTATTCCCTTATTAAACTCACCTATAAAATCCACAGAACAGGATATCAATTATTTATTGCATACAAACAGACATTCTTTCAACATATGCGAATTAACAGTAGTGGCTAAAGTAATATGGGCAAAAAGATTAGGAGGAGTTGCTCAAAAAATGATTTGGAATCTCTGTAACAAATTTCAGATGATTGTTTTCAGATTAAATAATTTCTGTTTTATCTACATCATAAATGGCATTCTATATCCACCTTCTAATTTTTTGTAAATTTTATAAAAAATGTCTGGCAAAATCTCCGGTATTAGACATTTAGGCTAAGAGTGAGCTTATCCTCAAAAATTTTTAAATTTCCTATCCTTCATTTGTTCAAAACTAATAGGTTAATAGTAACAGAGACTAATTTTCTAAAGTAATTATTTTGAACGATTTTGCTTAAACCAAATATGTATTCCATACATGAAATCGTAAAATATAATTCAGGGGTCTATAATTTGATTTCAGTTAAAAACTGAATCATTCTAACAAGATAACTCTTTACATTCATCTTTGCTTTGATGCTACTATAATAAGATACATTTTTATGTCTGCCTAAGCTTGGGAGGGTTTCACCCACCTTAATGAAGATTATAGCAGTCGACGATCATTTTCATCCACAATATAGTTCCAGACTTATAAAAGACATATTTAAATCATGCTTAGCAAACTCTCTGTATAGTCGTTAAATCGGTACCCTTACACGCAGTCAATTACCAAAGTCGTACTTTCTTAAAACTTGTCAAAGCTTTCAGAGAGTCATTACAATAATTAACCATCCTAGATATTATCAGAGTAGCTGAAAGATAATAGATACTGTTAAAATTTTTGATAATTCAATAAAGGAGCTTATCGTAGCAGTAAACCTCTGATAAGTGCCCACCATTTGTGATGCGTACCTGAAATTTCTGATCGAAAGTTAGAATACTTGGCATAGAGTATTTAGTCATAATTTCTCGAATGTTTAACGAAAATTAATTTAGGGTTGGTCCTCCCAAAAGGAGTGCTAGTAGCATATGGTCCTTGTATAGTAGCTCATATTGAAACAGCATGAATCTTTGCATTTCGCGTCATATAGTAAGCAATTTTAAATTTTATTGTCATCTTTCTGGGTACAAATTCAAATGCTTCCAAGAATTCGTCTTTCGTCCTATGAGAGATGATGGTAGAAATGCAAAAATTTATGAATTTTTTTACCACTAGTGTACGCATAGTACAAGACCCATACAAATGTACATACAAAGGTAAAACTAATTCATATGCAAAGTAGAATTTTTTGCAATATTTCACTAAAACTTCTCTGAAAAAAAAACTAGTTTTTATTTAGTCAATAAAAGCTTGAACGCCTAAATTTATGCAAAATAAAAATCTCCTATGAAAAGTTCCAACCATTTCCACTTAAAAATTGAATTTGTGCTAACCGATGAAAAATAGGAACAACTGATATTTTAAATCGAAATTCAAATTTAATTTAAGCAACATTGTTAAATGTCAGTTTGGAGTCTGGTCGACTCAATTTTGTTTGATTTGGACTGCTGAGGCATTTGTTAGGAAAGTAAAAAAAAAAAACAACAAAGATCCCAAGCAGGGTTCGTAACACTGTTTACATCCATGTTGAACACAAGTTGGTTAAATAAATAAACGACAACAACGACAACGGCTAGAATGCAAACGTATGTACAACCAGCAGACTTCTTAAAAAGCCTTGACGTAAGCCAAGTCAAGTTGTATTGCCAAGGCTTTATGTCAAGCAATTTTATTGATTGCTGGGTCAACCCCGAAAAGCAAATCAGTACGATGTGAGTTCTAGATATGCAAAATAAGTGTATGTATATGTAAATATACATATGCATAGCATACATACTTATGAATACATACGACATGTGAAAAAAGTGTGAGTTGACTGAAAATAGTGGTATTGGGAATTTCAGAAAGCCTTTTTAAATGGCAGCTATTCAAGCTATAATGATATTTATATTTCTCTAGCATCACTTGTAGAGTGTGCTTTAGAAATCCTTAAGATATGCTCGTCTCAAAATCAAATAAATTCTGAGAATTTTGTATTTAATAATTCATTTTATGCTTTTCAGAGTCAAATGTAAAATGTAAGAAGTTATCTCTGAGATTGTATTGTACTTAAAAATCATCAACAGACGTCATTTGTAAATTATGTATTTGTTGCTATTTGCGTAAGCACATTATTAGATACCTAAAATATAGACAACCACCGGAAATAGACTCAACGCACTTGTCGTCTGTCCTCTAACCATCGAATTAATTTGATTACAATACAAAATTTTTAAAGTTAAATGAACTGTATGTCTACTCAGACTCAGAGCATGGAAGAAGCTGAACACAACATACAGCTGCTGCTTATCAAACTATACCAATACACAAGCCTGCCCACTTACACACCTGAGTAAAGAAAATTATTTATAAACTCAAATACAAAGAGCTATTAATTTCTACCACTAATCGTGTACCTGATTGTGTACTCAATTTAAAATGTAGGCTTATTTCCGTACATTGCCAAGGTATGAATATATGTATGTATGGGTGTATGTTCACTAGCAAAGCACAACTGCGATCTGAGCAACAAGTCGGATAGCATAAACCGCTTTATTGTGTGCTTGAATTGTTGCCAATAGACTTTGTCGCATACAGACAAATTTGTTCGCAGTGGCGTCTATGCATCAAAATAGGGGAGTAGTTTGAGTTGATGGCATTGTAGCCCTAAATATTAAATATAAAATTGTATATGTAAAGAAATTTTAAACATTTAAAATGCCGAACAAAAGACAAAAACTGTCACTATTATTTACGAGTATACATAATTTCCAGAAACCGATACTATCGATAAAATGATCATTTGAATGAATCATCATGCGTAAAATATTATTTAAATTTTCTTAATATCATATTACATGATAGCTTTTGCTATGAATATTTGACCAATAGCTGACAAGATGTTAACAACAAAAAAAAAAAAAAGATTTTAAACTTTTGATTTTGAATATCATCAACAGATCTATAGCTTTTTTTCAGATTGATTTTCTGATAGGTTAATAAGAAGCAAGATAATGGGAACCCAAATTTTTTTTCCTGAAACTTTTATCTATACTTTCTTCTGCTCGCTAGCTGTCACTTGACCTATAAACCATAAGTTCAAAATAATTGGTGCACTAATTCTTAAATGGTGCTATTATTGGGGTTCAGTTTCTCTGAAAGTCATTTAAAAGTTACCTCCTTGAAAAGAAAGTGTATTGGGGCATACTTCGTTTCTATTACTTATTTCTATTCCTTAGTAATGAATATTTTTTGTCGCCTTCGAAAGCTTAACATCCTTCGCTTTATTGTTTTGTGCAACCCTTCTTTGTCATAAAAATCCAACTGCTTCACTGTCTGATATGTATGTACTCGTGTGTATATAAAATATTTCTATATTTACTCCTACATAACTATGTATCTATGTATATATTTCTGTATCCGTTTATTCGGTCCATGCTTGAGCGCTTTAGTAAAGCTCATTTAAGCGGCTTTAGTTAAGGTACAACTAAATCGATTATTCTTCAAGATTGATGTAAAGTTTTATGCGACATTTGTTGTCTGTCACATTTTTTGTGAATTTCTTTTTTCCACAAAACCATCCCTTGACAACGGCAACAATAGCAATATTTATTATTGATTTGCTAAGGCTTATGTAAATTATACGCTAACAATTTCATGATTTGAATTTAAGTTTATAAGGAGCCCCGCACCCCAATTTTGTGCAAAAAAAAAAAAAAAAAAAACATTTCGTTTGCTTAACTTACAAATACACTGTCTTTAGCTTAAAAATAACATATCATTTGTGTGCTTATATATATACTTAATGTTTACTTATGACTAAAATACAGGGTATGACGCTGAGCACTGATTTTAGAAAAATTAACATTTGAGAATTAAATGAAAGAAAGAGGAGTATCTGTTATTTTCTTTAAAAAATGTTGATTTTTTATAAAAATGTTTGTCTTCAAAATTCATTTAGAACCTCAAATAAACCAACATAATTTAACTAAACTTACAGCCAAATTGCATCAAAAATAGCCATGATTATAGAAGAGAACAAAATGCTTAAGACAAAATTAAATTTTAAAGAAAGAAAGAAAATTTCACTGATGAATATTCAGAAATGCTCCAAATTAGATGGTGTTGGCACAAGTGCATGAAAATTGTCAAAGTTTTTGTTTTTAACACATTTGTTTTAAAAACTGAAAATAATACGAATTTATGACAAAGCATATTCGTATATTTAAGAAAAAAGGTGGTTTCTTAACAATTTGCGAATTCTCAATTTTGACATTATTTCTAACATTATTCAGATGTAAAAAGCAAAGATTCTGTCTGTTTCATTTATGTCCTCTATTTGAACACCGTCTTGTTGATTTTGCTATGCAACACTCAAAAAATTTTTCTCATTTCTATATTTTACACCCTTTTTAACGATGTTCTATTGGTATGCTTACATCATGTTTTCTTTTCACTGATGTTGCTGTTATTAGATTTCCCACGGAGTTTTTGTCACATAAAAAAATCGAGAAAGTCTTGGATTTTATTTTATTTCTCATCAAAAATACAATCAAAATCGAAATCGATTTTTATTTTGGACGGGGTATCTAATTTAAATAAAATTTTGCATAACTAGAAATGATGGTGCTATACCATCAACAACATAGTCATACCCAACGTCAGTAAAACCCAGCAAACCAAACGTTTTGAAATCGTAATAAAATTGTAAGGACGCGTCGGTATGAAATGTAGTACATGCAAAAAAAAAAAAAAACATTAAATTTATGTTGATATATTGCAACCAAATAGTGAAAATATTCAAAAATGCAATATCAAAACCAGGCAGTAACAACAACTGCAACCGTTGCTGCTACTGAAACTAATGTTGCCAATATAGAATCCTGTGCTGGAATTAGTTCGCACAATGGACTTTATAGATTCACTTCGTGAATGAATCCATTAATATAGAGAGAAAAAAAAACGTTATACATATATTGACACGACCGATATCACTTGTGGCAAATTATTTTTTACTATCCCATGCTAACATATATTTTTGCTATTATTTTTTAATCATTTGATATAAGAAAATAAACTTAAAATACCAGCAGATTTTTATTCTTCCAACAAAATCGGAGTTCCAAAAAAAGGCGGAAGATTTTGTTTGCCGGGATATCACTTACGCATATACAGACAATATCCTTGTCTTTCCGTATCATGTGTATGTGTTCTTTATTTCCGTCAATGATTTTCTTGTGATTTAACAGTTTGGTCGTTAATGTCGTTTTTATTGCAAAGGGCACAGTATCAATATGATGTAAATTTCATGCGCTCAACTTGAATCGTATAGCATTTCATTAAAAACGTTACTATTTCGAGAAAATTTCAATCTTAAGATGGAAATCGCATTTACTAAGGGTATTTCATTCAATATTTAAGTGAGCATTGTGTGTGATTGGAAATTTTGTATTTGAAAGTCTGAAATGTCTTGATAAACACTAGGCTGATGAAAACAAATGCAGTTTTTGAATTTTTTCCTACCTGCCACAATACAAGAACAACGAAAGCATTGAATATCTAGCGATTGCCACTAGTCATTTTTTAATTTTTTCAGATAAAATTATATATTGTTTAAAAATTTAGCAGACATTTGTCTTATCGCAGAGTATTGCAAAAATGTAATTCGACCACAAAATGTTGCCAAAAAGAAGTAATGAAGACTCTATTAAACAATGGTATATATAAGCAAATAAAAAAAGGTACAAGACTCCTAGTGTCCATGTATTAAGCTCCATTTTTTTAGTTCATTTAGCATTACAAGTCTTGTCCAGGAAGCAAACTCAAAACTGTTACATTAGACGTATAATATGTTCGCATACTGGTACTGTTTAGACCCATATTGGTAGACTTAAGGAAATACCAACCTGTTTAATCGGGAACACTAAATTCAATTCAAAGGTGTTTATTATATAGGGGTTTATAAATAATTAATATTTAATAGTAATTTTACTAAACAAAACGTATTTTTTATATGTTCTGTACAGTTCCAAGTATTGTTGTCCAACGTTGACTGGTTGCTGCACAAATGTTGAATCTATTGTTCGGTTTCCTTTGTGTTAAAATAATGCGAGAGTTAAAATCAAGATTTCTGGCATTGTTAGTGAGCTACCGTAGGAATTATGATGGAAAGTAATGAAAAATTTCAACAAAAAGGCACAATACTGTTAGTGACGCCCATTTGACCGATATAATTGTTCAAGTATAATGCAATGTTTCAACATAATATTTAAATTAAAAATATCAATAGCTTCTCAAAATTTAGTGACTTATATTTCACATTTAATTGCTACCGCCAATCGAATCACCCTTATATACTTGTAAATATTTTAGACTCTCGAATCTCATTCAAGAGAGGCAAGACTATTAATCATTGACACCGTTCAGACAGTTGATTAAAACTTTTTAAGTGAATTAAAAATAGAGCTTTCATGATCCAATTGATAGTTGCAAATTTTATAATAATTTATTTGAAAGATTCGTATTAGCTATCGACTATTTTTCTTTAGTAATATCTACATCGCTATTTATTTATGTAAATATTATTCCTGTAGTCAGCATGTAAAAATAACAAAAACGTTTTACTATCTTTTAGGACGTAAATTTTCATTACCTTTAGTTACAAGCATGGTAAACAAACTCTAAATGACGCACAATATTGTATGCATGATAAACATATACTTTACGGTAACTTCACACGCTCATACGCTCCCACTCTCATATTCTGTTCGGTACAGTGAACTTAATTTTCTTTTGCATCGATATAAAATACTTGCAAAGTTTCATCCCTTAATAAGCGAAAATTAATGGTAATGACTTGCGGTTAACCCAATTTTTATCCGAATTTATTTATACAATAAATTTGATTATCATTAGTACTTTGTGGTTTAGTCCAATGCGATTTCAATAAGAAACACTTCAAGGTTAAATTAATTTGCCAAGGGTTTTGGAAGTACCGCAAGAAGTTTCACTTTAAAATTTTGTATTTGTGTATCGACATGATTGTGTGGTATTATTGATTTAAATTAATAATTGTGATTACTCGGATCCCATTGACTAAAAAGGCATAAGTCACAAAGCTAAATATTGAGGCAGTTTGTGAATTAACTACAGAGAATCGGAGAATACCTTTTTACTGTGACGTTGCTTGGCAATGGTTGTATTTTAGGGTATAGCTTATAGCTATAAAAGAAATACCAACTTGTGCACATATATTTTGCTTAAGTATAAGAAACATCAACACATGTTACTCCGATAGTTATTTTCTCTATATCTAACGCTTTGTTCTGGCTGATTGCGAATCAACGCCAAGAAAAAATAATTTATACTGGATATTTGGGATAAACAATAAAAAATAATAATTTTTTGAAGTTAAATTCCTTAAGAGCTGTGTGTGGTGCGCCTTAGAAATTCAAAATTTTATTTCTTCCATATAAAAATGTCTTCTGTTTCTGACTGATTTATTTGAATTATGAATCGCAATGGATTTATCATACCTTCCAGGAAACAAACATTTAATTTTTCCAAATTAGAAACTGACTGTCCTAAATATTTCTCATTTAATTTGAAATATGAGCGCCTGAGATAATGCCATTATTTAAAATAAACGGATTTTTGGACGTTAGAATCCTAAAGAGGAGCTTCTTTCTCTCAATAAACAAAAAATTATTTCTTTCATACAGAACAGGTTATTTTCCTGAATAGCTACCCAGGAAAAAAACGTCCCAGAAAAAAAAGTCAAGCTATTTGCCTTAGAAATATGATACTTAAATCATTATTACCCCATATCCATTAAGAAATGATTTTTTTAAAAAACACGTCCTTAAGGGCGTGATACCTCTAACAAATATTTATTCAAATGCTTTAAAAGCTATGCAACGAATTGCAGTAAGCCTTGGTACATATTCGTACACTGAACAAAAAGTGAATAAGATTGGAAAAGTGAACCTGGCAAGTGAAAAAAGGATTTTACAAAGTGGGCGTGGCACCTCCAACAGAAATGAAAACTTAAATATTATCAGATCCACAAACGTTTTCCAAATAAATGCAACAAAATTCTATATAAGAGCGCAACACCAAAGAAGAAACTTTTTAACAAAAAGCAATGGGTTGAAACAAACGGGCGTAGACAGAAGCACAAAACTTAAATGTTTATAGTAATAAAGTTTTCCAAGGAAAGATTTTGAAGCTCAGTAGAAATGCACTATGTGAAACAAATACTAAACTTTTTAGATTGACTACTAGTTACAAAAAACCTAGTCTAATTTTTAAAAAATAATTAGATCAACTTTCATAAAATAGTACACTTAAAAACCTATAATCTATAATTGATTTCAAATCAGTTCAGTGTAGAAGGCTCCATTGCACTTACAATTTAACACATTGTTAGATAATAACCACCCTTGTTTATGTTGTTGTTTCTGTTACAAGCAACCAAATTTTATCATCACTCACTAACCACTATAAAAGTTCAGTTTAGTTTGGGATTTCGAGAAGGACACTTGGTAGAAGGTTACTCACCAACATCGAACTCAATGCCACTGCTGATGAGAAAACTGGCTGATGTCATCTGAACATATATGAGTAAATGAGTGTAATGAAAATGTTTGTTGTTGTTGAAAAAAGAAGTAAAAAACAATGTCAGATGTGTTGAGATAACTTGTTATCATTGCTTTGTATCACAAGACGAGTCACTTGGTGACATAATACGAGTGAAGCTGCTTGGGCTTTGACTTTGTAACTGTGACATTCAAAGGATCAAAGGAATGATCTAGTAACACATTTTGTATGAGTCATGAGCGAATGACAAAAAAAGTGAAAATGTATGTGCGTTTGACACACACACACATAGTAGTGATGCTGCAATTGTGTTAGTTTGTAGTTAAATTAAATTGAAAACAATAGCAACTACTCGCACAGCATCCTGCTGTTAATTAACCCAGTCGGACGATTGGTTAGCATGTTAGGGATAATGAAAGCACGGTTGCCGTAGAACAAGGCCCAAAGGTTAGAGGATGGACGGAATTTTACTAAAAACTATGCAACATTTTATATTCAAAAATTTAGCCAACATTAATGTTGGCCATAAAAAGCGTAAATTTTTGTTTTTGATACCAAATCATATGTTTAAGCTTAAATAAAATTTAGCAATAGACACACCCACATCCCATCTCCTTTGCGTCACAATTTACAAAGTGACCATGCTCTCAATTCGCTAAATAAAAGGTAATATAATCACTTGTCATTTTTAGATCAGGTTCCTTCAGGTTACAGCTGGGAAGTGTAAGTCTGGGTGAGTGTGTGTGACAATAGTTGTGGTGACAGTGTACGTACCGGTGTATGTGTGCAGTGATGCAACCTTTAACATTAATTTTACAACACGTAAATTGCTATAAAAGCCTGCTGCAGCACCGCTATTCGTTGCTGTGGCTTTTGCTATTATGATTGAAAAGTTAATTAACATAAATGTCAATCATTGTTATGGTAAATGTGAAGGGAAGAATGGAAGGAAGTAACTTATTTCATGAACTTTTGCCCTTTATACATTATTCTGAGCTATCAACCTCTTGAAATAAATGTTACATTATTTGTGATAAAGAAGTCAACTTAGGTTCATGTGGTCTAAAATTGATAGATTTGAAAAATCTCTTAAAGAAATCTTTATCAATTGAAGCAATTTGGAAGAGATAGTAAAATTAGATATCATTTGGCTGACTAACCTTTGCCAATATTTGTGCGATTGAAGGAAACATAGAGTCAATGAAACTATTGTTGGATTAGCGAATTGCAACTAAGGTTGCATAAAGTTAGATTTAGTTCGCTCCTCGTATTTTTTTTAAATTAAAGCAGCTAGTTTGTACGATATCTCTTTATTGAAATGTCAAACCTTTCGAACATATTAGCCTTTGTGTCATTACATTGAGATACCATCAACAGATGAATAATTAATTAATTTAATTGTCATGCGGCATGCATTGAAGAGGCCAACACAATAGACAAATTATCAACAACAACAACAGCAACTTAAATGAATTACAAATCAACCGCAGCAACTAATTGAAGAAGGAAAAAGTGCAGTAGTTGCCACAGCACCTAAGTCTCAGGAGCAAATGTTGTCCATCCGCTTCCGCTGTCAGAGAGCTCAATTAATTTATCGATTGTTACTAATTTATTACTTCATAGCCAAATTGCTGGGCATCATACCGTTCAACATAAGACACCAACGCATAGAAAAATCAAATTTCTGGCGCATTTATTGCTGCAGCATTTGTATTTCAGCCGCTGTTGCACTGCCTTTTGCAATACATTGTCTTTTCGAGCGTATGCTATTTTTTCGCACCAATAAATTGATATTTTTCGTTACCTTCAGTCGTTTTATATATCAACAGTGTTGCATGGTTTTTACACTTTTTATGCAAATACGCAAAAATCGGGAAATAATAACATTTTTCAATGCGTTGTTGAATTGTCGTCGCAAAATTAATGCAACAGCGCTTGATGAAAGCACGCTATATGTGTTGCTGTTTAAATTGATGCTGCTGGTAGTGCCGGCACCAACGTGGGTGACATTTGTAGTGATACGCGTGCAGGCCTACAAAAATACGGATCTATTGTGCACTATGATTTATATATGTTATGGACACTTTTTACTGCAAATGACACTGAGTATATTTTTCGTATGCATGTTGTGCCTTAGCCATTGCAGTGTAGAACTTAATCAGCAGTTGCGTCAATTGTTGCATAGCATCTTGAAAGTAGCATGTGATGGTAAGTCCAGTAACTCTTTGAAACTGCAGAAATTCGGAATGTTTGCTGATGAATTGGAGATTTGCATGCGGCAACATGCGGAAATTGTGAAACTTCATAGAAGTTTGACACAACTTTATGATTTTCAAATGCTATCGTTTCTCGCAATTCAGGTGCTTGCCTGCATCGTGGAATTATTTCTCGTCTATTTTGCTGGCTTTAAAGGAAGTGATCATTACTATTATGCCGCAATTTTTATACCTGGTATGCTATTTGATATGTGGATTGTGATATGGAGTGCTGCAAAGATGCAGCAAAATTTGCTTAGCACACGTGACGTTTTGGCTGATGATTATTTGCGATTATCTAAAGAAAATCTAGACATACGGCTGATCCAAAGTGTAGGTATTTTCATTTAAGCTATTGATCTATGTATATCTTCGAAATTTTACTTTCAGCTAGAGCATTTTTCTCTATATTTGCGTTATCAAGATAAGAATATTGTTTGCAGTATTTGTGGACTGTTCTCCTTGGAGTTTCCGTTGCTCTTTGGAATTTTGAAAACGATTTTAGGATATACTCTAATACTTGTGCAATTTAATATAATTTTTTATCGTTAATTTGCTATATATTGATGGAAAATTAAAATTTTACACAATCACTCGATTGATTTTCAAATGGGTGTTATTTCTATATCTATGACTGGGTGCAATTTATTAATCAATAGATTGAATGCTATAAATGGCGCATATGTATTTGCAATTCATTCATCACAAATACTATAAAATAATATTCGTTATTTCAATTGCACACGCAACACAAATCAAAAGAGACAGGCAATAAAAAAACATTTTGATTAAAAGTAAATATCAGCCTAAAACGCTGCAATAAAAATTTAAGTAAATGTACAATAGCAAGAGTGTCAACTTAGTGATTAGAATTAAAAATTTAAATTTTTGCATGAGATTTAAACATGGTTTTTGAGCACAATAAGTTTTTAGTAATATTATCCGTCTGAAAAGGTTTTAATGATGATTTATTTCTTACCCGTCAGTAAAAAGTTCAAACAACAGAAATATCACAAATTTCTTAACAAAATCAGTGGACTAGTTTTTGAGACATTATCTTAAAAACATTTCCTGACTCTTTAAGTTAGGGCTGAGTGATTGGTAGTATTGCCTTAAGATAAAAAATCTCCAAGGGATTTTTTTTATAATCACACCTAAAGATTTTAAAGGAAAAAGAAACCATTTGTGCTCTCTGTTCATATATAGACGACTTTTCTTGGATGTAGTCATATTACAAAAATCGGAAATATTAAATTCATCTAATGATTCTATAAACTTAAAGTGGGATATGGATTAAATATGAAGTTTTTTTTTACCAAATTGGTTCATTAATTCATTTTCCAATTCAAATCAGCGACCCCCTTAAACTATATTCAGTAAACTCTTGTCGCTCATACACACACTTGTACTATACGTCCTTTCCTCCTGCATACATACGAGTTTCTATTAACTATGTACACTATGAGTACAAGAGCAGCAATTTATGACATTTAAAGTGTAATTGAAAGGATTAAATTATCGTAAATAGAATTTAAAGTTGTTTCGAAAGGCAAATAACTTTTTAGCCATGATGTTGTAGTGACTTTAGTAGAAGTAAAATCATATAATTAAATTTTGTGTTTGCGAGCTTGTTATTCGGGATAATGGATTAAATGATGGTCTTTGTTTAATCCTTTGAATATTCTGCATAAATGGTTTTGCTTGTTTGCCAATATTCATTATATTCTATGATAAATAGATATAGCATAGCAATATAATCGCATAATACATTAATATTTAAAATGTAAGAACAAAATTCAATATCTTATTATAGTATTAAATATGTTGTTAACAATTTGATAAAGGATGTATTATATTTGCAAATTTCATTTTAATGGAATGAGAAATTTTCAACTCTTTGATAGGATAAACATTTATTTCCACGATTAATCCAATCCAATTCAAGTCCATTCACAACAAAAATATGGTATTACATTTACTGCAATTTGACCATTAAATTTAAACTATAAATCTTAATAGAAATGGCTAAAATTTTACTGAGGTTTACGTAAGGTGCCATATAACCGTTTTAATAAGGAACCGCAAACATTTCAAACGATCACTTTTTTCCGTACAGTCATGGAAAACTGAAATGCCGATATTTCGAGAAAATGAGCAGTTCCGATTTTAAATTTTATGGATTTTTAATCGCGAGATGATACTGAACTAGCGTGCAGGCTTCGATTTTGGATTAATTTAAGTCGAACTTTTGCTGATACATCACTTCAAATATTAATGGACGCCAGAGCTGTGGAGGGAAAAAATAGGAGAAGACATGGATTCGGTTTTCTGGTACTCAAGAGAATCCGGGAAGCAGGATAGTTCTTCAATTTCATTCTCACATAAAGTAGCCATCTGCAAATTTTTGTAGCCGCACCTTAGACACTGGACGGGCAAACTCATCCTTTTTACTTTTGAATGCCATCGAATATATATCTTTCAAGGTATGTTACTCGATACTTTATTCACACAAAGAAGTTTTAACTGCTTGTATGTTTCGCAATACCAGTCCCACTTTTGAGTAATTAGTCAAATATAATAAAATATCCCCAAGTTATTTTTTGCTCATTATTTTGATATTCAAAAACACTCGATATTTTCAAAGTTGCTTACTTATTGAATATAACATCAAATTGTATAAGAATTAAAAGATATAATATAACCGTTTCAAAAATTCCATACATCAAACGATAATCCAGCGAAAAGAGACCACAAATTTTGCAGGAAATGCGTTGTCCACGCAAATACAAAGAGAAAAGTTCGAACTATTTAAAAAGTAGAGAAAATCAAATTTTGAATAAATTGCTATGAGAAGTTGTTGGATATATGCAAAATCGTCCAAATAATAATCACCAATCAAAAAATGTTCGTCTTCAACATTAATTTTATTCGATTATTTTTTTTGACGATTTCGCCAGCAGACGTCTACATACACTTCGATATAGCACTACATCTCTATTGCTATGGCGCAAACGAAAAGTTCCTTCCATCAGAACTGTGCGTGTCATTGACAGACATCTTTTCATTTCCTCTGCACACCAAACGACCAAAAATAGATCCAGCAACATTGCAGCAACCAAAATGAAGGCAAAAGTATAGTGATACACGTGATTTACCGCCTGCTCTTCCAGAGACTTCAAACGCAACGCTGACTGTTGTTGCGACCACCAGCTGTCGAAACCGACATAATACAATAGAAATAGCTGAACAACAGAGCTGATGAGTACGAACAGCAGAAAAACCAGCAACTGAAATTCATAGACCTGACGCACAATTGAGCTGAGTTTAATGAGATGCGCATGCAAACGCATTAAACGCAACAGCTGTGCAGCACTGTGCTGGTGTTGCTGTAAATTTCAACAGAATGATAATGATAAAATCTTTGAGGTTATAAGAGGATCTTACCATATATCCGCAGTCAGTAGCAGCAACATGTTGCATGTTGTACAACAATTTTGTCAGTTTTCTATTCAGCCTTAGCGCATAGTGGCGTATGAGTAACATGCCAAGGAAGAACATATTCAGCGCTATTTGCATAACAGTATGACAGTATCCAATGAAGAGTATTGTCAACACGTAAGTGAAACTTTGTGTTGCTTCCACATGCCCAATTAAAAATACCGTCCATGCTGTCACTGGCAGTAGCGTCAACATTTTGAAAATCAACGCAAGCAACGCTTTGCTGTCCAAAACAGTTGCTGACTTGCGTCGTTGATGGTGCAACATGGCATTTATGAACTTAATTATCCTTGTGTCCTTGCGTAGTTGCATGAAAATGGTAAAAACAGCACACAGTTGCTGGAGCAAATAGCGATTGTAGCCGACAATTGAGAGGAGGGAGTTTTCTTGAAAAAATGTCATACGCTTGCAAATGGTGAGCGTGACAAGTGGCATTGCAATGCTTGACATAATGAAAATGCAGCAACTGTAAATGTGCCATGTGCTGGATTTGCGTACGCGTACGCGATGTGTATCGCAATGTAAATTATAAGTTATGATACCAAGCAATTTGGCTATTACATAGTTAATGATGAGTAGACAGCGGAAAAACTTAATTTTACTCAGACGCAAACGGATGAGTGACAACATTTTGCTTGAGTTAATGCGCGGATACTACGATGTCGTTCAAGCAAATTATGTTACCAAAGGGAAGTTTTACTGGACAGCTATTTTTAGAATTGTGTTTAAATATTTGCAGTCATGCTTATTGAGCTGTGAAGCATGTTTATTTGGAGTTAACTTATTTATTATTTATGAAGGTCGTGTACTGAATTTACTAAACACTAACTATTTTTGTGAAAAAATTAAAGTATGGGAAAGCAATTTTCTTTTCCAATTTAGCCAAATGTGCTTTTGATTGTAAACAAAATCGCTCAAAACATTCTCACAGAAAACAAAAAAACTTGTATGAGAAATTGTCGAAAAAATTACCTTTAATTCTTTAAGGACAAATACCCTTTGAGAGTTGCTATGCTTTTTTACTAAAACTTTTCAAGATATTTTCCCCACAAGTAATGTATATACATATGTAAAAACGGTAAAATTTTTTTTTAAACAATGCCACACCCAATTTTTTATTAAAAGAAATTAGTGACAATCATAATATTTGTACCAATGTCATAATATTCTCAAAGATTTTTTGACAATCCATAAATTTTGGCGGTGAACTATATCTAAAATTTCTTTCAGATATCTCCTTAAGTTGCCATTGATCTATGTGTTTTGCGAATAAAGCAATCGGAAAACATTTCATAAGTTATCCAAACCAAAAATATTTATAATAACCTTGTTGATGTGGTTAAATTGTTTTTTTCCATACACATATAGTTCACAATTATTTTATTTTATTTTATTTTATTTTATTTTAAAGTTTTCCAATTAAAACTCGAAAAAAAAGAACCACAAAAAAGAGCAATACGACTCGCACAAAACCAATCAAATGCATGCGCCTGATAAATGCAATTTATTTTGATTGATAAATGGGACCCTCATGAAAGTCACTTAACTGCACTGATCTCAATGGGTTTTGGCCAATTCTGGATAAATAAATAAAATTGCGTTTTTTTTTTAAATGAATTTGGTTGCGCAAAAGGCATTATTGCAAGAAATTTACTGGACTATAAGTTGCATATGAACAAGTTGCAAAAATGTCAAATACATATTATTAAATGCCATACAAAAGTATCAATAGATTGCAGCGGATTTTGTTAATATGTATATGTTAATATTTTTATTGCAACTTAGCACGCCACATACTCGTGCTCTTGTTACAAAGCAGCAATTCGATTAAAGTTAAGTTGTGAAGTTGAATAACTCATTAAACTGAAGTTAAATGTCATTACATACTAAATAATAAATTATAATTTTATTTTTAAAAGTAAGTTTTTATTGAAATATGACACAAAAATAGAAAAATAAATGATTCGACTGAATACGATTCAGTCTTTTTAAAATAAAACACCGTGAAATGAAATACAACTTTCATTCTCTCACATCGAAAAAATTGATGCATATGGGACGTTCCACGTCAACCGGGCCACCTAAATGATTAAAAATTGACGTAATGTAGAGAATCCTTTTTGAACTTAATTTGTTCGTTTATTAATGGGCTTTCGAAAGTCGAGAGGTGTTTTGAAAAATTCGAGATAGCGGACCCGAAATGGCGGCCGGAAGCTGGAGAAAAGTCGAGTTTCCAGCAATAAAAGCTTGTAAAAATAAAAATTCACAACCGGTCGAGTCGTTTCTTAGCTCAAATTGTAGCTTCGAAAAAGCTTTCGTGGTATGTTGACGGAATCCAAAATGGCGGTTCCAATATGGCGGTCAAATATTCAATATGGTAGCCAAATTTTTTAAAGTCAACCGATTTGCACCAAATTTGGACACTCAAATTTTCTCCAGCTTCTGGCCTCCATTTTGGGTCCGCCATCTTGAAAGAAAAGGGTTAAAATTTGTTATAAACATCACTTGAATTTAACCGTGAAGGGTCGATGTCGACCAGACAACATTTTGAACTATTGAAATGTAGAAAATTTTGCAACAAATGGAAAATTTAGACTTAAATGTTTAATTATGAGGGACATATTTTTGTACTTATCACTCTTTATTCTTACTCTTACTCTCTTCAAAATTCCTTGTTTATTTTTTACTACTACATATGTATGTATGTTTGCTTTATCTTTTTTGCTTAATTAATTAGTTGTTTATTTGTTGTGAATTTTTTTATCGTGTGTGTGCCGATCTTTCTAGAACTCTTGCATCAATATCATACAATGAACTATGAATTAGAGCTCAGTATTTATTTATTCTGAAATTCTGCCATATTATGTAGATTTGGTAATTAATTTTCTTATGCTTAAGCCATTTTTTGTGTCATCTTTTCTGCACATTTTTATATTAAAAATATTCATTGCATCTACATTAAGTGTCCACGTATGAGAATTGAACCTTCAATAGCAGCCTTTTACAACAAATACTTGACCAAAGTAATCAGATGTGATTTAAAATCATATCAAATTGTATAAGAATCAGCAAATACATTAGCACCGTCTCAAGCATTCGCAACACCAAGTGCTGATCCAATGAGAAGAGACCACAAGTGGTGCATGAAATTCGTTGCTTCCTCAAATAAATCGCAAAGTGTTCAAGCTGCCAAAATAGGAAAAAAAAAATGTTAAAAGTCTTACATGAATTGAAAAAAATACAGTAGTTTACAAAACAAAATCAATATATTTTCAATTATTGGCACAAAAGCGTTGACTAGTCTGTGTGTGGAGCGATGATATGAACATATGTCCACATGCTGACATATGTGTGAATCACTATTCAGGCATATCAGTAACAAACATCAATAGCAACAGCAGCAGCCAACAACGAAATTGCCAATAACATAATCACCATCATCATCAGTGGCAATGAGAGCAACACAAAAATAAAACACTCACACAAATATGAAAAAAAGAGGATGCAACTTACACTCCTGCACAGACAGCTAGTAATATCCTTTTGCCGCAATTGCAGGTTGCCCTCTGCCAAAACACAACGTGTCAGTGATAAACAACGTTTCATTTCCTCTGCACTCCAGATGACAAGCATCATATCCAATAACATGCCCATAATAAATGCAATGGCGAATGGATTTAAAAAACTTTTTGATGCCGGTAGACTGTCGGAGTGCATCGCCAAAGTTGAATTATTTGTTGCTGTAACATTTTCGCCCGGTGGCTCCGGTGGATGTCGACCGCTGAAGCCAACAAAATATAAAAAAAATAATTGCACTACGCATTCCATTAGTACGAAAGTGAGAAATGCCAACATTTGAAATTCGTAAAGATGCGTCAGCGTGTCAGCCAATCGAATCAGACGCGCATGCAGTTGCATAAGATGTTCAAAGCCTTCAGTGAAAAAGCAACATTGTTGCACCAGCAATTGCAGTGTGCGTCCTTTACTATTGCGTGCAACATGTAGCGTCTGATGTAGCAACATTTTAAGCTGTCGATTAAGTTGACGTGCATAGTGATGCAACAGCAACATGCCCACGAAGAACATGTTGAGCGTCATCTGCATAACGATATTGCAGTAAGCGATGAATAGCACAGTGCAAAATAAATCTGTATTTTCTACTGCTTTGTCATGTACGAGTAAGAAGACTGTCCAAGATGTTGCTGGCAGCAAATTCAGAAGTTTCAGGGATAACAGCAACACAATGCGCTTATCAAATGTAGCATTCCTTATAATTTGATGTCGCTGACATGCAAGCAATTCGTTGATCAGCTTGACGATGTTGTCATCTTTACTCAATTGCATGAAGATGGTAAAAACAGCAAAGCTTAATTGCAACAAATAGCGATTGTAGCCAACAAATGCTATCAATTTATTTTGTTGCAGGAAATGCATACGTTTGTATAGCGTAAACATTGCAAGCGGCAAACCGCATGTAGCCAGTGCTAAAATGATGCAGCAGTAAATACGCCACTTGTAGGATTTGCTAATGCGTCTTTGCTTCAATGCGTCTTTTTCTCGTATACTGAACGGTATGATGCCTAGCAACTTGGCTAAATAGTAACCATAGTGTAATTGAAAATAAATTAATTTGCTTTTACTCAAGCACAAACGGATGTGCTTCATTTTCTGTGTGTGCTTCCGTCGTTACTGTTGTGCCGTGTTGTGTTGTGTTGTCTGAGCTAAACCGTTGCGTTAGAGCATTTTTATTACAAGTATTTGCATATGCAGCATTAATTATTCATAAATAAACTGGGGCACATCTGAAATGGTCGGTGGTTGGGTGGTGCTGAAGTGGATACTTGAAATTAGTGAACAACTCTTTTGGTACAGGGTAAGGATGTAAAATGAAACTGAAATTTTATGAGAGTTGTTTGTTTATTTTAAAGAGATTATAGTCCTTTGAATAATAAGGTTCTTCGAAAATATTTCCTTATTAAATTGTCCCGAATATGTTAACAATGTGATCACTACATATCTCGTTCCTTCGAAAATAAATAAACCTTCTTCCTCTATCCCAGGGGACTTCTTATTTTAAAATCAACTATGTTTGTTTTGGAATTTTTATAAATATACGGTCTAATTAATATGATAGCACTTAAAAAGACTACTCTTATCTTTCTATGCTATTCAGGTTTGAAAGTTGTTGCTTACTTTAGAACCCGGATTTAAAAGTCACTCTGAATATTCGCTCATATGTTTTATTTTGTTTTTATCACACACGCTGTATTTTAATTTTTTTATTAATTAATAAGTCATTAACGCAATTATATTTGAATAATAACTTACTTATGGTGAAATAAAGCGAAATTGCATAGAGTCCTTAATAAGGCATTTGCACTTGATGTATAATTGAAATTCAAACGCATTTTGACTGCTCAACTGTAAATGTTGAAGATAACATATTGAAATTATGTGATTATCATAAAGTTAAATATATCAAATCTGAAGCGCAAATAACAATAATAATGAAAATAATATGCCAGCGTAATAAACAATAGTAACAATAGTGATTAATTGCTATACCCTGTTATTTACTTAACAATTCAACGCTGTCACTTACGTACAATCAGTGATATTTTATTCCAAATTGATTAGTTGTGCTAAATGTGTTGAAAACAAGCGGACACTCCCAACTGTTCAATTTTATACACGCACACAAACATATCAACGTACCAACGATTTAATAAAGTTAGTTGCTAAAATTTAAAATTCCATATAAAATGTATGACTTTTGAAATGCTGTTGAATGGATTAAATTGTCATAAAAAATAAGGAATGACAAGTTGATGAGAAATAATAAACTTTTGCGACTTTAGAGTTGTTGATTGAGTTTTGTGAATTGAATTTAAATTTGTTGCATATTGTGGGTGGGAAAAGCGTGTAATAGTGATGGAACAATTGCAGTGATAGGAAAAAGCAATCGCAGTGACATCTAAGTTATTTAAGTCATATGGTACTTAGGAAGCTACATGTGATAAGATTAAGCAAAGTGTATAAAGTCATTGGGTAACAAATCTCTTGAGTATTAAAAATATAATTTTTTACTTTTAAATGCACAAATTTAAGCGAATAGTAGAAGAACTGCCTTAAAAACCGATACCATTCTTGTACTTAAACGTAGCTATTATATGACTTGTTCCGGAGGAGATATTGTCTACATGTACTTCAGAGTACTACATACAACAATAATTTGTATAATTTTATTTTAATAAAATAAAAATAAAAAACAAAACTTAAACTATGTTTCACTTAATTACAACAAATGCTGCAGGCTTTCACTTGTTAAATGCAAAATTAAATGCACAACAAGTTGAGAGATACGAATGTTGTATTATGCAAATATGTGCATGTATTTGCATACAATGAAAATCTAAAAACTTTGAACATCCTTGTTTATTGTTTTATTTTGCCTGCATCATTATCCTTCTGCGGAAAATTGGGTCAGTACATCAGTATTAAATTTGTTTGTTAATATTTACCAACAGCAATACTATGAAACTGCAACATATGACTCAGCAACATCAGTAACTTACTGTCTGTTTGCACTTTAGCTCATCTTTTCTCACTTGCAACATACGATTACTATGTAGATACTACGGCAACAGTCAAGGGAACAGCAATGAAAAATTCCACAAATTCTTGCATATTGCAGGAGCATAAGAAAATACATAAATTTTGTAGTAACAGAAACCAAAACTTGCATTATCTTAAATTTTTAACTAATACCATATACACATATATGAAATTCAAGGAATAAAACGATTTTTTTCTCTTTCTGTTTAAATATTTCAGGAACGCTATAAAGCGGACATAAATCTTGCTATACAATTGCTGCAATGCAAACCGGATAGTTTTGTGCCGCAAAAGGTATCCTCGGTAAGTTGACTGTATGCTATGATGGTGTGTGTGTGTGTGGCTATGATAACCCAGTTGGAATGAAAAATATGAGTGACTTTCATAGAGAGCTTAAGCATGTTTTCTGAAGAGAAATAGGCAAAGAAGAAGAAATTAAAATAATGTAGAAGCTAGTGACGAAGTTAACGAAAATGTTTGGGCATATTGAATATTGAAAACTTTGACAAATCTGATCATGTTAATTAGTTTTAACAATTAAATTCGAAAGAAAAAAAATTTTATACAAAAGTAGTTTTTATTTTTTTTTTTTTTTTAATGGCGGCTTAACAACAAACGTTGAAATTTGGATACGAAGGAAAATCGTTTGAACTTTGGGAAACAAGGATGCTAAAAATCTGGCTTAAAATACAATTGCTTATAATAAGTATGTAGATGAATACATAAATATTTTGAAATGAATCCTCTTATAGGAATTTGCTTTCATAAATGTTTGTGAAAAAATTTTAACTTGTAGTTCCGACGAAAAAACCCTGCATTGACAATGTGAATGATTTTTTGTAGTTTTTAAGAAATCTTGAAGTTTTGATTCTGAGAGCTTTGAGAGTTTTGACATATCAGACGGTAATAATTTCGTTAGTGATTCTAGTTGTTTTAATAACTTTGACATCATTTAAAATTTTGAAATTCTGAAAAATTTCAGAGACTTGTGACAGTTCTTATGAACTTTACTCAAAAATATCACTCAAATTCCAAATGGGTTGTCGAGCATTTGCCTACAATGCATATTTTTTGTTTTAAATTTAGCATCAATATTAAAATGAATAGATATCTACCTCAATCAATTGTTTAACAAGGTCTTAACATTAATATTTTAATGTGCTCTCTCTTTCACGCTGCCGCTCAATATCACAACACTACTGCTCGCTCACATATAATGCAACAATCTAATTATTTACAAAATTTACAAATGTTACACCACTCTGGGCCAACGTGTGGTATTTTGGCTTGCGGCATTGGTAACGGCGTTCGAACATCGTCTGTGATGCAGCTTCCAATCGATATTCAATCCAAGGTTTCAACATACATGCGCCTAGAGACAAATTCTCATTCTGACTCAGAGGGCAGTACCAGCGGTGTTGGTGTGGCTACTTCAAGCTCATATAAAGTACTTCCGGCATTTGATTCACCACCGCCAGCATGTCCCTTTCCGCCAACAGCAATGGTATACTCAATGAGGGGCCTTGGTAAGTGTTAGTAGACCATTTTTTAGTTTGTTATTTGAGTTTTTTCTGTTTATTTCGTTTTTTTTTTTCAATTTATCAATTTATTTAATTCTTTTTTTAAGAATTTATTTTTCTTTTATTTTTGTATTATGTAGCAATTGACTTGGAGGATTATTGCAGTTGTTTGTTTGTTTGTTATTTTATGGGATTTTCTTATTGTAAAGCTTTTACTGGTGTTTGGGTAAAAAATGTTGTTGGCAGTGTGCACTATATTATTGCTGATATTGCTACTACATATTACTTTTTCGCATCTATCAAGTTGGGATTTTGACAATAGTTTAATGCATTTTCGTAGCTTACTGCTGTAGTTTCAATAAATTTTAAGAATTAAAATAGGTGAATTGGGTGAAACAAAAAAATTACATAAATTATTTTTTTTTTTTAACTGTTAAGCAACTTCTTCACATAATTAGTTTCTTTTGAACTGAAAGTATCACAAACATATTGATATTACATGCATAGATATCCTTGAAACTTTTAGTTAAAATAACAATTTTGTGTTTACGCAGTGATTAGCAATGAAAAAAAAAAATGTGAAAATTGCAATTGTTTTTGTTTTTTAATTATTTCCTGTTTTTGATTCTTGTAAACTGCAAACTGACATGGTAAATTTAATTTTAATTTATTTCTGATTTAACTTTTTTCTCAATTGTTGTTTTTTGTAATTACTTTTTAATGTTTTAATTTGAACTTAAATTTTATATTTATGTATAACAAATAACATTTAATTTGAAAGTAATTAGATTAATTGCATAAAAAACGGTTTAACATTTTATATATAAACAAATCATTTTGAGCATTATCGCATTAAAATTACAACAAAATATAAGCAATTAGTAAAATTTATTGCATTTAACATCAGCGAATGATGTGAATACTATTATAGAACATACATATGTATGTACAGGATGTCCAGAAAAAAACTACGCACCTAACTACTTATATAAGGCAATACTGTTTGTTCTGCAAAATTAACTTTCTTCCATATCTCTTTTTATATCAAACTCTAGATGGCAAGTCTAATAGTAATTCTACGACCAATTTGCTCAACAATAGTAATTGCAATAATAATAGTAATTGCAGCAATAATAGCAACAACAACAATAATAGCAATATTACTAGCAACAACAATAATAGCACAACAAACAATAATAGCACAACTAATACGACCAATGTAGTCAATTGTAACAACAACAACAATAACAACACCCTGAATGTTGTTGGCGAACACGAAATGATCTCACCATCGATCATGGCCAAATTTCTTGAAGAAGAACTGAAAGCCAGCGAAGTCAAACATTGCGATACTTGCCAGTGTTCCAATCGAGATCTAACCGTACTCGCTGATGTATCACGTTCCTATTCGGTGTCAACGCAAACTCCTTACGGCAGCGGCAATGGCACCAACATAACAAATCTCAATGAACCACTGACAGCAACATTGTGTCTACGTTGCAATAGCAATCTGAATTCACCATCACGCACCAACTCACCATATTTAATGAAACTGGTGAAATCCAGCGATTCTGTGATATCGGAAACTAAAAGTTCCGTTTCGGATCTGAATGATGTTGACAAATTGTTTACACCAGCAAAACGTGATGATTTAATGGTTAATCCTATATTGGGTCACCATCGATTGTGTGATCGTACAGCTGGTAGTGGTGCCCAACACCAAAATGGAATGTTTCTTATGAGTGGTGCAAATAAATTAAATCTTTCCCAGACGACAACGTCGTTGGGCAATTATCAGCCAAGCGACATGGCGTCCAAGTACATGATGGAATCTTGTGATACACCACCATTTAGTAATGGTAATGGCTATCAACGTCGTTTTATTGACGGCGGTGGCACTGCATTAGATTTAATAGAGTTACGCACCAAATATGATGTTAGTAATACGCCGAAATTAGATTTGTTACCACAACAGCATCAGCATAAACGTCGAGATGATATCAATGGCCTGGAAGATATTGAAGACGAGGCAAAGCCATTACTTAGTGGTGTTTCACAGTTGAACTTGCATGATAATGAACGGAAGTGTGAGTTGGATCATACGAAGACCACACCTCCCAGCGCTTGTGGTAGAAATGGTGGTCAGCGAAATAATCTTGCGAAGACAACAATTTCGGGTAGTGTTAATAGTCTGTGGAGTAAGACGAGCAGTTGCGAAGGCGCCAAAATGTTTGAAAATTTCAATAGGAATTTAATTAAAACCATAAAGGTGGGTTGTTAATAACACAAAGAGTTCTATTGAACATTCAAAGTGAGAGAAAAGTAGTCTTAAAACTACACTGAAGCTTGAAGATTCAATATTTTTTACAGTTTTTATATCAAGTTTTTATTTTCAGGCTGAAAATCCAAAAAATCTTGGACCGCGTCTATGTGCCATGCGTATACAACAGAATGGACAAAGCAATATATTGCTCGACAACATTGAGTCAATTGAAGCGGTAACACCGATTATATATAAGCGGCGTGAACGTTTCCTCGATGAAGAGTTGGATGATACAAAAGATATAATAACATCCAAGCACTCTGCAATGTCAAATGCCATACCAGAGAAAGTCACAAAACTGGAAACTAAAGAGCTGGTCATTACGGAAGAGCTGGTGAAATTGGAAGAGATACAAGAAACTGTTGATAACAGCTCAATAGTATTACTGGAAGAGGTGGATGAAGAAAAGTGTAAACATACCGTGGAAGCGTTAGAGAATAGTGTAAATGAAAAATGTAGTAGTGAACATGTCATCGTTTGTATTCAACCTGCCACCGATGACAATGCAATTGGTGCTGAGAGTAAAACGAGCAATGTTTTCCAAGAGTCAAAGACTGGTAATGCAGATGCAGCCCTATCGCTGCAAGGTCAAATACAGCCCATAGTTATGGCGCAGGCGTATACGGTGTTGGAACAAGCAAGTGATCGCAAACTGACCAGTACTTTTCGCGGAGAGCAACAATTGAAAACGCTCTTAAGCAGCGAACAACAGTTGCTGAAAGCAACACTCAACTATGGTGCAATTCATCAGACTGACTCCATTTGCAAGAACTCGCAGAATTCAAAGTCGTACACTCAATCCAGTTCGATAAGTGATGTTATCGATTTTCAGGTAAGACTCACAATTGTGATAAACGTATTTTAATTACTATAATGTGCCCAATCACACTTCTCCCTGATATTATTATTGCCCAAACCAATCTGACTGTATCTGAAAACTCAATATTTGAAAACTTCATACTTCAGCTAAGTCGTTAAACTATCAAATAACTATTGATTTCAGTATCCTAAGTATTCTGAAATATATTCATAAATATCGGTCCTAGAAGGTACCACAATTTGTTAAGAGTCTTTGGCCTTTGGTATTGCCTTATATATCTAAGCGATTTTTAAAAATCCTTGTTGAATATTGAGTTGTAGCTGAAATTAAGAAAAATTCAAAAAAGTCTCTGAAAATAACATGGTTTTTTTTTTTGTTTGACGGTTAGAGTTTGCGTTCACATATATAAGTGTATTCGCTCCAAAGAGGCCCATAATATAGTTCAGTTTTTCAGCTCATTAGCATTAAAGAATTTATAGAGTTTTTATCAAATCTTATTGATTTTATTTTTTTTTTTTTAGGAAAGTGTTATGCTTCGACGTCAGCAACTGAGTCGCGTAGCCGAATGGGTGGAAAAAAATTCGCAGCAATTAGAACAACAACAGCAGCAACAAATACTTAATGCAGCGCAACATTGTGTCAGCTCTTCAGGCAACGTCACTGGCACTGTTACTGAAAATGGCATCGCCGATAGCCAACCACAACCCTCCTACTCAACAATTGAACAATATGATTCAATTTCAATGGAAAAGCTTTCAATGGATTCTGGCTATAAAACAACGCCACAGCCGCAAACAAACGGTTATGTTACGGAACAAAATGATTGCATGAAAGTCGATGAAATGGAAATATGTAAACGCAATAACAATACCTACTATCGACGCACTGGACGTTCAGGCTTACCCATCGCTTATAATGCAGCAACTGCAGCCACAGCAGCAGGCACAATAATCGATTGCAGCAGCAACATTAATGTGGTCGATTCCAATAGCAGCACCACCACAACCTCGATCATCTCACCCGAACAGCCCACTTGTGATATACTAAACTATAAATATTATCCCAGCGAATCGGATCGCACATTGGCCATTAAGGCTGAGTTGCATACAACCACGCAACATGTTGATATCGCACAAATGGAACATAACGTTAAACAATTTTTGCTCAAACAGAACGAATGGTCGATACGAAATTCACGAAATGCGTCGACAACAGGAACAGCTGCACACAAAAATTGCAACAGTAATACGCAACTGTTGCAGCAACATAGGCAACATCAGCAAGCGATGGCGAATGCAACAAAATCCATACGGCATTCTAAGCTAATTAGCAGTACCGGCATTGGCCCAGGTGTAGGAGAACGCATTAAGATCACAACCATACCCAGCGCAATAACGAGTACTGCAACAAAGGGTGCAATAGCAACAGCAACAACAGCAGCGACAACGCCGCATAGAACTGAAACGAATTTATAAATAAATAAAATAAAATAAAAAATCTAAGCTAAAAAATGTTAAGGTCTAAGTTTAGTTTTAAGCACTGATAAAGACAGAAAAATCGGAGATTGGAATTGGTACCTATGATGTGTAGAATTGTGCATCCACTCGATTACTTGAATCTCCCTTCCAGAAAATGAAGCTGCCGTAAAGACATTCGATTAATTAAATTTATATGATAACATAATTATAACAATAATAATAAGCTTATAATTCCAATTATTATTATTAAATATATAGTAAAAAATAAAAAATAAAAAGTTAAATTGCATACTGCTACCATACATACATATGTATGCGCTCAAATATACGCGCATATTAAGCGTTATTCAATATCAAATTAACTATGAAAATTGCTTTAGCATTTGCTTTAATTACCAAACTATAGTTGATTAAAAACATCGTACTAACTACCGAAGCATATTAAAAATGTAATAAAGAAAACATCATTTTAATGTCAAAAAAAGTTGTAACATTTTTGTTAGTTTTTGTTTCCTTTGATTGAATTGACCGCGACAAAAACATATGATTTAATTCGAAGTATTTTTAAAATGAAATCTTGAAATCAACAAAATATATAGCAATGGGTTTAGAAAAAATTCCTCAAAAATTTAATACAAATTAATATAATAAAGCCACAGTAAAATCAACGGAAATTTTTCTAACAGAAGCAGATGAGGATGTCATCATAGTCAGTTTTTGTAAAAAATTTTATAAAAGTGTTCAGGGAAAAAAAATTTGTTTACTGATGTGAGATTACAGTGTAAGACAAAATATTGCAGTTAAAGAACACAGTGACTAAAAAAAGATCATCAAATTTTGTAATATTGGCGATAAGGAAAAATAATTTTATATTGGGAAGGCTGTTAATTCCTTGTTTTCAACTTGGCAACCCTTGCTATTTCCCACAATTTGGAATCACCATCAAAATATCCATTCAAATAATTTTCCATCAAGCTTTCTCTACAGGTATGTTTTGTAGTCGACGAATCAAATATTTGAGAATTTCTCTTAGTGGCTGAGTAGTATAGTATATATCAAAAATACTAATCGAAGACGACGAGTAAAAAATACCAAATCCTCTCAACAAAATATATTAAAACTTTTTTTTTAATAGGTGCTCCTAGTTTTTCATTTTTTTCGGTTGTTTTTACAACATTAATATAAAATGATGTTAACAAAAAGTTTTCAACATGAAAATGAAACAGATCATTATATTTTTAAAGGTCATAATATTGCTAAGTTAATTCATAGTACTTATCGTGGTGTAAGCAGTTTACTATGGTCGCAAAAGTAAATTAAGGAAATGATTAAAGAAGAAAAAAAAACTATATATTTTCATAAATAAGACGGATAAATTAAGATGCAAAAAACATATAGATGGAAATTGAGAATTGATATTAAAAAAAAAAAATTTAAAACATCAACAATAGTTATGAATTTATATGTAATTGTGTGAAAAAACTCTTAAGTGTTTTTGCCTTTTTTGATATAAATGTGCAAATTATGTATGTGTAATTGTAAGAATGTTAAAACTCAAGTTTTGAAACCAGAAAGCTTACGTCTATCTTTGAATTTTGTTTATCCAACTTATTTTCACAGAAATGTAAATTAAAACTTCTTAGTTATGATAAAATATACACACATAAATATTATGAGATACTACCTGTTTCGAAAATTGAATAAAAAAATCATTGCACAAAATAGCTATTTTTCAGACAACTCCGCTAAAAGCTATGGACAGGTCTAAACATGGTTTGAAAAGTCTAAACTTTCTATTACACTTAAACTATCATTTTGAACAGTACCTCTATGGAAAAATGAAACTATTTATCAAAAGCAAATCCTTCCTACCAAATGACCTTTGAAATTATTATCAAAAATTAAACATGAACACATTAATTATATCATATAGAACAATTCATAGAAAAACCAAAAAAAATACAAACATAAAGCTCAAATTTCACATATAACTTTCTGTACATGAACAGCCTATTTATGTATGTCCTTAAAAATCAAATACATATTGAAACGCATTAATCATTAATTTATTAATAGCTTCATACATATATTTACACATACCCGCATAGCTACATATAACATTATTTAAACAATTATAACCTATACATATAAGCAAATAAACTATATGTATACCATCATGAATTATTCCATATACTCGTATAAAGATGGCCGCAATCTAAATTCATCTAAATTATGTATACTATAATATTGTTTATAAAACAAAAACCTATATGCTCCAATGGTTATCTCCACCTGAATTAACCTATAACATTTGAAATACTGATATGCGTACAAACGTTAACGTCGTGCAAGCAAAAAATGCCAGTTCGATAAACTGTTAGAGTTCAAAACTGATGAATAAATTGCGCATTTGTCGAAGCTGGAAACATATATTATGGGAATTTATACAGTTCCTATAAAAAAAGTCCTAGATATTGAGCAGCTCTGATATTATCTCTCTTTGATATATGTAATATCTCTAGAGGCCAAACAATTTATTTTCTAATTTGTCGGGAACCACTCCCATTTGAGAAACTCTGCCTCAAACTATTTCCTAAAATGAAGAGAAAGTATTGTTTTTTTGACTCTGATAAATCATTAAATTGAGAGAAAAGTTACTTTATCAATGTTTGAGCACCTCCAAGTTGTAAGAGGACTATGGGTATAAAAATTCGTCCAAGATTCGGAAATTATTAAGTTTAAAGGTTGGATTTCAGTAAATGTTACATTGAATAGTTGGGTTGGCGGTTTTTACGAAACGCACAAAAATTTTCATTTAAATTGTTTCCATAGACTTTTAAAGATTTTCGGAAGAGATATTCATATCTTTACACCCTTTGCATGTGAAATATGTTTATGTTCTATGTTGCTTGCGTGATGGTGAAAAAAGTACGTGCCCATTATTAGTTATAGTTATTTCGAAGTACTCGCATAAACATTATCCCGAAGATAATTTGAAATCACGACTAATATTGTATTCCCATAAAGAACAACTTAAAAGTATAAAAACGAAAAAAACAACAACAATTGTTTAATGTATTGCAAAACTACTCGTTAAACTTTCATAAAAATTTATTCCAGGAATGAATTTAAAAAATATCGCTTTAAAGCAATTAAGTTATAAATAAGCAATAATTTTAAGTTTTTGTATTGATTTACAATATTGTAAGCAGCAGAATAGAATAGTGAATGTCTATTCCAAACTTCATTGCTCAACTCCTTTTAGAGTTTATACATTTTTTATGTGTGAACATCTTTGCTGAGAGTACTATAAATTTATATTGGTTAAAATTACATCGCTAGCGATACAAAATTTTGCGATTTTTTTATAATGTTTCGAGTTTTTCAGCATTTTGCGACTTTTTCGATTTTTTCATTAATTTTCGATTTTTTATACAACTTACGAGTTTTCCATAATTTTCAACATCTACAAAACTTTGCGACTTCTTCAACAATTTGTGTTTTTAATAATTTTTCGACATTTCCATAACTTTTCGACTTAATGTACAAGATAAAATTTTTTCGTCTCTTATATTTTGGAATTTTCTTCATAATTTTTATTTTATCTTTTTATAAATCAGCTTAATTTCCAAATACCGAAGATTTATACTTCAGTCTTCTTATGAGGAGTTGAGAATACTAAACAAATTAGGGCTATTAGCTTAATTGGACACTATAATGCGACTATTATGTCCACTTGCAAAAGATATTTTTCTAAATTCCATTTTATATAATGAAGCGTAGTAACCTATTTTTTAAAAGATCTTGTTAAAAGCTTGAAAACAAGGAAACTGGTTTATCAATTTCATGGCATTTGCTCTACGACGATATAATATCTAAAAACTAAACAATTTCAAGCGTGTTGACAAGTTGTTGTATCAAAGTGTCCAATTATTATTTCAAAACCGCGCATCTTAACATAAAAATGCGCGCATCTTAATATAAAAAAATATGGTATATAAAAATTGTGATTTTTTATTTTGGATATTTTTTTATATATATTAGCATATCGTTTGCAAATCATGCTTCATTCTACAAACAAAAAAACGGTACTGAACATTTGTTATATTTGAGCCTTTTGATGAGCTTTTTTTATTTCTTTGTATATCTACCTGCTCTAAACCACCTTATTCTATAAGAAATTATATTAAAAAAGAATAACAAATAAACTAACTATATATAAATATATAAATTTTTGGCTTTTAATTATGTTTGGACTACTAAAAATGTTTCTTTTTTTCATAAAAGTATAAGTTTGTGTTGGCCAAGATAAAAGTTTATACAAAAAAAATGGTACATTTCCTCAGACTGGATTTTGAATATAAATTATAAGTAATCTTAAAATCTCAGGAGAGTAGCTGAACCAGAAATCTTATGCCTTTAAAGATGCTTTATATTGTTCAATTCATATTATGCTAATGTCGGAGATAAGCATAGGTAGTTGGAACACTTCTCTTACAAGAGCTTGTAATTTTTGGTATAGCTATTTCTTTATTGCTGCTTTTGTTTAACACAATGAAGTACGCTAAGAAGACTGCCTTGCGAAAATAAGATTTGTTGACATACTTATCTCTGGAATCTGAATCTATAAGAAGTATGCGAAATTGAATAAAAATAAACATACGTGATTTTATTTTTAAAATAGTTTGTGAGATTTTCTTTTTTTATTGCATTAAAAATAACTACATGAGCAAAATAAATAAATTAGATGAGACAATGAAATCTTAAAGGTATGCTACTATATGACAGATATATAATAATGGCGACACTTATGGCATCAGGCAAATCGAAGGACATGAATTCGAATACATGAATTAACATTAAACTGGCATCAGTATGATACTTAAAGGCTAAAATGCTTCAACGCATAATTCATTTCAATTCGTCGATTGTGAATCGGGCTCTGATTCTGTTGCCGTATCATCGTTGACCACAATCAATTCTTCAGGCTGTGACTCTTCAAACGAATCCTCTACAGCATCCTCTATAATTTCAGCACTGGCGCGTATTTCATTGGAAAGCGCAGCAGCAGCATTTTCATCTTGAGCAACCGTCTCTTCTTGTGCAGCGGCATCATCGATCTTATCATCAACGCCAGGAGCAGAAGTTGGCAGATTAAGTTTAACAGGCGCAGCGCTTGTAGAAACGATAGCAGCAACAGTTGGGCGATTGCCACCTTGGAAGAAGCTTATGATGCCCTGAAGAGGACCACCGCCAGTACCAGGTAATGGTTCAGAAGCTGCTTGCTGTTGTTGACCACCACCGATGAAATTACTTATGATCGCTTGGAAAGGTCCAGGTGGACGCGTTGTGGTCACATCTGCGGTACTTAGCTGTTGTTGTTGGTTACCTAAACCGAGTGTATTTTGAACACTGGATCCCAAATTGCTGGCGAATTGCTGCAGGCCTTGGAAGGCCTGACTGGTTGTATTCACCACATTTTGTACAGCCTGTTGCGCTGAAGTGATGGCCGCTGAAGGATTCAGAAAACCTGGCAACGTTGGTAGTGGAGCAGCAGGTGCTGCTGGCGCAGCAGGAGCAGCTGCTGCTTGTGCTGGCTGCTGTTGTTGCCCACCAGTAAATTGACTAATAAACTGACCGACTGGTTGAATCAGTTGCTGTAGGAAATTCTGTTGTGTGCTGGTCTGTATAGGTGTGGGCTGTGTAACAGACTGACGTAGATTTGGCGCTGCCTCATCGAGATTTTCTGCAGCAACTTCAGCAGCTTCAGGTTGCTTTACAATCTCTTCAATAGCTACAGCAGCTACAATGGGCTCCTCAGTGTCCAACTTCAACTGCTGTACTGGTGACTGATCTTCTAATTGTTGTGGTTTCTCTTCGACAATGGCAACTGGCACTGGAATTTCGGGAAGTTTTTCGTTTTCAGTCTCTGGCACAGGTTCCTTGATTTCTTTTTTTGGCTCTACCGTCTGTTCTAAAGCTGCTACTGCACGCAGTAATTGTTGATTTTCTTCCTTTACAGCTTCGACGATTTCCTGCTGCACCAACTGCTCGTCTTTTTTGCGTGCAGCTTCTACCAAAGCATCGATGGCTTCAATTTTCTGCTGCTTTATAAATGCCTCAGCAATATCTTCAGCAATTTGCATTGTTTCTGCAACAGCTTCAGGCTTAAGGACATCAGCTTGTGGTGCCAAAATTTCATTTGACACAGGTTCGGCAGTCTCTAAAGCAACGCCAATAGGAGCATCCTTTTTCTGTGTCACTGGCAAAGCAAAGGGTGGATTCAGATCCTCTCCATCAGCCAACTCGATCACTTGTACAGGTATTTGATCCGGTTGTTGTCCAACATCACGATAGTGCCGCTGCACCAAACCGCCATGGCATGAGGCCACAAGTATAATTAGCGTAAATCCATAAAAGTTCCGCATTTTCACCACAAAAAGTAGCTGTGAATTTCTTGGGCAAATATTGAATTGGCACAACAGCGACAAATTGAGCAGTTCAAAAATTTATTATTTCCTTCTTCCTCGCAGCACCACCCGTTCGAGCAAACGAATTTCTACTTAACGCACGCACACGACACGAATTCACTTTCAGCTCTTGGCTGGAACTGATTAAAATTCGTTCGGTTAAAGCGCATTTATACCATGCAGCGGAACAACGTTAGCTGCGCTGCAAGAGAGTGCGTCAGACGCATTAAAGACGTTGTCGTTGTTGCTTTCATCGACTTAAGGTCTGCATAAAGTTGATCTTCATTTTGTCTTTGAGCGCTGTTTGTGTATTTCCACTGTCACAGATGCGGCACAACGACGTCGCGTTTTTTTTTTTTTGGGTGGAACAGTGTTTCATTTTTTCTGCTGCGCAGAGTACATGAAGATAATCAGGTGTACTCGTGTATTGGTGCGTTAAGGGAATCGGTATAAAATCACTACAAGCAAACTGATTTTTTCAATGCTGCTTAAGAGACCCTTCAAAATATGTTGATTACTTGGTGATGTTTGTCTGGTGCCAAGAAGTCATTTTCAATAACAAAGTGGAAAAAACTGTGGAAAGGTTTTGGAAGAAGTAATTTTTATGGCATCAAATTATCCTTTTTTCTAGCTTTGAAAAACTTAAATTGTTTTCATTCAAAAGACTTCTGGCACAAACTTTAATTATAATAAACTTCAATGCTATATTTAGTCGAGAAGTAATTGAATGGATAATTTATTTAATATTTCTAAAGTCTATGTCACATTTAAAACTCTTTAAATATTAAAATTTTTTTTTATTGTGAGGAATAAAGAGATAATTTTTCCTTTGACTTCACGCATTTGACAATTATTTATGCTCGTTAATTTGAAAAACAACCAAATTATTGATTGCAAATTTCTTAATTTTTTTTTAAAAATCATAAATTAAAATTTTTCTGGCAGTGATTCTTCAATCGCATAGTGCATGACATGCGTGCTGCAGGGTATTTTAAAAGAATTTGCCGAATAAAATAAAAAGAAAATTCATAAAAAATTTTTATCAAAACAGACACTTAGATGATTTTTTGTAGAAAAATTCCTCAATTTTATAAATTAAACACAAATTTTTGAACAAAATTTAAGCTCGTAGCTTTGCTATAAAGTTATGTATAAGAGTTATTGGCCAGATTAAGGGATTTTAGTATACCCGCACAGTACTCTTTTTGAAGTGTAGAGCTAACATATTCAAAAAATATTTTTTATTTAATTTTTGATAATTATGTAGACTATTTATTGAAAGCTGTATTGATTCCCTATGCCATTTGGAAAATGTATTTCAATATATAAAAATTTACCGAGCAATTTGACTTCAAATGTGGCAAAAAAGAACCACACTTGATACCAGTTTACTGGTCAACAGAATCGTGTAAGAAGCCAAAGTAAAATCAACAAAAAAAAAAAAAAAAAACTGCATTGATTCTGCCAACAGAAGAGAGTTGGTGTCATTGACCGTTTGTGGTAAATGTTATTGCTGCCAATGACAATGATGATGATGATACGCATCTTTGCAACATTGGTAACTTCTTGTGCAGAAAAAGTGCACCTAAGAAGACAGCAAAAAATTTGCAGTATTGTGACGATATTGCAAACATGTTTAACTTGTTTCTTCAGACCCGAACACTTTAATTTTGCTTGATTTCCTAAAGACTTTTGAAAGAGAAACCACAATGGTAGTGCACACTGTTCTATTTTTAAGCTAAATCAAATTGAACTGCATCAAACAAGATGCAACACTTTTATTTAAATTTGCGGTCTTTTCTTTTATTGCTTTTTAAGTTTTTTTTTTTTAATTTATCTATTTAGGTCAAATCACATTATGTTTTTCCTTCTAATGGATTTGTCGGCTCCCATTTCATTTGCATAGTTATTTTTTCTATAGATTTTTGTCATTGACTTTTGTTTTACTTTAGCCCAGTGTGACTAACTTGTCTAGTAATGCTCTTACTAAAAGGCATCAAGACGTGAGTTGCAACAGCAGCTGCATGCTGAGTTAACTTTAATAAAGATTTAACGAAAGTATGCCAAGTTCTAAAATATTTATGGAAAATGCAAATGACTTAGTGGCACAGTGATATGAGAGATCTTTTTGTCATCACAGTGTATTACACCGTATAAAGAAGAGTGAATTTAATGGAAATATTCCCGTTTATAAGATGTTTCAGTTTTTTATCTATGATGCTTAAAAAAGAAAATTTTGTCTTAAAAAATTTAATTGAAAATCTACTTTCGACTACATACACCAGATTGAATTAATGTTCGCACTTAAAATTTTATTTTTAAAATCTTTGGACTTTTTTTAACAGCTTTCTAATATTTCACTATTTTCGACTTTTTCGACTTTTTGACCTTCAACAATTCTCGACCTTCGCAAAATTTTTTGAACTTTTTCAACACTTTAATAGCTGAGTACTTAAGAATACTTTTCGATTGTCATTACTAGTGTTCTCATCAAAAATCATATTTTGAGACTGTGCAAGCTTAAACTATATCACCTTGATTGGGAGAAAGACGAATTGTTGCCACAAGAACCTCTGCAACATTTGAGTTTTTGATTTGTGCACAAATCGTGATTCTTTCTGTTTTGAGTTAAAAAAAAATATGCATCAAATCAAAAATGATCTTAGCTTTAAAATACAAAGGAGAAAAAACCCAATGATTTTTGGCTTTTCCATGGTCGCTATTTAAAGCTATGAACAACATTTTTCTCACTGTGTGGAAATGGCTGATGCAATAACTATGTTGAAAAATCGGTCAGCAATACCATTTGAAACCATGGCTAAACTAAAATTTAAGATCAAAAAGATATAAAATCTATTTTTAGAAATTATGTAAATAATATTTTGAAGCAGTTTGTTTTAATGGTTAAACTAAAGCTTAAGATCAAAATAGATATAAAATCTATTTTTAGAAAATATGTTAATTTTAATAGAAAATATCAACTAACAAAAGCTTCAATAAAACTGCTTGGATTTATTAAAAAAAAAAGGTAAGTATTTCTATAAAACTTTTCCTGCTACGACATAAAATGATCAGAAACAACTAAACAAAAATTAGGTATTTCAAAAATGCATTTCATCATACATGCTGGTACATTGTACATATGTGGCATTTGCTACATATTCACTTTGCAATAGCAGCGTAGCAAAAACGCACATGAACTTGACATTGCAATGAAAAAGCAGGCCGTTTGGCCGGCCGGCAAAACAAAAAAGTGCAATGCGTCCTGTACCAGTTTAGCAACTTTATTTGAGTTTATTTTTTATTTGTTTTTATGTTATGCTACGCCTTCGAATAAATGTTGCAACATCATTTTTTTTGCAACACAATAAAGATACTTTTTTTTTATCTCATAATAACAACTGACTGAGTTGCTTTGCAGAATAACAAGACAAGTGATGCTTGCTTCAAAGAAAGAGTGGAAGATACAAATTGTATTTAAGGACATTGGCCTTTTTATTTGTTACTTGTTGTTGCATTTAATTTATAGTTTTCATTTAGTTTTCCTATAAAATATGTTTTTCCGCGGAAGTTTGTGTCTTAAGTCTTTTGTTTTGTGTAAGCATGTATGATTCTAACATTTAGTAGCTTTAATTTGATATTTATTCATTCAAAATAAATCCAATACTTTCTTCTGCTAATCAGGCTCAATAATTACTTAACAATTTGAATCGCATTAACGCACCTGTCAGCACATGCAAACGCCACCAATAAATGTTCACAACAAAAAACTTGTAAAAAAAAATATTAAAGTTTTTTTTTCTGCCGAATGCCTAATACTGAACTCAGTAAAAATATAAATAAATAAATATTGCATAATAAAATTTTGACACAAAAAAAAACTGACTACAAATTATTTCTAGTTCAAAAATTTGTGCGGCATACGAAAAAATTCAGCATTGCATAAAATTACACAAAATCTAATTAGCACCTCTGTCACATACAAGTATACAATAATAAGTCAATAAAAAATATATCACACTTTCACTGAGCCAGCCACTGTTATTGAAGAAAAAATCAAAATCTGATTTTAATTCGAAAGAAATAAAGCGTACACCACAATGTGAGTCAGGAATAAATTGGGTATTTTATTGCAAAACGAAGTGTGGATTAAAAAATCCACCACATCCATCCACAGATATTTTTAGATAAAAACTTATAATTAATTGAATTATTGTATCGCTACAATAACAAAAATAAAAAACAACAAAAGTTTCAACTGCAACGTCCCACAGTTGTAGTGCTAGTTTGTGGGCCTGTTACCATTTAAGTGTGTCACTGTCATGAGATTTTTGCAAAGCAATTGAATCTTTTCTTTGACATTAATACGACAGAGATAATTATGTCACATTTTTTATATTAAATTTGCATAATTGGTTCCCACACATTGAAATATATGATTTATGGTTTTCAAGGTCGCTCTGGGATTTTCCTTAATGTTATTAGCATTCGCCGTTAGTACCAGTGATGTTATTAACATTTTATGATGTTAGCAACAAATTTGTAAAAGTGCAAGAATGCCACCTCGCTTTAGCAACATTCACAGCAACATGTTAACTAATTTAATATTGGAACAATATGATGATAACATTAATAAGGTATGATATTTCGACTAAAATAATAAAGTTTGCTAGTCTTTTCGATTATAATAAAATTCGCAAAATTTCAGATCCCCGACACATTCACAACATCCATGATACAAACAATAAGAAGAAAAAAAATGTTCGTGTCGGGAAAATTTTCATTTATCATTATTTTAGATTATTATTTATTATCTTGCATATGACATGCTTATAACTGATCTGAATTAAAAAAAGAAATATATTCACCAATTCTAAAACTAACGTGGCACATTTTCCATATCAAATAAAAATAGATATGTATTATCATTTTAAGCACTTGTTGCTGTAGCTCATATCTTGTGGCGAACTGGCACAATTTTTTTAGTAAAGATTTTGTATTCATGACGCATTCCATTCTCGTGGCGCCAATTTGTGGTCAGCAAATGATTCCTCATACCGTTGGACTTCTTAATATGCAAAATGCATAGATCTCATTTTATAATATTTTTTATCACACATTCATTCAGCGATTGACTTTTTTTTATTTTTTGATAAGTACCTACTTTGTTTTTGAATTCACAAATTCAATTTAATGTTTGATTTAACTTTTTTGTATAAATTACATAGTTGTTTTGATTTTGGTGTGTACGTCACGATTAGCGTTTATGACTTCTTCACTTTTACTTTTTACATATTGCTTTATTTATTTAGTTTTCAGTTTTTGTGTTAATTGTATCTGTGTACTTCCTTTTTGGGTGAAGAAATCACCGATTGTCATTTTATGCAGATTTATTTATCATATACATATGTAAGTATTACATATCGTATTAAAACATTCTCTTATTTTGCAAATACATAATAAAAAATAAGCAGAAAATAATTATAAGTCCATTTAAATAAATCATTTAATTTTTATTCGTTAGTAATATTACTGAATACTCTGTTAATATATACTGAACAAAATTCAAAAGCCATCACTGATGTTGAACCTGAACAAATATTTCCACGCTTCTTATTCAAAATTGAAAAATTCTCCACAGTTTTCTTTCAATACTGGTGACACTCTCATCAATAGCGTTCCTTATTCCTCATCATAAGATCATTGGAAAATAAATGCACTGTTTTATCATTTTTGTCTTCTACTTAGGATAAACTTCAATGTTAAATAATTTTCAATACCAACAAATTTATTTTACATAAAATAAAAGCGAAGCCAATTTTCAACAAAATGATCAAGCAAATTTTTTAGTTAAATTTGGAAGTTATTAATCAAAACCCAATTTTAATTTATTAGTAAGAGTACCATTTTTCCGCCCCTTGTCCTTCCCTAGCTCCACAACAGCTAATTTCCCTATTTTTTCAGAGGTTTTAACAACATACATACATACATATGCACATATGCACTTATGCATACATATCAGAATTGCCATAATATTTCAAATAAAATTCTTCCGCTCTTTTATTATTTGATGAATTGCCAATATCATTTTGTTCCCGTACAATAATGCATTAGACCAAATTTATAGGGTTTGATAAGATTAAACTAATGCATTATTTATTGTACGAGAACCCAACTATGATTATAAATAGATTTTGACTATTAAATTACAACCCCATGTAGTGCGTACCTTCTGTTTCTGGGATGTTCAATATAAAAAAATTCCTTCTGCAATTTAAAATATAATCCCGCGTTCCAGCCAAACCTGAAATCTTTTTCATTATATTTTTGTGAACTAGTATTTTGACAGCTTTATTTTATTGTTTTTTCTTCTATTAGAACATCCCATCAAACGTTTGCACAAATCGAATAAGCAAAGACAAGTACCACAAATCGTTTGCACAAACCAAATAAGATGGGTCCCGACTATTTTTTCTTGTTTGTTCACATGTACGCTATTTTACTTTTATTGTGAATATACACTTCACATGTCTGGCGAAAAAGAATTCCAATTTGCTCTAAAAACTCCAATTGTCATTTTTTAGTTTACAAGAGATGCATCCTCGTCGTCTCTCTCTCTAATCTACAAATAATTTTATAAGAAAACATTAGAATTTAGCTTGTTAATCTACTTCAATTTCAGTATCAATACAAAACACAGAATTTTATTAATTCCTTTCCCTTCATTTTGCTGTATTTTCTCCGACCGCTTACAATGACAGCGCAATGCCGCGTCGTCATCGCGCCAGCACACGTTAAACAAATTTGACAATCAGATTTGAAGAGCTAAAAAACAGAACTATTTTAAAAATACAAACTTGTATACCTATGTAGGTTTTTCAAAAACCATTTTAAAAATATAAGCTTGTATATGTGTTTTCTTCGGAAAGCCAGGTAAGTATGTTGTGTAATTGAAATTAGCCGTTTTTTTTTGCCGCGGCTACCCGCAGGTCAATATTTTACTCTCCGTCAGATACAGCTATGGATACATAAATGGCACATTTTTTTATATTTTATTATTATAGGTATATATAAGATATGCTACAGTATCGTAAATATTATTAACAACAAGTGATCGTTTCTGATACATAATTAAAATTGGAATATTTAAAGATTATTTTTATAATACTATCTACATTGAAATTCAATTTTTATTGTGTACAAATTAGACGGCATAAGCACGCCTGTATTTGTATTTGTGGATCAGTGGATATTCTGAAAGACTTGGATTACCTTGCAGCGCCTAAAATATTATCAAAAGTAAATTAGTTGAAAGACTTAATTTATTTCAACACAATAAATTCTCACCTTTTTAGCAACCTCGTCGGTTGTATCATCGCGAACTGCGGCCAACTTCATGAATCAGTTGAATTCTCTGCTCAATGGCCGCATACATTGTGCACAGATAGTGTCCGTGATGAATTGCTCGAAAAACCAGTAAATTCGCTTTTTCTTAGTGTAAAACAATGCTGAGTATTTAAATTTACCAAATTGCAAGTAATTTAAAGTGTAATTTAGTGGAAATCGCAAGTGCAAAAGTTGTAAAAATAAAATTCAAAAAGGAGCATCCAAAAGTGTTACTGCTGCAGAGATTATCCGTCGATATTTTTTCCTTCTATTTTTGCTCTTCAGTTCTTTTTCGGTTACATTTTGTGCACAACATTTATTGCTGCGTTTATCTTGTGGTTTCATACGTCTTCTAACACGCTGTGCATTTTATCGTGTTGTGTAAATAAAACAGAATAATGTGGATAATCGGAATAACTAAATAAATAATAAAAGAAATGCTAAATATTCTGCTCCAAAACGAAATAATTATACTGCTACGATTTGAATGACATTTGAAAGCAAACCAAATGGTTTTTGCTCTTTGTTTTTTTTCTGTTTTTTTGTTTATAACACTTAACAGCTGTCACTTGCTTTCGGCTCGACATTCCGCTAAAGCTTCGTTAGTGTGATAGAGTAAGATATAGTTTTGTTCGCTTTGCTGCTGCTACTGCATTTGTGACGTTTTGACGTAAACGCGTTTTTCCCAATTGCACTCTTCTCGTGAACACTCGAAGTTGTCATCGTGTGTTTTTCGTTTCCCTATTTATCGCTGAGTATTTTGTTTGCGTTTGTTTCGTGCGTGGTAAGGAGAAACAGCCTACAAAGGCCAACGTCGAAGAAATCAAAAACAAAAATTAAAATAATACAGCTCTGCTTGGTAATTAAAATATTTTTATATAAAAAAATCTTCTGTTCTCTAAATTAAATACAAACAAATCGCCCTATAGTAAAAAAAGTAAGAAATTCTCGATTTGTTAAAAACAATCGTTCGGTGCGGTTTATTAAATTTTTAGTGCAATTTAATTTTAAAGTTTTTTTTCCTTTGTGTAAATTTTGTGATTTCTTCTGCGTTTTTATTGTGTTTTTTACTTCCTTCTTCTCATCACGCTGCTGCTGATTCTCCAGTTGCACCAAATTTCTTTGCGAAGTGAAAACGTGTTGTTGGATTTAGCTGTTCTTTTTTCATTATTCGTTGTTGCATTGCTGGTGTTAAATATTCATGCATTGCACGATGGAGAGAAGCCTCTCAGCTGGTGGAGCTGACACATCGTGTCACACGAACACAACAACAACGACAACAACAACTGGAACAAAAAACGCTAAAGATGGTAAGTTATTTATTTATATTTTTAGGTAAAATCTTAGTTTCCGGGATGCCAAGTTTTGAATCTGCAGTCTTGTAGAATTCGATGAGGAAAGTAATAAATGAAGACATGAGTGCATGAAGGTGACATTTACGATTTTTCTCATTTCATGCCATTAAGCAGATTATGAAACGTCCAAACCACACAATTTTATTATAAAAATTAAAGAAATCAGCGAATAAAGATTTTATGCTACATAGAAAATGTAGTACCTATGGATAAACTAAAAAGTTCCTAAATGATGCCGGTTCAATTCTTCTATAAAGAAATGTCCCTTTTCTATTCTGGGAAAATGGTTGGAAACTTTAATTTTTTTTTTTAGTCAGCAATATTTAAAAATTTATTTCTAAAATGGTGAAAAGTTCAATCTTTATGAAGGCACATATTTCAAGACATTTAATTTTTTTTTTGCTCGTTAAACAAAAATTTCAAGTTCATTTCACGAATTTCGTCGATTACCCGAAAAATTCAGAATTTTTGCAATATAGCTAACTACGAAGTCATCTCCAAGCTTTCAACTTTATAAGCTTTTCAAGCATATTATCAGAATGATCTGCCCTTACTAACATTGCTTTGTTGCTGCTCGTTCACATGTTTTTAATAAATACATACTTACTGCATATACTAAATCTTTTTAACGTGGCTTACAGGTGAACGTGATCTATACAGTTTTTAAAAAAAAAAGTTTGATAAAATTTCACACTTTGCTTTAATTGAAAAACTAAGAAAAATTCGTTTTCAGAACTAAATTCTGTGATAGATTGGAGTAATAAAAATTTTCTGCCATTAAATGTTAATAAATCTATCCGCGTATCATTTTCTTAAAGGTCGAATACTTTTCTGTCTTCATATTATATTGCAATTCAGTCTTTAAAATCTGTTAGTTAAAGGAATATATATTTTATTCGACTACAGATATAACTTAACAAGTCAAAAATAATCTCTACAAGAGTTAAAAACACTGACTTTTTTGTTTTTTAAAGCATTTTAATGGAAGTTAAACATAACTTCTCAAGAATCTGCAGAAGTCACACATCTCAGAAGAATCTTATCAAAAGTGTACCTAAATACGAAAACAACTCGCTTTTTAGCCAAAATTTCATTAACTATTTCTTTGTTCAAAGGGTCATAATCATATGTGCTTCCATTCTTTGGATAACTATGTTTGGTTTCCATTTAAATGATTTGCAAAAATAATTTGCGGCGAAAATAAAAAAGGTTGGCTTTCTGAGTGTTCTTTAATATCTCTAAAAACCGTTTTTTTTAAATGCTTCAAAAAGTGGGTAAAAATTTCAAGAAAGTGAAGCACAACTTTTAATTTGTTGTAGAGCAGTGCAACTCCTCAATGCAAATCCGTGACTTATGTATGAGCCATCCAGTTTTATACTGCTCCTGTTTTTTTTGCTAGCTATAAACGGATAGGGCTAAAATTAAAAAACCAGACAAACTTTTAAAAATATAAAAATTTACATTATTCTGCTTAAAACTTTTGTTAGACTCACAGCTGTGAATTCTGTTAAAATCATTAAAAAAACTTTAGTTTCTATACATAAATTAAACAAATAACGTTTAGTTAGAACAAATAATACCATAACGCGTCTAGTAATGACTTTTAAATGAGGTATGAAATGAGTATTCGCCATTTTTGCTCACGACGATTAAGATTTATATCTGATTGTTTATCTAATAAACATTGTACGTAAGTTGTATGAACCTGAACTTCATGTTGATTACGTAATGTACCAAATAGCAAACTAATACCTTAAATAAATAGTTGTAGCACTTAAAATTTATTTGTATTTTATTGTTTAAATTCTTGTATTTTATGTTAAAAATATGATGTGCGAAAAGAATTAACATCACAGTTAAAATGCAATAAAAAAACACAAACACTCATAAGATAAGGTTTTATCTCATATAAATTTAAATGTACCAAAAATTATCTACAGCAGAAATAGTCTTGATACGCGCACATGTTGTTATATATTCATTGCTCTAAATCCCTTAAAACTTAAGAATGGCATTAAGTTTATATTGTATTTTGGCCTTCATCCAGTTATTTATCGATTGAGAACTATAATTTTGTATGCTGTGAATTTTATATAAATGAATGGACCGTATTGAATAAATGAATAAATGATAAAAGGCAAATTGAAAAGAAAAAAAAAAAAAATAAATAAAAGAAACAAAAACCAAATGGATGCGGCACTTGCTGCTGCATTGATCCAAATCCTAATTTCCTAGAATGCTGCTAGCAATGCTGCTACTGTTGCTGTTGCTACTACAATTTGGCAACAAAATATCCACAATAATTCAGTAGCGATTCTTATTTTTCTTATGGTCTCCCTCTGCTGGTCTTTTGATATATTGTATATTCTTGTACTCGTTGCTGCAAGCGAGCATAGTTGGGCTATAGGTATGAGGTGGGTGAAGAGGAGCGGGGTCAGCTGCTTCATTGTTTTCAGTTTAAGTTTTAAAATGCAGTCCAGTTGTTTTATTGTTGTTGTGCCTATTGTTTGTAACAAATGCTAGAGTTGCATTATCAACATACCTATAAAATTTTGTTTGCATCTCGTTTGAACTTTTCCAAAGCTTAAATTTACACTCAAAAAATGTTATTAGACAAAATTTACTGGATTAATTTTATTCATACGAAGATAATAATCTTTTAATCTGCGTCAATAATTTTATGAGCTACGTTTTATTTGCCATTCAGTGCTAACTATAGCTAGCAACGTATTTGCATGGAAAAGCAAAAACAAAACCGCAAACTCAGCGAGTAAAATTATCGTTGCTTTGAATGCATAGCAAATTGCTTAAGTGTCAGTGCTACCCAACAGATTGGTATTCTGATTATTTAGCATTTTGAAATGAAAAGATGAAGAGCTATTTCGCGGAAAAAAAATTGTTTAAAATGCCAGGCGATAACTGACACCTTGATCGTTTTATTCGCACATAGATAGTGACTTGGTGAATAAATCACAGCTTTTATAAAGAGTAACTAGTTATATTAAAGTTGAAAGAAAACACTTTTATCTTCGAATATATTTTGCCCAACTTCATTTACTCTTCTCGTCTACTGGGCAGTTTGTTTTAAAGCCTAAAAATATTTATATTATTACATTATATTTTCTTTGAACGGTATTCCAAAATCTTCTATGCTAAAGATATCCAGTACTAAGAAAGACTAACATTTTTTCGACTCAGACTGAAAGTATTATGCAGAAAATGCTTTGCATGCAATGCCAGCTTTATATTTTATGTATCATATTTCTAGACAAACTTTACGCTGCTGTTGTTGCTTTAACTGCTGGTGCAGCTTTTTTGTTTCTAACTTTGGCATTGAGCGCGCGAAAAAGAAAACCAAAAAAAAAAAAAAATAAGAAACTGAAACCGGCTCATAGGCCCACAGCCAACGACAATGGCACGTTACCAGATGACGCTGGGCGCATAAATTATTTATTTTTGAATTTTCTTTTATTACTCATCTTTAATGCATTAAAAATAAAGTCACTGCGTTTTAGTTTATACGAAATTTTTATAATAATTTTTTCTAATTTTTATCTAATTTTATGCGTGTTTTTTTTTTATCTCTTGCCAATTGAATAACCTAAATATTTTCTCTTATCAAAGTCATTAAATGACTTGACTTTTTATCTTTTTATGAAACTCTTATCTAAAAAAACCGTTTTTAATTAGCTTAAAATAAATAAAAAATATTCGCTCAAAGTCTACGCTTGTCTATGTAGGCTTTTCTCTTCATGGCTGTTACTTTGCATTAGTTTTAACGACAATGAAACGCTTCTACATAATTAAGCTTTAAGTAATAACAAAATATTTTTTTTTATTTATTTTTGAAATGTTTTTCGAAATATTTCGAAATCCTTCACTTGCACCTCTTCTTAATTTGATTGACGTTACCACTCAGCCTTTTGTATTTTTTTTTTGTACTCTGTCATAACGTTTTATACTGGCGCTAATTGTTTGCCTTCCCTACGTCATGTGTCATACAAATTCTACGCATGGTCTATTTTTTTTGACGCAATTAATGATTTTTTGTTGTGAGTAATGCTTAGTACCATATTGTTGTTTTTTATGAAAAAGAAAATTTTAAACTAACTAAGTACTTTTTATATAAAATAAAAAAAAGATAATGATTTGTTGGTCAAGCTGCATCTGAATTTCGATTTTGAATGCTTTGGTCAGTTGTCCGTAGAAAGAATTCTTCCGAAAATATCTACAATTTCCAGAAAAAAAAAATTTAACAAAACAGTCAGTCAATGTGCACAAAGGACAATAAACAAACGAGAATGAAAGAAAACAAAAATGTCCGATAAGATCAAAATTTAAATGGCGCTATTGCACGCGTTCAGTTTAAATTTCATCAACTTGAGTAACCACCGAATTAATTTTTCTTTGCAAATTGACATGCAAATAGTGAAATTACAGTTTGTGAATAATTAAATTGAAACTTGTGAACTATTTTGAAAAATAAATAAAACAATTACCGTTAAGAAATTGTAAAATGTGTGTATGCGATTGCAGTATAATTCAGTCATAAAACTAAAAAAAATTAAAATTCTTTGATTCAAAGACTATGTTTGCCATACTTGATGTAGAGAGCAAAAAAACGAAAATAACTTTTGCTTAATCTGGCAACGCCATCCATACTCACCCACATTTGCTACAATAATTCATTGTTTTAATTTTTTTTAGATTTGTTTTTTAGTGCTTGTCACATGCACTCATTTATCACTCACTCAATACGTCCAACAGACAGAATGCCTGCTTTTTGGTGCGTCTGTCTCTCTATCGAAGTGTTTATCGTTTTTTTTTTTTATTTTTTAACTAAATCCGTTTATTGATATAATTAATTGTTTTCCTTTCTACGTATGCATTTCATAAATTCAATTTAAACTTTCTGCTGCAAGCGCTATTCAATTACAATTTTATTCCCTCAGTTATTTTACTCGATATTTAGTGTATGTTTGTACTCGTATGTACATATGTATGTGTGCATAGTTTTTAATTGGTTTAGTTTCAATTACTAATTGAGTTTTAATTTGCTTTTGAAAACTCTTTGTGCTTTACAATGCACTCATGTGTTCAATTCACGTGTGGTATTCGGTTATTTATTAAAATATAAAAGTTGTCGGTTTTGGTTTTATTTTTGGAAAACCATTGGTTTGATTGATTGAAAGCACCTGATGTATGCCACTGTTGTTAATAATTTAAGATGGCATAAGTCTATTTACTTTTTCGATGTAAAATTTGTGTAGGAGTAAATAACATAAAATAATTTCCAATTTTGTTGATTTATTTGGAACAAAGCATGGCCATTAGCGAGCACTTTAGCGTAAAATGTGAATTTTTTAGGGCAGTACGAAAAATTTTGTGGCATTGTTTTGAGAAATGCAGATCTTGCCATTTATTTTTGAAAAATTAATACTTAGTTTGGCTAGCTGAAAGCAAATTTAAAAATTGTTTCTAAATCATCTCCAAATTTTAGAAAATTTACTAAATTAAGTGCTAATTTAGTGCTGCAAAACTGTTTTAAAATAATAAACTTTTTTTTCTCGCCAGTTAACTATGGATGAAGCTTCTGATTCAGCTAGCAAAAACCTTATTTTTTTAGAAAAATTTGTGTAGCACTAAATTTTTCTTTTCAGCACTAAATTAAAATTATCACTTACTAAGCACTAAAGTGTAGCGAGTTAAAGCGTCTAATAGAAACTTTATTCATCCATGCCTTGTATGAACTGCCAGTTTTTTGTCAGGTAGTTACCAACGTTTAACAGCGCTTGCATACCAAAACTCATAATTTTCTCTTAAATTCATCCTTTGCTAGTTGCCCAATTAAACCAAAAAAAAAAAAACAAGAGAAGATACATTTTTCACATAAAAAGTAAAAAATTCCATTGCATTGCAACACAAAAAATCTGTTTTTTCTTAACAAAAATCAAATTTAACGATCTACACGCGTCATAGTTCCAGCGCTCCCAACTGCAATGGGTAAGAAATAAATCATCTAGGAACAATCACTCTTATGAACAGAACTTTATGCAGTTGTCTGTTACAGGATACAACAAACAAAAGCGCCAACCACATAACAGCAGCAGCAGTAGTAGCAGTAGCAACATGTTACCAATTTAGCGCTTTAAAATGCCATGTCGAATGGTTCAATTCATGAACGAATACCGACTGGTGGTTTGTCTAGCAGAGAGAGCGAGTGTCACAGTGTGTGTTGGCGTGCCCATTTAGTGCGCTTTAATTGTGTCTAATTGCCTGCGAAAATTTGACTTTGAGTGCTGCAACAAAGTACTCGCACAAAATTGTTGACGACAACATTTTATTACAATTTTAGAATTGATTTAGTAGAATTACTTTGGTTGGTAGCATAGTGCACATACTAAGTGCCAAGGAACATTGAGATTTTCTCAACTGCAGTAAATGTTGTGTGCCATGACAAATGTCCTATCTACTTGTCTGCTACCACATGTTGACCAGAAAATCAACATTTGAAGCTTTTAAGGGCACGATATTTTTTATTTTTTTCACAGTTGTTGCATTTGCATCTCTTGAGAGTGTAATCTGAATTGAAGTACATATGTTGAACAAGGAATAGTTACAATCACTCCAACGCAATGCAATGCAACGTGCTTCGTTGCAAATTGCAGACCATCGGCACCACCATAATGATGACAATCATCATCATTAGAAAGTTCCACTTGACATCAATTGAATGGTCTGTGACGAATCGAAACCGCAATCAATTTTAATGGTGCGCTGTCAGTTTGAATTTTATTTTTTTTTTTTTTGTGTAATTTTGGAGATTTTACTTAATTGATAGGGGAAAAAACTTATCGTATAAAAGAGCATATGATAAAAAAAAAATAAAACACTAAAAAAAGAGATGTAAAAATTTGTAGAGGAAGTGCTGACTTCAGCAACTTTAAATAAAATGCTGCATTTCCAATTGATTAAATCGAAATTGGAAATTAAGTTTCTAAATAATTAAAAATGAAGAATGAAGTCGCTTGTATTTATGTATTAATGAAATTATTTTTGAATCCCAATAAAATTATTTATTTATTTCTATTTGAACTTGTTATTGAACTTATAAGATTTTCGTGATTGTAGAAAAATTCGATTAAGTAACTAATGAATAAAAGCAAAAAAAATAAAATAAAATTATCGAGAAATGACTTAAAAATTTTAAATATATATAACGTCTTCAGTACATGATACATCATCCAAAATGTTCAAAAACAAAAGTCACCCAATAAAAATTTTCTGCAAAATGATTTTTCCCCCTAAAATTAAATAAATAACTAATTAAAATAAATAATCTCTGCTGTGCGATTTTTATTTAGAAACAAATTAATTTTTCTTGGGCTATAAATCCAAAGCTTAATCACTCAAAAACGTTTAATATGAATTTGGGCCTAAAACCAAACTATTAAAAATTTTTGACAATTATTGCTGTATTTCTTGTGTCATTTTCTAGATTTAATCGCTTTAATACGAAATTTGCAATCGTCTAGGAATGAAAACTATTTCCAGGCAGAGCTACCAAACTATTACGTACTCTGCCAATAATGCACGCGTGGTTTTGCATATTTGCCATTAGCGTTAACATGTTATCAGCTATTAAACGAAACTTCTTAACAAACTAAAGTGGATTGTAATATAAAACAATTTTATTGACTTTAGCAAAAAAAAAAAAAACAATAACAAACTTAAGCGAAAAAAAACAGTAATTGGTGCTAACCAATATCAATTAAATGATAAATTTGTTAATGAAGTGTTAATTTATCTCTAAATAAATTTTTGCAAACATTAAAAACAGCATACTAAGATTCTTTTTTTTTTGTGAATTTTTTTATAATAACTACCCTATTTAATGTGTTCTTTAATTAATAAAAAAAAACAAGAATTAAATAAAAAAAGTATCGCTCTGATCCAATTGTGAACGTTGCTAAATTTTATGTAGCATTTGGCGATACCCAAATTGGACTCCATATACTGGACCTAACTTTAAGGGGGCAGGTGCAGTCATAGCCGTGAAAATTAGAGCATTTTCAATAAGTTTTTTTGGTATTAATTTAATTTATTTAATAAAAGTAATAATATGGAATTATTAAATTATGTTCCAACTTGACTTGATAAAAGTTTAAAAAAAAAATATAGAAAATAAAAAAAGTTATAGCTGGCTATGTTGGACCCAGTCCCATACAAAGTGTCTTGCGGTGATCATAACAAATCCTTGACAATCATCCAAAATCAATCGGATAAAAAAAATTAGTTAGTTAAATAAATAATCTAGTGTCTGATCGAAGGTTTTTTTTTTTTAAATCAACAAAATAACGGCCTCAGAAATATTTACCTCCAGATTTTCGGTAAAAAACCTCATAAAAATCGATTTATAAAAACAAAAAAATCCTTCGATCAGGTACTAGATTATTATGTTTTTCAAAAACTGTGTAAATTTCATTGAAATCTATCGAGCGGTTTTCGAGTTACAGTGGTCACCGGCTCCGAAAACATAGTTTTGAGAAAAACGAATTTAAAGTCTTACACTCGGTACTCTTACCACTGAGAGCTCTTTGGTTATTGCCGAATAACTCCAAAAGTAATTGTCGCATTGACTTCAAATTTTCAGGATATATTTTTAAGATATACTTTAGGAAAAATGCAAAAAAAAAGATATCGATTTCGCAAAAATCATGACTGTCCCTGCCACCTTAAGACTTTCGCTATCTATCAAAAAAAAAAAAAACAAATCAAAAGATTGTTCTTTCATGATAGAGGTAAATGTCATCTACTAGACTAAGTACTGAGTTTGTATTTGTTTTACTTAAAATTTAAAATGCAACGAATTTTAAAAATGCAGCATAAATTGATCAGCTTCTGCAACAAGTCGCTTTAAATGAATATAGGAAACCAAGTTAATTGTCCATTAAAATGGAATTAAAACATTTAAATTTTATACGTTATGCCCGAAATTCAACATTAAACTTTTCAAATTAAGTGCAACTACAAATTGTCCCAGTTAACACTAATGTTTTTGCTTGCTGCTGTTGCTGTAATTCCATAATCAAATTACTTGTGCAAATTATTTGCATACACTAAAACACAAACTCAAAAGCAAATATAAATACAAATTTCTGCCCCCCTCCCCACTTGCTTTTATGTTTCATTCCGTCGCTCTGCTACTGCCATAGCTCCTGCAAACCCCTCTTCAAAAGTTGCTCTATATCTGCATTTATCTAGTTTTATATCTAACAAACAAACCAACCAACGTAAGCATTTAGGTTTGCAATAACGATATGTATCTAAGTCTCGGATATCTCTGTAACCAACCAATGTGTAGTGGTGTCGCCAACTTCAACAGAGCAAAATTCTATAAAATTAGTGCGATTCCATTTAGTTTAGCTCAGTTTTACTCAGATTAGTTGAGTGTTTTTAGTTTGTTCATTCGTTCGTTGGTTCGACGAAACATTCATGTTTATTTTACGTAACAAATATTTGTTGTTGTTGTTTGAGACCGCCTTCCTGTCATGCCTTGTGCTGCCTAGCTCTGCTAGTTATATGTATGTAATGAATATACAAATTTCACAACAGCAGCACCCAACACTGACACTCACTACAACAATAAAAACAATAACAACAACAACACAACACATCGACGACGCGTCGTTCTCTTTCACTTGCATTTAATGTGAATTTGCGGTTCTCGTGTATCTATGTAAATATTTAATGAGTTTAATTAATTGCAAATTAGTTGACGTTGCATTCCAAAAATTGGAAAAATATTCATTACGAGTAGTTGTTAGTTTACTAAATAAAACAACTACTTAAATAACTAGTAAGTGCCAGAATTGAATAAAGTTATAAAAGCTTTGGTTGTTGCAAATGAACGCTAAGAGGAATTTAAAAAATATAACTTATCTAAAATGAACACTTAAGTAGTTACTTATCAGAATAGGTTATCAAATCAAATAACTTATTAAATAATTAAAAATTTATCTTCTAACTATAAATATAAGTGGAAAAAGTTTCTATAGTTAGCTTGCCTCTTATCAGTTTTTTGCTCAGTTGAAATGATAACTTTAAAAAAAAAAGTTAGCACTTTACTGCTTCTCGACAAAGTGATATGAAAATTTCTAAAAAAAAATTATAATATGTCACTTACAAAAAAAAAACTTCTATTTATGCTTTGAATTTTAACCAATATATTTTATTTAAATGCTGCTAGTTGTATTTTTCCCCGTGCAAAAAAGACCACTTTTGAATAGTCATTGTTTTTACACGACGTTTCGCTTATTGGAGTTTAATTTCTTCAAGGGTTTTGTCAATTTTTTATTGATTGGCTTAGTAATTAAACATGGTTTTAATTGATTAAATTTTTTGAAATAATGAAACGCTATAAATTGAAACACTTAGCACAAAACAAAGACACTTTACAATACTACACTGAAGCTAAGGCTAATATTAAGAGCTTATAATATTTTTTTTGAATCGACTGTTTTTCAAACGAAACCAGCTATTGCTTGTTTAAAAAATGTTTAAATTCCAACAATAATATTGATCTTCAAATTCATTTTTTTACCAATTCATAAAAAATGTTCCCCTTTACAAGCATTTAAATACATACATATTTCTCTTTTTTTTAACTAAGTATCTAAGTACTAAAATAACAATTTTGGCATAAAAAATTTAAAAAAATTTCTAAAAACCATTTTTAAAGATAAGACAATTTTCTTTAAAATGATAAAAAATATTGATTCCCATCTTCATTTATTTCATGCAGCGTTTTAGACAGACTTTTTTTTTTAATTAGTTATAAGTCAAAAAATTTAACCAGAAATCAAATTCTTAAAAAAAAAATTTAGAATCTTAAAACTTAAACTTTTAACTTTGTTTTAAAAAAGAAAAGTACATATTTCAATATCTTCAAAATAAGCTATATTTTTTTCAGAGTTGTATGTCATATATGTTAAATAATGCATTGAATTCGCTTCGTGTAAAACTGAACCACAAATTAGGCACTTTAAAGTTCTTTTTTAGCTCAAATAATTTTTTAAAATTTACATTATCACTTATTATCATCGTGCTAATTCAAATTACTAAACGTAAAAATTTATCGAATAAATCAACACTTATAAATTATCATCAACATATGCTTACAATAATAATCTATTTTTTATTCATAAAAAAAAGTAATGCTCTCATAAATTTCGTTTAGAGCAATACTTTTTTAAAAAAAATAGACATTCTTGTTAAACTGAAATGATTACTTTCTTAACATATTAGTTATTATACATTAGTACTTAGTTGATGCAATATAATTATCCTCATACTAAGCATTCTGAAGCAAAGCCTATTTATTCTTTTCGCTTTCAAAAATATTACTACGAGTAGCATAATGAAAACCCAAAAATTGTCCAGTGGCAAAAAAATCACATTAAGTAGCTCTTACAAAGCAGCAGAAGTATCTAGTCTTGCTTATAATTTGCAATGTGGCTGACATAATAGCAATTGCAACTAATAACTAAATATCTATATAAAATTTGAAACCACATGTGCGAACATGTGTGCGACAGACTTGTGCCATATCATAAAAATTGTAAAACCACAGTAAAAAATCTTGAATTAGTTACCCTCACTGACTGACATTTGTATTTAACACTTTTTCTATAGAGCACTTAATCAGACAAAATAAATAAAAAAAAATATCTAACTCATAGCAACAGTAGCAATGACAATATAACATTATTAGTGAATTCAATAAAAACTTTTTGCATTGTTATATAAAATTGAATTCAACGCAAACTCATGCGGCCGCAGTGAGAATCAACAAATAACTTCAACTAACAGAGGAATAGAGATATAAAATGTACAATAAAAAACAGACATTTCCGTTGCATCGAAACTGTGTAGTTACCTTAAGCATAAAAATACAGTAAAAATCTCTACGCTAAAAAAAGTAGATCAGAACTTTTAGCACCACAGCAACACATTTCAGTGTGCGCGCGGGAAGTGATAATAAAAACACCAAGATACAAATGCAATGTAACAATAACAACATCATTCAAAACAAAAAGAGAAAAAACTTAGATATTCTAAAAGAATTGTCATAAAACACCGAAACTCCTTTGCAATCCATGACAACCAACAACAACTGGGCGTCGAGCTGTAAGAAATTTGTCGCCAAGTAATTGTATAAAAAAAAAAAAATAGAAAAAGGAAAAAAACTGTGAAAACTACTTTTGTTTGTGTTAGTTATATACCGTCTGGGAAAAAGAATTAAATATGATTTTATGAAAAACTTAAAAGGGACATAAAGTCTAAGTTGAAAAGTAGCGCGCTTGGATAAAACGCAATAGTTATTTAGATTTTGAATGATAAAGCTCGAAAAAAACCATAATAATTAAGCATAATGTACTATATGGATGGATCTCAATGCATAGATCTGCGAGTGAAAAGATAAACGGATAGATGGGTGAATGTTTTTTTTTTTGTTTCTAGCGTTATTAAATTGTTTTGCTAAGCTTGTGAATTATTTTGAACTGTGAATAAAGCATTTATTTAAACATTAAAAGTTTTCGTTAGTAGTTCATAATCGTAGAGGTCGACATATAAATATTTTTGAAAAAAAAATACATATTTCTTAATCTAACTAACTACATATAACAATTTACTTCTACCCAGCATTGCGTGCCACCTATCACTTAACGTTATTTTTGTGTTTATTTTATTTCTTGATAATTAGCAGACACTCGTCTACTACTCATTACACTTGTAACTGTGACATAAAAAAAAGTATAATCTTATGATCTTTTATGGAGAAAAGTACACTAAAAACAATCTTTGCACAATATATTGACATATGTAGATAACATTTTTCAGTGTATACTATTTTTTCTTTAAAGTTCATAGTTAGTGCAAAAAGCATACAATGTTGTTTTCTTGTTAACTAAGTTTATAAGTATTTGAGTAAAAAAATATATAAAAGAAGTGTACGGTGGCAAGCTCCACTGGGCTAACATTGGCTTGTGCCAATTTTTTTTTTTTTCAAAAACACTAAAATCCACAACTTGTCAAGCCAACACAGCGCATCGACGCTTAAATGATAAAATAAAAAATGGTCGTTTTATTACCACGACAAACCAATTCTCCATATTTTCCAGAGCTGAGGTTATGAGAAAAATATTGGGTTTTAGTGAAATAAGTTTTTCCATTTCAAAATCAGCTGATCCCTGAGCTACTGAAAATAACACACAAAACACCATATATCCGAAAATATTAAAATTCCAGCTAAAATTTATAAGTATAAGATATATGAAAAATTGTTTTTTAAAAAAATAATCTCCTAAAATCTTTAGTTTTTTGCTTTCAAGATATAATTAAATTTGTGTGCAATAATTTCTTAAAATTGCATATTTACGTCAACAGCTTTCACAAAATATTGCAATAAAATTTCTATTGCATAATTTTGCTTTTAGTTTGTTATATGTAAGGTATACCTGACGATATACAAAATAATAAAAAAAAGCTGAAAAAAAAAACATTTGACTAACAACAAAAAATACCCGTAGCAGCCAAAGCTGTCAAATAAATTAAACACGTTTTATTTTTTTGCCTTTTTTTTGCTTCACTTCCTCGAACGAAATTATGATTAATTACAGATTGTTGCTTGATATGAAGAAGCTCCAAAAAAAAAAAACGAAGCTAAAACTAATCACCAACTACATTTTATAATGACAATAAACGTGGGACGAACCGATAAAAATAAAAGCAAGGACATGTAAGCGAACTTGTACTCTTCACGTCGAGTATTTAGTTTATTTTTCTATGAATTGTGCGAATTTTTTGTGGTTTCGTCTTTTGTTGTCATTGCGAAATATTGCAAACCATAGAAATTATCAGCAATTTTTTGTTTTTGTTGTTGTTTTGGTAGTTTTATTTTCTGCTTTTTTAGTGGTTTTGTTTTTATTTTCATTTTCCTTCAAATGCAAAACTTTGGTTTTCTCTTACTTTTACGTTTGTATGCCGTCTTTTTGGCCAAGTTAATGACTAATTAAAAGTTAAGTAAGTTGAACACTTTAGAAACTTTTAATTGGCAGCGCAATATGGTAAGAAAAGGCGCGAAGTTAGAAAAGAAGAAGTCATAAATTAAGTGATGAAGATGTTTCGAAAGAAAATAAATGAAAAATTGGCAACTATCAGTGTAAATAAAATATTGATAAATGGTGCCACTAACTTGGTTAATTGTTAAAAAAAAAATGCTAAAAGTTTAAAATTTTTGTATATTTTTAATTAGCAATTAAAAAATGCTTATGTGAGAATGTTGTGTGGTAAGGTTTGTGTTCGTATGTGAAACTGAATAGGAATTGTTTTTTAACATTTTAATGATCAAAAGGATATCGCAGCAACTGCAAGTGTTTTTCGTGAGCTTTTCTCAAATTACGAAATTTAAGCGAGTTTCTTTAAACAAGTCGAAAATCAAAAAAAATTAAAATAACTTAAAATATCAAAAAATTTTAAGCGCTCTTTGGCGAATAACATTTTAATAAGCTAAGCCACTTGACTATTAAATTACGCTTCAAATTATATATCCAGGTAATCGATTACGTTGATTTTTTATTTAATAGCTGAGAAAGGTCGAAAATGAATATGAAAGGAAAAATAATTATAAATTAAAATTTTTTTTTTCGCTAAACGATAAGAAAAGTTCTAAAAGCGATATGGCAAGAAAAGGTGAACCACCAAACGGACTGTTTTGACCCTATTTATAGAAATCCATTTTATGCACCATTTTCTCATCGAGCAAAATAACAATAATGATTTTTGTGCGACCAAAAATGTAACTTGGAGGTTTCCACATTCTTGTTAAATCCATTTTTGACTTTTTCCGTAATTGGAGTTATAACACTCCCGCAGTACTATAAATTATAGACACTTCGCTTCTATTTATATACATATATTCTACATCTATCTATATATATTCGCTACATTTTTCGAATATGAAAAATTCATTTTGGAAACGAAAACAACTCAGGTGAATTTGTATTCATGATATGGCTCGTTAATTAAATATCTAAAGTCGGTTTGTTCAAAAAAATTTATATCATATCATATAAATTGATGTTTGTATAAACACAGGCAAACATTACCCCTCCTCCACCCACTTGTCAAAAGTGAGTCTTCTATCTTATCTCTGATTTTAGTCTTCAAATTTTAGTCACAAGAAATTTCTCTTGGTAAAAGTTAAATTTTTTTTTCATAAGGAGAAGCTGTTTTTATCACACGGTTTCTCTCTCTAAATCGTCACATGTTTGGTTCAAGAAACGCTTTTTATGATAAAATTATATGAGTATTTTTAAATATTTACTCAGATTAAGTTTATGAAACAGTATGCTCTTACAAAGTGAGACTGGCTATTTATGACGTAATGTTTGAGTAACCACTTTTTACATAAAACTTCAAACGAAATTATTTTCCTGACATCTCTAAAAATGCTTCAATAACCAAAACTTATGTAACTTAATATACTTTCTATAATACAACAATGTGAGTTATCCTCGCAAAGGATGTTGTTACAAAAAAATGCTTTCATTTCAAAAAGCACAGCAATGCTACCAACATAAAGAAATAAAAATACAAAAAAATATGACGTAAAAGCGTTTATATAAATAAATACACAAGTGCAATTGTAAATGTGAATCCTTTGCTCCTTTAACTTATCAATAAAACCCAAAGCAGGCAACCATTTATAAAAGAAAAAAGAAAAAAAAAATCTTAATAAAAATAAAGCGAACAAAATATTCAATAAAAATTTACGTATCCTTTTGCAAAAAAGGGAATACAAAATAAAGTAACTTCTCAAAAACAGGAAAAAAATGAATTGGTAACTGTTATGAGTAACGTAAGCAAAGACAGTAAAACGTAAATGAACATCGTAACACATATGGTAACCAACAGCAGCAACAACTATAAAGAAAACAACAAAAGTGCCCCAACTACAAAAAATATGTATAAATGTAAATGTCGATTCAGCAATCATGAAAAAATGAATAACATAAATTTGTGCAAATATTACAAATTTTATATGAGATATCTTTTAAAAAAGTGCAAACACCACACGGATCGTTACACTTTAATGCCGTTTTTGATGTCTGTGTTCACAAAAATATTTAGATTATAACTTAGCATTTATGGAGTATGATTTCAAATATCCCATACCATTTGTCTTTGTAAAAAGTTCATTGCATTAAGCAGCCGGTGTTCAAAATTATGAATCAGATAGTTTGCTTCGAAACTACCAACACTTAGTTTGAGACACGGTCCGAAGTTTTATCGAGATTCAGATAATTAAGCTTTAAGTTCAGAAAGCTTAGTATTAAATGTCACTTATACGCCCCGTTAGACATAATTAAATAAATATTAAAATGTACGTGAAATCTGCTTAGTAAATTCACAAGTTGTCAATTAGCAGGTTTAAAGTAGTTGCTGCCGATATTTACGTACAAATTTAATGAACTTGAATCGATGTACAGTAATTTGACAAAAAAAAAACACACTCCTTAGTGTTGAAAAATAAACGAGTTTTTCACAAAAAGAAACATTTTTATGAAATTAAATTTAATAGCAAATTAAATAACGTACAAAGTGCTTGCGATAAAACATTTCTAAAGCAGACAGTAGTACCCTACGTATTAACTTGTAATTCCTCAATGAGCTCAGATAAGAAAATGCCTTTGGCACTTACTTTGATCCAGTTTTCCACAGCGTTAAAAATTTTCTTCATTGCCTTAAAGCTCAAGTTAAGTTTGCTAAACTAATCTAAATCAATTAACACCAACACTGAATTCATTGGGGGATTACCCAAAGAATTTAAATTTCAATGAAGTTAAGTTACTGACAACAATAATGTTGCTGGTGGTGGTGGCTACAAGTTTTTATAGAAAACTAGGTAAGTAAATGAGTAAGCTCGTGAGTGAGCGGCTGAGTGAAAAAGAGGTCTTTGCACTTTTAAACGACAATAACTACGAGATAGGTAGGCAACACAAGAAGGTGAGCATGAAAAGAGCAACTTCAAAAACCATACAAAAATGCACACACAATCACATTCCGGCATAAAGACTTATCCATACAATGAGAGGCACACACAACAAAAGCAATGAAAGCCTTGCGCAAGGTGCGGTGTACTGTGGTCAAAAAAAAAGAAGAAAAATTCAAAGTTGTGAATTAGAATTTTCCAAGTTTATTGGCACTCTCAAGTGTAATACATAATATGATCCATTTTAATTTCATCAGAACAATATCTCAAGAACTTAGTAAGATAGTGATAAATGTCTTAGGCAAAACTCTTAAGGTTTCTATAGGGTCTAACAGTGACTTTTCCTAAAGTTCCACTGTGCGTAGCTACGCGAGATTTTACTTTACATTTTTATTTCTTCACATAAATTTTAGCTCATAATACCTTTCTGTTACCCCAGCAGCAGCAGCTCAAAGTACACTATTAAAGTTTTACATCCGTTTCTAAATGAAACGGCAACCATTACCTAAGGGCGCTTAGACAATTTTAATGCGAACTTCTTGTTTTTTCTTCTTATTCCTTTACCTTACTACTTTTATAGCTACTCCTTTTTTTTTGTGTGTGGTAACTGCTGCTGCTGTTGCTTTCACGCTTTTCCAACACAATGCTGTGGTACTTCATTGAATCAACAGGGTAAGTGGGAGGAGAGTTGGGCGAAAGTCATACAGGCTATAGTGTTGACGTTTGCACTACCATAGGTAACTGAAAGATGCTGCTTCAGGGGTAAAAATCATACAATGCCAAACCACAAAATGTGCCATTTAAGGGGCACAACATGAACAAAAAAAAAAAAAAAACAAAAAATTTTCACTGGGTGTCGGTTTTAGTGAATGAGCCCGTATGCCCCTTTGTGTCATCAGTGAGTGCGTGTGTTTAAATAAGTAATTGTTTTTTAAGGAAAATCTCAGAGAGCTGATAGTACAATAACGAAAAATAAAGGCTTCAAAACTGCAAACTTATTCAGTTAAATTGTTGGTGGAAGCTTCAAGAAAGCACAATTTTACATTAAAAGGAGCAAAAATAAATGTCATATAGAGTTCAAGTGTAAACCAGACAGTTAAACAAAGACCCTAGTCCAGGAATGCCCATTAAAATAAGCCACAACAAATGCGGTTTCGTTTTGCTTTGGGGTTTTTTTTTGGACCGTATTCGCTTTTTGGAGGAAATTTTATGCCACTGATTTTCCCTTTTCTCTCGTTTTGGCATGGTAAAAAATTTATTCAATAAAAATATCGTGTTTTCACAAAAGTAAGATATTTTATTCGCATAAAATTATTATTTCATTAGATTTTTATCTCATTTTATATATTCCTACGTTACTACGTACATTTTTCGTCGAATGGACTTTGGTTCATTCTTAATTTTTCGCACATTAAATTTTTATAGTACTGAGCAATTCTATCAATCAGAGCCCTGTGGTGATTAGAATGCTCTCATGCTTTCGCTACACTATCGGAGCAATGAGACTTGATTTTGTTATGCTCCCATCAGAGCACTCTCTGTCTGCTTGAATACGATAAATTCCCATTCCCAGCCTTTGCTTGAGTAGTCTTGCTAGAGTCAGAGCCTTATTATCTGTTTTTTATTTTATTTAAGTCGTCCTCCTTTGACCGCCCTAAATCAAGGTACTGACAAAAGTAATATTTTGGCTCAAGAGGCATATAAGCTATCCGGACTATTAAGAGCTCTATTTATGTTACTTAGTAAAAAAAAAATATTTAAACTTTTTTCTTTTTCATTGGCAAATTTGAAGTTGACGATATGTAGACAAAATTTGTTCAGCTGAACAAAATCTTTGATCATACTGGAATCAGACCCCATGCATTAGGAGCTTAATATTTATTTTTTTATAATTTTTATAGAAATTTAACAAAGCTTAAACTGTTCTTCAATTTAATATATAAAATTTTCAAGAAACTAAATTGTAACAGCAGAAAATAAAAAAAAATATTGACAATAAATCTACCCAGAGCATACACAATTCAGTATACAGCAAAGGTCTAAATTTTTTATATGCAGAAAAGCCAAAAATAGTAAGGAAATATTTATATGATTTTGAAGGAACAGCAAGGAAAACCACGAGCATGCAACACATTCGTATACAAAGCTCTAATGTTTAATGCAGATAGAAGCCCAGCGGAGATATTAACCTTAGAGCCTCATACATAATATAATGTATGTAAATGCACAGGTCGCACGGGTCAAATCAATATCATTCTTCGCTTTTTAAAAAGTATTGCTTTCAATGCTCTTATTGTCAAAGCATTATCTTTTAGTTTATCTAAAAATGTGAAACAAATAACCCTAAATTAGGCTAGGCTTGAAGTTTGCAAAGACTTCAAGGGGCGTACCACCATTATATACTAAAATTCATTACGTTATGTCTCACAAGCGATGCAAACTATTGTTTTTAAATTTGATCTGCGAATTTCGATCAAAATTTGGCGAATTTGGTAAAGTAATAGCACTACTTTCAACCAGTCGAAAAAAGAAAAGATTTTAATAAAAGATTTAGAAATGCTAACTTAAGAAACAATCAAGCTTAATCTTTATATTGGCAAATTTCCTCGCCCACAGAATTCAAAAAAGTACTAATTAAGTAGATGCTATGGAATTTGATATGAAAGATCTACGTGCTATGAAGTATCTCCTAACGATATATTAATATATTCTGTACAACTCATACAAAACATCATAATTTCATTCCAAGAAATTTCCCTCAAGGGCATGTGAAAACATCATGAAATCGGCAACATGCAGACACTGACATGCATAGATGTATGTGGCGGAAAAATGTATGAACTGCTTAAGTTTTTTTATCTCTTGTTATTTTAATCTCCAAAAGGATGCAACATTGCAGCATCCTGTTGTAAATTTGTGCGGTTAAGTTTATGGGTTTCATGTTGTGCTCTAAAGCTGAGCTAAAAAAAAACAAAAAAAAAAGAGAAAGATAAAAAATCAATGTAATGACAAAAAAAAAGAAAAAACCAAAAACCTTCAAAATATATGCGCCCAAAAGATTTACGACTTGTCACACGGTTCTGCTTTACTGGCTGTGCAAATAATATTAGCTTCTATCTCAAGGTTTCCCATTGTTTGTTTTTCTTGCCTTGCTGTTTTTCCTTTATAAAGATGATACAAAAAAAATATCATCACTTAAAATCAGTCAACTGTCGCAGTTGATTCTTTTTTCCCCAAGATCGTATGCGATACAGTGGATTTTGCTTAGTGAGTGTCGACTCGTTCATATGTGGTTTTTGTTTGTGGCGTAAATTCATTAGTTTAATGGTGCTGCCGTACTCACACCTAGCTTACCCCAACTGATGGCTGTCAGCTCAATTCTCTATTCAATTCGAATCGACTCAACTCAACTCAACTCAATTTCATACGCCCATGTTAAAGTTTTGTTAAACTGTCAAACACAAGAGACAGCAAAACAAAAGAGCGCACTTTACTTTAGAAGATGGCTGGTGGCTACATCACCTAAAACACGTGAGGTGGGCCAGCTCAAAAATCCATTAATAATTTGAAAACTTTAAAGCATCAACACAGCGGGCGGCGATGGCTTCTTCATTATTTCAATGTTTTCAACGTGAACGTCAACGTCATTGCTGTCGCCATCGCAAATCTAAAACTTGCAAACAATTGATTTTTATGTCCCGTACCAGTTTTCTCAAACTTCACATCACTCGGTATGTTGTACGGTGGAGAAAATCTTGTTGTGCTGTCATACATTTTCTTTCGTGTAAAAGTTTTTCGTTCATTTTCATTAAGCAGCAAAAAAGAAATTTTGGTAATTGGTGAAAAAATCATTTGACTGACGAAATGAAAAAAAAAAAAATCATTTCTTGAGCTGTAATGTTTATAACAAAGTTTAGCTATTACAGCTGTACGTCTTCTTAGCTATTTGAATCTTTATATCCAATAAAAAAAATTTATAAAAGCTCTGACAAAATATTTTTATTGCTGCAAAATAGTTGATTTACTTGTACCAGAAATGTTGATTCAGCTAAAAAATTTTAGAAATTTTCCCTTGCTGTTCGTTCGCACGAAATTGATACACTGTGCGACAGCTTTATGCCACGCTAACTCTTTTACAGTCACCTCCTCTTCCTTAACATTACCTGTTCAAAATGTCAAAGTTTTTGTGTGTTACTCTAAATTTTAAACGTGTTTCTTTTCTGACAGTCTGACTGACATCCTTTACTCCAAGAAAATTGCGTTTTGTCGCAGTTACCCCACGTCCTAATAGCTTTTATTGTCAACTCTCTCTAAAAACTGTTTGAATTATTATGGCAGATAATCGAAGACGCAGAACGGCATTGGAAATTGTGCCACTGTCAGTTTCAGCAACAGCATCGGAAGAGCTTTTCTGTTTTGTTGTTATATGTATTTGTTGCTCTTCAAATGACGTAAGTTGTATGTTCAATACAAGTGGAGAATCAACATCTTTGCTGTCCATCTATCAAATGGGTGACACGTTAAAGTGTAGTACAGGATGAGTCAAATTGATGCTTCTGGTCTTAAGGTAACTACGTCATTTTTCGTGATGCTTCCAATGCCATCTAGAGTGGTTTATATATGTATGGACATCATTGGTAAAACAGCGGTTTTTTAATTGCTTTAAATTTTATTTTTAAAATTTGCGAAGAGAAAAAGTCTCAGAATACCAAATTCTGGGTATGCCGTATTAATTCGTAGTAAAAATCAATCAATTTTGCTAATGCAGTGGCGGACGAAACATACTTTTTTCTACACCAAATGATTTTATTTCGTCAGTTCTCTTTTGTCAATAACTAAGTGAATCACGATGTGGAGAAGAATGCTATTACAGCATCGACTAGAAATGTATGCAAAAAGCTTCAGGAGGACAACAAAATCCTGTCTAAATGGCATAAGTAATGTTTAGTGATCTAAAGTTCATTGCCTATGCTCTGCAGTGCGATGTGCAGACTATGGTCTTTAGTTTATAATTTACAGTCTATGGCCAATTATCAATGTTCTATTGGCTGCAATATATGGTCTTTAATCTACTGGCAACTTAACGATTTCACACCATTCTAGTGAAATTATTTAATCCTCTAAGTAATAGCACTTTGAAAACGAGAGGTAACCTTGTCTTCTTGACTGATGCTCAGATGAGTACCATTTACCTTATAGAAATTGTCTTCTACTTGTTCTGCCTTGTTCATTTTTATCAAGTGCCTGTTATAAAACATTTGTTAGTTTGGCAAACAAATGCACTTTGTAGGTTTTAAGGCTTTTCAAGGCGTTTCCTAGTACCAGCCTATTTAAATGGCATTGGGGGGGTTAGAGTCCGCTTTTGACTTTAATATGTCAATTTAAAATAAATTTTGATTGTTGTGGTTGGCAGTGGCTCTTCTTTATGCTGTATGAAATTTAAATTTGTTTATTTTTTGAGGACTTGAATTTATTACTTGTTTGTTGTATTTTTTTTTATGGACGATAAAATCAATTGTGCTTTCCATTCTTATCTACACTTTTGGGGCTGAAATTCAATTTAGCAAAGTCAATTTGGACAATTGAGCAATTTCTGGTACTCAATAAGATTCATCGTCATCATATTGAGTACCAGAACGGTATGGGTGAAAAACTTTAATAAGTGGGGGTTTTATATTTTCTTGCTCCTGTCGATGTTATACGAAAGTTGAGAAAATTTCAGTTTGGAGTTACATTAATGGTATAAGTGAAATTGTTATATCAAAGGAAAACTTTTCGTTCGTAAATTATTCAAGTTTGTCATGAAATATTCTAAAAAAAAAATTTCTTGTGCAAGTACATAAGTTAAAAAATCATATCTTATTGATGGTTTTTTTTTGTGTCTAAAAAATGTCATAAAAGTCGAAAAAGCTGAAAAACTCGAAATGTATGAAATCAGTGGAAAAAATTCTAGAAAGGTCAACAAATGTTGAAAACGTCCAAAAACACTGAATAAGTTGAAAAAATTTTAAAATGGTTGATAAATGTTAAAAAATATCAAAAATTTTGACAAAATCGAAAGAAATGAAATATCGTTAAAATGTCGAAAAGGTTAAAAAGCAGAAACATTTTCTAACAATATAATACATGTGGAAAGAGTTAAGAAATATTGAGAAAATTGATAAATGATGAAAAAATAGATAATGTTGAAACATCGAAAAATGTTTAAAATGTTCAAAAAGTCGAAAGGAAAGTTCAAAAATCATTCAAAAATAAAAATATATGTCACCAGCGTTAACCTTATTTTTCCGCCAATTCACTACCGTATAGATTTTCTTCCATACTCGCCAGTAAAGATGTTACCGCATCAAAAAATAAAAATTTCCAATAATATATGGAACCTTATCAGCAATTACTTGTAAATTGCTTACGGATGGTTTTTGTGATTCGAGAAAATTAGGTATCATTTGAAATGAATACGGCATAAAATTAACTTTAGTTTCCAAGTATCCACAAATAACATATCATTAACGGACACACTGTCAACCGTTTTTTTATTTTTTTTATTTATTTTCTTATTAATGATATTCATTAAATTATTGTGCAATTAAATTTGCAAAATAAATAAATTCACCATTGTATTCCATGAATGAAAATGAATACGTAACTTATTGCTATTACAATTATAGTTTTCGTTATTTGTTATTATTGATGACAGCAGTTGTTGTTATTGTTGCCAGTATTGTTACCGTTGTTGTAATGACTGTTGCTATTGCCACTGAAAATTCCAGCTCTTTGTCCATAACAATTGCTGGAGTTTACTATATGTCTGTGCAATGCATTATAAATTGTAATGCATTTTATTCAGATTCGTATATACATAGTAACTATTAGTACCATACGAATATTACAATCACTCTTAATGAAAATTACTATTGTTGTTGTTGCAATTATTATTATTTATAGCATACAAAATGCATTTTATCTGCCATATTACAAAAAGTTTGTTAGTTGGCGCGTAAAAGGCAGAGAGTGTCGGATAAAATGATTGCATGGAGAAGCAACACCAAACGAGAAACAATTGAATGGAAATATATTGCAATTCGGCATTGAAATTTACTAAAAAAAAAAAGTCACATACGCACAATAATTATTCAATGGATTTTATATAGTTTTAAGGCCATATGTATAGAATAATAAGTTGTGGTAATGTGCTCTGACACAACTTCTAGAAATATTGTGAAAAAAATTTGAAAGTTACAAATAGAATATCTACTCGTTCTTTACTAATTGCTATAGTAGTAGTTTCTATTGTACTTAATTTCATAATATCAGAATTAAAAACTCGTTATTTATGCTTTTAAAAATATACACTGGACAGAGCCAATAAAGAAAACTATGAACCTAGGAATAACTACGATGGTCCAGTATTTTCTTTTGTACGCTTTCATATTACATACATTTTCACGCTTTACCTTATAAAGATCTTCCATGAACCATGATGACATGAAGACTTTTGACACAGCTATCACTTAGGCCTTAGGCCACATTCACAGTGGGCGCTATAAGCGAAGATTGGCGTGAAGCGAAGCTAGTCAGAGTGGAAGCGTTTGGCAAAGCGAGTTGCGAGTATAATATATGTACATATCAAAACCCACGAAATTGTTTCTATAGATCAACGTGTTCTTTTATTGCTGCACTACCTTAAATTCATTCACCCAAGATATAAATTTTAGTGATTTCATTTATTTTTATAAAAACATTTCAAATTTTTAATATTAATAAAAATTTTCTTTCTTTTCAGGTAAGTAAAAAATATTACTACAAGTAATTATTATTAACACCTATGCTTGTAAGTATTTTAAAATAAAAAATGAATTGAAATAATTATAATTATCCAAGGGGCAGTTAATTTTCACAAAATATGAAAAGATGAACCTTCAATTTTTTGACCAAAATAAAGTGAGTATCTGGAAGCATGTCAAGAAGTACCTTCTGAAATTAAATCACATTACTTTACTTTGTACGGCTAGCATTTTATGTAGAGTCATATCCAGAAATTACGTCTTACATTTTCCTCGATCCTTGGTGAACTTTTCCAGTTTTGTATTCCAAAGATTTGGTGCCTACAATCATCTTGCTTTTGCAGAATAATAATGTTTCAATTCAAAACCAAACCGTTGACTGATATATTTTACTTTCTAAACCACCACAATAAATGACTTCGAACCTTTGATGCATTTATAGTTTTCGAGACACATTTGAGTAAGTATACATCCGGCTGATGTTAACTATCATAAATGAAAATAAACTTGGATCGAAGCTACAATCAATTATGACATTAAAACAAAACCAAAACAATTAATGCGCAATCACAACTTGACTGAATTTAAAAAAGTTTCGAATTTGCATTTATTTCAGTGTTATATTTTTTCGACAAAGGGACTTAAGTAAATTCAAGAACCCATTTTCGCCGGTAATTTATGCGTCTGCTGCAATGTAAGCCCTTAAGTTAGTCGTAGATGACATATTTACTTCTACTCCCATCAGTCTGTCTCAGTTCTTGTCTTGATGCATGCAACCACCAAGCTTTGTCATCATTCTAAAAAACAGAAACATTACCAATTCTAATTATTTTCGGTTGATGTTTAAACCGTAAACTGTCTCCTTCACAAAATTTTATGAAAACAAAAATAAAATGAATGCTTATACATAAAATGGCAAAACACACTAGTGAAAAAACCTAAATGGAATGAATTAAAATTACCATTTCTAGAATAAAATTTATGCATATGATTTGCAACGATTAGACAAACCAACACCTAAACACAGATGGATGGTTAGAAGGACAAACTGCCAGCCAGGCAAATAGATACACAAGCGACACATAAGCGAAGTGGCATCTGACCATCATATGATGGTCGTATCTCTGACTTCTTCTGTGCATGACATTTATGCTGGACAACTTCAAGCTCTAACGTTGTAAATAGTGGATCTTGCGCTCAGCGCCATGGTCATCATAGTTGCTGTCACTGCCGTCATAGTGGCTATACTGGTCGTCCGTCAGTGTCAACAACATTCACACCCAAAACTTTTTTGTTTCTTGATTCCCAACTGGAAATTAAGTTCATTTGTAACTAAAAAGTTTGAAAGCAATTCTTCGCTTAAAATTCGAAAATTTACTTCTTTTCGAGTATGTCCTCAATAAATAAAAGAAAACTTCTAGGGTTACTACCAGAGCTGCAAAATTTAATTTCTTCGAGATTTGAGGAAAAAATGAAAATTGCACTTTTTTCTTTTATAAAACTTGTTTTTTCCATGATTGAGGATCTACTCGAATAGCAGTAAATTTTCGAATTTTAAGCGTTCCGGAAAAATTTTAACGGAGGTTATTTTGAACATGTTCAATGATAACTTATTCTCGAGATATGAACAGTAACATCTTGAGGACATTACCTACTGGGAAAGTAAACCTTAGTGTGCGCTGCAAGTAAAGCCACATTTTAAAGTCAACGAGCATAATAAATTCAACGTGGTAAAGCACAGCTTTCCACTTAATGCATGCGGTCGTTACAGGTTCACTACCACGTCCACATCGCACGAATGACCAACTTGAAAATTGAACAAATTTTGGTGTGTCCAAATCTTTTCGAACTTAGTTTTCTCTTTTATTTTTGCACACGAATTAAGTTACCGTAGTGTGAAGAGTCCTATCATGTGTTGTCTGCAAAGGACTTCAAAGAGATATCCTTTGTTTTTTAACTGTGGTTTTTGAAATTTTTGAATGTACAAAATATATGCAAATTTGTAACACTTATATGCCGCAAATCAGCAATAAATGTTTTTGTCTTAATATCTAAACAGTAAATCTTTTTCTATTTGCTCGTTATTGTCTTTTTTAAACGAATATAATCTATTATTCTGCTGAATCCTTACACCTTTTATTACCCATGTAAAAGATTAATTTTTCCCCTTCCTCCGCCTCCGCTTTTGCCAAACAAACAATCTTTCATTACTTGCTAACGCATAATAAAAATACGACAGAATATTATTAATTTTAATAAAATGCTACCATAATGTGTTTCATTTCTCATTTGCTTAATTCAATATTTATGCAATTTTCTTTAATTTCCGGCACTTACACAAGCAGTTGATGTTAGAAGTCTGAGAGGGAAACGAGGGACTTCCTCCGACTGTCTCGACAATATGTAAACAAAGAATGCGCAACACCTTTAACCTAATTTTCAAGTAGCTCCAGCCGGTAAAGCGCCGAGCTAAGATACTTAATAACAGAATCACTTTATCTCCATCACAATGTCAACGTTACCAGCCAGCTATAGAAGAAAAATAATACAAAATAAAAAGAAAACAAAAAGAGTAAGAATGTAATCAAGAAGAATAGGGAATAAAGACACCAAGAAATAGCATTAAAAAAAATTACCAGAGATTCCATTACAAAACGCAGCATCCGAGTGATGTGACCTGATTTTCATGTACAGCGACGGTCTGAGTAGAAAAATCCCGAAAAGTGGAAAAAATAAATAGAAAATTCAAAAGTAAGACGCAGTAGAAAGTGTGGAAAAAACGTTACTGTTTTCGCATCACGATTTGCCACGTCGAAGCTTTAATGACAGGATGTAGACGTTGACTGAATGAACGACCGAGCGAAAAATCCATGACGATAGTGTCGCCGTTGTTGTTCTACTCCTATTTTATATATCATTCTCATCGAACAAAACCCTTACGGTTACAGCATAACGCACATATACCCCCAACTCAATGCCATGTTGTCCCGTTTCATTAGCTTCACAGGCTGGTATACCCACACTGTATTGTTGCTACACTTGAAAAATTAGCTGTCACGTGATGTAAGAAAAAAAAAAAAAAAAAATTACGTAATTGACAGCACACTATGGCCTTATGATAAAACCCGAAAATATATAGCCACCATTCGTCCATATAATTTACGATTAAGAATTCAAATTTTTTTTCCCTATTTGTTTATGTGTTGTCCGTCATAGCGAACGGCAGTTTTTATTTCACAGAAAACTTATATTAAAAAATTTTTCTCCGTGTAGCGGTAGAACATCAGCATAAAAAACTGCTCATTTTTTTATCTCAGCAAGAATGGTTTATATTGCAGTGAGTTATGTCCCGTGTAGGCTGTCTTATAAATTAAAAGGTCTCCCTCGTTTTGCATGCATAAACTTAGCCTTATTTTTGCTTTTGCAAGTTTGATAGAGTAATTAACTAAGATTTTCTACTATAATCAGAGTGAATTGTTGAAAAATGCGTATGTATGTGTAGATAAACCTTTAATAAAGTAGAGGTACGTTTTTAAATTAACGTGCCTTACTTAAGTAAATAAGCCATGTGATAAACAAAACTTAACGACTACTGTAAGATAATAATCATTTACATATTGTCTATATAAAGATGATCTGATAGTCAGAAACCATGAATTTTTATATTTACACAGAGAACAATGATTGATTAATATTTACAGAGTGTCAATTTAAAAACGGTCTGGAATGCAAAACAATCAATTACAACACACTCGCGCCCTCACGTTGAGTTGTAAATATTTGCAACAATTTATAAACAGCTGAATTGTAAAGTTATTTGTAAATTAATGGTCGTAACGTCTAATCAGCTAAGACTAAGACTGTTCATAATTAACTTTAAAGCTATTGTTGGTAGCTAAGTCAGCGTTAAATTCATTAATTCTTATCGCCAGACTCACAACGATTCTACCAAAAACATTACTAATAACGAATAATTTCAACATATCGTAATTTAGTTGAACGCTATTTAGTGGATGCTGAACGAAGATTGCGACAGCTCTTATTTTTCCAATTCTGAAAGTTTTTTTTTTTAATTTAAAATATTTACTTCTTTCGCAATTGTTAATTTTTTCAAGTCTTTATTTTCATTCATGTTCATTGTGCTGTGTCAAAAAAATTGTGGTTATTTATTCTTAAAAAAAAAAAATGTCAAAAACCAGATTTCAGTAAAAAAAAGAAACATCTAAAGTAAAATATTTTCAATAACAAAACAATATCATTCAATCCAGCAAAATTGCCATTCCAAATAAAATAGAACACAAACCAAAATATGTGCAAAAACCAACATTTCGACCACACTTTGGCTAAAATCCAAAATATGTGCAAGCGAGCGAACGAGCCCTTGAACAATTGAACCGCACTGAATGGGAGAATGGCTTATGACGGTGCATAGAGACTATGCGGGACAAACAAACAGTCAATCGTTGGTGCAGGTATGACAGACAGTATTGTTAACCAAAATGTGATTGTATTTTGAGGCAGCGTTTGAGTAAAATCACCCCCAAAAATAGGTTTGCTCAGTGTGCTGCTCTTAATTGGTGTCAAAAGCTTTCAACATTTTTGCAGCAGACATTATAAGAATAATAGAAAAAAAAAGGATTACATTACATTTAGCTCAAGCGCATATCCACGCTAAAATTCGTTTTTTCAGTAATGGATTGAAACCAATGGACCATCGCACAAGTGGCACGTTCAGCAAAAATATGTAGGTATGCAACACAAAAGCTTGAAAATGAGAAAAAATGGGATTTTCAAATAAAATTTTTATTAGTTTTACGTTCGACTAAACGTCTGAGTGGCAACAGCGGGGAAGTGGCAGAAAAGCAGCGTACGGTCGATTGCACCTCACATGACAATATCGTCAATACAGCACTGGTCGCGAACAATGTTGCTGATGACACTGAAATTGCTGCAATAGTTGGTATAGAAATTCGTTGGGGGTGGTGTTGTTACGGGCGTCCAGTAGCAGTTTCAACGACTACATATAGCAAACAAACATATGACTTCTATTCAATTGTAGTATGTGGAAAACAAAGTGAATTTTTGTTAAGCAGTTGCAATAGTAAAAAAATCAATCTTTTTTTTTTTGATGCCCATTACTACGTATATACATAAATACGTACATACAAACATTTCTCGTGCTGACCGTTACATATTCGCGTTACTTTTTTAGCTCAAGTTTTTGGTAAAACGATTTTTGATTGTCATAAAAAAAATGTTAAATAATATAACGTAATTGGACCTCCAAGGTCCTTGAAAAAATATTAATATTATTTCCCATGAAATTCAGTTACCAATTACGGGCTTTTTTTTATTCAAAATTGAATATTCAATTTATTACAATTGATAGCCAAAGTCATTTCATTTTATGAATAATAGTGAAAACTACACATAAGATGTATTTTTATCTGCTTTAATGAAAACGATACTCGCTAGCAGCGATACTTTATTTATTTTTAATGAGCTGGCATTACATATACCATGGACTTAGTTTTGTGTTCACAAACTACCTACATTGTGCTTTCTTTTAAAAATTTAGAAAAAAAAACAAAAAAACTTTTTCAAATTGTTGCCATAATATCATATCTGTAAAAACTCATTGACACTTTAAAGCTGGATTAACAATGTTTCAAAACATTATTCTTTCGAGAATTATAATGTAGTTTTTCGAGAAAAAAGAGATTTTTTTGTGAGAAATTTATACTGACAGTTAGCATTAGCGTAAAGTCGCTGAGGACAGTTCTCTAGCAGGAACTTCATCTTCATCTGCTGTTTTTCTTTTTGTATGATTTATTTATACTGTAGTCATTTATAAGCGCTCATTAAAAATTTTATCTCAAGTCATGAAGTTAAGTACTACGCCCACTTAAGGGTCGCTGATGAGAAAATGCATACCTTAACTCTATTATAGAGCCATACGCATGTACTTTTCCTTGTTCATTTGTAGAAATTTAATAAAATAACTAAACTAAATTTTATTGTCTCATACTTCAGAACTATTCATCAAATTATCATTAAACCCTCTGAAAACAGAATTTTTGTCAACATAATTCACATTAGCCAAATGTGACCTTTTAGCCTAAAAAGCTTTAATTTCCCACCTTGCCACCTCCTGATTAACTACTTTACTTTACTCTCACAGATACCCGTTAAACGTGCTGATTCCTAGGAAAATTCTTGTGTCACACATGCATATCCATTAGTACACGTCCAATACATGTAACATTTTCATCCACACTCAATTCTAACATTGTTGTCGTAAATGTATTTTAACTCTACCCATATGTACCTATATATAGAGCACGATCATACAATTTTTGTGCTCATGTGCACACCATTCATCGTATGGTATGGCATGGCTTTGCATTGCATTTTTTGAGATAATAATAATTGTAGACATTTGGGCGACTATTATCTGCAATTTCTGGTTGTGGTTGTCAAATGGTTGTTTGTCCATTTCGTCCACATGTCTTTCTGTTTTTTCGTCTATCTGACTGCTGCTTGTTTGCTCCCATGTAAGATAGTTTTACTCTACATTTTGTGGTTATTTTAGTACAAATTTTATGACACTAGTTCATATGCTGTCGCTTTAAGCCAATGGACTTCCTGGGAAATTTTGTGTGTGTTTTCAAGTGCTGCATATATTAACTATTTTCGCTTGCTTGTCAAAGCGCTTAAGAAAACTTTGATATTAAACAGGGTTTAGTTACATAAACTAAATTTGATAAGCAATATGACAAAAAATTTGAGTCTTTATTGAAATTAAAAATTTTAAAAAAGATATGTAGAATGTCTTACAATGAAACTTTCTTGATTTCAAGCACCACTTCAGCATAGTGGCTGAAATAAATTAAAAAAAAAAATTTAAGGGGTACTCTTCGGTATGTCAAAAATTATTTTTTGGACATCTACGGTTGCAAAAAATTTTGTCGGAAAATTAGCTCAAAAAGTCGATGAGTTCATTGCCGTGTATGAAAACTGTTTCCGTTGTGCAACATCGATTGAGAAAAGTTTTTGATGAAATGTCCTAAAATATTCTCATAGACAGAGGTGGTCATGTCCAATATTTTGGATTAAACTCTTTTTTCGCTAAACGGCTCAAAACTTCCTTGAACTTTCCGGACGCATTTGTTTTCAATTGCTTAGTTCAATATTCAAAACAGGAAAAGAGACAAGTAGGGAAGGACGAGGGGAGTGAAAATCAATGGGATTAAGATAGATAAATAGGGAATGAGAGCAAAAATAGATGAGAAAAATGAAAGTGATGGAAAGAAAGAATAAAAAAGAATAGAAAAAAGAGAAAGAATTGGCAGCGAGGAAAGGAGAAAGATGAACTATTGGAGTCAATTCAGCTTTTTCGATATCGCGCCTTATAAAATTGATTCACTTTCTTGAAAGATTTTGACCCATAAAATTGATGTTCTTTTTTTTTCTCTTTAAGTGCAGTGTTGTATTTTTTCTACTGATACGTTTCTGATTTTCAAAACATTTCTACGACGAAAATAAAAAAAAAATTTTTTTGATTCATTGTATGTTTTGAAAACAGGTTTTGTTTTAAATATTTCAAAAACTAGCCTTGATTGACAAAAACGGTGGTCATTTTCAAAATCAGTGTCTCAAAATCTCCCAGAAGAGTGAACTTTGCAACTGTTATTTTTTTTTTTGTAGGGCAGTGTATAATTTTGAAAAAGTTTTTCTATGTCAATATACTTTCCCTAAAATAATGCTCATGAATCTGGTTGTCAACCTCAATGAGTACAAAAACAAAGTTGAAATTTTAATTATTAATTAATAATGTAAAGCAAAACAGAAAATCTCTTCCTCCATAAAGTCATATCTTAAAGCTGCTGCTAGTATCCTGCTTAAAAGTAGCAGATTGCAAAAACGAGTAGTTTTTTGCATCACTTCGCTCTTCACTGCGCTCAACTTCAACGTTAATGGTTCTGCAAGTCATTATTATCGCATGTGTCATATATAAATCCCTTCTTGTTGTTTGTTCATTATTGCTTTTGTAGTTGTGCATTCATGATAAATTTTTAATTTTTATCATCATCATCATACTTATAACGTTGAGGGAATAAATGTTTCATATATACGAGTGCTCGTGTATTTTCCCAAGTGATGCTGCTTCTGCTTTAGTGGGGCTGCTTTCATAGTTTTTTTGTAATGTGCTGTCTCTGTTTCTGATTTGTGACAATCATGCAAATGTCAAGGTTACAATCTCTGTGTTGATTAATAATGCAATGCATCCTTTGTTGAGATATCATGAATACTTAAATTAAGCCGGATTACTTTGTAAATCTTTAACCCGTTTTAAGTTGAAATGCTTCTTATACGAATAGATTTTACTTTGAAAATCAAAGATAAGTCTTCCATGTAAACACATAAGAGTTGTGCTATGACAAAATATAGAAAAAAAGAAAGAAAAAAAATGTGATCTCATTTCATTGGAAAATGTCCTGTAACTTGATTTGTGTAATTTCGCTTCGATAAGAATTCTTTGTAAGTTCTTATTTCTAAGTCTCTTTCGATTTCCATGCGATTTATTCTTACTTTTTCTAACCCAATTAGCATCCTTTTCATTTTCTATTCTTAGTAGTGGTGCAATTCAATTGAATCGGTCATTTTGAAAAAGGGTTTATCTAAAAGCTTTGAAATATTGCAGGAGATGCAAGTAACCGTTCTTAGTTGATAACATGCAAGCGTATGTTACCTGATTTTTTTTTACCATATGAAGAAATAAACATTAGATTTTGATTACTTTGGATTACTAGAAAAAACTATTTTCAGAGTTTATTATTATTATTTATTATTATTTTTTAATTAACAGTTCACTGCAAGATATTTTAAGATGTCTCTTTTTCAAAATAAACATATCATTTACAAATCCCATTTACTACTCGAACAACAACCTATTGAGGCTCCGAGGGACCTTTGAAATGCTGAAACTGCCAAACACCGTTATATGAAGATTTTGCAGATGACACATTTTGTAAAATGACCGATTAAATTGCATGTAAATGAATTTCATTTCATTCCATTTGTACGTTTCAAAGTTAATTCTGTGGAAGCTTAATTTTCTGTCAACCATTCACTTTTTGCATGATTTCTTATTTGCTCTTCTTTTATGCACTACATACGAGTACATGCTTCAATTAGAGGTTTTCTGTTTTTCCTTGGTCAATATTGGACAGTGTTTTTTTGATTTTTTTTTTAGAACTTTGCTGCAGCTTTACTGTTGTAATTCTGTTAACTTTTGATTTTTTATGTATAGAATGGTGTATCCCAGAAATATCACCATAGAATGGAGTAAACGTTTTTGATTTTTGATTTCAGAAAATACTTTTTATGTGTAAAAAACGTAATATTTAACTAAAACTAAATTTATTTAAATTTGATCATTTTCTGGGGAGTAACGTAATATAAAGATATTCATATTGTTACGTCATTGACTTACTTTACCTAACAATAAAATTATTTAAATGTCAGTCAAATTTTAAAAATTTAGTAAAATAAGAGTTTGGAGTGAGTGGGTTTTTGTTTAAATTGAAACTTCTTTTTTAATATTGCCTTTGGGTTGAATATAGTTTTTATACCGAAGGAATAACAACAAAATGTTTTTTCGCTCTGTGCTTTTAAATTGCAAGGCCACGGTATGAACAATAAATTGAAAACACTGGCTTAGCGCTTTTATGACAAATCTCCATATCTTGCATTACAATTACCAATATACCAACAACCAACGTTTTCTGAGAGTGAACAATACGTTTTATCGATTAAATTTTATTTGCTACATTGCACATTGTACCTTTAATAAAGAACGCAATTATGAAACCAAACTTAGCAGTAGCACTCCCACCATTTAATGACTCATAAGCTGCATGAGTTCACCCCACAGGTCCAAAGCACGCATGCATGAAATGCATTCCCACCCAATAGCTGACAGACGACACACAGACAAATGACTGTTGATTGTTGTTGGTCAATTGTACATTCGTGTAAATTGTAAATCGTGCAAATTTCATATAAAAAAAAAATAAAAAATGGCGTCACTACGTATGTTATAAGCGGAAGAGTCAGTTCGAGTCAGCTGCTATTAATCGAGCTGAAGTATTGAATGATTTGTCGGTATTCAAATGAGAAAAATGTGTTATTGATGAAATCACTTAAGCACTGAGGCTTGTCGGGATTGAATTCAACCTTGTGATGTACTAAAAAGCATAGCTAGTTTTGCTCAATTGATGAATAGACTGAGAATTCGTCTATGTACATACATTTTTGTTTATTAATTTTGAATACCAAGGTTTGATACTTTAAATCTAATTTACCAATGCTTTTTATGTATTGAAACTACAAACAATAATAACAATTTTATAATAATCACTTGAAACTAAATTTAAAATTTCATTCATTATTACAAGAATTTTTGAAAATGATTTTTTTTTGCCAAAGAATGGGCATGGAATTTGTTGCCTCTTTTTGCCTCTTCCTCCAATTGCTGCCACATATCACATGTTACATATTTACAGATACAATGAACTGACACCCACGATAAAAAATTGCACAGCGCAAACACTTGGCTAACAATAAACCGCGAAGAACACGCAACATATGCAACCACAACAAAAACAACAACAACAACGATCTTAGACGATAAGCAGGGTGAGGAATCAGTAGGGAGCACAAATCGCATAGAACAGTCTCCACGCGAGCACTTCCTCGGTCGTTAACTCTTAAACGATTTAGACGTATGTTGTTTGTGTATATTCCAAGTGGACGAATGTATTTAGAAAAGCTCAAGAAAATGTAAGAGAAATATGTGAAGGGGTGTTGTGATGTAAGGGTACAAGCAAGCGAAGTTGAAGAAGTAGCAGTAGAGAAGAAGTAGAAGAAGGTTTGGCAAAGTGGCCATGGCGGTGAACCTACGAAAAAGTGCATGTGCTTTAAACAACTTCACCTTCAAGATACCTTTTAGTTTTACACTGAAGAACAAAATCTTTATTTCTTCTTTAAAACTTCGTAGGAAATGTTCATTATTCTGTTGAAATCAGTTTTTAAATAATTTTTTTTGAAGTGAAAAATTATATTTTATGATATCTTAGGATCGATATTTTATAAAAATATTTTAATTTTTTTCTGTAATAGAGGACTTTGAAATTGACGTAAAAAAAGATGCAAAATCTGCGCAAATGATAGATCCTTTTCAGTGCATCTAAAGAAAATCAAGTTTTTAAGTCTCTAAACGTGGGGGAGGGGGGAGGGAATATCATCAGGTCCGTAGGGAGATGCACAATTTTATTAAAATCGGATAAAAAGTTTTTGAGCTAGAATTTGCTTAAATTTGAAAAATGTCATTACGAGAAAATCCTGTTAATGGAATAATATAACAAGGAATTTAAGTCGTCAAAACATCGATATAACATTTTTTTGCTTTGAATTTTGACCTTAAATACGTGTTCTCGGCAGATTTATAGACCTATTTATGAAAAAAAAAAATCGAAAAAACTATTTTAACTCACTAATAGTACCTTAATAATATGGAGAACAACATAATTGGATTCTAGTTTCAAATTCAACCTTTGCCTTTGCTGCAAAATCAACTGTAATTGGTTATAATGGATCATTATGTACGATGTTATTTTTGAAAGACAAAGATAAATATATCCGCCTCGTAAATGCAGCGATATTAGTGAAAGCATAGTTCCAATGGAACTTACTCTAGCTCATGTATCTTAATTCGGACTTAATGTGTATTCATATCTTTTTTTTTTCAACTAAAAGTTACATTAATTCTTTGATGTATCCAGTTCATATTTTTACGACTTTAAATTTCACTGATCTTCAATTTGGATGTTATTCCTAAAAAGATGTAAAAAGTATGTTTATTTTTTTAATTTTATTCCTCAATTTAATCGACGTTGAAAACCAAATGTTCTGGGTAAAAGTTATCTTTTGTTACCCAATGTAATAGTTGTGGAAATCGACCAACTTTACGCTGAGATTTCTAAGCCACAATATGCATGTGCTGGTTGGTTAGTTGGTCTTGGCTCCGCCATTATTTCATTCTGCATTCTCTGTCATAGACTGGTTTAACGTGCCCTCGTCAAACTCAACCCAAACGAAAAACCAGAATCAAAACCTTAGACAACAACAATATTATTCTGGCTTTAACGACGACAAATGCATACGTAGACGACATACATATATAATCGTCCGCGCGCGTCCAACCGGCATTCCAAGTCTAGTTGGCGTTGTTGTTGTTGTTGTTGCAGTTGCTGCTACTGATTCAGATGTTGGTAACAACATGCAGCAAGCAGCCGCAGCAACAACAAATGTGCATATAAAAATTGCTTAAAGGACGTTGAAGGTGAACAACAAGAGAACAACTGGTTTAACCACCTTTTGGTTGTAAAATGCAATTTTCTTCTTCTTGCTTGCTGTTGCATCTATCAACAACAACAACAACAACAACAATAACAAAAATAGCACGTTGTAGCACAACAAACATGTGAGACTTGACACCGTAAGTCATTCATTTGAGTTGCTTAAATGTGTTGGTAGCTTAACGCATAAAACTGCTTTCGTGTTTGATGTTTCTATTTTAAAGTCTGGTGGATTTCAGTTTACGCGCTGTGTTTAAGTAAAAATTCAGCAAATGAACTTAACTTTCACATCGGTTATGGTTGAATCCAGTCGAATTTCTTTGTTTTCTTAGAAAAAAAAGTATCTACTACATCCCAACCCAGTACTAAAGTTAATTTCTTGAAACGTTGGTAAATTGAAAAGAAAGTTTTCTGTAAAAGAATTCACTCCTTTCCTCCATTGACAGAATTTTTACACTTTATTTCCTGCCTATTACCAGCTGAAGACAACAAGAATTGAATACGAGTAATTCGCTTAGACGCTTTGTAAAATATTCGTAAGTCTACGACTTCCTTAAGCAAATAATACCAGACAAGACAGCACAATACAAATAGAATGGCAGTTCATTTTCACATAGCTGCAGTTGACTTCATGAAATTTCAAACTGTATACAAAAATTCATTGACTTCTAAGGACAATTAAGTAAAAAAATATTTCTTTAAAATTTAACATCAAATACAACGCCGAATTTTGAGAACATATTGAAACCATAAATGTAACTTCAAAATTCAAATTACAAAGACAAATTAACTGTCATATAACCGCAGCTAAAATGTCGAATACAAAAACTCACTAAACGATTTAATGTCAGCTCATTAAAATCAATTAAAGCGAACGTCATCATAAGTCTACACAATTCTAGCAACGACATGTCCTGCACACTCCTCCATAAAACACCCAATAAAAACAGAGCGCCAAAACCAAAACAAAGCAAAACAAATTGCAATCCATTGCGGTTGCAATAAAAAATAAAATGAAAATAATATGAAACAGTAAGAAAAACTGTTGACATTATTATTGCTATTATTATGACAAACATGTGGCATGACAGCCACACTTGAAGAAGACGGATAGACTGCTAGACAGACAAACCGACAATGAAACAATTTGCTGTGTCGTTGAATGACGCAAGTTGAAATACTTTACAGCGGCCACAACATTTGGACGAAGTAATACTATTACCTAGTCAGTTGTTTCCTCAACACTCACAAAGATAAATAAATATATTGAAACAGAATTGAAATAGAATTGAAATTAAATTGAAATTGAAATCAAAGACGACTTCTTCCAATCAAACAAAGAATGAATGAATGAATGAACACAATGAAGAATGAATGGTCGCCACTGAAATCTTCTTTTAGCTCTTCATATCCTACTTCTTGCCAATTGACTTGACGAGGCTGTAAATATTGTCCTGGCGCCTATTTGTCGAAGGCTTAAATACACAAATTCAGCCGCACACATATTGTCTTCATACACATAAGCAAATACGTAAGCAAACATTATCTACCCCGTAGTAAACGGTTGCAAAATGTCACCAGTTATTTTGCAGAGTGCTTTTGATTAATTTGATGCTCTTTTTTAGTTCTGAAACAAAGTTCGTGTGTTTATTGTTTTGATGTCAATTTGGCTCCATTTGTTATTACGCACCCATCGCTGGTTCTATTGAATATAATTCAATAACGTTTAATTTTATTTTTGTAAAAGCTATCACTTTTGTGAGTTTAGCCTTTGACACGTGGTGTGTTAGTTTCGAAAGCGGAGAAAAAGAGTGACAATGAGGTTGAGCTATAGAAAAACGTATTTTTATGAAAGTTAATAGTTTCAACGCAACGATGAGAATGATAGCTGTCTGAAGTAACAAGTGTTATGCCTTTGAATTTTATAGCACTTCAATTATACAGGTTTACAAAAAAAAAAGTTGATGTCTCTTTGACCTGACCATATTTTTTCTAGGTAAATTGATTCCCTGAACTCGAATTTACATACCTCTAACACCTCTAGCAACATATCTAAATTTTGGACATGACAGATCCGCTCGAAAGTTTTCAGCTTTTAAACCAATTTTTTAACAAAAATTTATCTATTTGACTTGGTAATCAAAACATAAAATTCTGATTGGGTTATGCGCAAGCTCAGATTCACACATGTGTATGATACCGCAATTTGCAGAAGGCGGCACTTATACCCATACATACATACAGCATATACAAACAACCACATTCATCCATACACTGATGATTTGTCTGACGTACAACTTTGCTGCTGCTGCTCATTCATTTAATTTATTAAATGTTTACTATGCTGTTTTTGTTGTTGTTGTTGTTACTGATGATGACGACGATAATGTTTATTAGTTTGATGACAGTGACGAGCGCAAAGCTGCTACTGCAGCTTCGAATGCTATTGTTTTTGCTTTTTTTTGTTGCTGCTGCTGCTCATGGCATGATGATAGGGTTGTTCCTGTACGGCTTTTTATTTTACTGTCAATGTTCTCTGATGATGTTGTTGTTGTTACGGGTCGCATCAATGTTGCTACTTTCGAACAATATTTGTTTTGTAATTTGCATTAATTTTACAAGTGATTATTTTTTTCGTGATACTTGTGGTGTTTCTTTTGTTTTATTTTCCTGTATGTCATTATGCAATATTAATTTTTAATTGAATCTGTGATTGCCCGCACATTGTGTGTTGGGATGAAATTGAACGTTTTTTGTTTTTTGTTTGAAGTGTTCTTACCATAAAAATAAATTTTTGTTTTTCTTTACACATATTTAGTAATGTATTAACCTAGGAAAAACTAATTTTTCAGTATAACTTATTTTATATTTAGCTGGACTAATATATAATGTCCGACCTATGTACTATAGCTCTTGCTAACCACCAATCTATTGGATTCATTTCATTTTTACTGAATATCGAGAATTAACAGTTTTATCCTGGATCCTTACGATGTTCGTAGATGTTTTTAATAAAAACTAAGTAATAATAGTTCCGGATTAAAAATCTTTACATTTTTCGCATATTTTTTCTTAGATAGTTCTTTTTAGCTGCCCGTTGATTTTTTCCTGCTACCCAGCCAAGAAATTTCTCACGGTTCACCATTCTTCTCTTTTCGCCATACTTATGCCTTCTTCAATTTTGACTAGTATTATCGCCATCTGATCGATTTTTTTCTGCCCATGAAATATTTTTGTTGCTCAGAATTATTTTTTTCACTGCCCAAAATTATTCATAGTTATTGCTACTCAATGATTTTTCGTTGAAAGTTGCTCAATTCTAATATTTTACATATTAATTTTTTCAAAGCTGCTATTAACTTAATTGCACGCCGTACTTAATTGAGTACCAGCTTTTAAATTGTACCTACAATATTTAAAACTGAAATTGTTGACTTCATGTTAACTGATTTAATCATGCAACAATTTCACTTACATATTATGTATGCATTCAATAAATTGTGTACTACATATACACATACCTACTACTACATATGTACTTGAATTTAATAACAATATTTTCATTATTTCGTGATGGAATTTACAATTGTTACAGCAGCAATTAATTGAATTTCTGAGCGGTTTTATCATTTAGCAATCGTTAACATTAACAATTACCGTGTCTGCCGACTGCCATAGTGATGGGGTAGCGGCATTACGGCATTGATGCGCTTCAACAGCAATTAAATGCTTGGAATTTGATGTGGCGTCACTTAAGTGTTCTAGATACTGCATGCGCCACTTCAATGCACCGCACAGCCCACATTCTTACTCATAGAAAAAAATAACGTTAATATGACGATATCAAATGTATATATGTATGCAAGTAAACTTCTTGATTCACTCAGCTATCAAAGTTAATTTATCAGTCTTCTGCGTTGCCATAACAGTCAAAACTCTAACCATTAATTTCATGCAAGATATTACGTTGTTATCTATGCTACAATAGGGTAAATCAAGCTAATTGAGCCTAACAGAAACCAAATAAAATAAAACAATTAATTTTAAACTAATGTATATCGCTGGTAGTACATAATAAAGTTAATTATGAATCAACTTAAATGTCTGCACGCTTTTGATTAAAGTTTTTTAAAAAAAAGAACACCTACTGATATCAAAAGATAATAAACGGACCTATGATACCACTAAAAAAATAATTATATAATTGATTACAAAATGTTTTCAATAGATTTCAACTATCTACAATTCGTTTCCAACGATTAGCAGTTCATAACGCATTTTTAGTGTTGCTCGCAACTTCTAGGAGCGGAATGCAAGTAACTAGATCACTTTTTGAACTTACAGTCAGTCAGTTCAAATCTGCTGCCATTCTAGCTAAACCTTATGAAGATTTTATTTAGCAAAATAGGTCATAGCTGCTGATTACTTTTCTTGGCAATTACCCTATAATCAGAGTTTAGCGCTGCCATTTCATTGTGATGGCAACGTTCTATTCTTAACCTTTTTGCCATATCTTAAGCATTATATTGCTTAAAATGCCTGATGTCTGTTGTTCTAACTGCAATCAACCCAGACCACTCAGTCACTCCAGTCATTTAATCAGTCATTCAGTTAGTAGTCATACCAGGCAGCCAGTCAGCCCGCATCTGTTAACCACAAACTATTTGCTATGGTAATTTTCTAATTATGCAAAATTTATTTTACGCAGCAGCGACGACAGCAGCAGCAGCAGCAACAACACCAGCATCGTCATCGTCATTGGCAGAAGTGCTGTTTATAAAACTCGAGTGTAATGCATTGAGTTTGAAGTTGCGGCATCGTGTGGTATCGTAAGGCATTTTTCACGATGAAGCTAACAAGACACAAGATTTGTTTGGCAAACTCGATTTCCTTCTCATAGATAATTTTTTTCTTACATATTTTATTTGCATGTTTGTCAAATGTTAATGGTTCACTTTGCTTCAAATTGGTAACTAAGCTACCTAACATAACATACAATTACCATTGTGTTATCAAGGCACATATGTGATAAAGTTAGCATATGTGTATAAGCTATACTTTCCAACATGTGGGTGTGGCAACACCATCTATTGACAATAAAAAGTTCATATTTTACGCTACAATGATCTTTGAATTAAAATCAAAAATGCATCGCTCAAAAAAGTGTCGTGGCAGCTTAATCCCTGCGTTTTTACTGCTGCGCTGTCTTTTTGATTTCTTATTCTTCTACTACTGATTTTTCTTCTATCTTTACAAATATTCTATTAAACATAAAAGATGCAATGGAGTAACAAAGATTTTTACTTGTGTGCGCACATTTTGTTGAATTTCAAAAGTTTCTTGCACAAAATTCTCAATTTCGAGAATTGTTTCTTGAGTTATTGCCAACAACTTTTTTGGTTTATAACTTTGTCTGCCTATTTTTTGTGTTGGGCCTTAGATTTACGAGTATATTGCAGTTGTTTTATCGAAATTTTTGTACAATATTTAAATAGTTTTCACATGCCGTAGGTGGTTGTGGCTTCATAGTGAAGTGTTAAAGGCATAATAGATACTGCATCTTCGTTTCTTTTTTTGAAATATATATGTATAGTTTACTATGCAACTTTCTGAAGATTTTTGCTGATTTATCTTATTTTAGTTAGTTATGGTTGTGAGCAACTTTTGAATGAAACAAAAAAAAAAAAATTAAAAATATCGTATGACTTTATACAAAATATGCTGATATACAAAGTATTCACACTTAAATTTTTTTTTTCGCTATGGCCAAAATATCAAAAAAATTCAAAGCGCGATTTTTATAATAAAATACCGCGCAAACTGGTACCATTTTTATAAAAGATGATAAGGATGTTTTATTTTGATCAATTTGGAAACTTTTCCTAAAATAGGAGCTGAAATGGTTCTATGTTTATTTTCGGAGCACCTGGTGCTACTATAATCACTGTACTCCAATCAGTAAATACCCACACGCTTGTTGCTGAAAACTTTGCGCTGCTCAACATAGAATTTTAAACTGACCGTTTCAAGATATTGTAATTTAAAAAAATAAAAAATAAAAACAAAAACGATTTCTTAAACTATGTAAATGACTAAGTATTTACTGTGGTTCAAAATAGTTTTGCGCATAGTAAAAATAAATATTTCTATATTTTTAAATATCTTTACTTACGAAATAGTACTCTTATTATAATACACATAATTTTTTATCTTTTCAGGTAAGTTCAGAACAAGATTTCAGTAAACTGGTCGAATAATCCTAAAATATCGGAAGTTTTTAAAAAAGGTATAATCTACTTGATACATATATTTGGAATGCACTCCACAAAATGCCACAGTATGCAATTTACGTAGAGATATTCTCTTGCCGAAAGTGAAAATTGATATTTCGCCATATTATCGTTGAGTACAGTATAAGCAACACAAAAGCCAAAATAACACCACTTAAACTTAAAAAATCACAATCTTTTAAATATTGCAATTCAAAAATATCGATTTAAAAAAAATCAGGTTAAAAATATTCACACTTCAGTAAAACCGAAAGATTCCATTACGTAGATCGCATGACAAATTATCTACATAAAATTGGCTCTGAAAAGTTGTCTTCCAACTTTTTTTTTTTATGCAAATTAAAGAAAATTATTCTTAACGACTTATAACCTTATTTTGCCAGCGAACTGACTTCATATTTTATAAAAGAATTGTGAGTTACAGTATTACTAAAGAACATATCAGCTCGTGCTTAAAGAAATTATGTTCTTCTAAACTTGAAAAATAGTTTGAAGAAAAAAAATCTCATGCTCATGGCTTCATAAAACCAAGTAGCTTACAATAAATGAAAGCATGACGCTCGAAAGTAAACAAAATTTGATTCGTATAAAGTTGAAATAGAGTCCGAAGACTGAAAGTTTATGTATCATAGTTTCGGAATAACTTTGATCAAACACCACTTAGTTTCTGGAGCCACACATATTCTAACTATCTTTAGATCGATTTGATATAACTACAATATCAACAGTGCAAAAACAACTAAATAATTTAAAAATTTAACAAAACACCCACCTGAATCAACACGAAAAAAAGCCAACTTTACTTACAACTTTAATTACATTATCATTTCAATTGTTATAATTTTACATCTATTAATTACTCGCAGCTTTCGCTGATTATTCATGCGCTGAGGTAATAATTCACTCGTGTAGAGTGCATGCTGTACCACCTATGTACATACATATATGTAGGTATGTATTGTCCATGCAGTTTACATGCGCATGTTTGTGAAAATATATTATTATTAGTAAAATACTACAACAAAATGACGTCAAAAACTGTTATAGGCTTTTCACTTTTTTATATTATTAAAATTGCGTCTGCAAAAACCTTACCGTCATTAAACTTTTGTTGTACAGCCTAATCAGCTGTTTAATTTAATTTAATTTCAAATTAGATTAGATAACAATTGATGTTGATTTAAAGTGAATTTCATAGTTACTCACAACAATTTTACGATTGTTTATCTTTTGAATGAATACCCTCATCAACGGAAATAAAATTTATGATACTGCTGTTATTGTTGTTGTAGTTACCCATGGAGAAATTAAATTTTAAGTGTCAATGTCATTGTCTTTGAAATATGTTCGTATGAAGCTACTATTAGCAATAATCAGTATATCGTTGGCTAATCGCTATTTTTTATATTCGGGACGTTTAATGTTAAGCGGGACATCACCCAGCTAAAAATAACCCATCGATAAAAGGTCTGCGGCAGCTTACTTTTTTCATTGAAATGTCTACTTTAAGATGTCGTATGCTATTCTTATAAAATTCACAATTTCACAAAATTTAAAAAACTAATTTTTTTTTCTTATTTTATTTCATAGTGTGCTATCCCCTTGCTAACAAAATTTTATTTACCATTTGTAAAATATTTCTTACTGGGTATAAAAACCGCTGATAACCTATCGGTTTTTTATTTGTGATAGTAAACTCGCATACAATGAGTCCATTACTTATCACTGCATACATGCGGCAAATGCAGCATATAATCACTTAATGCAGTTGCTCTCATTTAATTTCCGCTCTTGTGGCAGCATCGCCGACCACGGGTGTCAGTCACAAGCAAAATCAACATGTGACGAAAATTTGAACTTCCGTTTCCACTTATTAACGCATTTGTATATTATTTGCACTTCTGTTGCATTTAAATTGCATTGCGAATAAAATGCGTTATGCCATTGCAATGTGCTGTTGATTCCAAATGTAAACTCATGTTTTTAATTTAATTTAATAAAGAAATGCGTACGTGCATTCCAAATCGTACGTTGACACAGTGAGAACTTTCTACTGAAAAAAATTCATGTGCTGCAATTACTCATACAAACAGCAGTCACTTCACATTTATCCGAAACGTATGTTAAACCTTCCAAAGAGCTTTCGGACGATCAAAAATTTTAGTCCGGTTGAATATATAGGGTCTGCAGAAGACATTGCCAGAAGAGTTGAGTAAGGGAGTTGGAAATCGCTAATCACTTGATTAAAAGAGCCAAGGCGTAAACTTGCAAAACCAAAGAAAAATTAAAAAAAAAGCTAGCGATCGCACCAACAATTGCGTTCATTGCCTTTCGATATTTTTACGCTGCAAACTTTTGATGAATTCCTCTCACTGTATAGCAATGAAAATTTATATTAGCACTCCAACTGCTTGCCGCATTTAAAACCAATTTACGGAATGCAATATTCGTTGCGCTCTTCATGTTGTTGTGTAAACATTAATGTCGACACAAGTATCTAATGGATTCTTTAGAGTTAATCTGCATACCATCATTGTCTATAGAATTCAGTTTAGTTTGGTAGCGGAAGTCGTAAAAATTTGCATTTTTAAGTAAGCAAACTAGTCCTCGCTTTGTCTGTGTGGCAGTTCTTTGGGCGTACGATACATCATCACTTTTAATTGATTTTTGCCGACTTGTTGCCACCGCACATTGTGGATGAACTTGATGATAATGGCTTATGTTAGGAACTTTTGCTTTGAATGCAAAAATCTTCCATTTGCATTTGCATAATTGACGCAATGTCGATGTAACCCCATCAAGCGTATTGACTTTAGTTCTGATTAACAGTTGGGGGTTTTTTAGATCATGGAAAAAATTTAATTGATGTGAGACGGACCGCACACGTTTGCTTTAACAAAGCGTGAGAATGGGTGACACAACTTTTGTATGCTAATTAATGCAATATTTTAGAACATTTTTTAAGTTGCTATATAACCTGTAAAAATATTTTTACTATTTGTGAGATTATTTCAAATATATGAAAAAAGAACTTTCTAGATTTGTAATTTGTAAATGCCACATTTATATAAAAATATTTAAAAATGTTTCTTGAAATGCCCTATATTCTTAAATTAGGTCTGCAAATTCATTAATCAAATGAAAACCTACATAACATAGAAAATACTTTTGCTTAATAAACAAATGTTGAACATATGCCGGCAGATTAAGGTGGTTCTAAAAAAACGTTCATGTTTTTTTGTTCGAAAAAATCAGAATTTTAATTTGAGCTCATATAATTTAGCTGAAAAAAACGTTTTAAAGTTCTTGCATTTGAAAAACTTACACAGCTTAACAAAGTGGTAGAGCTTTATGAATGAAATCTTTTGGTTTTAAGCAACCGTTTTATTGGTATCTATATTTTTACACTTGCAAAAGCTGCATTTGTTTGGAAAAAATTTCTTTTCTGATTAAATAATAGAGATTACTCATACGACCCTTTTTCCGTAATTATTGCGTGGAGCAAATACTACTTTTATTTTCGTCCGCCTTATTACTGAGTATGATCTTTTCATATAAAATATTTAAACAATTTTTTTTTCAGCTGAGCTAACTATATGAGTTCAAACTTAAATCTCAAAATCAAATCACAAAACTTTAACCTTACAAGAATTCTATGAGGTGCCTTGCTTTTGAATCACTCTAATGTAGAAACATCATACTCAAGAATATAATAACCAGAATCTTCTATAAACTTCAACAAGTTTAAGTATAAAAATCAATGTTGCGTGCAACAACTGAAGACTATCAACTTCATATAAAGACAATTTCTTTGAATTTTCAATGATTCTTCTGAAGCATTTCACGCAGCAACGTCAAAGCAAACATCAGGGCACACACTTGTACGCATACTTAGATGACCCAGTTGAAAATTAAGAGAGACGCATTACTCAAAATCTTTCGCTATGTACAAGGGGAGTTCTATTTAATTTTGGTAACTTTTAAAAAAAATACATAGTATACCTTAAGCACCTATATACCTATTTGCACTGATTTCAATCAAAAATCTGAAAGCGTATTGTGTTGTCATTATCTTAAAAAAAGTGCATTAGAAAGAACAAAGAGAGCTAAAGTACTTGATGAATTAATTATTTTTTTTTTAATCTCACTTTTGTTTTACAGATCGACCAGAATTTAAATTAAATATTCCGACAAATATTTAAATTTCTAAGAATAAGTTAAATAGAAAAGTCGAGTTTTATTCAATAATAAAGAAAAACGTAGAAATGTAATTTCCCGACAAATGCAAAAATACTTTGACTCTTTTTTTTCGAATCATTAATTCTCTTCAATCATTTTCTCATTGGGATTGCATGAAAGAAACAAGAAAATGAAAGTATGCGTTTAACTTTGAATTTATATATTTAAAAGACAAATCTTAAATGTTGAAGAAGTTCTAGCAGAAGCATCTGTGCATCATGTTAAGAATTTGCAAAGGAGGTGCTAAAAATTTATGATATGGTCCATACAGCATTGGCAGTCAGTCATAGAGAGCAATCAGCCAGCACAGTCTTTACTTTTGTCCGAACAGTTCATAGTAAGTAGTATCTGTTTTTTAGTTATAATGTTTGAATTAGTGATACTAAGTTCCACAAAAACACAAAGTGCTAAGAAGAAAAACGAAATAAAGAGCTTAAAGAGAGCACTTAAGACTTTTATAAATACCTACAAAAGTATTGCAGAATTTTCGTCACTCAGAAAATTATCTGATTTTTCAATGGCATTGAAATAATTTATTTTAGAATCAAAAGCTGAAAAAGAGCTACAAAATTTTCACTGTGTCCTTTTCTGTTGTTAGATAATCACTGACAATTTGGAGGAAAATGCAATAAATCCAAACTAACCAAATAATTGTCCTACTTTCTTTGCTTAACCACACTTCTTTTCCAATAAACATAATGAAAATCTCTTTATTATACATAAGCTACATTAGCTTCCGAAAAAGATAACACACTCCACACATAAATGCAATAATTTCAATTACAGTCGACTTTTCGATTTCCTGAACTGCAACTTTCGTAAACTTTCTTTTTGGACTCATTTAATATAGTGCTCCAAGTTACACAAACATATAAATGCAGATATTAACATAAGCCACAAACTCCTCCATGCAGCAACAGAATGACATAATTTCTAATAACTGGCATTAGCTTGTTTACCTTTGTGGCTCTCCTTACCCGCGCATCCCTGCCAAAATGTAGTCCTCTTGACTGTCTGTCGTTCTTTCCGTATCTGCATGTCCGAATATCATAGCTAACAATACGATGTGTCGCAGACATTTCGATTAGTAATAAATTTCACTTTCTTATTTCGCATTTCTTGCGTAATTTTATTTCATTTTATTTGCTTATCATACAAACTTTTCTTCTTGAGAATGCCCATGCTGTTTGTTGTTACAACTAGGAATGAAAATGAAAAAAAAAAAAAAAAATTTTAGTAAAGAAAAGTTTCGACAACACTTTGAAAGCGAATTTTGGGCACACACACATGCAGGCATACTAGAAGCATCCAATTTGCAATCGCAAACATATGTACGTATTCTTGTACGAGCATTAGTACGTTTTCATATCTAGTAACTCGCTCATATCCTTTGAGACCTAGTTGTACATAATGTAGGTAGTCGTTTTTTTGAAAAAAAAAAAAAAAAAAAATTATCCCTTAAGTACATGGAGAAAACTAATTTTATTAATTATCTATCTTAGTAAGAAATTAAATTCTAATTGGCATGAAAAGTAAATTTAAAAAACTAAAATGTAGAGAAATATTGTCGGTCAATTTAGCTTCAACTTAATGTGGTTATCAGAAATGAAAGATTTTAACAAGTGTTAACAGCCTGAAAGAGTACATTAACTTATGAACTTTGATGTACTTTAAAGTCAGTTTGGAAGCAGACATAAACAGAGCATAAGCTTGATCCTTTGTTTTTTTAACATCGTCTTATTTCATAATATTTTTGAAATACTTTTAGCAAAGCATTTGCGAAAATCGATCGAAAATGTCCACTTCTTCGAGGTTTTTTTATGAAATCTTGCTCAAGCTTCAACGTTTAACAAAGAAAAGTGGTGATATGATTGGTTGACAAGTAAACCATTAATCATTAGCTTCTTTCATAAAAATTCAATGATTTCTTTTTTCGCCCTAAGTAAATTGTGCTTATTACTTTGCTCCTATTAATTTATAATATGATTTTTAAACGCTTTAAGGAAGAAAATACTTCTTATTATAAATGATGTTAGAATATAGCGATCAGATTGCGGTTATGCTGATGCCCAAGGTTATCAAAAGTTAATAGCAACAGCGCGTACATAATTAATAATTTCTGCACAACAGATTTTGAAGTCCACCAGTCGGCTATAAATAAAAGTACTAGACAGAATATCATAACATTGAAAACGTTCAAAACTTAATCAAATGACAACATGTACCTACAAATTTAATAAAATTTTTATCGCGTAATCTTATGTCCTTAGTGCCGGTTTCACAATATTCAGTTATACTTTAGCTGGATCTTTCTTTTGCGTAAAAACAGTCGTCCGCATTATGATTGCGCATTGGTAACAAGTTTACGAAACAATGTTGATCTGAGCTATAAATTCAGCCCGAAAATACTCACTTCCAGATTTCCTTGCTAAGCAAATATGCAATTTATTGATCCGATAAAATTGACTATTTCATCATTTACTGATTTCCTCTAACACGTTTAACACGTAATGTGAGGGGCTTTTCAGTCCTTGTACTGGATATATGCATTTTGGGCGGATTTCTTTTTATTAGAACTTTAGAATTTTTCAGAAGTTGTTAGCAATATTTTCCCAATTTAAGGCTAATCATTATGAAACATTAATCAAAACTTGAAAGTCAAAAGCTAAAATAAATATAATTTGATAAACAAAAAATCCAGTTACGACTTCGGCAAAATTTCGCAAAAAAAAAAAATAGTTTCTAAAACGTTAGCAGAGCGGTGTATCTACACCTTTGAGGTTCGGGACAAATACCTTTATTTTTTTTGCTCATCAACGTCTATGACATGATATTGACAAAATCATAAGTAAATATTGGTATAGGGGCTCAACAACTTTTCATATAGGAGCCGCCTTAAGGTCGGAGAGTTCGCCCCCCTATGCTTTGCCAACTCGTAAGACAATGACAATAGATATCTGATCAAAACTCTCTCAAGTAGGTCCGCACTTTCAGGGAAATGAAAATTTATGTTATTACATTGTGTTTTCATCTTCTGCTGCTAAAAGTGGAAATGTTTCGTTTTGACCTCTCACTTCTCGTATACTTCATAAGGCTCAGATTAAACGAATAGTTTGTGCAAAAAAAAAATTCTCATTTATAAATTTTCTCTGTGTAATGAAAACGAAAAAACACAGAATCAAAGATCAAAACGTAACAACCTGAAAGTTTACGAATTAAACCCACTTTACACGCACTCCACATTTATTTCGTTCAATTTTTTTCCACTTTGCCATTGGGGAGTAAAACAAAAGCACTCGTGACACGCACCTACCAAATTCAACTAAAAATAAAACATAAAATTCCTGAATTTGCTGAATTCAGAATTCCAATATCCGTTATATGTAAATAGCAACAACAACAGCAACCAAGTTAACTTGAAATGCTGCGTGTTAAATCCCCAACTTTTAATATTTGAGTGCGCGCCACGACCCTTGTCAATAATTTAATAAATAAAAGCCAGAAAACCAGATAAAAAGAACTTCACCATATCCCCAGAGTAAATTGTGTGGTGAAATGACCTCAAGTTGTGTGTTGAGTTCATAAGCACGCGCATGCGGATTCGTGGTACAACTGAGAAATGCATTCCACAACCAGAGTCTACAATACAAGAGAGCGAGATACAAAACAAGACCGGCAGCCGTCTATACGATTACACATACTACCAACACAGCAGCATATCTACACTCAACTCATCTGCGGATGATTCATTCAAAAGTATTTAAATAATTTATCTTTGGAATCGCATTGCATTTTTGTTGTCTGCTACAACTGTGCTAAATGTTGCTGTTGGTTGAAGCGCCGCGTCTCAAAGTTTATGGGATAGCATGAGCTGGGCGGGGGGAGCTACTTGGCGAGCGTGCATGCTTGGGAAAAACGCATAAATTTTCGACCAAGTCGTCGTATTTCGTTGTTGCTGTTGTTGGATGTGCGGTATGTGAGGCGCATTCTAATGACGTAAATGTCTGAGGATTTCTTTGCTGTTTATGTTGTTTTTTTTTTTGTTTTCTTTATTTTCGAAGGTGCAAAATAAACGTGTCAGTGACATACTCATACACATGTAGTTGAAGAAAGTGGAGGGGGCAGGTCTATTAAGTAATGATTTCAAGTACTTTTGGAAACATCAAATTGCATTTACTGCTGGATAACAGAGTGATGTCGGGTAACAAAGGGAATGACAACTAATTTGTCTGTCTTCGAGGTAGCTGATTCCAAAATTATAAGCTTGAAATTTGCTTTGGATTTTGAGATATTCAAAAATGTAATTTTCACCCGTAATTTCAAAACCTTGAACTTTACATAATCTAAGTGAAGTTATCTTTAGAATGCCTTAAATTACGAAGGAGTTTAGATTAAGCATATAAAAATCTTTAAGGAATATTCATTAAGATTGTGAAAGAGTTAAAGTTTACAGATTGTGGACTTAAGTGGAAATTTTGACACCTGAAACGGTGTTCAAATGAAAGACTTAAACATTTTTTTTAAATGTTAACAATAACCGCCACATCGATTATCAGTAAAATGTAAAATTCTGGCATTGGCACCTTTTATTCTATCACGCCAGCTTTTGGATATAAATAGGAAAAAATATAAGATCTTGTAAAGGACAAACTTTGACTTTGTTTGACATATGATTGAAAGTTTTGACATTTCATTTTACTTAATTTCATATAAGACGCCTTATAATACCCAACGAGGAAAAGAGACATTTAAAAATACTTTTAATTCCCTTTGGTTAGTTTTTAAAAAAAAACTCTTAAATTACTTTATTTCGGGAGCTAAAGTTTCCTTATATTTTTATATTTCTTTATTGTTTATTAAATTTGTAATTTTTTTTAAAAACGCTATGTTGACAAATACAAATTCCCCCAGAACGTTCTCGTGCAATACTGAAATCCATTCGCTATTCCATTTGACATAAAAATATTTCTCACTAGTGCTTTCTACATACAATTAGTTAATGTTTTCTAACATGCTTACTGATGCGTCAGTTTTGTAGGTGGTTGTGTTGTTTTTTCTATTTTCTAGCTACCAGTTAATTTATCTTCTCTATTTTGGCCTAGTTTTGTTTAGGGTCATTCTTAATTGATTTTATTTGCGTTCGTTAAATTCTACATTTTTTTAGTATGTTCGAAATAATATACAGAAATTTAAAAAATCAAATTCGTTGTCAAAATATATCTTTTTATTTTGTTTCGGCTAATCTGGTACCAAGAGTACTTTGCACGCACTGTTATTGTTTTGATAGCCACAGCGAATCTTTATAATGTCACATTTGATATTTGCTCGTTTAATTATTCTTTAGTAATTTAGCTTCCACAAAACGCATTCCACGCTCATTCACAGTATGCACTACAATGCGCTCTTAAACGAGTTTCTGTTTTCTTCTGTGTGTTTCCATTTTTATTTGAATTTTTATAAAAAGAAGTATGGGGCATTCTTTGTCAAGATGGCGACTTGAATTCATTTTCAAAGCTTCGTCGCTACTTTTTGCAATTAGTAATAAATAAATAAACCCATTAAGCAAAAACAAAAACTTATCGTCAACGAGTTTCTTTCAGATATACGCTTATACCGAAATTTTTGATTACTAAAACTTTTGTTCAGTTTATTTTATTTATCTTAATAATAAGTAAGAAATTCCAAAATCATTTTTTCTGTATAGCTGCTTATTTGTGAATTAAAAAATAAAAAAGTGCGATGACACGCTGCGATATAAATATCTATAAGATTGAAATAAAATTTAACGTTAAGAATGTTCTTTGTTTGCAAAAGTAACATAAATATATCCAAGCCGCTCGATTAAATAAATTTTGGAATAAAGAGACAGTCAACTCATAGGTGTAGCTGCAAAAGTAGCCAAAGGCTAATTTCCTAGGTTGCTTCCATTTTTTAACGGAGGGAGTGACCGCTTACGACAAAGAATACCCCATTTATATGTGCATTTCATTTAATTTTTAAGTCAGTCCAATAACCCAGTCAGTTTCTCTAAATAAATTTAATACACAAATTTGGCATAAGTTCTGCGCTGTGCTCTCTCTCTCTCTCTCTTTAGACAACAAAGAGCGCTCGCATTGGACACACGCAGCATAGTGCACTCTTTTTCCTTTGTGGCATTTAGTAGCAGCGTTATATTTTTGTTTTGCTTTAACTGTTTTGTTTTTACGGGTTGCATTACAATTTTTTGACACTGGCAGATTTTAGTTCATGCACGAACTCCGCGTTTGACGCATAAAAAGTAGCGTTTAAGCTTTTCATTTAATTTTGTGTCGCCTGCGTTACATTATCGTCGTCGTGGTTGTTGGGCTTCATATACGTCATAACTTTAATGTAGAAAAAATTATATAAATATATCAGAAAGATCAAGTGTACGAATTATATAATAAAACTTTATAAAAAAACAAAGTGCTCTTTTCTTTTTCGTAAAGTGATGACTTGTGTTTTGTAACGTTACATCTCTAATGCGTTATGTACTGCATAATACGTCATAAATGAAAATATCATTAATTCTTCAGAAATGTTTGCGTTGTAGCGATATAGCAGCGAAAGTGGTTGAAAATTAACGTTAGATTAAGTGTTACGTGTATTGTGTCACTTCAAGTTTTAATTAACCCACTGAAAAAAAAGCTAAAAAAGATTGGCATCAGTGATTATTCCACATGCGTCGCAAGTTATAAAGGGTGTGAAAAAGAAAGCAATATTGAAATAACTTTCCATAAGGTATTTTTTATTACAGTTCAAAAGTTAAATGTAAATGAAGTTTATTTAGTTTTTGATTGGATAAAAGTTGCATTGAATTTGCATAGCCTCTTTATCGAAATCATCTCTGTTCGACCATGCACTCAACATGTCTGAAACAGGAAAATTTATTCAAATAGTTGCAACGATTATTAACTGGAACCCGTTCAGCTTCATAATTGTGCCAGTGATTGATTACTGCATTATTTTCAATTTTAATAAAAATGATAATGACAGACCCGCACTATCACGGAAAATACTAATACATCTTCTTTAAAATTTCATAATCACCGGCATCTTTAAAACAACACACTCTCAATCCGTTTATGTATACTATTATCGTCAAACAGTTTTTGGAGCTATTTTTAGCTAAAGTGCCTTGTCAGGCAGCGTTAGACAAAAGATTTTGAAAATTGAATTTTCACTTCAATATTTTGTAATCGTAAAGTTTATATCAAAATTTTCTAAAGGTTGTTCAAATACAAAAAATATTAATATACTACTACCGTAGGTATATTATAGAAACATCTCTCTAAAGTTTTCTGTGTTCATTTAAAAAACAATTCTATTAATGAAGTACTACCAGTCCTGAGTCTACCGATTTACTTTTAAAACAGTTGTACTTCCATGATTATTAACATGACAATTTATATTGATAATCGATGCAATTGAATAAATAAGAGCATATTGAAGCACTTGACAGAAAAGCTTATTAGTGTAGACCAGCGATGGGGCTCGTAATGGCACTTTCCGCCCTCATTGCCCGAACCATTATTCGACGCACAAAAAAGCAAAAACCAACTCACAATTTTGTCGCACAGCGTTGACTTGAGTTCAAATGAAAACAAAAACAACAAATAAAGGTGTTAGCACCGGTGCCGCATTGTTTCTCGACGAATGTAACAATTGATTTTGTTTGTAGTGCAATTCGGTTCTTTTTGTGCTGTTGGCGAATTTGGAAATGAAAGCCAAAAAAAAACTTTAAAATTTCGTTTGTTGCTTCTTGATTTTTTTGTTGCGCCGTTTTTCTAGATTTCCATGCCCACCGCTGGTGTAGATCATAGATGGGCAGAATTGGAAGCAGGAGCTACTTACAACATGAGCAACAAAAGCAACAATTACAACCACAGAAAAACACCTGACCATAAATTCGATCATGATACGAAAAGGAAAGGAAATTGTTGTTTTCTTGTTCGGTTTTTTTTTTTTTAAATAATGCAACAACAACAAAAATACCGCGTATGACAAAACCACAACGTTAAAAATGCGCGTAGCAGTGCTAAGATCACTTGTTTATTGTTTTGGTTATTTGTCTTAAGAAAAACGATGTGTTTGTTGTAAAGAGCTAAAATTGGCTCATTTTTCCAATTTTTTTTAGCAACGGTGGATGCTTTCAAGACAACAGAGTAATTATTTGAATGATGCTATTTTGCTAACCCCTTAAGCTTCTGCAGACTTTTATTTTTTGAGACATTATTCAATTTTCGACCAAATTTTCTTATATGTTTAGCTCAATATTTTTGGTCGGTTTTACCTGCACCAACCCCTTGCATTTCTTTCTATTATTGTTTTTCATTAATTTTGTTTTGGTTTTTTTCTTCATTTTATTTTTATCCCACTTATCATAAGTTTGTGCCTTTTATTTCCATATCATTTTTTACGTATACAAACAAATAATGCTCCCTATGCTGCCCATAACGTTCGCGTGAACGTAGTAATATCCTAGATAAGATACCGTTACAATATTTCCCGGGTTAAAAAACATGCATAACAATACACGACGATGCCGCTCTTTTGTGTTACTACGCTCTTTTGTGTCTTTCACTCTCTCAATCGTTCTTTTCTCTTCTACATAAACATATGTACTTACTCTTCAATGCATAAACGGAAGTAATCACCCTACTTCCGGTTTTTCGCCTTCTATACGAGAATTTGCGCTTACTCATCTTTTGTGACGTCGTTCTGAATTCTACTACGTTGTACGCTCTCAACATGTCCTAGCGCTGCTCATGTTTGTTGCTTGCTCAACTCAACAACGGCACTACGTTACGTTTCGTTTGCGTATGAACGCATAACAACGTTACATTCGCTACTGTGCCGCTTGCAGCAGCAGCAGCTTACAATTACGTTTGCAAATCTCGTTGACCTCATTTCGTTAAGGATTTTCAACGAGACAAGTCGCCATTTTCCTCGTGCTGGTGCTGCTGCTGCGTGTTCTGTCGTTGTGTTACGTTGCGTTGTATTGTCGTGTTGAAGAATTGTCGGAAAAATTCCTTTGGACGTGTCGACAAAGCGGCTCCGTAATCTTTTTTTTTCGATGAGATTTTGATTTCGTGCCAAGCGTTTTCTGATCTGACTTGTGACTCTGGGCGAGTGTGTGTGTGTGTACGAGTTTTTTGACACCCACCCTCATAGTTTTGTTTGTATTTTCTGAATCTTGGTAAATTTTGGTTACGTTGTTTTTGTTGTTACGCGTTTTGCGCTACGTTAATTTACAAAGAATTTGTCCTGTTCGTTTCATTTTTTTTTTACCACTCTGCTATTGAATTTTGTTTGGCAACTTTTGTTTTCAGCCGTTTTTTTTTTCGTGTTCGTCGTTGTTTTTTCTCCATTATTTCTGATATCTGATAGAAAAAAGTGTTATTAAGTGATTTTTGATGTAATCCGTAGTGCTGCTGCTGCTGATGCTGATGCTGCTCCCTGTCATGGAAGTCAGTATTTTACGTTTTTAATACGGAAGTGGAGTAGATGATGATGATGATGATGCTGCGTTGGTGATAAAACTCGCACATTTTGACTGCGATGACAAAAAAGTTGTTGCGAGGTTTTGCTTTTTTTCGAAGCGAAGTATTGTAGAAAATAATTTTATTTTGTTTTTAATGAAAAAAAAGTCTACAAAACTTGTCAAAATGAATAACGCACTAATGAGTTTTGTAAAACATTTGCATAGTAAGAAATGTTAATTGAAAATTTTTAATATATTGCAAAATAATTAAATTGTGCAAAACATTTGCAGCTCTTAAACAAAAACATAAATTCAGAAATCTTAAAAGCTTCTGCCGTATGAAAAAACGACTCTGACTATAAAGCAGCGTTAGCCATTTTAATAGTTTTGATTTTAGGTTAAAAATATTAGTCAAATATAGATTCTAGCGCTTATCAAAAATTAAACAGGTAGGCACTGTTTTTAGAAAGTTTTCAATTGCAATTAACGACGAAAATAGACCCACCCATGTAAATGAAACAAAGTAATAAAGTTAAGCCCTTCGTTTAAAAACGAACTGAAAGACGATTGATTTTTGATATTTTGCAAAGATGATGCCGACATTACCTATCTAAAGGAAATGCAGTTTTAGAAGTCTTTCTCTAAGATGTGAAGATGTGTTAACTATATTTATTTTTTCGCTCTTAGTTAAGTGTTTAGATTCAATTGTTTTAATTTACAGTGCTCGTTCGAAGCATTTCAAGTATTCGTTTGAAATTTAGTTAAATAAGTTACCTTAAATTAATTTCTCAGTACATATAGCGTTTTGAAGTTTTTCTCTTGGAAGTGCCACGTTGTTTCTTAAAAGTTGCCCACTTGTTATTTAGTGCTGCACCCATTACTTGTGTGATATTTAATGGCATTATCGTCAAAAACTCGCCCAATATGGATTTCAAATCTTTTGATTGTGTGGGAGGTAGGCGTGTCCACGAATCGATTTTACTATGATATAGCTTATATTATTGGAGCATTGACTTTCTAAACATTCTATCTATCGGAACTTACTGTTGCACAGTGCATGTTCTTCATGCATGAAATTGCCCGACGAACACGCCCGCCTGCCATCTGTAATCCCCATTCATGCCTATGTCAAGGTTTTTAAAATTTTTATTTAGAAACATTCCACGCCCGCTTGTTATAACTGACTCATTTCTTGTGTAAAAGCTTACTGTACCGTCCAAAATTAAAACACCAACTTTCATTGCGATACGTTTTTTCACCACATCTCATTCTCAAAAGGTTTTTAATGGAAAATTCCCTCACACAGTTGGTAACGAAAGAATATGCAAAATAAACAGAAATTGCTCAATTTTTATTAAATATTCATTTAATAATTACTTTAGAAATTCAATGACAACACTAAATAAACAAAAATTAGAAAAACCAAACAAAAGCGTAATTAAAGTGTTTGTTTTATAGAGAAAAACAAATTTGACAGCTCGAGCAGAACTATTTTAACAAGTGTGCAATAATAACGTAGTGAATTAATCAAATAAAAAAGAAATTCAGCAAATATAGCGAAATATAGAACTAAACGAAAATACAATAATAACTCGACGAAAACAAGCAACAAATTGCTTTTTGTTGTTGACATAAAAATAAAAACCTGTGACTAAACCAAATCAAACATTAGAAAAAATAAACGCAATATTAAAAAACTTTAGCAAAGTTCACAGACACAGTGTAACAAAAAGAATTTTATTTGATAAAACTGTGCTAAATCGATCGAATTTTATCTGTGTCAAAGTACAGTGAGAAAATTACAGTAAAACGACGGAAAAACATAACGATTAGCTGCTTAGTTGAGTGTTCTTGTGATAGTTTTGCTGCCATATACAAAAAAAAAAAAATTCCCATTATAAAATAAAAGAGTCTCGCAAAATGTGATAAAAGATATCACCAAAAGCTAAAATAAATATCAGCAAAGCAAATGATTTGATAAAAATTTTTATTTAACATCACAACAAATATTTGCATAACCATTTGTGTGTTGTCTGAGCACAGTATCTGTGAGTTTGTTCAGTGAAAAAAAGAAAATTGAAAAAAAAAAAACAGAAAAAATAAATAAACCAACGCTATCTATTGGCGCATATGTACTACGTGCACTATTTGCGTATGTTATTAAAAAAGTTGAAATAAAAGTTGAAACAACAAATGATAAACAAATAAAAGCCGCAGCCTGGGTGTAGTGATAGAAATGCGAATTACGGGAAAATTTAATTTTTCTTGAACCAAAAAAAAAACAAAAAGACAACAAGTCAACATTGCACGTTTATGGTTTTCATTGTCAGCCAATTCTCTAGTAATTTTTGTGGCCAAGTTTATTGCTGTTGGCAGTGATTATCAGCGGTACCGGCATCTTCGTTGCAGACACAAACCACTACCACCTACACCTCCTAATCGCGGTCTGTTTATTTATTTGCTGTTTGTCTTCGTTGTCATCGTGTAATTTTTGCCGTCAACATTGCCGCGTACGACAGCAGCAAAATTAATAATAACAATAATTTAGGTTCGTATGCAAATATGACTTAAAATAATAAGCAAAATTTGTTCATATCGCTATCGCAAAAGTGAAAAATCACTACCCTTTTTTTTTTTTTTCCACAAATTTGTTTTCGCCTTTTTAATTTGCGTTATTACTGCCATTGCTTTTTCCTTTATTTACCTAGCGATTTATGCAAAATTATTTAACTCGAACATTTTCTTCGCTCAATTCTTTTGTCCACCGATGCGACAGCATAATCCCAATATTCGATTGCGTTATTTTTTTTTTTTTCAAAATTCCAGCAAAGGTTCTACGACTATTTAAAATGTGACAGTTCTAAAAGAGTCATATTTATGAAGGTTTTCTGAACGCTCATTTAATAAATAAAGTTCTTCTGACAGAAGCATTGTAGCAGCAGAAAACCCGGCAGTCCGAAATCATCGTGGAAATGATTGCTAGAGCAGAAAACACGTGAGTTGGGCAAACGTGTGAGAGAATAGAAATCACTAGCTACTGATCGTGCACGCTGGAAATGTTTTGTGTAGGCCCTATGTTCCATGAAGAGATAAAAAAATTACACAAGAAAATAACGCGTTATCAATGCCAAAACTTTCTTCAAAAATTGGGTATTTTCGTAGAATTTTTTGAAGATATTTCAAGGAATAGTTTGTCAACAGAGCCGTGGAGTGCATTAGTCTGATATTTTGTGCCATACTTAATCACAATATTTGTTCTTTATATTGAAGTACAGATACTTTCATTTTTTGAATAAATAAATAATGTGCTATGAGCGTTTTATGAGCGCTTGTAAATAGTTCTTAGTATTTTGAAGAGAAATAGTAGTTATTTTTAACACAATTAATGATTTCATTAATAAAAATTACCTTTCGTTGCAATAAACCCTCAAATGCCCTAAGAAACCGTCATATTCAAACTTTAAGGTTAGAATAGCTCGAAGAAAGAAACTACCAGAGAAATTCTGACCTCGGATTCGAATTCATCACGTCAAAAACCTTTGGAAAAAAATATATTTTTGTTTCAGATACTGAAAATTTACCAAATTTTGTCGAACTGTGTAACTATTGTGAAAATCCTTTAGAAGCGTATAGTCTGAACAAAAGCTCTGTAAGTATTTCGATCGCTTTCGCATTGTTCTACAGTAGACTACAGTCATTATTGTAAAGTTTATTGCAATGTGAAAAGTTATCCTAAACCGATGAAAGTAGTTATTTTAATACAATGAAACTACTACTACTGACAACAAAAGACCTTACGAAGTTTTTAATAGAAATATTTTTATTTTTGCATCGTAATGACGAAATAAGTGTGATACCTTAAAATAAATACGTGAAAACTCAACGTTACTATCTTAAAACTTCAATGTGACAAACCTTCCCCACCTTAATTTCATTATTCAGTGCAATTACGCTATTAAACACTCATACGGAAAATAATTCCGAGTGCTTCACCGTAACCTTTTTAACGTCACAAACACGCGCCTACCAACACCAACGCAATGCAAATAAATACAAAAAAACCAAAAAAAATGTTTACAATTGAATCAAATAATTAATAAATAAAATGTTACTGTGTTAATATTTATTATTTATTTTTTAATAAAATTCTCTATTTTTTTTGCAAGTTTTGTTGAAAACTTTCTTTGTCACAGCATTCGCTAAATTTTTGTCATTCTCTCTTATCGGTCTGTTTCAATGCAATTTATTTATTAAGTTAATATTTAATAATTTTTTATTTTATAATTTTCGCTCTTTGCGTCGTGTCATGCTTTCCGCCGCAAAGTTCAATAAAAATTTTGCTTCATTCATTTCTGGTGACAGTTGTCGTTGTTGTAGTAACGCTGTGCTGTTGTCATTTTGCGCGCTATACCGAGCAATGACGGGACGGCTGATGCCGGACAACAATGTTGCCACCAGATAGTATACAGCAGCAGCGGCAGTAGCACCAGCATTCGTATCCGTTCCCGTATGCAAATTGTCGTCAAAGAACATAAATAATTGAATTCTTTTTCGCGCGGATTACTCACTCACACATTCGCTCACATGGCTGCTTAAAATTCTGTCTGGTGTAAAATTTATTGTGGATTTTTCAGAAAACTTTGCTATTTTTGTTTGTTTTTTCGCCTTTGTATGCGAGATATCAGAATATTGCAGAAATAATCAATTGAGGATCATGTTGGCATCTGTTAAAATATTGAAATATTTGAGTTGCTCTAAAGAAGGCTTGGTTCAATTTCATGAAAGCTTGAATTTTCATACTTATTCTCTTATAACTTCACAATTTGAAGTAAAGCATTATCATTACTTATAAGAAATCCACATATATAAATGGTTTTCCAAAAAAAGTTAAGTTTATTATTTTCTTAAATAAAACAAAATCGAACCATCTTTTTTCATTTGGAAGTGCAATCGATGAATGAATGAAAATGTCTAAATCCTATTAAAAATATTCACCTCCAAAAATATGGCAACGCTTAATAATATCGTAAAAAATAAAATTTATTGTCTGTATAATAAGCCACATAAAAAATATTTAAGTACATAATTATAAAACTTTTAATGGTTGCGGTATTACTAATTTTTGTATTTGTTTTTATTAAACTTGACGGAGTTGCGACTGAACAAATTACTGACTGACACACTGCTTAAGCGTCCCATGTGCTATGTAAAATTATATAAGTGCTTGTCTCAATGTTGACAATTAATTGTAGGTAGGTCGAACTTTTTTTTTGTAAGTACAAATGATGTTAAAATGTTTCGTTTTAATTTCCCTTTAGCATTGGTTTTCATGTTACTCATACGACATGTGTGACTGACTGGCGTTGATTAAAAGAAAATGTGGTTAATTATCATGACACATTAAAAATTTTGTTTTCTTTTAATTAAAAATACATTGGCAGCAGTTGTTTTTATTTTTGAATGGAGGAAATTCAATTTTAATTAAAAGTGATGCGGTTTTTTTTCCAACATTTTGTTGATAAACCTCTCTCAACTGGTCTTTACAAATGACATGCTAAAGACATTATCTCTTGAAGCGTAGTTAACAAATCGCTACCGAATTTGCTATAAATACTTTAGAGACATGTAACTTGATGCATTGGAAAAATATTTTTCATCCTTCATCATTGGTATGATTAAAAAATAATACATTCACATTGGCAATATACCCGTAAACCCTGCTGCGTGAAAAAGATTAATGCTGTTCTCTGGAAGTTTATTTTAAAACAATCGCTTATTAACTGCTTTTTAAAGTAAGCAAAAATGTTTTAATACGAATTTTTTAAACACATTTTTTCAATAAAATTATTTCTGAAAATAATTTCAGTTTAAGTTTATTTTTTTACTATAATTTATGTATGTGTATTCATAGAAACGCTTCTTTTCCATAGCAAAGTTGAGTGCTTTTCAATTTATTTTAAAATAAAAACTTTTTAATTATATCTTATATAAAAAATCTTTCTAACATAACTTTTAACCTTGACTGTGGAATTTGTGTGCGTGGCTTTCTCTTAAAGATACATACACTCGTATTTCCCATTGACTTTTATATCTATTCATTTGAGATATTTTTTTGCACCTTTCAATCAGATATTCGCATAGTGAATGAAATGAAAAAACAAAATAAAAAAAAATGATAATAAAAACCAAATTATAGTACAAACGTGCTTTGAGATTTGCGTTTGTTTGTAGCTAAAACATTTTCTTTAATTTTCTCTTAACTGTGCAACTAAAATACCAGCTACCCTGTAAGAAATTCAAATAAAAATTATTTATTTTAAATGCATAAATTCGGTGGCGTTTATTTATCACTTATTATGTCTTACACTTCAAAATTTTAATTAAGTTTTTATTCCTTAGGAAAATTGTTGAAAAACTTTCGATGTCGCTAGATTTTTGAAATATGCTTTATTTCTCTTTTAAAAAATGTATGACACAAAAATGCTGCTTTACTCTGTAGGCATCCCTAACACCTACTATTGAGTTATAAAAATAAATTACTGAACGTACCATGACCATAATAATGATTGTGACATGTTGGCTCGCTTTTCTAAATTTGTTGTGGACCTGTTACAGTACCTCGCGATTTTGAGTTATTGGTTATGAATTTGGATGTTCAAAAATTATATAAGACCCAATTTCAGGTCATACGCAACACGAAAAAAAAAGAAACTATAAAAGTTCCTGTGTCCACACATTTTCGTGCTGTTATAAATTGTGATGAGCCATTCAGACGGTACAGAGTTAGTGGAACCAGACCACACAACAACCAAGCTGTTTTCAGTAAGACTTAATATAGTCGTCAATACTGTCACTGATTAACAAAGCAACATTAACAAATCTTCCATTCTTAAGATTCCGGGCTTGTTATTTTGAACTACATACATACATATGTTTGTGGGTCTACATAGTTATCTGGTGTCGACGATTACTTGCTCTCTAAAAATAAGCTTTGTCCTTGCTGTCGTTTCTTCTTGACCAAAGATTGTTGAAAAGAGTTAAATATTTAATTTATTTTTTCTTTGGAAAATCCATGCAAAACTATGGCATATTTTCCACACGTAAAACAACTTTCAATGAAGCGTTCTTTTAAAGGTTAAGCGTTTCGTCCAAGGACATTTTCATTATAAAATTCAAATTCCTTTTTTTTTCGCTTTTAGTAGTGCAACCTACTGAGTTAATGTTGGTTTTTAGCAGTAACATCAGCAGCTATATAAATTTGTTTTTTTGTTTTTATTTAAATGGTAAAATGTTGAATTTTTTATGATTTTTTTCTGCTGCCATTTTTTCTTTACATTTGAACACTACTAATGACTTTTGACCATGAAAACCATGCGAACACATTTTTATTGCGAATTTTTTCGCTATTTATATTTTTCCATTTTAATCTCATATTTTACTATGTGGCTCTAGAGTGGAAGAAGAGGTAAGCTTCCTCACTCAACTCAACTAAGCTGGTTTTTTTTTTGTATGATGTACATATGTATTAGGGTGTTTCACTTTTTTTCAAAGATTCTCCAAATTCAAACCTTAAACCGAAATTTGATTTATTATCAAAAAAAAGTAATTCATGAATTTTTTCAGATTTTTTTGAGGTCATTTACCACTCGCCAATCGCCATTTTAATAAAAAAAACTCGCTTAATACATTTTTTCCTTTATAATTTTTTTTCATAAATTTTTCTTGTCTAAATATTAAAGAATAATAATATCTTTGGGTTAGGTATCGAAAAAAAGGTTTTTACCTATCTTCTAAGCGTGAAAATTGGAAGAAATGGACAAAAACTTGCCTAATTTTTGCTTTTTTCGCTTTTTTACTTAAAAATATTAGGCAATTTTTTGTCCATTTCTTCCAATTTTCACGCTTAGAAGATAGGTAAAAACCTTTTTTTCGATACCTAACCCAAAGATATTATTATTCTTTAATATTTAGACAAGAAAAAATTTAGTCTAGAAGTCATGAAAAAAAATTATAAAGGAAAAAATGTATTATGCGAGTTTTTTTATTAAAATGGCGAGTTGTAAATGACCTCAAAAAAATCTGAAAAAATTCATGTATTACTTTTTTTTGATAATAAATCGAATTTCGGTTTAAGGTTTGAATTTGAAGAACCTTTAAAAAAAAATGAAACACCCTAATATGTATGTATTCGTACTTTATATGAATACATGCACTATGCTGTATACAACTTATTCATTGAATCAGTACCAGTAAGCCAGTGTACCTGGCTTACTCTAATTCAATTTTTACTTTTAATTGCAATGACGCATATTGTAAAGTTCTTACGAGAGTTGATGTGGGTGTATTTTTTGACGAATATGTGAATTATGACCACATTATAAATAGCAATTCCTAAACGAGAAATTCAAAAAAACTAAAACTTGACAATTTTTTTTTTGTGAGAACTGTTTTTGTAGCACACAATTTCAACCCACTTTTTTTATTGTGTAAAACATTAAAGGTTTAGTAAACTGCAATTTTTTTGTTTTTGAATAAGTAAAGTGAAAGAACTAAACCACTTTAATACGTACACCCAGCTACCCTGCAATTTTTTAGCACACATGTATAACCTAACTTCGTTTGTATTGTGGCTAATAATTTTTTGCTCAAAATACATGAATTATATAACATTTTTCGGTGCTACATTACGTAAGCAAAAGAAAAATAAAGAAAAAAAGTAATTTTTTTGCTCTGCAAAAACTTGTTCTTTTGTGTTTTTTGCATCAAACTTTGGAAATTCCATTTGCAAAATTGGACAACGGTCAATGACTATGAAACGAACTAGTTTTACCAAACTCGCAAAAGAAAAAAAATGTATATATAAAATAAAGATCAAACTGGGCAAAAAATGAAAGAACTGGTCATGAACATAAGCAGAAACAATAAAGTGAAAAGAAAAAAAAACATATTAATCATTTAATAAATATAGAAGTAATAGAAAAAATTGGCAAAGCAGAAAAAAAAAAAAAAATTTGGCAAATATGAAAGAATTTCGAATGTTGATGACCACTTGACACAAAAATATTTGGTTGATTCACGTGCGCCACATCAACAAGTCGCCTATTCAATTTGTGTGGACATGCGATGTATTCGCATTCGCGCGAATTATATATACAATATATTGTATATTTGAGTATTTTAAGTAGCTGTATTTATAGTATATTTTTGTTGGTGCTGCCAAAATTAAGCGTCATTAATTTCAATGTTTATTTTTAAAATAAACTAAGCATTAAATAAATACTTTGTCATTAATGCGTTAATTTATTATAAAATAAATAAACTAATATGTATTTTCAAAATCCGGAAATGGAAAGTATTATGTGAAAGAAGATTAAATATCACGAAAACTTAACTGAAATTCTGAGGCCAAAAACAAAAAAAACTGATAGACATCGCAGATAATGTGTTTTGTCAAACAAAGTAAACGAGAGTTTTCGTTTCGAAATGATTTTCAAAGAAATATTTGGTGAAATTATGAAAGAAAACACTTAAATTACTCAAATAGTTGGTATTTATAGAATGTCTGAATATAATGAATTGAAAGCTCCTTATTGGTTTAAATAATTTCTAAAATAAGTTTTAATTAATCCGTCGAGAAACTCTTATAAAAAAATGAAATGAAAATGCATAATTTTCATAAACGCAACAAAAATTTCAAATAAGAAATTCTATGCACATTTTGTTGCATCAATATTAACTTCTTACATACCAATATTCCATAAATATACAACAATTGCATTATATGTAATTCCATTTAGGCTCTACTGATGACGAGTCATAAACAATTATGGCTTAGAACTTGATATCACCACATCATTTAAATGCAAATCCAAATGAAAACAAATAAAATAATGTCATGAATTATAAAATTACGAACTATTTGCTACAAAAATAAATGGCAACATTAGCAGCACAAGCAATAGAAACAAATAAAAAACAAAAAACCTATTAACCACCCCACTACATACACCACAACTGATGTTGGCTTAAAGAGGCTTAAATTCTCTTTAAAATAGGCTTACATGCATATATTAATTCAAGTTAAAACCATATGAAAATGTGGTTTGCAATGCAATGAGCCAAGGTAACACCTATCAACCCACCTATCGTATACCACATTTGGCAAACAATTACCGTCCTATGGTTGCATACATACATATGTACATATGCACTTACGTATGTGCATGCTCGTATAACACAAAATGCAGTAATTAAATTTAATCAATAAATTGTACAAAAATATAAATATAATGCGGCTCTATTCAATCAACAACATGTCATTTTTCCCACTGATTCAGTCACTTATTTTAATGTTTAATTTATTAACTTAATTGTGACATGGCTGTGACAACAGCAAAAACAATAAAAAAAAAATGTCCGGAAAATGTGTCGGTGTAGGTAAATGAATATTACAGCAAAACCATGTTTTCGTGTTAAATTATTTACTGTTTCCATTTGATATAGATGTTGTTTTTTATTATTTAAAGAAATAATATAAACTGTTTACGTTACTTAAAACGTTAAAGTTCGATTTTGAATTAATATGTTTACACATATGAAAGCCACTTTACATCACTTATGAAACTTTTTATCAATTGAATTTCAGTATTTTTTTCACTTAATTTGAACACTTGATTTAAAAAAAACTACTACAAAAAAAATTGAAAAAGTTCAATTGTTTCACAAAAGTGATGATTATGGTCAGTTTCTTTACTCTACTGTACAAACAATTCGTAACGTAATGAGTATATTTGAAGAGGCTGTAATAGTTGGATATAGTGCAACTTTTCCCTAGTACGTATCTTTTTGAGACTAATTAATTTCAGCGCTATTTTTAGCTAAAGACATAAATTATCAACTAAAAAGCTATAAGCTTTTAGTAAAACTTAATGCAATAATATTCTTTTTTAAAATAAAAACTGAAAGTAATAAAATAGTTTGAAAGTATTTTTATAAACATCCTTCTCTGCTCATCATTATAAAAATTATCATAATCAACGCTATTGCTGGCCACACCGCAGCCTATGCCGTTAAATCATGAAAAGCTCAAAACTGCTACACAACAGCACCAATCGAATTCACGAAAGCCATAAATCATGAGTTAATCGCACCAATTAACAGATACTGAACTTGTAAGTTTAATTATCGTCTGTGTTAGTACCACAGTATTCAGAACAAAGTTGAACGACAGGAGATATCGATAACAACAAACGAACGAACGAACAAATGAAAACAAACACACGTGCTACAACTGCAACAATTTGAAAAGAATGCGCTTTTTTATTTGTTTGTTGATTTTATTTTTATATTTTAGTCATTAATACAGTTAAGTGGTTTTCTATTTTTAGGCCTTTGCACCTAAGGCAATGAGTAACCGGTTTTTTTTATTTGTATGTTTATCTGGCGGGTAATTTATTACTTCTATATTTAGTTGGACTACCTGATTAGTTCAGTTCATGCTTGTTGCTTACATTTTTATTTTTCCAAGAATACTGAAGGAAAATTAATTTTAATCTTATAAAATATTTTTTATTATTCAAGAATGCCTCACTTATTTTTGGTGATCAATTTTTGTGGAAATTGTTGTGACAGTCAAGTGGACTTTGTGAGAAAAAAAAAACAAGAAAATTATGTCTCTTCCTTAAAAACAATTGAGCTTAACTTCATTAGAGAAATAGCCTCAAAGGCTCAGCAGTCGCTGAGTCATTTAAGCCTTTTCGAGTAATTGAAAATATTAGATATAAGATATAATTTTTATCTACATACATACATATATACTTAGTTATGTACATAGTATAGAATTTGAAAAAATACATTTGCATTACATTTTATATATTTCTGATTGAAACTTTGATTTTCTTGTAATTTACCCAAGATTAAAATCTTCTAAAAATTATAATGAATAGTGAGCATATTTTATTTGGCATGCCATCTTATTGGAAGTTAAAGTGTTGTTTATTTGTCCAAATTTGGTTTTGTCAAATAAGAATATATTAATTATATCCCACATTGGTCTTATTTCAACACAACACAAGTCCAAAGAATTTCTTATTAGTTAAATACATTTTTATTTCAATAATGGCAAGCATTAGCTCCTTTAATTTGCTCCTGCGGGCGCCTCTGCCTTAGACAGCTCATAATACTGTGGCCAACAACCGCTCAAGTTTAAACGAATGCTTTTTAGATAAAAAAAAAAAAAATAAATAAAAAGAGAAGCAAAAACTGTCAGTTATTGAAATGTAAACGATAAGTGAGTAGGAAACACCTTCACAAAGTGATTAATTAACAAAAATAAAAGTAGGAAAAATGTTTTTGCAATTCATGACATTTATTCAACATGCATGCATGTATATTTATAATTAAAATTTCAATTAAGCGCTTTTAATTAAATTTTATTTTAAAGATTAACTGCGCACAAATGTGTAAAGTATTTATTGCACAAAAAAATTAGCTGAAATGTGAATGTTGTGCTCTAATGTTTTTTGTTTATTTATTTTTAGTAATTACCCACCTATTGAAGGGCGACAATATTTTATTGAAATCTGTTGACAATTCAATAGAACTTTTTTTTGTTTTTGCCTTTACTTTAATGCGTTTCCCAATTAACAAATTGAATGAATTTTAATCAAGCGAGTTTTTATTAGAACATTGACCCTGGCACTCGATTGGCTTTTTTTTCTTCTCTTTCATACTGAAAATATATAGATCTATATATGTACATACCTACATATGTATACATATACGCGTACGTACATATGCAACGATAATAAGCACATGAAAGCGATAAGTTCGATAGCGTCGAATGTCGTTGATGTCGTTGTCGTTGTCGTTCTTGATGACGATAACGATTAAACATAGCGGGCGAAAGCGCCCTTCTCTTGTGGATTATTTTGTGTTTTTCTAGAAATAAAATAAAACCGAAAAATCTCTATAAAATTCTGTGAGTGTATTTGTCTGCTTAATGATCCAAACCAATCGCATTTACTGTCTGTGTTGCTATTGGAATTTGCAAATGCGATAAAAATGCGTTTAGTATTTTTTGACAATAAAATGTAAACATCAAGTCATTTGGGGATTTTCTGCGTGTCATCACTTTGAAAATTTAATTGTTATTATTTTTTTTTTATAATGAAAATTTATTATGTCGAGTCTTATGAGCTACTTAAGAAAAACCAGCAACACGAAAAAAAAAACAAAAACAAAAAGGTAAAATGAGGGAAAAAGGACAAATAAAAGAAAAACTTATAAAAAAAAGAAATGAAAAAAAAGGTATGTTTTACAAGGCTTTCACACTGGCATCAAAAACAGCCCGTTTCACATTTGTTTAATATTTGTATTGCGTTTTTAAAAATTGTTTTCACACTAGCGTTATGGCGTTTTTGCTGCCATTTGTTTTTTGCTTGACATTAACTCACATTTTGGTTTGACATCAACTGGGTCAGCTTTTTTGGAATGTAGTGCTGTTACTAATCAACGAACTTCTTAATTTTGGTAATGAGATTTTGCATCTCTGCACGTACGCCCTTCGCATAGCAGACAAACCTACCTCTTATCAATTACATTTAATATTATAAGGAACCTGATTTCGTAAATTTGCATCGCATTAAAATTTATTTTACGAAGTCACTTAATTTGGTTAGCCAAGTGTGATTTTTCAGCTAAATAATTTTGTTCACACTTCTCTTAAAAAATAATTTTCTTGAGCACTTTTTTCTTGCTATAAACTTATCTTACTAATAGCTTACTACTGATGTGATAAGTTACCCAATTAGTTCTGACTAGTATTAGTCAGTTTTCGATTGCAATACTTTATTTAGCACTTAACACTTTGAAAAGTTATGTCGTATCATAAATTTTAAATTTATAAGCCATTCAAAATTTGCCACATAAATTGACACACTGCTGAAAGTGCAAAGCTAGGCTACTCTTGATGCAAGCTAACAGTAAAAAATACCGATAGCACTTAAAAATCCGCCGCTGCATTTGAATTTGCAAGCAAATTTCCGAAAATATATGGCATTTGAATTAAGTCGTTTTCGTAACGAGCGCACATGTGCATATGTGAGCAGTTAATTTGCTATATTAAACCGTTCAAAAAGACGATTGATAACTAATTAAAAATGATTCAAGATAATGCCATTAAATTATAGAAAAAAGAAAGATATTCAATAAATTCTAATTAAGCAAACACGTGAAATTGAATTTCAACAGGTTTGCTTGCTAACAGCAATAATCAGTTGCATCAAAAGCCACCAAAGAGCAAAACTTGAAAGTTTTTTGTTTGTTTTTGGCATGAAACTTTTCGTGACAAATGTATTCAATAGATTTCAATTAAGCACGAAATCAAAAGCGGTTAAGAACCTCAACTGGTAACGCTTTGTAGAAGTTCTGCAATAAAAGGATAAAGTTTATTGCTATGAAAAGGTTCGCTGAACTCGGCGACAGCACCAAAGAAAAACATCGACAGTTAAATGTGAAACACATTACATGGCATGTGAAAGGTAGTAAAAAGTTTTTAATCAAAATCAATGTCAATTACAGCAACGGTAAACTTAAAAAAAAAAACAATAAATACAGCAATATTGCTACGAAAACTTAATTATAGATGAGTGATCGAAAGGCTGGTTTTATAAAAAAAAAAATTTGCACTGTGTGCAAGCCTAACAAAATGTTAAAGAAAAATTTCAACAAAGAGACAAAAATTACAAAAAAAAATAAATTTTCGGGATATTATTTTGCAGGTTATGCTAAAAAGAACAAAAATGGCAAAAAGTTAAGATTTTGACATAACTCAAAAATGCCACTTCCATTTATAAATGTAATGCGTTGCGTGCGGATATTTTGCCAAAAATCAAATTGCAAAAAATAAAAAATAAAATAAATGAAAAATGACAAGTTTACACAAAACTTTTTGACAGATAATTAGCGATTTTCTTTTTGAGTCATTGGCTTGCTGCTGTTTTTATGAAAATTGCGTAAAATTTGAACGGTAGCAGAATTCGACAAGACACAACTCAGGCAAAGTGATAGCAACACTCACTATGAATAGCAACAAAGTGACCTAATAGAAATTTTGGTATGTCACACGTTTTACGTGTCATTTCTTTCCGAATGTTAAATAAATCGAAAATTCTGGTCTGTTCTGGTCTGGTCTGGTCTGGTCTGGTCTGGTCTGGTCTGGTCTGGTCTGGTCTGGTCTGGTCTGGTCTGGTCTGGTCTGGTCTGGTCTGGTCTGGTCTGGTCTGGTCTGGTCTGGTCTGGTCTGGTCTGGTCTGGTCTGGTCTGGTCTGGTCTGGTCTGGTCTGGTCTGGTCTGGTCTGGTCTGGTCTGGTCTGGTCTGGTCTGGTCTGGTCTGGTCTGGTCTGGTCTGGTCTGGTCTGGTCTGGTCTGGTCTGGTCTGGTCTGGTCTGGTCTGGTCTGGTCTGGTCTGGTCTGGTCTGGTCTGGTCTGGTCTGGTCTGGTCTGGTCTGGTCTGGTCTGGTCTGGTCTGGTCTGGTCTGGTCTGTTATAGTCACAAAAATCTTCAGAGTTAATTTTTGAGGAGGTGACCTTTTTGCCAATATTTTGAGAAGAATATTCTACGGCATGTTGGCCATTAACTTGAACTTGTAGTCGCACTTTTAATATTCTCGCTGGGGCAGCAGACATACAATCATCATAATTGTGTGTTGAAGTGAAAATTTTTGTTGCAAATTTTCAGCTACTCAAACGAAAATTTTTGTGGATCTTCTACCGACTTTTTTTCCAACAAATGCCACAATAAGTTGTTTATTTATTTAGCACCTACGTTTCGTTGAACTTCTTTTTACCAACAGAATTCTCATTAGTGATTTATTTATTCTTAAAAGTATTGGGTATTGTTATGGATTTTCTCGTGAAAAATTTGAACTAAAATTTATTTAAATTTCCCATAACGAAGTCTGCAAAGTACGAGATATATTTATAATAATAAATTCCAAAATGACAATTTAATGAGCAAAACACAAATTTAACAGTCTACATTTCGTGGAACTTTTGGAGTTCTATTGCCGCTACTCGTATTTTTTTCACACACTCATTCACTTGTATTTTATTGGGAAAATATTTAGATTTTTGGACATGTGCCAAAAATGAGCGTAGTGGCAGCACTTTCAAACTAACAGAAACCCCACATGCTATTAGAGTGAATTGTGTGAGCGCCCGTCAGACGGACATTTCGCGTGGGCGCTTGTTGGTAGAGCATGCAAAGTTGATATCCATTCGCATAGGAAATCAATTTGTCAATATTTGATTTGAAAAGTTTCAACTTATCATAGGACAAAAAAAAAAGGAATGGAGACAAAAGTATCAGCAGAGTTCTAAATGAAAAATAACCGTTTAAGTCAGTGATTCGCATTTTAGTATCTCACAGATTGGAAAATAAAAATTTCGATATGAAGAACTTGTACAAGAAATTTTACCCTGATCACGCATTTCAATTGTGAAAAGGTAAAATTTAATTTTGCACCTTAATGGCGTAGTTTGAAATATTTGTTTAGGATACGCACTAAATTAGAGCAGGGTTTTCGTTTCTAAAACCTAAAGTTTGATGTTATTGTTTTAGGCCGACTTTGGTTATTTTCGTATGGTTTTGTTGTTAAAATCCGACAAATATTTATTTTTACACCAAATTGCTTTTGTTTGTGAAGGAATGAAATCCTAATTTATTAAATCCTTTTTTAAAATTGCTTTCGTGATGGAATGGATTCTTCTAGCATAATTAAAAATACTAAATTCGAAAATCTTTTTTTTTTTTCGTGATAAAAAAAACATTTTAAATTTACAATTTATACCAGTCCACTTTTAAAACAGACTCACCCCATCAGTTCAGCATTGCATTGCGAGCGTGCTTAATTCAATTGATGTAAAACGTATATTTCCGGCTGAATATCAAAAACTATTCCATTAAAATGCCCCAAAGCAACCATGTAAATCGATATCTGAGTTTTGGTATTTTAGATTGAAATTTGTTATAAATGGCTCAGTCATACCTGATTGCTGATTCCTGACAAGCTTAGGTACTCTTGATAGAAAATTACAGAAATTAATTTTTCTCATCAAAATCAATCAAAATTCAATAAAGCAAAAAATGCGCATTAATTTTGACTTTAAATTGAAAAGATTTGGGTTGAATTCTGAAATCATTAACCCTTTCGTATTTTGTTTTATGTTCTCACACTTAGCTTTTTCTTGTTAATTTCTTTCATTCTCTACAATATCGTTTACGGTTTTTCTGCTCTTTTAATTTTCTTCGGCTTTAATGCTCCACTAGCCACGTTAATAACATAACAATTTGTTATTTGTACTTCGACATTGATGATGGGGCGGGCAGAGCATCGGCTGCTTTACGGTCTTGCCATACTCGTAAACATTTCCAATCAATCGATGTTGTCGTCATCACGGGTCGTGGTTTTTGGCCATTTTGTATTTTCATTACTGTTGCCATTATTATTATTATTGCTGTTTTTGTTATTGTCGCTTTTCTTGCGACATCTTTAAAGTCGTTTTGATACTTGGAATTATGAAATTTCATTTGTTATGCTCGACTAGACTTTGAATGTTGTTTCGTGCTGAGTTGGCTGACTGACTTGAGTCGTCTTCCTGCCAAGTCGTTTTCTAATTTCCGCGCCCTATTTCGACGCTGCTCTGCTTTCTTGTTGATTTTTATTATTAATAAAAAATATTTATATTTTGTTGTTGATTGCTCCTTTTATTTGATTTTATTGTGTGTTTATTAGATCAGAGTTAAAGTTAACGTTATATTTTCATTCTAACTTAACACATCAATGGTATGACTTATTGCATTTTTTGTTCGAACATATGTTTTTTTGTATTACAACATGGAAATAAATCTTTTAAGAAATTAAAATGATAAATTAGTAGTTAAAAAATAAATTTCATGAAGAAACATTTTACATTCGTAAGAAATACTGGTGTTATGCCAGTACCTAGTAGGTAGCATGCAACAAAGGGTTAAAAGTTTTGCTCTACTTGTTAATTTTATTAAAGAAGTGAACTTTATAGTATCGTAGTACATATTTTTACATGAACTAAATATTTTTTGTTTTTTCTTCTTTTCTGTTGTAGGTGTGACAATGCGTGAGAAAAAGGGCGGCGCGCTGCAAAAGCTCAAAAAGAGGCTCTCTCACAGTTTTGGAAGACTAAGTAAGTACAAAAAAAAAGTTATGTTACGAAAAACTCACAAAATTTCGGACTATTTTTTACATTCGATATGATATGATTATAGCAATATATATTTCGTATGGCTTCGATTTTGAAAAAAATTCCTCGATTTTGGGAGGCACACCTAACTTACCGCGCGAGTGTTTCAGTGCCACAACATTTTTTTTCCAGTAACTAATCCTATAAATCATACAATTTAAGATTAATCGCTTAAACTAGCGCCGAATAAGGGTTAAGAAATATCTCTCACTGAATATGACTACAACCCCTTTTTACTGCCAGGAAACTCTGTGAAAATCTTTTTATATTCGCTTATGATATTGATATTGATTCCTCAGTAGTATAATGCGAAATATCTTTTACATTTTAAGTGCTACTTCACGGTTGTGATAGTATAAGTGTGATAATAAATTTATTACACTTTATTTGTTCCCACTGACTGATAAGGAACCATTATATTTTGGCGTTTACTTTTCTTTATGATTTTTGCTTTATATCGTTTTCTCTGGCGTCTTGTGAACTATCTGCAACTTTCATCGCTTATGAAATTTCCTGCTCTTTCTTTTATTCTGCATTTCGTTTGCTTTTCTATAAATTTCGTGGCATCACAGGCAGCCCAATAGAAATTGAATTGTTATTTTGGTTTTATTGGTTTTTATTGTGAATTTATTACATTCGGTCAATTAAACATTTATGCACTGCATTTGTTTTCTCAACTCTTATGATTTTATTGCACAATTATATTGTGCGATGTGCGGCAACAATTTATTCGATTTCATGACAACAGACGCCTGATGATTGTATTTCATTACATTTAATTTATGACACAAATTTTTCGTTATTAATTGAAACGAAATAATTATTATGTACAATTTATAAATTTTTAAGTGATTTGACATTTTCTTATTAAATTTTCGTCCGAATCATTTGTATCAATTTATAAAAAACATTAAATTTTAAAGCATCAGCTGCGCTTTTGTCCGCTTTTCTACAAAATCAAAGTCATTCTGAAACGGAAACTGTTTTGTCTTAATTTCTGTAATTTCTTTTATATTCATTTTCTATGTCCTGCTTCCATCTAACAATGTACTACAAACAAAGGCGTCAAGCTTGAAAAGAAATTTTTAGAAAAAATTGTAGCGACAACCATGAAAAGGACAAAAAAATTAAAAACTTTTGTTTTCGCATTTTTTATGAACTTTAAGTTCTCCTGGTGAATGCTTTAAATTAAGACTTGAATTTAGGGTGTACTAAAATAAAAAATAATTATTTTAAAAATTTTAGCAATTGAAATTTTGTTGAGTCCATTAAGTTATTTGCAACAGCTACAATAAAAAATTAGGTTTTTTTTTTAGCTTATCCATAAAAAATTGTTTAAATTTCAGGAAAGAAAAATGTTTTTAAAAAACACGTTCTAAAATCCCATGTGAATGTTCCATAACTTCAAAAATTTAATCAATTAATATTTTGCTGAACGTCGTTGAATGTCACTAGTGAAACACTCAATATGTAGTAGATGCAACTGTAGTCGCACCTCATATTGAGTGTTGGCATTGCCTTAGAAATAACATCGTACAAACTTACAAAAAATATCATGCATCCCATTACAAAATGCTTTCACGCGTTCAGTTTTATCAGTCACAAACAAAAAGAAAACAAAAAACCAGCGATTTAATACTCTGAGCATTTTGTCGTTATACCTCGTTGCTTTAAGTAAATAATTCGAGTTTCCTTTTTTTTTTCCTGCTCTTAACCCACCAGTACTTTTCAATTGCATTTTATACAATGGCCGCCGCCATAGCTTTACAAAAAAATTTCCCATTTTTTGTTTCTGGTTGGAGATTTTGGCAAAATTTGGTTTTGCTTTGAACGCCCTGTAAAATATTGTCATACATACTGCTACGCCCGCATGGTAAACCCACAATTACACACACGCAGTCCAGCAACTCACACAGATGCACACAGTTCATACCCGCTGCGTATCCTAGAATTCAATCAAATTTTGTAGTCGTCGTTGTTGCCGCTCTTGTTAAGTGAATCATTCATTCATTTATCGTTTGTGCCAGTATTTAGTAGAGATTTTTTTTTTGTCAAGCCTTTATTTTTGCATTAGTCGCAAGTTGTTGCCCAAAACGTTAGTTTGTCCACTAAATACACTAAATGGAAAAAGTCAATATACACAGATGCTTTGTCGCTACAAATGTTAAATGCAACGAAAGATTTAGTTTTGAAACGGATTCGAAATGAAATGAAATAAAAATAAATAAATTTCTTGCTTAAAATTAAAAAAAAACCGAATCGACGAATCATAAATATCAGAAAAAGTGGTTATTTCTTGTCTGTCCCAAAAGTTATTTTATTTTCAACGCTCCATTTATTGAAAAAATATATGTATATGATATATGGGTTTCAATATTTCTATACATCAAATTTGGCATGACCCAGAAGGCAAGTGCAAGCGGCGCTACTAGAAGACCAGGCAGAACATGCCTTCCCAACTCCTTTCAAACGTATCTATTTTTTTTTATATGAAGTGTCCCGCTCAACCACTTTAACATAGCATGAAACAGAAGACTAACCTGGCTAACGAATCATAAAACATTGCCTCAACTATATGAAATAAAAACATACCTTGACAGGTCCTTCTTCTCTGTCTTCTAATATCTGGCCTGACAGCACATCTGCTGTGGGAAGGCATAAAATTCTTTCATAAGTATATTTTTGTTTGCATGAAAATCTAGTTTTAGGAAGACCTCATATAATCGCAGCAGTGCTAGTAGACCTTCTCCGAAGCAGGCCTTGCTCAATTACCTGCTTGGAAATTACCAAAATTTACTAACGATAGGAGTCATTTTACCAATACAAATACACAGTTAATGGGGCTTCTGAGTCCTGCTTTATGTCATTATAATTTGACATTGTTCACCATTGAACTCTCCTCCGAAATGCTTCTATGATATAAATTCTTTTGAATAAAAAAATTACTTGGAATCCAGTCGATTTCAAAACAAATTAAAATAGCCATAGGGGCTTCTAGCCTTTTATTTGGGAAGACCTAGAACCGTAAACGATTTTCTCATGAATCTCTTGCTACATAGCCTACGACTAAGTAAGAATCTGCCATATTTACGTTAACCAAAGACCAAATCTAGTGTTTACTACATAGTTTATTCATACTATACTTCATTTCTTACTAAATATTTTGCTTGGCTGTAAGGGTGAAAATTTTTTTTTGTAGTTTTTTCTTCAAAAACAAACATATCTCTGTTGTGTTACGTCCGGCAGAAAATGCTCAATTGCTACAACGATTTACTTTATGCCATTGAGCGCTGAGTAATTCTATTCGTCATCAACGGCACGCCGGCTCACTTGGCACACAATATGGCCCGGATTCTGTATTTGATGCTGTTGTTGGCTTTGCTTTTAAAACTTAATTTGCAAGTTTCCTTTTTGGTAACAAAAAAAAAAAAAAAACAATTTGTTGTTGTTTTATTGTTGTCGTTGCAGTTGTTGTTTGTGTTGGAGGAAATTCTTGTCACTTTTTTACTGCTGAATTGTTTTAAAGAGCCTTTGTAGTTTTGTGTTATTTCAACATAAAAAGTGTTTTGGTATTTAAGGTATAAATGCACCGACATTATCATTTGAAACAACAACAGCTTTGATGAACGTCATAAGATCAAGTTTGTCAACCTTTTTTCACTGTATATTGTGGGTGTTCTTCCACTGCATCTTATATGGCTAGACTCGACTGTATATGGAGTTGCTTCAGTGCCAGCCATAATTCTCATAATTTCCTGGCCAATAAACCTATATAGTAAAAAATTTTTATTTGTCTATTGTTTATGTTTGTTTTATTTATCTTGTATTGTTTTTGTTTTCTATTCTTTGAGTCATAGCACCCCTTATAAGCCATATGCCATACCAAAATAGTCTGCCTTGAGTCGAAGTAGACTTTTTGAATTCCTCCACGTGCTGCGCTCACTTTCATTGCTATGACTTAAGTGAGTATGAAACTTGTTCGTGGTTTCTGCTGCTGCTGCTGCTATATTTTATTTAATTTTTTTCTTAACTTATACGCCCACTTTTCATGCCGTACTTGGTGCACGTAAATTTTTATGGTTTGACTGCACTTATGTATGTAGTATTTATTGCTGTATTTATTTCTATATTTGAAAACACTTGTCATGGCTGTCATTTTATGTTGCAGTTATGTAAACGTTGTATTTCTTTAGTTTGTCGTTGTGGACTGCTCTTAAAAATTATGCCTGTTCACTTATAATTATAATTAAACGTTTTATTTCTAAAATTTTAAAAATCTTCTAAAAACAAAAATTAAAAAACCAAATAGATTTTTCCAATTATTCCATAAAATTGTGAGTAATTTCGCCTACACTTTCTTGCAAATAAACAAAACAGCTAATTCTCAAGTTACTGCACATAAATAATTAAATTTGTTTACTGCGCCATCTGTTAAAAAATCATAGAAATTTCGCTTTATCATTTTACTTAAGCTTAGAGTTGCAACTTATTCTTGTGATTCACTAGCGCTAAGGGGTAATTAAAGGTATTATATATCCATAGTAGTGAATATCATCAACAGATATCAATAGCAACGTAGCAAAAAAATTTGACGTATCATTCAATTCCTAGACTTTTTTATCCTCATCAAACTGTGATCATCACAATTTTGCAATCGATGCCGTTTAATTGCATGAGATTTTTAACTACAGTGATATGTGGTAGTTGTTTGTAATAACAATCGCTAAACGCTCGTTAAGCGGTAGATGTTGCTATAACAACTATACCTGTATTTGCAATATTAATTCTGTTTTTATAGCAAAGATATTAAAACAACAACTCATCATCAACGTCATAATATTTAATGACATACACACATACATAAACTGACAGCTTTTTTTGTTACCTGGTTTTTTTCTATCACTGATGTGGAGTTTTATTATTGCTGTTGTTTTTAAACAAATAATAATCATTACATCTAAAAGAAATTCATTTAGTTTTTATCATCAACAATATTTTCATCACAAACGTGAATCATCATATCATCAAAATGAGAATCTGCAAATTTATAAAGTAAACAAAAACAAGCCTGATTTGCTTCTTATAAACATAACGCTATACTTGACCTATCCAACCCAAAACTGTCAATCTCATGTAGATTATTTCTATGACAAAGCTGGCCTTTTGTTATGCTTTTTTTGCTGCAACGTTGATAACAATATTGATGTCTTTGGACTAAACTACAGTGAAAGAGTTTAATTTTTTATGTGGACTTCTTGTAAATAAATAAAAAATCAAAAACAAAATCTCTTTCAAGCAAGAAGGATTAATATTTCAAAATTAACCCTTTTTAATATTGGAAATAAGAAATTTTTTGAAATCAGTCAATTAACTTTTTAAGTACTTAGAAGAAGTTTAATTACGAGGAATGCACTAATATTTCATGATTGAAGTATTATCTTGGCAACGTTTTTTTTAGTCAGTTTTAAATTGTAAATAATTGAAGCCTTAAGTGGTGTGATAGGTTTCAAAAACTAGAACTTATTAAGACATTGGTCTTTATTGGTGTTTCCTACTTTTCTTCGAAAATATTTATCTCAATTATAATAAAAAGACTTAGTGTTAGTAGAAATATAGGCAAATTATGAAAATTTAAATAAGCTACGTTCGAGTGAAAATTTTTCGAATTAAATAAAATATTTAAATATGTAAATTACTTATAGAATCCGGATCCTTATGAGTTCACATTTTTTCCCTGTGAAGTTAGACCATGTTTTTTGAAAAAATGTACGTACATCAAAAATTGGTCCTCTCAATTCCATAAACTTCACATTGTACTGTAACCACACCACTCTATTATGAAAATAAACAAACTATGCACAAACACACACACACACACACACTCCAAGACACATAGTTTTTTTGATAAGAACATACAACTTCATAAAAAAACATCAACATATTTAAGAATATAAATTGACATTTAAAAGATTACCAGAAATGCTGTGGCTTACATAGCTGCATTGTCGTCCGCCTGTGGATAGATAGATAAATAAATCAATTGACTTTCGACTAAAGTACAAAATCTTCTTTTGTAGCAACTCAGCTTATCAAAATGAAATACAAAAGCTATTAAATTCTATCTTTCCATATGATAATGTTGATGAGAGTTCACACAAGTTATCACTGTCATTTGCACAGGCAGAAAAATACCCTTAACACAATGAATGCAAAGTTTTCTTATCTACAACTGAATGGCTGGGCGCTTGCCTGACGGATTGACTGTATGAATGACTTTGTTGGTTGATTGGAAACGACTGCATTTGATAAACTCAATCGTACTGGCTGACTAGCTGACTGATTCATGTTTTCTTTGTCTTTCTAACTTCATAAATTTCATCGTCATTTTCTTATCTATTGGTTCAAGTAGACGATGTTAAATAGAACTTAAATGGTTCAATTGTTTGATGGAGATTAAAATGCTGCTGATTAGTAAGAAAAACAAACCACCATTCTCATGATTTTGTTTACTTACAAAATGTTTTGTGTTTGTACTGCGAATTGTTTGATTACTTTTCGTAGCAGATCTTTTTTTTGTTTTCAATGGTTTTTAAGTATACCAAAAAAAATTTGTATAGTCGTAAGGGGACGTCCATTAATTACGTGAGATGTTTTTTTGGAAACGACTTAGAATTGCATGCGATGGATATACATAAACTAAAACTCTGGCTGGAAAGAAAAAACTTCATAATCTGGAGAGCAATAGAAGATCCACAGACAAGCAAAATCACTTACACCAGACATTTCTTCAAAGTGATCAAGGTAGCTCCTCATGCTCAATCAAAGCTGTACGCAAATCATCATAGGACGATCAAGGGACTAATAAACAACTCAACGTGGGAGCATTACAACACGAGTTGTGTAAATAGCAAATATTATATTCTGTCTCTGTTCTGGTCGAAGCGAAACTTGGTCATTTAGGTTATCCCTTCATAGTTTCGAAAAATGCTTTTCACAAGGATCTACAGTTTCTTTCATAATGAGTCCTTTCAATAGACGAAAATATTATAATTAGGCCTTTTGAGGGCGCACTGACTTGATTAATAACTTTCACCTACTTAGTTTAATCTAAATCTAAGTCATAAAATTCATTGCTATCTTTTTTGCTGCATGCTTCTACATCATCTTTTGACTTTTAAAGTCTCAAATGAAAAAAATCTCATCTCTGTCACATAATCTAATTGTAAGAAAAGAAAGCTACTTGGCATCATTTCTCTTTTAAATAACAATAATAATCTTTCAATTACTTCTAACTTTTTTCTATTAAAAATGCAAGGATGACATTTAAAACACTTGAGTGCATCATAGCCAAAGTAATAAAATATTGCAACTTAAAAGCTATTTCTTTCGTACTTTTTTTTTTGTTTTAAAGAATTGTATGCACGACATGTGCCAGAAAAAGGCACGTACAAACGTGCTAATCTAAATTTTATAAGGAAAAAAAGTGCAGAGAAAAAAAAAAATGCTGCACGCTTTTTCAACTACAGTTACCGACTCCGAAAAGACAAAGACATGCCAGTGGTTGGCTTGTGGTTAAAATAAGGAAAAACACAACAAAATTTTTGAATTGAAAACTTAAGATTGAAAATACTTTGTGGTAAAAACATCAGCATCTGTGTGCAAAAAGAGGAAAACTGAAAAACTTAAGGAGAACCAGTATAAGATATCAATTATAATTATTGCAAATAAGTAAAAAAAAGATAACAAATAAGTGCTTGACTTACATTTAATGAATAACAATAATGTAACAATATAATAAATAAAAATAAAGGTAGGTATATGTCAAGAAAAAATACCCAAGTCTACATGAAAAAGTTTATCATATGACCTTCCGATAATAAAATCTTCCCTTAAAATCATCGTCACATTTTTCATTTTAAAAAGTAGATTTCATGAAATTTACCGATTAACTTTTTGCATTACAACTAACCTCTTGCATATTCTACTCGTAAAATTTTGCCAAGTAAACAGTCAAAATATTAAAAGTAGCAGAAATCCCGACTTGAACTAAAACTTAAAATCTAAATGAAAAGTTAAAAAAAAAACTAAACCAATAACTAGAATTTCAGAGTCCTTTTGAAGTAGCAGCTTTTACTACAAAGTGGCACTTTGGGAATACTATCGCAACTTCACCAACTAAAACTACTTCTTTCTTGCTCTTCTTCTTCGACTACTTTTCTAGGAAACGCTTAATGTAAGAGATAATAATCCTGGCTGATAGCAGCAAGCAATTGAAAATAGCGACTGAAGAAGACAACTTCTTTGTTTTCACGCTCTACTACGCCATACTCCCTTGGCTGTAATAGTGAGAACTTAGCGTTTGCGGACGACGTCTATTTTATCTATTACTGCCAGTGCTACTTGGGTGCCGACCCAGTTGGAAATTGTTTCATTTTAAAATCGGATTTTGTTTTGTTACTGAAAATAATAAGTGCTGTAACTGAAAACACTCGAAATTTGTGGAGAGCAATTGCTGGAAAATTACGTGCAGTTATAAATCAATGAAATATAACTGTGGCCACAAGGTATAACAGCTAAACTTGATATTTGATGACAAGGCGAAACAACATAAGTCATATGAATACACATATATACATACACGCCTTGTCATCAAATATCGAGTTTAGCTGTTTTTCATTGAGGCCACAAATAAAAGCGAATGCGCAGTAACAAAGTTAAAAGTTAGTCAGCTCTCACACGATGAAACTAGTGACATGCAATTTGCAAAGATGTAGGAAAGATTTTAGAAACTACAGGTGGAATATTAAAATCGCTTAGGCAGCATTTTTATAAAACTTTTGATATTTCTCTTTATGTATTTTCGAAATATTTTCCATGTTTTGAAATAAATAATAAAAAAAAATAAGCAAAGAGTGCAATATCTAGATAATTTATAAATTGATTTCGATTTCAATCAGCCTAAAATGACTCCTACACCATCACTTTCATTTATTCGGTCTTCACTGAGAAAAGCAACACATTCCAAACTTGTTATTATCTTGGTTCATGTTTTGCTTTATTTTGAAAAAACGGGGAAAATTCACCAAATACCTGAAAAATTTATATAGCTGTAGTAGCTTGACTCCGTGATCACTTTTCTCACTGGGCATGCTTAAAAGGCAACAGCAATAACGACAATAGCTGTGATAAGCAGATAATCGTTCAAAACATTCGCCACATTTGCTGGTGATGCTGTTTGTCTTTCATTTTTTATATTTGCGCTTGTTTTAGTTGCTGCTGGTTTCTTCTTTTCATCTATAAAGCTCTATTTATGTCTTCATTCTCTGGATACTCTTAACATCTTACGACAACAACGACGACTGCTTGTTATTGTAGCTTCGCCTACATTTTTGTCTTAGATATTGCAGGACACACTATTAAGCTATTCGCTGCTTCGTCCTGTTATACGTTTCATCCGGTTTTTTCCACTACCATTCGCTCTTTCGTCCAATAGTTATCTAAATATAACGCTGGTTGACTTTCGTCTTGGATGGTTGTTGCTTGGTGTAGTGAAAATGACACTAAATCTGTATTAAGTCCGTTTTATTATTCTTTACTGGCCTTTTACTTACTTGTTTGCTGCACTTTGATCCTTTCATGTGCTTTGTGCCTTTCGAAAAAGGAGTGATATTTTTATTGAAAACAATAAACCAAAATGTAATTTAAATTTAAACATTTTATTATGTGCATACAAAAGTTTATTAGTAAAGTTAGATAATATGCTGTTCTGGCTTTCTTTGGATTTTCGTTAGAGCCCAAAAGAGTTTTTTTCTTGTGAAAGATTGTTTCAATTTCTCAGCATCTCGATGCAATAAATCGGTTTAAAATTTTTTCATCAAGACACTTTTCACTTGAGTTTAAGGGAAATGCAAAAGTGGTTCTGCCAACTTAAGCTGTGCAATTTTTTTTTTCTCTGCATAACGTATTTACTGAAAAGAAAGACTTTTATTTTAAAAAATGTTTTTTAGTAAACACTGATATCGACACATTTTTTTTTTCAATGTCGGTACTTCTCTTTGAATGATTTTGTACTTTTCATCTTATTTCTTATGTGGGAAACCATATGTGAACATTCGCTCTTTATTTATTTTTTTTTTTATTTTCATAAGCACAGTAATACAAAGAACATCTCGAGACAAGAAAAAAATATGTAATTTAAATTCCAATGACTTGAGTATTCGTATGATGACGCATCAATGAATTTCATTATCAGTGACAAAGTCATGTTGTTTCTTTTCATTGTCAATGAACTTTAACAAGGGAAAATTGCAATTTAAATGTAAATTGAAAATAACAAAGGGTACAGTAATAACAACACATAAGTGGATATTAATAAAAAATATGCACACAGAATAAATGAGACGTTGACAGAAATTAAATGAAATAAAAATATTGCAATTTTTTAAAATGTTTTTATCACAGCTTGACAGTAATAACATTAGCAATGATAGATCACTTAAGCTTACTGCTTAGGTACTTGTGACACACTATTCAAAGTAAATGTAAGAATTTTATTAATTTTTTGTGCCTTATATTAACTTATAGGTAAGTCTTCCATTTCAGCCCAAGATTGTTTATTTGAAGAAAAAATTTCTCAAATAGTTTAGTAGTTAGAGTTTTTTCAAAATAATTCTTTCGTGTGTGTTCTTTTTTTTTTGTGAAAAGAAACATCCAGAAGATTTAAAAACCTCAAATAATATTGAATGCGACATACTGACTTAACAAATTTTCAATTCACACGTTAATAATTTCAAATGTCGCGGTCTCTCTCCTATCATCATCACTTTAGCTCCCCTGTCGGCGTCATATCAATAATAAAAATCAAATTAAATTAGATTTGCAAATTACTCGCTATACATGCATGCATATATATCAAAAAAATGAAAGAATCCCAGCAATTCATTAAAATAATAAATTTCGCAAACCCGCAAAAAACAAAAAAACTATGTGCCGACATGAATACAAATCTGCTGCACGATGGATGAGACTAATTTTTTCCAAGTCAGGCAGCAAAAGAAAGGGAAATAACAAAAACAGAAACAAAAACAAAGAAAAAGTAAATAAATGAGTGAGTGGCTTGTGAAGGAAACAGTGCTGCCACTTAGGGAAAATGTTCATAGCAAAATGGTTAGCAACGTAGCAGATGCCAAGATATATGTAGGTAAAGAATTCACAGTTATCAGCAGTCAGTTTGTTCGAGCAACAGCCGACTGAATAATTGATTTCCTTGGTGCATGTACACTAAAATGATGTGCTTTTGACCACGTTTATCTAATAAATCACACTTGATAAAGAAAAGAATACCAGATTTGAGTTTGGCGTTGGAAATTATATAAGAAATCTTTATTTTCTTTTATTTTGATTTTTCCATTGAAGCACTTTGTCAGGCCCAAACCTCTTCCAATAAAAATATATATTGAGATGCGTACAGAACATTTTGCAGTGTAGCAAAATCACTATATGTATTTGATAAAATGTTAGCAAAGTGGCAGCACTGGAAGTAGGCGCGCACAGAGACGCACAGTGTTACCGAGTCAAGTTTATCAACAATAAACAAAGCGTTGTAGCAAAACCGCCGCTGCCCATCATAAAAGCAGAGGAAACAGCACCAAAAACCTTGGATAAACAATGAAAGCAGGTCTTACAATAAAATCGGTCGGGTGGCACTTCAGTATGAGCATGAAATGGGCACAAAAAGTGACTAAATACAAGACAAAACAATTGTCTGAAGCATGTCTGTGCCGAGCAGCAAGTAGTAGAAGAAATAGCATTAAATGCCTAGGGTAAATAGCGTCGTTGAATTTATAGACAATTGCTAGTAGAAAAGGGAAAGAATTAAGATGGGAAAAACAAGCAAATAAGCAAACAACAGAAGCGAAGCTAAAACTACTAAAAATATGTGATGAAAAGCGTAAATTTAACAAAACTTTATCCTGGCTAAAATTACAAAAATGCGTATTGTTTACATGCGCAAGAAAAACAAAGTAAAAAAAATTTGTAGAAATTATAAAACTGTAATAAAATAGAAAAGAAAACACCCGAAGAAAAACACAATAAAAAAAAACGTTAACAATGAAGAACCGTTTAAAGAAAAGCATAACTTTAATTAAAATTGTTAACGAGCTCATGCTACTTTTGTTTATTTTTTATATGCTATTGTTGTTGTGGTTTTTTTTTGTTATTCCTGTTGCTTTTCTTGGTCATGCCAAAGTTCACTAACATAAGCCACGATCAGATGTCATGTTCATTAAATTAATTTCACATAAAATGTGAAAAAGCGAAAAAATTACGAAATGTTATGATTGGTGTTGTTGAAAACCCCAATTCATTAGAAAAATATAGCGTTCCGAATTCTTACGATTTTACGATCATATATCGAAAAGCAAATCACTGAATTTAAACCGACATTACATTATAAAGAAGGGGTTTTTTTTAGACAGTCGTAGTTTTGAATTAAAATAAAGCATTGCCAGATTTGATGTTTTATCCTTATAAGAAAGTAAGACTGTCTAAAAAAAACACCCTTGAAATATGGCTTAGCGTATAATGATTCTAAGCTATCATTGTATTATATATAACACTAGCTGACCCGGTGAACTTTGTACCACCTAAAATTGATCCTTATCCCTATCTTTATCCCGCAAATACTAGCTATATCGTTGGGCAAAAATAAAGCACTCCTTATCATATCTGGTATAAATTAGACCTCCTAAGACACAGTATCTTTTGTTTTATCTCGTGGAAAGTTTTGACCTGGGATACAGTTGCTTTTGTAGACGTTCAATCTAACTTAGCTGCCTAATGCAAATCAGACAGACGTCGACCAAAAAATCGCACTGCCTGAATCTAAGACTTCCTTGATAACTAAATCAATACAAATTTATTGAGAATAACTAATAGTACTTTCCGTCATCTCTCTCCAAAGATTGGCTCCCAGCGGATATTAATTGATAACCTGAAAATGTTGTAACTCCATAAGAAACCGGTTACTTCAACAGCTGCATTTTAAACAGCTCTATTATACAAAAAATGCAATATAATTCTAAGCTCTGCATATTTCAACATGACACCCAGTGATAGAGGCTAAAAATAAGAAGACAAAATGAAAAATAAAAAATGAAAAATGTAAAGAAATTCGAGAAATACAGAGTGCATAAAGTCGAATTAACAACACAAAAAAGCAAAACTTTGTCATAACGACACAAGTTCAGGTCATAAAGATCAGGGTTGGTGTCTGTAGCTAAAGAAGTAGTAACCTAGCCCAGTACTGTGCTAGGTAGCGAGGAAGTGAAACCTCCCAATGGAGTCAGATGTCGTTGTAACAGCATATCAATGCCTAGGATTCAGTGCTATAAGCTGCAGAAACAACGAGATGCCTCAGCTTTGCTACATAACAACAGCAGTAGTGCTTTGTTATGAGTATTGCAGCACTGAAAAAAATAGTGCTATTTTTATATAAGCCGAGTTGGATGCTTCGTAAATCTTTGTTTGCAATACAAGCAAGTAAAATTTCATAAAATTTCGGCACGCTCTTATTTACTGTCACCCTGTGCCTACTTTCCTGCATTAGGTACCTTTTTCAAGTGTAAAAATGAAAACTACAAGAAAAAATAAAACAAAAACAAAAGTGCAATAAAAAAGAAAATACAGTTCCAAAGTAGTAATACAAAAATTGCCGTAAATATAAAATGCAACATCTTTTGAGCCGCTTGTGCCGGATTCATTCATGTTAGCCGGGTATTAGAACAACACAGGGAAGAAATGTCAACTTTGGAGCGCGAAATAAAGTCATAACTTTTTACGTTATGAAAAGGACTCTACAAAAATAAATACCCGCAACAACAACAACAATACGAATACAAGACACATTTACAAAAACAAAGCCAAGGAAAAGGAACTCAAATTTTATTGGCCTTCTACACAAGGAGCTGTAGAGAAAATAGAAAATAAAAAAAAAGTGACATGCAGATATACACAGTAGTACGAGCTCTGTAAAAGTTAAGAAAATGAAGGAAACAGAAGTCGTAATGAAGCACCATTACGTTGACAGTGAAGCAAAAATAGATGGTAGAAAAGAAAATGCAAAATAATTAAAAGAAAAATACAGGTGTAGGTGTAAACACACTCTCAACGAGTGAAGGTGTCATAATACCACAAGGAATGTTCAAATTATATCGATATATTGAAGCAGCAATAATTCAGTGTTTTTAATGAAATTTCATGATATAGTTTTTTTTGAGTACTTACGTTGATAATGTGTCTACAGTCTGGACTTTTACGGAGCTGGAAAAAAATCAAATATACCGCTGTTCGACTAAAGAGCTCTTGGTGAAATGAATTGAATCAACGAGAGCTCATTGGGAAAAAAGTTATGTTCTTTCGTTTTTTCAGGGGCTATACATATCTAACATTCGACAAAAAGTTACTGTCCGATATCGTTGTAATCGCTCAATGAAAATAGCTGTGAACAAAGCTTTTTATGTGATCTGGGAATGAGCTTCAAAAAATTTCTCGTTTGTAAAGAAGATTTAAATTCTGAAGTTATCTCAAAAAAAAAAAAAAAAAAAAAACAAATAAAGCTAACCATATTCCAAGGATGTTCATAACAACTGAGCATAGGCCGAGCGAGCTAAGCAGAGATCTGTCGAGAGCCGAGTGTTCGTGTTTTTTCCTCGAGTCTTCAATTTGAAATAATACCCGTGAACGACAAACGAACGATATGGTCTCCATGTTGCCAAAATTACGAGAATGTAAGAATTCATAGTTACAAAAAATCAACTTGCATTCCCAACTGGGTTAAGATCGGTTCAAACACTTGGCGCAGTTTCCATCATTTTTCAATATTTCGCTACTGTGAACTTTTCAGAAAAAATCTCTGTATTACTCCTAAAGAGATTATAAAATTTTGTTTCATTTAAACATTGATACGTTTCCAATATCACATCTCTAAAAACTGTAACGTGTCGGTGTCTTGTGTCAGGAAACGGATGCTAAGCCGTCAAGAATCCTGCTATCGCTATCATTCGTTGGTTGTGCACCAGCGTAAGCCTTTTGGTGTAAATAATAAACATTTCACTTTATTTTTCTGCGGGATTTAATGTGTATTGTGCTGAATGATTGAGATGACGTTGTTGCCCTGAAGTGCAAGAAAGTCAAGTATTTGTTGTTTCTTTTTATTGCTGCAAAGCACAGGACATACAGGATGTGCTGTCTTACATTCGTGCTTAAGAATACCTATACCATAGTTTTAGTTCTGACATAAAGTTTCTTTATATATCCTTGGCTTTTTTAAGTGCAGCATGTGGTTTGCACAATTTATTGTGCAAATAAATTTACTTAAGTTGTCAAATGTAGCAGCAGTTTATTACAAAGTTATCAAATTTTATGTGCACTAATTTGGTTATGTTTGCTCTCAAGTTTAAGGACCTTTTCAGATAATTGAAATTTCAATTGAAAATATTTCCTATATTGTGCAATTTTTTGTTTTTTTTTTTTTGGGTATTACAGTAAACGTTACTAGCACTTGAACATTGAGCAGGCAGTTTGCAAAAGTGGTTTTCACTTTTTTGTGAGGATTTTTTTATTGCATCACTTTTGCAAAAAATGGAAAGAAAAAACAAATTCAAGCACATGTTAAAAACCAATAAACTAAATTGTTTAAATTTCATGTCTTTTGTTTTGTTTGTTTTGTTGTAGTAAGTGCAAAAAATAATGGAAGATTTTAAATTTTATTTAAAAAATAAACACGCAAACAACATTGGGGTACAAGTATTGAGTGCACGTGCTTAGAATTTCTGAATTATTTAAAGACATTTAGTGTGTGCGAATATGGCAGCTTTGGATGTTTTTTTTTGCTTTGCTTACTCCGTCAAAATCCACAAGTTTTTGGACTTTGCGTGAGAAAGTTGGAAAAAACGCGTTTCAGAAAGATATCACTAAGTACTGCTCTTTAAGTTTATTGAACTTTTTAGATGTACTTGGGAAAAGTGGTTTCTTGCCGTTTCTTTTGCCTCAATTTTTTTCCGTTTAAGAAATACACATTAAATTTTATTGTTTTGTAACCAGCTGTCACTGTTTTGTTACTTTTTAGCTGTTGAGCGACTTTAACCTTGGAATAAGTGTAAAAATTTAAAAGGAAAGAATCACGAGAAAACACTTTCTAAGAAATCACTTGCTTTTATATCATCTTAATAATAATAATTACCAAATCATATAGTGAAATATTTCTTTGACCCAAAAATTTATTTGTTATAATTACCAAATAAAGCTAAGGTTACATACATACGAGTATAACATGCTTGACTTTAAAAAAACTTATATTATTTCAATTCAAATCAAATAAATTTTTATTCATGATTCTTTTATATTATAAAACGAGTAGTGTTTAGGGTTTTTTTTCTAATTGCTTATTGGGCGATTTTGCGTAGTTCTATTGTAAACAATTATATTACTAAATTTTTTTTTTTTTTGTAAATTTTTAAATCTAATAAAAGCAACGCGCCACTTCAGGAAACTTAATTTAACAACGAAAAACATCGCCTCACTAAGAACGATAACATGACAGAAAAAAACAAACAAACGTCCAAGCAACTAACTAACATCCGTTTCCTGCGACAAAAACTTGCATGCAACACTTAAATGCCCATTGCCTGTTTTTTTTTTTTTTTTGGTGCAGCAAGTACAAGCAATCAAGCGTTAAGACTGTGACAACAGTCTACCGATATCAACTGCCACGCCAAAATAACGAAAAAGAAAATTAGATGGATACGCAGACTCAAACCCAGCAGAAAACTTCAACGCCAACATGAAATCTAATAGCAATTTCAATTGAGTTGTAAGGAACAAACATCAATAGGTTTTTCTAACAAAAATTCTGAATTTCCTAAAGCTGCTATGACAATTGTTTTATATTAGACGTTTTTCTGAAATGGGACTACTACAAACTTTTAATTTGACGTTATCATTTTTTGAGTAAATGACAAAGTTTTAAATACTTATTCCAATCACAGAGATTTTTGTTTGTTGGAAAATTTTGAAAAATTTGAAAAATACCAAGTGTAAAAACACAGAAAACTTTCTCAATTTATTCGTTAAAACCAATAGGGAAAAGTATCATTATGGCTTTAGTCAGCATCCTTTGTAGCAGCAGCCAATGCGCTCAAAAATTCAGTTGCATTTTCCATTTGATTTCTTAGTTCTGTTTCGTGGCTGTTTTGTATTGACTCCAAAGTTCATGGCGTTGCAACACCACCGCCGCCATGTTGTCTCGCTTAACATGCGCATAGTCTTATAGCAACTCCAGCAGCACCTTCACAATACAACACCACACAAAGGCGTTCAATGACACGTAAAAATGCTGCTGACGGCAGGGAATTTTCAGTCAATGCTTCTTGGCTGAAAATTCTTGGTAGCGGACGTGTTGCGTTGAATTTCGTTGTTTGATTTATTTTCTTTTGATTTTAAGTTTTTGTTTATTTACTTGTGGCTTTGTTTTCTTTTCTTTTTTCAGTTGCGTTTCATGTTGCTGCTGCTGCTACTACTGTTGCGACTGACATTAATATGCATCGCATGCAACATGCATTATAATGCTGCAGCAGCAGCAACAACAGTCAATAAACAACCACATTTACATTGCTCATTGTCGCCATTACCGCAAGGCAAGTTGATTTTTGATTAACGTGATAATCGTGTTGAACAACTTTAATGGGTAACACCGACAGCATGTGTTGGCGGTATGCTGTCGGATTTATTAAGAAAATATATCGCTAGCTTAGAGTGCAAAGGCGCTAACTGCACTTTTTTACAAAATTGAGATTTTAATGCAGAACAAAAGAGAATTAAAAAATACATCGTTAAAAAAAAAAAAAAAGGTTGGTTACTCTTTATTTCATATGGTTTCGTGTTGATGCGCAAAAGTGCCATGTACATAGCTGTCAAAAAGCGCGCGCTAAGTTCATTAAACACATGTGATTGTTGCTAAATTGGGCTGGTTGTGCGTTCGCGCTCCGTTAAAATTAATTTATTGCTGTTTCTAACATCAAATAAGAAAAATGTTCATATAATTTTTTATAGAAAAGGTGCTAAATGATACGCGCAAATCAAAAATAGCAACAGAAAGGGTGCTAAATGACAAAAAAAATTCTTCTAAATCAAAGATACTACTTTTTTTTAAAATTTTTTTTTACTGTATATGTATGTAACAACAATTCAAATAAAATTCCATTCAAAAAAATTTACAAAATATAATGTAAATTTCTTTATACAGTTTTTTGTCTCTCCTCAAAAAATTCAAAAAGTGCAGTTAGCGCCTTTGCACTCTAAGCTAGCGATATGAGAAAAAAGATTGTTCAATTTAAAAAGTTGACTGTTTTGCAACAAGCTGTTGTTGGAATTTACCAATTTTCAAAAGCCTAGATGACTAGGTTGACTAGAAATTCGGCTCTTTTTTAAATAACTACGATATATTTATCAAGTGGAGGCCTCAAATTGTGTATTTTGTACCCAGTTTTCCAATTGTCAAAATATATATTGCCCCTACTAGAATTTTTGCCTGAGCGGCCCTGATTTTTCACATGTAATGGCTTCTCCCCAAATCTTGTTGTATTTTCTTTACCAATTCTTTGTTTACTTGAATTTACTTTCAAATAAGCTATTCCTGCTCATTAATTATTCCAAGCGTTCGATTCTTTTATCAACTGTTATACACCTGTTCACATCCGTTCTGCAATTTTTTCTGCACATAACAAACATTAAAGCTCATAAGCGTAAATCCTTCACAGAATCAACATGCAATTTTTGTGCATTTCCATTAGCCTGTGCAAATAAATCCTGAAGTAATATTGTGATTGGTGAACCCCCTTCACTACTTTTTACGATTTTCGTTAACATTCAGAAGTTGTTTTATGCGAGACACACCGCAATATCGATGTACTTTGTGTGCGATTTATTTGCTTTTTCTGATGGCCAATCCACTTCCACGTGGCACAGTATAACATCGATTATATCGCTTAGTTGATGCAAGAATACCAGATGAATTTTGAAATCGCTATATCAAATGGTCAGCATATGGTTTTGGTGTGGAATTTGGGATTTCCTGTGGATATCTAAACAAAGTTGGAATTGAAAAAGATCGGTGCATGTTGCTCTGTTTTAGGAATATTGTTTAATTGATAGATTGCTTCAATAAGAATTAATTTAATTGGAACCAAATTTGATGTGGTACTCATACTTTTGCTTCGAATAATAGCTCGAGTACATTGCAAGTACTCGGACAAAATCAAGCAAATACAGGGTGTGGTGGATGCTTCCAATAAATATAACTACGTTCACGTTTTTTTTTTTTGTGTAATCGTAGATAGTTCCAGTTTCGGTTACTCTTTCTGTTTTGAAGAAAAAAATAAAAAAAATTCCATAATCTGCAATAGGCTTCTGTGTACAGTGGCAAAGCCAAATGCCTCCAATCGTAAAGATCAGAATTCGATTCCAGCATGAGGAAAATTTCAATCGGATGCTGAGTTTAAATAACACACTCCGGGTTGAATTTACAAGAACCTTCTTATTTTCTTTTTTTTAAATGCTTCTCAAATTTGACACTTCATCTTTGACCAAAAGTTTAACGAGGATTACAATTTCCGATCATAAAATCATCCTAGTTATGTATTTGTGAAAATTTAAGAATTTTGTTTTTAATCACGAAGTTCTACTGTACCCTCATAATTTTCTCGTGTCATCTTTTTTACGATGAATAATAAACATAGTTGAGATTCTCAATTTTTTTTGTGTCCAACTTTTATTATATTCTTTTGCATATTCATCTGGAAGCTTCTACTCGTTACTTAAAGCAATTTTTTTTATTTTTCTTTTATTGAAGGCTCATTGAGTGCTTGCCATAATGATGGTTAGCAACCGACGTGTATTTGCAAATGATATATTGTCCTGTGCTCTTCAACAAGCGGATGGATGATGTTTCACTGTTGATTATGCAGGTGTGGTGCGTTCGATTCCTGCCTTACTCAGTCTACTCATCGGCTTCTCAACTTTGTAATAACTTTTGTGACTTGTGCTGCTATGACAATATTGCATCAATACCTGCTTTTGCTGGTGTCTGTTGCCGAGATTTTGTTATCATCACAGAAGAAGTTATTACATTATTTGATTACATTAGCTGTTGAGGGACTCCTCTACGTCTACGTTTTACTATTGGCTTTTTTTTTTGTTGCTACTTACTTTACAATATCACTGCTGCAAGTTGGCTGCCTTTGGCATTTGCAATGAATGAGTCCAAGATTGAATAAGTTTTGTTGTGTTGATTTGTTTGAGTTGTAGCTGATTGTTGACTTTTTTTTATTTTCTTTTTTTTTTTGTAGTTTTTTAATGCTTGTTTTTTTTGAGTAACTTAATTTTTTTTTCTGGCTTGCTTTTTCACTACTTCTTTTTTTTTTGTGTATTGGACTTGTTTTCTGCCTGCAAGTAATAGCTATTTTTTTTGTGTTACAAACTTTTTTCGCAAGTCACCAACAGGTTTTGATTATTTAATACTTCTTTGAAGTTACTTTTTTGCAATGATGAAGTCATAAATTATATTTTTGCAGAATTATGACAGAATACATCCGTGTTGTTTATGGCCTGAGCTGTATTTTAGAGTAGAGTGTCGTAGAGTATATTATTCAATTTTAAAGTTCTGTAATAAAGTAACACTAATTTGATATTAATACATTATTTTTAACTTTTGCGAACTCAAAGCTCTTATTATTCTCTATAATCACGGTGATCATATATTTTGGAGAAAAATAGAACAGAATAACAAAACTTTTATAAAGATTAAACTCCTTACTTATTTTAAGAAAAAAAAAATAATTAGGGTACAATTTCTTACCGAGAAACTGGGAAATCCTACCAAATATATAGGAAAAATCCAAAACAATCGAATTTGAACTTAAAAAACTCAATGACTTTAAGATAAGAAAAATATGTTTCAGCTTCTCAAATACCGACTCTGAATGAAATTTCGGGTACGGACAGTTCAAATAAAGAAATTTTCAATACTTATTAAAATCATCTGTCTCCTCGAAAAAATTTTTGTATTTTCCCATATTCGCTATATAAAATTGTTCCATATTAAGAATTTTTTTATTGTTGATTCTTACACCTTAACTAACATAAAATTTTTTCTCTTTTTATTTCAGGTGAGTACCAAAATTCTTGAATTGGTTACTGGGTATGAACTTGCAAAAAATATTCTAGCAATACAATATATAAATTCTTTAACTCTTTTATTTAAAAATTGATTTATTGACAAAATATTAAAGTCACTAATTTCATAGCTTTGAACCGACTCACAAAAAAATATACCTTATGCCAAACTCCTTACAACTTTGAAACCACAAAGCCATTCTCTTCTGTACGCCGTGATCCCTAGCGACATTTGCGTTGTTCATTGCTTTTATGTACGAGCTATGTATGTACGATACATAAAATATACAATTGGTACGTTATGTCTGAGTTCAAAATCATTTTGCATAAAATTTGCATAAATAGCGCACTTCCGTTACCCCCATACCACCAGACTGCTAGCATTCCATTTACAAGTTACCATCATCATCAAATAAACCCATGTAGCCATGGTAAAAGTAATGGATTTAAATTGTTGTTGCTGCTTGAAAAAAAAGCCAGTAATACTTCAAGTCAATCTTTCAATTAAACGACTTTTCTATTTTTCTTTTAACTATAGTATTTTACTTGGGGTCTACCTCCCAACTTTACGCCGCCAATTTATGCATTCGAGCATATGGGTAGGTTGCTGATCTGATATTTGTACTGTTGTTGTGAAACCCTATTTGTCTGCAATTAGTTTGAAGTTCAATTGATTATTTTTCTCTTGCTTTCCTTGTGCTTTTCTGCTTGCTTTCGCTTATTTATCCCTTAGATTGTTATAATAATCCTTTGACAAATCAAAATGCTACATTCGTATAACTAACTGTAGTGTTAAATGTGTGCACTCAAAGAAAAAAGTTCGTGCTAACTTATTAAATTAAATACTCTTGAAAAGATGCAGGTCATTTGCAATGTACATTGTTGTTTCTTAATAGAAAATAATTACTTTTCACCAACAATAAATATAATGTGTGGTATTGGGGCCGCAGTGTGTAATATTTTTTTTTTATTATAAAAATGCAAGTTTCCCTGTCAACTATTTGCATTTTCTTGAGTGTCCTTTTTTAAACTTCATTTAATTCAATAAAAAAAAAATGGGCACAAATTATTTTATGCCTCTTGAGTTTTTGGGTTTTGTTTGATTTGCTATCGCAACAACGTCCCTTATGATGTATGAAATAGTGCAAAAAAAAAGAAAACGACCCTCAAAAAAAATTTGATTTGAACTACATTGAATGCTTGCGGAAGTTTTGTGTCCTGGGACTTTATGTGGACAGTTTTTTTTTCTTTTGCTTGCTTTGACATTTTAGGCAAATTATTTATTATATTCAATTTAAAGGGTTAACAGCGCATTTGACGTTTCAATTTTTCACGAAATAAAAAAAAATGAAAATAAAAAATTGTAAGATATCTTGCCTTATGACAGCAAGTTAAATTGTTAGCATTAGTCAGCAAATTTTTTTTTATTCGCATGTGAAATTTTTGCAACGAATTCAAAAAAAAGGATTTAAGGATTTTTTTTAACATGCTAAAAGAATAAAGTTCTTTTGAAATACCTAAGAAAGTAAATCAAATTGTGTTACTTTCAACTTTTCAACACAAAGACTTGAGCAACGAACTTGCATATGTTATTAACAGAGACTCAAACAAAAATCTCGTTTTGTCAAAATTATTTTGGATAAAGTGAAAACGTTGCATTTCAATGAGTTTTTTAAGATTTGCAAATAAAAGTAAAAAAATTAAAGCTACTTATCTATATCTTGAATTTAATAGTTAAAAACTTCTTTCGATTACCTTACGAAACTTTTTTGTAGCTAAGGCTTAGGTTGAAATAAAAATCAAAAGCCTTTTTGATCCAATAATATCATTATTATAAATATCAAAAGCGGTATGACTAGCAGAAAAATAGATTCGAAATTCAACTTAAAAACTCAACATAACTCAAAATCTGTTAAAAAAGAACTAAGCGACAAACTTAAATATGTTATTCACAGAGGCTATTTGTAATACACACAAATGTAACGAGTATGTTATTGCTAGTTCAAAAAAAAATTTGTAGGTTTTCCTTGACTTTGAAAACATAACACTGCCTTTTTTAAACAGCAGCTCTACTTTTGATATTTTTGCCGTGATCTTACTAAAACCAATAGGCTCTGTTGATAAATTTGTGTGGCTTGTAGTTTAACAGGGAATTTTAACATTTATATTTTTTAGTTAATTGTGCAATCTAATTTTTATTTGACATTGTTTTTGTTAATTACACTGGTATTAATGTTCATGAGTTAACCTACTGCAACTTCTCTAAGCTAAACAGCTGTTTTTATTTAGCAGCATATTTCTTTATTAAACATTATTCCTCTATTTTTCATTGTTATCATAAAAATTTTCAATATATTTTGTACAATCTTTAGCTAACTCATTAAAGTCTGTTAATAATGTCATTGTTAACTTTGGCTGCTAACTAGTTCTCTTACTTAAACGCTGTCACTGTTCATTTATCAGTTAGTCAAAAACTGAAACAAATATTAAAAATTGTAATTTTCCGCAGGGTATTCTTCGACTTATGACATTTTCAGAAACCACTGGTATTACGCAAAATAATTACACTTTCATTTTTCACTCTTACTGTTGAGCGTACACAAAAAATCTGCATAAAAATTATTATCATGGCGTTAAGTCTTTCCACATGCCAAATGCCACACAATCTACGAAAAATCTTTATTTAACTCATTAGCCTAAGTGTGATGGTTATTTCGTTCATTTTTTTCTCGCAGCTAATGACCTTCAGTACAAGAATGCTAATGGTAAAGACAGAAAAATACGGACAAGTGTAAGGAAAAAGAACAAAAAAGTGAAAGAAAGAACATTTACAATAATTTAACATAAACCTACCATGAAAGAAACAAACAAAAAATTCATCAATCAACTAGATTTCTTTCCACTCGTCATAGCATTACACGTAAATGTCAAAAAAAAAGCCCAGCAAAAAAAAATTCATAGAAACAAAAAAAAAAAAAACGCACTAGCAACAAATTAGAATATGAGTCATGAAACACCATCCCACAGCACCTGCAAATAAAACCATCCTACTTTATGTAAGAAAATTTAAACAGCAAACTTCAATTAACAAAATGTAGATTGAAGAAGTGGACTGGTTGTGTACGGTTGTATGCTCGGAGCATGCAACAACTTTTAAGTGCCAGCCCTAGTTTTCTTACATTAGCCTATGGCAGAGGTTCTTAAATGTTGCTTACACTATTTGACAGTGTTTTAACTGTTGTATTGTTTTCATTATGTTAGGTGTAGTGTCGCTGTTAATTTAACAGTCTCTGTGAATTCAACTACAGTGTTTAATTCAAGTTCTTATAATTATATGACAATAAGAAAAATTTTCTATGCTTTTACAAAGATCTTAAGTTTTCTTTTTCCATCTTATAGTTCTCTATCTATTTTACTGTAACTCTGTTATTCTGAAACATTTCTGTTAGTTTTGCTTTTGCAGTGTTTCTCTTTGGCTTAATCAAATAAGATTTCTGTTTATGTTACAGCGTCACTTTTTTAGTGTTTCTGCTGGTTCTGACTATTGATTCTCTCACTGTTAATTTAACGTTGCCTTTGTCAACTTAGCAGCTCTTCTAATTCCAAACTGGACAGCGTTTCTCTTAATTTTACAACACCACTGTCAATTGAATGTCTTTATCAACCTGTATATTTTACTAATATCCGTTATTTTAGAAGCGACTTTGCCCATAAATTAGATGTTGAAAATGTTTGTAAAATTAACAGTTAGTACATCAGCTAACATGAGAGTTAAATACTTTCTCTTCTAATTATGCTTTGTCTAATTTTAGCCTCTTTCCTAACTGGACAGAGTTTCTCTTAATTTTACAACACCACTGTCAATTGAATGTCTTTATCAATCTGTATATTTTACTAATATCCGTTATTTTAAAAGCGATTTTGCCCATAAATTAGATGTTGCAAATGTTTGTAAAATTAACAGTTAGTACATCAGCTAACATGAGAGTTAAATACTTTCGTTTAGTCATAAGTGTAGTATCACTGATTCCTATGTTGTGACAGTGTACTTTTTGTATGAATTCCATAAACCAGTATCTCCGTAAATTTAGCATATCATATTATCATATTATTGTTAGTTTTTTAAAGAAATTTTTTGACTAATAACCGACTATCATATTATCGATATGTATCTGTAATGTTAACAGATTATTATTTTTATGACGTAATATCTCTGTCGATTTGACAGCGTAGTGTCAAATATTTTGATTGTTTAGCATAATAATCATTTTCGGTTGGTTGGATAGTGCAGACACCAGTTAATTTGGTATTGAATTATCTTTTATATAATGACAGTGGCTCTCTTAATCTGTTAGTTTTCAAGTTATTAAGAAATAAAATCAAAAAGTTTAAGAGCCACTGCTACAAAACAAGAGGCATTACAGTGAACTTAGTTGTTTTTAAGGTAGGACAAGGACACATTTTGCTACCTAAGCAAAATACAACTTGTTTGCTATGGGTGTCGCTATAAGCCAACACTTGATGAACATTCTATCAATCAATATGTAGATTTCTTATGTTGTTGTATAATTTTGTTGTTTGGATAAAATTGAGTTGGCTTTATGTCTCATTGCGATGTTGTTGCTTTTAATTTATTGTAGACAATTTGGTATAACATGTTGTTTTTGGCAACTTTTTATACGTTTATAAATTTTACGTAGTTTAGTATCCTTTTTTTAGGAGAGTTCATTTAGATTAGGTATGACATTTTTATTATACCTTTTGCTCAGGCATTTTTACAATATGAATATTGATGTCGACCTATCAGTGTGTCAAGCTGAAGTGTTCCTTTGATTTATGTGACCTTGACTTTAGTTTTAATTTAAGTGGCTTCTGACGGTATTCGGCTTTTGATATTAGCTCATAAAATGATAAAATGAGTTTGTTATCTTTGCGTTGTAATTTATTTGTTAGCTAGCATCGTGTGGGTATTTTATTTATTTAAAATAAGCTAATTCTTTTACATAAAATTTCATTATAATTAATTGTAAAATTGTAGTTATTTCACCGAGGTTTTTTTACTGGCCATTTTACCTTGCAACTTTTTGTATATTTTATCGTTTAAAATAAATTTACAATTTCGCTACTCTACTTATTAAGGGTTCTATGTTAAAATCGACTAAATTGCTGTATATTTTCCCCTCTAAGATAACATTTAATTTGGAATTTACCCGCGTTAAATGTAATTTTACTAATTAACTTTTTAAGTTTTTAAATTGTACTTAAATCGTCCATCTAATGATTGTCCTGCATAAGGTTAATCCTAAAAAAATTTCACAAAATTTAATATGCAAATTATACGAACGCTGGCTGTTAGAACCTCAAAGTCTGAAGAAATCCCCTAAAATTTTCAAACGAAGCAAACTACATTCATTATCAGGTTAAAAAATAGAAATTATTCAAATTGAAATGAATAATATTTAACTTGCAAGGGCGAAATGTGGACATGAAATAAGGGTTGAATTGGCTAAGGGTTACCAGCTGAAAACGTTTATATACATTCATACATACATAATTTTTTGTTAAAAATTTGGTGCTTTAATACTAAAAAACTGTACGCCAGAATATTTTTTAAACTCCATAATAAAGGTGGAGTAATGTAGTATGTAGTTCAACTCAACTTAACTTTCAAACAGTATATAATTCAAAGGATGTCGTCTAAATAACTGCAACTACATTAGTTTTTTGTTTTAAAAAGACCTTTCTGTTTTTTCTCTTTGATTTGATGCATCATACGCTTTACTTTTACCTTTCTACTATCGGCCTAAGCTGGTGATGTTGCGTCGATAACCTAGAAAACTAAATAACAACTTTCTGACAAAATTTCATGTGGTACATCAAATGAAAGGTAATTATTCAAGTGTTCCAGAACTATTGATAGAAATATCTTAATATAATAATTATTTTCCGGAAATCTTTAATAATTTGGAAAATTTATTTTATTCTTAATAGAAATCTAAAACAAAACAAATTACTCGCGAATTTTTCCAAAATATTTTTTTTTCCTCAAAAACAACTGGCAACCCTTAAAAGCTGTAGTATATGGGGTTGTATAGATTTTCAAGTGCCAACCTAAATCCAGTTAAACCAGTCAAGTTTTGTGTTTCGCCGCTAGAAACTGAGTTTTGCTATCGATTAAAAAACCATAACGACCAACGACAACGATGCTGCTTTTACTGTTGTTCTTACCGTCGTTTTGCACCCTATAAATTTAAATTTCATTTAGAAACAAAAACGCCACCGCATAAAGCTATATACAGCATAGCGATAGCAACCACCAACCACCATCACTACCACCGCCGTCACTAATGCAACAACAGCATGGCGCCATAAAGTTGCAAACAGTTGTTAGTGTTTCTTGTTTAATCTCGTTTATGCCATCACAGTGATAGCAACATTTGTGTCCTACCCCATCATCACTGACAACACAGCAACAACAGCAGTATCAACAACTTTGTTGTCGTCCCTCATAATTTGTGTGTTACTGCTGCTGCCGCTGTGTTGTTATCGGGTTTGATGCATGTAAATATGGCAGCAACAACATGATGGGCAACAATATGCATTACGTGCAATGACCCTTTCAAAAACGCATAACAAGATTTTTTTCATTAATAAAAAGAACAAAAAGCAAAAACAACAAAGTGTACAACATTCTTCAGCAGAAACAGAGTTGCAAAAGCTAGCATATTCGTTTAAAGAAAAAATAGCCAATATGCAAAAATAGCATAAAAGTTTATGAAGTGTCGTTGACATTAAAGTAAAATTAAAATACAAATTTTATTCAATATCAAAGTCAAAATGTTGCAAAATTAGAAGAAGAATTCCACGAAACATAGTGATTTTTTAAAAAGGACAAAATTGCGAAAGATAAAACGTATGAATTTGTGAGCAACTAAATTCTTCTTAGAAACAAATTTTCTCAGAAAAAAATGATCCACTAAATTGAAAGGAAACTTTGGACCAAAAAATCAACTGATTTTTCAATAAGATATATTTGTATATATTTTTTTCGCAATTCAGAAAAAGTTGCTTAGAACTTCAGTTTGCTAATTCTACTTGTACTCAAAAGAAAAAAAATACCCCTCAACTGCATTGCAATACATCAAAATAAATAAAAGTAACAACATAAATGGTTTCATCATTCCATAATACCAACGCGCACTCTTTTGGCACGTGTCCTTGCTTTTGTATTCGTAAAGCATTAAAACGTACAACCAAAACCTGCTTCACTTTTTTGAAACTCCGCGCTGTGTAGTAACTCTGCAGCAAATCTTTTATTTCACATACCCTTTGAAAGCGCAGTGAAATTTGTTCATTCGCTCGCTTGTTATTGCGTTGGCAACATGGAAATATGTGCTCGTAGAAATTTTACAAATTGTTATTCAAAACTCAATAGACCATATGATCAAGTACGCGAAAAAAATCACAAAAAAAAAACCTGCAATGCACTGTACACAGTCATATTTGGTTTCATATCTTTGAAAATCGTAACCCTCTTGTAAAAGAACCAACATCCTTGTCGAATGTTTAACAAAGTGTAAAAATAAATGAGGGATTTCATAACAGTAAAGGTATAATCCCCAAAGATTTTCTTTCGGAGTAGTAAAAATAATTTCTGAAATTTTTATCATTTCTAAGCTCAAAAGAAATGTTCGTCAAATTTTGATTTGGGCCTATTTTTAGTTATTAGTTACCTTAAAACTCTAAATTATTCGAAATTTTTTTTTCTGTGATTATACTTTCGAAGTTAGACGAATTCCGCTAAGTTGAATTCTATTTATGTCATTTACGAAATTGTGATTATTGCCGCTTGCGAAAAATGCTTAAAGCTTTTGCGGTTTAGTGAAATTTATCGCTTATAAGTTTTGCATATATTTTAATTTGATAAAAAACTATCTCCAGAATCCAGAAAGCGAAATTTACATTTAACAAACTCATTTAGCAAAAACCAAATTTATTTAGTGCTAATCTCTAGTTTGACAAAAAACTTTTAAGAACAGCACTGTGATGACTTACTGCTACTCGGTACCGCCAACCTAAAAAAAGAAAAACAAAAGAGTCCTAGATAATCCTGAAAAAGAGCAACTAAGCGCTTTCTCAATTTGTTGGGTATTAAGGCTGTAGGAAAGTACTGTAGTTTGTTTTATGCAGCTGAACATTGAAACAAGCAAACTTTAAAGCAGCGTAAGACAAAAGCAGCACGCTGTATATTGAGAATCACAAGCGAGATGAAGTGATAAAGCAGGCAAGAAAAGAAAAAGTCAACTTTAATCTTAGTTTGACTTTTACTTTGCACTTAATTTGTATTTTTAATCCAAAGTGAAAACATGACAGATTTAAAAGTTTCCTTAAGGTATCGTAGTTTGTGTAAACAAGATCAGGAACGATTTTTACTACGCCAAAAGGTAGACTATAAAAAAAAGAGAAAAATTACAACACTAAAATAAGTTTAAAGATGTTGACTCTAAGAAACGTAAAATGTTTCAAAACTTTATTTTACAGATTTGCTATGTGGACAAAACCATGCAAAACATTAGGATATTTAATTTGCGTTAGACTGTACTAAAAGATAGTTGTTCGTTTTGGTTTTTCGAAAATTTTTTTATATTTTTGGTTATTTATTTCCGTTCAAGTGTTCAAGATTTAATTTTTTTATAGTGATTTACGTTTCCCTATACTTTTAATTGCAGAAATCGAAGAAATTCCTCTTGAGCTACCTTTAAATGGCAATGAGCTAATTTTTTGGGAATATTAATATTTAACCTTTTAGGGAAAGACTTGAAAGTTGGTCGGTTTATTTGACGTTGCAATTAAAATATAATTTGAAAATTTTTTAAAGAAATAATTTTGCGGGATTTGTTCTGATATATTTCTTTTAAAGACTATAGTTGCAAAACTCATTACGGACATTCAACTGTAGTAATATTTGGCTTTAAATAGAAATAGGAGAACTTCTGTTTAATTGTTTTCTCGTTAAGAATTTTTGATTTCTGCTAATTTTTATTTTTTTGTTTTTCGAGAAAACTGCCAGTGAAACTTTTAATGCCAAAGTCTCAGAAAACTAATATATCATTTGTATTTTTGATAACTTATGAAATCGTCCTCAAATAAATTTCAAAAAAAATTCTTTATAAAAGCACACAAAGCTAAAATAAGAACTACAGCGAAAATAAACCAAATTGCAAACGAAAAATTACAATAAATGAAAAATAAAGCAAAGTTGATTGTAAGTCAGGTCGGCGTGGCCATAGCGCCAAGCACTCAGCCTGCTGGAAGGTAGTCACGCCAAAAACGTGACATATATTATATTACATCAAATACATTAATTATGAATGAGCACCCTAAAATAGCTATAGTCCGCCAGTAGGGGTTAATGTTACTGTGCAGATGCATTACAATATAGCAACCATACATATCCATAGCTCAAGGTGAACATGTGAGTTGAGCCGCAAAAAGCAACACAGAACGGATAGAATTTCTGAATGAAACACAGCATAGTTGTAATGGAGTCACCTACCTGTAACATTTTGTGTTTGAAGTCATCAAAAATTCAAATGGATTTTTACCTTCAAGTTAACTTTTGGCAAATGAGTTTTCTTCGTTTCTCTGCTTTTTCTTTCAAATTTCTTATATTTTTCTACATTTTGCTTTGGAGTTGATAAGTTATCCTTTTGTTTTTTGTCTAGCATTTCCAATTTTAGTTTCCTAGTACCAACATACATACCTACAAAAAAAAAGTAATGACTTAAATATTTGATAAGGCTAAGGTTGTTTCTGGCAAAGCTCAGTTATTTTGAGGCACAAAAAATGAGTATTTTTTTTTTTTTTTTTGGTTCCTTTGTAGGCCAACCTTTGCAGAAGATGTGTAGGATTCTAAGAAATTGTTGAACTGCAATTAAATTGCTAGAGTAAAATGTCATATTCGTAGTAAAAAAAAAAAAACAATGCAACTTTAATAGAGTTTTCCTTAGCAATTTGATAATCAAATAGCTCGATAGAATGGCGCTATCAATTTTGTATTAAAAATATCCTGGAATGGTTTAAGATGAGTTTTGTACATATGTTAATCAAACAAATTGAGCTGTTTGGGATTAAGTAGACCATGTTTTAGTAAATCGAACAGGAAAAGTAAAAACTTAAACTGTCTTACTTTTTTGTAAGAACTTTTTAATTTTATTTGAAATTGTTTGTATCAATGCTTTATAAAGAGTGCTTTTTTTTTTGAAAGTTTTGTACACTCGAATAGGGATTAGCCGTTAAAGTTCAATCAAATCTAAAAACGCAGGGGTCATTTATGCTCAATATAGTTTACCATTTCATCATTAAAAGGTTAACTGAGTTTTAAAACTGTCAACTTTAAATTTACTTAAAATTCACATAATTTTTTGAAATTCCAATACACTTCGCTACGTAAATGACAATTTGAGTTCAACAATTTCTTCAACAGCTGTAAGAATGAACAGTTAGTAATAACAGTCTTCTCGTTGCCTGCCAATTTAATACTTACTCTGAATACTGATGACTGATGATTTTTAATTCGAGAGTCTGTAGCTGAGGCAAGCAATTTTAATCAGATTTCCCAATAGTATTTGATGATTTGCTAACTATAACCATTCGAGCTTATGAAAGGAAGTGGAAATTACAAATAGACTCAAAACTCTTCGCCGAGTAGAGAATATTTTGAATCAAAAGTTTCATCATTTTCACGTAATTTCTTGCATATGTACACACATAATAAAATTTCCGCGAAATGTCAAGCACAAGTTATGCATTCAATTGCAAATTCAGGAAACGTTAAGCAGCAAAATAAATAATTTTGTGTCATTCCTAAAAAAAAAAGAAGCAAAACGTGAATTGCATTGCACTTTAAATTTATACTAAAGCTCTTTGAGTAACTAACTGGTGTGTATGTTATGCTCCATTAACATTTTAATTACATTAGATGAAACCCAAGCAAACCTTTGTCGGTTGCACTTTTGCTCCTAACTTTTGTTGGAGCTACCGAATACCTGTAGGTTTTTGGTTTGAGTAAAATTACTTACCTAATTGCTATGTGCAGCATGCAACACTTACAATGATTTTCAATTATGTGCACAGTGCTATTTAAAATACCATACGAGTCGAGTGTAACCAACCTAACAACCAGCCAGCTCTAGCACTTGAATATCTAGAGAAGAAATTCTGTGAAAATTTAGAGAAAATTGTTGTAAAAGTTTTGTTGGTGTTGTGTCGTTTTTGCAGTTGTTACAAGTAATAGTTTTTCCCACATTAAATGCAAGTTAAATAACATAGTGCCGCTGCTGCTGGCACTGGCTAACTTCTACACCCACAAATAAGTCTTTGCGTCACATAAAGTCGATTTCTTAACGTTAGTCGATAGCAGAATTGTGAGTACGTTGGTAGTTTTGTTGTTGTTGCTGTTGCAATTTACATAAAAGGGTTCAATCCAGCGCATATAATCCCTACATCACTGCCAAGAATGACATAACATATGTCAACTATATATAGTAGCACTCATAGTGACTTGATTTAGTTTTTTCACACTCGCTGTAGGAAAACTGTAAGTCGATAGAATTCTATGCAATTGGAACTTATGAAACTTCTTTGATTTGTTCATGATACTTAAACGTTCGTTCGCAGGGTGTCGAGATTTTAGTTTTGTACGTATTTGATAAATTCACTTAGAAAATTGAATTTAAAAATTTTCACTTTTCAAAGTGCTATTTGCTTGTCCACAATTTTTTATGATTTGTAGACGCGCTTTCTATAATTGGGTCTATTTTCATTGGTTTTTCTATGTATTTTATTACAGTATGGGCAAAAGTGCATAATTTTCTAGCCCACTTTTGGCCATATTTTACTATTGTTATGATTTCTTCATAATTTTTATAATTTGTCTGTCCACTTAATAAGTCTTCTCTTTTTATCTAGCAGGTTTTTTAAATATTGTACTTAAAACGCGTCATTAGTTTATATTTTATTTGTCTACGTTTGTCCACTTTTTCTTTATGATTTTCCTACCATTGCCAGTTATGTTTGTCGTATTTCTGGGGTTTTTAGTTTTAGTTCATTCAGAGAATTTTTTTTTTTTTTGTTTTTTGTGATAATTTTATTTTAGTTTTTCCCTGAATGATTTTTCTACTTCTGGATGTTTATCTGAGCAGTTAATTTTTTATTCACTGAAACTTATCAAAGCTTATCTTTCTTTTGGTTTGACGACTTTTATGTTTTTTCAGCTGATTAATTTATTTAAATTTTTGTTTGTCCAAAATACTGTTCCAATAAGTTGAGAAGAGTTGAATGTAACTTCGCTGATTATAATAATAATAATATATATAATTTATATTTTAATATATGTATAACCACATTTCAGCTACTAAATGAAAAAAAAATAGATATTGATTCTGAAGTGCTGACTTTTTGCATTATTTACCCTAATTCTCGTTTGAAATATGCAACATTTTCTTTATTTTGGAATATTTATTTCAAGCATATTGTTAAGAAAAATATTAAATTTTTTGTTGCGTGCTCTCATGCAATGTGGATTCATCATCTTCATCTCCAGCATCATCATCTTCATCGTCATCGTATGTCTTGCATGAGAGCAATTCATCTGCTGCTACTACTGATGTTGCTCTGCACTTCAAGTACCATCACGTGGTACCCTGATGGCTACCTGTACTTAGTTTGCATGCAGATGGCAGCACTACAAACAGGCAGATAGACGGAGAGATACTTTACTCCTACAACAGTCTCTAGTTGCCTTTTGCGTAATGCCTGCTAGTCTGCCTTGGCGAAAAGTTGAAGTAGAAAAGTCAGCCATTTGTAGAGCTTTTTTTCCATATCTATATCTTTTTTTATTATTGTTTAGAATTTTCATGAATATTTTTTTTTATATTTTCTGTCTTATCTAGGATTTTGTTTTAGAATGCATAATATCTCGTGCATACTTTTGTGCATTTAAATTGCAATCTTTGTATTGTTTGCTTGAGTAAATAAAGATTTGTTCATTTTGTAAGTATGTATTTTTTTTTCAAATTTGCCAAAAAGTTCACAATTTCTTAGATTGTGCTTGTTACGTACCCATGCTATTTTTAAATTCAAAAGACAAAATTTTGCCAGAATCTTTACCTCTATTTTAATATTCATTTTTATTCGTCCAGTGTAAATATATTTTTATTTGCTTTAATTAAATAAACATGAACTTCTTTGCTTATCCTTGGTCTGAAATTTACCATACATTTTTATCTCTGTAGTTTTGTCCAAACCTGTTGGTCCATGCTGTCGGAAAAATATACAAAATTGCATTTATTTGCATAAAATACATAAACTTATTCTCTATCTTTGAAACTTTTGAATAACACGCAAAGCTTTACTTTACTACGAGTACTTCCATGTACTTGCTTTAGAGATGTAGTAAAACCTGTATCCAAAAAAAAAAAAAAAATCACCTGAAGTCAACATACATAGGTAACGTTGAAATTTCTCATTTATTTTTGTGAAATTTTGACCTAAGTCTTAATAATGCGTTAAAATGCAAAACGACTTTCACCAAGAACTATTACAAATTAAACCTCAATATAATTGTTATTATTAACCCTATTATTCATTGGCACATTAATTGAGGTCCAAATTTATTGGGTAAAAATTAATTTTTTCTCTCTTACGATAATACTTAAGATGATGCCTACATACAAAGAAACTTTCAAATTTTTTTATAAATTTTGTCGAAAAGTCTTTAGCTGAGTATAAAATATAAGATCAGCAAAATGCTTATTTAAAAAAACGTTTTAAATTAAGTGAAATTTTGTTGAAGTTATATTGTAATGGATGAATTCTTTGATTACTCATAAATTTCTCAATTACTTGGTAAGGTGCTTAGTAAACATTATTCGCCTTGCATTGAAAATTCAGTTAATCAAAAAAAAAAAAAAAAATATAAAAATCCTCTGTGTTAACCATTTGATACAACATAGTTTCCAATGAAATTGATACTCTCATACTCTTTTAAAAATTTGATATATTTTGTTTGCAAGTGTTTCTTTTAGCTGGATTGTAATTTCATGTTAAAGTAAGCTGCCTCTGAATAAGACATTTTGCTCTTTGCTCTTTAGCACTTTGTACTACTTTACTCCCTTTTACGCTGTTACGTAACTACTACTTCTCGAGTACTTTGATTTTGTGTTTTTGTGTTGTTATTAAACTATCATGTTCGATTTCAAGTTAAGTCATGCTAAAACAACTTTTTTTTGTTGGTTTTTCTTACTGTTGTCTGTTTATTCTGAGTAAAGTTTCTTATGTTCCTTTGCTCCATTGCTGTTTTTTTTGCAGCTCATTTACTTTATGTCTGCAATAGTGCTGCATAATACTTTTACGAGTTTTTGAACGGTTCTACGGTTCTTCAAAATACCCGAACTGTTTTAAGTACTCGATAATTCAAAAAATTTGATTCAATTGCTTAAAATGTCTGAATATTTAAGGCTGTTGAATGTTCAGAGAAAAATATGTTTTTCAAAGCAATTCGTTTACTCTTTACTTAAATTTATCAAACATCTTATTAGTCTTCCAAAAATATGCATTTTCAAAAAGTCATTAGTATGAGCATTTTATGAGTGCTCATCAATATGTTCAATTTGTGAGTATACATAAATAAGTGTTGAGTAGAAATAATATACCCGTAACCCCATTCAAGAAAATTGGATACATCTTGCAGTCTTTCTTAAACTCATAGTGTTGCCTATCAAACAAAACTTTTTCCAATACTTATTTCAAAATATTTCCTAACCGGTTACTTAAAATTTTTTAAACTCGAAAGCTTTATTTCTATTATCAAATTTTTGTCCATGTTTATTTTTTTTTTTTTTTTAATTCTCGTCGTTTCGTTCGCCTTTGTTTTGTTTTGTTAAATTGAAAACTTCAAGCAAACTTTTTTTTACTGTTATGCACCAAGTCTTCTAAACTTTTTTGAAGTTTGATAAAATGAAAATTAATTAAGCGTTGTTAAGCTTTTAGCACTTTTGTTTTATACAAAGATTTTTACAAAATTGTCGCAATTTTACTTGAGTGCACTTTTTATTAATTACAAACTTTTCTTCTTTTCTTTCAGGTAAGCACACGTTGTCTGACTTTAAATTGTATTATTATAGTGACTTGGCAAGTATACAAAATATATCAATAACTCTGCAATATAATATTGAGCACATGATGCCATATATGGCAAATACGTTGCTTGGTTTGATTTCAGATAAAAATAAATGAATAAAAAGCCAACAATTTTCTCAGAAAATCTCGCTAATCTTTAGAAACTACTTGTAAAAAACAAATCTCTTACAAGGAAAACAATAAGCTCTGTTAAAAAATTTAAGGTTGAAAAGTATTCATAAGGCACCGAGGGTCAGTATTTTTTGAAAACTAAAAAAAGCTCGACATATCCTGAAAATATAGTTCATATGTATTATTATTTATTTTTTCTAAACTATTTTTCTTTTAAAATGTATGCAAAAAACTCATGCCAACACTTAATGAAAATATATGCATATAATCGCATTGTATCTATATATTTTTTAAATTTTTTGAAGTAAGCTCAAACTAGTTCCAATTTGAATACAAAATTTAGCTTGAAAAAAAAAGTGCGTGGCTCTGCTTGGAATCGAACACATAACCTCTGAGCGGAGTACAATGCCAATTCGAGACTTAGTAAATTTTTTTTGTAGCTTTCGGTACTCTTCTCACAAAACGTGAAAAATTGTTGTAGGAATTCTCTTCTCTGGCACTATCCTAAAAATTTCAAAAAAAGTGGACTTCTCTCGCAAACTGTACACAGTGGTCTCTGTCATCCTGCAGAGTTGATGATATCAAAACATAAGTTTTTATTATAGAGCTTTCTTGCCGTTTTTTTTTTTTTTTCAATTCCAAAGCTGATATTTGTGAACCACCCTAATCAATATACATATATTGCACCTAATTATATAGTCATCAATGTTATTTTTATGCATATCTTTGCCATTTTAACAGATACCAAAAATTATCATATGTTAATTGTTTCATATCTCTTATCAGTAGATATTTGCGCTATTTCAGTAGAGTGATTTTTTTCACATATGGCGGCGGTCCCACATATTATCGTTAGCTAATTTAAGTTAATTAAAAAAAAAGTTATTTTGCAAAATCACTTATTAACACAATTATGAACTGAGTGCGATTATTTGTTTAACAACTTTTTTTTTGATAAGATCTTAAAGTTTTGTTTAAAAAAAAAAGTTTTTCATTTCTATTTTAATCTTTGTTTTTGTTCATTCAGCGGAAATGCCGGAATCCACCTATTCATATGTTTGATTGGTATTCAAAAAATGCTTATCGTTTGGCGAGAAGATTTGCCAGAGCAGTCAGGAGGTTAGGAATCGAAAAATTTCGTCAAGTATGAAAGTGGCAATTTTGGGGTTTTGCTGAACTATGACTTGGGATATTCTGTCACACAGTTTTAGTTCAACTACTACGAACGCAAGTTGATTTTCTTAAAATCCCTTTTTTTAACTCTGACCTTTGAAATCCCATAGGTAAGTTTGTCATTTTTTGGGTAAATAAAAGCTTTTTTGTTACCTATACCGTCCACTATAAGAATATGGCTTAATCTCTTTTTCATCTTTGACAAGATAAGGCCCCTTTACACAGATTGCATATTCGTCAAATTATATAAAAATTAAGTCGAAGTAAATGAAATCCCCCTAGTTTAAAAAAACGTGTCATTTTGCATAATTTTCCAAGAGTTGAACTCGGCAAATTTTCAGCCTTTTTGGACAAACCAAAAAAAAAACCGATGGTATTTATTATGCTCTTGAGCTTTGTATTTAAGTTTTACTTCGACACAGCCCTTATTTTTCCCGTAATTCGGCAAACACCATGAACTTTTATTGTAAATTCCTTCTTTAATTTTTATTATTTTTTATGCTTATTTTATATTATGACATTATGTTATTTTTTATAATAACAATTTCCTTGAAAGTGTACCTTGAGCTAGCATTTTTGTCGCATTTTCCTGTTAAATGCTTTCTGTATTTTGTTTTGTTCATTTTCCGACGGAAAACTTTTTCCATAATAAATTGCATGCATGCTTGCTTTTGTTGATGACAGTTACCAGCATTTTTTTTTGTTTTATTTTTCTAACATATTTTACATTGTTATTGCTGTTGACTTTTTGCTGCTACTGTTCGTCGTTGTTGCGCATTCACCCATAAATTGTGCACTCGACTTCATCTCAAAAATACGCGCGTACAAAGTGATTTTTACTGTAAACTGGTAACGTTTTGTCGCGTATGTTTTATTTATATTTTTGCTTTAATGTACTCGCATATTCAAATCTTTCACACATTACGGCGGAAATGCAATTTTCTCGAGATTTCTCACATAAATCCAATTTTCTACTTCGCGCAGCGCTTTAGCAAATGAAGTTCATAAGTGAAATAAAACTTCTGCATAAAAATAAATCAAAATATTTTCTATAATTTTAGCGTAAAACTTAAATTGATGTTTAATAAGAAAACTGCTTAAGTTGCACTTGAATCTTGAACAAAGTTCATTGAAAATTTAATTCAGCTATACTCATCTACACTTTTATATTTTTTAGCAATGATAATTCCAACAACGTAGAACATAACTACTTCCATAACATTTATAAAAAGATCATTTGCTATAACTTAAAAAAATATAATTTAAAAGTTACATTCGACACAAGAGTGTTTGGGCAGATAAGTTTAAATATTCAATATCAAAAATATAAAATGTCATTATGGTCAGTTTTCCACTGTTCCTCGCATGGCTCTCCCCAGAGAGATTAGTATAGTAAGGAAACAAAATTACTAAAATGTTTGAATTTTGCATAAATATTTAACGACAACCGCAACGAAATCGACAAAAATAAGGGTAGTTTTGATTTTATGTCAGTTTAAGGCAAAAAGGACACACTCACAAATGGTCATACATACTCGTAACATAAAAAAGGGACAATTTTGTGCTTTGCGTTTGTGACAAGTTCTATTAGTAGCTTTGGTAAAAAATGCATTTGTATGGGTTTGTATTAGGTGAAGACGCTTTTAATATTAAATTTATAATCATTTCAATGTTATGGCTACAACATGGGAAATGGCTATAAAATGTTTCGCCTTGTTGTGAACTATCCGTAGTTGAGTTTTACTGCAGTAATCAAATGCAATGCGTTAAGGCTGCCGATTGCGTTGGTTTTGCTAGACAGGAAGCGGAAAAGGAAATACATACATACAGAAGAGAAGTCAGTCAGTGCATAGCGAGCAAAAACAAAAGGGTCAGAGTTTTTGCATTTTTGCTGTTTTCCTCACTCCAATTAAAATATTCATATTGCGTTTTTAACTTTCAAAGTAACCAATTTACTATATGTATTTGTATTATAAATGAAAATCAAACTTGTTTAACCCATTTTTTTCGGTTTTTGCTTGTCAACTGAACAAGAAACTTTCAATAAACTCTACCATATGCGGATTGCTTGCTGTTTAAAAATTATTAATTCTCAAAGGAATTATTGATTTGGCTAAAAAAAATAATTGTTAATAATCAAGAAATGCTATTTGCAACAAATAAATATTTATTTCAACTAAAACATAATATTTTAAGTATTATAAGAAAAAATCTATAATTTACACATACATACATATTTTTCATCCGTAGGCAAGCCGCTTATAATTATCTAATAGTTATTGGTAAATTCCGCTTAAAAGATTTTTTGATTAAACCTTGTCCAGCAAAAGCCGGTGCTGTACGAATGGGTTAACAATATGTTGCAAAAAGGCAACTATTCGTTTCAACTACATATTTGCTTATTGCCATTGTATTCCTTTGACCAAAGTTAAAACAAACAGCTGGAATGACTCTTGTATCATTTTAGTGCTATTGACAGCATTTTCAGTAATGGTCTTTCGTTTCAAATTGATGTTGATGCTGTTACAAACATAACTAGGCTTATGATGTCGAGTGCAATTTAAATCAGTGTTTTACAGAGTGAACACAACAATCAAAGCTCAATGTCTGTGCCAGATCGAAAATATTTAATTTGTAGTAAACCAGTGATGTTCTTGGGACTGTTCGAATTTATTCACTTTTTCAAATCGTAAAAAATGTACCTACTATTTTAATATGAGAAAAATTATTTTTTTTTTTAACGAATTGGTATTGTGTGTAACTTAAATTATTCTTTGTATCTTTTGAAAGATTATTCATAAAAGTTTTGTATATAAAATGATTTTGTTCATGTTGCCGCAGTGCCTACTTTGTACGTAGTGCATTTTAGAATAGTAATTTCCAAACAATTTTTCAGCCGATTAGGGATCATCATTGCTACAAACATATTTACTTGTAGTGCAAGTAATCAGCAATTTTCGCCTCTGAAAAGCTTAAGCATTAGTGCTATAAAGTTAAAAAAAAAAGCTTTTTAATGTATAAATAATAACCATTTGGTTATTTAGGTGTGACAACAAACTCCGTAACTTATTGAAATTTTCTCACAATTTTCTCAAAAGAAAAAGCCGTGCAATATGGAATTTGTGAACGTAAAATGCAAATTCTTCAGTTCTTTTTGAAAAAAAGCAATTGATTCTAATGAACGTATAATTTGTGTAACAAACTGCAAATACAAAAATAAGTCAGGCTCAATTTACGCCGACTTATATTACACAGCAACAATAATCGTGTTGTTAGTCACAACTAACGTCACGTCAGTTACTGCTGATTTGCGGTAAAAGCGAACAATGCATTTTTTGTTTATTCTCCAACGACTTTTTACACTTCGTTTTCTTTGCAAATTTCAAGTGAAACGTGAAATCATCAACGTCATATCGTCATCGTTACTCTAGTCACCATCGCCCCATCAGTATCATCTACACAGTAATCGTCATTGCAAACAATCAGCATTTTGTTGCAATTGTTCGTGCTAATAAATAAATTGGCGTTAATGTGTTTATTATGGTGTTACTTTACACAAAACCATTAAGCGGGCGATATAGCGACAACTTTGGTTGGTTACTCACGTGATGGTGCGGTATTAGAAAATTATTTTTTTAAATTAATCGCAATAAGTAGGAGCATTGTTTTTTTGATTGGACAGAGTTCATTCCAAGTTTTTTTTTTTTAGTAAAAACTGCCTATGCTCAAGTAGCCAAAAAGAAAGTAAGAGGTTCTTACACTTTTGATACAGAGATACCTTGTTGCAAATAAACACCAATATATTTACATAATACAAAAACAATTCAATGAAAAAACGGCTAACGCTAGCAATAATAGTTTCGTCCATTGCTTAATGGAATCATCAGTGACCTTTGAGCCGATGAGTGAGAATTTCTTAGTCGTTTAACTTCTTTTTTTTTTCAACTAAATTTGGCAAAAAGGCAAACATATCAGGATACATAAGTCTGACCCATAGGCTCAATGGCCACTGATGGTTCTTCCATTTATGAATGAATAAAACTATTTAATGCTAGCGTTAGCCATTTTTTATGGTTTGTTATATGTTACTTTTTATTCTTTTGAAGTTATCAGACACTGCACTGAACAAATTAAACATAAATTATTTTCTGTTCCGATATACCACAAAGACCAAAAAATTTACAATCTTCAAGCTTGTTATGCTTGCTAGAAATAAAATTTTTCAAATTTTTTTACTTAAGTTAACTGCATCAATAACACTATACTCTGCTGCTGGCCATTATGCTCCATTAAAAATAAATTTAATAAATCTGTAGCATAAAAAATGGAGTTCAAAGTACACAATACAAGAAATGACTTCACTGCAGCAAGAAATTGATTTTAACCTTATAACCTTAGGACAAAATGTTAGGAGAAAAAAAAAAAATGGAAATCACTAAAGTATTTTGTATTGTCATCGTTACACCATTAAAAGAACCAACGCATACGAGTACACTCATAAGAATGTGTGATACTTTTAACGCGCCATCACTCTTTCAAGCGCATGTGTGATGATAATGTGTGACGTGACAACGGAAGATTTTGTGTGCAATTTTTACACCTTTTGTAAACTTATTTCCGATAGTAACACCAGCAGCAGCAGCAGCAATGACAGTAACGAAAACTAAGACTAAAACTAAAACAACAACAACAGCTGCTGGTGCTACACCTTTGAGCAGTTAGTGCAGCATCATCATCATCATCATCATCTCAATCCACTTGAATACAAATTATGTGCACAAAATGCAATTTTGTTGTTCTTGGTGTAGTTGTTGTTGTTGTTTTTGTTGTTGACAAAGTTCTGATAGTCATAGTAGTTTGGTTGTTTGATGTCAAACTGGTGACGATGATGATGCCGCTGCTATTGCTGACGACAGTTGTTGACAACAAACAAATGAGAGCAGTAGCATCAAAGATGCCCAAGGGTGGCCATTATAATCATTTGTGGCATTGTTGTTTAAGGATACGCCCGCGTATTCATACCTACGTACGTAGGTTGCAGCACATGCCAGAACAGCTAACGGACAAAGTAGATTACATAGGTGCGATGTATGAGTGTGGATGATGGGCATGAGGATGTGTAATCTTTCTAGTGTTGCTGACGTCAGCAAAAAAAAAAAAATGCTAAAACAGCTTATGCTGCAAAAGGTATGATAAGCATTTTTTTTATTTTATTTAAAAAAGCACCTGTGAGCTTTGTTTATTTAAAACTTAGCACTTCTTTGGATCCATGAATACTTTTCCTAAACTGCGCCAAAATATATTTTTAATGTTTTAGTATATTACTTAAAAAATGCCTAGTAAGGCGTACTTTAGAGAGCGAACTATGCATTTGCGAAGTCTGTGACATTCGATACAAATCAAATTATATCAATTGCAAAACAAATCAATAATACTTGAGTATAATTTTAAGTGTGAAAGCGTATAAAGTTTTTCTCTTCTCCCTTTAATACTATACATATACCACTAAAATTTCTTTAAATTCAAAAGATTTGTAAATATTGCAAAATGCTAGCCGTTTATTTGCTTTCATTTGCGCCAGAATCATGACGGTGGGAAAAAAATAGAAAAAGTAATTCGCATAGACCAATAACATGTGCCCTATGGTGAATAGCAAAGGGCAACTTTCATCAAAGTCTATGCAAGCAAACGCAGTGAGGCTTTTGTGCGATGATATTAAAAACTTCTAACGTTTTTCTCATGTATTTTTTCCAAAATCCTAGAGCAAACCATATTTGCATAGAATGTATGATATAGGCACGTTACTACGATGAAAATCTCTAATAGGCTGCCAACATGTTGCTACAACGCTACGTACACTCAGCGTAAAATTTGCATAAAACTGCGATGTCGCTACATAAAAAATTCCACAATCGATGTGATGTTGAAAAAATCGTGCCTGCATTTCCTTTAGGCTGCACTCTGCACTATCGATAGTTGGCGTTTGTCATCACGTGGTCTATGTGTATGCAAGTTTTTTTTTTCTTGAAGTATTTTAACACGTACTATGTTAATACGAGTGGTAGTTTTTGTTGAAAATTTCATATGAAAAGACGAGCATTACAAAGTGCATACGAGAGAATTCTATGATTGATGTCTGCAAACGTAAATTTTTTCAAATGACAAGCAGATCAGTGTTTTTTAGCATGCGACATTTTTAAATTGTTGCATATTACTCATATTAAATCAAGAAACTTTTGCTCATACTTTGCTGTTAAGTTTATTCATCACTCAGTCGGTATTTTGTGTGTTGATTCCAAAAATTATATATCATAAAAAAATTCAAATTCTTGAAATTTTTCGGTTTTGACTTTATCAAGTGCCACTTCCATTAAAAATTTTATTCTCTACAATAAGTCTGACAATGTCTATCTAAGAAAAATATATAGTTTTTGAGTTTTTTGATGCACAATAATTTTTTCTTTAGTACTAAATCAACCTTTTGTCGCACGCATAAACATTTGTTTTTCAATTATTTATCGACTACCATAGCTATGAAAAATAAATTTCTTTATTTGGTAAGAAAATTCATACCCATTTCATAGCCATATCATACAGATTAATTTTGATGTCATTTAAATCTGCTTAAAATTGCACTTAAATCATAATTTTTAGAAGCAAGTCACCAAATTCTCCCATTTGCAATAAAACGTTGTCGCGCCTAAAGTGATGCTTCAAATATTTTTGTTATTCAAATAAAATTACACAGCAAAAGCTTGAGTTGTTAAGTGCAGCAAAATGATGTTTCATAAGATTTTAGATTAAATCTTCCCCTCAAGGAAATTTCTTAAGTGCTAAAAAAATAAGCAAACGAAATGAATGTAAAAAATACTTACACAATAATGATGACAACGCTGCAGCACGTCAGACAAGAGCGCATGACACCAATTGCATCTTCAAAACTTGGCAGACACTTTTTGACAATTTAATTGATATTAAATACATAATTTCGCACAACTTCTTAAGTTTGAGTGCTGGAAAAACTAATAAATTTTGTTGAATAATTTTGCGACAGTTATTACATAAAATGATGCCAATTATCTGATGCTTTAAAATATAACGAGCTTAATATGATAGACAAACTTTTATGTAAAAGTATTCTAGCGTATGACAAAAAGGACATTTAAGCATTACAAAGTTTTTACTGATATGTATGTAGTTGTGATTAAGTTGTAAATATATTTGCGGTTTGCTTACATACCTCAATAGGTAAATTGAGCCTCCTTTTTAAATTTTCCTTACCCATTCTTTTTTTTTCCTTCTGCCCTATTAATTTTTATTTTTTAATAAAGAATGGGGTTTGTTCTTTATAACGAAATTGCGATGCTGCATGTAAGATACTGGAAAATATCGTCATTCGAACGTGTCTATCTAGATATCTCATATTTGCCGAATTTTTTACACACGATTTTTATATTTTATTTCTCTTTTCCGTTAAACACTGGCAAAACAGGCCTGACTTTCTCCTTTCTATTTCTATTCTGTAGTCCTCCAATGCCTAACAAAAAAAAAATTTATTCAGTAGTTGAAGAAAATTTCATGTCAATATCTTTGACAATTCCCGAAAAGGGAATTAAATAATATTATTTTTGAGAAAAGCAATAAATCTTAAATTATCAAAATCCGAAGATTTTCTGTCGAAACATCAAATATTTTTGGTAAATAAAATTTATATTATTGACGCTTATATGGTATGTCTCTCTTACTGTTCATCCAGTTTTGTCCCAACTCAAGACATTACTTAATGCTATTTATATATCGGCGTAGTTTAGCTCATTTTTTATTTGTTTTTCATTATTTAGCAAATTTGTAAGACATGAATTCAATTTATTTGCTATTAAATTTAATTTTTCGATACTTTCGTTGCTTCTTAACTAAAATGCTGGCCAGCGTGTTCCTTTTTTCCTACCGATTTTACTGCCACTTGCTCAAACATTTTTTATTTGCATTGATATTTTTGCCGTCCAAAATAATATTTTTGGGGCTTAAAAAGTTATCCGTTTGCCTTTTAACATTTTTTTTCAAACCCTAAAATTTTACTGTCACATCTATTATTTTCAAAATTTTGTTAGCTATCTTACATACATCAATAGTTTTTCCAGACCCGCACCACTCATTTAAATATTAAATATCTACAGCCAAAAATTCTAACAACACATTAAAGTAGGCTAAAAGATTTTGCGTACGTGCGTAACTTTTTAATTGCGCTTCGAAGTCAACGACGGTGACGGCACTTCTTCTAAACTGCACTTGATGATGCCGCTTAACGATTTTATGGTATGCTGAATCATTTTGTATGTCGGCTGCTAAGTTGGCTGCTTCTATTCAACAACTCATCGCATAAAAATATTTGCGTATATAAATGCAATATTTTTGTGAGTGAGATACTAAAACTTCAAGTGAAATTATAACTTTACTTCCCCAGACGTTGCGTTCGTTGGGTTTTTCAAGAGCGCAAAAAAAGAACGATAAACTTTTTGAACAACGCACTTCAAAATTTAATTTTACGTTAGATAAAACTTAGCTTAGGGTGGCTGGCATTGGCTCAAAGATTTGTTTTACTTTGTTTGAATTGGCGCTTTGACTTCACAGTTGGCGGCGTATTAATTATCATATTTTGTTACGTGGCAAGAGGGGCTTGAAAGAGCAAAGCAGACGACCGACAGCTATTGTTTTTTGAAGTGACTCTTAAGTTCGCAAATGATTGCACTTTGACGGGTGAAGTTTTTGTTTCTTTTTTTACGCAAACAAAGATAAGAAGATGCAATGCCAAAGAGCTAAATTTATGCAGTATATTTTTAGGAGTAAGCTGCTGGCGAGAAAGTTTGCGTTGAGGAAATATTTTTGTTTACCAAGCAGCAGTAAAATCAGTAGAGGAAATCCCACTCAAAATAACCCAATATTATGTCTATAAAAATAAACTTTATTTAAAATGCGTTCAACAAATTTGCTCTAAGGCCTTTTAAATTAAATAAAAAACCTTATATTCATAGACCCCGACTTCGAATCACCTCAAAAGTGCCTCGGGCATTCAAGCAATACATTTCAAAAAGGTGTCGCATTTCCGCAACATCATTCGTGCCATTAAAAGTCATTTAGGTAAAAATTGCCCCTTTTTTTCCTCACTATCGCTTCCGCCATCACCATCATAAACACCAACGCAATCAGTACGAGCCAGACGCTGCCGTTGATTTTGTTGCCTTGGAAATCGTCATATGTCCTAAACATGACTTCACACATCTTTGTTACGCCTTGCGGACACAAAAAGCCGCAGAAGGGTTCAGCATGTTTTGCTTTCATTATTTTTTTTTTTTTTTGTATTTTATTTTAGGATCAGCATTTGTGAAAATATCGTATGTACGTTTCATATTTCCTTCCTGTGCAGCAGCAATCTACTGAGAAAGGATTCGCATACAAATTGTTAAGCAGAAATACTGTCGCGTCAGCAACATATAGTAGGTCTGTCCAAGCAAAAGTAAGCAAGCACTTTTTTACTTCATCCACTTCATTTTGTTGCCAAACTTTTGCACTCCCAAATGTGCCTAAAAGTAGACTTCCAAAAATAGCATTGAGCATTTTCTGGATGCTGACTGTTATTCTTGTAACTTATTCCCAAGCAACATTTTTTTCTTTGTTCATTTCAATGTTGTTGTTAACTTGATTTGTACTTTTTTTTTTTTTTGGCAAAATCCTTTTAAGTGTTTTTCTTGGTATAATCCCGCCAACGCCGCCCTTAAAGGATTGAATTCTTTTTGAATGAATTTTCCTGCCGCAGTGTTAATGTGATTTTTCGCCTGCAGCAGGAAAGCAGCCTTTCTGTAGTCCAACACAAATCGTATATTGATGTTGTTCTGGTGTGATTTACACGCATTTTGATTTGATTGAAAAACACTTGTCAGACACATACAAAAAATCAAGTAAATACATTGAAAAAAAGGTTTTTTTTCACTTTTTTTTTTCAATATAAGAAAAATGCACTTGTGTATGAGTTTGTGAATAGGCCTTAAAAACTTTTTAAATGTGTTGTGGTGCTTTAATTACATGCATGACATTTCATTTTGGACATTTCACTCTGCCTTGTTCTTCCTCGCTAATCTTCTTATATTGCTAATCTTCTTATGGAAAATTTCTTTTTTGGAGAATCTTTTTATTGGGATTTTTTAAAAAAAATTACTTAAAAATATTGGTAGTGAAAATTGCCAAACTGATGAAGTCACGATTAAAATTTACGACTACCTACTGCTAATTCTATTAATGTTTTATGTTTGGCCCATTTTTTCACTGTTTTATGATTCTTTTTAATAACCACCTTTAGAAATAATTTCTTTTTCACTAAAAAATACTCATTTTTATGATGATTTCAGGATTCATATTCAAAGCACGCAGAAAAGATTCTTATGACCTTTTTATGACTACTCATTGTTATTTACATTAGGCAGGTAATGTTTTATGGGATTCATTGATGTGTGCTCGTAAAATGCTCATTTCCATATATATTTTAGGACATATACTTATGTATATTTTGAAGGCTGATGAAAGTTTCCATAAAAATAATAATAATAAATAAAACTTTGTAGAAGGAATGATAAGTGATATAAAAGGACCTTTTGGAAAGCAGTTAATGCGATTGAAGAATTGAGCTGAAAACCTTAAGATGTCAGTAAGTTAAAAAAGTTTTTCACTAGAAAACTTTGCTCAGTGCAAGTATACCAATCCATGAAGCAACTTCCGTACAAAAGTTGTCCGGTGTAGACAAGTGGAAATGGTAGCTCCTGTTAGGAAGCTCTCAAAACATTTTTGTGCACTTGTGCCATTAAACATTATAACCATTGAAATAGAAAGTTCGCTGGTGACTGGTCCCTGGTGTAATGGCCTTGCCTGCCATATGTAAAACCATAAAGCGAATCTTAAGTTATATTACTAAAAACATCATATTGGAGAATGTTTTCAAAACTCGGAACATGTACAAACATATATGAACTAGGTAAACAGGTAAACAAAGAAATAAGACTGTTTAAACTTTCACTTTACGCAAAAGTTGTAAGTTTAGATTTAGAGATAAGGAAGTAAGATTTGAGAAAGATATTATTTTTTGAATTATTTTGGGTTAGAAAAAGCCATCTTTGAGTTTAGCTACAACTTTACATCCGCTATTAGTCGTAGATAAAAATTTTTTGATTTATTTTTAATTTTTTTTTTTTATTCAAATGAAATAATGTGAGAAGTCCATGAAGGTTTATATAAAATTGTTGCCCACGCTTACGGTCAGCCTAACCAAATCATTTTGTAAAATTCTAAAGTAGTCTGATAAATACAAGTGCTATGCTTACCCTTACATTCACTATCCATTTAGAAATGCGTACTCTTTGATCTTTTTTTTATTTATTATGATAGCAATGGCTTAACTTTAAAATTTTCAGTGTAGTCCACGCTAAAGTAGACATTTTATTGTAATACAAAATGTACTGCTGTTGTTGCGCCAGCAATTGCCTGCAGACATATGTCAATTATGTTGCGTTGAATTGTTGTTGTTGTTGTTGTTCTTACTCTTGTTGTCTGTCTATTACAATATTTTACATGTGTTCTCGTCACTGTTATAAAACAACTTTTCAATTTCAATTTAACACATTTTCGTGCCATTAACTTGATTTTTCTTTTCCACATCACATCAACAACAGTAAATTTATCCTTTCCTACTTTTGGCTGAATTTGGAATTTGGTGTCAATTGTTGTAATTTATTTAATATTTATTGTTTTTGATGCCACTAAAGTGAATTTTCAATTGCAACAGCACATGCAACTGTCAATTGTTTTAACGTAGCGTGGCATTTGTATTGAAGTTTTGCGGTTGACTGCCTGCTATGACGTGGCGTCTGCAAAGCGAAAATTGCATGGCATGCAACTGAAAAAATCGACTATAACGATTACCACCATGATGGTGATGACGACGATGTGATGACTTGAGTGTGAGAATTTTCAATTTCAGCGCTGACAATTTGACAGTAAATGCAATATGTGACCTCATGCTGCCACATTGCACTATCAGAAATTTTAGCTAGTATGCTGCTGGCCACAAAAGTATTATGACTTAACCTTACCCGGACAGTTGTAAAAAGTGTTGGTTCTAAATAAATTTGCAAATATCCTTCGAACGTTATAAATTATGTGAAAAGTTTAAATGCATCTACATATTTAAAAAAAAATTAATATTTAAAAAGAACAAAAAAAAATGGAGTTAAATAGCGAAAGTAATTTTATCATTTTACAATAAAAAAAAAAATTTGTAAATTAATTAATTTTAGTAAATTAATGGTGCAAACTCATGTTAGAATTTATTTAAATTTTTTAAAAAAATCTATGTATCTCTTTGACATGAAACTGCGGCCTTAGTTATGATGACAACTGTCCCGTGATAACCGTACCTAACCTAACCTAACCTTGTCATTAAACCATCAGGACACTTTCGGGACATAATTTATATGTTAATTTAGCGCATTTTTTGCGACTTTTAAAAATTGCATGCTTTTCTCACACAACTAGCGCATATAAAATTTTGACTTGTTTGAAGCGAACGTGTCAGAGATTCTTTTTATCGGAGTTCAGTTCTGCTGGATCATAAATTTATTTTAATTAATTAACTAATAAAGTATTCTACACTTGAAAATGTGATTGAATTTTCGAAACTAAGATACAAAACTAGTAAGGTTTTCCCTAAATATACTTAATTTAACTTTTTGTAAGAGATATTCTAAGTTTGAAAGCCCCATTGAAGTAAAACTATATAAAACCAAAAAAAACTCCTTCAATATTTTTTTTTTAAATTTTCATTATTATGACAGTTGTTACGCAGCATCAAAAGCATCTTTTAACATCCATTAAGATGGACAATAAATTACAACTTGTTAATAAAATTTTTTATGTATCCTGTTAGCAATTTTTAACTTTAGCTACAAACAGCAAATATTGTATTTTTTAACGACCTTAAACAAATAATAAAGGTCAAAACGTACGGTGCCATAAATAAAACGTCAAAAAATCAGCGAAACGAAAATATTACAGACATAAATTCCAACACCAAACTCCTATAAATCAGAAAAGCAGAGAATCGTAACAAAATAACTGTGACACGTAATTACAATTTTTTACACTGTTGAACGCGTAACTTAGTTACAATAAAAGAAATGCTATAAAAAAGGACAACAAAGGACACACTAACCGAATACAAAATAAAATGCTTTTAAAAATCAGCAGTGCTTATATTTTCTTTGCAAGATCTAAATTTGGGTATTAAAAATATCAAATTCTTTATATTCTTCAATTTAAAATGTCGGTATCTCATTGAAATTCAATTGGTTGGAATGTTGTATGAAACATTGGGAAAAAACAAATGAAATCAAAACACTTAGAAATGACCTCTGCCATTTCAATTAATTTTAATTATTGTATATAGTTACAAAGTCAAAGGTTATAAATATCTATCTAAGCTGTATGCCACGTCAGGGTTAATCCAATAAGCTGTGCGAAAACTTAAATGCCTATTTTGCTGCAATGTCTTTTTAGATGACCTTTTCTCTCATAGTTTTATGCATGGAAAAAAGAAAAATAAAAAAAATCGCCATGAGCTCCATTGTAATTTCTTTGTTTATTCCGTTAAATCAGAATCGAATCGAAAGCTAGGTTAAATTACGTCTTAATATTATTAAAACTATAAACGAAAGGAAGTTTACCTAAGTGATGTTAGCTAGTTCTGGACAAAATATTGGCAAGTTTAAAGTCGTTCCTTCCATACAAACAAAGTCTTCCATACGCCTTTATAAATAACTTTACTACTGCAAGTTAGCTCAATGAAACCAATAGTTTGTGTTGTGTAAAAATACTAACAACCTAATTCACCTAAGAAACTTCATTCGAGTACAAGTATTGCAACCGGAAGCGGATATAACAAGCAAGTGTTGTTTGCAAATATCGCACACTTAGACTTAAACTTTTTGATGGCGTAAACTAACAAAGTTTATTTGGAAGAAATTAAGCACTTTACTATTTGGACGTACACGAGAGTTACGTACAAACCCTTAAAGGTATGCAATGCAAAATTGTAAAAAAAGGACACAAAAAAGCACACAACAAAATACAATTCAATTGAAACGAAATGGCGACAAACCTTTGAAAATGCTGCCCTTTTTTCTACAACTTTTTTGTGTTTTGCATGTTGAATATAAAGCGTTAAGGACAAATTTGTAAAGACTAAAACAGTTTAGAAAGCGCAAAAAGCAATGCGCCAAAATGCATGCTATGTTTTTTTTACATAAATATATTATTAGACTGTTCGCTATTTGGGAACTTTTTCAATTGAAGAGCATTTATGTTTCTGTCAAAAAAGAAAAAAAAATTGTGCAGTTAAATTTTCTTTTTTGCTCAGTATGACGTGCTATCGAGTAAATTTTTCATTAATGTTTTTTTTCCGAAAACTAGTAGGCTTTCGAAAAAATGTTTCCAAGATTTTTTTTAGGAAAAATGAATAAGCAAAAAAGCTCATGAATTAATTGTCTCTAAGTCTGCTAGTTTTCGGGCACAAAATAAATGAATAAAAAAAATAAACAAAGTGAAGTTTTCGGTGACACGCTATACTGGGCAAAAATAAAAATTTTTTAATTTCAAAAATTCTCTTCGTTTAAAAAAAAAAAAACATAAATGTTTCAAGCTCCTCGATTCAGGAAACTTACAATATAACGGACACTCTAATGTCCATATATAAAAGGCGTGTCAGCATGAGGTGGCAATAGCAGCATTAGTTTCATATTGCGAGTAGCTTAAAAAGCTTTCGAACAACACAACCAGAAGCAAAAGCAACAGTAAATTGTTGTTGGTTGAAATATGTAAAAAGGACACAAAGGACACTAGGACGCGACGACGATATTATTCATTTGAATATGTCGCGACAAAAATTTGCTGTTGTTTTTTGCTATTTTTTTGTAACGTGTTTTGTTTACACGTACAAATTTTTTCAAAGGATTAACAACAGTGACTGTTGAAAGTTTGGCGACGTTATTTGAATTTACATGAAGGGGTTTATTTGAATCTTTATTTTTAACTTTTGTTTTTTTTTGGTTTATAGTTAAACAAAAAAGTCAATAAATCATAAAAAGCTGAAGATGCTTAAAATGTTGTTGTTTGATTTTTGTTGTTTTATGCATGCAATTTTAATATTTTCATCCTAGTTGTTTTTGCAGAATAATTGAAGTTTCATAACCAAGTTTTTGCTTTTTGATTATTGCAGTCACAAAAACTAACAACAAAAGTGAAACATGCATAGCATTGTCATTGTCATAAAATGACCCCGTCGTTATAATCCGGTTTCTACAAATCTAGTCCAAGTGGACCATAGCAACAGCAACAACAACAACTACTATAACTATTTTGTGCGGCGTGCGTTGTGTTCCGTTGAGTGGTGCAGCATTGTTTTTCAAAATGCAATTTGCTTCCGCTTTATCATTACTGACAAACCAAAGCGAAAAATAGCGACAACAAAAAACAGGAAAATTTCAGATACATTTGTGTGCTTGCAGCGATAAAGAAACGTAGCATGCTTTTGGGATGAATACAAATGTAGTGGTGCATAGTTTTGTGTCTATTGCAATGGCGGTGGTGCTACTACTACGGTAACTCAGAGAGATTAAAGTGTGGTTGGAAAATTTATATTATAATACGATGAAATTAGAAATTGTGAACATTCTAAAAATATGTGCTAATAACACGGTGAAATATAATGCTGGTCAGTTGCTACAAGTTACCAGACGATCGAAGTGCTACAAAAAATAACACAGGCGCTAAAATGCTTCAAGCATAAGCCAACAAAATTTTTCTTTTGCAGCTCAATAATTTGGCAACTCTAACAACTTTCTGTTCACAGTTACATACAAATGTATTAATTTTTCGCCCTCCCCAAGATACATAAGAACTTTTTCTCCAGCGGCTGCTGAAACCTAATTTGTCACATAACAAGAAATAGTGTAATGTCAAAGCAATTTACTAACAGTTTTATGCGCCTTTGATAAATATTGCAAATCCTCACGCTTTTCATAAATAATTCTGTAATATATCCTCAATAGCACAAATAGCAGGGTTGAATTACATGCATTCAAAAAGAAATCCCATAAAATTGATCACTGGCACGCATATGCGACATAATCCTTCACATTTCAGCCTAATCAGAAAAATATGCTGGCCATCAACTATTTCCGGAGCCATAAACAAAAAGTAAATCACCTAGAATTATGCAAGAAAGCAAAATTGCGAAAGCAATTGCAAAGAATAAAGTCAAAATAAATTGCATACTATTAGGAACAAAAGTTAAGGAAAGATAACTTTATTGACTGGAAAAAATTATTTGATAGGAGAACGCTTAAAGGTCTTCAATTAGCAGTAACAATTTAAAAGCTGCTTAATGCTAAAACTTCAATGAGCTTTCAAAGTTCATTTGCTGAAATGTTTTCAATCGAAATCCTATAGATATGCAATGAAAAGTTCAAAGGCAATGTCAAGTCTAATAAATGAAAGAAAATCTCTTGTCTTTTTTTTTTTTTTTTTGAAAATGAAAGAATCCCATTCAATTCAGTCAACAAGGACGTGTCACTAAATTAAATTTTCACCACAGCGAGATGAAAAAAACTGCCAAAAATGAAAACAAGAGACAAACAAATATCTGGAAACGAAGCAGAAAATTAAATAAATTAAATCAAAGCAAAATGTCATGCAACATGGGGAGATTTCACAAAGAAATGAATGGAGAAAATTTCGAAAACTAAAAACCCAAATAAAAATTAAAATTTACCAAAGAATTTCTGTCGCATAAAATATAGGAAAATAAATTTGAAAACTCTTCCTCGAAAAATAACCGTTTACTCTTATTTTAAAAGAAACATGATTTGATAACTATCAACAAATATGTTATTGAAAATCCTATTATGTGCTTTTAAATTTTATAAACGAAAAGGTAGTTCTTGACGAATTTGCCCCTCAATATCAAACGTAGTGTGAAAACTCAAAAAAAAAAAAAAAAAAAAATTACAAATGGTTCACAAAACAAAATCAAACCAAACCACAAAAACGAAAACATCTTTGTAAAAACAAAACCAACTTAGCTATAATCCCTCCTAAGAGGATTTTTTTTTTCACCACCCTAAATCCTTAACAGTGCCGCCTTCAAAATAATACGCTTTAATGTGGTGGTGATGGTGGTCAATGCCCTAAAGGACAGTGCCTTGTCTAGCCTTGACAAGTAATTGAGGGCATGATGATGAATTCATGGTCATTCAGTCAGCACATGATGCGTTAGAGATTTCATTATGTACAGCAGCGTCGGTGGTGACTAAACAATAGCATTTTCAAGCATCATGTGGCTGAGAAATGCATTTTGAATCGATAAAAAGCGTAAAATGTTCATAATTATGAACACAACATACTGTAGCAGATTAAGACTAAAGATGAGCAGAAAAAGTTAAAGCCAAAAGTATTCGCACATGTTAAACAAAAAAAAATAAAAAAAAAAAATTACAAATTAATGCAAATTGCGCAAAAAATTCGAAAAAAAAAACTGTAATTGTTTCGAAGCAGGGCAAGCACATTTGATTAGCTTATAGCTTTAGCTATAGGATCTCATTACACCAACGTTACTTCGTAATAAAAATAAGTAACTGGACCTATACAAAGATGCCTGAGGTTATCAAATAAAAACGAGCCCAGTGTTTTGTGTCGTTTTCTATCAAGTGCGAGGCTGGAGCAAAGAAAATTTTAAATTTTTTCATTCTGCCCCACATCCCTAAGGGCAAAACAGCGAACACCTAATCACTCCATAAGAGATTGCAATAGTATCAAAAAATAGTTAAGAAGTATCGAAAAACATTGAAAGGTTTTGTAAAAATATATCGTAAAAGTAAACAAAAGTTGAAAACATCAAAAAAACTATCGAAAATTATCGCATTGTATCGAAAACCATTGTATAATCACAAAAGTCGAAAAGTGTAGAAGTGTACTGAAAAATCGAAAAACATCTAAAGTATCGAATAAGTAGTATCGAATATCATCGAAAAAATAGAAAAATGTCGAAAAAAACTGATAACAGTTTTAAATTCTCGAATAGAAATGAGTGTAAAGGCTATCATTGCACAGTGATTCTGTTGGTCAATTTAAAATTTATTTAAATCTCCATGGTACAAGTCAACCACAAAAGAGTCAATTCAAATAAATTCTAAGCGAAAATCCATTCAGAGATTTTTTTTTAAACTTTAAAGACTTTGGTTTTATACTTTATACTGACATTACCATAACGCTTCGTTTTGTTAAAAATTCTAAATCAAAAAGCGAAAATTTTGCATAGCTGATCAAAATGATTACGACGTGCTTTCCAAGTTATTTCCCATAATTAAAAGCTCGAAAAGGGGCAACTTTGATAGCGCGTCAAGTTCTTTTGTGAAACTTTAAAAAAGGTTGGAAAAAAATTAATTTACTTATTATATCCCTTTTATGCTCACATTTCATCACAACTGGCTCTGTCGCTGACAAACAAATGACAGGCTGACACACAGACAAATAAATTTTCAACCAACTACAGACGACAGTTTCCACTATGCGCTGTGTACAACTAAAGGTGTGTCATACCATTTTCCCGTGTGATTGTCAGTCATTTATTAAGAATCCCCACGCGTAAAACGAAACTCAAAAGCCAATTAATTAAAATGAGAAACTAAAGGTAGCAGTTAAGGCAATGGCTATGACAAAAGTGGAGAGAAAAAAATTATATGGCACACTATATAGTAAAGTAAGGTAAGTTGACACTTTTCCTCAATGACTCCTACAACATAGTGGCAGAAGTGCAAGCACTGGCGGTAGCGGTAATGGTAGCTAATTCCGTCTGCTTGCGACGCTACAAATTTCTCCTGCTCCTGTAGACTACATCAACTAGTCAATGGCTGGCAATAACGTTAAAAAAGGCGGAGACTTTTTTGCTAATTAACTTTATTAGTTGGTTTTTGCATGTTAACTTAGCGTTGAAAACTTATGTGTTTTATGTATAGTGTTGCTATGATTCTTGTAAAAAAATATGGTAATAATGCTTTTGCTTTTTAATAATTGTTGAGAGATTATTACAGGCTCAGAAAATGAGCATATTATGCTAAGAAATTTTTATTGTACAAAAAAAAATTTATTCTGTCAATAACGCAGCAGTTTCGAATTCAGCTGCATCTATTCTTCAGTGATTCTCTTAAATAAAAAAAGCGCACGGTAGCTACCATAAGCACAATTGTTAAATTAATAACAAAATATAAATACAACAGAACAAATTGGGCTAAAAAATGGTGTGCTCTTTTGATCATATCATACCGTTTCGAATGTAGCTACATGCTCTCCTCAGTACCTTTAGGTATATGAGAAAGACTTTTTTTTTTAATAAATGCCACCTAAAAAGTTAAATGCTTTAATTTTATTATATTCGCCAATTTTGAAGCTTTGCTTTTATACTTTAACGTCAAAGTAAAATGTTAATTAAAGTTTTTAAGGTTATTACCTTGATTTTTTACGCTTTAGTGAAAATTTTCAAGTAGTTTTGAGTGCTTTTCCACTGATTTTTTTTTTTTACTTCTCAGACAACCAAGACGCTTGGATATAATGAATAAAAATACTGTGCAAATTTAATGCAATTTCTAAACGCTTAAAATAGTTTTATGTTAAATATTGCGCTAAGCTACACAAGTAAATTTCACTTTTAAAATATGAGCCAGCAACTGCCATTAAATAAAAGTACTGCAACTATTATGTGTCACACTATGTAACATATTAGTCTACGTCATTATGAGCATAATGTACCTAATATTTAGTAACATGAATTTCGGTTAATAAACCAAAATTACACACAAGTTGACATCTGCTACTCATATGTGAGAATATATGCAAAATTGAGGCCATTGACCAATAATGAAACCGATCCAATTTCGCTGTTGTTCAAAATGAGAGCAGAAAAATTGTACTCCCAACTCCATAGACCACATAAAAAGATGGTTATTCACGGCCTCGCCCAATGTTGCACATTTTAGTGTGGTTTCATTAGCATCAACTTTTGGTGACATGGTCATGCATTTTGGTTGGCACTACTGCTACTAATGGCAGCACATACGGCATGCGCTATGCTCTGTCATGGCACAGTAAAGTGAAGCTATGGATTTATTTTTGTCCCACACCGCTAAGGGTAAAAATATCTCAAAATGTTGCAGTAATTCTATTGAATTTAAAAATGTTTGCGACAAAAATATATGTACCATATATAAATTAATTGACAAAAATGTAACTACTTTGGAGGATTGTGAGCTGCTCAATCAACCCTTTCATTCTTGTAAATTTTAATATGCAAAGTAGCTTAGAGTGTTTTTGTGCAATCCCCCGAACAGACCCACCCATTTTCCTTTAATTGCTTTGATATGAAAATTGGGTCATTGCAGCTGTGACAGCACTCACAATTTAACTCTCAATATTGGTAGGTGTATAGGTGGAGTGGGTGGACCAAACACCCTCCTTTTGACATTTAAACGCCGTTGGGTCTTCTGGCCGGTGTGTTATCAAAATAGGGTGTAAAATATTTCAAATTTCAGTCAAGCGGATTTCGAAGTCACTTAAGGTGAAGTTAATGATGATGACGCCGATGACGATAATGATAAAGGCAGGTAATTAGTTTGTATCCATATTTTAAAGTTCGTTACTGCGAACTCTGTGGCTGTTACTTGACACACTTTGGTTCAGTCACTTTTGTGCCAACAAATTAATTTAATTAATTCATTAGTGTTGTCAGCCATTGGCAGTATTTGAACTCATAAAATGTGTTGGAAGTGAGGGAGGGAAAAGTTGACATCATTTGGTGCAAAAAGTTCATAACTTTTAATAAGACGTGATTTCATTTTAATGGCAACAGCTGAAATAATGAAAATTATTTTTTATTAACTGTGATTGATTTAAATATTCAGTGGGACTTGAATTTTACCCACTGAATAAGTTTTATTATGACTTCAAGTGAAGGTATTACAACATGGCCCCTCTTTATTGATTTATTATGTTTTCATCAAAGGCTTATTAAAATAAAATAATGTTTTTTATTTTTATTTATCATAAAAAACATTAATAGAAAAAAATTAAATAGTAAAAAAATAAGTAAAATTAAAAAAAAAGTCAAGAAAAAAATTAGAAAAAATATAAGTTTTATTACAAAATCACTAGGACTTTTTTCAGATTAAACCCTATGAAAATGAGCAAGTTTAGCAATATACAGAATATATACGGAAAGAATAATAATAAAAGTGTGTTCTGACAATGCTCAAAGATATCTTGCTGAAGCAGCAATGAATAACCCAGTATTTAAATTTATCTCCTCTTGATCACTTCTGCTTGGCAAAACTGTTGCGTAGTAAATCCACCATCATCAGTCGAAAGGCATAAACTTCGTTGGTAAACCTTTGTCAAGAGCTTTATGAAAAAAAAATCAGTTTCGAAGGGAAAATCAGATTTTTCACTTATTTCCTAAAAATACCAATATCGCCAATAGTATTTTCATCGAATGAAAAAAAAGCCTTTAGCTTGTCGCCCTATTTTTCTCAATATTGCCAAAAACGTTATTTAAAGGGGTTCCCACCCCATTTCCTCAAAAAGTTATAAAAAACTTCTGAGGCCAGATTTATGTTCAGTGAATGGCCGGGTTAATGACACAGCACTCAGCTATATTTCAAAAGCCATTTACTTTATTTCAAACCTATAATATATTGCAACCAATTTAAGGACAATTTCTTTTGAGCAAATGCTTTGATAGCTAATGATTTCTACTTTTTGTATAATTTTCAGCAGTTATTGACTTTTAAATGTAATGTTTAACTCACGTTTTTTTTATTTTCTATCATTTCAGCAATATCCAGAGAAGATGGCGAAGAGACAACTGCACATCATCATCATCATCACCACCACCATCATCATCATCGTGGTGGCCATGGTGGACACAACCACGGTAGCAAAGTTCCATACAATGGTTACAATTCCGAAGAGTTTCTCGACAGACTGGAGCCAAATGGAAATATACCAGCCGATAAATCAAATTGTAGATATGGGGGTATGTTTTCAAAGTCATGATGCGTTCTTTTTTCGCCTTCTTGCTGTTGTTAAGTTGAAAATTATATACTTCTAAGTTAAGATGAAACTCAAAAGAAAATGACCAGATGCCGACATTGAAAGAAATTAATACACTAAAATCTACAATCAAGATATTTTCAGTAAATGGAAAAAGTTGTCAGAGAATAAAAATAGAAAAAGTAAATTTCCCTTGTAAACTTGATTTGGAGAAAACAAATCGATTTGTAGGAAGTAATTTTTGCTAACCTTTTTTGGTATTTTATTGAAATTCTCCTTTCACTGCAAAGACTTACCCCGCCTCCAAAAATGTCTCTTCACAAATATGTTGCTCCTTAACACTTAATCTCATATGTAATCTTTAGCAACTAATTTAATGATATCTGGGCCATATTTCATAAAGTTAAAGTCACATGTATTTCCCTTTCCATGCGAGTTAGCAATCAACCCATGGCAAATTATAACTTCCTTCCGTTTCAACCCTAAAAACACACAAGCACACTAACATATGCAACACACATACGACAGTATCTGTCGTAAGTTCTCAACAAAATGTAGGCCAAACAAAAAATAAAAAAAAAAACTTTGTCCGCTTGCATCTGTTCAACGTCAGCTGCTTCATTGGCCGACCCACAGTCCCCCAAATGTCAATCATTCCCGCCCACCCGCTTTTTGTAACTTTAATGAAATTGAACTTTGTGCTCTTTGTCTGCAACTATCTCTTTCTATAACTCTACTCCGAGACGCGATGATCTGAAACTGTGTAATTTATCAAAAATGAAAGTAGCGCTGCTTTTTCGGCTCATTAATAATTTCTTAAGCGCTTCTTTCCGTTTCAAAAAATCTTTGCTCTTCTTTTCTTCTTTTCCCATCGTACGCGCTTAGAATAAATCAAAAAATGGCGGCCTTTATGGCCAAATATATTTCAACGACGCGACGGCACCACGTCAAACTGCCAAAATGAATTTCGAAGTTTTTCACTTGGAAACGCACGCATCTTTTCTGCTGCCCGACTTTTAGAATTTTATAGGTTTTATGATGAGCAGCAATAAATTTTAATGTTCTAATAAAATTTTGCTTTAAGGACTTGTGTTCTGCTAAGTAGTAGGGGGCTTCGAAAAGCATATGGAAGTGTGGGTGAGCAAAGAATCAGTCAAGTGGATTCGTGTACAACGCACATTTGATCGAGTTCCCACATTATAAAAGTTAAGAGCTTGCTGCCTCCTGTATAACGCACAAGTGTTGCATGTGAAATTAGTAAGGACTTAACGTTGTATCTTGGACGGAGGCGTGAGGCGGGTAAGGAGCGAGAAATTTCTTAATACATCAAAATGAAGTTTTTGGCTGCTTTTAACACAAATTGCATGAGCCTAATTTATTTTACTTCGGTATTTAAAAGAGGTTTCGAAACGTTATGGTTTACTCTACAGACTGTAATTTTTTTTTTATTCCGTTTGTAATGTAAAAAAAAGGACGTCAGATAACGAGAAGTATGTGTTTTACATTTCAAAGTGGTTTTCAGAAAAATCTAGTTTTACCAAACTAGATGTTTAGCTACTACATCTCTTAACCTTTCTAGCTACTGTAAATACTAAATAAACTTTTTTTAACACTTTTCGATTTTTGCAACATTAAGTTCACACGTCATGCCGCAAGATGCACTCAACCGCAGTTTTTTTGTTATAATATTTGGGATGGCTTTCTATAGAATTAAGGGATGATCAAATCTTGCTACTTTTTTTAATGGGATCTGATCAGAACTTTTCTTATTTTTGGTTTATTTTTTCAATTATTTTGGGTAAAATTTCGATTCCCTTTTGATGAATTTTTATTTTGACTCAGTTTATATTTAAACTTTTCATTTGAATTTGAAATGCACTGCTTGGAAAAAAATATCAACTTCTCTCCATATCCATAATCTAAAAAAACAGCCCTCATTGTTTGTAAAATTTTTAAAAACCTCTAACCAAAAAAACAATTTATGCAATTGTCCTGTCTAATAAAAAATTTAATTTGCTTTTATTAAAGTTCAAGATTATTTTTTACGCTTTCTTTTTTTTTAAATCATAATTTTTGTTACCATTTGACAAGCTACTCTACTTCCTGCATTATGCTCTACACACTTTTAACAATTGTGGGGGTTGTACAACTAGTCGTGTCGCATTATTCTCTTTTACCTTTTGATTGTCCCCCAACAGCAATTCAGTGAAATTGTCAGTCCATTTTGATTTGAATGGGAGGGTGGCAACAGTGCGCACAAAAGCATGCTACATTCACAGACATAATTTATTCATACATATTATTTGCCACAAACTTTTCTGAGACAATTTTCTTTTCACTTAGAAAGAAAAAAAACTTTACTTTAATTCATTTTCACAATTTTGCATAGTTGTTTTCTTGTTGTTGTTGTTGTTGTTGTTGTTGTTGTACGCAACCACATTTTTAAAAATCTCAAAATCCTCATTCATGACCCTCTGTAAGGATTTGTGGTAACTACTGTTGGCATTGTTCACAATTGCAAGTGGTTGAAGTGGAAGAAAGCCATAGAAATTCAAAAAAATTGTTCGTGTTTCTTGCGTCTGTGTATGCGTAAGTAGTAGACTGTCCGTTATCCATCAAGTTTCTTAAGTCGAGGAGCCCGGTTTGTTTTTTTTTTTGCTAAAGAAAAGAAAATTTTTTGTCATTGAATTTTTTTTTATTTTGCCTAGTATAGCGTGCCACCGAGCACTTATTTTTTTTATATTCTTGTACTCTAAAATTGTAAAAATTACAGAAAAATGATTAAAAGCTTTGTTGTCTGTAGTAAGGTTGAAAGTCCTTATTCTCCCGTTTCACCGTCACTGATTATCAAAAATTTGTACAAACAATATGAGTACTCGGTTGAACATCAAAACTGATCCGTTTTCTTAACAGAGACCAAGCTCTCCTTAAGAGATGATTGAGAAATAGCGGACAGTCTAATGAGTAAACGTGTAATTTGAGTGTAGAATAGTGTGCAATTTGAAGTAGCGATAAATTATGCACTCATTTTTGGCGTTCTAAATTTAACTTTTTATTGTATGAAATGCCACTTTCTACAGCGAAATAATGTTGCATACTTTGCTATAAAAAAAAATGTTATTAAAAATTCAACAAATGATTTTCGAGTGTAAACGCCCGTAAAAATGTCTCTTAAAAAAGTTGCTCACGATTTTCAACCTTACTCCATATAAAATATCACCCATTTTATTTTTAAATTGAAGCGGAGAAAAATTTTCTGAAAATATTCCTAATTAATTTCTAGGTTTTTTTTTTTTTACTTTACCATGCTAAAAGTGAACTATTGAAAACTTTGAACACATAAAAATATTAATAAATTGCGAACTTAAGAATTTTAAGAATTCAGTGAAACATGCATCAAGGCTTAAAATAACATAAATATATCATAGCATGTCAAACATAAACCTTAAAGCCCTATTAAATTTGTAAAACTTTACATTGATTTAGGAAAAGTTTTGCGTAGTGGCAATTATTGCTACGGTACCTCAAAGCAAAAGGTTGCCACAATGGTTTGACGTTTACTTTTCCCAACTCGTCCTTTAGTACAAAAAAAAAAAAAAATCCCACAAAAATATGACCCTCGCAAGCAAACAAATAAACTTTAGGTTTTTAAATTATAGCAATATATATATAAATTTTAATGTTGTTATATCACATTGGTGGGGGTGAGGGGCATAGAAAACACTTTTGTAAAAGTAGCACACACATAAACACTAGCATGCGTAAGTAAATCCATTTTAAGTGAATTTACACGCTTTAAGTCTTAAGTGAAAAGTTCCGAGAGAGAGAGAGAGAGAGAATAATGCGATATTGGCTGCTGTGACAAGCTTAAGGGTAGTAAAAGACATTTAACAATTTCTTAGTTATTTTGGCATAGCGAAAGCATTAGGGGTTTTCACACGCAACGTTGTTATTCGTTATTCGTTAAATTTGTTAAAGCTTGCCAACTGTGAAGACTCGTTTCTTACGTCAGTTGTTAATCGTTAAAATATTTTCAACACAGCTGATATTGCAAGTAAGACACAGAAACACACGAAAAGAGTAAAATGCCTAAAAAAAGTGAGAAATCTAAAATAATTACACATTTGATTGAAAAAACGATTCAACGAATAACGTTGATTGAAGGTAAATATAAGTTGTAATATAATTGGAATATATCGATGATTAATATATTCTTCATACAGATATATTTAGCGAAGACGAAGAAGATGAAGTGGACAACGCGTTTGACGAACTGTATGAAGATTTGTACGTTGTCATGAAGTGTCGGAAGGGAGTTGTAAATGTTGTTCCAAAATCAATCCATTGGCACAAAACAGCTGATTAATGTTTCACCGAATAACGAGTAATTTGTCGGGGTTGCCAGCTCGGTAAAGTGTTATTCGTTAAGCCGGCATTTTGTTAAATTTACAAAAACAAAATACATGTAGAACTTTAACGAATAACGAATAACAACGTTGCGTGTGAAAACCCCTATTGTGTTTTTTGATTTTAATGTGCACAGTAAGAAACATCTACCAAATGATTTATTGAAATTAACTTACAAATTGCAAACAATTCAAGGAAACAAGGATGAAAATCTTTAAAGCTTTCAACTTTTCTCTCTCTTCAACCACATTTTTCGAATGCCACATGATTATATCTTCCAAAAGAAAAAAATTCTCTGTGTAGGAATTACAGAGAGTTGTGTCAAAAAAATATCCTTTGACTTCATTTCTACTCCGACCACAGCACAACATAACGCCATGCCAAAAAAAAGGGTAAGCGACACGATTTGTGCTCGCTGTGTTACAATGATTTTATTTTATTGTAAAAAAATCTGCTTAAAGTGATTTTATTTCACCGCAGCGCATTCGCTCTGCTCGACAACTCTTACAGTTTCACTCGCTTTGTTACCCTTTTTCCTTTGTTTATTGACGCTTTTTATTGTTTATTTAGGATTTTTTTGTTTTTATTTATTTTTTTGGTATTTTTGCGTTTGAGTTGTACAACGACGACGATGACGCGCTCTCTTTGTGGTTTTAATTTCACCGCGGTGGGCGGTTTTACGATTGCTTTAATAGCTGCAGTTTTGTTTAAAACTGGGTTCGTTTTCCTGCCAGAAGCTATTGGGGCTGCTGTTTGTAGATTTAAGTGTAAAAAAAAAAACATTTACATTCTTTTAAATGTTCAGCGTGTTACGAGCGATACGCATGTTACGCATAAAGTTGTGAAAAATTCCCGGAGTATTAAAATTTAATTTTTCAAAGTAATTTGTTCAGTGTTTAGTTGAATTTTATTATACTTATTTTGTCGAAGATTTACAGTTCTTACATGCAGCCAATTTAATTTGCTTTATATTGTTGCAAGTGGCAAACAAATACGGATTAGGAATCTTAGAGACTTTTTCAAGGGCAGAATAAAAAACTTTGTTAAAATTCTTTACTACTTTTTAACTGTGCTTTTACCATGACATATTCTTATAAATGCACCTATTACTTTATACTTTAATTATTTATATAAAACTGAGCTTCTTTCCTTCGACCGATAAAGCTTTCAAAGTAATGTCCCCAAAGTATTATTCCTCTTAAAAATGATTAGTTCCTACTCTACTTCCTAACTTATACTTTTTAATAAATTACAAAATAGAGTTTATCGATAAAATGTACTGAAAAAAGTACAAATCTCATAACAAGTACTTCCGAATAAAGAAATACTTTTCGAACTGGTGGCACTTCTCAAAAAAGGGTAATAAATTCTTAAGAGTAGTACTTCTATATCTACATACATAGTACTTATACAGTAGATTATTTTAAAGAATAGTACTCCTCAAAAAATCGTATGTCTCATAAGAGTAGTACTTCTCAAGAGAGAATACTAAGAAAAATAAAGACAAAGCAAATACTCAAAGAGATTTTCTGCAATAAATTGAAAATCTAGGTTTTTGAAAAGTTCTATTTAATAAAACGAACTCTTTTATATAAAAAAAAAAAAACATGTGATACATCTAAATTGCCATTCATGTTGTATTAATTCAAACCGACATTATGATGAGTAATTTATTACTATTGTCATATCCATAAATGTTTTGCCCGTGTGCATAACGTTCTATGTTCCTTTTACCATCTAAATGCATGCCAGTCAAAATCAGTGATGCTTTCACTTCTCTTCACTTCTTCTATGACTATTTCTTATTCCTCTTGCTCCATTTTACAACTACATGCACAAAATGGCTTGTTAATATTTTCATTTCCGTTGTTTTATGGCTGAGTTGAGTCGGTTGAGTTGAAGTTATTCTGGTTTGCATAATATTGCAATTTATATGATGGCATCCTTATTATTATCTCAGTTAGAAAATGTAAGCATTATATGGTATATCGTATAGATAGTAGACAGACATCATTGTAATTTTCATCATTGTCGTCACTGTTGTTGTTGGTTGTCAGTTGTGGTGGTTTTTTAGTTGTATGAGTATTTGTAGTTATGACGACATTTATCTTTGTGAAGGTCATTATGCGATTTATGCTGGCAGTTTAAGTTGCGATAACAAATGGTTTTGTGGCACTGGGTAGTGTACAATATTAGTGGCAGCTAGAAATGCCCTTTGGCAAGAGTTTTACTGAGGATTAAGCTGATTATGTAGTCGTTGCATTTATTGTCTATTGTGCTTTTTAGAGCGTTATTTTCAATGGAGAATTCATTTATTTGAAATATTCACTCTAATCTTTTCAAACTAAACTTTTTCGCCCACAACCACAAAACATTTAGTCGTAGCGGAATTGAATGAAAAGAAATGTTTTTAAAAAATTTTAACATTTTATAAATAAAATTTGATACTTTGACAGACATTGATTGATGCTGCTACCGTAAACTATGACTAAACCGCTTATAGTTAATAGGGACACATGCACTAACGTTTGTTAAGTTCGAGTACATTAATGGCAATTGGCCGATTATCGCCGTGTGTGCTGGTGCTGTGTAGTAAAACATAACAAACGGATCTGAACCGATTGACCAACTGACTGATTGATGAATCACCACCACATTGAATAATCGAAAGTACATACTTATAAACAACGGAACAAACGTAATACGTGTCAACAGTATTAGTTTGGAAATATTTGAGCGTACATTACACGTTCTGTGTGAGTTATAGCCATGACCTGACGCAAATACAGTTACGCTTAGTTACACACACATGCAGGCATGCACACATGTGTAGATGCGTTCATACAGTTAAGAGCTCTTTGGATATTAAGTTCGATTGACAGATGAATAAACAGAGATATATGCAAATAGCAACGCACAAATAACCAAAATACAAATACACCCAATGAATATCCTGCCACACAGGACATGTCAGTTTATTATTAACGGAAACAAGCACTCAAGTTATGTAGGACGACTACCCAGTGAACATTTGGAAGACTAATAAACCTTCTATCATCAGTCGATGAATATATAAATCTTTTAGAAAAGTTATTTGAAATTTATCCTTTAATTGCTTGTTTTAAGAATTTTTCTAAATTTATTGTTTTTTAGTATTTATATTTCGCCTTCAACAACAATCGTTTGAAACTTTCTTTTACGTTACAAGACTCGCTGTGGTTAGTCGCCACTGGCGAACAGTTTCTCGCATACAAACTTTTAGGATTCAAAATGTTTGCTGGGAACGGTCGCACATTATTCTGACAGCGATTTGCAATTGCACTCGCACTCGTTACTTCCTTTATATGTCTCCTAACTAAATGCCATAACTGGAAGGAAAAAATTTTACGAAAATAAAATAAAACTAACCATAAGGGCACAAGTCTGAGTTAAGGATTATTTTAGAAAGATGTGTCAACAATACGATTTTAAACGATTGCCAAAGTTTAACTCCTCTTACGTTCATTTTAGCGTTCTGTTAAGTCTGTTAGTTATTTTCAAGAAAACTAAATTTCCTTTTAATCCATTATCAATCAGTGCCCCGATTGGTGTGGTACGGTATACTGAGCCAAAATAAAACTTTTTGAAAATAACCGACAGTCAAATATACTGTAGCATAAAAGCCAAAAGCTTGAGGGTTGAAATGAATATCCATTCCACGCACTGCGTGATTTATTGAGCTAATATTTTCGCTGGGTACTTCAAAAAAAAAAAAAAAATAGTCACGTTGCTATCATCAAAACCAAATGTTCCATTCAAATTTTGTTGAAATTAATTTTTCCTCTGAGGACGCACTTAGCGCTGCCAATGCCATTTAATTTGTTGCCATTGTTTGTGGTCATCCGTCGCATCCGTTTGTACGGTTATGTCAATCCGCTGACCGGATCAATAGTTCAGCACTGTAATGTAATGCTGCTTGCTATTCGCGCTGCTGCCTTTAAGTCATAATATTTCATAGTCAAATACGTCGAAGTGGTTTATTTGTTTGTCCATGACAAACATTCATGTTGTAATCAATTCTCTATTGATGCGGTAGATAAATCCAATAAATTGCACTAAATTGAAATTTCGCCAGTCGCACAATTTGTCATTTGATGAATTGGGGTCGCAAACGTGATTTCTTTAGGTTTTCATCAAACTTCATTTTGATTTCGAAAAACTTTTTACTATGAAAGGATCTATTTATATACAGCATCAATACTTTTTCATTTTTTTAATATTGACAAAATAATTCAATACATTTTGTGCTGTTGTTCAGACGTAGAAAATCCACGATTTACTGCTATCGTTCTTTTGTGACTGACATCTTATTGCTACTTTGCTGTTTGAGCATAACAAGCTTTCGCTACTTTTGTTGATTGCTGCATTTTGAAAGCGTTTTTTTTTGTTGCTAAAATTCAATCTGGAATTTTATAGCTCCTAAAAGATGTAAAGAAAGGACACTTAAAATTATCTATTTGTGTATTTATTGGAATAAATATATACATACATTTTTTTATGATATTTTTCTTACAATTTTACTTTCTTGTTGTAGTCGCTATAGTTATCGATAGCCGTAAGCTTTAGTTTCTGCAGCAATAACTTTGTTTTCTATTTTTACTGCTGTTTTCCAGTGATTTTAGCAGCATCACTGACTGATATACCAATGGCAGTAAAATGCATAAGATTTTGCTATCTGCGTCGCTCTGATCAGTTGGTCATAAGTAGATGAAAATCTTTTTTATGCCTTAGCCACTGAATTCACTATTTATTCTGTATCTCTTTGTGTTTTATTTAATCATTTCTTATAGAAATTGTACTTTTTCTTTTCAATTTAAAATAAAATATTCTTTTATACTCGCATTTTCTACATTTTTTACTTGCAGGTAAGAATATAATGCTATCTGAATATTCTTTGGGAACACTGGACGAAAAAGGTATTAAATTCAATGATTTCCTTAAATTTTATATTCTACTTATGCTTATAATGTCAGGCCCCTTCGTTTAATCGAATAATTCGTAATATCGCAATGAAGTTCCTTAATCTTTTTTATTAATATATAATAATTTTTTATTTTATTTTTGTTTTATAAAAATACAGAAAACTGATCTTAAAACAATTTTTGATTCCTACATACGATTAGGTGCTCCTTAATTTGACGACTAAAACTGTTTAACTTACTATTTGTTTAACAAAAATTTTTAAATTTTAAAATTTTGTCATAGCTTTTATTCATTTCGAAGGACTGCAGGTGAAATAGCTGCACTCGCATATAAAATGTTCTACGACTTCAAGCACTCGTAATTTATTGTACTCGGCACCGAGTGGCTTGTTGTTTCATAGTGCACTTCCTCAGACAACAGATTTGCTATGCCAATTTGGTTTGTGCAGTGAATTTGAACAACAATAATTTAAATGACGCGTGCCGCTAAGACAAGAACCCAAAAAAAATTATAACTCATAATCAATCTTTCAAAACTCTTTTTCGGCCTCTTGGCGATGCATTGATTTTACAGTTGACTCGCTGCATTCGTTGCTTTTTCTCATTTTCGGTGTTGTAAATATTTTGTTCGGGTTGAATAACGTTGACCGCAAACTACAAGTCAGAGTAGAAACGAAGTCAAATCATGTCGTGTGATCGTTCTGTCTTGCGCGAGTCTATTGATGGCTCGCTAGATTTCTATAGAACCATTGTACTCGACAGCGAGTGAATACCTCTATTATCAATTGATACCTCTTCGCTTATAAAGTCCTTTGTAAAAAAGTAAGGGTTACAAAGTTCCATATTTTCACCCTGACTATTACATACAAAATATTACCAGCTAACATTAGTGCCATTTTTTTTCGTCAGCAAATAAGAAATTCTAAAAATAAGTTGGCAACCATGTTAATGGCTTGCGCTATAAAATAAATCAAATTCCTTAACTTAAGCTCAATAGATGCACAACGCACTTGCACTCACACCACGTATGATGTTGATGATATACACCGACACTTAAATGCTCTGAAAAATACAAACTTAATCTTAGTAAGACACACACACACTAATGACACTCACTACACCACCGCTAATGAAAGTTCAACGCAAAGAAACCACACGTGATGTCTGTGCGCTACCTTAAGTGTAGCAGCTACTACGTTAACAAAAAAAAACATACATATAGTACATACATTTGCTGCATGCAACATAGCGCGGCACTTTAGGTGCACGACAACAAAAATCAAAAACAAAATATAAAAATCGAGAATAAAACATGAATTGCGCTTTTTTAGAGTAAATTTAATTATAATTCAGTTGGAAAATTACTTGTAGAGGCACTCTCACACATACGAGTGGCTGCAACACGTCCACCTGCTTCATGCCTTAAAATATGCAATTGTTTTATGCACTTTATATTAATTGCTTGTGTGTGCTTGTGCGCTGCTCAAAAAGTAATAAAAGTTGCAAATAGCTAAAACGGTAAAAAAATTCAAAAAAAACTGCAGCTTAAATTTGCGCAACCCGCTGTTTTTTGTACACTGTGTTGCCATTGCTGAAAATTATTAATGCTTCGCTGCATATTTTCAGGCTGCAATGCAACAGTGTTTATGTATGGAGCCTGCTGCACTTATGCATCGAATATAATGTGCTGCGGGTATGTCAACATTGAATGCTACTTTGAAAGCTCTTACGTCTAAGCAATTTCGTCACTATTTAATGGGTATGGCAGCAGCTGCATCTACAGCAATTGCAGCTTATATGACGCATTAACTAGCATTATTGTTTTATGCTTTATTTGCTGATATTTAAGAAAAGCGTAGCACAATTTGATTTCATTTCGTGATAAGAGAAGACGCATATGAGTGAATACCTACCTTAGAATGAATCCTCATGTGGTGGCAATGTTATTGTGCGTGCAAACTTTCCTTTTAATGAGGCACAGGAATATAGAGCTTAATCTCTTTCCACTTATTTAGGTTTGGAAACAGAAATTAGTCACTGGGAGCCAAAGCCGGAGAATATGGCGGATGAGATACCAACTGATCATTAAAATCATCATCAATAATCTTGAGCACTTTCACTCTCCGAACGACCAACATCATAACGTGAATTTTTTTGACATTTTCGGGTGAATTGACCTTAATTGGCCGTCGAGAACGTTCAGTGTTACTAGTCGTTGTACGACCACAACGAAACTCAGTACACAACTTTTTACCATTGAAGTTGATGGCGCAGAGTCCCCATAGTACATCAAGCTTTTCCTTGGTTACAGCGACGGTTTTTTTTTTTTGCAAAGTTTCATTTTCATTTCATTTCATTTCATGTAACTACGAATGCGTTTTCCAGAATGCGTTGACCTCCGATCAAGTTCAGGACGTATGTTTACCCCAGTTTACAGTCTATTTAGGCTTCTATAGTAGATGTTTGTGTGAAATCACTTAAATAACTCTCAATAATAATGTAGTGCTGGTTTTTACCGTAGCAAAATTTCATACTTTTCAATTGTATATCCTTTAATTTCTTTTTTCAAATAAAATAATGGTATAAATTTAAAAAATTCTACTCCGTGAAAGTTTTATCAAAGTATTATTTAACACAAACGCAATGTGTTGTTCATAATTATTTTGATTGTATTTTAATTGTTGAGCATAGTACGCTCATAAATATATTGTTTTGTAAGCACCCTGCAAATAAATGGCATGCTTTTAATTAACCAAAGTATTCTTCATGACTGTTGTTGCTTAATGATGATATATGTATAATGGCAAGAGTGCTTTTGTTGTATCAACTTTACATTTGCGTTACACACATGTGCCGACATATGCTTATAAGTCGTTACAATTACAACATAATATAGAACTGCGACGGAAATGTATAATGAAGAACAATTGTTTGTTTCATTAGAAATAAACAAAGCATGCTTTTAGGAGGTACGTTTGGGCTGTTTTATTTATTTGAATTTCTAAAGATTGACACTTGAGAGATTTATGAGTGCTTTGTCAAATGAGCCGTTTATACGGTATATTGATATCCAGAATAAAATGCAATTAAATTTGTGTGTTTAATAAGATTTTGTGTACATCCCAAAAGTATACTATACTATTTTTGAATATGAAAATTTTTAAACAACCATCCCTTTTTTTATTAAGACAAGAAAATATTCCTATATTTATTAACTTGTAATAAAATTTTATTTCTTTTTATTTTGCTCGCCTCATACAAAATAGTGGCAGTTTTATTATTACATTTCTATTATTTATTCATGGCAACTGAAGAGAAGTCAAAAAAAAACAGAATTATACCGAGAAATTCTGACTTTTTCCATTACAATGCCTGTATGTTGCGCGTGAAGCGCCAGAATCTCTGCTCAAATTGAGCGCAAAGGTATTTTATCCTTTATCAATTCATATCACTTGAAAAGCGGTAACAGCGACGGCAACAACAACAATAATAGTACATTAAGAACAACTACAATAACTAAGTTAACTAAACTCCCACTGTCATCAGCGAACAAGCATAACCTACTTTTATAACCAACATATAGTGGATATTTTCCCAATAGGCCCCAAGAAGAAGACGACGTTGTATCGTAATCTCCCAGCAGAGCAACGCACAGCACAGTTCGTTTCATTGATTATCATTTTGGCAACTTAATATAAAGTGAATTTTATACCTTTACGTGTAGGTAAATGTGTGGTATGCGTGCTTGTGGAAGAGGAAGAGTTTTCTTTTTGCTCTACTTGCTCTTGAAACACATCCAATTAGGAGCAGCTACCACTGTTATGGGACTTTAGTCCCTTGTTGTTTTATTTTATTATTTATTTCGTTTTTTCTGTTGCTTTTCTTTCTCTGTTTCATTTAATTTACTTCTAATTTATCACTCTGTTTTTAACGCGTTTTTGTTGCCTTAGATCTTATTTTTGGTACACAGCAAACAATAAAATTTCTTGTAGTACTTAGCCTAATAAACTGCGCAGTCCTTGCTTATAAGACTTTTTTTTTGTAAATATATTGAGGAGGAGGATAAATTAATTTATTTATGTATACAGTATAAAAAGTATATACAATTTCTTCAGTAACTTTATTCATTTTATTGCTAGCAAGAATTGTTTTTTATTTATTGTTGTAGAATTAAACTGTGACAGCCTTTTCTGTTCCAATGTTTGGATGCGAGGAGCTTTTTATTTGACTTTACAAGTTTTATTTTTAACAGTTTGTAGACTTTAAGAAAATCTTTAGTATTCTATCCTATGGTATTTTGTTTCATAGAAGTTTTATAGTGTTCTTCAGCATTGCTTACATACGAGTATGTCGGTTTAGCAAAAAGTACAATACATAATTTGAGGAGCAGTAAACAGCAACCTTGTATATCTATTGCTTACTTTTCTCTGTGTACCTGTTTTTATTTTAGCACGTTTTCCCATTGCATTCCCTATGGCAATTGATTTGTTGCCGTTGCTATTCATGCTTATAATCCTAATACTGACTGACTCAATACTTGATTTACTTTCTTGTCTTTTTCGCTCTATTTCTTGTACACCGTATTTAGTTGATTGGTCTGCTTCTGCATACTCCTTCTATATTATCACGCAGATCCTTTGAGGATTCCTAGTGCACACTTTGTGTTGCTTCTAAATGAATGTATTTTCTTTTTCCATCTCTACAGCAATTTATTATCATGAAATCGAATTTATTTTCGACGTTAATATTTTCCGTTTGTTATTGAAGTATCTGCTACAAATTCTATAGTTTTCTACACAGCTCGTATTTATTCCCATGTCATCGTTTTTCATTTGCTTTGGAAAAAACATCAAGCATTTTGTAATAAGTTTTACCTTGTCATTGTCGTTAAAAGCAGCTTGCATTTTCCTCTGCTCTACATCAATTATTTCTCTATTTTCCTTATAGCTAGTAGGTAATCAAAGTTATATCTATGGAAAAGCAATTGTGTGGAATTTATTGCGACGCAATTGTTTCCAATTACGTACTTGCGAAAATAGCGCTTTATCATTTTTTTTATTTTTTGTCCTTTATTAAATATCGATTTGCTGCTTTTGTGGATTTTTATTTGTCAAGGTAATTTGAAATAGTTTTTTGTTACTATATATGAAAATATTGACATTGTTACATTTTAATTTTTCCACTCGAACATAAAAAAAAAAAAAAAATCAAACTTTCATTAACGCAATTTACGATATTTTCAACATTTTTTTTTACGTTTATCTTTAAAATCATCATGCATTTTGTATTTTTACTATAGTTAAAATGTTCATTCTACGAATGAGTATTTTATTGTTATAGAAAGAAGTGCCAAACTTCCCAGTTATGATTGCCATATAACAGGTAATAAAATAGTATCATACATATTTTATTTCTAGAGCTGCATTTTAAAAATAATGTGAAACTCAATTAATTTTTTTTTAATTCGCGACAAGTTTTGAAAACATTCTGCATAAAATTTGTTTAAAAAAAAAACTCATTCTTAAAAACTTTTATGTATAAATTAAAATTTCTAAAAAATTGACTATAAAACGATGTCATTTGAAAGGTTGTAATAGAAAATCCTTCAGAAGTTTTTTTAGTCTAAAAAAGAAATTAGCCAAAAGTATTTTAAGCTTTTAGCCAAGTACTTAAGTTTGAAACCTTTTTTTTTTTTAAGTAATTACAAAAGAATTGTAAACCTAAGTTCATGTTTTTTTGCTATCCCAGAAGTTCGGTATCAATAATGTTATCAATTGAAACTGGATTAACGACACAATTTAAAAAAAAAAAAATAATGTTAAGTGATAAAATTAAATTACTGCAAGGATAAGAGTAAAAGTAAGAAAATAAAAAAAAACATTATTGAAGTAAAAGTTATAATCGTCCACAGCGCTGTATAATAAGTTAATTCAAATAGGATTTTTTATTTTTTCTCAAATTTTTTATTGTTTTTTTTTTTTGTTTTTTGGTTCCCTTAGAATCTTGAAAATTGCAGGCCAATTTTAAATACTCTTATGATACCCATTTGGCTAAAATCATTTCATCACTTTTAAAAATGTTGTATGCGTAGCTTTCGATGTCTTTATTTTTGTACATAAATAATGCTGATTGATCAGTACAATAATTACTAAAATAATCTAAATTTGTATCGCAATCGATTATAAATACTTTGATGCAAACAGCTACGGCAATTTCAATTCTTTTCATATTTTCGAACATATTTTGATCTGTGGTACTCGTAGTAAAACGACGATTTTTATGGTAAATAATGGTTTGTTTGTAATTCATTTCTTATGAAGCTGGTTAAATACTATTTCTGGAAAAGATAGTCTATACTGATCGCTAGTGATCCCTAAATGTCAATCTTTTAACTCAAAGCTTTTACATCTTTTTTCTAATATGCTAATAAGACTTTCTAACCCAAAAATCAAAATATGGTCGATTTTTTTTGTATCAATCTTGTGTGTGTTTTATGCACCTTCTCTGGCTTTGTATTGACACTCATTGCACATAAATTGATTCATATGCATTAAAAAAAACATCTAACCCTTGTGAATTCAATTTAAACCCATATTACAAACAATTTATAAAATTATTGCACTTATTTACAGCTCTGGTTGACCAGTAGGAGTCATATTAATACTGATGATGAAGCTTAATTCCACTGAAATAAAGCGTAATTATTGGACTTAATTGCTATTGAGTGAGCGTAATTACTCATGGTTTGCAAGGCTCATTATCATTATGTGAAATAAAAATTAGAGTTTATAAAGCTTAATTGACAGAGACTAAGATGAGATGAGGTAAAACGGGATACCAAAAAAAAGACAAAGCAGCATTATAAAATTCTTTTACGACAATAGCGCACAATGAGGGCATTAAATTTAATTATTTTTCATACTTCTGCCATGCTGTGGAAGTTTATAAATTGTGATGCCGGCTTTAGGGAAATTATTTCCTATGAAAGCGTAGAAAATTTAAAATTTCCTGCTAGAAAGTAAAAACAAAAGAGATAACACAATAAAAAGAAAATAGACTTCAACTATGTTTTTTTCGCGTTTTCCTTTTTAACTTAAATCATTAACGTCTTTGTGCGACAAAGTCATTTTCCTTTTCTTGACGTTTTTCGTTATCGCCAAGCTTTGCAAATTTGCCTTTGACGCTTGAAAAGTTTTCTCATAATTTTTGCGCAATTTTGCTGCCGCCTTTATTGTCTTCAGTTTTTTTTTTCAACTTGCGGTCAATGAACTTTGAAGTTGGCATAAAGTTCTGAGAATTTTCTAAGAATTTTCGCGCGTACTTTTTTATGTGTGCAGCGAGCGCTTTATGTGAGATATGTCACATTTTTTGTCAACACTTGAGCTTCCTTCGTAAGGGTTAGATATAAAGTTTATGTGTGTGAACCGAACTTGGGCTTTAAAATTGAAGGAGCTTTACAGTTTAGTTTCTTTTAAAAAACATTTTATATCTATTTGCTTTTAAATAAAAAATTACTACTATTTTAAGTTGCTGCTTTTTTATATTGTAACTTTGTGAATCCGCAATGATTTTCGCAGCTTTGCAGCAAAAGTTTTTACCCTCAAAATTTTTTACTCTCATTATTATTTTGCATCGGAAACAACGTGACCTTTTGACCTACATAATTTTACTTTAAAAGTCATGAGTTAAAACTTTCCAATAGCAAGTCTTTGCGTTTTTCTTTATAAAAAAATGAAATATTTTCAATTAGTGCACTATTTTTTTGAAGTATAATTTTCTACAAAACTTCTTGCTTGCTACTAGTTTGCTGAGAATACAATTTATTTTAAGTTTTTCCACACTCTTTTGCTATGTTTCTCCTCATGGTTCCTAAGTTTAAGCTTTTACTACCTCTTTACTTAACTTTTTTTTTGCTAAATTTTTCTTTTCTTTTTTATTTATTTTAGAACGTGAACCTGTAAAAAATGCAAAACCACAAGGTATTTATAAAAATTTCCTAGTTGCTGTAAAAATTAGTAGCTGTAGTCAAAAGGAGTGCACTTTGAATTTTTTTTTTTTTTGTATATAGAAAATTCCATTAATTCATATTTTATAAGTAACACTTAATGTTTGTTTATGTAAAACAAAGTAGCATAAATTTTTGCTATTCAAGTAACCATGAAAGCTCCAATTGAATTACCATCAGTGCCGTTGTTGAGTTCATAAAAAATATTTGCGGAAACTACGAAGAAACCGGTTAATTTTTAATGAAATTTTTGTGGTACAGTGTTATAAAGATCTCGCGTTATTGTTCTTATCATTTTTAGTTTTAAGTAAAAATACTTAAAACTGACGCCAAAATATAAAAAGCATTATTCTGATTGAGATCAGTCTTACAATATTTAACTTAAAATTTCTAACCGACGAAGCTATATCCTTTGGATTCCGCTTTCGGATCGTGGCAAAGTGCTTATGAATTTTTCCTTTTGAAAATAAAATCTCAATAGTTTTAAAGATTTTTTAATCGTAATATTCCGGTGGAGGAAGAGACGTTTGAAATCGTTAACCGATGAAGTTTCTTATTGATGTCAAAAATTGATAATTGGAAAAACGATAGAATATTAACTGTGCCTTAATGTTATAGTCTTGTGATTAATATTAAGTCATGTCTTGCGAAATGTAACTAAATCTGTTTGATAAGTTAAACGAGGGCCAACAAAGTACTTCAGGCAAATCAACCAAAAATCAAATCACAAACCGATATTATTTCAAAAATTGAAAAATTAAAAACGGAATTTAGGAGCTTCATTTCTGAAGAACACAAACTTTCAAACCACCCTTTATAAGAAAATCCAAGCCGGAGCATATAGTATAAATGTAAAATTTTAGTAGAATATTTGGTAAATATGCCCGTTGTCGGATAACAAAAACAGATAAAACAGATTTAACACACCACTGTTTCATCAAACCTTTCTACTTTTTCTGCATCGTTAAGTCGCTCATTCGCTCCTTAGCAATTTTTTTAACCAAAAAACATTTTCATATTCTTTTACTCTTCATCGTTAGCTATCTACTCCTTGCAATGGCGTACTAAAAGTACAATAAATTTTCAATGAAATTGTAATTTAATTTAATTTTTTATTTTTTTGCATTGTAAATCACATAAAAAATACCGACATGAAGTTTTTTTTTTTCATTTTATATAGTGCGAGTATCTGTTCGTTATCGTGCTTTTGCAAAAAAAAAGAAAGATGAAAGATCTTTGCATGTTTTCTGCTGCGAATACAACTTCAATTGCAATTTCAAGTTAGCAGTTTGGTGAATGTTTTTATTTTACCCCCCGCCCCCCTTTTGAGTATGAAGATGGAATTTTGACTTTTACTCCCCCATTAGAGTTGAATCTTATAGTACCTACTATTGTGCCAGTGCAGTGTAACTGCGCTCAATGGAGTCATTTTCAAAAGCAACGACATCATAACGTACAGCGTTGCTGGTTCGTTCGTCCTTTCGTCTTTCAGTTGCTTGGCTGTTGGTCGTTGCTTTTTTGTTGTCATTGCTGTCGCTGTTGTATCAATGGCAACCATGAGCACAATTGAGTGGAGTGAATTTGAAGTTCGGTCGTTTCTTCAAATGACTGTTTGGAACTGCAGCGTGCTGTCGCAATGTCGCGTCTGTTTCTTCGATTGATTTCTATGTGCAATCTGAATCTTTTATAGTTTATTGGTTTTCTTGTTTCCTTGTTCGTGAGGTTTTTCTTCTCATTTGCATAATGCGCTGCCGCTACGCTACCCTTGTTTGAATATCAATTTCAATGCATTTTGTCAGTTTTTGTTTCGCATGTCCTGGCACAGTTGTATAGGATATCAGAATTTAAAAATTTAATATAGTAGAGGGTTAAAATGATTATAGGGTAAAAATTGCAGAGGGAACACACTAAAGTAAATTTTAAAAGCGTTAGCAAAGTCGCTCCAAGTATTATCGGCTGGAAACGAAATTTTCATGTTAAAAATATAAAAGAAAAATTTATCAAAAAATTTTCTTCGGATGTTTCTTTAACAAAAAATTGTTTTGCATATGTGTGCTGCTTCATTTTTAGTAATATTGAATTTTACCCAAAACTAGCCAATGAATTAGTATAAATACATGGTTCAAAAATAGAAATCTTAAAATCTTTTTTTTTTGTGATAAAGATTTTTTTTTCGATTTATCTTTTTTGAAAGGACGCGATAAACCAAAAAACTCAAATAATTTAAAAGTTCTGAACACAACCCAGAACTCATTTCAAATATCTTTTTCTAATACTTACTACTAACTAGTACGCCTTGTTTTATCTCATGTGTTTTTTTTATATTGCTGTTACAATACATAAGACCAATTTTGTATACTTTGAGCAATTTTTCTTTATTAATTTTGTTTCGTGTGCACTGCAAAATCGTACGTACCACATGTGTGCACTTTTTGCTGTATTTTCCTTACACTGTGACAATAATAACGTTTCGAAGCTTCAAAAATTTCCATATGTTTGTTTTTCATATAAATAGCTTTGCTTTCTTATTTTCTTACGACATATCACAACACATCCAGTTGTGATTTCGCTGTTTTAGTGCGGTTATTTTCCCCCCACTTAAAATACTAGTAATCACAGAAACAAAACAAAATACAAATAGTAAACAGAGATAATCATAAGCAAAATCAAAATAATAAAAAAACAATAAACGTACTGTTTCATTTTTGCTTGATATCAATAGGAAAGCCCTTCATGCGTTTAGTCTAGAAAAAATAAGGCAACATTTGAGAGGACAGCATGATTTTGTTATGCATCTGTCTCTGTTACTGTCGCACTGTCAGTATACTGTCAGCTTAGGAAAAAAAATAGAAACTTTTTCCTTCCGAAAAATAATTCCAAGAATGCTGCCAACAGCGTAAACAAATGTATCCTTATGTCACACAGCAGGATGCAAAAATAATACTGGCTCTTTGTATTTGCATGAAACTCGAAAGTCTTTTGCAAGCATATGAGTGGAAACATTTTTGTCTATTTTCAAAAGAAACAGTAGGTCTTAGATTCAATAGTCTTTAATTTGGCTTCAAATCTGGAAATATACAAAACATTTTGAGTTTTCGAAAGAACTTTTTTAAGTTTGCATAAACTTGAAAAGCTCAAGAATTTTTGAAGTTGTAAGGCCATCGATGGGCTTTTGTCTTCCAAATTTTTGCGGATTTTTTTACCTTTTAAACTAAATGATTCTACGATATTTCACAGTTTTGTGAGACTTGAAAGCTTTCCAGTTTTCACACTGTTCGGTCCTTGAAAGTCTGTAAGGCAGTGTCCAAACTCACGAACATTTTTGGAAAGTAGGTACTCGTTGTAACCTTTCGACATGACTTTGGTAACTATATGAGAAGATTTCGGACTTTTTATAATTCTAATATTATTTGCCAAGAACCACATATTTCATATGTTTGCACTACTGTATCCGCCAAAAGCAAGCAGCGCTCCATATTCCACATAAAATATTAAGCATATAAAATGTTAAACATTTATTTCAACTTTAATTTTCGCTCATAATCTCGAAATAACCCTCGCGCTCATTGCAATTTGAAAGGAGGCAACAAACCTCAAGAAACGGCAACACTTTTTCATATGGCATTATTTAAAGTGATGCCATGGGAAACATTTGTGTGCGGAAATTAAATTTAATTTAAAATAAAAAAGTTACGCTAATCTTTGTTTTATGTGTCGTTATGTTGGGGACTACGCCGAAAATGTAGAAAAGAAGCTAAAAAGAGATTATCTTATTTTCTGGATTCAGCTGCCAAAAGCAGTTTTTCTTCATTTTAAAACCAACAAGCTTTTTAATTATTTACATTTTAATTAATTGCTTATCCAAGACGAAATTTTGGTATTTTTATAACGTTTTAATATCTGATATAAAAATAAAATTTTGAAATAAACTTTTAATATTCAGAATAAATTTAAACTCTGTATTTTCTTCATTTCTTTTCTTTAATATTTCACAAGGATGTCTACCGATTGCATTTTTATGTTGCTACTAAAACTAAATACTAATATTTTGCTCACATTTTATTTGTTTATGTTGTGTTTGCAGTCAATGTCTGACTGCAGGATATTTTTTTTTTTATTATCCTCCGAAGACAAACAGTATTGTATAAAAAAAAAAATGTGAAAAGGAAAACGTTGTCTCTCTCAAAGTTACGATCAATAAATTTTGTCCGTGCCATTTTCTGCTGTTGTTTTCTTTGCCACTTACGTGCTGCCATAAACTATGGTTTTTTTACGTTATTTTTTATGAAAATAATGGTAAAGTTTTTTAGGTTCTCTGAAATTTATGTTATGTTTTCTGCGGAATAGAATTTTTATTTCTCACGAAAACTAAGCCGATTCGCCGAATATTACATAAACATGACCAGTAACGAGGAATCGATTAAAAACATATCCCGAAGAAATTTAAAACCATGATTAATTTTCACTTCATATTAATGAACAATCTTTAAAAAAACGTATTTTTCCTTAGAAAAATCGCTTGGAAATAATACGTTTGTAGAAAAAACAAAAAATATCATCCAGCTTTGTAGAAGATATTTCTGACCGCTTTTCATCAATTTATTTATTTTATTTTTTACGTTGTTGATTCGTCAGCTTCTTTAAAAATATTTCTTTAAGCAATTTTGTCTCTCATTTATAGAGCATTTTTCCATACATAACCACTCAATTTATGAGCGATTTAAAATTTGTTTCTAGCTACAGTTTTTGTAAATAAGGACATATTGGACTACTTATCATACGAGTCAAGAACCAAAGTATAGTGGGTGTTTTTTTGCTAACAATAAAATATAAAAATATAGTTTTCTCTATACCAATGCATTTCTTATGACAATAATCTTCATTTTAAGCAAAGTAAAACGCAGTTTTAAAAAAAAAAAAACAAAAATTAATAAGTAGAAAAAGATACGGCGCACTATCATAATTTATATATATCAATATATTGTACAATCTCATGAGCCTTAAATGCGAGATAATTGCATACTTTCACGATGGTATTACATCAATAATTCAATATCCGTTTTGAGTTGCTTTCTCCACCTACACGCGCGCACCACGACTGACGCAGTAAATCTATGCTGCGTCGACGTCTGTTCTGTTGTTTGACAATTTAAATTAGAATTTCAGTTGTTGTTGTTGTTTTTTTTTCCAAATGCTATTCAATATTTCTTAATTTTTCTTTTCTTTTCTTTTGTTTTATTTTCTGGCTGTTTTATGCAAACATTTTTTCTTATACTCCATTAATCTGCGCAGTCAAACGTAGGTGTTGAACTTCGAGCGCGCGTACCAACTTCCGTTTCCTTTATTGTTTTCTGTTTGTGTTACTTCCGAGCCAAAGACGATGCTGGAAGCCATTGTTTTGCTTATTCGCATTCTTGTTATTGTTATTTAAAGATATTTTCCTTACAGATTTACGTACAATATTCACATTTTCGTTGGTTTCATTTGTTTGTTTTTCGCGAAGCGCTATAGCAACAGCAGTAGCTACAAATCTTGTAATAAATATTTAATTTCATTATTTTCACAGTGTAGTGGAGCAGTAAAAAAATTATACATTTTGTGATTCGTGTATTTCGCGCTGTGTTTTCTGTTTGTTTTAAATATTGATTTATTCCTTTTTGTGTTATTACAAAAATGTTGCAACATGTGAATTCAAATTAGGTTTTGCAATTGCGTACTTACGTGCAAATACATAAATTAAGGTGATAGGATTTCAAATTGAATTGGAATTTTTGAAAAGATTAGGCTTTATGAATATAAATTAAGAATACGAATTTTAAATTAAAAGAAAAATTGGAATCATGTGAATATAAATAAAATAATTATTTAATGTTCGCTGTAAATTGAAGCGCAGTTTATTACAAATCGAAATTATGAAATATAATCTTAAAATATAAATAAAACTAAATATTGCTGCAAAAAAAGGCTACCAGAACGTAAAAGAAGGCGATTAGATTTTGCTACTTGTATTTTCCGCTAAATTGCTGCATTTTCTATTGCTTAGTTTTAGGCACTAGGTTTATTAAAATATTTTCTTAACTAATGCATTTTGTTTTCTGAATTTGCAATTTGTTTAATTTTCTTAGAGAAGCTCATAATTTTTAGCAGCTCGATATTTTTTTAAATTATAAAGTTCCAAAAAAAATACATTAATGTGAGAAAAAAATTTCAAGGACTTTCTGAATTCATATTAAATACCGCTGTTGCCCCCATTTAAGATCCCTTGCGCTTTTATTCATTCCATCAGTTTTGCTCGTTACTGCCATTACTGCAGTTTTTTTTTATTTCTATGCTTTGAGGTTTCACCCGCTCTGTCTTTGGCCAAAACAAATACACTCATCAAAACAAACTTTCCTGCAGCTGATGCGCCCACGAACGACAGAGTGCTGCCAACATTTCGCGCCCATATTGCAAATATTGTATCATCAAACTCTGACTAAATGTCGTTTGCCAAAAGCAAATGTAATTTAAAAAAGTAATTAGTGCTCAAATAAAACTTCTATTTCGTGTTGCCTCCAACATTACACTGTGATAATTTTCAAGAAACGTTTGGTGTAAGATTTACTTTCAGTGGAAATCAGTTTCAGTTCATTATTTTTTTATATTTTATATTTGAATATGCTGGGCCTGCTAAAGAAAAAAATAGCCATGGCATTTTCTTAGATTCTAAAAGGAATTTTTTATTAAAATAATCGAATTATCTATTTCATTGGATGAATCACAGAAATATCGCATTTTGATTATAACCTTTGGAACTATGCTCTGTATTACCCAACATCAATGAAAAATTTTATTAATTTGTTTAATTCTCCAAGTGTGTGACCTATGTCTTATGGCACCTTTCTCACTGCCGCCTACCTCCTATACAAATGCCCTACAAACATACACACACAAATAACCAGCTGTTGGCAACACAGTTAAACAAGCAGAAATTTACCACATTGCACAACCGAACAAACAACATCATTCGAAACTCTCGCCGCAACTGCAAAAGGTGCGATAGTGCTGCCAGTTGCTGCTGCTGCTGCATGTCTCCAGGTTACTAGGTGACCCAGAATTAAAAGTGCAAAAATACGTAGTTGAAGCAAAAACGACAAAAAATGGTGAAAAGTGGCAATAGTAAAACCCCAACCCTATTTAAAAATGTAAGGTTGAGTACAACTGTCGTTAATACTGCTGCTGCCATCTGTCGTTGGCTGGTAATAAACTCAGCGATGAAAGCGACTACGACGACGACATAAATTTTTATACAAATCCTTGCAGTGCCGAGTCCTAGACCAAGTTTTTCTCAGTTGTGTTTAATATGGAGTTAAATAAAAATGTATGTTCTCTTGCAACACTTGCTTGCTGCGTGCCTGCCTGCCTGGCTGGCTTGTTTGCCTCATGAAGGTGTGTGGTGGCCCATTTGTGTTGTTGCTGGCTCAGACGGTGTGGTGGCCTATTTGTGTTGTTGTTGGCTCATACAAATTCATTCATGCTTGAAGGTTGTTCATTCGCTTCTCCATAATATTATTTTTTTATGTGGCCATCCACCTACCTACCTACATATCTACGAGAACATATATATTTATATTTTTATTTCAATTGGGATTTCCCTAGTGGGACATGATTCTCTGGAGACCATAATAGCACTGGTTTGGCTTGTTCGCATACCGCGCGTATACGACGAGTTCGCACTTGGAAATTTGTTCACGCATAAAAAAACACTTTCATTTGCTACTGAACTCATTTGGTAGTGTTGGGAATTGCGAATATAAATATTTTTTTCCTTTTTTTCATTTCTTGGATTTTATTTTAACACAAATGTTTTGTGTAATTTTTCCTTTTGACCCTTTTGTTTTTGTTTTACAAAATTAATGATCCGCACAGAAGCAGAAGCACAAGTGTTCTTTTGTTTTTTCTTTACAAGTGTTTCCTGGGTAATATATTCCAAGATTTCTTATTTGTACTTAATGACAGTATACGACAATTCTATTTTCTTAAATTTTTAAATTTTGGTAATTATTAATTTAAAACTTATTTTAGGAGGTTCTTGCTAAAATTGTTATATAAAAAAATCCTCTTATTTTTTCGCCACTTTCAAAGAATTTAGCACTTTAGTATGTGTTTAAGGTGAAAATTCTGACCTCTACGGAGCCGAAAATTAATCCACTCCCCAGAATCATTAACTTTTGACTCTTGAGTAAAAACAATACATTGGGGTTAATCATCAAAGATCAGCTTAGCTCACGTCAAAACAAATTGAGTTAGGATAATTTTTAATTCAATCTTCGTTTTTCTGGACAAGCGCGGTGACGAAATCTCTCTCAAAACTCAAACGAAAAATTAGATGTAAAACATCAGTATTTTTTAATTCGACTAAAGCTAGTTTTCCTTTGAAGAGAAGTAGATTTGTTTAATGATTTAGAAATGAAATGAAAACTAAATAATAGAAAAAGTTTTCAATTTATTTTTCATCCTTTTCATGAAATATTTATATATTTAATTGAGCTCCAGCTATATATATAGAATTGTATAAAAAAAAAACCCAAAATTGGTCCTTAAACAATGAACATATTTTTGATGTTTATCAATTCAAGAAAAATTAAAGTAAAACAAATCGTAGCACAGCGTATGATGATAGCACCAAAATATGAAGTATTTCAACAATAACTTCAATTATCTTCTAAGTGAAAAATATTGCCTGTATTTTTCTGAATTAAACTTTAAGGGCTACAAACACTCATAACTTTAAAATTTTTCCCAGCATTAGTTTTATTACTGGCAAAGTGGTTAAAAACATTTCGAACAAAGAAAAGTTATACATTGAAAGAAAACAAAATTTACAACACCCATAGACACGCTAATAATGGCTGGGTAGGAATGAACACTTTTCGATGGTTTTGTCGATTTCATTACAAAAATTAAAGTTTAGAATTTAGATTGCATTGCAAAGGATTCCAAACATCATTTTTTTTGAAATGGAATAAAAAGCTTCAATTTCTAAATTTTAATAGCAATAATTTCTCTTGCCATGGAATTTTAAAATTCGATTAAAATTTTAATTTCTTAATAACTTTTGAGAAATTTGAGTATGAAAAAATAATTCCTACCCTATGTTCGGTACGTGCCATTCAACCGCAACCATTCAATATTGCTGGGTTTCCATTTTGAACTCAGTTTCGCGCTTCATTAATTTTTAACACCAATGAAACTGCTGCGCTAATTTGCAGTATTTTTTAGGTAAAATTTAAAGAAAAAAATTTCCCTTTGAGTATTTTGCTGCTACTTTTATTGGTTGGGGCGAGTCTCACAAAGTTTTCGGGTTTTTAGTTTTTATTGCATACTTTTTGTTAGCTACACATCTAACGATTGCAATTGCTGTTAATGGCTTAACTTATAGCGTGCAATATTTTAGGCTTTTGGTGCAATTTTTCAAAGCAGCCATTTATTTACAACATGAAGTGATTTTATGTGTGTTCGTTTTTTTTTTAATTTTTAACACCTCATTTTTATCGTTGGATAATTTGCAGCAGCAACACAATTGAACATCGTTGGCCACACTAGTGGTACATCAATTTGTGTTCCGGCAACATTAAGCTGTAAAGACATCTCTGTAATGTAAGATATATTTGGTTAAAATTCTTACCCTCCCATACTTCAATAAAAATATGACATCGGACAAACAGCAGAAAACATTTCGCACAAAGTAAATTCAATGATAAACTCTGTGTGCAGAGGTTTTTTAGTTATTTAGCAAAATCGAAATTTTTGCTTTTTGTGGCCGAAAATTTCTTTTAAATTTATTTTAAGAACTTTTTAGTGCCAACAACATATTTTTTTTTGCCGTTCCGGAAATATAGGAGAACATTTTTAAACGCTCTGATACCTAAATCAACTATTCTCACAAGGACTGTCTATTGTTCTGCTGTCACTTCCTTTTGTGCAATTATCCTTCGAAAATGCTTCTTCTTTGTTTTCGATTTTCTATTGTGCTTACATTCCTAACCAATTTTTTCATCTCTTCATATTTTTCTAGACTGGCGTAGCACTGACGGTGACCATCACGATCGTGTACAGCGTCAATTGTCCGTTTCATCCGATAGCAAGTTACTGGACGAGGATATCAGGGAGGAAGCACGAGTCATAATGCGACCTAAAAAGCCACCCAGACCTAAATCGGAAGTGTTCCTTAACAAACAGGACCCGCATCCGAGACGAAAACGTTTTAGTGCATTTGGGGTAAGTAGTGTGGAATGACTGAACAATACAAAAATTTAGACCAACATTTTTATAAGAAAAATTACAATAAGTAACTTTCACAGAGTTATTTGTTAAGACTTAAATTTAGAAATTAAATATTTTAGTGTTTAAAAAAGAGGTTGACAATTTTTTCAGTTAATCAAATATGCTTCTTCATCCCAATCTATTAAAATCCGTTTGTCTTCTTCTTTTTGCAAGTATGCTACAGTGATACCGGATAGGGGAATTTTATCACGAATTTCGATATTACTAATCAGAATACACAAATAAAAATTTTTAGTTTGACTTAATCATTGGACCTTTCCTTCATAAGCACCTAAAAAATAAGATTACATAAAAATTTAGTTATTTTTTAAATTTCTTCGTCCTGTCCACACATCGTTTTACGTTTTTTTAAGTTAAATTTTTTTAATTAATTAATTTAATTAATTTTTTAATTTAATAAAAACTTTTCTGTGCCCGGAATTCACCCATCTTGATCCGTCCCTACAAAAAATTAACAATTTCACAATTGCAACAATTAATAAATTTTTTCATATATCCAATGTTACAAAATAACAGATGTAACCGTTTCGCTGCCCTAATTAAAATTTTCTCGTGGATTTTTCAGTCTGTGTCTGGCAGCACTGTTTGGCAACCACCACTGTTTCTTGCAAAAGAAAACGCAAAAAAAATCAATGCATAGTTTTTGCTGCTGGTAACATTTTTTGTTCATTTGCTGCGCTATAGTTCGCATTATGTTATTGAAATAAAGCAACTTAAGCGTCTTGTTCTGTTTATATAGTTACTTTAAATAATAATTTAAATCTCTTTGAATTTTATCTTGATAGGACCCTTTAACTCTTTATGGGTTTTTGAGTGTCCTGACATTGAATACATTAAATACGCAACCAGTAAATATAAGTGCAAAATTTATTTTTTAAATATAAAATTGAAGTAGTGTAGTGAATAGTGTAAATAATAATATCGAACAACAAAATTTCTTTAGTTTCTGTTTTGGGAACAATTTAAAAAACATTTAACGTCATAAAATTTTAATTTAACAACAATAATATAAAGGTTTCAAATTATATTTTATTAGAAAAACAGAAATTAAAAGAAATTGGTAGCGTAAAATCGACTAAAAGCATTTTGTTGCATATTTGTAGGCAGCACATTAACGTGCTCTAGACAGGGTGTGCAATAGAAATTTATTTTAATGGAAATATATTTTCATCATTGGGAATTTCTTTAAAATTTTTAAAAATTGTTTATAGGTTGATAGCAACCACTTTTTTTTTAATAGCTTAAATTATATATACATAGTAATATTTTATTAAAATATTAAACTGCTATCCGTTTTCGCGGTGCCGCGTATAAAATATCACATATTTTTTTTACATAAAATTTTTGGTATTTTTTTGTTTTTTTTTATAATTTGATTAATAATTTGGAAGCCATAATTAATTTTTTATTTTCCTTTTACATTCAGATTTTGTTTATTTTTTACAAACTTCTTTTTTTTTTTGTTAAATCTGTCGAATGAAATATATTTTTTTCTCATTTAAGCTTATGAACTTTATTATTTTATACTTTTTATTTTATAAAAATTCATAAAAAATATGCTTTATTTTCTTATGAGCTTATCAATATTTTTAATTAGTTTTTTTTTTATTATTATGAAACATTAAAAACAAATATTTTCTTTTTAGTCTGCTGTATGCATTTATGGAATCTTACAATTCCCCCAATTTTTTTGGGACTGTATATATACTTTTTTTAAGTGTTTTTGCAAATATTAGAACTATTTATTTTTTTTTTAATTTTCATATTTCAATGCCCTATTTTATTTATTAAAGAGTTTGTTCAAATACAATTTTATTTCACTAGAAATTTTTTATATTAAGAAATAAGCCCGAGCAAAATAAAAACTTTGTATATAACAACTAAAAATATTTTTTACCGAATTTCGGCTGTGGAAAAATGTTTGCCTTTTTCTTTCGATTGTAGTAACTAATGAATAGCAAGTGTTAAATTTACACAAATATAAGAACACAATTGAAAAATATGTATATTGAATGTCTTTCTTAACTTAATATTCTTTGATTTTTTTTTACAGGGTGATTCACCATTTGGCAAGTCAGATGCATACATCAAATTAGAACCACTAGGCGAAGGATCGTATGCGACTGTATACAAGGGATTTAGCAAGTAAGTATTTGTCTCATCCTTTCAAAATCATTTTACTGTGCAATTTTACAGAAGCGATTTACGTTTTCGATTTTCAATGAATACATAAATTGCATTACATGAAATATTTGCTGTTAACATGACATTTAATTAAATTCCTTTTATTGTTTGCTGTTTGTAACAGCTAATTAAATTGTGTGCCTCCACTACTTTCCACAATTTATGCAGTCGTAAATTTAGCTTTAACTTTATGCACAAATATCCGGCTATAAAGTGAGTTTGGCGTTCAATTTAATGTTCATTTATCAGTGCTTAAATCTGGGTAATTTAGCGAAATTTACGCACTCAATCAAAATTTACGCTTGAAGAATTTGTGCGGACGCCTTTGATGGAATGATTTTTACAAATCATATATATATTTCTTCAATTTGCTGAAGTAAGATTTTGAAAATGTTTGCTTAGTAACTGAAACATTCATCATTTGCCTCCCATACTCATTATCTTGAACAAGATCAAAAATATTATTCCTGTGTGATTTTCAGTCTACAGATAAAAAATCCGATTTTTGTAAGCTTAGGAAATGTTTTCTACAAATATTGTGGAACTTGAGTTACAGTCTTAATGATATACATACATTCATATAAATTCACTCCATTAATATTGACAATTAAATAACATTTCAACATCATGCTTTCATAGCAATAGAAAAAAAATATAATAATCGATTTCCAAAAGTAGGCTTAATAGCAATAGCATGAAGGAAACGAATGGCATCATTTGAAAAGAGCCATATCAGTTGTATGACTAAAATTAATCCTTGTACGCTTAAGACAAAAAAAAAAAGAAGAAAATGAGAAAACTTTATAATGAAATGAGCGTATGTGGTAAATTGCGAAACTACAATCATAATGATGATTAACTTTGAGAATTTCGCAAAAACGTCAACACGTACTCGTAGCACTAACGATTTCTAGCATCAAAAAGCGGAGAAAAAATCCTTGAAACTGGGTCATTGACATCGGCAACGGGAACCGAGCAACATGAACACAAACTAAAGAGTGCAAAAGGATGCCATGCATGTTGACATAGTTTCTGGTAACGAGATGCATGGAATACACCCATTTAAGTTGACAACGATGGCTGATGGCTGATGATAACGTAAATTCGAGCGTTGAGAAGTGTAATTTTAAAGCAAAACTCAAATTAAACAAATATTTTTAAAGAAACTAAGTAAACCAAATATTTGTTTCGAAATCCTGACTGTATCATACCTTGTGGAAAAATCAAAACTTTCACGCTTTAATTGGCTATACATATTGATGAGTATGCTGTGCAGCGAAACGTTTAATCTGCTGTTTATATTGGCAACAACTACGAATACAGAATAAATTATCGGATTATTTAAATATATTGGTTTTCGTTAAATGCTTTATGCCTCACAGGATAAGATAATAAGTATAAGAATAACAATTAAAAGTCGATTTGTTAAATTAAAACATTCTGTAAAGATTTATCTTACAAATTTCTTGTGTTGCTTTATTTTCATCTAATGCAATTTTTACACATAAGAAATTTCAACGGAAATTGTGAAAATAATAAGTCGTTTTGGAATTGTTTTTTGAATGCCAGTTGTATGTCTTCACAATATATTTAGTTGTGTCTATGTGGTGAGGCAGGATTGCATTCGGACACTTAATAGCTACCTTGCATTTTGATTTCAAAATTCCGGTCTTCAAAATGTTCCATAAGCCACAAGATCGTTTGAGGCCCTAGCCTGTTGCAGTACTTGATGAACTCAAAAGTCATCTTAAGCATACACTAAGGTGTATATCCTATAAGTTTGATCTGACTCACATAAGTTTTCTATAGTACTTAATTAGTTCATGCGGTACGGAAAGAAGATATTAACAATTATTATATGACGATAGGGTCAGAGCGAGGATATGATGAAATTGATGTGCATCCTTTGTGAGGCACAAAAGAAAAAGATAACATTAAAACATTAAAAGAAGAAAATTAATGTTAATGGATTGGATTGTCGTCCAATTAAAAAAGATAAAAATGTCATAAACTTAAGTCAACTACAAACACAAGCAGCTATCCAAGAAATCTAAAAAGGATGCTTGTAAAAAGTTAAATTTTTGATTATTTAATTGAATAATGAAAAAATTTCCAATTGCAAAAAAAAAAAAATGGTACCGAACAAAGTTATTGCATTCAAGCGAAAAACTACAATGAATGCGGAACTAAAGGGAAAGATAACTGTGATGTGAAAAGCATTCAATGGCTGCTTCCTTGCTGCGAACTTGGCTGGGGAAACGAATCAGTGCGCTGTAGCAACGAACGAACGATAGATCCAATCATTTGTAAAATTTATACAATCGTTAATAAATGTTGTTTTATTTTGAGTAGCGCTGCAAAACACTGAAATAATCGTTGTTTGGCAGCACTGTTTACAAACGGAAACGGAACAATGAACGATTTCAGTAGATAAATAATGAGAAAAACTGTAGATTAAAAAACGAGAAAAGAAGAAAGAAAAGCACACAAATCAAAGTGACCCAAAAATTAAAACCTTCGAAAAAAACTTGAAACCCGGAAGAAAAAATTTAAATCGCATGAAAAGGAAAAAAAGGGACATAATTTAACATTTGTACAAATTTTAAAAGTTGCTGCGTTGGTGGCTTAACTTGTCCCCAGGGTACAATTCGAAATTAATGAAAAATAATGGCATACAAAATTAAAAAGATTTGATGCTTAAATTAAAATAAAACGAAATATCCTTAATGAAAATGACTTTTTATAAAACGCCTTAGTGGCCTTTATAAGCGGAGATTACGTTTGAATTAGCATTAACTCTTAGCAGACAAGATTTTAATAAATTGAAAAACATTTACATTGCGTTATTACTAAAAAAGTATGTCTTCGTTTAATAAAATCTTTAAAAGAGTGTCCTTGTGCCTTAACGCAAATGAACACTCTCCTTGTGAAGCTGATGCTGATACAACAAACTATTGTTTGCAATGCAATATCAATCACACGACTACAACAATAATAACGAATGATAACAGCAACACCCATGTTATTTTGATATCAAATTTTGGATTTGACATAACACATGTCGTTTGTCAAGTCAGCTGATTTATGTATTTAACTTAGGGCAAAATAAGAGAATTTTGGAAAAAAAATAAACCACCTCTTTATCATGGAGTAGAGTGGTGAGTGCCTTATAAAATCGTCACCAAAATTAAAACGGAACCTCATACCCAAACGACCATTAATGACAACTTCGAAGTATTTTATATATAAAAAAAGCCTTTCTCTAACAAAATATTGATTCTTCGCATACCCTTATCAAACAGGATACCAAATTTGTGGCATTTCCTTGCAAAGGCAAAATCAGCCTTTATTTCCGAAATATTTTTGCATGCGTTAAAGCAGCAAAATAAAATGTAAATAGAATCATTCATTTTATAATAAATATCAGTGATAGAAATATGTTTGTCACTTTTTCTTAATAAGGTAAATACTCTTTTTTACGTTATGCACCTATAACTTTAGTAAAGTCTATGCCTATTGTTGTAGATTTGAGAGTCTCACGCAATATGGCCGTTATTTGCCAATTTACCCTAACATTCAACTGAAGAATTTCTCCATCTACCGTTGACTGCTAGCAGCAATGATTGCACTGGAGAACAGTAACAGCCGCCTTCAATGAGCAGCCGTGATTGATTGCGCCTTCAGCTGACAGTAATGATGATGATTACGCTGACGACAGCAGCACTAGCTGGGGTATTCATGTGATGGGCAGCAGGGGTAGATAAAATCACAGCGCCAACAAGAAACAGCAGAGTGGGGGCAGACAAAATACTAACAGGTCACAAGTTTATTTTTAGTACAGTGAGACAAAATTAAAGCTTGACAGAGCTATATCTGAATGTAATGAAATAAATGAATACTCAACGTCTCTAATTTATCTCTTTAAAAACTTGATCACTGCTATTCAGCCAGTCTTTGGTGTTAGTATCCTTGTACTCTAGAACCAGGCAAATAGGCGTGTGCTAGTGGTGCAATACTTCGACGTAAAATTATCTAGTATCGTATTCAGTATCTTTATGAATACTATGTAGTTCAATATGGTTCCTTAGATAGTTCTCAAAACAATTACAACTCAAAGACAACCAAAATGTTCTGCAAACGGTGAAAAACATTCAGTCTTTGCCATTTTTTTTTAACAAGTCCTTAATAAGATCATATACAATCGAATAAAAATATAAACTTTTAGTGCTTCTGAAAGTAAAAATCAATTTGAAAAATTAGCCCAAGAGAAAGAACCATGAAAAATATGGTAATTGCACACATAACGCACAATTTGTGGTAGCAATAAAGCAACTTTCCCCCAACCACCAACAACGGCAGACAACATAGCGATGACGACAACATTTAAGATAAAGAAAAAACAAAAATTAGGCAATTCCAAACCAAAAGAATCCTGAAATGGGCCTAAAATGTGGCATTAATAAAATGTTGCATTAATTCGTGACACAAAAACACTTAATGCAAAAGACGAATAACAAGAAGACACATTCAAGTTGGCAGCGCAATGAATTCTAGAAGGAAAAGTAGGAGTATTTTGTAGCAAGTAGGTACCATAATGTGTGTAAAGAAATATTTCTTACATAACGTGGTGACACTTTCACGCCTGGTACTATAAACACACAGTCAAACAAGACAGCAAGAAAATATTTGAATGAAAATAAAAAAAATTTTATGAGGAGCAGCAGAAAATCACTAACACACAGAAATGAAAGATTTTTATGTGAGTGGTAGAAATTGTCTGGAGAAGAGGAGCTAAAATAAGGATATCAAAGCATCGTCAACGCGTCGCTGTCGTTGGTCGTACAACAACACCGAACAAATTAAGTGATGCCAAAGCGGTAAGTTCTTCTTGGATGTATGGAGGGTACGAAATTCCGTTAGGAAAGCAGTTGAAGTGTCAAATTAGGTTAAATTATATGACACCTACGGTTAGGTACTTTTGTATGTAGGTGCTATACACGTCCAAGAGGTAGCGAGTGGTGTGTGGTAATGGAATGGCTGAAGAATGTGAAGCTATGCAGACTGAAACAAAGGCAAAGAGAGTAAAAATTTACTTTATAATAAAGACCATAAAATGTTGCCTATGAAATGAGGATTTTTGTGGCGTTTCGTTCGGATATCATTGAATTACATGAACATAAGTTAATGTATGAGAGGTAGAAATAAAAGTATTAAAAGTTTTAATAAAAAGTTGACTATTAAACAATTTGCTACATACAAACGTATTAGGCCTGCGTTCAGCATCCACAAATAAAAAATTTTTGTTTTAATTTTTTTTATTAAATAATTTTCCATATTTTCAGTTTAACACATCAGCGAGTAGCATTAAAAGAAATTAGACTGCAAGAGGAAGAAGGTGCCCCATTTACGGCAATACGTGAGGCCTCGCTACTAAAAGAACTGAAACACTCAAATATTGTAACACTGCACGATATTGTACATACACGTGAAACACTGACATTTGTTTTTGAATATGTGGTGAGTATCTAAATGCATAATATTCTGATTGCAAAATGTAAACCTAATTTTTTTTCTACTTCCCTAGAATACCGATTTATCACAGTATATGGAAAAGCATCCGGGCGGTCTGGATCATCGTAATGTACGCCTGTTTCTATATCAATTACTGCGTGGCCTATCCTACTGCCATAAACGACGTGTACTGCATCGTGATGTTAAGCCACAAAATCTGCTAATAAGCGATGTTGGTGAATTAAAATTGGCCGATTTTGGTTTGGCACGAGCAAAAAGTGTGCCAAGTCATACGTATTCACATGAAGTTGTTACGTTATGGTACCGTCCACCAGGTGAGCACATAAAACGGCAGAAAATTACATTGTTTAGTTTCATTAAAAGAAAGAAAGTTAAGTTTGTTAGGGAACTCAAGAAAAGTTTTTGAGTTTTTCTACAGAGTTTCAATTAACATTCAATGCAACTTTATATTTTGAACTTAAAGTTGATGAAATATCTTAAAGCAAAATTTAACTGCAAATGCAAATTTATTCAATGATAATCGTGACATTGTTTTAATTAATTAAAATTGGATTAAATAAATATGTAGTTATTCTCAAGACAGCTGTAGTTGTATCTTGTCGCATTATCTAATTAAGCCAACAAACAAATATTCTTCGGTAGCTTTAGTACTGTATACACTAATTAATAGTGTTTTCACACTCATCCCACCCACTGTGAATTCAATTACTTACATCTCGTATTTCAAAACAAAACTCAATGCACTTTTGTTCGAATGCTTCGGTACCATTATAAATATAACATTTTGTGCTAAAGTATTCATTAAGATATGTTTATAATATTGGTTTCGACACATGATTGAATTGCTGAAACATCCTATTGGCTGGAATATAAATTTGAAAATCATACGAAATACAAATTCCAGTTTGTTTAATAAAGTTTTTATATTTTAGACACGTCCAACACAAGACCAACTGTTTTAGTAATACTTAACTTACAAACAGCAAAATGTTTGGTCATTTTTAGATCATTTAGATTTTTTAGATCATTTTCATTCCTTATTTGCTGTAATACTTTAGATAATTTCGTGTTTGGCATTTTTAATCGAATTCCTTAAAAATTCCAGCGATTTTGATATAAACTGTAGATTCAAAAGAGCACAGAGCTTTAACCCACAATGGTTACTCACTTCAGAGACTGCGTCATTGCTGAAGCATTATCGCTCTTACATATATCAAAATGTTCAAAGGTCATGGCTATATGGTTGATAAAAATAGCGTTTTTTTAAATATTCCCACTTAAATATTATAAAGTTTTTTAAGAACTCTGAAAGTAAAATTTAATCTAAGATTTAAAATTAAAATAGAAAAACTTTGTATAAAAAGTACTTTTTCGTTTTGAAAACAAACAAACTTTGTTGTAACTATTGTTCAGGTTGTAGATGTATTCTACCGTTTTAAGATCAAGGGCAGAAAGTGAACATTACATTGTATTTCTGAGTGTTTTGTACCTACATATGCATTTCAAAAATGAAAAAACTTATAATAAACTTAAGCTTTGAAATATTTCCATGAAAAAGCTCAGCAGAATAAATAAACACAAACTGCTGTTTAAGATTCAGTCTTGGGAGTTGCTAAAAGAGTTTATTAAAAACAATAATTTATCAGCAAACTCTTTTTTATTTAAATTCACACATTTATCAATTGCTTTTAAATTATAGCTTCTCCATTATCTCACATTCTGTCAATTTGTTTTTTGTTTAATCTCAGACATTTGTCTATAGATTCTGTGCTTTCATGCATAATTCATTAACACACCTTGTCGAAAAAGTAAAAAACAAAAATCCCCTGAATGAATGCATAACAATCTATTCTTTAGAGAAAAAAAAAATTTTAATTGAATTATGTTTTTAAGCTTCTTGCATAAAATAATTTCTGAGTTTTTATATTTTAAAAAAAAAAATTTTTTTTGACGATTCTGTTGCCTAACGTTGAAGCAAAAAGAGTTTCCAAACTTTCCACTTTTCCCCTTTTTGACTCAACTGTCGTAATAACTGGTATTAATTTCCATGTTAATTTGTTTGTGCCAGCTTTGTTGATGACGATGGATTTGCCTGCTTGCTATAACAGGACTTACCGCCTGTGCAAATAACAAAGGATTAAGGATTTGTTTTGCAAGCAAACAGTTTTATTGTGGCAGCAAAGCTGCTTCTCTACTTGATGTTTTTAAGCACATTGGTTAAATGTGTCCTTTTTAAGTGCATTGTTTGTTGTTGCCTTCTTGTAAATCCCCAAGAGTTTTATGTAACTAAATGTTAAGTACTCTCATTGGAAAATACTTGCAACATTTGTTGTAAAATATGTTGTGAAAAGTGAAATTTATTGTATGCGACTACTCAACTACAAATTACAAATCCATTTTAAATTTCGAAAACTAGGTCATATCTATGAATAGTCAATTTAATCTATGACGCAATTTGTACTTCCCACGGAACATATCACAATGCCATCATCAACATCATTTTCATTGACATGTTTACAAACTTTCTTGCCGCCGCTTCCCACTACTCCAGCCTAATAATTTGTTTACAATGCATTTGGTTATGGCTTTCAAGACCAACACCCGAAGCACAACAACACAATGAATAGCACTTTATATAACAACGACGTCCTTTATTTTTCGTTACAAGTAATGTCTAATTTTTGCTGTTTCATCCCACAATATACCATCTAACTAACACCACCCCCCTGACTTACTCTACTACACTAACTAACCGCTTTTGCTTTTAGCCAACAATTATTGTCACAATAAATTATCTCTAAATAAATTGCTGTTGCTATATCTTCCTTTTCCTCTTCCTTATCCTCTTCCTCTGTTCGGTGTTAGCCCATACTCAAGGACAAGGCTTCTAGTACGAGCATACCATAGTGTTGTTTTTGTTGTTGTATTATTTTTATTAAGGATTTCGCTCGTTATTAGTGGTACTCGTCGTATGGTTGGTCTCACTACACCACTGCTGTATTTGTTTTAGAAGCCAAGTATAAACTGGGTATTACGCTTGGTATTAGCAATGAAAGCGGATTCTACCACTACTCAATGTATTATTAGGTATTAGCTGCGGCATATTCCTTTCAGCTTTTTCTTTTTTCGCTTTTTCAATTAATCGCTTCCGACACTTTTGTTGCTTTCGTTTGACTTTAGAAACTTAAAGTCATTTTGTGCTTAAGACTTGCAGCAATTTTAAAGTTTGCGTTTCTTTTATTCCCCAACAGTTCCAAAACATTTTTGCAATTAATTTTTTTTTTTTTAACTAGACTTCCGAGTTTGCATAAATTTATTTGTCTTTGAGCTAGTGTTTTAATGCTCAAGTAAAACCCGTAAATAATTGAATCGATTCTTCTTCATTTATTTCGAAAAGTACTCTACAACATGTTAACATGACTTTATTGCCTGTAGTTCAGAAAAACCTTTTCATAGCTACCCAAACACAATGTGCATTCCAACCGAAATTTCCAAGACGCATATCGTACTTGCTTAGCATTAGTATTGCAATCGATCGTATTTTGAATAATAAGTTAGATAAAAAAACTGAATTTGAGTCATTAATTCCTGGTAGCGGAGAGTTCTCCGGTGTGTTCCTAAAAATATTTCGTCCTTAATAGCGTGTTCGCTGCGATCTTAGCTATTTTTTTTTGTTTTTCTACTTTTTTGATATGTTCGTACTTACGCGATCATTCTGATCTAATTTTATTTCTCTATTTGAGATATTTTCGAGAATAAACATTTTTTTGAAATTCCGAAGTCATAGCTTAGCTTTCGGCTTAAAATTTATATTTCTAATATCAATAAAATTAGTGACAGTAAACATGTTCTATTTGTTGCGTCGTCTTCTTGTCGATCGCATATTACCGTTTGTAGTACTTCACTGATGATGGTTTTAGCTATAGCTTCCTACACTTCCATATCCGTTAATGCCACATTTATCGATTTATTACTTAATGAATTTAAAAGCTGCTGCTTTTCTTTGCACAAATCCTTTAGGGAAATAAGTGATGTGCAAACGAGGAGTATATGCACATTGTATTTGGATACTCGATGAGTGTGTGTTCCGGTGTTTGTTGCATAAATTGCATTACTCTGTGGAAAAAATGAAAATCTGGTAGATAGAGAAAGGTAGCAAATTGTATCATCCATATGTTAGTATGAACAAAACTTTTGTTATGGAAAAATGTTGGTAAGAAATATTGTGCAATTTACTTTGGAAATTAATTGAATTGCACTTTGAAAAATTGTATGCTAGACTTTGTTCCAAGAATAATTAAAAAAAATAAGTTATTTGCACCAAATGAAATGAATTTGATGATGACGCATGTTGTGTTTAACAATTTAAATTCAGTTTCATTAAATTCACTTAAAAATTTTACGTAAAATAAAAGTTATATTAAAAAATAAAGGCTGCAGTGTCGAAATGAAAAGACAAAACCCAAACACTTGAACTTCAACAGCATTTTAAAGCTGCTCTAAACATGTCCCAAAGGATGTTTATTATAAGTGTATGAACAGAAAGGAGATACGAAGTTTCTCATTTAACTTAATGTTAGTTTGCGAAAATTTCTATTTCCAACAAAATAGTTTTATGACATCGTCATAGGCCAAAGGTTAGGTCATGCAAATTTTTTCTTCTCCCCAGATATTTACCTTACATAAACTATGACGATGGAATTTTGTTTTTCATTATTTACTCGTAATCCAAAACGTGAGTGTATGTACGTGTGTGTGTGCACAAGCAATTTGTGACACATAATTTAGTTACAGCTTTTGACCTTTAACTCGAACATAGGTTTTTCACTTGTTTTTATCTACTCCTACCATGCGGATGAATAAGTTGATGAAAATGCTTATGGCATATCCTTTCACATCTTCAACTTATGCATGTCTTAAGCTTTTCAAATCCGAGAATTTTTTTTACAAAAATATTTCTCATTATAAATGCGGTTTGCAAGCTCTCGATGGTTTTGTTTCATTTTTTTGCTCATTATTTCTTGTGAAAAATTGTGTTAGGTCAGTTTGATGCCGAATTCTATCTAGAATGTTCTTCAATATTTCAATTAATTTTTTAATTTTATTTTTACAGATGTTTTACTTGGCAGCACTGATTACTCAACGTCACTGGATATGTGGGGCGTTGGCTGCATATTTGTTGAGATGGTCACCGGAATGCCAACATTCCCCGGTATACGTGATACATATGATCAATTGGATAAAATTTTTAAAATACTTGGCACGCCCACAGAGGAGACGTGGCAAGGTGTAACACATTTTCCTGGTTATAAACCGCATAAGTTAGGTAAGTGGAAGAGCATTTTTTTTTTTTTGGTTTGAATATGATAGGTATTAATCGTTATTGCTCATTAACCTTCAAGTTATGAGCAATAAAAATAAAATAATAAGGCTATGCTGCATACTAAGTTTTAAACTCTTAATCTCAGTGGTCCCAAAAATATAGAGCCCCTTATGTTTGTAAAAATCATATTGTGACTAGCTTTAGGTATATCAATTACATCATTTTAAAAGACATTTATGCCTTTACTTATTTGGTGTAAATTTGATTAATGAGCTATTAACGAATACTGAGATATTAATAAAATAAGCCCGATAAAGTTAAAAACTCGATTTATTTTATTTGAAGCTAAACTGGTGAATTATTCGTTGAAAGTATTTACAGATTAAATTGGCACCCCTCATATCGTTCAGGCTCTAAATATTAAATTAGAAGAATTTCTATAAGGGGCGTGACAATTCGTCAATATGAAAACTTTTGGTGAATTAAGAAAACAATTCACTGGTTTTGAATTTTCAAATTACTATTTTTTCCGGGTGATTCATGAGATAGTGCCATGTGAAAGGAGGCCTTATCAGCCTAACAGAATCACTCCATCTATTTTTCGATAATTTTGCCATTTGAAGACCTTATTAATTATTCAGTACTTTAATGAATTTTTATGGCTTTGGTACACATGACTTATTATTCGTCAAAGTATGTACGTCTACCGAATTAATAATCCTTTATTGATGACCTGCTTTGGTACAGCATATTGTAAAATTCTTATAAGTATGCTGCCTTTTGATTTCTTTAGCTGAAATAAAGCTCTCATATGATTCACTGATTTTCTTATTTATTCTTTACAACTTGGTTGCTCCACAATTTTCTGTAATTTGCTCCCTTTCATCTTTCTAAAAGAAATGCAAATTTTTCTGCTCCAAATATTTGGCATTTCCGCTTTTGCATGTCATGTTGTTTTGTATTATTGCTTTATTTGTACATTTCTTTTTTCTCTCTTTCTTTCGTACTTGCAGGTTTTTATCGACCACGTAAATTAGGTCACAATTTTCCTAGACTCTACGATATTGTCGAAGGAGAAACGATAGCGAATGCCTTCCTGCAATTAAATCCTGAAGAGCGTGCTGGTGCCGAGGATGCGCTGCTGCATCCATACTTTGCACAGTTGCCAAAAAAATTATACGAACTGCCGGATGGTAAGTAAAGTTAAAATTTATTTTTGTTAAAGCAAACGCATTTTATTGGCTTCATAGTTTACAAAATATAAACAAAAGAATTTAGTTCAAGTATTTTTGTTTACGTTTTATATGAAGTTCTGACAACTACGAAGCCACATTTTGCTCCCAAATTTTCTCGGAAGTACGAAACTTAATACTTATATTATTCTCATAAGGATGTGAAATTAATACTTTTGGTATCAACGATTTCGGGGAGAGAGGAACTCAAACTTTAATCGAATTTTCAATATTTCTCTTATTCAAAAAATGTTTTTAAGGTTTTATTTTAAAATCGGTATATCGCTATGCTTTTCGTGCGTTGAAACTTTTACTGCACACTTTAATTAAATAAAAGTATCGTTTATTTGCTTTTTTTTTCTTGCTGACAAGAAGTTTCCCAAAAATCTTGTACTTTTTCTTACTTTTCTTTTCGTTACGTCACTGAAATACGAAGAAAATAAATGAGATAAGCGTTTCATATACAAGTTGACAAATTTGTGCAGCTGTTGTCTGGCAAGAAGACTGCGGGTTCTACACACAGATTCCAACTGCGCACAAAAGTTTTAATTTTAAAAAATTGTCACAATCATTGTCAGTGCCAAAATAGCAATGAGGATAAAGCAAAGAAAACATGTAGAACCAGAATATAAGTAACAACTTGAAAACGCTCCTTTTGAGTTTGAACAGCAAGTTATTTAATTAAGCAAGTAAAACATTAACATCAGCATAGTTTTCTGAGAAGAGATATCGAAAAATATTTATCTTATTCTTGGCGAAATAATGTGCAAAAGTGTATTGAATGACGTTGGTGCAGCTAACTTTTTTTAAGAATGAAATTATATACATTATGTGTATATATATCCCCAATCTTTGTCTATTAATATATAAAACATAATACAGCAAAATAGTTTCCAATTATTTAAAGTTAATTTCGTACGTCAAAATGTCAGTCTATTTATCTTGCAGTCGAAATCAAATATTTGCCAACTATCAGTTCATACGCAGCTTCAATGTTTATTTGTTTTCCTTTGTCGCATCCGCAATGTGATATGAACCGTCTATCCTTTTGTGGCTGGCTGGTTGGTTATTATGGCTATTCTACTGTATGCAACTACTATGTAGTTATGTCCCGAAATGTATCCACCATTAATTGTGGTTTTTACGCTGCTGTGTTAATCTGTACTTCCGTTCTGTAGTCTGTCAACTCATGGCTTTTCAATAGGGTCAATAAACACGACATATGTGCGTACAGTGGTTTCAATATTTTAGTACCCACATAATCCGGTATTTTCCTCCGACTCGCAGTTTTTTCGTGGGCTCCTAATATCGTGTTCTATATATTATGACCGTTGCAGATAATGAAGTAAAATCTAAGAATAAAGTAATCTTAGTCCGATTAAACAAATTAATGTTATATAACTTTACGACTTGATCTCAAGTGTCCCATTTTGCATCGAATACTTGAAAAAACGAGCCTATCACCGAAATATAAAATATGTTTCTCCCAAATCGATGAAATTGTCCCGTTTGGTTTATCGATTAGAAAAATAACTCAAGGCAACAAAAATATGAAGATTTTTTGCTCTGTATTCTAAAATTTCTTCTAGGACAGTTTTGGCTGTATCGATCCGAAAATGATCTCCATTGTTCTCAGCTATATTGCAAAGCTCTGGTTATTGCGGTGCTTAGGGCTAAATATGTCAATAATTGCAATCTTAGCTGACTTCTTGCAACTATTTTGGGTGCACTACTCTTTGATTACCTAATCGTAAATAACTAGCCTTTGTCTTTAAAATTTATTATTTTTGTTCTGATATGAGAACTTTCCTTCCTTTAGGAAGGAAAGTAAGCTATACCATATCTGTAGTAAAAAAAAATTAATTATTTTTTAAATAAATGCAAGAAGTTTCTCAAAGACGTGGTTTTCGAAATTTTATACGTCAAAGCTTTCGAAAAATAAGCTTTAATCCGTTTTACCTCACCCTACTTAACGCACCACCTCACCTCACAACACCACCCCTGACTTCACTTCACCGCATTACATTTCACCTCATCTTAGTTCACCTGAACTCTCTTCAATTAGTTCTGTCGGCATAAATCTCCTTTTTCCGATGTATTTTGTTCCACTGTCTCTTCGTCAGTTTGTTCTGTTATTATTTGCTCAGCGACAGCGACGTTGTCAACCGAGACTGTTGATCATAGAAAACCGCGAACTCTTGCACAGGTTATTGTTGTTTTTGCTGGTTTTATTTGATTATGTTTTTTGTGGCTTAGGCCGTGTATCACGTGGGCTGGCGTTGTACGCGAGCACTGTTATAATAAATGGAATTAATTAAAAAGCCAAGAGCCTTTCGCTATTTAATTGAAGCAATAATATCCGTAAGTTAAAACCGTTCAACGCGTCAGCCATGTGCTCTGCTTTCTCGCTCTAAGCGATGTATCCTGCTGCTACTCCACGTATTATTTATTGATATCCTCTCGAGATAAGTTATTAGTTACTGTGGATAAGCATTCATCTAATTTTCACAAATGCAATTTTTATATAAAATTTTGGTTATTTCTAAAGAGTTATGGATACCAAATTACCTTTTTGTAATGGACTACTTTTATGCGTAATTTTCTTTGATTAGAACGGAACAAATTTTTTAAGCATAAAATTTTAATTTGTATGCATATTCTTTAAATTGGATTTTTGAAAACTATGCATACATATACGTATATATTAGACAGCTTATTATTTAACTGCTTTCATTAAAAATTAAATATATGCTCACAAATTGTTAGCTATAGCAACAAATAGAAAATGCTTATAAATCCTATAAAAACCTGATAATCTGCAATAGCTATGTTTGCGTTTTGTTTTTTAATTCCACTGGAAATAATTTATTAATCTGATCAATGCATTAAAGTAAAGCTGCGTAAATCGCATATATTTGCTCATTAAAATTTTTAATTAGTTTTATTCATTTACGCTTATTTAGGCACGCAATTCGATTTTAATTAAAATGCGGATTTAGTAGTAACTATTATGCTACAACATTCACATGGTCTTACCTGAAAAAGCGTTAGCGAATATACATATAACATTTTTTGCTCCAATTCCTTGTGCACACATTTTACCCACATTGGTCTGTTTGTCTTTTGCACCGTATCCTATTGAACTCAAAAAACGCACTTGTACATACGCGTCATTTCAGGGTTCGCCATATTTCACTTGAACGCTACTATGGCTCCTTTAGGAGCAATCGTAAGGAAAACAAATACTGTCTGTCGTAAATACTTCGGAATTGCAAAAAAGCTGTAAAATATGCGTTTAAAATCTGCATTTATGTATTCTTCTGTGCCACAGCTGCATCATCGGTTGTTTTTTTAACTTAAGTCCTCTACTTGACCAGCTCCTTCAGCATTTTGCCTTACTATTGCCATAGTTACAGTTTGATTCCATAGAATTTTGCATACTACAGTGGGGTAGATATCTCTTGATTATATTAAGAACATAAGATTGTATTTGCAAAGCGATATTTCTTTTAAGACATAGTATTTGGTAAAATAATGACGCCATTAGCTGGTAATAAAATTATTGTATGCTTTTCTTAGGCAAAACTAGTTTTCTTAAATATGTATATGCCTAAAAGTATGCAATGTTGGTGTTGTTCGAAGACCACTCACATACCATCCATACAACGATATTGACAAGTTTTTGTTTTACTTACAATTAGCTTGCCACATTACTTCTGCATAAACTGAGTCTCCTTCGGTCGCTGTTCATGGGTTATATCCTTTAGTATGTCTAACACTGGCTTCGTAAACCACAGTAATTCTTCATTCCATTTTATACCTTTAGGCATAACTACTAAGCTGGTCGGTAACCTACCTGTACACTTTTTCTATGCAAACCTTATAAATACTTCGTTATGGATAGCTCCTACATTATCTTGCTGAGTAGATACTGACGTACATGAATGACAGTTGTTCAACTTGAAAATAAGACCCTACAAGAGTAGTTTTTGTTTTGAAAATCAAAGAGCAATATTTTTCATTCCACTGTGCGTTGCATTTGCAGCAAAGCACTCAACGTATTTTCTGCTTCAAATGCATTCGCATTTTGCAAATGTTATGATGTTGTATTTGTGTGCGTGCATGTGCATGAGTCAATTACACATGTACAGGAATACAAGCTCTTGAAAACTAACTTTAGACAATAATACGCCCACTAGTTGTTTTTGTGCATTTTAGTAATTTGCATTTATCGTTGCATTTGTGATTTTCCACAGCAAAAACAAATCACAGTCAAGAGCGTAGAAAGGGGGACGGAGGATACAGCCTCCTACTTGAAATCCGTTTGATCCCACGGTACATTAATTATCGGGCACACTTCGTGATGTTAAAAATTTTGCGTAGTCTATATGGGAATTCAAATATGAGGCTACGCCTATGAGCACAATAACAGTGCAGAGTTTCCGTTTCATTTTTGTGAAGTTTTCGTTGATTTTGTGTCGACAAGCGCTTCAATTGTTGTGCTGGTTTTATTGTTGTTGTGTGGTGATTTTTTTGTGCTTCCATAGTGATTTAATGCAAAAGTGCTAACGCATACAATTGAACAAATGCAATGCATACAAAATTTTCTTGGTCGTTTTTCTCTTATTGCCAATGTTGCCATTGTTTCAATTGTTTTAACAAACAAGTGAGAGTTTTTTGTGTCATTAAGTTCTCTTAAGTTAAAGTTAATATTTTGTTGATACAATTTAAAATAAACTTCGATATTTTTAACTTTGTTGCATATTTTTAGGCGTGTATTTTATTGCTGTTAGCAAATTATCAATTGAAAACACGTATTTTCTTCTTTTAACCATTTTTCCCAAATTTGTTTTTAATTCCAGAAACATCAATATTTACCGTCGAGGGTGTGCATTTGTATCCGGAGCCGAATCGGCAAAGTAAATGAAAATTAAAGCAAGTTCTGTCGCTGGATGGTGTGCGTCTCTATTGTTAACAGCAGCCATAAATGATGTTGATGATAACAATAATGACGTTGAGGATGTTAAATAAGGAACGTAATTTAATTTAATTAAATTAAAAGAACCACAAAATAATGTGAAGAACGTTTTAAAGTTAGAAAAAAAAAATCAACTACAACAAAGTGAACATTGTAGCAAAAAAGGAATATAATTTGTAATTTAATTTTTTTTTAAAACAAACACTAAAGTTAGTATTTGAAAAAAAAAGAAATCAAGCATAGCCGGAGAAAAGTTAGCATTAAAAAAAGTTACTTTTTAACTAAAAATTAGCAGCAAAAGTACATAAATTAAACGAAAAAATTGAACGCCAAAAAATTTTAAGGGAAATTTAATTGATTGTTTTTTTAAAAAAATAATTTAATTTAGTAAACAAGAAACTTAACTCAATGTAAAACGAAACAAAAAAAAAATGCATACAACAACGCGTGCCTCAGGGTCCTCAGGTCCTCGAAGAGCTATGAAACACGACAGCATAGTAACATACATTATACTACAGCACAAAAGAAAAACAAACAACAATTTAAAAAAGATACTCAAATTTAACCCATAAAATTTAAAAAAAACTTACGCGAAATCGGATCATAATGTAATAATGATAGCCAAATTTCACCACTTACCTAATAAAAGTTTGCGTTGTTGACATGGCGTAATTTTTTAAATTTCCCTTTTTTTACTTTAGAAAAAAGAATAGTAGTTTTGTCTACTACTGTTTTTTAAACTACAACTCAGTAAAGTGTTATGAAAAAATTGCCAATACCATTAGTTTTAGTTTGTATTTGTAATATATTTATAAAAAAAAAGTATCATGTATAAATATTTTTTTCTTTTTTATCATTTATGCTTTAACTTTAATTTAATTATCTATAAAAACAAAAACTATAAATATTGTTTAACATCTGCCTTTGTAATTTTGTTTATAATTTTTAATTGCCTCATACATATATTTGTGTTTATCATAATTTGTTTGACCATCATTGAAATGTTTCCTATAAAATTTATTTTATTTTTAATAAAACATATGTAACTATATATCGTATGTTTGCTGCAAAAGCGGCATAAGTGACATTTTAAATGTAAAAGTAGAAAATTGCAATAAATATTCTCAAGCACTAAAGGGTTACTTATGTGAACTTCGTTCGGTTTTGCAGCGAATGTGCCTTAAATATACAAAACACTCTTAAATAAAAATAATCTTAACAATTACTATAAAAGTAAATAATATTAATTTCTGTTTGTTAAATTTCATTTGACTTTCAAAATACTTTTTTTTTTATTTTCTACTCACTTCCATACTTTATTTTAAACTAAAAATGATTTTCTCTTTATTTTCTTTGCTTTATTCTTAACTTTGTTAATGTACAAGTAAGTGATGATTATAATTTGTATAAAAAAAAAAAAACCAACAAACAAGTCCAATGAAAATTGAAAGAAAGAATTTAAACATTTTTTTATTATTTAGTTATAAATAAAAAATTATAATTATGAAAAAAGATTGTATTTTGTTTTTATTTGGTTTTTGCTTGTTTAACATTTTTTTAGATGTTCCTTCTAACCTTTGAAATAAGTTGTTTTATTTTTCAACAAAAATTTAATGTCTTTTGGGTAAAGCCTTAAAAATCAGCGATGTACTTGATAAAATCAGGGAATGAAAGCTAGAAGAAGAAAGTAGATACATCTCAAAAGCTATTGTAATTATTCTGGTTCATCATCAGCTGTGGAGAGTGGCAGTTATTTACTGAAGTTTTTTTTTTAATAAGCTAACCCAGTCTTTGAACATGGAAAATAAGACATAAATGTAACTTCAGCTTGCGAGATTTTTTAATTTCAGTTTTAGCAAAAACAATACCAATCCACCTCGACGTTTTGCAGTAGTCGAGCCTTTTGATGCGAATTTTCAATAAAGAATACATAGAACTTTCACTTTTTTTTGATAAAACAAATAGCTGTCATTTCTTATTGAAATTTGATTTCGATCGGCAATAGTTATAAAATTTGTTTTTGGTTTTTCGAAAAGTAATGTTTTTGCGATCAATACTGATCCCTCCAATTTTTTTCAAACAAAATAAATTTTTTTCGTTTATTTCCTTTATTTATAAGAAACATCGCTTTTTTCAGTTAAATCGATCGCAATTTCATAATTAATATATATTATCATATTTGTTTTGTTATGTTGTTTACATTAAAATCTCCAAAATATTTCGTATACTTTAATATATTTTGTTAAAGGTCAAGATTTGCATCCGCGTTTTTTTTAAGGCAGATGAGGGTCTCAAATACTTTAGAACTTTTTTTACACATTATTCTGCAGCCTGTGCTATTTTAGAAATATATCAACTAAAATGTGCTAAATACATATCCTGCAGTTTTTATTTTCTTGATCAATTCCGTATTTGCCATGAATTTTCCACAAATTAAGAAAACAATGCAAACTTTTATGAAAGCTCATAATCATTATAGCGTTGAATTTTAAGTAAATTAATTTTTTAAGTGTTGTCTAAAGGCCAAAAAACAAAATTTTTGAATAAAAAAAAAAACAAAATTTAAAATACCCTACATTTATATATACAATTGCAGCGTTTATGAGCACCATTTCTTAATATTCTTCTTAAAGTGCATGTAACATGTGCGGGACCACAAATGACGTCAGCCGACAAATATAATAATAATTTTCATAATATCAAATTTTAATATAAATTCGTATCAATTTTTGAGTAAAAGTTTATTCTGAATTATTTAACATAAATATCCTCATTTTCGAAACTAATTTTTTTTTTATTTTCTCCGAAGAAATTAGTTCCTGAACACTGAAATATTTATTCGCTGCCATAACTTTCAAAAAAATTATCAAAAAAAAAAACCAATTAAAACTTAATTGTAGGGTATTAGAACACCAATAGTATTTACAGTAAAAATTTAGCATAGCATACCGAACATCACACCGAACGAAAATAGTAATATACTAAACATTGAAACAATAAAAAACGTAAAACATTTTGTTAAAACACAGAACAATTCACAAAAATTAATCAAAAGTTGTACTTAAATTACATACTAACTACAGTAAAAATGGTAGTGTAAACCTTTTAAATAGCATTTAAAATAAAGTGGAAATTTTACTAGAAATTTAACCAAAATAAAATAGTTATAGAACATTACGCAATTCCAAAAAAAAATTAAAAAACGACGAAAATTTATTACCTAATTACAAATTTTAAAGTATCCTTAAAGTCTTTATTGAATAAAAAAAGGCATTAAATATGGAATATGAATAGAAGCAGTTAAAAATCAAAATGAAACGTCAAAGAAAATGAAAATACAAATCGGAATCAAAAAGCAAAAATGGTAGCATAATGAATATGAATATGAAAGCGAAAATATTAAAACGATTGGTTTTGCAAAACTTTTACAATACAAAAAAAAAAAATCTGAATTTTATATAAATTTAACTCCCGTAGCAGACAAAATAGTATTAAAGTAAAAAAAAATAAATTTTTTGTTTGAAGTAAAATTTTTCTTGAAATACTCAGAAAAATAATTAACTGATTTCTTTTTTTAAAAAAAAATTTATAATTCTGATTTTCTCACATGCGTAAAAATAGTAGTAAGCCAAAGAAAAAATAGTAGTAAAGCCATAAGAAAAGGTTGTAATGTAAAGCACGTACGTGATTCACATCATTTTATTCTCTTGATAAAAATTGAAAACTTTTCGGCGGCAGCTTTGCAGCAAAAGCTTTTTCTACTTTTGCCGCAAGCGCAATACATTTTTCTTGACACAGCGTTAAGTTTATTGCCTTGGCGATTTAGCGCTGGCATTAAATGAATTCCTCTAGCGCAAAAAGTTTACTTTCTTTTAATTTACAAAAAAAAAAAACAAAAAAGAATAAGAAAAGAACAGAAAAATAGGAATAGAAATGAAATTGAAAATTTATTTAATTATAATTAAAAAGAAAATGCTTTCTGTGATTAATAAAATTAAAAAATTTATAGCTGATGATAAATGCAATACTTCAGCAAAAACCGCAAACTTAGCGAATACAAAGAAGAAGAAAAACCTACAAAAGTTAAAATAAACACACCATAAAAATACATTTAAACGATAGCAAATAAATTAACAGCACTCACCCACCTTTGCACAAAAGATTTTTCACCAAAACTCTGAAACATAAAAACGTACGAATGTACATAGGTATACCAAAATAAATTAGTGAAGAAAGAAAAAACGCCGCTGTTTACTCTAATTTGCGAAAAACTGAAAAAAAAAAACAAATTTTAATTATTTTCTAAACAAATGCACGCAGAAAATAACGAAACAATTGGTAACACGCGTTAAGTTTTTTGAATTGAAACACGCAATAGTATCAACAGGGTGTTCCAAAACTAAGGATAAAACATTTAAGAATGTGTATTAAAGTTTCACGTCATAGCTGTATTTTTTTTTTTTTTGGGATGGATGCAGGGGAATTGCTCAAGGCTTTCATTAATCATCGCCCGAAATTCAACTGACACTGAAGCTTCAATATCATTGAAGAAATCAAACGTTCCTCCAATTGAAATTTTGTTTTCATATTCAACTCCATTTTTAAGTGTAGAATTTTCTGACCCTGGAAATAGCACGTAAGCTCTCCATTTATTATGAATACGCTAAGTACTATCAATCCGTGCAGGGTCATAGCCTGAATTGTATAAGCCTCCTTCTTTTTCGAACCAGATCGAGATGTTTCCAATTTCGTAAATCAACTCCAACTTTTGAACATCCAGTGACGAATAAAAATGGTTAACTAATAAATGGAAAGGTCATGTCGTGTTGGTTTATGAGCATATTCTGACGATGAACGTCAGTATCAACGAAATCAAATTTGGCAGTATCGAATTTAAAATTTGTAACTTGGCTTAGGTTTTATAGTTTAAAAGATGTAACTTATTTTTCAATTTCACAAATAAAATTTATGGCTTGCTTGGTCCACTATACAACCAGCACCTTACCTACCCGACTTTGCGTGGGGGGACAAATGCAATTCCAATAGCATGATTTTTATTTTTCTCCTTCCATAAAAACAAATTTCCAACCAAATGAGACGCGTGGGGGGGCAAAGTCTCTTCTTGCCCATTTGGTGGGTACGGGCCTGTATACAACTGTTTGCAGGTGTGTTTATCTGTATGTAAAATGCGTTAGACGATAGTCCTTTAATATTTCAGAAAAGCTTTTCGCAAACTCATCGAGAAGGCCTTAAGTAAGGCGATCTGGGTTATAATTAATTAACACTACTTTCACATAAATTTCTGTTCAAACCTTACTGGAACACCCTGTAACATTTTTTTTTATATTCAGGCAATAATTCAAATAAAAATAAATTATAAAATACAAAACAAGAGCACTTCATAAAATCATACGAAAAAAAAATAAGGAAAAAAATACTAAGAAAAATCGCACGAATCGAACGCAGCAACGCACTTTGCACTCTCCCATCCCGTTATTACGTCCATAGGTTTTAAGAACAAAAAATTCGTGAACATTAAAACTTTTATTTAAAACTTTATTATTTTACATAAAAGAAAATTAATTAAAGAAAATCTTTAAAGCATTTTATGATTTAAGCTTTTTACACGCATACATATTTATGTGTTTTTCTATGCATAGCACACAAAAAAAAAAAAAATTATTAAAAAAATATTAAATTTTAAAGAAATTAAAATAAGTTGTCAAAGCAACTTAAAAAAAAATTTGTTGTAAAATTAGAAGAAAAACTTTTTTCATAAAACGTAAACTAATTGTAGTAGAAATTTCTAATAGAATTAGCGTAAAAAACGTAACATACGAAAAAATTGTAAGCAAAAAAGTACTAAATTACTGAAGCGACAGAAATTATGGGCATTGCACTATTCAGGCAAACGGTGACAGTGACAAACCTGAGCACAGAAATACACAGTAAGAATAGGAACATTTTTATAGGATATTATAAGGCTTTTCGAGTCACTGTCACCGTTTTGCTGACATACCATATGCATTTAATTTGGCAGAGGACACACAAGTGTGCTTGCCACTGATATTTCAATACTAAATAATTTATAGTCTAATGAAATATTTATAATATACTTGGTGAAAAAACTGATATTCATTTACTACTACTTACTTTTTAGCAGCATTTGTTATGAAGCGCAATACAACACAAAATAATACTAAATACTTTCCAAAAACAATTGAAAAAAGTTTTGTCTTTAGAAAAAATAAAAAAAAAGTTAGTTCTCGTACCTTTGTTGAATTAAAAAATACAATTTATTAATTGAAAAAAAAAAAACAGTTAGTTTAACTTTAAAACTTAAGACACTAAAACCAAACCAAACAACAACAAAAAATATAGTTTTATAATAAAAATTATATTTTGTATAGTAAAATTTCATATATGGTAAAGGAAAATGATTTAAAATGTTTAAATTTTTAAATGAACTTGTAAATATAATTTCGAAATTGAAATAAAAAAAAAAAAACGATACACTATATTGAGTAAAAGGTTATATATTTGCTTAACGTTATTTAATGAAAAAATAAAAAATTAGACAACCCCACAAATTTTGTATAGAAAAATTACCTTGTCGCATCGAACGAAATCTGGCAGCATTATATCTTACAATGTATCATCCAAAGGAGCCAACAAAACTTTCGGTACTATATATATGTATGCACATAATAAAATACCCAATTAATATAATGGGCATTTTTGGCAAAATAAAAGCGCTGGGATCTTGAAATCTCTTTATTTTTGTGGATAGTATTTGATTGGTTGATGATTTACCATAAATCATTTCAGTTATGCTATAATTTTTCAAAAACTAATGAAAAATAATATATGTTTTTTGAAACTTGTTTTAAGCCTATAAGTTCCAACTCTACGAAGAAAGTAGTCGGAGCATAAAACGTTCAGAATTCGTTTTACTTTATTTTTTAATCTGCACCAATATCTACTATTTCTTTTGGGTTTTTTAAAATATAGATCTGTTGAAAAGATGAAATATTAAAAAGAATAGAAATCCATTTAGTTTTTCCTACATTTTTTTGCAAATTTAAAAACAAAATATCAATAATACCAAAATATTTAGTTTGATTCATTTTCAAACAAAAAATATTTATGGATTAACCCATTCTTTACATTTTATGTTCTAATGATTTCTTTCTATTAGTTGATTCTAAGATAAGAAATATTCTAAGAATTAAATTTTGAAAAATTAAGGAGGTTTAACTTATGCCGAAGTGAATTATGGTAAATCATTACCCAGTCAATTACTAACCACGAGAAAAACAAAATATCATTTAATTTTCTTCGAACTGTTTTCCTTAGCATCTCGAAAAATATACATTTTTATGACTTGACCACATTGAGACTTCTTCTTTGCGGAATTCTGCTTCATGTTCACCTAAGGCAACTTTTTCGTGCAAAATGTGAGGGGTTCTTTGAAAATTAGTTTTCATGCTGTACAATAAAATGAATTCTGAAACAACCACTGTATTTAATTTAGTAACTAATTATTAATTGAATATAATAACTAATTTATAAAATGCAATTAAATTGAGATTACAAAATTGTTATTAGATTTGGATATAAAAATTAATTTAATTTCATGAACTGTTTCGCATATATTTTCCTGTATGGCGCGCTCGCAGATGAAAAATATTTTATGAATTTTTTAATTTTTAATTTATTGTCTTCAAAACTTAGCACTAAAAAGATATTTGGAAACTGTAACTAAAATTTATATTAATTATTATTATTATGATTATAAGTTGTAATTTATAACTTAAATACTTGTACTGTAATTGAAATCAAATGAGATATAATAAATTCATGAAAAATATGTGAGAAAATCTATATTATAATAATTATTAGTAATAATAAAAACTAAGGAATACAAAAAAAAAATTTTTAATTGGAAATTGTATTTTTATTTCTAATCAAATCTGTCTTTAAAAATACCTGTTTTGGAGTTGTTCCAGTACCGCTGCAAAGGATGCATTGTTAAGTTTTCAGATATCCAAATGTTCCATCAAACCATGTTCTTTCAAACTGTTTACTTACATCGGACCATGTTTTAACACTTTCGGTGTGTGTGTTTATTGCGAGTTCAACTTTCAATCCACAATATATTTTATGAAAAATAAACTTAGTTTAATACGAAAATTTCTTGAAAGTAAACTTTGAAATTGAACGATTGCGCATTAAAAATTGAGAAAGAGTTCTAATAGGGTAAAGCTTTGGATCAGTTCTTTAAAAGCTGATCAATTAAATATCGCTTACAAATGAGCTAATGAGTTTTTTTTTAAATATGAAATTTTCAGTAAGTTTCTCGTACTTCGAATGTAGTGTAGTGCAGCGGTCCAGCTTCCAGGCGATTGAATGCATATCAGCCGATCCGGGATATTTGGTCCATGGCATTTTCAAAATAGTATTGCACATTTCAAAAAGAGGTTTCGAATGAAATAATATTTAATTTTGCTAGGGTTTTCCTTAAATAATAAAGATGATCTTATATAAAAAAAAAAAAAATTTCGTGGTGTTCACAATTCTTACAACTATAATTATTCATAAAATTAGTAGTATTTGCTATTACCTTAAATCGAACACAATTTGTAGTAGTTGGATGATGCCGACCAAAAAAAAAGTGTCATAAAATCTTCTGTATAAAATCTTAGCAGCCGCAAGAAAAATAATTGTAAAAAATGTTTTCTTCAGTATTAGGTCTGTTCCAGCAAGGTACTTTTCGGCAAGTTTTGACCTTATCTAATTAATATGCTTTGATTGATATTGGTATCATCCAGTAGTCTTCCTCGATCCAAGAACAGCGCCATAATATATTATTTAATACTGGGATAAATGCACCAACATTTAATGTTGAAATTAAATATCTTTCAACTCTGACATGATTACATAATTCTGAATTAGATTTAGATTCAGCACTTGAAAACTATTTATTAGAAAAGTACCGTGATCAAAAAATTTTTGCTTCTTCATCGTATGCTGAAAAACTAATTAATAAACTCAAAATTATACCACAAATAATTATTAACATCATTTCTCTGACAGCTGTCAAAAACTTAAATTCACACAATATCAATCATCCAAATAAATTTAGGTTTACCTTCAATCAGCAGCTCATTTTGCAAAAAAAACATGAAGACGTCTACTAAAAATGTATGTAAACTTCCATGCATTAACTAAATAAAATTTGAATGATTTAAAAAACATTGAATATTTTCCCAAAATTATAAACAATTTGGTTTGCTATTTTTGGCACAACGGTCTACATACGAGTACATAACGAAAATAAACAACCGCAACCTGAAATAAATGAGGTGTTATTCAACTTTGTTTACAAGAGTATGCTCGTAATCGTATAAACAAAGTGTGTGGAAATCTCTCTATGATCTTTGCAAATGACTCCTCTTAAATTAACCAATTAAGTCTTAAGTATTTAAATATGGCAAGCAGTAATTTTAGTATACTTTCAAGGTCTTTGGGATCATTTCTGATGATTTGCTAGAAAGCGAAAAAAATAACATTTGAAATAAAACATATGTCCAAGGAAAACATACGGGAATATTAATTTCCATTTTGTGATGATTTGTGAGAAAAACTACATATTTGACCAGCCAAAAATTGTTGAAAAGTCGAAAACATTGCAGAAATCGAATAAAATGTTGACAAGGTCAGAAAACTTTATAAAAGCTGAAAAATAATGCTAGGGTTTAAGAATGTTGATAAAGTCGAAAAATGTTCAGTATTGTTGAAATATAATAAAAAGTTGGAAATATTGAAGAGTAGAAAAGAAAAGAAAGAATCAAAAATTGTTCAAAATATTAAGCAAATCGAAAAGTCTTCAAAAATTCGTCTTGAGTCTAAGATGTAAAGTCAAAAGCCTAGCGCTGCTTCAATGTGCCGCTGATTTTCGTTCATACCATACCATAAAGCAACAAAACTAAGTATACCTTTTTTAGTATACACATAATTTACAATAGCAACAATAGCTTTCAATATTACACAAATATTTTCGTTAAAAAATTATTACAAAAAAATTTATTTTTCTGTCAAAAGTGCTAATTTCATAATAACTGCATTATATAAATATTTTTTTACGATTTCAAACATCGACTTCATTATTGGTTTTTGTTTATCTTGATGCATGTTTTACCTCTGTAAATTTTCGGTTTATCTATGTTTTACAAGTTATTTGCATGCTGCCAATTGTTTTTCTTCAATTCGAGATGTAATTAGTGAGATTGACAACAAGTTAATCACGTATATTCGTGCTTCTTACGTCAGATAAATCATGTACCAAATGCCATAAAATTACTTATTTAAATAAGAAGATTTTTCATCTTAACAACTAAATATAGTTAAAGATGTCATGGATGCTAAGCCGGAAACCTTAAAATAATGATTCGTCATATTTTATTTGAAGTGTGGTCTTAACAAGAACTTTATTAGTTTTTGTAATCAAATTCATTTAATAATGCTCAAAGTCTTATACTTTACCAATAGTTTAGAGTTTTTATTAATTAGTTGCTAACAAACGAACTATGATAAATTAAATCCGCATCAAACTCCGTAAGCCATTGTTTTTGTTCCCTATATACACGATATATTCATTTTGTCCATCCGCTTGTAACACATTAAATAGATCGAAAAATATAAATGAGTCGTACATTTGCGAAACGTAGTAGGTCACAGATAAAAAGATTATTAATAATACTTAATAATTTAGCCTAAATCAGCTATAACCAAGTCTTGGTAAAGATTTTCAAATTCAATTTTTAGTCAAAATTTAGTATTTATTGACTATGGTTTTTAAATACCATAAAAAGTTTGTTAAGCAGACGCAACCTAAAACTCGGTGACACACAAAACATTTTGTTTTGTTTTCATTATCAGCAGTCGTTTAAATTTGTAATGGTATTAATTTTAAAAACTAAAACTTTAATAGTACAAGACCAAAACAAATATATATTACGAAACAAAAATGTCGGATAATTTTTAATAATTTATGACCTTTTTTGTGAATGACTATTTCATATCTATAGTATCGAAAAAATGTTTGAATTAAAATCCAAACACCATTGAAATTATCTAGTAATGCAGGAGTCACAACTTTTGGTATTGGAACTTTTCATCTCGTGCATATGAGCTATTTTACAATGAGCGCTTCATATAAAAGTCCTAAGCTCTACGAATGCTCCACATTTAAAAACTAACAATAAACGTAGTGACTCACACAATCACTCATTACTATTGAAGGCGTCTTTACACCCAAACGTAAAGTATTGACAGTGACAACATTCGTATCAGATAAAGGTATGTTGAGCTCATTTAAACGGCTAAAAATACACGCTAATTGTTTGCTTGCTCATAAATATTCTAGAAGAATAAAATGTACACCACACTGATGTATTGCATGTATGTATATATTTTTAATGACTTATAGAATAATAAATGTGGAAAAAACAAACGTTTCAAGTGACTTAAAAATAATATTATGCAAATGTTGCAGTTTTGCTATTAAAAGTTTTGTTCGAAATTAAAACAATATGTTGTAATTGATGCACGTATTTTTTGCCGCAGCATTTGGAAAAACCACCCGCCACCTTAAGTCAACAATAAAAACTGGAGCAACAGCAGCTGCGAAAAGTAATGAGAAATAAACGAGAAAACTGCAGTGGCAAATGCATCAAGCTGGTCCATTGCCGCTACTGAACTACTTTTGAACGTGAAGCTTCCAAGTTGATGTGTGCCATTTTTGTTGCCTCGTGCTCTTTTTTATTGGCGCACATGTGCAGTGGCGTCTGCTGCAATGAATTTCACGTTCAAAACGAATTCATCAACGCCAAGCGCCAAGCTGTCATCGTGAATATATCCACATTTTTGTGTCGCGATATGAGTAAATAATATTTTATAATTTAGGCAGCCATAATTTTGACAAGACACATTAAAAACGTTATGAATTTTGCCGCACTTCAAATAAGTATATTGTGTGGTAGAATGACGAAGCAAACATATACGCAACCTTAAAAATATGCAAAAAAAATTGAGGCTATTGAGAACTATTTCAAGAATTTCTAATAAGTAGATATTTATTGTTATAAGACTCTGAAAATAGCGCAGGTTTAGCATGCAAACAGTATAAGCAACATAGTCGGATAATTAGTAAAAGCTAAATATTTTCATATCTTTGTAATTCTTTGCGCCTTACGATATCTTTGACTTTATAAATAATATATATAACGTCATACGAAAAACTCATAAAATTAATAATTACCAGATAAAAATTTTAGATATTTTATTTTGTATGAAGGTGCCATTTTTAAGCTAATGATAAATATGTTGAGATTTAAGGGCTCACTTAACAGTTTTGCAATCGAACTTTACTGCCAAGCTTATGACGAAAAGCTAAAATCCGGTTATTTATCAAGTTAAATGGCATGTATTCATGTAAATTTTTTAAATTTAAAGTAATTAACCTGAAGTTAGCCCGCAAACTCATTTATTTTTGCGGGAAATACCAAACTTAAATTCCTTAAATCAGCTCTTATACAGTGAGACTGAATCTCACTAGACGAGTTTTTGAGTTTTTGACATTTCTCCGATTTCTAGTAGCCAAACTTTTGACATAGTGAATTTTTTTTCTGTGTAGACTATTGCTTATGTAGTTGATAGAACTTACACTCGTTGGTTACATTTCTAATTTTCTGTAAAGCAACATTTTACTTATAAAAGTCTTATACTTAACTTTGCAGAAAAACAAAATTTATTTTTGGTTCTTTAAAGAAAAACAATAAAAACTCAAAGATAAATACTATAATGTTTGTATATCTAAAATAGGAAAGGCATTTAAGCCAAGCTCTGTCCCTGACATTTGGTGCATATCATGCTTGTCTTGTAGACAATTTGTTTTATAGAAATCATCGGATAGCATTCTACTCCATTACTTGATTACTTTGTAACTACTTGATTTAATACCTATTGTTTTCTTTTAGTAAAATACTTATACTTATAATAAAAAAACAAGTTTGATGAACTTTAAAATCTATCATTCATTGCAAGAAATCATAACCTTACCTTAGCGTAACTGAAGCGGGATGTATATGGGGTATTCCACGCCAAATCGAACGCCATTTTTCTTTTATATTTCTGATTTTTTTGAAAATTTTATTTTGTTTTAGTACTGATTTTTTCAAAAAAAATGTTTCTTATTTACCTATTATTTCATTTTCTTATAGAATCAAATAATAATATAGAAAAAAATTTAAGAAAATTATGCCTTTGTTATTTAAAATCCAGGATATTTTTCAACACAGATATAAAAAAAAAATTTTATTGAAAATTTAAAAAAAATAGGTCACTTTGTTTGCACATAATCAGAATAAAGGTAAAATTTGGTTTTTTACAAAAAAATTTAAGGAAAATCGATTATTGCATAAATTGTAAAAAATTATGATATATTTTTGAAAATATAGTTTTAAAAAAAAAATTTAAAAATTTTTTATGAAAAGTACATTGCAAGTTGGCTGAGTATTCGAAAAAAAAAAAACTTGAAAACCTGAGTTTTCAAAAACTTAAATGTCCTTTAAATAGCTTGATAAAAAATATTAACAATCAGTACTAAAAGTAAAAAAATTTTCAAAGAAATCGAAAAGCAAAAGCAAAATGGTGTCCGTTTTGTCGTTGAGTGCTCCATACGTACCATTACAACTAACCACAAATCAAACTATGTATTAATATTTTATTGCTCTAACGCCAAAGCAAGGTTGTTGTGTGAGGCTAAGAGGTAAACAAAAAATCCACCAAATATTAATATAACCACTAGAAATGGAAGTAAAATCTTTTCAAAAATTGGGTCAAATTTTGCACGATTTACTCTATTCGTTTTTATGACCATTGTTTGAATAACAAATGTCTAAAGGAAATCATGTGAATTAATGTTAATTTTGTTGACATTTTAACAAAGAAAATGCTTCGACCTGCAACACAGCTGTAGATAATGAGCTTCGGTATGATCGTCTGTGTATTTTATAGATCATTGCGATCACATCTGCAATGACACAAGCAACACCCAAAAAATCATTAACTGATGTTGTTACATGAGCAGATGAGCAGCAGCTCATGATGACAACCTGTTACTTGTGAATAATCGTACATACGTATGTATGTACATATAACATGCACACGGCGAACTGGAAGCATATTCGAAAGTGTTAAAAAACCCACAATGCAGAAAAGTTTTAAGTTTCGATGAATAGGATAATTTTTGAACATAACTAATGCATACACTCCCTTAGGGGTGTTTATATGTCTTTGTGCTAGCTACTTTTAGTTTTTCAAAATTTTTAAATTTATCGAAGAAATATCATGTTTGCGAAATCGCTTTCGAATGAATTTTTCTACCAAGACTAAAGATTTTTCTTGAAGCTCTAGATAACGAGGAACAATATGGCGTATTCCATTCCCTTTGACATTATTGTCGAATTTTAACTTGTTTTCAGCACGCCGTGTACAACTTTACTAGCATTAAAGATTCACACAAAGAAAACAACGGACAGACGTAAAGGTATTTGAACGTCAATGAGCGCCTTGCTTTTTCTGTTTATTTCCAAGTCATCATTAAATATTACATACAATGTGATCTTTAGTGTAGTTTGTTGTTTTTGTTTTCGAGTTTTTTAACAAAAAAGTTTTTATTTCAAAATGAAATAAAAATTATTCGATATTGTAAAAAACATTTTTTCCGGCATTTCTTAGCACGGCTATGTCAATTTGAGTTAAGCAACGATACATAGGAGTCGGATGAATGGTTTGCAGCACAGCATGAAATAACAACTTTTGCCATGTACGGCTTATATGAAGTTGTATCGAATTTGAATTATTCAATTCTCTCAAAATCAGCAGCATACTGGAAAATTTGACTCAAGTATATTTAGTAAAAGCGATCCCAAAACTAATAATTTCTAAAAATTTTTTTTTGAAGGTAAACGAGATCCTTTCAGGTATTTTTTAATTTGCTTTAAAGAAAATTGTTTATTCCGATAGCTTAAGAGAAGTTTCCAATTTATTTTCGTGGCACTTATCGTCATAAAGACAATGATTTCTTAATATATATTAACTTGAATAGTATAGAACCAAAAAAAAAGTCAAACAAATCGTCTTACAAAATTTCTAGGCTTCTATTTATATTTTAAAACTAGGCTTCTGCAATTTTGTGTATTACTTTTTAAATTTTTTTGTTGGTATAATACAAGTTAACTATAAAACATAAGCAATTGAGAAGAAAATGTTCAATTAAAACTTTTCTTTGATCAATTTGTTGGATGGATTCATTTGAATAGTTAAAATTATTTAAAAAACATTCTAAAAACAACACTTTCAATGTCGTATTAATGAAATCAAAATTCAAATTTCTAGTAAGATGACTTCAGAGAAATAAATTAGTTGACAGAAAAGATAATAAAATATCAATTTATAAGATCATAAAAGACAATCATCTCATAACTCTATAAAACATGTCATCAATCATTATAAATGAATATTTTGCACATTAATATTTCAGCATCTTGATATTGTACATAAATCACTGGAGTTGATCAAAAGTATATAAAAAAACATAAATATAAAGATTATAATCATATACTTAACTATATTAAATTAATGGTTTCTTTTCAATAGAAACTTTAATCTGATCACAAAATCATTGAACTTGAAACAAAATTTTAATGCACTCTGCTAAACTGCAAATAAAAAGTGTTTTGATTTTGCTGCATTGTATGCTTTAATTGAAGCATTTTTACCTGCTACATTATTGTTTCAAACAACAAGTTCTGTAAAAACACGAATTGAAAAAATAAATACAAAATTAAATCAAGGAAAACTTAAAAATTCCGGTTTTGGTAAAAATGTGATTTCTTGATGTGATTACTAGATCAAGTAATTGACATTTTTTTTTAACTACAACCTAAAATCATTTTCGTTCTTTCGCACATTTTTTTAGAATATTATCGAAAACTCCTTACCGCAACGTTTTAACATTAAAGTGACCTCAACGGAGTGAACTTCTTGGTTCTAAATTAAAGCAATTTTGTTTTATTTTCAGGCGTATTTCTTTCATATATGTCCCAAATTAAAGAATATTTAATTTAAAAAAATAGTTTGGATTATTTGTACATTTATTTGCAATGAGTTGATAAGCTTAAAAGCACCGCTATTTAAAACGAGAACGAAACACCTATGAGACTTTTTTCAGTTATGCAGCCCTTTTACCAATAATATTGCGCTATGAAAGTGCTTCAGTTTCATTGAGTACAAAGCGTTTGATTGCATTGACATGACAATTTTAAATAATGCGCTAAGCGAAACGAGAACATAGCACTTCAGTGACATTTTGAAGAGCTTTTAGAGCACTTATTAAGCGCTTTCTTTGCGGTAGGGTATAAGTGAATTGTAGCAAAAACTATTAACTCTCACCTTTCATTAATTTAAGTGAAAAGAATCGTTCTCTAAAATAATTTGCATATAAATTACAAAATGGGTTAATAACTTTAATAATAAAAATGAAAAGTTAAAGAATCTTAAACGCACGAAATTAATTTTATTTGCCCCAAGCGATAAAGTTGGCTGAAAAATAACAAAAAATTAGTAAACCAATAAAAAACGCTTGCCCATCTAACGCTGTACAGCTGTGAGAATTAGCATTAACACACGCCACTCAGTTTCACTCTTCTTAACCTCATTCCTCAGCTACGTCAGAAATAATTTTATAAGAAATTAAATTTCATTAGAATATAAAAAACCAACAGAGAAATTGTGTTTATTTCTAGATAATAAAGAAATTTTGTTCACGAGTACATAAAAATTAAAAATTAAACATAAATAAATAAAAAATTAAATAACAAATTAGTGCACTTTAACAAAAAATGGAAGGGATGTTTATACGCTAAATATAATTGCAATGGACTATGGACTTTACTTTGAAATTTTGTTATCCGTTGGTGCAAAGAAAAGCTTTTTAAGAAAATGCCCTAAAGAGATCTGGGACCAGAGTTGGAATTATAACAATACGCTATCGATCAGTATGTCAAGTCTCAAGAAAGTTTTAAACAGTGATAAAAAAAGTTAAGAGGAAAATGCAAATGAAATGTTGGGGCAGAATTGACATGCATATGCAAATACAGTAGTAACTCGATTCTTTCCTTTTCGATATCTAGACACCTCAATATTGAAACATGAGAATTATTTACATTACGTACTCAGAGCTTGTGACATTTGAAAAATTTGGACAAAATACTAGCAACATTTCTTCTGTACGTGGGTAATTTGTTTACAATCTAGTGAAACTACTTACTCATGTTTAATAACATTCATCGAGAAAGGATTACGGCAACATCTCTGGCATATTGTTGTTACTCTCCAGAAGCATTCATTGCATGCGTGAAGTAATTCAGTTCATTTAGTCAGTTCAGATTGCAAAAATAGAAAGAATCAGAAAAAACATATACATATTTCGATTCTTCTGAAATGATGTTTTTATTTCAAATATCATTAGAGTCATCTATCAAAAATCTGATGGCGCCACATTGTAATTTAATAATAATGCTGATCTTGACCACCATGGTATACGCTGATTGAATATTTATTTGAGCCACTTTTGTTCTGAGCGTGTCAAATGGGAAAAAATTTCTTACGTACATACATATGTATGTCTGAAACAAATATGATGACGTAGCTTTAGACACAACAAACAAGTTTTTCTCAAGTCAATTGCACATTTTTTGAATCATAAAAACAACTGCGAGACTTTTGCCACTTCTTAGTAACTGCGAGTATCAAACAAAGCGTATTAACAGCGAAGAGCGGCTACAATGCTTACGAAGCACCAAGAAAAATTGCTCGGATCAGTCTGATCGTGCAAGTCGTAGCGTTCGGTTCGGTAAGCGTTGGAATTGGCTAAAAGCGAAAATAAACATCGGTCCTAAAATTCCTTCGAATTTGTACGCTATTTCGTGTCAAATACTAAAATATCGACGTTAATATCTAGATATTTAAATGTTACCCTAGAGATCTTAAGTATCTGATAAAATCTTAATATTTGCAAAGTGTTCTTAAGAGTGTGTGTATAACCTCTGTGCTGTAGTAAAATGTATTCAAAAATTAGCAAATTCGCTTTAACCTTCGTTATATTCATTGCGTCATTAACACGGCAGGCACAATGTGATATACAACAACAACAACAACCTGTTTATAATCGCGGAAATCGCTTCGGTGCAGCAGCTTCACGCTCTAATCGGGTAGGTTCTATAATTGGCCAACCTATTAAATGGATTACTGTGTTCTTATTTCAAACTACATACCTTGTACATACAACACGATCATGACGGTTGTATGCCGTAATGCCAAGTTCAATGATCTGTTCCTTATTCGAAAGATCGTTTAAAAAGTTGTGTCATCGCGTGCCGCTTTGTGGTTACAACAATAATAACAAACAACAAATGAAAAAATCTCAATGTCCATTTATTAATCTCTTGCATATTTTATGTGAAAAGTGATCTTGAAAATGTTTAGGTCCGATTCTTGCAAAACCAGATTTTTGCAATAGCGTTTTGCGGATTTTTCTTTGTAATTTGTGTTGTGCTCATTGTTATTTCGTGTGTTTTTTTTCTTGTGCTTCTCAACCAACGTTTACTTCTTCTTCATTCGCAGACATCATCTTCACAATTCGGTACCGCATACGCTTCCCACAATTGTGAGTATAAGGATTTAATGACACAACTGAATGATCGAGTAGGTGTTTTGGCCAGTTTGGATGAAGATCAACGCAATCGTTTGGAATCCATTGACAAAAAGTAAGTAATCCTCTTATTTATGTAAGTTTTTCCCATTTGTGTGACATCTCAAACTTGTTGTCTTCTGACAATGAGCTTAGGAATACGGAATAAGCTGTTCCGACATGTTTGCGTGAAACTTGTTTTATTGCTGAATTTTTAAAAAGCAAAAATAACTATCATTTTTAATTCTTGCTGTTTTGATAAATGTATGTTAATCTGTTGTTGTGATCTATACGAAATTAAAAAATAAAGTTGATAATAGACCCGGCATTTTAGGCTCCCGATACAGCAATTCTTGTTGTTGTTTCAATCAAATTAGGCAGTTTTTTTATAAGAGTATAATTAGACGAACTTGTTTTTAAGTCTTGCTCATTACTTTTAAATACGAGAAGACCGACCATTGTTTGGTTTTTCATAATGATTCTATAATTAAATATGTCCAAATTTTGCGAAAGCTAAGGTTTCTCAACATTTTTTCCATTTGATTTTTTAGTTACAACGATTTTTATAAACATTTATTTTTATTAAGTTTACATCAATAGTTAGTAATTTGACTTTTTATATTGAAAAGATGAATGTTTTTTTTATTTTTGGATTGGCTTAAAATTATGGGAAGTTAGTGCGAATTGAATGTTTTTAAAAATCTGAAACTGAAATTGATTTTTTTCGGCCGTGTTTCATCTTTTATAGGCACTTTCGAATATATATAAAGTTGTTTTTCTTTTCCTTCAGTGTATCTAGGTATAAGTAAAAGTTTATACGACGTACCACAAAATTTTATATCAATTTATAAAAAAATTTTTACTAAACCTTTCATTCCATAATTTTGTTTTTTATCTTTAAAAATGGAAAATTAATTTTCTCGAAAAAGTTACCTTTTCTTTTGCTGAAAGTTTGTGCATTGATAGTGAAAATATCCTTTTAATAGTTACGATTTCAATCCCTTCTCTTTAAAATGAGCTTTCAAATGTTTTCCCACGAGGATTTTTTTAATTTTTTATTAGATGTAAAATGTACATATAAGAAAAGTCATGCAGTTTTTTCTGCATCTAATCGTTAAAGTCGAATGAATACATAAAATAGAGTTATTCACCATTAACACCAAAATTTCATCGCCTCCCACTCCACCAATATTGGATGATATCCAGTGGCGTCAATTCGGTAGGGCAGGGGAGGGAATTGGCCCCCCCCAAGGATTTGAAACTAGTTATTATTCAATACATCACTTTAATAAAACCATCTAATAGTGGTGGAATTATAACTCTCGCGCCCCCCCCAAGGTTTTGGTGAAGTGACGCCACTGATGATATCCCAAAATATCTGAATGACAAAAAACAAGCTATTGGATAACTTATACAAAAATTGGATATGGATAAGAAATACTTAATTTCTCGAGAAAATATTTCCGTGATATCCAACATATTTATGTATATTAAATTGTCCATTATTTGTAAATATTTTTAGGGTATTGTTATGATTTTGCTAAGCACAAATTAAATTTTTGTATTAAATTTTCTTTCTAGTTCAGTGTAGCTTATCAGGTCACTGAGCACTAAAGTTTTTCATCAGATTTTTTACTTTACTGAAGAACTTGTAAACTTTGTGCTTTCCTTTAAGAGATATAACAAAGTACCTACATCGAAAAAATGTCCTTGAGCGATTATTTCAGACAAAAAAAAATTATTTTAAAGATTTATTTACAATGAGTTAAATTAAAGATATGGTGATAGTAATATATAATCGATGACACTACAAAAGCTGCTCTCTAATTTTATGAGAAACATTACTTTATCACTTGAGGAGTTTGCGATACAAATGAAAAATTTTCACCTTTCCATTTTATGTTATTTTGACCAGGTGGTAACATTCTATCCGCTGCATTATTATTTCAAAAAGCACATGTCAATGGAAGAGATTTAAGGTGTTCCAGCTTCAAGACAATTGGAGAAAATTCAAAAAACTCTCTATGGCATACATCTGTTTTGATAAACTGTGCAAGCGTAATTGCTTCGATTTTCTATCATCAAACCGCATATTTCCAATCTTGTCGAAAAAAATAAATTGTTGAAATTAAGCTTTACCATAAGATTCCTACTGTATGGACTAATAAGACTAATTAACATAATCTAAGAATATTCAAAAAAAGTTTAAGTCAAATAACTTGTTTTAGATTAAAGATATTAAAACTTTTAACTGTGCTTTGATTTTCAAATGACAAAAATTCAAGTTTTTTTATCGAAAACGAAAAATAAATTTTAAATTGTATACCTTTTTTGTCTAATCTAATGATCGAAAATTCCATTAAAAAGACTTTTAATTATGTTATATTTAACGGGTTCCACAGATGTACCATAAAAAATTTGTTTCCAGAATTGGTAAATTTTAGGTTTGATTTTTATAAACTTTGCATATGTATATAACGTGCTATGAATAATACAATTTCAACATCTGAAGTTAATTAAGATTCACTTTTCATTAAATCAGCAGTGGTATTTCCCCTTATTAAGTGAAATATCAATTCTTCACACACAAATGAAAGAAATACATGTTCTCATTTGATAAGAATTTTATTGCTATTAAATAATTTGAATAAATTAATATGAAATCTTGAAAAACAGCTTTATTTTTTTTGTTTGGCATTAATATTTTTAATTTCAATTTGTTTATTTCACTCAGCTGATACAAAAAAACCTTGCAAAACATTCACCAGTAAAGGCGAATTCGAAATAAAAACAGCGTGACAAACATACAAATAATTAGCATTTCAGTATTCAAGATAAAACGAAATCTGTGCAACTCTGTCCATCCCCATTAGCATTCATTTAACGAAATATTTTTGAATTATGAGTAACATACAATTATACTTTTTTTTTTTGTAATGTAGACTTTATTAATTTAAATACTATAAATGCAATTATAATGGAAACGGTATGAGTGTAAATAATGACGAAAACAATTCTACATTTGTGCTCTAAAATAACTTCCTAAAAATATTGATTGACAGACAGAAGAGAATTATGAGCTGATTATCTTTCCAAGACAATAGGTATGTTCATCACAACATATGTTTTACTTAAATGCACTCAAAGTTTCGGATTTTCTATACGAAAATCAAAGTCAGTGTTTTCTTTAACTACATATTTGCAAAAAGCTAAAAAAAAAATAGAAAAGCTTCAAAAAGATCAGTAGTACAAGTTCCTGAAGGATTTTTATGTGCTGAATTCGAGACTGGACTCTGATTTGTTGAGTTATATTTAGTTTTCTAAGCTCATTTAAAAAACAAAATGCATCAATTCTGGGCCGATCAAACAATTGATGCCGCGCGCCTTACGCAAAAAAAGTTTTAAAAAGAATGGTTTTTCTATTCAGGAGTTAAAAATCACCCTTCTATGGCATACCAAATTTTAGTTTTTTTTTTTTTCTTCTTAAATTTAGTATACCAATCCATTCTCCATTGGAGGATAGTTTCAACTCCCGGGGGTTAAGACCAGTCATCAGTATGTCAATTTACCCATAATCATTCTAAATGCCTTGCTACCGTATCAAAAAATGGTGTTCTTTTTTTGCATTTTTTGGCAGTTTAAAAAGAGTACGATGCCGGGTATTCTGAGCATAGTGTTATCTACCCGTGATGTGTGGGGTGTGTCTTACAGTGCAGTCGCAGCATTTTTGGGTTTTTCTTTAATGTATTGTACTATTATTCCAATGCACAGATTCATATCAAGATTAACTTGTGATGAATTTCCTTTTGTTTTTCAGAATTGTTCAATTCGAAGAGAGTAACTTGGCGCGTCTGGACGCCTTAGCTGTACAGATGACAGATGTAAACAAAAGAATCGATATTGTCGAACATTTGCAGCGCATGAACAATCGACAGGTGGATACATTGAAAGGTGAATTTGTTGCATTGACACAACAGCAACAACAACTTGAAAAAGCAGCTGGTCATGTAAATGGTAAATTTGGTGATGGCAAACAATTTCGAATATATATTTAACATTTCATTTAAGTTATGACTAACGAAGATATCTGACAAATTAAAAAAAAAAAAATGGAAAAAATTTAAACTTAGAAATGCAATTTTTATTTAACTTCGTAGATATCATACTTTCACGTAACGCGCGGCAAACTGCGGCGGCCGAAACTGATGATCAGATGAGTGCAGGTCCAAATATGAATGAATTTCGCTTAGACTGTTCTGGCAAATTGGAATCCATAGCTACGCTATTAGCATCAACAGCTGGTAATGTCAGAATGCTTCATATGCAGCTGGGTTCTAATATGACGCGATTGTTGCAGTCTACAGGGTAAGTGAATAAATTACTATAATTTTGCCATACTTAAACAATGAAATGTAAACAAACCATTACAATAATTACGTTAAGACGTCATTTTGTTTAAAATTAAACAATAGTGGAATTAACGTTAGGCATGCCAGATTTTTATGATCAAAACGTGATGTAATTATTCGGAAAATTGTCACTTGAGCATCTTGAGCGTTTGCAAGTGTAGGTTGTTCATAAGAATGCGCACCTTGAGCGGCACTCTTAATTGATTATTGCGGCATATATTTATGGTGCTTAATTTATGTATAGCGATTCAGTGATGTAATTTAGAATTTTAAAATACTTTAAGTTACATTTGTTTCATGATAACATTGTCATAGAATTGACAAAGACATGCCAATGAGTGATGTTTCAATGGCAAATGGCAAACATATGAGGAGATGTACTTGAATCTAAATCGTTAAAAAATTTATATAAAAGCTTATCAAGGAAATATTTTGAAGCTTTATTTGGAAATGGAACTTAATCTCCGGTTGAATTCAAACAAATACTCTATAAGATATGAATGCTACGATTTATACTAGAGCTCAAGAGTAATTCTAACGTCTGACTCAAGAGAATTATACCTAAACTCAGAAGGCTGTCAAATTTCTTTTCAATGGCAACTTTTCTTAATAAAATTTGTTGTTTTTCTTTTCTTTTTGTGAGATTGCCTTAGATTTTAAGTTGAACTCAAATGTACTTCCAACTGAAAATTAGGAAAACCTACTTTAAATCAATCCAAAAATATGAAGAAAATTATCTCATAAAGACCTCTTAATTCTAGCGCTTTGCAACGTCGCTTCAATAACCTTTCACGCCGTCAGCAAATAGGTGGCCAAGGATACCCACCGGTACAGCCCAACTTTTACTCAACGGTCGACTCACATCAACTGATAACGAGCTGTGCACTTTCGCAGTCAGCCGGTACTGGTGGCGTTCAGAAATTGCAGCTAACAACGGATTCACTGCCCTTCTACGTGCTGTGCGATGAAGAAATACAGGGTGGTGGCTGGACAGTGATACAACATCGTTTCAGTGGTGAAGTCAATTTCCAACGTGACTGGCAAGAATACAAAAATGGTTTCGGCAATTTGGCTGGAGAGTTCTTTATCGGTTTGGATAAATTACATGCGCTGACAGCTTCATCAGTCAACGAGTTGCTCATTCTGATGATGGATAAGGACAACGAACAACGCTTTGCCAAATACAGCCTCTTTGCCATTGGCAGTGAGAAGGAGTTGTACGCGCTGAGTCTGTTGGGCACATATTCCGGCAATGCAGGTGATTCGTTCAGCTATCATGCGGGCAGTAAATTCTCAACTTTCGATAATGATAACGATGGATGGGTTGAGGGCAACTGTGCGCAAGCGCATACAGGCGCATGGTGGTACAATGCCTGCGAGCAAAGGTGAGTTCGTTGTTGTCTTAGGTTGTCAATTATAAATAAAACTTTACGTTTTTTTTCTTCAGCAATTTGAATGGCCAATACCTGAATGGTGAATATGAAAAATCACTCACATTCCAGGGCATGTACTGGCATGATTTCCATGGACCAAACTACGCACTTAAGTCAGTGAAAATGATGGTACGACCAATTGGTGGTGAATATCGACGTTGAGCTGCGACCGAATATTAGATTTTAATGAAGATAGAAAAGTTGTTTTTAATTGTCAGGGAAATTTTGAATTTATGAGTTGTGTTATTTAAAGAATGTGTTTCAATAGTTAGTGTATGTTTTTTAACAAAAATAATTTAAATTTTTTAGTTGTAAAAAGCACTGCTTCGTTATACATACTTTTGAAATAGCAGCATTTATAACATTTAAGTTTAAGTTTTAATATTTTTCAATAAAATATTACTATTGTATAAAAAATTTCAAGGTGCATTACATACATATTTCTGAAATGTAATTATTTTGTAAAACTCCATTATTGTTCAGTATGTATTTTATTTATACGCGTAATGCAAATTTAAATAAATGCTATCATTGCCATATTGTGTGAAATAACAAAAAAAAAAAAAACATCGGTAGAATTATTGTTTCCGAGAAATTAAATCCTTATCACTAGGCTTGCATGTACAAGATAAACCCCAATGATATATTGTATAAATAGACTCGTTAGTCAAAACATTAAATATTAAATGTTTATAATGAAAAAGTTTGAGATGATCTTATGATGAATATTGAGCTGAAGGTTTTGCCCAAACTTTTACTTTTTCCAAAATAAAAAAGAACTAAGATATGAGCGAAAAATACATTTCGTGAGCCTTGAAAAGCTTGAAATGCATTTGAGAAATTCTAAGGCAGTGATAGAATATTTAGGTGAAGCTATTATATAAGTTAGTTAGTTAGTTTTATTTGGGTGGTGAGTAAATAAATTCCACCATGACATAGTAATGAAAGGAGTGATTTTGTTGTAACACTTGAAAAGACATGCATCTCAGTCAGCACTGGATTAAGGTAGAGTTAGAGGGATAGTCCTGGACCCCGAGCTCAGCGAGCCCCAGTCAACACTGAATTAAGGTATAAAAGTAGGGTTAGAAATCCGAGCTGGCAAGATATTGTGGATTTTTGCATGTTTTTGACAATCAAAAGAGGAGGGCTCTTTCCTTTTTTTTTTTTTTTGTTGAACCGTCAATATAAATGCCAATTTTAATATATAATTTGCCAATTTTTGTGAGTTGTAGAAAAAAAAAACATTTTTGGTATGAATTAGCTTTTGTTTATTTGGTCATCAGTATGCATTTTATATTTTTATGCATTTTTAGGAAAGAAAATTATCCAGCCCTTTTCAGTTTGATCAGAAAATTTCAGTTTTTCATGTTCAGTTATGAGGTGTTCCTTTCCCATTTATAGCCCCAGGAAGTGCAAATTTTTACCCCGGCGCTGGTCTCAGTAACACCAGAACTATCACTGAATGAATTACTTCCTTTTTCTTTCGTAAATTGGAAAAACTTTACCGCAATAATGGTTCAACTTATGGTGAAATGGTATATCACTAGCCAGCAGATCACTACGCACAACAAAAAATCAGCTCCTTTCGTTTTCAATTGCAATCACCCATTTGTATAATAGCAGCAGCGCAATTTTGAATCACTTGTTTATCAGGAATCTGGCAACCCTCATGTCAATTATAACCAATTTTAATATAAAAATTTCCAATGCATGCAACATCTATGAAAATAATTTATTTTACTAAATTACTTTCTTAACTAATAAGGAAGATTAACGTCAGTAATAAGCATTGTCTCTTGACGAATTCCATGTGTCGTTATATTCTTGTTTTGGATCTAGCGTTGAATAGTCAAATTTAAAACGTTTGAAATGTACAGCGCCTTTAAATTGATATTTTTGAACATACTTTGGTTATATCTGACGCAAGCTGTTACAGTTGAACAGTTGATAGCTAAGGCGAATATTTACTATCAGAAACCGTAAGTAAAGTGTACTCATAAGGATTTTAAATAAGATCGCTTAAGTTTTCTTGACAGCACTTACCTGGGTAAGCCTAAAGAAATTGTCATATCTGCCGTGCAGTCACTGAGTACAACACAGGACATCAAGGTCATCATACATGGTTTTACGGGTTCGCGTACCCACAACTCCATACGTGCGCTGGGACATGGTAAAAATTATTTCGCTGGAGTTCTAAATTTATCTTTATATACGATCTTCCACTTACAGCTTATTTAGCTAATGGTTTTGACAATGTATTCTTGGCTGATTGGGAAGATGCAGCCGGGTTGGATTATCCAAGTTCACGGATATTAGTTGGCCCAGTAGCAATACATTTCGCCAAGTTGTTGAGTGACTTTATAAGGTAATCTTTAAAAGAGGATTAGAGATATAAAACATGATTTATCGCAAACAGAAATATGTACATAGAATCTTCGCTTCAAAAGAAAATTTTATTCAAAACATTAAGCATTACATTTTAAATTTTTGAAATACAAAATTTTGTTTTTTGAAATTTGACAAAGTGTACCATAGTTCTGCATATAATTTGATTATAGGTACCTAAATATATGTATATAGCTTTTTCCTTAAATCATTTAGCAAAAATGGAATTCAATCATCAAATGTGCACATAATTGGACATAGTTTGGGCGCACACATTGCTGGTGGTATAGGCAAATACTTCAATGGCAAATTGGGGCGTGTTACAGGCCTAGATCCAGCACTGCCTTTATTTACGCCAATTTCAAATGATAGTTTATTTGCAACAGCAGCACAATTTGTTGATGTCATACATACAGATTTTCCGGCTTTCGGCGACATAACCCCACGTGGTATCGTCGACTTTTATCCACATTTTGGACTAGCACCACAACGTGGTTGTGAGTACTTCGATTTGAAAGCAATAAGTGAGTTAATCTTTAAACAATGTGAGTATGAAAACATAGTGTATCTTCGTGTCACCCATATTTAGTTGTCTTTAATTAAAAAAAAAATATTTATTTATAATACATTCTTATTAACAATGTAAGAAATACATTACTCTTTTCATAGACAGTTGCAGCCACAATCGCGCCGTTACTCTTTATGCCGAATCGATTGGATTACCGAAAAATTTTCCAGCATTACCTTGCAGTTTTGGTGGCATAAAACTGCATAGCACTGCACTTTGTTTGAAGGAATTGCAATCTGCTAATGTTAGCAAAGATATGCTGCTGCAAGCCATTGCCAATGGTGATGAAAATAGTGTCGTTTATATGGGTGAAAAAGTTAAAAGAAGGTAAAATTTTATTGTTTTTGTAATCGAAATCGCATCATACTTATGAAATTAATTAAAAAAAATTAATGTTTCTTGGACTGACGCTTCGTCCAACCAACAATCTTAATTCAAGACGTGTTGGTTTAGGTCTCTGCTATTGTACCTAAAAATATGCAAAGCTTAGTCAATCGTTTGTACAGTCAAAATTAAAAGTTGCTTAAAAGAAAGACCGTGGGTTTTTCGGACAGAATTTAAGTCGGTCCAGATATGTGAGTGAAAACTGTTGCACTTAGTTACAGATTTGCTTAGATGACAGCTGTGATTGGACGGGTTTCAGCTAAAAAACGAACTTATTTTAATTTTTCATTCATTAATGTGTACTCTAAGTTTTTCCGTCTGTCAAGGTGCATAATAATAAATTGTCATAATTTATTTTTAGCGCCACTGGATTTTATTACCTTCAAACGTATGATGCGCCTCCTTTCGGGATGGGTGTGAACAGTCGTTTCTAGTGTAGAAAATGCGCTTGGTGGAAGTCCTTGCTACATTCGTTTTAGTACGTTTGTGCATGCACTCTGAAAATCCTATTCACTACTGGGATGAGCCTATAAATATGCTTGCTCAAATCACTTGTACAGTCAAAAGTAAATGCTTGTTTCCTCAATATAATAATTCATTTGTACAGTCAAATATAAAAATATAACTTTGTTTTATTTTCCAATTGACTTTATTGTTATGGCATGGTTCGTTCCTTCACATATGTGTAACGGAACTAAGGATGGTCCAAATTGTGTCAGGGGGTGGGAGAGGTGTGAGCTTATATGTTACGTTACATAACAAATGTAAGCTTCTTGCGGTCATTTCAATTTTTTTACGTGATTGAAATTTGTGGCGATCATTTATGCTCCATTATAATAATAATTGAGTTTAGCTACAATAGCTAATAACCTTCTTAGCTACTTAGCTTGAAACTTATTAAAAGATAAATTGTGAAAATGAAAAATAGAACACTGTTTAATTGCACTTGCCGTCATTAGCAAACAACGATATTCATGTAAGTTTACAAATCAATCAATGGTTTGTCTTAAATAAACGTCAATAGACAAAAGATGGGTTCGTTAATTAAGAATCCATGGATTCTATGAATATTCCAATGATAAAACAAAATTAAATTAAAATAAACCTAGATCTTTTTCATACAAAATAAACCAAGGTTAATGTCAAAATTATAGTAATTTAAGTTATTCGTGCAGGTATGAGAAAACTGCTATGACTTGGACACGAAACGAGTTGAGCTTAGTATCAGTATTCGACAAAAATCACACAAAAGATCTTCCGAGCTAAATAGTCCAATTCAAAACCAGCCTCAAAAGTTATTAATTCTAATAACCACAATATGTGAAATATGCACACACAAACGTCATAACTGGTTGCATCACACAGAATCCAAACAGATTTAAAAAATTCTAGTAAATTTCTTCGAAGGCACTTCTTCCTCCTCGTGATGTTAATGATACCACCGCCACCGCCATAGCCATCGAGGCGGTGACACCTTATGTGTCTAAACAAACATCAACATAAATTTAAAGTGAATGAGTTCATGTTTAGTTCTTTATTTAATTTTTTATTACCCTGCTCATTCACAATGAGAGACTGAGCAGAGCCAACAAGTTGAATGAGTTCCCCCTATAGGAGGAAGCTGAGTCTTTAGAGCGCACACAGAGCATTTTTAGTAGTAAATTTTAGGATTTTCAGCAGCAGTGGCAGGTATTTTGTAGTTTTTCGTTTTCGTATTCGATTTTTCATCTTCACTAATTTTAATGTTTTTCATAAATTTTCATTTTATGATGAAGAGGATTTGTCTGCGGTAGTTACTACAAACTTATGTAAGTCACATAATGACCATCATCTTTATGAGGTATTTAGAGATACTAAAAATTGATGTTAAGCGTGGGTGGCTTCAAATGGAACCTGTTTTATGCATAGCACTAGTGAATTTTTAGCATAGATAAATAGTTGATATCATGTGTGAATTGTGGCTAAACAACATGAAAAAATCGTAAAATGAAGTTAAATTGCTCCTTAATTTTATGCGGTGATAAAAATATGTAGTGGTATTTATCTTTGTTTTTGGAAAATGTTGTTTATTTTTCACTTCATTCGCTAAATCGTTTGAAATCGATACATCATAATTTTCTTAATCGCTCTTTAATTTGCAGGTTTTAAGCAAATACTGAAGGTAAGTCTTAAAAATTGAATCAGTTTGTGACATGATTGCCAAATGTTTAAAAATCAGATTAATTTTCAATCCCGTTTGAGAGTTTGAAGCAAAACTTACAAAGGTTTTTCTCTAAACATAAATTTATTGCAAATAATTTATGACAGATAATACGATAAACTTACAAAAAATTAAATAGATTCCGAAAAATGGAAGCGGTGTTCGATTTTAGCACCCATTACAGAGAAATAAATTCTTTTAAGAAACTGATCCAAAGTTTTGAAAAATCGTTCAAAATATTTCATGCCTAAATGAAAAAAAGATCCAAAAACAAAAGAACAAGGAACTGGTAAAACTTCCTTTATAAAATTTCTATAGAAAAAATCGATCAAAAATCAATAATCAAAATATTTTACTTGAATTAATGTAGGGTATATCCAATAATTGTATGATATCTTTCAATAAATCTGAATTTTTTTTTTTTTTGATAATTCCTTCCCCTCAGCTTAAACTTAAAACCTTTTAGTTAAAACGTGTAAGCAAAAAAAGTTATAAATTCACCCATTCAAAATCACCGCAACAAATCAAAACACGAGTATTTCATAAAAATTTGTCAAATATAGAATGCGAACTTCGAAGTAAAACAAAAGTAGCAACAGAGGATAAAGAATAAAACAATGTTATTTTTTGTTTTTGTTTTTTTTATTTTAAATAAATAATGAACACAATTAAATATTTGACAGATGACTTTTGTGTGATTGATAATGTCACTATAAGAGAACGCGAAACCAATGAGTGTTTTTTACTTCGATTTTTTTTCTTCTCCTGCGAGGCGTCATCTCGACGACGACGACGACGACGACGACAAAGTTGAACACCGCCATGACTGACAGTAGCACTTTGTGACATCTTTTGATGTCGAGCTTAAGCTATATATTGACTGATTTTATATCTATTGCTTTAACCTTTTCGTATTTTATGGATTTTCTTCGTCTTTTTTTATTGAATCTATTGTCAGTTATTTTAATCTTCATTTCACGCGCTTCCACATGATTCGGTTTTTATTAGACCCAATTGGAAAACATGCTATAGGTGTCAAATCTGGTGATCGAAAGTTTGTATACATAAGAAATGCATATGTTATGTACCTATGTGTTTCCTTGGATATATATTTTTGCATTAAATCAGCGTTTCATATAATTTATCGAAAAAAAAAAAAAAAAAATTTATATAATGGTGCGCTGGACCCCTTACCGGCTAAAACTAGCACTGATTTTAAAGCATAAGTTCAGTCAAACACTGTCATGCCCCTAGGTAGTCAGTAGCAGAGTTATGAAGAATCAAAATTTTGCGTTTTATTCGCTTTTAGGTTTAACCAAGTTATGTGAAATAACTTTTCTCAAGAGAGTTTAGGGAAAGTTTACAAAAATAAAAGTTTCATTAAAAACATCACCTTTATTGAACTTTATTATTGAACAACAAATCACTTGAAATGTAAAATCCTTGATTTAAAGCCATGGTGTTTAAGTTTCACAAACTATTTGATTAAATCGGTTCATACAAATATCACGAGGATTTCAAAAAAATCTTTTGATATACAAATAGTAATCTCTGAGGCAATAAAATTCTGTCAACACAGAAGTTTCAGACACACAAAACAGTTTAAAAATGTACTCTTACATATTTCATTATACACATACATAGTACGACAACACATATTTTATATTTTTCCTAATGGGAATGTTTCCGTTTGTTGGTACAAGTACGTATATACTCGTGTATGTATAAAAGAATGAGGTAATAAATGTCAAACAGTTTATCAGTTGAAAGCAATAATAGCAGCATTCATCAAACAGATGTCGTTGCTTTTAATAAATCAAACAAACAATTTTTATTTAATTTTTATAAATTCGAGCTTGAAAAAGTTTTAATTGATTAACCCAAATGAGAACGTTTGATAACGCACCAAACCAATTTTCGTTTCAATTTAATACCAGAGCTGAACCTCTAAAGCTTCAGCACAAAAAATCCTTTTATGTCGCAGTGTGGATTTTCGGGTAAGGACCTCTTACCTAGTCTTTGTAGCTACATGTAAAATATCGCTTGCAGCATTTGGGAAATTGTTGTGTTGTATCAACAAAGTCACCCCAAATACAATTGGGTAGATTCTTATGATCATTATTACACTGAAGTTGTGCGAGTGCTGATGGCAACGCGGTAACCGGATCGCAGCTAAAATTTCAAAATAATACTTTCTTTTAGATCAGAAAACATACTGTATAATAATAAGACATATTGTACCTTGCAATTGTAGCCAAGCCTATGGCATTATCACAAGTAAATTCTCCACATGCCATGACAGGATGCTTAATGGTCTCACCCGGCTTAACGACTTTATCTTCTATTGTGCATTTCCCTGGATGAGCTTATGAGAAAAAAAAAACAATTATTTTTATTAAAAGAGGAAGATCCATAAACGAACCTGGATCTCTGAAGTATCTTTCAGTGTAGACGCTAGCAGAAGTTGTTGCAAAAATTGTCAAGCAAAAGCTGCTAAGAAAAATTATTCTGAACATCTTTACGGTTTGGTGAATTGATAAGAACTGTTTATACAGAAAAGATTAACTTAGTCTCTAGAAGTCTTATCTTCTATGTTCAGAACTGGCCATGTTGTTGATCTAAAAATTAAAAGCTTTCTTAAACTACAACGACAAAAAGTGGCCAACTGACATAAAATTTCGAAAAATGTATTTTCTATTTTGTATTCTTTGGGAAGTCACTGAATCTATTAAACTGCTAAACAGAAAAACAATATTGATGAAAAAATTATCGTTTTTTAATTCTTGTACGTATATACTCGTGTATGTATAAAAGAATGAGTTAATAAATGTCAAACAGTTTATCAGTTGAAAGCAATAATAGCAGCATTCATCAAACAGATGTGGTTACTTTTAATAAATCAAACAAACAATTTTTATTTTATTTTTATAAATTCGAGCTTGAAAAAGTTTTAATTGATTAATCCAAATGAGAACGTTTGATAACGCACCAAACCAATTTTCTTTTCAAATTAATACCAGAGCTGAACCTCAAAAGCTTCTGCACAAAAAATCCTTTTAAGTCGCAGTGTCAGTTTTCGGGTAGAGAGCCCTTACCTAATCTTTGTAGCTACATGTAAAATACCGCTTGCAGCATTTGGGAAATTGTTGTGTTGTATCAACAAAGTCACCCCAAATACAATTGGGTACATTCTTATGATCATTAAACTGAAGTCGTGCGAGTGCCGATGGCAACGCGGTAACCGGATCGCAACTAAAATTTCAAAATAATTTTTAGATCAGAAAACATATTTTAAAATAATAAGACAGATGTACCTTGCAATTGTAGCCAAGCCTATGGAATTATCACAAGTAAATTCTCCACATGCCATGACAGGATGCTTAATGGTCTCACCCGGTTTAACGATTCTATCTCCTATTGTGCATTTCCCCGGATGGGCTTATGAAAAGTAAACAATTATTTTTATTAAAAGATGAAGATCCATAAACGAACCTGCATCGCTGAAGTAGCGTTCAGTGTAGACGCTAGCAGAAGTTGTTGCAAAAATTGTCAAGCAAAAGCTGCTAAGAAAAATTATTCTGAACATCTTTACGGTTTGGTGAATTGATAAGAACTGTTTATATAGAAAAGATTAACCTTAGTCTCTGGAAGTCTTATCTGTTATGGTCATGTTGTTGACTTAAAAATTAAAAGCTTTCTTTAACTACTACGACAAAAAGTGTTCAACTGACATAAAATTTCGAAAAATGTATTTTGTATTCTTTGGGAAGTCACTGCATAAACAGAAACAGAATTTTGATGAACAACTATCGTTTTTGAACTTTCTTACTTTATCCTGTACGTTTCGCAATTTTTTGTTGCTAGATCAAGATCATCCACTTGCATCTAAAATTCCTTAAAAATAAATGGAAAAAGACAATACACTTTACGAGTATATACCAATGTGAACACATTTCCATAGCTCTACGCACAATATCATCTACAAATATTTTTCAAGTTCTATTTAAAAAAAAGTGATACAACCCTTTTGTATGCTTTATCGTCAATGGAAGTAGAGTATGTTAGAAATACATGTACATATGAGTAATGTAGATATAAAGTTACAATGAAAAAAAAAAAACATAAATAAATTAACGCGAAAAAAGAACTCCACTTTAAATAGAGCATAAAATTTGGTAAATGCTTTCCTTTGTTTTACTTTCTCATGACACAGAAAATAAAAAAAAAACTTTAACATCAGAGCACCTATAGCAATTTATGTACAAACGTCAAACTTTTAGATCGACACGCCATAGTGACATGGTGCACTATGTCAATAAACGCTTCCAGATGCAAACAAAAATGATAAAAACAAAAACAATGAAGGGTTATGCCCATAGAGAATTTTACGCATTTCTATTTACACGGCCGATAGAGTTCATTGAGTAGAAATATTGTCTATTGACTTTTAAATGATTTCCTGCTTAATTTGCATAAATGCACTCACTCACTTTTTTTTGTGTCAGTTGTCAAATATGCAATGAACCTTGAAGACTATAATTCGCTTGGACATTTTTATAGAGAAAATATATAATTTAGAGCTACTCGAAGATAATACTCGTAATCTCTGATGTAAGGTCATTATAACCAATATCGAGATTAAAATATTTTAGTATTTGATTTAATACGATGGTATTAAGGTTTCAGTGGCGTCAACTCGGTAGGGCTGGGGAGGGCATTGGCCCCCCCAAGGATCTGATATAGGTATTATTCAATAAACAATTCAATAAAACCATCTAATAGTGGTGGAATTATAATTCTTGCCCCCCCCCCTCCCCTCAAGTTTTTGGTGAAGTGACGGTCCTGTAAGGTTTATACTTTGTGTCGTACCAACAAGAGAAAATTCAGCTGCAATGACGTAATGAAGGAAGAATTGGAATGTTTTCTTGCGAACACCTATGCTTGCACAGCGCGATGCTTTTGGGGTCCTTTTAGTGAAAGTTTTTGATGAGTGAACATATTTGCTGGCGGAAAAGTAATGATCACACATTTTAGACTTTTGTCGAAATTTTCAAAATTTTTCGACCTTTTCAACGTTTTCTGACTTTGCAGATGATGATACCTACTGATTTAATGCACTGACCTATAAGGACAAGATTTGTTTTTCTTTCAAAAATACGTACATACATATTTATCTGTGTTCTCAATAATTTGGACTGGCTGAACACGAACATGTAAGCCAAATTTAAAAATTAGCTCTCAAATTTTAAATATACAAAAACGTCAATTTCGGTCAGATTTAAGAATTTTTTTTTGCCAGGGCACAAACATTTTTCGATTATTTTGTATTGTGTGTGTTCTTTTTTTTGTAGAGAATATGATTGTTTAAAGGTGAAATGTAAGAAAGCAAAAATACGTTTTTTTGGAAATTTAGCTAACAAACCTAAAAAACAAAAATCTGTAGTAACAATATTTAGTTACAATGTTTAGCAGAAATACCTAGTAACAATGTTTAGCAACAGTTTTTAGCAACAATTACTTGCAAAAATTAAAGAAATCAATAACAATTCATTATTATCTGTTAACAATGCCTAGCAATAATATTTAGAGCCAGTGTGAGATATCTGTACTTATTTGAATTTTCTTTTATCATTAATGATGAGCTTACACATTTATAAACCAAATGAATTTATCAACAATGTGCTTAACCAATATCTAGCAACATTGTTTGGCAACATTTTTAAGCGATAATTTTTAGTTCTTAAGCTAAGGAGCAATATTTAGCAGCAGCACAGCAACAATATATAAGAAGTTTTATAAATAAAACAAATATTTCCTATATCCAAATTTTACCACTTTATTGAACAAATCACATTTTGTATGAAATGGAATAAAAACCATATTAATATTCGTTCCAAATAATGAATTCCATTTTATTGTAAATGATTTATGATTTGATTTTTGTTAAAATCAAATCAAAAGATAGCGTATCGCACGAATGCACTACACATAACCTGTTGCGCGGATGCAACATTTGTGACTGTTGCTGTTGCTGCTGCTGCTGTTAAATGCATGAATGATTAATTACTCAACTGACGCATGACAATTTTTATTCTTTTATAACGTAGTTTTGTTCTTTTTTCAAATGTTGTTGTTTTTTTTTTAAATTCAAGCTAAAATCAATGACAATGTCACGCTTCACGGTGCAGCAGCCAATGCTACTGCTTTTCTTGCTGATATCAGTACATGGAGAACATCATTTACCTTAGTTGATACTTTAAAAAATATATTCAAGAGATTGCTTCAAACAAGGAACGTAAATTATTTTCTCAGCGTGTATCTGCCTTCTTCATATCTTGTAGTCTCCTGATAATTGCGGTTGTGTGTTTGGTGCAACCTTTAAGTGCTGATCTGTCTTTGTGATTGATTTCAGCTTTTTAAATCGTTACTGATTTGAGGGCTCTTAAAGGCACTTCTTGTGTTTGGTTTTGATGATAAAGAAGGACAACTTCTCTCTTGTTGGTTGACCGATGCGACTAAAAATGTCGAAAAATTTTATATTGATTTCCACTAAATTACCATGCAATTTATTTTGGAAGCAGACGTTGCAAGTTCCTGGAATATTTGTTGTATATGAGGATATGACATAATATTTTTTCCACGCAGTTATTGTTGTTGTTATTAAAGTGATCCCTTAAGTATTCTTTTGTAGAGAATGTTAACAAAAATTTGTTCAGCGTTTTTTTGTTTTTTTTGATGGCTCATTTGGGATTTCACTTTCAATGTTAATGTGAAGATTTCTTAAAGCCAAATTTTCCTACACAATATATGTAGTTTTTTCTATGAAAAAAAAATGACGCGTTCAATGATAAATTACACTCAAACACCATGAAAACGAATTAAACGAATTAAACGAATTCTTTTTGTTTTTTTTTTCTTAGTTTTTGCTTACGAGTGTTTGTTTTTTTAATCACAAATGTGACACAAATTTTCATGACTTTTGCGCAGCATAAATTTAGCTAAATTAAACATTAACCCAGTTACAATGTCAGCCACACAGACAGTCTGTCAGAGGCAACAGTCAGATAGTGTACAGTACAGCACTTCTAATTAATTTTACCTATAGACAAATACATGCAAATGCAAATAAAAATAGGGTGCTACTAACAATGAACAAATACCTATAGATTGCAGAAGTTGATTAGTCCAAAAATAAGATCGAATAGCTTACTCCAATTCAAATGTGAGCACAGGTTCAGGTTCTCACCCAGGAAATACACGGAAAATCTTATACATCTCTTAAAGCCTAAATAAAACTTTTTCAAAAATTGCTCATTTAACGTTAATTTCTAAAAAAAAATCACGTAAAACTTCATATCGCACTTAAAAACCGATTTTTTTTTTCTGATTGTTCTTGCTTCTATATATGTAAGTTTTGGCAAGACCACCACACATTTTTAAAAAGAGATTATTCATAACATTCCATGCAAATTTAGGACTCAAAATAACCTAGATGACTTTTCTAATTTTTTATACAGCTAAAAACTGTTAGATAATAGATAATTTGACCGAAATTGCGACAAAATTTCACTTTTTCTCTTTCACATCCTAAGTTCTTAGTGAGAGTTTTAGAAATCTCAATTTTTTAAAATCCAAACGCTTGGAAATCTTTTTATCGTTTGAAAAATTTAAATTTTTTTTGAATAAGCTAACTTTTTTTCATATAAGAGCGATATCACTTTACGATTATATAGTCAAAAATAAGCGGAAAAAATTGAAAATAGAATTTAATGCAGTACAAAACAAAACTTTTTGTGTTAAATTAATGCCTTCTACGACTTGCCGAAAGTTTTCGAAACGTAATTTTTCGATCTATTTCTGTGCGTTTTTTTTTCATTGTTTATAGTGCTAAAAATTACAAAATTTTTTTAACACTTTTCAGAGGAATTGTAAACAAAATAACATTCCAACTCTTAATTCAGTATACTGGCATAAAATTCAAATGCCATTACTGACATAGATCATCCTGTACCTGTGCTTTCGATTTTTGCTATCACATTAAGAAAGTTACAAATGTTTCAGTTTACGTAAATAAATTTTTCTTGTTTTCTCTGTTTGACAACCCTGCAATTAAGAACCTCCCTAATTGCATACTACCTACGCATGCAAGCACTATTACCATACAACACGCGCTCACCCTATGCTTACTTACAATGCAAATCCTATGCTAATTGAAATTAAATTTAATGTTTTCAGTCGTGTAAAATGCAAATAATTTCAATTTATGAAATTGTTAATGAATTTTATTTGTTCATCATCATCATTATCGTTGAGTTGATCATGGCTATGTTGATGATGACACCACGGTGCAAAATATTTGCCAAAGTGATTACATCTTGTGCGGTGAAAGTAGGTCAGTGTAATTATTCTTATTTTATGTTCACTTGTGGATAGATACATATCAATTCTGAAATGTAAAGGAATGTATGAATATAGTACATATATATAGAATTCCTATCTACTTTAGTATACATATATGTTCTTTATGTCAGTATAAAAATATATTTCCGAAAATGATCACAAAATAAAAAAAAATCGCCTTAGCAAAAATTAGAAATTCTTAAAAGATAAAGAAACATATCCTAAGGTAATTTTTCATAGATATTTTTCTTCGTTCTTTTTAAGGAAATAAATGATGATTTGACCCATTTTTAAATAGTTGTTCGTAAAAGAATTTTCTCAAACCCCTGTAAGACTGTGCCCAAAGTTTGCATAAAATCAAAATATTACCATAATTAATTGTGTGTAAGATTGCCATTGTTATGTGTGTGCGCGCGCGCGTGTGTGTGTGTGTGTGTATTGAACTTACTCGCGTTTGATTTGAAATCATTTCATTATTTGTTTAATTTCATTTGCCCAAATTAGCGTAGGTTGTCATGACTTTCTCCCCCAATGGCTCACAGTCAGGCAGCAGCGCTTACAGCTCCATTTGTTAACAAGACGCGCACGCGTTTGTCGACAATCCTCGCCTTGTCGTCATAATCGTCGTAGTCTCGCCTCAAACTGTTTTTTTTTTTTTTTTCTTCTCGACGCCTATACTTGGGTAATTAATTACATTACCATGAATGGATGAATTGTACGTCTGTCGACGCATGCGCGCAATCTCGTTGTTGGTTGGCAATTGAGAAAAATTAAATTAATCAAAAAATTATTAATTTTTCAATTGAAATTGAAAACAATAATCGCCACATCATTATATGTCAATAACAACAACAACAACCACACAGAGCGAGCAAGAGCAGCGCGAGATGTTACCAACAAAATATTTCAAGTTAACCAAATAAACTTGGAATCTACACCACCACCACCACTTGGTTCGGTTGTTTATTTCATGCTGTGTCTGTTTATCTCTGTGTGCTCTGTGAGCTCTTCTTAGTTGAGTGGCATATCAACAGCGCACTAACAATCTCTTGAGGGGATCACAAAGTGTTACCCCCAACTTTACTCATTAGGCAGACAATATCATCCATCCACTCAATGAAGATGGTCAGAAGGCAACAACAACAACAACAACGACAACAGATCAGCAGAAAGAAAAGTTGAATTTGAAATTCAGTTGAACACTCGAAATGTCAGCGATCAGCACAGAGGGTACAGCATAGTGGGATTTTTGATTGGGTAAAATTATTAGAATTAAATTTTTTGGAAGCACTAGGACTGTTAGGACTACTCCCAAAAAAAATATTGGTTTTCACATTTTTGATTGAAATTTATTGTTTGTTTTTAGTTGATTTTTTATTTAGATAAATGTCCTTTTTTATTTAATGAGTGATGTCTGTTTGGTTACTTTTTGTCCAACTTACAATTTCGTTTTGTTTTTTATATGTATTTATTTTTGTTCAATCACCTGAAAATTTAAAACACAATTTACACCTTAGTTTTGTGAAACTAAAAATTGTCGGTTGGATCTAATTTCGGAGTTATAGCCATTGGAAGCTTTTGTGAAAATCAATATAAGTTAGGACCCCTACATTGACATCCGAAATATGGATGTCATATGAGCTTTCATATTGGGACATGTAACTTAGAAATCTAATCTACAGCTTTAGAGATATGATAATAAAATAAAATAAATAAAAATAAATAAATTATTTTTCAGAAATAGTATATTTTTAAAAACAACGTTATTTTATCGTAAAAATGTGCCAAGAACCTATAACTATAACATATTAAGAGAGCCTCATTCATTATCTTTAAAATTATGTACGATTTGTATAAAATTTTATCATACCAATTTTATATTAGGTACTGAAAAAATCAATTTAGTGAATTTTTGCATTGCTTTATTTCATACATTTTTTATATGATGTCGTCCTTGACAATATAAACACACATTTTCACTATGTTAACAGGTATTATTTTATATATTTTTGTTGTTTTTAACCCCCTATTAAATCTAAAAAGAAATTGCGTAATAGAAGCTTAAGTTCTCTTTTAATATTTGCGCAATTTTGTCAAGACTAAGTTTTCTAAATTTTTTTGCACGGTTTGACCAATACCTACTGTATCAAATGATGAAGTTTTTTGTCAGTTTAACATTAGATTTTATCGCATAATATCAATAAAGGATCCACTGTGCACTAGCACTTCATATCATATATCGAAGCGGCAGATGCTGCGCTTGAATCATTTTTATATATATTTTTTTTTTAATTTTTGGATGAACAACTCATGCGCACGCGCTAAAAGTCAAATTCATGTTATGTAGTTACACGTACAGAGACGCATGCGCGTTGGTGTTTGCAACATGAGGGCGCTCGCTCCAGACATAACACACGCGGGCCATGAAGCCCACTTCATCTTGACGTCCAAGTGTGGTGATGAAACTATTTGAAGTTGTTGTTAATTGTTATTGTTTGAGGATTTCGTTGATGTTGTTGTTGCTGGTGTTAAACACTTTTTTTTTTGTTCAAGAGTGCAGACAACGTAATTCACATGTAAAATGATTTGTAAATTAATGAATTGAAGTGGGTCAAATAGATAGGTATAGATTTAATATAAAAAGAGTGAAATACGTTAGTGAAATGTACCCACATTTCCAAAGAAGTTTTCGTGAATAAGGTTATTGAGTTTGATAAAAACATACCGTTCATTGTGAATATATTTTTCAAGGGCTTTAATTCAGTTTTTTTCACTTTAGCTTTCGCATTTCATCCTATTTTATTCTTTAACGCATTTATACAATCCCTATACTGCTGCTACCTGTCAAAACAAAGCTTTTGACATACGATGTAATATATTGGCTTGAAAGAAAAAGCATACATTTGCATGTTTGAAAGCGATTTTTGCCTTAATTACTTTTATATTCAAGTCGCTTCTTCATTTGCCAGACACGGTTGGAGTTCCCCCTGAGTTGGTTGGAAACTGCAACTAGCGCCACGACTACCACCCAAAAATGTTCAAGCGTGTTTTACGCTTCTAACATTATAGACAACACTGCTAAGGGTTGATGGCACGTACACGCTTAGATATCTGCTGTCAGATATGCAAATTTTAAATTTGGTATTAAAAACTGTACGAGAAGAAAGGCATTGGTAGGAGACTACACTTAGAGAAAAATTTTCTTAGAGTGATGAGCAAGAAAATGGCCAGCCCTTCGTATCATGCACGCTGGCATAATTGGAAATAAAAATTAAGACAGTACTTCCAAGCTATTTTGGTGTGTTGTAAATGAAATCGGTGTTAAATATTTCTATTTTAAATTCGTCTTATCTAAAGTTGAAAAATTTAAAATTTTCTCTTAAGTCTCAGGATTTGTATAATCTATATATATCAGCTGAATGCAGCTAGTATCAATACTATTTATATAAATAGTAAATAGCATCGAACGTGAGGATATGCCACTTTATTTGGTGGTTGCTCAATTTTTTGCGTCTTTTAGCTGTTTGTTGATTTTTGTTTTTCAGTGACTGTGCTTTCATCCAAAATGTCGCAGTTTTAATTATTAAGAAACTCAAAGTTTTTATATTCCTTTAGCAGTTAGTTTTTTGAGTAATTTTTTTAAACATTTGCAACTTTAAAAAGTATCTAAAATGCGAAGTATTGATTCTTATTTAGCCTTGAAAATAAGGATCAATATTGGTTTTGTAAAATAGAAATTGAAATTTATAATTAAATAAAACAAAAATAGCTAATGGTCCAACATTTCATAAAATTGGATATCTTTTGAAGTTCGATATTATATTAAGGTTTTATTTTTTTAATGTGTACAGAGCTACTCCATAAATTATAGACAACAGAAAACATAAAAGAAGACAATGTTCGTTTAGTTTCGTCTGTCGTTTTATAAAAAATGCAAGTAGTTAAAACAAAGATAAAAGCCTGAGGGTGGACAGTACTGTAGCGTTGGAGTGAATTTAGCACCTCTCTCTTTGCATTTGTGGCCAAACAGTGTAGTTTAACAAGGTTATTTTTAAGGCAAAGAGTATCATCAATATTACGACTTGAACGAAAAAAAAAATAAAAACTACATGTTTTATGGCTAACAAAATGAGTAAAAAGTTCTTAGGGTGGTTAAAACAGTTTCAGTTCCATTTAATCGTAAGTTCAATTAGCTAATGAAAATTTTCCAATTTTTTATGCGACTGCCATATTCTTAATTTTAATTCTGTTTCACATACCTACGGATATACATTCGTACATATATTTTAGCTTTATTGCATATTTTGTTGTATACTTTTAGGCACTTTTGCGTGGTGAGCAGCTGTAGCGCTGTTATTTATAATGCATATAAATGTATGTATGTATGGGGGGTATGAGTGTTGATATATGTAAGTATTTTGTTGTCGTGTTAGTTGCCAATTTCGGCTTAAAATGTAGTTAATGTTAGATTAACGTTAAATTATGTTGATACACAAATAAAGTTAAAACATTTAGTTGGAAAGCTTTCAACGTGGCTTAATCTATGAAATGGCTTGTGGAATTGGCACAAGTTTTCCAAGTATTGCTCTTTTGTCAATTTTAATATGGTCCCTTGGAAATAAGTGCAGTTGAAGTTATTGATTGAAACTTTATTTTTTAGAATCGGACTCCCAGCGGTTTATGTGGGCAATTTTATATTTAATATTTCATTTACTGGAATTAACAATAATAGAAGCCAATAAGCCTAATGAAAGTCAGTATAAACAAATGAATGCCGCTAATCAATCGATTTAACGTTTTGACGAAAATTAATTTTGATTTTTACTGTGAATTTTTGATGCAGAAATTTATATTGGTAAAGCGAGATTGTAGGATTAATATTGCGTGCAATTTGGGGAGTAGTGATACTTTCAAATAGTTTTGGCAATGTGGTGCGACTTGCAAAATTAATTTTCTGCTAGATCTACGTAAATAAAATATATATGATATTCAGGGTATCCGTGAAAGATTCCAATAAGTAAGGAATGTCAGAAAAGCATATAGACAGAATATGCAAGTACATTGCAGCAGCTTCAAAATGCGTGTCATATATGATATGAAATAGTCTCTTTGTTACCCTGAATAGTTAACTAATACAATTATAGCCCTTTTAATGAGTATGCTGACTTTAAAAAGTTTGCAAGTTGAAATATCGTGTGTTCGAAGAAAATGAATGACATTAGCATTTGATGTTTATAACTTCCTGAGCTCTATTTGATATCAGCCTTTGTTTTTGCCATTATACCTAACTGGTGAAAACATGTACTTCATGGTAAGCCAAGGTGTTATGTATGAACAAAAATTGCACAATAAAATAGCTGACGTTAAAATTGAACTGGGATGGGTAAAATCATAAAACATTTGATTTGTTTAACAAATTAATTATTATCTTATAAATGAAAAGTAATTTATTTATTGTTGTTTATTTTATTTCAACATTTCGAAATTTTAATATGCAATGCAAATAAATAAAAAATATAAATTATTTTTCGATTAAAAATTTTACAGAATACAATAGAAAGTTATAAAATTTATTGACATCACAAGACAAAATGATGTGTCGTTTTTATTGGTTTGTACGCGTATTAGCGTAGCACACACCCATAATAAGAAATTTGGCAATATTTTCAAATCACAAAACCAATTTGCTTATAAGAAAAGTCAACAGCCCAGCAATTAATAGTTATCTAAGCCAAAATCTATCTCATTGGCTTTTTATGGAATCTACAATGCATTATTATTAATACAGCGATATCGTAACAAATTTAACGAGAATACTGAACTTACGCATGACGAAATATGCGATCATTTGATCACACTGCCGTTTGTACTAACTCTGAGATCTATTTAGCGCTTTTATTCTTCGATCCGATTTTTAATCAAAAACTTGAATTTCATCTATTTCTTCACACAATGGTTTTTTTCCATTTACTTTTAATGTGTAATAAGCTTTTAAAATCGAGAATCTTTCTACAGTAAAATCAATTAATGAATTTTTTAACTATCAGTCTAGTTACGAAATTTGCCGTTGATTAGGAAAGTGTGCTGCATAAGTTAAATTAGAAAAAAAATTTGTTATCTTTGGCCTCGCCAAAAATTAAATAGGATATTAATAGTAAAAATGCGAGTAAGTGATAAAATTTTGTTAAAGGGTAGTTCCTTCACCACGCTATGTGATTGATGGTTTAACTGATTCACATTGAATTTTGCAACATCATTATATTGTAAGTGGGCGAAGAAGTTCCACCCCGGGCAACGCCGAATGCAATGTTTTTTCAAACTATGTAATTTACCGAATTTAAATAATTTTTGGAATGGATATAGATTGAACCCTTAAGAAGGGTATTACAAACTCTTTGTTCTTTAAGTGGGCTTGGCACCACCCACTTATGAGAAAAAACGAAGTCACACTACATCGATTTTGATGAAATTGAGTATGGAAATGAATTGAACCCTTTAGAAAAGATATTTGTTTTAAGTAGGCGGTGCCACGACTCCAATAGAAAAAAAAAGTTTTCACAGCTAAATTAATGGAGCGTTTTTGACGAAATTTTGAATTTACCAACTTTTGTTTTAATTTTGGTCAGACCTGAACAGGACATTTAAAATAGTTCTTGAAGTCCATAGATTTTTCTGTTTAAGAAATCGCAATAGATAAAGCATAAATAAATAAAACTCCTCTTCTCTGGAATTATTAATTACAAATTCGCACAGCTGACATGATTTGTGGAGATGGGCTGAAGGGGAGCCCCATTGTTTACGCTACTGAGTAGTTGTAATTTATATATCCTTGTTTCTATATCTTTAACATTACTAATTTAAATTGTCGTTTTTCATCTAAGGATATCGTTAACTTTTTATTAGTGTTTTGCATTTATGCCTTTAAAGTACAAGGACTATCAAACCTTTTCTAAAAATATCAGAAATAAGATCGAGATAAATGAATATACATATGTATGTATGCAGGTAACCAAAAAAATCAATATCTTTTTTAAAAAAACTTAAAATTAAACCTGGCAGGGGGTTTCACCAGAAATACGACTACGTGAACAATACCAAAACTTATACCTGTACACATCCTCTACATAGACAACATTGTATGCTACATCAACATATCAACCGTATTAAATTTCCGACCTGATAATCACCTGAACTCACGCAAAAGTCGTCAGATAACAACAAATAACAAAAAAAGTAGCAACAACAAAGACAATAATAAAAATTAACAACAAAAATATCCATTAAAATGAAATTTTTTTTTTGCTTTCCTACATAAACGACCAAATACAAAGTAACTAGTGATAATAAAAACAGTAGATACCAAACGCAAGAAAACAACAGAAACAGCAAATGAAAATGAAAACGAGCGGACGAACGAAACGTAACGTAACGAGAAACAAGTCAAGTCAACATAGGAGTGGCTAAACACGCGAACCAATCAAAACCACAGAAAGTCCAATGCATGAGCGATAACAAAAACAACAACCGTCTACAGCGAAATGAACGAAAGACATAGAAGTAATGAATGAAATAAAAGATGAAAATGTTGTTGTACAAATTGGCACGAAAGAGGGGAATACAGCAACAACAACAGCAAAATTATGAGAAAAAAAATATTCAGACGAAAATATGCCAATAATATTGTGGATACAAATTAAAAAATAAAAATGGATGTACAGAGTGAAATGGTGGAATGGTAAAGATGGAGCATAGCGAAAACAATAAAATAACTGTAAATCAAATAAATGTACATATGTATTTATGCACATATATACATATGTATGCCTACAATTGTTTGAGAGATACAGCAGATGATTTTAAAATTAATGTAGTCACTAATGTTACAATAGGGTGGCTCATATTTTTCGAAATTCATTTAAATCAAAGTCAATTAAATTATTTGTCATGAGTAAAACTTCCAATTAAGTATTTTAAAAAGATACTCCATTTCTTTGGCCCAGATCTTTTAAAAACTTTTGTGGCTTTTATTTGTCTATTTTCGGTCCTATTATTTGGCAAGACTAGAAGGTATATCAGCGAAACAGCTGCAACTATCGCAATTGTAGCAACTACGTTTCGAGCAGTTTTTGTCGCCCGACGTAGCTAGGGGGTAGGGTGAATTCATGTCGAAGTAGGTACTAATGTCGACTTGTGTAAGTAGATTCTGGAATTCATTGTTTCGTAAAGTACACAACCCAATATCGCCCCCAAACTGCGAGGATGATAATTACCATGTACCTAGGTGATTCTCTTAGCAAGAAGAAGTAAAATGATAAGTTTTTCAACGCCAAGCACCTGACTGCTTCTCCCCGAAATCCTAGGTCTCTAGAGCTAAGGAAACTTCCATGATGATACTTTATTACATTTGCTTGCAATATACCTATGTTAAAAAAAAACTAAGTTGACTGATGGGAAATAGGTAATTAAAACGTATGGAAAAATGGTCAAGAGTTATTACCAATACGATTCGAAAACGGAAAAAAAATTATGAGATAAAACATACCGTCAATGAAGAGTAAAAATGTAAAGAAACAAGAACGCAGAAATATACATACATATGTATAAGCATTGGACGGATAAGGAACTAACTAAATGCAAAACTGATTGAACTAAAAACTGAAGCAAAGAATTAAAAAAAATACTATGACATTTTCAAAAATTGGCAATATTAGACAATAAATAAATAAAATGAAGAGAAGAAAAAACGAAAATATGAAATTGGCAATAATCATTAGAATGAAAATAGAAACAGACAAAACAAGCGAAAGCACTTAGAGTTTTTTTAAAAAAAATCAATCATTGGCATCACTTCACCAAAACCTTGGAGGGGGCGAGAATTATAATTCCACCACTGTTAGATGGTTTTATTGAATTGATATATTGAATAATAGCTTGTATCAGATCCTTGGCAACGCCCTCTCCAGCCCTACCGAATTGACACCACTGAAATCAATACAACTTTTTCTTTAAGCTTTTCTATTGTAGCTTCGGGACTGAATGGAAATTACTAAAATGGCAGTACCTACACGTATATATTTTTTACTTTGGCTTTTGAAAAATTTCAAAAACTTTTGATTCAACTTTAGGGCTAAGGTAGAACATCTCAAAGCTATTTCGCAAAGAATTACGAAATCACCCGAAAAGTTTGAGTCTTAAAAAAAGTAAAATGGACAAAAACTGAATTTGAATTTCTCCTGAACAGATAATAATTAGAAATAAAAATTTGCAAGAAAATTCCAGCATACATTCCTCATGAAAAATATACCAAAACCTGGTACTCCTTTTGCAGTAGCTTTTTGGACGGATTTACCGCCCGAATTCGGTTAAGACATAACGCCCAAAAATTTCCATATAAATTGTTGTAGCGGAACTATGAGGGCATTGTTATATTTTCGATTTAAATTTGAATTTGAGAAACTTACATATGTAAGTATATAGGTAGGTGTCTCACATACTCGTACTCGACCATAAAAAAGTAATCGCATTATCAATTCAATACTCGTGTTTTCTACGCTTGCTACTTAATAACTATCAAAAATTTACAATTTGCATTTGACATTTCTGTAAATAATAACAACTTATTGAAGTGTAATTGAAGTATAATTAAATGATGTGCAGCATGTTTGGCATGCGCTGCTAAAAAGCACATATTTTGCTTTAATGTAGAATTACAAGACTCTATCTCAATAGATGCTCATCGTCTCTTAATTGACGTAGTATTTACTTACTTATTCATAGTAACTTAATTATAATGTAAATGTTGTTCTACTTATTGTTGAATTATAAAGCAGACGATACCCAACTGGAAAATTTAGCGATGCAACTTGGAGATGTCCCTACAATGATGTACACGATGTTCACATAACTAACAGTCATTGGCAAACAGGGATATTCTGGTAAGCTTATAAATCGGTCAATGCTGCTTGTTCTTGAGAGTAAAGTAAATAGTGATAAATGTTTAAGGCAAAACTGTTTTTAACCTTGTGACAAATTTTCAAGGTCAATTATATGTCAACTATGATTTCTTATACAGACACCTACATATATTTTTAATTGCAGATATGTATTCTATGGAAAACAGCAGACTTGTTTTATGTAAATTAATCCTAGAGACTTGAAATTTATTGATTATTTTCTAAAAAGTAATCAAAATAATTTTCCAATGAAATGAAAGGGTGTCACACAAGAGCAAAATTGGAGCAAATTGGAGTATCATTTCCATATTTTAAAATCGATTTCAATAAAATTTGGTTTAGTTGTTTCATTCACATGTTAACATCGCTTCTTAACGTCATTAAAGTTAAAAAATATATGATATGCTCAAATTTCTTCTTCTGCACTACTGTACAGAGCAAAAATACAAAAAAAGTTCTATTTAGTGGGGTTTGCTTGTATTTTAACAAAGGGGGATGAAAAAAATCGGAAATTTAGTGACTATTTTGACTCTATTTTCCGATTGGGTATTGACCCATCGAATGGTTAAATATCTGCACATACATATACCTACATATACTTATATACGAATGTACCTAATCGATGATACTTGATTAGTTGCTCCAATTCGAAAATCAATTTAATATCAATACATATAATAAAATAAAATTTTAATAGAGAGCTGTCATAAGTTTTATGCGGTTGTTGCATTCAATTAAAAAAAATATTGACATGAGAATACATTGACATTTAATTATTCATCTGTATTCAATCCCTTAGCCACAAGCATTTCTTCTACTTTGAATGAAAGGTAATATGCAATGTTCTGAATAAAATAAATACATACACTTTTAAACAATAAAACCTCATCGTACCTATATAATTTTATAAATATTCTTTCTAAAAAAAAGGTTTTAATGATAATTTTAGCATTTATTTTTAGCGTTTCATTAAACGATTTTAATTTTTTTTTATGAAAGAATATTATCGCACCCAGTGATTTGTGATTAGTTCCAAACATAATTTTCCGAAAAGTTCAGAATATAATTTTCCTCTTTGCAAAGGAGAGTGAGAGAGGTTTTGAGGGAAGTAAAAACTTTGTCAAAGTAAATCGTTTTATGGTCAAAAAGTGGTATGGAATTTTTTTGAGAGTTATTTACGTATGTATGTATGTGATATACAATTAAAGACAACTAAACTAAAATTATATTTAAGATAAAGTATCACTTAAATTGAGCTCTCATTTCCGACAGTTTCAATAATTTATTAGAATAAGTATTCTGACTCTTATATTGTTGCTTTTGCAAATTACTCGAATTGACGATCGCTCTCATATAAGAGACACTCATTGAGGCTCACATATGAAACCAAAAATTAATAACTCACCTGGCTTAAAAACAACAAAACAGCGTATATCTTTTGACGTATAAGAGTAGATAACAACATTGATCAACACCGCGCTCACAACTTCACACAGGTAACTCGCTCCATTGCTCATTTGCTCAATTTGTGTTATTATTTTGCTCTCCCGCGCACATCATCACCTGCATTAAACGTGTGCTATAAGAACCAGAAAATAAAAAAATAAAAAAAATGAATGAAAAAAGTAACCGCTAACAGACCAAGCAAGAAAGACAGACGACCACTTTTGAGTGGAATTGGAATTGGAGACGAAAAAACGTAACAAGGTACGTCTGTGCTGAACCTTCGCTTATCCAATCAGTCTGCACTCGGTAATCAAGAGCGAAGAAACACGTTTGCGCCTTGCAGGTTTTCTTTTCGAGGGCTGCCGTTGTCTACTACGTTTTTTCTTTCGTTTTGTGCGTACGATTTACGTTGTGTTCTCTTACGGGAAAAAGTTACGATTTGCCGTCGTAAGTGAAACGCAGATGGAGTTTTTTTTCTAAACAGAAAATATTGAAATTTTATGTAAAAATGGAGCTTCCAAAATATTGTAAATAGGATAATCGAACTTGAATTGAAATGCCGACCGGATAAGGCCAGAAATACACTCTCACTCGGTCGTTTGTCAAGTGATGATTTTTCAGTGGAAGTGTTGTGAAGGATTACAGTGTCATTTTAAAAAATTTAAAAAATAAACAAATTTTGTTACATAAAATATTTATTTGAGTATGCAGTGAATGCCCTAAAAAGTGCCTTATTCAAACAAAAAATAAAAATATCAAAGAAAAAAAAAATTTAATATGTAATTACTCAGCATCAATGTATATAGAAAATGTTCTAAGCCCACTATTCATACGTAAGCCATAAGTAAAAAAGATCACTCTAAACAAATTCTGCCGAGAAGTGCCATAACTTTGTTACGCTGCTACTTTCTTTAGTAATAAGTGCCAATTTTTTTCATTTTTTTTTTTTGTAAATTATTCGTGAATGTGTTACAGTTGAAACTTTGGTGTTTCCCAGAAGGATACCAGCTGACGTCGACGTTTTTGTTAAAATACCAAATATATAAATGCATACGGATATCATTATCGGTGACCAATTTGTGCCATCGACAAATTATTGGGTAATGCAGGTGAGTCTATTGTGATTTTGTGATTTTGTGATTCCGCGATCTAGAAATATTTGATAAGGATATCAATAAAAAAAAAAACATTTACCATCTGTTTTACTCAACAGGAGCTAATTTGCTTTTGAAAACTTTATGTTGATTTTTCAAGACGTGCCCACGTGAATGTCATTTGGGTACTTGTACCAGTTTTATATCTATTCAGATCGTGAGATCGAAGCGAAAACGCGACTTTTGATAGGGTTTCTTAAAAAGCTTTCGGTTTAAAAAATGTTTACACTAGTCAAATGTTGCTGACGATTGGTACTTCTTATGTAAAATTTCTTATGATATGAACTGTGGTGTCAATTTTTGAGAAAACTTAATCGATGTACCAGTACCAGTTTTTACTTTTTTAAAAATATTTTTCATCATTAACCATTTTTGCTAAAGAAAGTTTACTTTTATTGCAGCCAATTTCTTAATCCATTATAAATTTCGAAGAAATCGATTAGTCCAAGAGGCGACTATATGAAAGTGATATAAGATTAAAGACTGAAATTTTCTGGGATAATAATATTATATTATATACATGTATAAATGTACAGATAAGAACATTCAGAGCAATTTCAAATTCGTGACTTACCGATTTCGTGATATATAAGTATGTAAACTTGGTCTCATTCAAAAATTTTAATTTTTTCAAAAATGCCTTGGGTTCGTTCACGACCCCATGTTGTCGCTTAGAGTTAATTAATTTACTTAGTGCGAAAAATTTATTTCAGATATTACTTATATAGTGCTTTTTATATTCTAATCAATTCTGAAACTTATGGTTAGTCGAATCTAGCGGCGCGTTAAGGTAGGGCTAAGGGAAACTGTATCCCCGAGAGCTCAAAGGGGCTCCCATTATCCTTAGTGGGAAACAAAAAAATGAGGACTTTTTTTTTGTGGCGACCCTTATGTCACCACTATATCAATGTGTCAATAATTTTTCTGATTTGCAAAACATATATATATTTTTTGTTTTGGTCGTCAATGTAACTTTTTAAAATATTTACAACCCGACTAAAAAATGTCGCAAGGCGTAAATTAGGTCTAAATTGGTTTTATTTTATCAGAACATTAGGGCCTCATTTGAATTGTAACGGTGTGCACCAAATTTTCCAAATTTCAAATGCCTGAGGTCGAACCCATTCTAAAGTTATGAAAACCTATAAAAAAACCTTCTTAAAAATCGCCTTTTTGCTTTGAGCTCACAAAGTGTGAGATAATCAATGGAAATTGTGCTAAAACGGGGTTCAGGTGGGGAAGTTTGAGATTTTGGTGCGCCTGTAAACACAAATATGAATTCAATACAAAATAGAGCTTATACAGTGCTCAGATATAAATTTTAAGAAAAGTTACCCTTTCAAAAATATAAATTTTTTGCCTAACAGAGACTGGTGTCACTTTTTCAAATTTTATAAGAATTCCATTGAAAACTTTCTGAACATAATTATTTGAGTTGTATTTTCTTTGGGAGTTGTCACGTCCGAACAGAGGACTTGTGCTACTTAGTGTCCTTGTACCAAATTTTGATAAATTTATTTCTTAAATAATTTGGAGTTATTGCGTTTAAGAATACTAAAAAATTTTCCTTACAATTTCTTTTAATAGTAACATTTCCTTTAGAGCGCCAAGGCTATTAAAGCAAAATCGGGTTGACTTGCTATTAAAAAAGATTTCATAAACATAACTGCAATATGCAAGTTCCATGATAAGACCTATGTCGAAATGGAGGAATTTCAATGCGCTCTAGCTCCTTATGCTCGTACGCAAATCTTTCGTGAGAATACGCTATAGAGAGCTTTACCAAATGTTCAATTCTTGTCGACGGTGCCGATTTTATGCTCCTGAACTTTTAGCAAATTAAAATCGTGCGTGTGTTTTGGAACACTCTTTATAATTATACTCTTAAGCGTATAATTAAGAAACTAGAATTTTTTTTGTGGTATTTACCATCTTTCAAGAAAAAATATAAAATAAAATAAAAAATAAACTCCTTTCGGCCTAAAAACTAATGAAAACTAATTATTATGTTTATGTTTGTTTTGTCGGCTCGTTTAGTTCAACATACTTTGAAAGCCTTCAAAACAAAACAAAATATTAATTTTCACTGGTTTTTAGGACGAAAAGAATTTTTTTCGATATTTTTCTATGAAAAATGGTGATAACAGAATAAAAATAAGTTTTTGTTTTGTGTTTTGTAGCTAAAAAGAGTTTTTAGACCGAGAAAAAATTTTTTTTTTACCTTGAAAAATGGTGATTTCGTTCTCGGAGTTTTTTTATTATCAGAGCGTTCTGGAAACGATTTCCATAAGCCAAATCTTTCGTTGGCGTAGTCAAACTTTTCTCGCGTTCAAGACCATCGTACAAAAGATCTCGAAAACCAAATAAAATGTAAAATTTTAAAGCAATCAAAATTCAGAATAGGAGTTTTAAAATATTCACCTTCTATGAAAATCGAGTCAAAATTCTTTCAACTGTTTTTCTCAATATCTTGAAAACTATCTTTGATATACTTATTGCAAGTTGAAATTAATTTTTTAGTTATATTATTATAAAAAAAGTACAGGCGATTTGTCAATTCTTTATCTAGTCAAAAATAAATCGCAAAATTCGACATATATGAGCTCTTAAAGCTCAGAGCTCAAAAAAATTTGAAAACATTGAGTTTAAAAACTTTAAACATTTACAACTTGCTTTAACTTGTCTTAATTTAAGCCGATGCCAACACAGCCGTAAATGCAAGTATTGAGCAGAAACTATAAATGCACATGCAGCATTAAAACTTAGCAAACCAAAAACTTTTGCAATGACGAGATAAGGTTCTCTTTCACGGAACGCCACACACATATTGCTGATTTTCTCGTATCCAGTAGTCAAAACTTGTCACTACGGAAATCATATTCTCCCCCCCCCCCCAATTTTATGCATAATTTGGTCTTCATGGGTGGCAACCGAGTTGGTCTATAAATTTTATATACGAATTGAAATCTTATTTTTGTTTCAGTAATATGGAAATATACTTTTTAGCATAACAATTTAGATGACTTTATACGTCTTTTATAAACGATACGAGAAAACAAAATAATAAATATTTGTTAAAACATCAACAATAAAATGATTCATATGATATTAAAAATCACAAGACTTTGTCATTCATATCGACTGCTGTTGATGGTTCTATAAAAGACAAACTTTCTTCTTCTTTTCAAATTAATTACTCAAAACGAAAAAAAAAATTTTAAAGAAAATATATGCCCACAAAACGATACGATTTGTTGTCAAAATTAAAATAAATCGCAATGTGAGTGTTAAAATTTTAGATCAGAGTTGGGAGAGACAATTTTAACTCAAATTTCTAGAAAAAATTTTTGTTTTATTATTGCATGCAACATCTTGATTTTACCCCTCTATGACGATATTAAAAAAAAACCTACGCTAAAAAATTTAAAAAAAAAATTCTTGAACTTTAGAATTCGCTATGTTTGCAATTAAATATCCTGATTTTATCTGAAAAATTTTCATTTCGTTGGTTGAATTACATAATCACTAGGCAAAATAAACTCATGTTCTAGAATTCTTCGAGAACGCTTAATATCCTCATTCAAAAAGCTCTTTTTTTTCTCGATATACATATTACCGAGATCTCAAACTGTAACTTACAGTCTCTATTGAATTATATGTACTCGTATAAACTATCACAAAAAAAAAAAAAATAAAAATTAATAAATCCAAGACAACATATTTGAAAAAAATAAAAATCTAAAAATTTCTCTTTGAAACTTTTTTTTTAAAATACTTTTTATGGCAACACGCAAAAGATAAAGTAATCACTTCAGAAATAATAATATGAAATATCTCTTATAACTTATGAACTTTTCCCATAAAGGTATATCTTTTATAAAGTTATAACTCTTTTTTAAGATGCATTCACTTGAACTTTGAATATATTTTTATTTATGATTCCAAATTTTTCGAGCAAAAGTGAGAACTTTTCGGAGAAGGCCTCTTCCTGATTTGCTTAAAATTATTCATTATATCACACTACGTATTTTTTAAAAATGTTTTCCAGAAGAAATTTTTTTTGTTTGTTTGCCAGTCCAGGATAGCAGAGGTATGTAAGACAACCCTGTTTTCGAAAATTCAGCAATTTGGTCCGCGATGTCCACAGGACAACAGATACTTGCAAATATGTAATAATGATAAATGATACCACCTTTCGAAAAATATATATGTATGTATGTATTAATTTTTTTTTTTTTAGAGATAGCAGCTGATGTAATCAAACTTTTGTCCCGACAAGCTAACTCAATCAAAAAATTACAGGTCCTAATTTCTAACTGTAAAATTTAGGAAATTTAAAAAATTCCATTAATTTCGACTAAAGTTTCCTTTTCTATTTTGGAAGAATTTATTTATAGGCCTAATTTCTTTTAGCCCATGGTACTTTTTTTTTTGGAATTATTGTTTTGAAATACACGGTAGACCACATACCACCTTGCATGCATTTTTTTTATTATATTAGGGATTTTATATAGGTTACCATGTGAATTGTAGTGTTGATTTAAACAAATTAATGGGATTATGACAGTAAAAGGTAACAAGATATCCCCTGCCCAATAAATGTACATATTTGATGGTAACAGCGATTAGCACCTCTTTAATAAACCTCAACAACATAACGAGAAAATTGTTGTTGACAAATCTGTTGTTGTTGTTGTTGTTGCCATCTCTCCATGTACAGTGTGGGTTTTTTGTTGTTTTTTTTTTCTGCTCAAATTTTCCCTTTTTGCTGTGTGTCACATTTGTCAAAGCCGTCGGCAAAACTGCAATCGATTTGTAAATGTTGTTATCACTTGGTGTGTGTAACAGCAACAGCAACAACAGCACCCAGCAGCAGCGGCAATAATACTCTCCACCAGCTTGAGATTGTATTTCGCGGCGGTCTTCCTTTTTGGAGCTTGAGCTGCGTTGTAACAAAAGGGTTTTTTGCTGGGTTTTTTTTCTCACTTCATCTTATTTTGATCTTCCCTCCTTTTGGTCATAAAAAGGTAACTTGTTTATTTACATGGGTTTTGTTGTTGTATTTCCTTTACCCATATTTTGTTGTTTGATTTCTCTCTTTTCTTTTTTGTCATTTACTTGCAAAGTTTACAATAAATATTGATTTTAGTGTCCCGCGTGGCTCGTTGTCTCTGACCGTATTGGCATTGGATTTTTTCCTTCTTTAACTTGGCGGCTTATCCCCTTCCCTGGCATAATTGAATAAGTTTGTTATTGGATTTTTTTTTTTTAAAGGCTTTTACATGTTGACACATTTTGTCGCACTTGTCACACATTACGTCAAAATATATGATACAACATCCTTTCGGTTTAATGACTTTGAATTTGTTTTTCTTTCTGTTTTTAGGCAATAAAAAGGTGTCAAATTCTAGACTTTAGCTTTTGTGGACTAAAAATTTATTCTAAAGAATTTCTCGGTAAAATTTATTTCTATAGAGTTTAAGAAACTTTTTTATCATAGGTATAACATTCTTGGTTAGAGGTTTTATTTTAAATTGCTCATATTATGGGAATTGTAAAGCGAATTTCGATTTAGTCCGTTTTAATCTTGAAAAGCAAATATGGGGAAAAAATAAGTTATCGAAAAATTAGCCAAAAATGTGCAGAAACTTAAAAAAAAGCCGAAATTGTAAAGATAATCTTGAAAGAATAACAGTGGGAGCTGCAGACAGAACAAATATTAGCAATATCTCTGAAACTAATTAATCTATTTCAATAGAATTTCGTTAGAGCATAGCCTTTCGTCACTTAAAAACAACTTGTATATGTATAAAAAGGATCCTTAATTTCACATACAGCGGGCACTATAAGCAAAAAAATTATTTGAAATAGGCTTCTAAATGATTAAGTCAATCTTAACATATGAAGGGCCATTCTTTCTGAAGAACTTAATGCCACTTTACTAGTCCAAGTGTAAGTCATATCAAAACCAACTTGTCAGTACAATGTGTGAATGTGTTAAAGCATGTGAAAAATTAAGTATTTTTTTTTTCGAACAGTCCTAAGATATACTCGTACATTTGAATTTTTAGAAATACTTCTATTTATATCACACATTTCGTCCCACTTAATTTAAAGTATTATTTAAGAGATTAATAACTGAATGCTTATGTCGAAGCATTTGTTCTTAGTGAGCGCTGTAGTTGCCAGTTTCTATGGTACTAAATAATCAATTTAAATTTAAATTATGCAAAAAACTGCAGTTTTTTCAAGAATGATCACAAAATTTGTCAAATATTTTAAATTGTACGTTGATTGTTGATTTACGATCACAAGAAACCTGAAAGTGTTCTATTGTCTAACTTAAGTTCCTGATAGATAACCTTAGGTGAATGTTATTTAATTTTATTCAGATTCTCAAATCAAATTTCATTTACATTAAGACATCATATAAGTCTTAAATTTCTGTGTCAAAGCTCAGTTCTATAAATCCTATAAGAAATCGTTGTTAAAAAATTACTTTAAGCTGGTGGGATAAAGACGTATGCCACTTAAAAAAAACACAATACCAAATAGATCCACAGCATAGATATATTCTCTTAATTCATCTAAGCGAATATAGATTAACGACCATAAATAAAATAAGTCACAGTGATGTTAAAAATAAGTTAAAAGAAAGAAAATCAAATGACTTAGGCCCATCGAAACTATTAACATTTTTATTAAACTCCATGTAATACTTTTGAACCCAATGCGGTTCATTAGTTTCCTCATAGCTCTCGTTTCTTAAAAGCCAGATTCCTTGATTTCTCTGAAGTAAAATATGTTTTTTGGGTACATGCTTTCTCCATTTTTTCAGTACTTACTCGTGTTGATGATAAAAGGTCTCAAATTATATCAATATTTGTAGATTCTAAGAATTTCCTTGCTGAATTGTAGTCTATCCTTAAAGCTTTCAATAAATGTCTTCATTCTCAATTTTTCGATATTGTGGTTGATGCAAGAATTTACCTATTTTGTTTGATATGCTCCATATATTAAACCTGAAATTATGAAATAAGTAACAAAAATTACTTAATGCCCATGAAAACTGCAATTATATGTACGAGTATCATAGGTACATACATGCAAAGTCCAGTGATACTTAATAATCCGCTTATATCCGCCAAATTGGCAACACCCTCGTTAGACTTAAGTTTGCTCTGCTTGCAATTGGTTTAAATTTGTACGCTAATTAATGTGAATTAATTGATAAAGCAGGTTTTTATAGCATAAATCATAGAGTTTTTTTTTTTTTTTCATCACAACTTCCTTAGTCTGCTCGTGGTTGCGCTTAATGCCGAACGCCAGCAATAACACATTGGTAAGGCATTGTAATGGGAATATGAATATGAGCTTAAAACTCTTGTACAACATTATGCAGACATTTAAATAATTAGCTCCAGTTAGTTAATTTCATTTTTTCGCATTCAATGGCATTATTTATTTATTTTTCATTTTGCTATTTTTGTATTTTATCGTTTTGCCCATACTACACACATTTATTGTTTTCACTATGCGCTCTGTTTTATGTACATATGGTATGTGCTTATTGGCCAGAACACACCCATTTTTATGATGGGTTTTTGTTCGAATTTGTTGTCTATTGAGTTATGTGATGTTGGTCCGGTTGAATGAACACATGGAAATGGCGTCGTTTATATATAGAAAATTTAGAATTTGTTTTTTAAATATTCTTGGTATATACATATGTAAATAATTGAATGTAATATTTTTTTGTATGAATCATTGTGTTCAATTGTATGCATATTTATGGATTATGCGAATGTTTCTGTATCGTTTGTGGTCATTTTTCAATAATGACATTTGAAAATTGTTTGATTTTATGAAAACATTGTAGTTGAGCTTCTATTTATATATTAGTTTTAAAATGCAAGATATAGTACGTTAAGAGGAGAAAAAGGCAAAAATTAATTAATTAAATTTATAATACAACTATGCTTAAGGTATAATTTTGTTGTGGAGCTGATAGAAGCCTAACAAACGACTGATAAAAATGCAAAATAGTTACAAAAAAATGTTTCCTTTGGAAAATATCCAAAAACTGAAAAAATATTAGTCCACTGGCTTAAATAATTTTGGTCAAAATAAAAATCATAGCAGCAAAAAATCGTAAAAAAATTTGAGAAAAAAGTGGTCAACAAATAAAAAAAATTAGCTTAGACTTTTGGGTATTTTCTCCAGTACAAAAGCCGACAAAAAAAAATGTAAGGCTTAGAAAATTTTCTGAGCGTTTTTTCCAAATTTTTTTTAAAGTTTTTGGCAGTACGAATACTGCACAAAATATTTAGCCATTATTTTAATAATTAAGTGTAGCTTCTACAGTAATTAGCCATCTAAGCTATTTAGCTGAAATTTACAAAAAGAAAATATTTTTAAGCTCAATTTCTTAGCTACAAAATGAAAATCAATTTTCTAGCTTTAACAGAACCGGAGTTATGAAATTTCGAAAGTCTCAAAATTTGAATTCGCTCTATTTAAAAAGAAAAATTTTTTTTTTAGTAAATTCCGAATACGTATCTCTTCTTTTTCGATACAGAGGCCATAAAAAAAATTTCAGCCAAATCAAAAATGTGTCGGTCACATAGTTAATATTATAACAAACAAATTACAACTTGTACGGCACTGGTTTAAAAATTTTATTACTGTAAAGAAAACTTTTTGAGTTGTGCCACTTTTGAAGTGGCTGTGCAATATGTAGGTCTTAAGTATAAAAATATATCACTGAACAGCGAATACTGTTATATTTTTATTACGAATAATCAACATTCATTGCAATTAAATGCTGTGTGTCATATTAAAGCAGTGATTTCTGCAAAACTCAAAAAGTGCCGCAATTTATGGCCACAATTTAGTACATTTTGCAGTTGAAAACATAGAGGTTATTAGTCACATTTCGTTTTACACTCATTATCGCTGATTTGCCTTTGAAATTTTCTGCTAGAAATTGCAGCGGTTAACATGAATTTGTACAATCTTGCAATGCGATAAAACATTTTTTGGCATTTCACGCGTAAATGCTCTCCTTTTTTTTACTTCGGACCAAGAATTCAATATATGACTGGAGATAAGATTGAATATATCAATATCGAAAATTATTTATTACATATGAATTTAGGAAACAAAGAACCTAAGACAAGACAACAAAGATATTTTGAAATCAGGGCGCTTAAAATATCTTCGCTCATGATTTTTCCACACAAAACAACAATTTCCTAGAATCAGACATTTAACTGAAATGTACTGATATGCCCATATGGAGTACGTTAATTTACAAAACGTGGGAATTTTTTCCCACCCCATCCATATCTTGTAAACACGCTGGTGTTTGTTATCTCTATCTTAACTTAAAAAATTTACTCACTCATGACGCTGTCACTATTGACTTATCATTAAGTTTTTTCTTTTCTTTTAAGTTTTAGTCCATTTTTATAACGTTAACTAAAAAGCAAAAGTTGAGGAAAAAAAGAGTTGAAAAGCTTTTGTAGTTTAGCGACATCTGATGACAAATATTTGACAACGTATGCTTAATTAGTTCATTACGAGAACTCACAAACGAACATACAAAGCTGGATGTAAGAAACTCTACAGAGTTGTAAAATTTTATGTGTTAATATTTCGTAGAATTGGAACTTATCTAGAATGATTTGTATTTGTTGCAATTATGTGTTGTTGTTTTCTTTTTTTGTTGTAAATTAATTTTTATTTTTTCATAAACGACACTAAGTTGCTTTGGTCGGTGCTTTTTTTTTTTTTGGTTTGTTAGTGATATGAATGAGTAACAGTTTCATTCATTCATGAAGGCACATCGATGCAACCAACGGAAGGTGACAATTTGTCTGGGTTACATTTGTTTACTATTTACTCTTCGGGATGCACATGTCTCGGATATTAAATGGCATAGCAGTATGAAATAGCATTTCGGCACATCATGTAATTGAGGTTAATTTTTGAGTTTGCTATGTTTTGAAATTCTCATAATAACTCACATTTTGAGGTATAATTGAGGTATTATTTTGAGCTTACTAAGTGGCACTTACATTTTCTCCAAAAGTGATGACAATTTTGTATGGTAGGTTGAAAATAAGTACATACGGTAATTCATAAAGCATTCTAAACATTTGCGGCTAAGTCAAGGGATTGAAAAAGTCTGATTGACATTTTTAATTTTAAAGTATAAAAATATTTCCAAATTAAATTTGTAAGCTTTATCGGTTGAAAATGAAGTAGCAAATTGTATTCTCTTCAGGGATGGTTAATAGAGTTGCGTAGGAAGAAGAAAATAATGCTTTCAAAATTGAAAACTAGGCATACTTTTTTATCCAAAGTAATTGAAAAGTATTAAACTTTCATCTATTTATTATTGAATTTTTGCAGAAAGAGGCGGCAGGACGGAAAATAGTGGCTTGAGAGCCGAGTCGTTTTAATTACGCTATGGTAAAAACATAATGTAAAAACTTTTTCATAATAGGCACTTTTTCATCCAACTGTAAAATAGGTCAACATTTTTTCCATTTTCAAAATTCTAGTGATATCAAATATTTTTTGAATTTAAATAAAAGACGTCCTCTAAAATAGTGTATTAATTGATATTGTCTGCAATCAAAAATGTGGCATTCATTTCATAAAGTATTTCGAAATTAATGTGAGAAGCTTTTGAATCGCTAGGACACGCCATGTCATAATAGCTAGATAAACTATATAAAAGCCTAGAACTCTATTTAAAGTTTTATAATTGCTTAAGTTTATTTTTGTTATTTTGTTTATTTATTTACTAAGATCCATTTCGTTAGAGTTAGAGTTAATTTTCTTTCGCGCAAAAATTCTACTTTTAGCCGAGCTGTAAGTTGCCACAGAGAATATTGGAAAATCAACGCTTAAACCTGATATCAGTTCCATAGAATTTTAACTGCTCAAAGAAATTTTTCTAAAAGCATTTGTCTCACTTAAAATCTCTACTATGCCGAAATTTAAATTTCAAATGCTCAACCGGTATTTCCGCAGCATTTGAAGCTGTTAAGTTTATCTAGAAAAAAACCAATTAAATTCAACTGCAATAAAAATCGTATCTTATTTTATGTGGTGCGAAAGTGAGAGTTTGTGTTTTTTTTTTTAATTTTTGCACTATACTGACTGACATCCGTTCGCCTGTCATCCGCCACTGCCGCCCCAGAAAGCCAAATCAAACTAAACAGTTAACTTTATTTTTAACGACTTGGTAGATCAATTCGAAATTCAAACACGAATCAAATTAAAACATCAATAAAAATTTGATAAAAATCTGCAGCGGTGTTGGGTGCTTTGATCGGTGACTGAGCCAAAGCAGCTGATCCGTTGACTTGAAAGCAATAAAATTTAATTCATACATTAAAATTGTTACTTTTTCTGAAATCATGAAGTGAAAAGGCCAAGAAGTAACATTCATTCGAACTCTAAATTAAGAATTAAAATGTAAATGTGGGTAAATAGGTCTCACAGTTGTGCTGCTGGCGGTGGTATTTTGGCATGGTACCTTGAATGATCAGTCAGAAATTTGAGTTGTCATGGTTGGTTCTGTTTTTTTCGTTTTCTTTCCTTTCCTCACAGAACTTTGAGGAAGCTAATTATGTAGCAGATATTTTTTGCTTCCAAATGAGTGAGTTGTTGTGCTTTCTGAAAGCTTTTTGCGTCGCTCGTGCTAACAACATACCATAGTTTGCTTGTCTTGTTGTTGTAGTCATTTGCTTGTTTAACTTTTATTATCAATCAATGAAAAATAATAAAAAAAAAAAATTTACAACTCAAAAATAGAAATCGTTAGAAAAATTCACAACAGAGAAGAAAGCCGGATCGAGAGACAAGTCAACAACAACAACAAAAATCAAACAACAATCAGTGTTGCATTTGATCGATCGTTTGATCGTTTTATAGTTAAAATTTTAGGGTAGATGTGAATTCTGGCGCCTTCTATTGTTGAGAACTGATATTTTCACATACACAAAAATCTTGAAAATTTAAAATTTCACAAGGAAAAACTTTTTTGAAAAAGATCGGCACAATCAAAAGTTGTTGGCAAAATTGGTTATTTCTCACATAGTGCTTTCTATGGTCAAATTTTCAAAATGTAATATTTTAAAACAATCTTTCCCAAAAGTTATTTCTACAGTTAAAACATTGTTTAAAAAATATTTCTTAGTATCCCGAATTGTAAAAAATCTGTTGCGTCCACCCTAATTCGTTTTGGTATTTAAAATTTTTAAAAAGCAACAAATTGTTTTGTGTGAATTTCATTGCGTAGTGTTAATTGCTTAAGTATGCAAAAAGAAAGATGAGGAACCTGCTGTTTTTTCGGCCAGTTGTACCACATGTGAACGCATTCACAAAGTGCAGACTGAGTGCTTGTCCAACCATTTTGTTGACATGGCTATGATTGAGCGATTATGTATTTTTTAATATCTTCTGTTCTTCTTCTCATTATTTTTATTTCTCATTTCGCTTATGTTGGTAATATTACCAACTCTAAAGCAAATGATGTTTAAGACTGTAGTTTTTTCGTTTAAAATGGCTATTAAGCTATAGTAATTTAGTGGCATTTAACGAATAGTTAATAAATTCGTCAAGAGGGATCTCAAGAAATAGACACAAGTCAAAATTACATCGCGCTTATGCAATTCAGACGAAGAGCCAGTATTGGGGTGTCTGGAGCAAAATGTGGGAATGAAACTCTTATGTCTGTAATATAAAGCTCACATCAGGGCCTGTGTACAGAGAAACAGAGACGAGGTACGATGGTAACGCCAACAATTACTTAGATCTGAGCATAGCCTAGTCAGAAACACGAGAAGTTGAGCTTGATTGCGAGGCATACAACACCGACTTGATTAAAAGTTCGAATGTCGTCTATTTCCTAAGGCAACAAGGTACACCATTACTTCGCCGAAGCTGTCAAAATATGGGAATTGTGAAAAAACTGCCCATATTTCATATTCATTTATTGTATATTTTAACGGCCAAACTAGTTTTTAGAATAAACTAGTTTTTCCTAGGCCAAACTAGTTTTCCTAGGCCAAACTAGTTTATCCGATGCGTGTTAGGATAAACTAGTTTAGCCTAGGACGAACTAGTTTGTCCTGATAAAAGAATTTACCATTTCATTGAACTTTTAGAAAGGGTGTTAAAAAAGTGTGTTCTTTTGGTAGGCGTGGTACCACTCTTAGAGAAAATCCGCTGTCACGCCTGTACGCTAAGCCGATTTTGGTAAAATTTGGTATTGAAATAAATTGATTCTTGAGCAGAGAGACTTATTTTTAGTAGGTGTTGCCACACCCTATGTTTCGCAACTAAACTAATGTACCTATTTTGACGAAATTCGTTAAAAAGATAAATTGAACCCTGAGGATAAATATTTAGTTTCAAGTGCTCACAATGCCACTAATAGGAAAATATGTTTTTCTAGCCAAACAGACTTTAGTAAAATTTGGTGTGTAGATAGATTGAACCCTAAGAAGGGGATAGCGATAGCGGTAAAAAATTCTATGATTCAAAGCAGCGTTTGCCGTTCATTTAAGCCACAATATCTCGTACTTCAGACTCAAATTTTACGACTAATTTAATATTTGATTTAAACGCTTGCAGTTATGTGTAATTTTATTAACCGTATATTAGAAAAATATATAAAACTTAACAACTAAACTTACAAGCGACAACTACAGTAAAATAAAGTTGTTAACAACAATTAACAATTAAAATAAACAACACAACTTGACAGATGAGCAATTGCAAATGTACAATTTTATGCAAAAATACAGATTTAAAGTTGTAAAAACGCCGAAAAATGCAATGAATTTTAAATGAGTGCCGTCACATATGGAAATTCGCACAAAATTAAAAATACATTTTATTTTAGTGGAAGTGTAAGCCCCTGCTCGCAGCTGACGACGGCGCAAGCAATTAACATAAGCGCACGATTTTTCATGCAAAGCGAAAATACAATCAGCACAAAATCAATCGGTATCGGCACAAACATAAAAATCTGACAAAAATCACACACATGTTGGATTCATGATGGCTTGAGGCAAAATTTTGCATATAATAAAAATATTTCATTGTGGCGGCCACTAAAAAATATTGAAAAATTACAAAAAAACACTAAAACAAGTGTTGGCTGTTGGTTGCTGGTCGTAGGTGACAATCAAATGAGTCAACATTTTTATGGTGTATGAACTATGATCCTTCAAAATAACTTTATTTTTTTTAATTTAAAACAAAACAAAAAAAAAAAAAATTTAAACAAATTTATGATTTTAACCTACGAATTCCGAAACTGAAGCCAATAACTTTTCATTGCGTTTTGAGATACTTCACCCTTAATTTTCGAAAATGCCATTTTTGTTTATTTATCATAAATCCATTGACAATTTCAATAAAATGTATTATTCCTTATTGATTTTATAATACTGTGTTCAAAAAACACCATTTTGGCTGAGTTCAATTTAAGCCTGGCTAGCTACAAAAACCACCTAATTTATTATCAGAATCTTGAGATATTTAAGCCACATGCATACACACTGCCATTTCATTTTAGCATTTCCAAGATTATGGAACATTTCAATAACCTTAAAAGATGTATGAGAAATATTAAATTTAATTCAGATTAGCAGTCAAATATCTAAAGATTCTTCGGAATAATAACAATAACTAATGCCCTTCGATTATATATAAGATTTTTAACGTTCAGGCTTACTTCATGTATGATATAAGGACAGGGTTATCAAATTAAAAAAGCGAATTGTTCAGTATAATAAAAATTTACCAATATAATGAATACTATACAATTGCCGTCTTACGCATAAAGTGTTCATTTTAATTTGAAAACATTCACAGTTTGATTTTCTTCTCTCCGTCAAATATATAAAATTATGTTAATTTTAGGATTTCATTCAAAAACGTTCCGATTTAAATCGAGAAAATAAAATAAAAATCATAATAAAAAGCAATTGGTGTAAAAAAAAGGAATTTCATTCACAAAAATCACTTTTACCAACACGAACCGAGAACGCTGTATTCTTTCTTGTTAACAATTTACGCATTGGCAGCACGCTGTGCGTATAAACTTGGCATGTGGTACAACCAAAAACAAAAAACAAAAACCAACTGCTACAGAATTCCTTTGCAGATGGGCGCTGTTGCTTCTATGCTGGTCAGTGGTTCAGTAAACTGCGCCAATGTTAAAGAATTCGATTATCTTGCAGATGATGATGATGATGATGTTGCCGCTGCTGTTGTTAGTCATGTTATTGCTCTTGTTGTTGTTGACGTGGACGTCTGCGGTAGCGTAGCATTCCAGTAACAACTCAGAGCAAAGAAAGAAACAGGTTCCTCTTATTTAATTTAGGTGCAGCATCTCCATCATCATCATCATCATCATCAGCAGCAGCACCAGTAGAAGAAGCCGTTGCTGAAGCAGCTAGAAGTAGGAAGCAACTAAAATTGGGGCAACATTTAAGACCCGCATATTTGACGATGCGTTAAAATCTACAAATCTTCAATTTGTTCCCATTTTAATTTGAATTGGCTCTTATTCAAATAAATGATAAAGTCTTACTGAACTGATTTCTTAGCCGAAGGTTAAGTTCAAATTTTTTAATTTGGTAAAAACAATTTATGGAATGCGTCTTTACTTTTTAAGGTGACTAAAATGCCTCATACCGCATTGAATTTTTTACTGTCAAAAATATATTTATGTATATATGTACTTATATTTGAATTTGCGGTCATGAAGTGTTGGGGAAATCATTCAAAGGCTTATAACAAATATAGATAGCAAGTATCGCTCAAAATATCGTCAAAAAGCTTTTTACACAAAATTCAGTTGTGAAAAGAAAGAGTCTTTCCTCTTGAGTATCGTAAACAAAATATACAAAATTCAGCCCACAAACTTTTTTAATTGCAAAAGTCAAACTTTATTTACATACAACATTAATTTAGTTACCCAAATTTCAAATATTGAACAGCCACCTTCGGAAAATACTAATTAGCAGCATTGATTTAATTGTTTTTCTGACTGAGAACCTTAAAAATATTCAAGTTTTCGGTTCGAATCGATTTTTCTGAAAATTGTCAAAAACCTGAAAAATGTTCAATTCCAAAAGAAAAGCGATTTGTCTCCGAAAAATATCTGCTGTACTTTATTTCATTATGAAATTTGCCAAAGAGGGATCCTTGTTTTTCTTTGGCAATTGGGTTTCAGTGATTTAGGCTGAAAAATTTGAAAAATTTTGTGTACTCAATGCTGATTAAAACTTTTCATAAGTGAAATTATTTTTTTTGGCAACATAACTTGGGGCCAGTAAACATGGAAAAAAACAGACAAAAAACGGACAGACTGATTGAAGAATATCAACGTATCTTTCAATTAATGCGCAAGATCATGTGAAGAAAGATAAGAGCAACCATTGGATCTGATGAGCTAGCATCACAGCCCGGTACACATTTTTTCAGCCAGATAAATACTGAAAAATATCAACGGGTTCCAAATCGATACTCACTATATTTTCTACGATTTTTTATGATATGAGATATCAGTTAGATATTGAAAAGTCACTTCTTTTGATCCATTGGAGTTTGTGGTAGTTTTCTATATTATTCTGTACTCTTCGGCTCACTGAAACTTAGGCACTTTTTCGATACCTTCGATATTTTTAGGCTTATGCCGATTTCTATATAACCTTCGATTATTGTCCACTTTTTTGGTAATTTTTGCTACCAATTGATAATTTCCAGTATTCGTTATTTTCGAATTTTTCGAAACTTTTTAATTTGAAATGCACTTACGACGACTTACATACACTCTTTTCTGATTACAAAAAACGTTAATTTGTTTTGGTCGATTTATTCTGCTTACTCTCTTCATTTTTTTTCCTTCAATTGCCTTGTCTGATTGTTGTTTTTAAAGTGTTTTTTACTTTTCGTCAGTCAAAATCATCCCCGTCAGATTCATATATCACTAAATTTTATAAGGGTTTTTGATTATTTTTAAAAAATTAGCTCCGCAATTTATTTTATATTTGTGGCTTTTGTTGAATTTCAATATTTACAATTTTGCGCAGTGAGAGCGTCTGACTATTTTTTTAGATTTTTTCAAAAACTCAGCCATTTTTTCAAAGGCAGACGTACATAAGCTGATCAGCAAATATTATATGCAAATACATAAAGTTTTTTTTAAGTCTTCTTAAAATCATAGAATATAATAATATAACAGCTATCACATCTGCCTCATTCAAGTTTGAAGAGTTTCATCTCAAAAAACATTTTGGCACACATGCAGACGTTAACAAGGAAAACGGCCCTCGTGCAGATACCCTTTAACTAGCCATATATATATATTGTAGATCGATTCACTTAATTTAAAAATTTAACTGTCTTAATGGAGTATAAGAAATTTCGAAAAAAAAAACTTTTAAAAGTAACTGCGCACAGTGGGCGCCAAATGCTTGCGGCACACGTCGCAACATCAAACAATTGGCAAAATTTACAAATCCAAAGCAGACAAAAATGCAAAATCACGCAAACAACACTTTCAATTTCAATATCAGTTGAACGACTCACTTTCAATACGTGTGCTAGTACATAATTGGGTCAATATTGCAAAGATTTTGGTATCGAAAGTGGAAGAGCATTAGTAAAATTAATTATTGTATAATTGTAACAAGCAAAAAGTCATTTAAATGAGTTTCTTTTTTGTGTTGTTGTTGTTTCAGAAAACTCTAAAGTCTTTGCAAATGTCATGCAACATAGGGCACAAAGGAAACAATACAGAACACAGCTGGAAACAATTCAATTAAATGCCAATTTTTCATTACATTTTTAACGCAATTTAAAAAATTTGCTGTAAATTATAAAAATAAAATTAAAAATTGCTCCAAAAAGTTTATCTTAACGAATTGTTGTAAGAGTTCAGAAAAAAACAGAACAAAATTGCTGACGAAAAATTGCAAGCTAATCATGATCTTCATTGGTATGATCATTCAAAATATTTGAGGTCAAAAAAAAAAAAATAAACTCCAACCAGCTAATCATAATAAGCGACTCAGTAAGTGCTGCGCATATGAATGCAGTGATCATAGCACGTGAGCATTGTACTGTGATCTTTTGTCAAAAAAATACAAAAAGATTTTTCTTTAAAAAATTATGTTTATTAGTTTTATTTCCAAGAAAATAAGTGTTACAAATTTTTATTATTACAATTTGAACATTTTTTTTTCTCTCTTAACTTGGCTTAAAATTATCTCTGAAAAGTTGTTAGTAATCGCATTCGTTTTTATTTACTGTGCTGCGCCACAAGCTGGCGACGCTGTCTGCCAACACTGCTGACAATTCAACATTTCTGACTTAAGTTACAATTTTCGTAACATAAATTGAAAAAAGCTGAAAAAAAAGTCCCAGAAAAAGATCAAAAGAGCTGAAAAAACGTATTTGACGCCGCATTAAGATCAATTATTTGATTGGGAAATCAAATCTGCATGGAATTTGGAGACCTTTGAGGTCTCAGCTGTCGCTGTGTCTCACTCAGTCAGTCATTTTATTTCTTTTCGCTTGGCTTGTGTAACCTTCGTAGTTGAATTTGAATTTCTGTATATTGAGAACTTGCCGTAGAGCTGATTCGAGTTGACGTTTTGCTGTCTAAGCTTTCTGTGCGCGCACACGTCCGCTGTGCTAAGGGTACCCTCTTAATGCGATCATCATCAGTGGCTTTGATTTTTCAGCTTATTATTATGAATCGTTTTTGTTCTCTAAGGTGAGAAGTACAAGGTTTGCTACATAGTTTCGCCGATCATTTTATTAGATAATTTTTGTAGATTTCTTGATTTCCTATACAGCCAGCCGTATCTTGCATTTAACATTTAGACTTTTTTAAGATTTTTCAGCTTGATCATCTGTTTAAATTTTAAGTGATGGATTATGTTTGCCAAATGAAGAAAAGGGTTCTTCTGTCACTCAAAGTCGGCTTTTTTAGTTTTTTTTTTTGAGATTTTAAAAATCTTAATTTGAATGTTTGATTGCTTATTTATTTAATTTTTTTCACGGTGATCTTCAATGAATGACTTTATTATTTAAGTTTTGCGTTAGAGATAAAATTATATATCATATTGTCGTTAAAGTTAATGTTTTTTGTTTAGTTTTTATGTTCCATCAGTAACACTCATTATAGGTATTCTAAATTAAAATGACGTTAACGCATGAGAAAAAATAAATTTTAATTATACATTGGTTGCATTGGCATTGATATTGAGCATATCCTCAAAGAAGTGTCCGATTTCATTCTTGCAGATTTCCCTGTTTACTTGTCAAATGTGTGGGTGATAAATATTTCTCACAATCAATATATTCAGTTTTTTTTTTACAAATATTGTGTGTTCATTGAAGCCATAATAGCACAAATTCTTAAAACTATTAGGGTAGCATTCCAAATCATCAAGTAAATTTTTCTTTAACAGGAAGCGCAAAATGTGCGCAATTTCCACTACCGGGTAGGAATTCAATGAATAGTTGCGTATGAAAACAACATTGCGAGTAACTACCAACTACTTGATTAGGCACTAAACTTTGAAATTTGTTCGTCGATCATGCGCGTAAATAAAACGCTTAGGCTCTGAACTGAACTACCCTGCTGATCAATGTTGAACATGGAAATGTTCATTGCGCAGCGAACCTTGAAATGAGACGCGGAAAGAATGTAGTACGCGCTGTAAGCAAATGCACGAGGGCCACAAATTAAAATCAACAGTTTTTATTACCAGCGACTTTTTCTCCCATTACAAACATTTTTTCAATATATAAATTTATTTTCAAAAAAATTGATACAAAGCAGAAAATTGTGTTCAGTGGACAGGATTTGCGGACAATTAATTTTATGTCAGCAATAGCAGAGAAGCAGAAGCAACAGTTTTTACTTTGGTCAAAATATCGATGGTTTGTCTTGGAACTACTTGTTGGTTCATTGCATATCTACTGAGGGGATATGCTGCATTGCTGCATTGACTTTCTCATATTTTTCCGGCAATTAATGCTAATAATTTTGTATTTTTTTTTAATAACTCAGTTGTACGAGTATGCGTATTACTTTAATAGCTGTTGAAGTGATCGTTGATGTTCAGCATTTAGTATTTCAATAACTCTAACTATTCATGTTTAATATGTGGGAAATTCATTTCCGTTGAAGATACAAATTTGTTATTTTAGATTGAGTTAACAAAAAATATTATATTAATAGTCTTAACTCATTCAAATCATGCATGGGACGAAATAATTACACGTCATTTTTTAATATTATCTTGGAGCTAACGAATTGAATTGAAAAAGTTTCTGAATGAGAAATTCACATTTTTCGCGAAAAAAATTGTGAAAAAATAATAAAAAATTTTACGAATCTATTTAAAATAATAGTTTATATAAGGTTTTCATTACCTGCATACATAAATTGGCAACTGTTCAAGAAACTCATAAATTTTAATTTTTCAAGAAACTATAAGATTATCGAATTATACAATTTGTAAAATTCAAATAAAGTGTCCTAATCACTCAAGGAAATTTTTGAGAAAAATTTTAGTTGTCGTCACTGAAGTTACTAAGCATTATAGTCAAAAAATTCTTTATATTGATTTTAATTTGTTATAACAACAGGTCGGGTTTCCTTGTGGTCATAGAAATGAGGTAGCCAAATTTTTTTTTATAAATGTTTTTTTGTTGCAAAAGGTTTTGCTTTAGAGGAACTACTTAATTTTTCATAAATTATAGGCCACCAAATATTTGCTAGTATGTAGTAGAATTTAAAATTCCTTCCACTGCTTAGTGTAAAATTGGTTTCACTTCCAAGAAACGTTTAGTATTAGCGGGATGTAATTTCCATTAAGTGGTAGTGCCATTTAAATTTCACATAATTTTCAAACTTTGACCAATTTTATCTCGGAAGCCATAAGATACCGACTTTTTTTGTTCAGACTCGAATTTAAGGGGTAAAACTCCATGTTTCTAAAAAAAATTTTTTTTGGAGCATCGCCCCTAAAGTTAAATTGTTCCGGAAAAACTTAGATTTTATTTATAAATTTTTCAATGATTGCACTTTTTATTACATAAGCTTAACTTTTTTTATTTTAGTATTATTTGTACACAAATCGTTTGTTTTATAAAAAGAACTCACAATCATTAACAAAAATAATTTTTTCTTGCATCGGGAAATTTATTTAGTGGTACTATTTTCAGTAGAAACTAAAAACAGATCACGTGTGAGTCGGGTCATAATGTCATAGTATTATTGTTCAGCATTGTTAAACATTTGATCATGGAAAAAGTTACACCAAATTGTAGAAATTTGCGAATTCACAAAAATTGAATCTTCAGTTTCACATGACTGCTTGAAATAATGAAACTAAATGGAAATCCAGAACATGTGTTATCACACATCTAGACTTTTTCATTGGGGCTGCTTTAGGACCAAAGTCAACGTGGATAAGCTGGCTACAATTGAGGAATTGGAATCCAAAATTACTTGAGCTATTCTTTAAATACCACTCGAAATGTTTGAACGCGTTATCGAAAACTGTTTTTCGGAATGAATCATGTTAGCCACAGTTACGCCCAACATTTTAAATAAATTATTTCTACAAACTAAATGTAAAGAATGGTTCTTTTGAATAATAATAAAGAAGTACCTTCAAACGAATTACCCTACAGCATCTCAAAAGGTAGAGTCATTATGCAAAAACAACTTCACAAATTAGAAACTAGTACATAGTTGTTTTCTCTCCAAAATCCAGGCATGTTTTGAGAAAAATTCATATTAAATATATCTCTTAGAAATCATTACTTATTGTGAGCCAGAGGAATTTTAATTTATCTTTTTTTTATGAAAATAAACGTCTGGGCTTAGGGGGCATTCCAGTATTACGTAACGCAATTTTTGAAGATTTTTAACCCTCCCTACCAGATGCGTCCGTTCTAGAAAATTTTTTTTTTTTCAAAATGTCATATATGGCTCATAGTTAACTCAATAATGAAAATTAGTTTAACAAAGATAAGTTAATTACATAAGCTACTGATTACCGCTTTGGATTTCAAAGAAAGAAAAAATTTCCATATCAAAAACTTTAAGTGTGGAAAAAATCCAAAAACAAATGGCAAACATAATGGCTAATAGCGACTTAACAAAAAAAAAAAAAAAATGCAAAATATTAAATAAAATCCAAGTAAAAATATAAAATTATTATTACGAAAATCGATTAAGTCAGCCAGTAAGCGGATAAAATAAAAAGCATTATAAAAATATAATGAAAGAAATGCTAATTTCAACAAATCATAGCAAAAAATGGCGACCAAATTACCATTTAAAATGAAAAAATTAAAAATAAAAGTTTTAACTAAAATTTTTTAATTAATTCAAAAAGGTAGCTGAAATAACAACAAAGAAACCTTACAAAAAAAAAAAAAACAGAAAACAAAACAAAATGGTGACTTTAAAACATTCGAACGAGAAAAAGGAAAGAATCCAATAGAAGCGAAAAAATTACACGCTAGATGGCATTTGAAAAACAATACAAAAACAACAACAGCAACAATAGTTACAAATACAAAAATGTCACAAATTGCGGTCATTCGTCATGCGCACATGAGCACAACGTACAAAACCAGCAACAACGATATAATAACAATTGTTTTTGTTGTGCGATATCTATTCTGTTTCAAAAGCTTTTGTTATTTTCTCTTTCTACAGTTTTGTTGTCTTTTTTTTACCACACAACAAGCATTGTTGTTGTTTCGCTAGTAGTAGTTGTTGTTTTCATGAAAACAAAATTTGATTTGCTGACGCTGCTCAACTCACAACTCTAGCGGAAGCCGCTGCCACCGCCACTGCCGTTAGCTTGAGCGTACGTTCGCACAAAGCGTTAAAAGGGGGGCAACTTTGTTGTTTTTGCCGTTGCTGCTTTCATTACTGTCAGTGGGGTGGAAAATTTTTAGTTTTTAATTTGCGCATGCCTGGGAAAACTTGCTCTCCCTCTGTCTTCTTGTCATATTGTTTTTGCTTTTTTGTTGCCTGATAATACACTTAAATGATAAGACGCCATTTTTATTTCTTTCTGCGTTTTTTTTATTACTTACTCAACAAACACACGCACAGCAACTTTTCGTTCTCAGTGTAAAACACATGTTTTTGTTTGAGTTAATTACTTCAACGTATATGTATGTATGTATGTTTTATATTCATATGTATGCATATGTGAAGCAAATAAAACATTAAGATGTATGATAAGAAGTAAATGAATTTCCATGATAAAACTTAATTTTTAAGTTATTAATTTGGTTATAAAAATATGCAGATATGTAGGTACGATAAAATTGTGGACGTAGGCCCCTCCGAATGAAGACTTTGCGTGGCAAGAAACGACAGCAAGGCCATTGTTGTCGTGTGAAAAACTACATTATTGAATAAAAAAATGGACATTCATTAATAAATACGTTTTTCCATTGGAAAGTCAGCTGTATCAAAGGGACCGCCAGTAGGCCTTTGTGATGTACATATATTGATTTGACGGTATGACCGAAAAAAAAGCTTACTATTTTCTGTTTCCACAAAATAGAGCTCGGGGCACGGGGCTGTAGACTTCTATAACCCTATATGTATCCAGTGAAGCAAAAATTCACAAACTCCCACAATAAGTCAATTCTATCAAATCTATCCAAAATTTGTTAGCCACTAAAATCAGTACCGTAGGTCCGGGCCTTTTTGACTGACCCTAAAGTCCGGCCATATGTTAGGTAATACATATGGGACGTTCTTTTACAAACCGAACGAATTTTGACAAAAATTGACCGACACATTTTTAATTTGGCTGAAATTTCCTTTATGCATTCTGTATCGAAAAAGAAGAGACACGTATTCGAGGATTTTTTAAAAATTTTTTTTTTTTCAAAATAGAGCGAATTCAAATTTTTAGAATTTCGTGATTTTTGGCTTGGAGGCTCACTTTCAAAAATTCATAACTCCGGTTCTGTTAAAGCTAGAAAATTGATTTTATTTTCATTTTGAAGCAAAAAAAATTAACTTAAATAAAAAAATTATTCTCTGTTAAAATTATTAACAAATTAATATTGTTATAAACAATTTATATTATTAAATTCATTTTTCGGAATTTCAAAATATATTTCTCGCCAAAAAACAATGTTATACCAAACTAAAATATCAGCTATTGTGTCTCAAAATTGATTAACTGGTTCGGGTTCAGAACGTTATAGCCAGCATTTTGCTGTAGCCTCTAAATATCTAACACTCACACTTTCAGAGTTTATTCTTAGTTATGAAAAATGTTCAGGATGCAATTATGTGTATTTCATAAGGCTTCTCTACTAATTGCTATGAGGTGGTATCGTAATGCAAAACGCCAAGTCCATGTCAAAATTAAAAGCAGCAACAGACAACCAATCGAGTGCAATTAGCTAATGAAGTTTCTGTTCTGTTGTTAGCACCTCTCGTCAAAATTGCCAATATAAAACGAATTTTATTTGTTCAACTTACACGAGTTGTCATTAAATTGACACTTAAACTTGAAATACAAGTGACATTTAGATGCAAAGGAAATGGCGTCGTTTACGGTATACCCACAAGTGCGATACTTAAAATTCTTCTAGTGGTATTTCGTTGTTTATTTTAAGAATTAAGTAGTGTATTTTCTTATACCAATAATTAACTACATTGTAATTTCCATTAATTAGCATAGCATTGTTTTTGTAGCTGCTTACGTTTTTTCTTACTTTAATTAATTTAATCTAAATTGTTAATACTTGTAAATAGCGATAATTCAAGGTTTTCTTAATGTTTTTTTTTATTTTTTGTTTTTATTTAATTTTTCGCAATTAGTTGGGGTGGTGGCGTGAGTGTGAGCTTGACTGATTGTGAGTGAGTGTTTGAATGAATGATTGAGCTACTCAAGTGCTACACTGTGCTGCTGTACTTCGCTTCGCTCCACGCCATGCCTGACAAATTAATCACTACTTAATTAGTGTTGTTGCTAACCTTAGCGAGCGATCTATTGTTTTATTTATATAGCGTGTGACAGCTAAGATATTGTTTAGTTTTAAATGAGGAAGTTATATCAACAAAAAAAATGTATAGAAAAAAATGATATATCTTATTGAGAGGGAGTTATATTTCCAAGTTAAAGCTGTAGTCTTACGATTGGCTGATTTTTTATATTAATTTATCGTTATGAAAACGTGCAAAAACGTTTGACTAATTATTCGTGGAGTGAGTCTTGAGCTGAATATTCGCCAACACCTTTAGTAGATGTTTTGAACAATTTGTCGAAAATCAGTTTAAAATTTTGAAGAAGTATTCTACAAATATTTAAATAATGTCAATTTTTCAAATGTGTGCTTTCCTTTACAAAAGCAAATTCTTACCACAATAACTAATTTTTTTAACTACAAGCCTTGCTTGTTTGGCTTAAATTTACAAAGCTAGATAGAATTTGTTTTGGAAAATAATTAAGTGTTACTCATACGTCATGTAGCTTTTTATAAAGTGCACATAGTATTTACATACATATATTTTACTTTACTTTTGTTATTATCTCAGCTCTGGTAACGAGCAGGTCTCACGTAACAAAGTAAAGATAAAATATAGAATATGAAAAAATTAAAGCTTTTTCAAAATAACTTATTATTGACCGCTTACAGCGTTTTAAAAAACTATACGACTATAATATGATAAGACTCAAGTTACCTTAAAAGGAAATGCACATTTCTTCAATTGCTACGTTGTAAGGCAAACGGAGTTTCAACTTAAAAAAAGTTGATACTACTACTATTTTCACTTAGAATCACATTCCACAGCTATCAAAATGATTTTCATTAATTTTTCTATAATTATAAGACCAATCACTGAATTGACCCCATGAAGATTTATTAAATGCCAATTCATAAAGTTCAAGAAAGCTACTTCTATCTCGCATAAATCTTATGCAGCGCGCCATCAAAACTATCGGTCGACGTTGAACTATTGACACCATCAATGAGGATGTAGGAAAATTACGCCATGTAAGCAACTGAAACTGCGTTTGCTTCTGCGCACCATAGGAGTTGATAATAAAACTTCACACACAAACACCACTGCCACTGTTGCTGCTCCTGCATCTATGCGCCACTTAATCACAAAATCGAGAAAATATTGAAAATATTCGTAAAAACGCGGTCAATATTGAAAAGCCATTCAATCAAACTTGTGAGTAGCATCAGCAGCAGCAGCGTGGTAATGATGAAAAAAAAAATTAATTGAGTAGACAGCCAACCGTTAGCCGCCACCAACAATAAATTTGGCTTATAAGCAACAGCGCGTACGTCTGACAGTTGACGACCATATGGCTGGTTGGCTGGCTGCCTCGCTGCCTGATATTGATGATGATGACCCTTGCTGGGGACCTCCAAAATGCTAAGGCCATAAGAATGTGTGCAGCTACTAGAAATCACTCAAACATTAAAGTTTACCGTCTATCGTTGATTTTCCCCCCTCCTTTGAAAAAGTAGCAACTTTCAGTGTTGCGTTGCAAGTCCTACAGAGTATGCTAAATAACTTTGGGATTTTTCGATTTCTACTGTGACGGCAGCGGCAGCATCAGTAGTGTGTTAAAGTTTATCGATCGGTCGTTTGGCACTACCACAAAAATGTAAAATTATTAATCATTGCACAGCGCTGTGTTGCAAGTAATGCGCTGATTTTCTTTTTTTTTGCGTTATTTTGGCGCAATTTTAGCTTGGCGGTGCTTTGAAATCGATATTTTCGGTTGTTACTTTGTTTCTCAATCAGTTGGCAACGCTGCTGTGAAAAATCATTTAAATTGCAAAGTTGAGAGATTTGTGGGTTATCCGCATGTGGGTTGTATGCAATGCCGTTCAATATCTGCAGTAAGTGGCGCCAGGAGTTAATAGAGATTTTGTGTGCCCCCCTTTTTTGGTATTTTGAATGATTGTTTTAGTTTCGGAAAGCGTTTTTTTTTTTAAGAAAAATATCTGAAATTGGTTTTATGTAATGTTACCCGTATGTAATTTAAAAATGTATCGGCTGTTTTATCAGACAGCGCTGATTATCATGCGATTGCTTAGTATTTACACAATAACGAAATGGAAGCTGTGCAATTTGAAAATCGTCTTCCCAACAATATATAAATTTGTTTAAGTATCATTAACGAGCTTAATAAAAATCAAACAAAAAGACTTTTAACAGCAGAAAAATAAAATTCGCTAGCTTACAGCAATTACGCAAGTTGTGGCCCAATGTGGCAAGCGATTTTTTTCTCCATTTCATTAATTTGATATAACGTTTGTTGCCAGAGTGCCCCCACAGCAAATGTTTACTGGGAAGCAGCATAAAAAGAATAGGAAAACATTAAAAGGACACCTACGCAACGCTGGCAAATGATTTGCTGTGCGAATGCGCATGCGCATATGCAAGTCTGCCCGTGTGCAATTTATTGTCAGCTGTGAAAAACGACAAGCGTACAACAAACAAATTAAGCAGCTTGGCAATGAGGGGCAAAAATAGAAAACAAAACTGCTGGCATTTTGGGTATATTTTGTCTATTTAGAAGACGCAAATAGGATTTGTTTATTTTTTTTTTTTTGTAATGAGACACAAATTAAAAGGCGTCTAAGGGATTTTAACTTTCATGTAACATTACCTTACTTCAATTGACAGCGTACTTTTACATATGTACGTTTGTCTGAAACTGAAAGTTAAATAAAGTGGCGCCACTTATTTCTGGCAGCTACATTTTAAATTGTGATTTGTAAGCCTTACGAGTGCTAATGCTAAACTTAAAAATTAAGAGACATTTTTTCAAGTTTTTATTTTCACAGCAAAATCAAAAATTAACTGAAAAGGTAATAAACATTACTATGGATATTGACTTTAATTTTAGTAAAAAAGGAATAGTGGAGCTATATGACGGTGTTGCAACTTACAGAATATTATTTATAGTTTGTCATGACGTGTAAGTAACTTTCAATTATTAAAATAATTTAAATTCATCTCTACCCTGATCTGATGATGCCTAGGACATGTTTTTAAATTGCTAGCAATACAGTTTGAGGTGGCCTATAATAATGTTAAGGTTTTATAACGGGCCGCTTTTGGAGGAAATTGTAATATTTTATTAAAACATAATAGCCGTCCCGGTCCCGGAGACGTTGTCCTGCCCTTTCCGGTAGGTGTTCCGGATGTTGTATGAAGTCATGTAATGTATAAGCGAATCACCCCATTTTTCTTGTGGAACTTACTTTTGTCCGTACTTTTTATATCAAGTCCCAATCATCTGCGTCCAGTACTTGATGAGATATGATTAATTTGACTTTACAAAAACCTTCCATAGACCATTAGAAACATTGAAAAAACAATTATGAAATCGTCGTGAAAATTCTATTTAAAAAATTCTTTTGTATGAAATCCACGTGGTGTAAGTTCCATGTGAATCGACTACGTAATCTTTGTGAAAATGCAATTTTAAAAATATGTTTGTATGAGGGCCACCCTAAATAAAAGTTTTGTAGCCTTAACTCTGCATTTTAATTTCCCCCTGTGTAAATAAATTTAAAAAATTAAAAAAAATAAATTTCAAAGTTCCCAATATTTGCCGCCCCTAAAATCATGCCGCCCTAGGCACTGGCCTAGTGTGCCTCTAAGGTAAATCCGGCCCTGGGTGTGAGTTCAGTGTGAATCGCTTGGTTGGTCGTCGTGAAAAAAGACAGGCGGTAAATATGCACCCTAAAATAAAGTTTTATAGCCGAAGCTATTCCACTTTTATTTTCTTATCAAATAATTTGTCTTTATATTTAATGATACTACAACTTAAGTTCGATTTCACTTAAAGAAATGACACTTTCCCACAAATCATTCCGCTTCAAAATGTTTGAATTTAATAAATGGCTGCTAATTTTATACTAAACCTATAAAATTGTACTTTGTTTCTTGAGATATTATTTTTTTCCATTTAATTCTAATATTTTGTAACATAGATTATTAACAGTTCTTTTAATTAAATCGCTATTCCTCAAAATTACTCGTAATATAATATAATAATATAAATAATTATGTTTCCTTTTTCTCTTCTCGTTTCAGGTAAAACAATCAACTCAACAACAACATTATATTTGATTTACCAAATTATGTCAATTTTGATATTATTTCCCTTTTCTTTTACTGTTGGCAGAGTTGGTAAATATTTTTTCTTTTTCATATTTGATCACTTTAAATATGAATGCAAATAAATTCTCCAAAAAATAATAATAATCTCCATATAAAAAAAAATTAGCATATAAAATGTTTTATTTATAACTAAGATATTCATGTTTTCTTGTTTTCGTTTGTGTGTAACACATTCACAGTCAACTAACCGTCAAAGCAAGCAACCATCCAACGAACCATATCCATTCCTATTTACTCGAGTCTAAAGATATCAGCCATCGTCATAAACAATAAATTGTGAATAATTTTCATCCAAAAAATGTTGGTTTTTTTTCGTCCAACGTCACACACCGTCATATGCCACATAGAGTCTTTTCTAATTTTGCTATACAAAATCAATAATAATAAAAGTCAAATGGATGATTTTATTGTTATTATTATTGATATTTTTCATATAAATCTCAGCACAACTGTTGTTTTTGTTTGTTTTTGGTATTTTGCTAAGTTCATTACTTGATCGGCTCAATATCAATAAATGGACTACTAAGTCTTTTGACATTTTATAATTTCACTATTATATGTGAGTTAAGTTGTTGCCTCTTTGTGTTAGGGAAGGAAAAAACTTCAAAATATTCCAATACAATATTTTATTATAATTTAAAAAACATTGCTATAAAATAGGGCCAACATTTCAGATCACCATTTACTTTTCGCGAGGAATAAGACATAAATTCATATGAATTAGCGATTTTGTTAATAAAACATACAGCAATTTGTCCTTTTCCTGGGTAAATGTGATATATTTTGCATAGAAAGAGCAGCCAAATTTGATCAAACCAAACGGGGTGGTTGTATTGAAGTTTTTTCCTATACCAAAAAATGTGGAAAACTCAAATGTATTCTTTTCCACCCTAAGAGGCAAACTTCATACCCGTCAAAATCGCATGAGATTTTCTGTTTTTTTTTTTTTTACTACGATTATCTTCTGTAATCAATCTTTTTTGGTACAAACATTTATTTTGATATAGTAAAAACTTTGCAAAAAACTTTTTTGTTATATGCATAAGTAAAGAAAAAATAATTCGTATCATAATACATAGCACAAATAAGCGTTAAGACTTAAAGTCGTAAGTGTGTCTAAAGTAAACTGCAAATATTGGCACTAACAGATACAGCTATGAAGAAAACTATCATTGCACATTTATTGCCACATTTGTAAAGTGTAAACGAGACAGAGGCAGAGGCAGACAGGCAGACTTGGGACAGATAAGCGCACATAACTCATGCCCATTATGCTTAACAGCACTAATCATAGCAGCAGCAGCGGCAGTGGCAGCATTGAAAATAAATAAAATGAAAAACTTGCATCCATTGCAAAAACAAAAATAGCAGCAACCATTCAGTTAATTCCATTCCATGCCGTTTCATTCCATTTCATCTACTTACGCTCGCTCATACCTACGAACAGAAAACGTGAAAAAGGCGTGAAAATTATTACGAGTCGCGTCGTCAAGTGAAACGAATGCCACACACGCTGTGCTATGCTGTGCCGTGCTGTGGTTGCGCTTTTTCAACATGACTCGCATTTGCGCATGCGCGATAGTGCTGGCGTTTATTTAACACCTTGTCATTGTTGCAAGGGGGGTACCTCTCGAGTGCAACTTAAACACTTTGCTTGCTTTTCATATTTGCATGATTCACATCACAAGAGTGCGCTGCAGCAGCAGCAGCTGCCGCCGCCGCCAACTCGACTGCAACACGCGAAATGTCAACAAAATCGCGGTCATTGCACAAATCGCGCGCAGTTCGCAATATGAAAATCGTAATGATTTGATATTTTTTTTTTCTTCACCAGATCTTTATTTCTTTCGTTTTCGCATTAAAAAAATTTAGTTCATAGAAACGCAAGATTATTGCACGAATGTTTGTTGTATGGCGTTTTATGCGCTGCATGCGTTGCGTGTGTCTTTCCGGTCGTTGAGTATTTGTGATGCGCGTAAAAAAACCTCACTCGTATGCCAAGTGTTTGGTGTTGATGTTGACTTTAGGATGCAAAACGCATTTCCTTTAGGTTAAGCGTGTTAATTTACAGCTTTAATTTGTTCGCTAATGATTTGTCGAGGGATTTTTTTGTTTGTTTTGTATTTGAGTTAGTTAAGCTGCAACAGCACATCTTCAATGAAATGATTTTCTGAGTTTTTATTGCAACATTTCGAATATTTTGTTTGATAGCCTGTGTTCATTAAAATTTTACTGCTTTACTGTAATGCTGAGAAATCCTCATTTCTTAACTCAAAGTATTTTAGTGGAAATAAACCAAAGCATCGTAAAAGAAAGGTCATCACTTTTTACATCAGAAGAGCCCAAGTAAAATAAAATAGTTTTCAATTCAAAATAAATTCGAAAATTCTTATCCAACGAAAAATTTTATGTTTAATACAATCTAGCATTCCTATCACGTTGTAATGATTGTCGCTAAAATGTCAGCTTTGACCCCAACCACAAAAAGTTTAAATTTAAAGTATAAAAAAAAAAAAAATATTTTCGCAAAAAACATAAATCAAAAACGCGGTTAAAAAACGAAAAAGAAAGTTTGACAAAATCTCATGAGAGGTTGGACAAGAAAAAAAAAGTAATTGAATACCCTGCTTTGTCTGATTAATACTATAAATTTATAAAAAATTTTATTATACTAGACGAAGGAAGCTGCCGATTATTCACTGCCAAATATGAAAATCCCTCAATTGATGGATGATTCAACGTAACTTATTCCTTAGGTTTTTTTTTGCGCTCATTACCATATTTATAGTCCTATCGTTACGAAAAATTGTTACAATTCGCTTAAGCTTTGCATAATATTGCGAAAACGTTTGGAAAACATAAAGAAATATCTGTGTGCGCAAAAAATTGCGAACTTCCGCTTTCAATTTGGTTAAACGTGCAGCATTTCAGTTGATGTGCCAATAGCTACAGCGTTCATTTAGTCACTTTGAATTAAAAAAAAAAAAAAACAACAACTCTTATAGTATCATGCGTATTTTGCAATAACAAACAACATACAAAAATAACAATAGCAACAATACAACAAAAAAACTTACCAAAAACCTACATACATGTGCCCGTTTAAACTACGACAACAACATTTGCATCTTAAACATCGTATATGGATATAACACATAGGGTGATAGCATCTTATGCCATACAACTTTAGTCCAATATTATTTGGATATAACTACATTAAGGTGGATTTGGAGGCAGTAAGTCAACCCCTCTGCTGAAATTTTTTGTTTCCAATTAGTTCAATCTTATGGCCGTTTAAATCAGTAAATGCTGATTTGAGAAGAAAAATTGAATACAGAAGCCTTAAACTTTGAAAAAATTATGTGAGAACAATTTAAGCAGTAATTATTCTAAAAACAAATACATATTTATCTAAATGTTTATACTAGCAGTAGAATTATATCTAAAAATCGGACTATGATTTTCTTATTTTAAAGAAACTGATGATACTGCAATACAATTTTCATATGAAAAAACTATAAACAAAATAACTTTCTGCGCCGTTCAGTAAAATATTCGAAGAAGTACTTATATAAATATCAAAGAATATTTTCTGATGACAAAAAGTTATATATAGTCTCTACAAGTAGTGTGACATATGAGCTACCTTTACCTTACATTGGCAACACACAACATAGAACGCAGTATTTAAACCCACATTGCTATTGTTGCTCTAATGGTGCACTATAGCACTTTTAAGTGTTGCAAAAAGTTAGGTCTCCGTTATGATACTCAAAAAACATGCAACAATTGTGACTCACTCACATTCAAAGTTGCCAATTTGAGATATTTTTTCACAACTACGCGTTGCAATTGTTATTCATGTGGATTATTGCGTTAAGAACGAATTATGCAGTTTATGCTGCAATAAAATCTATTTGGCCCCTGGGGCCATTTCAATATTGTAAATAAGCCATGCAGCATCAATAGCTGGCACGTGTACGCGCATGCGTGTTTATTATGGTTGCATATGCGCAGGCGCGTAAGATTGCACTTTGACGCGCCTGTTGCATGTTATGTGTACATTTAAAAAGCTGCTTAAATACTTTTTTCAAATTCGATTGCAGGTATAAGACATTTACTAATATTTTAACAAAAATAAATTTGAAAAAGTTTAAGTCAATTCTTTGACAAAAAGAATTTTGTAAGCAACTGCTGTATCATTAAGAACACATAAGTACATATATTACAGGTGTATGTTAGATCAACTTACGAATAATAAATAGCTTGAAAATTGCTATTCAATCTATTTTATATTTACCGTATGGCTGTTGAATCCTGCACTCGAACTTGTTTTAGTGTGTTATCCTTTTTAAAAAAAAAAAATTTGTTCTAATTTTTTTTCGTTGAGAAATCAGACTGCATCTGATCCCTCAAAATATAGCAGATTTTTACTTTGAATCTTCAGACATTTTTTCAATTAATTTTCTTTATTTATTTGTTCACGGTGTAATTTCTTCATAAGCGCAAATTTATTTTATTGTTTCAATGAAAAAATTACCCAAACTCATTTCTTGGTTTTACAAAATTATTTCTTAAGATAGATCATATAAATCTGCCATTCCTCATCCTGGGAAAAATTTTCATTCATTTTTTAAAGTCTCAATAAAAAAAAAACCTATTCACACGTTTGCTTCAATGCACTAGCCAAAAAAGGTCTAACACAAAATGTCCAAATTAACAATAAGACAACATTTTAGACAGTAAAAAAAACAATAACCACATATATTGTTGTTGTTGTTGTTGTTTCAGTCCGTAAATTGCATTAAATGCATTTTTAATTAAAAAGCATAATAAGCATAAATCATGGCATATTAAGAAAGTTAAATGCTGCAACAACAACCACAACAGCATATTACTTAGCTTTAAACCTGATTTTGGCATTAAAAAGGTATTTCTGTAATGCAAAAAGAATCTGTTGACAATCACCAAATAACAACAACAACAACAATAACAATAAAAACGCTAACAGCCCACAAATCAGCGTTGGTAACAACAGCAACCAACTAACTAACGTAAGCAAAAAGTAACACGTGAATTTTTAAGCTTCCTCGTGTTAAAATGAAGTTTTATTTTTAGTCGCACACCTTTTCCATTACCACCTTTTTTTTCTTAATTTGGCTGCAAATTTAAGCCACATTTAAAGCGCATTGTTAAGCAGACTAAGCGACAAAAAAAAAACAAAGTGTGTGAGCTGCTGATTAGAGTTGCCATATAAACAACTAAATTGATAATGAATTGAAACTGGACTGAAACTGAAATAAAATGGCGTAGATAATAAATGCGCGTTAAGTATTATTTGTTCATAGAATTTGGGTCTTTGGAAAATTTACTCAAAAACTGAATATGAATTTTCACTCAAAATGAATGGAAAAATGACACAAATTTTTTATGGGAAATTGCTTTAAAAAACATCTTCTTCAAGTGAAATTTGGGAAGGAAACACATTGAAAACAAATTCCGATATTAATATAGACCCAAAACTTAGGTTTTTTACGATTTTCCATATGGTTTGGTGCGTACTACTTTAAATGAATTTAAGCTTTACTTAAGCTCTGCTTTTGAGTGTTCAACCATTCTAAAAATTTAACAAAAAAACCCACATAGTAGTTGAAGTTGCATTTTTGATCTCTTAGAAAAAGTTTTTTTTCGCGAATCCTTCCTCCTTCCAAACCTACACCAAATATTTTTCCTGCATTCATCACTGGCTTAGCTACAATCCCAATTAAAAACTCCCAGGAAACAAATTGGAGTATGGCGTTTTTTACTTTTTTGTATCAATTTGTTGAAATTTTATTAATTTATGAAAATAAAGCTAACTGGCAACCCTACTGCTGACGTGTTGCTCTCTTTAAGTGCAGCAGTTAAGAAAATATAAAGTGTTTTGATTAAAAATTTGCACATTTTTCACAAATGCGATAAAACGAGTTAATGAGGCATTGTTGTGGCTTACAGCAGCAAAAACAAAAATAGTAACAACAGAAGTAACAGCAGGAGCAACAGCAGGAGCAATTGTTAACAAGTGTTAAAAATAAGGTATTAAAAACTGAAAGTGCAACAACGACAACAACAACAGGGTCTCTGTAACACTTGCTACTGTTGCGTAACCTCTTGTCTTAATTTCGTTGTTTTAATTAAATTTACGAAATGTATTTTCAAGTTTAATTATATTCGACTGCCTGAATTTAAGAACTTAAAATATCATTTGTACAAAATTTAATTAATCGATTGCTGAGAACATTTTTTTTGTAATTGGGGTTTTTTTAAAGTCTTATTATGCAATGTTCAAGATAAGAAAGAAAATAAAAAATGTATTCCTGTATTGGAATATATGTTAATAAAGTTAAATATTTTTTTAATCAGAGAAGGAAACAACTCGTTGGAGCAGAGAAAACGTGTATCGGAGAAGGGTGGTATAGAATTGGAGGCACTCGCTACTGATCGAGTTTTGTGAGAAGATAAATAACACAACTAAGTGGACGAATTGAAAGTATAATTATTTTTTCGATACAAATGCTAAATTCAGTCGCTGATTCGAAAGATATCCAACAAAATTTGAAAAGTTCCGAATAGACTCAAAGCTAGCACGGGTTTTAACCCGTGAAATTTTTACATAAGCACTATTTCTTTTTGTAAACACAAAAGTTTGACGTATTTTTTTATCAACGTCAATTTATTTATTTTGTTTTTTTTTTTCTATTTTATCTCACCAAATTGTGTAGATGTTGTGTATTCTTTGTGTGTGTGTTACGGTCAAAACAATTTAGACCGCACAAAAAAAAACGTTGTTGTCATATGAAAAAAGCATATAAATAATGATTTCCATAATTTGTGCATTAAATCATTTTGGGTCAATTTAAATTTTCTTTTTCATCTTTCGATAACAACAAAAAACGCTTGTTTTCGTTCGTATTTTTTCATCTTTTTTTGAGTAAAAGCTGTGTTAAGACAACATCATGAGCTCATTAATATTAAAATTTCTATTTCTGTAACAAACGCCGCGTTAAAACATCGTACGCGTTGTTGTCGCTTTGAGCTTTTAACTGTGTATTCGATATGTTTACATGTGTAGAATTAATTTCTTTTACATTAACACCCCGAAAATAAAGCGACGACAACGACGACGACATCTGAAAAAAAAAACCGTTTGACAACCAACTGCGAAAGGTGTCAACAAAATCTAAATAAAAAATGTGTTTTTAAACGTTAATTTATGTGAAAAATAAACAACTATAAATCTATACCATGGGGTATGCGCGGTGAGGAGAGCTGGTGTCGTCTATTAGTTTGTGTCCTTTGCTAATACGCTTATCTATCAATCGAAGCTGCTGCAGCGTTTTTGAAAATTAATGAAATAAATTTATGTGTAGATTTGTACAAGTTAACGTTTATTATTTCTCATCTTTTATGAAAATGAATTTTGTATCGCTATTTTTACCACAAATCTGTTAAAAAATCAGTCAGCGTATAGCGTCTAATGAATAAATAAGTCATCAGTTTCAGCTGCTTATGGAATTGGTTGTTGTTTGCGCTATTGTTTTTGTCGTGTATTTTTCCCATTTTGTTTAGCCATAAATTTGGTATTAATTTGTTGTTAAAATATGTAAATATTTTTCTGGTTTTTTGGTGTTAGAAATCTCTGCATTTCATTGATAAACGTGAAACGTGAAAATACAAAAAAAAAACAAAACAAAAACAACAAATTTTTTCAAGTTCCATAATCATGAATGAGTTTTGATTTGCTTGTCGTCTTTCGTTTTGAGTTTTTTGATAGCGTTTTCAGCACAAAAACCATCGTTGTAATTTAAACTTAATGTTGTCAATCTTGTTTTCATAAAGAAAGTTAATGCTAGCGAAATCTGTCATATTTTGTTAATATGTTAGCGAGTTTCTTATCGGTGTCTTTTGTTTTGATAAATTTAAATGATGTCTTTTCTTCTTGTGGTTAAAATATTTAAATGGACTTAAGTATTTCTGTATAATTGTGACAGATTTGACAATATTTTTCAACTTAATAAATGAGTGAGGTAAAATTATCACTCTGAAGATTTATTTATGAACAAATTCAAAATCTCATATTTATATCTTATTAAAGGTTTCACTATATTATGTCCAACATAAGTTTCGCTAACACTTCGGCGTTCAAAATATTACAGTAGACCGCGAAGCCGGTGTTAGAAATTTTGAAGGATGTAAACTCTGAGTCGACCCGAAGACCACCCACTTATTCTGATATACTAAAGTTTTCCTAGGCTAAGCTGATTCATCCTAACATCTCCCAGCGAAAAGATTTTTATGTGTTTTGTCCATATATTTATGGACCCTTATTTTTATAACTATGAGAAATTTTACGCTTAGTTTAGGTCGCTGTATATTTGAGCAATACTTTATAAATTATTTTGGATGATCACATTTTCCAGCACATAGAGAGTTAAGTAATCAAATGTAAGATTTGAAATTCATCGCAATAACTATAAATTTCAATTTATATTCAATAGTTCATGAAGTATCAAATAGACAAAATTAATTACGTATAATGTGTAAAAGAAGACACCACGTTTGCAAACTATTCAAACTTTCGTCTGTAGCTTGTTGACTTAACAGAGTCATTAACCGTATGTCATACGCGTGTCACAAAGCCAAGCATGCTAAATGCGCCGCTCGTATAACAAGAGGAATTTTTTACCAGAAAACTCAGCGCATCCGCACTTAGCCGTTCCAAGTAACATCAAAGTTACCCTAATTGACCTTTTTTTACCCACCACCTACGCTTTGCGCCGGAATACCGTGCTATACTTGTACTGATTATTCCAGGAAAATTAAATTATGTGGTCGCGTGCCTGTGCGCTATTTACCATCCACTATTTGGCTGACAATGCCAAAGATACCATTACGGTTTTTTACGAAAACAACACCAGCCAGATGATACTTATGATGATGAGCGCAAAAAAACTTGATAAACACGCTGTGCTGAGTTTATTTTTACAGCCTGCATGTGGGGGTAGTTTTTGTCTTACACCAATCTCGTAATGACACGAGGGCTATAGCCATTAACTTATACGTTTACTCTGCAATTAACAGCATTTAAACAGAGGTACGTCAAGGTGTTAAAATTGTAACAGCAGTCACGCAAAAATTAGGGTACAAAAATGTTGCGCTGAATGACGTCAGTCAGTCAGTCCAATGATGTGGCCCCCTCGAAAAAGAAGCTCTCAAAGTATATGGTTTTTTAATGAAATGTGGATGAGTCGGTTTGGAATTTATGATTTGATTATAGGTTTTACCGTGCGGACTTTACTGCGCTTCATATTTGTTGATGATGTTGCATGTTTGCTGTCTTGTTGCCGGTTTTTTTTTTCTGATGTTGTATATTCTCAATGAGGCGCGTGCGGTCAGTTTGTTACACGCGATGTTGATTGAGTTTGACTTTTTGTAGTTTACTACATCGTGGCATATGGCAATCATCTGCTTTTTAAGCTGAAACATAATTTTGCTTAATATTGAAGTGTGAAGGACGATGTTTTGTTTTATAAGTTTTTAAAAGGTTTTTAATGTGTTCTTGGCTTTAACAGCTGCTAAAAGTAAAGGTGTTTTCGGAAACGAACTGATTTAACCACGTTTGATTTAATAGCGTTTAAAAGAATGACTATTCAAGTATTAAATGAAACTATAATTCAGAACATTGAAGGATAAGACGTTGGAGTCCAAGGATCCAATCTAACCTATTTTACAAAATTGATGGAACTGGAAGATATTGTTATCAAGCTCTGATAAAATGACCCAAGGGTATTAATTTCCTGAATCTTAGAAAGAGGAAGCAGGGTTTGGAAAATTAAATTTTGGGTAAACTGCTATCTGTGTTCCATTTAATCACCAAATTTACTTATATAACGATTAAGCTTGTGGTGTTAAAGAGCACCGCGGTTTCATTCTAAGCAAATCATTTCCGAACAAAGAATACCTATTGCGTTATAAAATAAATCAGACACCCAGAAAATTGTCTGGCATCTCTACAAGCTCGTCTTCACATTGATGAGGATTACATTCTCCAACTTCATCACATCGGAATCTTTTTCTACATAATATGAAGTTATCTAAATTGAAAACCAAAACTCATAGCAAATTTTTTTAAATTTATCAAAAGTTAGGTTTGTTTATTTTCTGTAGATGACGTGTTTTCAAAACTAAGGCCGCGATTGTTCCCATTATACCCAATTTACATTACATCAACCTTATTGAAACATTTCGCTATTTTTGTAAATTTTAAAATGTATTTAAGGTATTCTAGCTCTTGTAAGGAGTCGAGGCGGTAACTGCCGAAAGCCTTAAAACGTTGTTTTGCTAAAGAGAGGCACTCGCAGAGAAAAGGTAAAAAAGCTTCTTCAATATATGCGTCTCCACAGCTCCTGCAAAAGGTCTCCGATCTTGGGCAGACCGAGCAAATGTTACTTTCTAGACTTGGCCTCACGAAGACACTGTATATTTACGTTTATTTAAACTGTCAACAGTTGTATTCCCTATATTTTAGCCAGTGAGCCAGTTATGGAGAATATTTGAAAACATCAATACATTTTTTTGGAAAATGTTAGAGACAACGTCCAGATCAAGCGTCATGACCTATCACTTATCATGAACTCAATTAGGAAATAAAATTTTAAAATTCATTTCTATAATTTTTATTAATATTTCCTTTGTAGTTTTTGCCGCTGACATTAAATTTGACACTAATTTTTTCGGGCCCGTTCACTTTTTGAGATAAATGGAGTCAAATTTATTACAAATATCGTATTTCACCATTTTCGTGAACTTTTGCTAAGGACACCAATTGCCTTGAAACATTTTTGAGTACAGAGAAAATATTTGTATTTATTAGCATAATTTGAGTAATGCGCGTAGCCTAATAAATCGAAATCATATGGGAGAAAAATGTTGCTTCGCTTATCTATATCTTTAAATTTAATATTTTTAAATACCATTATAGTAGAAATATAAAGTTGAAGTAGAAAGCGTTTCTTGAATTTTACTGTTAAAATAATTTTTCAATATGTTGATTCATTAAGCAAATCTTAACATAGTAATGTTACTAACAGTAATTTAAAATGTTAACTCACAGCAGGCAACATGCAACAAAATGATGAACGAATGCTAAATCAACTCTTTTATTAAAAATGTCGATCTTATTTATTAAATTAGTTTTTATAACAAGATATAATGGACTGACCCACATTTTATTGCGTGTGAATCAAACATAAAAAAGTCGTGTGTGAATTAAGATAGCTGAGTACTTTAGTACTTACACACTTTAACAGAGTGGTTAAAATTACTGCAAGTTATGGTAAATAAATTAAATATTTTTAAATTGAAAAAAAAAAATATTTTTCTTAAAAATGGCAGCATTCTAAAAATTCAAAAAGAATGATAAATTAACGGAAAGAAATAGACTTGCGAATTTTAAAGGAGCATAATCTTCCAACTGTATACACATCATATAAGATCCTTAAATTTTTCTTATACACTGTGCAAAATAATACTCAAAAACGTTTGCATAAATTTGCTGAAAATGCAAGGAATCACTCATACAAAACAATCTGTTTCCATTTATTTATCTACGTTTTCTTTCAAATATCGAATGCAGTCAACAGATTCAAGTATTATGCGCAGCCACTATCGTTGTCTCTATCACAAACGCTCGCGTCCTATATGTTAGCAAATCTGTGTATTATGCATTTCTGCTTTGTTTTTTTTTAACTTTATTTTCTATGTTTTCTACAATAACAACAATAACAAAAACAAACATTAAAAGATTTACGAGCACTGCGGCCAATAAAATGATTGCGAGCGATTTTTAATGCAAATTGTTATGTTTTTATTTATGACTCATGCAGTTTCTGTAGCTTTTAAGAGAGAAAAAAAAAAACAGAAGAAACTAAAAAATTTTTATATGAATTCAGTTGGTGTTGTTTTTGCTATTTTGCAGATTTAACTGTCCACGCAGCGGTCTAGCTGATATTTACGTTTTAGTTTTTTCTTTGTTTGTTTGTTTTTTATTCAGTTTTGATGAGGGTCAAACCAAAAAAAAAGCACTTTTAACGAATTAAAAAAAAAAAACGAAAATATGCATAGTTTTGGTTTGCGTTATTTGTTGTTGCTGTTATTGTTGAATTTTATGTTGCCAGTTATTATTTTTATTTTGTGTTTTTTTTTTCAGCTTTATAGATTAACATTTGCTGATAAAGTTGACATTTTTGTGTATTTTTTATTGCATTTGTTTTTTGCGCGCGTAAATAGCTGAGGAATAAGTATATGTATAGATTTTTATTTGTTCGTAGTGAGTTTTTCAAAGCGAGTTTGCTGCTTAAGTCTTTTGTTTTGAGGTGAGACAATATAGTATTAGTTGTTGTAAATATTGTTTATATTATTATTGAAATGTATGTATTACTTATTTGGATAATTTGGTTAAACGAAAGACTTCGTGAAGCACTTTAAATGTCAAAGTTTAAGGCTTAGGTTTGCAAAATCCTTAAGTTGCGGTGTCATTTTAACCAAATCACAACCGAAACTAAAAACGACTTGTCAAGCGAATGCCAAGTATAAGAACTTGTTCCGACAGTAATTTAAACTTTGACCTTGAGTTTTCTGATATTTTTTTAACAATTACAAAACGGTAATTACAGTCTTCTTAATCCTCATTACCCGGGTGACTATTTAAACTTTTTCGACCAAAAAAATGAATCTATCATCAATTCTTTTAACCTACCTTCCTTGACATCTTAATCTAATGAATTTTAAGTGTAAAAAACACAAAATACTTCAAATTGTTACCTGTTGAAGTTGGGACGTTCCTTTACAAAGCGAACGAATTTTGACAAAAATTGACCGACATTTTGACATTTTTGATTTGGTTGAAATTTTTTTTATGAGTTCTGTATCGAAATAGAAGAGATACGTGTTCGAGGATTTTTTTGAAAAAATCTTTTTTTTTCAAAATAAACCGAATTTGAATTTGGAGAATGTCGTGATTTTTGGCTTGGAGACTGACTTTCAAAAATTCATAGCTCCGGTTCTGTTAAGCCTAGAATGAAATTTTTTTTCAAAAAATGTCACTTTAGTTCAGAGCTTTTGAACTATATAGTCACCCGGGTAACTGCTACTGCCGAAATGAGTTACAAAAATCTTCGACCGAACTAGGGCTTGCTAAGATTCGTGATCGCTGTATAGAGGTCAAGGATCTTCTGTATATTGATTAGAATTTTCTTGATTTCTAGAGGTTTCACAAATATTGAGTTTAAAGTTCACTTCAAATCTTCTTGAACTTTATTTACCCATCATAGATCTCGCTAAGGATATTGACATTGTTGCAGATTGTGAACGAATGTGTCCAACACAAGATTTTACTAAATTCTTACAAGTAATCAAATAGTGCCTTTATATAGGTCTCCATAGCTTGTTCGCAAAAAGTATAATATAAAAGGTATTAAAGTTAGCTATTAATATAAAGTACTAAAAATGACAGCTGACATTGTACCACATGCCGTCGAAAAATAAAAAATCGATAGTCAAAACCATAAGAATTTTGAGTCATTTAAACAAATACTTTTTATGATTGTTTTTTTGTTTAACTTGAATAATTGTATCGTCATCTGACAATGCCAAATAATTTCAATAAAAATGAGAAAACAATAAAACGCTTGCGGTAATTTCTGCGTAATTCGTGCGTACAACGAAAACCGCTTACATAAATTTCAATCAGTCATTCATGTGACTACAATATGGCACGCGTTGTCATTGAAATATGGCGTTGTATCGTTGATTTCTGGTCAAAAAGTTAAGAGAAAAACCACAATACGTAATAAATTTTGCATCAATTCAAAATGCTGTAATTAAGTAAAATAACAATATCTTCCTTAACATTTTTCTTCGCTTTACGAAATTTGGCTATAAAAGAAATTTGCTTCCATTGAATACAAAGCAACAACCACAAGTTGAATAATTAAGCATTTAATAATAAATATAAGAGTATAAAAGAATATTATTTATTAATATTTATCGATGCCAACCGGTAGCCGGCAGCATTATTCATTGTTATTTTGGTGCTGTTGTTTGAAGTCAATATAGTTTTTGTTGTTGTTGTTGTTGTTGTTGGTCTGTTGTTTCTGTCTTCAATATGTCGGGTTTGGCAACCAGTAACAAAATTTCCGCAATTGTCTTACCAACATTAAAATAATCGTTTTTTAATGTTTTCATTATTTGTGGATTTTATTGAGATGATAAATTTTGTTCGCCTTTTTTTTGGCGTTGCAATGTTGTTACTTTCGGCTTAACTTTTCAGCTTAAGCTTTAAGTGAAAGTTTCGATTTCGATATATATTTGGATTGTATTTAATTAGAAAAAAATTCATCAAATAGTATAATGTTTTTTCTTTCTGGTTTTTCATTTGAAATCAATTGCTTACAGTGTGTTAGTTGGGAGGCGGAAGTTGAGAGAAGGTATAAGTGCTCCAAGGCAAACATATAGATAATTGTTGGCAATTTTTTTGCCTAAGTGAATTTCTTATTGTTTTCATATGCAAATGTCTTGGTTAAATCTTAATGTTAAAATCTTTACATTATCAATTGTTTTTTTTATCAAACCAAATTTTGTTACTTTAGTATTTTTTTTTTTTTGTATAAAGAAATACTAAGAAAGTTTTGTGCTATAATGCATAAAAAGAACGTCCTTTCATATGGTCGAGGATTTTAATTTTGTTTTGATGTAAATATGCTGAAAAATTGTTTAAAGACTTCACTGAAAATGACGTTTGAAGATAAGACATTACGGGCTTTAATCTCTGGCTTTGCAAAGTTTTTTGCCGCGCTAGGGTCAAGCGTTTGTTCCTCTTCTTTATATATAATGTATTTAAAAACATTTCACCACAAAAAGTTCAAATATTATTTTCGTCAAACAAGGATAATTGCAACATTATCTTTTTTTTTTAAATTCCATTGCATTTATGGGAATCTTCAGAAAAATGTCGTCTGCGATAAGAAACAAAATATGATGACAACATTTTTTTATTTAGCAAGTCCAATTGAATCCCCATCGTCAAATTGATATCTGCTTCACACATGAAGTAACAGCTATAAAAGTAACGTTTGCAGAATTTTAATGCAACACCATGAAAGTGTCCCCAACGGACACCAAAGCAACACAACAGAAACTCAAAGCAAAACTATGAGCAACAATGTCATTATCATTATTGGTATAACATCATCATCATCATCATCATCATCATAATCAATAGCAGTTAGGCCACTTCAGTGCAACAAAACGGTATCTTCTGCGAATGGACGACAACAGCACGTCGTCAAAACGTTGGTCATTTTGATAAGAGCATTTTGTTCTTTCAAATTTTCACTTTTTTTTTTTTTGGCTGAAACTGATTTTTATATGAATTTCAATGCTAGTTATTGTTGTTGTTGCTATCATTTTACTTAAATTGAATTGCGTACGCAAAGTTATTTAAAACGACTTGCAAGCAAACGCAGACAGTTAGCGCAAGAAGCAGTCAGTGTCAGCGTCAATTTCAGTGTTAGCCGCAAGTTGTAATCAGGAAGACTTTTGCGTTATGTTATTTTTAAAAGCTGACAAACTTTAGAGTTGAAAAGATATAAAAACTTGAGTGTATTTTTAAACATCACACTGTGCGGTATATTTCTTAAAATATGCATGACGCACTTGCCGGTATATTTATCTCTGTGCGTTACACTGCAAAGATGTTGTTTGTTTAAAGTGTGGGAAAAAAAGTTTTAAGCGTATGATGTGAAACTTTTTCTTGTTGTAAATATAAATTGACAATGCTATATATCGACTTCTTAAAAATGAATAAATAGTTGTCATGCGACCTATGAAAAATCTTGAAAAATTGTATGGCAGTATTTTCATGCACCGCAGATTGGAGTCAATTTTGAGGAAATCGACTTTAAAGTTCCATACATATGAAACTTTGTTTGTATTGCCAAATGATTCCTTTCCCAGATCACATCATATGCATGACAAGATCTTTCAAACAAACTTTTTCCATTGATAGCTGTTAGCTTGGATAGCTTAAATCATTACACGAAACACATTAAGTCATCAACTTGGACAGATATTTTCAATTCAAGAGCAGCTTTAAAAAGAAGACAAAAATTCTTTCAATGTACTTTTGTGTGCTCAATGCCTAAATAGCCAAATTAATTTGTATTTTTCTACTGATTTTTTATGTTTCTGCTGGCTGACCACTACTACCCACACTTTTGCTGTTGCTGTAAATTTTTATTGGCTTGTAAGCTTTTGTTGCTATCAAAAAATTTATGTTTATATCACCATTTTATGTATTTTTTTTTCCTCCTCACAACCAAAATTAATTCCGTTTTTATGTTTAATTTTTTTAAAAATTCTACGCTGCTACGCAGCTCAATAAAATTTAATTTTAATGCCTATGTGACTCTAATTGTGCTTTCTTGTTGTTATTGCTGTAACAGCAGCGGCTGCTGCTCATCACATGATTGATATGCAAAGCAGCAGCCGCAACATTTTTTTTGACATTCATAAAATTTATGAAAGAAAATACTTAACTACGTTTTTTTTTTCCCTATGGATTTTTGGTGGTTTGCTAATTTCTTGGTGCTATGTTGCTGTTGATGTTATTGCTGTTATGTGTTTTGCTCGCTCTGCCACTGAGGTTCTTGACCAGTTTCATTGGTGTTACCAACAAATTTGTTTACGTCTTTATAACTCTTGTGCTTCAATTTATTTTCATTTTCATCCAAAAAATAAATATAAATTAATTTTTTTTTTCTTTTAATTTTTGCAACTCTTCACTTAATTTTTAGTGTTATCACGTTGAAATCGTTAAATGTTTTTTATGTTCAACATTTATTTTTATTAAGGTACACAAATGGCAAGTAAATTTATTTTGAAAAATAAGAACAGATTACATTTCTTGACGTGTCAGTAACTTTCAGTACTATAGTTCATCAGATTTGTATATGGGTTATTCTATCTCGTCGTTCTTTGTCTAAAAACATTCGATAAGTGTTTTTGAAAAAAGTGTTTGCGGACTTATTTTCGAAAATACGATTTTTTAAAAATCACAAGAATTTTCGGACGGTTTTATTTCAGAATGCACATGTCAGAGAGAAAACCCGTCTAGACATAAAAGTTAGCATTTTACGTCTATTTTCTAATTGTTGTATTGAACATTTTCTTCTCTTCAGTTATAAGCAAATATTTTGCAATTTAAAAATTAAAATCGAAAATTTTCGTAAAACGGTATGTTTAATTTTTTTGATTTTTTTTTTTCAGAAAGAAAATAAAATCTTAGCAATCATTGTGCAATTTAGTTTAGAGTGGGCAGAGTCGTGGTTCTCTAGATATGAACTTTTCTATATCGCCACGCGCAAAAATTAACTAACGTATGAATAACCAATAAGTTTGTGAACTTTGCATACATACGTATAAGTCAAGTCTCAATTAATCTAATACAATTACATAAATGGCTGCTGCGTATTTTTGACTTAAATATACCAAGTTCCACTACTATTATTGATCGTATTTTCCCACATAACTGCAAAATAGCCGTAATTCCCCTGTTAATTTACTATCCGTATACAATCACAGCCATATGTTGCAACTGCAGCACCACAAAGCAGTGCTAATATCTGCGCCCAGTCACTGGAGCTGACATTTCATCTGATTAACGTCATTAACTGCTCATTGCTGGATTATTATGCGATTCATAGACGATGCGACTCCGATTTACGACTTACGTATGAACTTCCATAAATTTACAGATTTTCACATGATCACAACAACAAGAGATGAACAGAGAGACACCGGCAGTGCAAAGTGGACAGACATAGTCAGTGTATCAGTTAGACAGACAATCTGGCAGACGTTTGTACAGTTGGCGAGTACGATAAGCAAGTGAAGTTGTCCAACTTGCAAAAATATTGACAGAGCGGGAGAAATAGCAAAATAATAATAAAAATACATTAACTAGCTGCTAGCATAGCATTGATACTTGGACAGACATAACGTACGTACATAGATGGAGGAGAGAGTTGGACGTGCGCAAGGCAAAAATACGGATGCTATAGTTGGCTTGAGTAGCCACGCAGCACCTTACAAGAGTGTTGAATTTATTACCAACGTATTTGGTGATAACGTGGCTATTGGTGTGTACTTAATATCTAGAGTGGATCTAACTAAAAGAGAGTTTGCCTAGTGTATAAAAGAGTATGAAATTGTTACTGTTCACCGCACAAATACTTTCTTTTTTTGCAATATTTGGATAAGGTTCACTCTACGTATTGTATGTCCGCTTAACATTTATGGATGAAACCGTTTTATATCACAATAAAGCTACGCTACACTGCTGTCTTCAACTGGATTGAGAGCCTGTAAATGCGTTTGCGCTTAAATTGCAATTTCTGCGCACGTTCCAGCGTTGGTGCTAAATTCTCAAAAGAAAAAGATTGAAAAATGTTGAATTGAAAATAAAAATTAAAATGTAAAAAATCAGGAAACTATGCAACAAATGCAAGTGATCAAAAGCACGAACACCTGATAGCAGAATGTATTCAATGATAGAGTTGTGCTCTCTCGAATCCGTTCTTAAAAACTTTCTCGTTTTGATTGCAACAAGTTGAGTTGCAGTCGTTGCAATTGTGATGCGTTGTGACTGCCGATAATTAAGTGCTAATAAACATTTTGAATTTATTTAATTGGAGCAGATATCGTGTGCACAGTTTGCTAAAAGTTGCTTAGCGTAATGAGTAGACGATTGATGATTTCCGGATGAAATCATTTATTGAATTAAAAAGATAATTTTGATTTATTAATGCAAAAAAGTTTAAGTGAAGGCAAGAATTGAGCGAAACATAAAAAATCTGCTTTTAATATGTATTTTACTGAGCTTATTGTTCAGTACTTTTTAGTACAAAAACAACAAAAAAATAACAACCGCAAAATTGCAAATTGTTGGAGAACAACTCTAACAATTGTAAAGAAACAAAAAATGGGCAACTAGCTGCTTATACTAAGTAGTTTCAATCACCGCTACGTGATATCTTCAGTAAGCTTTGTTAGCTGACGTTTAAGAATCTGAAGCATGCTATACTTTATTTCTTGCATCGACCAGTTTAGAATCATAGCAAAAAATATAAATACAGCGCACCAAAAACTCTACCTTCTTTCCTCCTTTACATGCAATTGCTTTGGTAACTCTTTAGATATAAAACATTTCTTGACGAGCGCTCCGTTGAAAGCTTTTCTGGCGATACGAACGAAGTTGCAAGTGCTATATGTAAATATGGGCTTGCTCGTCAAAAAAATAATTGTAAAACTGCAAAGAGAAGCTCTACAGAAAATCCAGAAACAGATAGGGATGCAAAAAATAAATACTACCTAAGGCTGATACATCGCATCGGATCTAAGAAATTAATGTTTCGAGAAATGCACTATCGTTTAATAAATAAAAGTTGCTCATACGTCTCCAAACAAGAAAAAGGCGCAGTTATTTTTTATCATTATTGCTAAATTTAGTGTAAAAAAATAAAAATAATATTTTAAATTTCATTGGTCTCGTAAAACTTCCGCTCAAAACATAAAACAAAAGCTACGAACTTGTGCTCAACATAAAACGCTTTGCATTACTTTCACTGGCCCAAAGTCAAAGTGACACACACCAGCAATAAGCAACAGCATTCGATTTGCCAGCAACAACAAAAAGTTACAACTAAAATACAACTACAACCTGTTGCAAAGTTCACTAAACCATTAAATAACAGCAATTTTTTGTTTTTTTTTTTTTTGGCTCAAAGGACGTTTATTTCACTTTTATTGCTAAACTTCGACACAGACGTCGCTTTGGCTATTATTGTTGTTGTTACAGCTATTGTTATTGTTGTTGAAATGCTTGATGTTGCTTGCCACTTTTGCTCTTTCAACTTTTCCACTTTAAAATCGTGCGCTGTCGAATTTTATGTAACCTCATTTTTATGTCTGCACACATTTCTAATGACATTATCAGCAACACTTTGGTTAAACAGCAGATCGGAAAACAGGCAAAATTAAACAACAACAACAATAGTTACATTAGCAACAGTTGTGTGCTTTGTTTTTTAAATGACCCTAAAAAATCAACAACAACTGCAATGCCCCCACGAGAATTTTGTGCATGAAGCGCAGAAAAAATCAATTTTTTATTATTTTTTCAACGCTTTCAATTGTACGGGAACAAAATACATTGAAAAAAAAAACAACAATGGAAGTTGCAGCCAAACAAGAAGAAGAGCAAAAAGAAGCATTCAAAATTGTAGTAAAAAGTAGTCAGGCGAAGTTAGAAGCAGCAGAAGCAGTAGACAAATAAAACACAAGCCATCAGAAGTGTAACCGTACGAAAACGTGACAATTTTGACCCATTGAACTCTTCCTTTTGTTATAACAATGTACAATGCTGCTTTTGTTGTTTGCTCGCAATTGCTGCTACGTGGCTGCAATATTGCTGCCAATTGATGATGGTTTATAGATTTATGAAAAGAGGAACAAAAACTTGCTGCAAGTTGCTGAGATTTTAGCCGGATTAAACTACTCGTAATTAAAAGTTAAAAGGAAAGCAAGAAAAAGGCTCAGACACTACTCAAATATTGATGCCGAAAATAAAGAATGAAAATCAAATTAACTTTGAAAAAGTTACTGAGAAAGCTTGGCATTATTGCTTGTAGAATTTAACAGCATCATTCGAAAAATCATGAACACTCTTAAGTTATGTCGTAAGCACTCAATGAAAAGGAAAGATATGATTTACGAAATGTTCACTATTCGTTACGGTTACATATATTATAGGTTATGTTACACGATATGGTTACTTGCAGTTTACCAGCAAGTATAATTTGCCGCGAACTATGCATGGAGTAATCTTTTCTCGTCTTTTTATTATAGTTCTTAGAAATTTTTTCATGTGTTATTTAATTGTTCTAAAATGTATTTTGTATTTGTGTGTGTACTCCCATTAAAATTATTATTTCTAGTTGTTTCCGGAATGTCAAAAACAACTAATCTACTTTAATTGTTCCTAAACTACAATAAGTGCTACATGAAATCTTATCTACACACCCAAGCTCTTCGAAAACAAAAGACTTAAGCAACAAACTTTAATTTTAGAGTCTACATAAATTTGTGTTTGGTTTCTTACACAACTTTTTTTTTTAATTTAGAATTTACAGCATTTTCACCTTAGTAGAATTTTTGTTTGTTAAAGTTTTAGAGTTAACCTAAAAATTACAATAACAAAACGAAAGATATAGGTTTGCTGAAGAATATACAATTTTGTAACACTTTAAGAGAATTAAGAATACAAATCAAAACAAAAAAAAACCGAAAGAACCTGCATTTTAATAAAAATCACATAAACTTTATGGTTGACACTAACACGCACCACACACACACACAGATAAATAAAACCAGTATGGCATGCATGCGAAGAACCATAGAGCTGAGTGGTGCTATCAATGCACTCAAGTGTTGTGTATAACTTGAATGATAAAAATGCATAAAGATAAAAATCGAATCAAAATTTATGCTGCGCGCTTTTGAAAATCAATTAAAAGAAGAATGCAAAGTAAAACTGGCATCAGAACGCGCGTGCGCGTGCGTCCGTTTGCGTATTATATATATTGCTTGATATGTTTGAGATAGCGATGCCACATTATTATGAAACTTAGTAAATCAAAATTATATTTTGTAAAGAAACAATTCGAGCATTTGTTTTTTTTAAGTGGAGAACTGGCAAGACAAGATCATTTCCATTTTTTCATTTATATCATATAAGTTTTTTAATAGAAAAAATGTAGCGATTTCGTGGTTATATGTATAAACTCTTTAAGTAATCAAAAATAAAGCTTGAGGCCATTCTATCAGTCTACTACTTTCCGAGTAGAAAAAATAAATAAGAAAATTTTTAGTGTTGAATGACGCGCTCCACTTGGCTGAAGTTAAAATTATTTTAAGGTCAGAGGTTGAGCCCATCCATTAAAAAGACTTTTAAAAGAACGCACTAAAATCTTATCTGCATAAATATTCATGTAAGTTAGTTCCGCCTTAAAAGCTCAAATCTTCAAAACTGAATATCGGAAATGGGTCCAAATCTGTCTCTTCTGGAGTCCAGGGCCGCCCAAAATGACGTTTATCGATCTTTCTTCAACGATTCGTGTGAACGTTTTGTTTCGGAAATGGGTCAAAAACCTTTTATCCTGGGATCCGAGGGCATCCCATATTACGTTAACAATTTATTTCGACCTTTTTTCATCGAATGATGCAAAAATAAATTTCAGAAATTGGTACAAAACCTTTTTACAGAGATGAGTCAAACTCAATGATGCTTAAAATCTATTTCAACTTTATCTGGTCGAATGGTGCCACAAACATTGATTTTCATGTGATATTCTATAATGCATTCGCTTCATGTAGCTAGAGATAATGTTGAATTTCATAGAAAATTAAAACTCGAATTTCTTGTAGTTTAGGTTTTTTCAAGTTTTTCAAGATTGACCTTCCACATTTAAAAATTTTGACACAAATGCACTCAATAATTATAGTAAATTTTCAATACCCAACCTATTGATGAGAAAAAATAAGCTGGCAACACAATCAATGAAAATGCTAAGCGCATGTAGCTTTAGCTAAACAACTACAAAAAATTAACTTAACAGCAATTTGCTGTTGCCAACGAAATGATGACGACGAAGACGACAACGATGACAGTAATAAAAATGAACACGCGACTAAAATGCAGCAGCAGCAGCAGCAACAGCAGCATCAACTGCAACAGTACAAAAGTGGCAGACAAACGCGCAGACAAACATTAAAAGCTACGCGCATTTGTTCAAAAGTTGCTGGTTAAAATGAATGGACAGGTAACTTAACACCTTTTTGATTTCTGTGACTGCGTTGTGTTGGTCATTAACAACAGCAGCGGAGGATGCAGCATCTAAATTGATTTTTCCTCACCATTTCACTGTATTCCATGTTAATCTTTTTTTCTGATTTTTTGTTGTTTGTTTTACTGTTGCTGTTATGGCTAATGATGGCTGATTGAGGGAATTTTCGATATCGACTTAATTTTTTTATTTCTTTTGATTTGACATGGATATTTAATTAATTTTATTTAAATGATTGAAAAAGTTTTATTTTATTTTTTGAAGAATTTAAGCTGATTAATAAAATGTTTAGGTTTATTTTTCTTATTATCGCATCAAATGGATACTGAGAAATGGAATATTACAATATTAATTGACTAAATCACAACAGCATGAAGTTGGAGCGCGCTTTCGTCAATGAATGCAATTTATTAGAAAACGTGCACAAGTGACATTTAATTTACCACAATGTAATTTACTGTAATCAAAAATTGCTTATGATTTATTGTAAATGCATAATGAGTTGTTGTTGTTAGCGTTGTTGTTGATATAGTGAAAGGTAATGGTTTAATTGAATTTTATTCAAATTTGTTGGCTAATATTTTTTTATTGATTTTTTTTATGGAGACTAAATTGTGGCAAAATTTCAAAGGTTCAAAATTTATTAAGTAAGTCTCCAACAAGTTGTCAAAACTTTAGCTTAAAAAAAAAAAAGCAAAGTATGTAAATTCATGCAAATGTTAAATAATGACAATATACCATATTTCAAAACGATTAGTTGATGTCTTCAAATGTTAAAATATTTCAACTGTAAATAAAAAGAAATAAATGTGAAATTTACTAAAGGAGAAAATAGCGCGCATCTTGACCAAAAACAGTAGCTAAGTTTAGACAGGCATTGCTAAATTCAACACGACTTACAATGCAAAAGTCAGATTGAAATGACAATAAACAACAGCAAAAACAAAAACAAAAACTGCCATAAACGCAGCAGCAGTATCGACAAAAGCTACATCTGGTACAAGACAGTGAACTCGTGTAGCAAGATATATGGCAACAACTGAACAGTAGCTGCAGCAAATTTAGCATTTAGCTACGATGTCGTTTAAAAAGATTTACTGTTGAAAATGCTGAAAGTTTTTGACGTTTCTTTGAAAAAAAGAATCACTCAAAACTAAATAAAGGATGATTTTTTAGAGTTATTAAACGTTTAATAATCGCTCCACAAGCATTCGTGGAAAATTCAATTGGCTTCAATTGAGCAGTGAAAATGTTGTTCGAATTTTATCAATATCTCAATACAGTTTTTCGTGGTGAACTTATGAAAATATCTTAAAGCAATAAATGCCATACATAAAATGGTCCTTTATCTGAAAAAATGTCAAAGCTTGCTTTTTTTGATTTAATTTAAAATTCTATCACATTCAAAAAATCAACCCATTAAAGTAATTCACTTCACTAATTTTTTTTTTTTTTTTTTTTTGGGGTCGACTTAAGCTATACTTCCACGAAAAATATATGTAATTAATACTATTCATAAATGCTTTGCAATTGCGAATTGAACTTTTATCGATTTCAGCCTAAAAATATACTTTGAATAATACCTTAGTCATCAATACTTAACTCTTTACGGACAAATAGAGATAATAGTTTTTTTGTGCTGCATATTTTTAGGCTTAGTTTCTAAACAAAAAACAAAAATTAAAACTTTACTTTAAATTTGTTCATTTTTTATTTAAAAATCTTTATATTTTTTGGAAAAATCATTAAATTATTTTTATTTTATTTTATTTCTAGTCTCCCGAATTGGACTGTCGGCATGAGCTGATGGGTCGCCTGCATAAAATCGAGCCACATGACGTTGAACTTGAAGTATTAGCCTCGCCACACCATCATCATCACCATCATCAGCACCATCATCACCAACAGCAGCAGCAACAGCAATCACATCAACATTTTCAACACACGCATCAACTGCACCAGCAACAACACAATTTGCAGTCACATCAACACCTCAACAACAACAATAGCAGCCATTTAGATCATAATGAACATCAACTACAACACCTAGGCATTAACTATGAACACCAACATCATCATCAGCATCAACAACATCACCACTACCAGCAGCATCATGCCAGCAATCATGAACATACGTCAACAACATTTACAACACCACAACCACCAGCAACAACACTCAATGCTGCCAGCAATCTCAGTGAAAATCCTGCCAGTTCACCAAATTCAAATTCGAATTCGGGCTACAACTGCGCAGGCGCTTATGAAAGCGGGACATCAACAGCAACATATGATGCTGCTGCTGCTGCAGCCAATTCATATGTTGCGGTATGTGAAAAAGAATATTTGCTTGGTAAGTATTGTCTTATCTTGTCTTTAAGTCTAATGGGGACTTATTTTGATTTTCATTTAACACCCGAACTGCAATTGAGCAACAATCGCTGTGGCAACAACAATGACAGCGCAACATGGCATCAACCAATATCATTTGGCTAAAAATAAAGTGTGAAATATGAGCTTTTATTTGAAATGTGTTGTGTTGTGTTGTGTTGTTGAAGTATTAGACAAGTCGCCAACAAAATTTCTTAAATCAATAAACATTTTATTTATTTTCATTCAAAATACTAAATTATTCAGCTGTGAAATATGAAACTGAAATTAATTATTTATTTTTTTCTCGCCGTACTTTAAATGAGTGGGGAGTAAGTGCTAATGATGTTAATGCTGCTTATAGCCTTTTTCTTCTTCTTGAGTTGTTTATTGTTGTTGTTAACACAATCTGCTTGTTGCATAAAATTAAAATTGATTAAGATGATTTTGTGAAGTTTGTGTTTCGTTCGTTGTTGTTGTTGTTGAAAAGCAGCTTCAATTGTCAATATTTGTTCGACTTTAAAACAAAATCGCATTAATTTTTGGCATTAAACAATTTGACTATAAGTGAAATAGCAAAGAAACCTTATAATTTGAGTGTTGAGTGTTGTTGATTTTGGGGGAAATTTGTTGTTTCGATTTTGAATTTAGGGCTACGAAGCAATCAAAATGTTTTTCGGGTATTATGTATTTGCTTTTTAAACACTTTAGTTCAGAATAAAAAATGTTTCAAGTATGATCAGAGAAAAATTTATCTAAATGATTAAGTTGAGACGAAAAATATTAAATTTTTTTGTTCAAAGTAAGCTCCAATTTGCAATGATTTCGGCTAATTTTAATTTATTTTCTTAAGTGATTTCATAGACCCCTTAGTTTATTACGATACAAAATCCATTGCTGAATTTCATTCTTAAGAAAAACGACATGTCTGTTGTAAAGAGCTAAAATTGGCTCAATCTGCCCATCGCTGCTCTGTAGAATTAAAAGTAAAAGCATTTCATTTCCATACTTTTGTTCTTTCTCTCTCTTTGACAGACACCAAAAATAAAGAGGCTCTTTGCACACCCTATTCCGACATCGATGATCCATATCCCGTTCGTCCCGGTCTATGGGATGACATCACCAGCTCAATACAAAATATCGATCCCGAAAATGCTCTTATGCTTGGCTCAAATACAAATTCATCGGCAACAACAGTAGCGGCAGCAACAAATGATGGCACAACATCAACATTGCTACCACAAGTCAAAATGGAAGCAATCGATGAAACTTTGCTCGAAACACTCTCGACCCCATTGCTCAGTCCCATGGAAATTAAAACGGAAAAACCCACACTGCATCATCAGTCGCAACAACATCAGCAACTGCAATACCATCAGCAACATCAACATTCAACCCACCTACAACATCAGCAGCAGCAGCATTATCAGCAGCAGCAACATCTCTATCAACATCATCCGAGCTTAGTTGGCAGCGGTAATGGTTTAGTTGTTCCTGAGACAATATCACTGATGCAACTCCATCAGCAACATATTGCCAATCACAACAACACACTCAATAGCAATAGCAATAGTCCTAATCAACCAAATCGTTGCAGCAGCACAGCAAGTAGCCATAATGCGGAGGGCAGCAACAATGCGAATAGCAGCAGCAATACCAGTGATAATAGCAACATTTCCTATCAATATGCATCTCAGCAACATTTAAATGGTGGCAACAGCGTGTATTTAAATGGTGTGGTAGCAACAACATCTGCAACAACGACAACAACAAATGCAAGCAATAATTCGAGCAATAACAGCAACAACAATAATAATTTGACAACGACAAACAACAACAACATTAGTGGTTACACCTACAATTGGCAGGGTCAGAGTCATAGTCAGGTGAGATAAGTGTTTTTTTTTACTTGAGGATTTTTAATCATTTTCTTGGCTACTTTGCCTGCAATTTATTTTCTTTGATAAAAATCTTCACCTGATTAATTTTTCTTCCTTTTTCATCCATTTTTATTGCAGTCATTTCATCCCAAATACCAAATACCGCCACCACTTTCCTCCCAACAGCAACAGCAGCAGCATCACCATCACCAACAACATCAGCAGCAACAGCAAAATTCACAATTGTGCCCACCTGTTGCTCCGCCAATGTCAACAAGACTCATGTACGTACCACCGTTAACACCGCCCAGCTCAGATCCCGGAAGTCCGGGTAGTTCAATGGTGGCCGCACAAGCAGCCGCACAAGCTGCAGCTGCAAGCAATCACCAGCAGCAGCAGCAGCAACAACAGCAATCACGTCGTACTACACCACCGCCACCGTATCAACAGCAACAACTACAACAGCAGCAGCAGCAGCAACAAGCACAGGGTCATCCACTTTCTGCCATTTGCCCCAATATCGTAGCCTTACATCCTACAGCGTTATCGCATAATGCTAACGCTGCCGCCGTTGCTGGTGCAGTGCATCACCTCAGTCCGGGGCGTTCATTAACAACGCTCACCTCAAGCAATACGTCGTCGTCCGCAGTAGCGACAGCGATGGGCGGTACTAATAATGCAGCTACAACAACAGCAACCGGTCGCTCCGGCAGAGGTGGTGGAGGCGGCGGCTGCGGCAATGGCGGTACTCCATCGCATTTAGCAAACATTATTGTTCCGACGATACGTACAGTGCGTTATAATCGGCGCAATAATCCGGAATTGGAAAAGCGACGGATACATCATTGTGATTTTGTGGGTAAGTGATAGATATTTTTGAACTTTTGTATCAGTGATGTGTATTTTTATACTCTACATTTGTATATCAAAATGAAACGAATTGTGCGACTGCAAACATTTTAAATTTGAGCTCAGTTAAATCGACTTGAAAATTTTGTTAAAAAAAGAAACTACGTTAGCCAAGACGCTATAAAATAATTAAAACAAAACAAAAAAAAAAAATGATTTCCACTTTCAATGTCTTGTCATAGAAATAATGGATAACCGATCGCATCGAAGTAAAATTACCTCCTCAATTTAGGCTCTTCGAGCTCTATCATATGACATACATTTCAAGATGTAATATTTTATGTTCATACTTTTAAATAAAATAACAAAATTAATCGAAATTTTGACATTTTCGGGCATTGGGACGAACTTTGGCAAGGCATCTCTAGTTGGTTTGTTTCACCAAAACGCATCACTATCTTGCCTAATTCAAAAGCATAAATCAAAGAACACATCTATCTTTATTAAAAAAATAAAGCTTCAAACCCTCAGTAATAAGCTCTTAAAGGCGACACTCTTTTAATTTGGGTTACAGACGTAATTTACCTTATGGTCGATAACAATACATAGTAAGCGCACATGGTAACTCGTTGCGCACGCATGTAGACGCGTTAATAAATTTTAAACTTTACTTAACCACGTTTAAATACCAATTTTGGCATAAAACATGGAATACGAAAAAAGAAACAAGAAATTGTTACGGAAAATATTTACCAAATGAAGTTATTATTCCATAAACGCAACGGCAGTGGAAAAAATGTACAGCGTACGAACACACAGGCTAACGCATAAGAACAAATATGTGTGGAGCGAGAACAAAAAATAAAAAAAAACAACACAATTGTAAAACAACAAGAAAAGCGGTAGTAATGCCCGAAAGTGGCCTAGACGCTGACTGCAAAAAATAAAAAAAAAATAGAGAATTCAAGCATTAACAAGTGTTGAGGGGAAATTCCACAAAAACCATCTCTTTTATTCAGTTTTTGAATTTGTAGGTGTCGGTTACAGAAAATTTAATTTTGTTTTTCTTTAAAGAATATAATACTAGAGATAATGAGATAAAGCTACCTGGGCGTTGGGGTAATATAAAATCCAAAGAAAACTACGCATAAATACATGTTCCGGCATAACAACAAATTTTTTTTTTTTTCAAAAAAATATCACCTTAAATGCCATTATCTTCTTTGTACCAAAAAAAGTAAATTTTGGTTTCTTCTGTCTTATGGATATTGTGTAGACATTGCTAAAGAGTTCAATTTTATTCTAAAACAAAATTAAAGTATTGTTCAGCTTTATAAAATATGGTGCTGGTCACGCATGGAATTTCCCCAGTACTTAACGTTTGACGTTTTATTTTTTCTTTTCAATTGTTTTATAAAGCATTGCTTACGGTATTTTTTTTTTGTATGTAGTTATTGCTTTTGTTGTACTGATTAGTATTACTGTCGTCACTAGCACTTAGTTGATATGTCTCTCTCGTCTGCTCAATGTCCAAAGATTTTACTTCTACAGCCACAGAGTGTTCTAGGCAACAATACGCGTGTGTGTCACCTGTACATTTGAATTGCTACCATCCAGCATTAACGTCAAAGTCTTGTAGTCTTTTTACATTACGTGCGCATATTGTTGTGCTTCGTTGCGTCGCGTCTGTCTTACGTTGTGGCATAATTATGCGTAGCACGTCGCCAAGTATTTCAATCACGTTCAATATGCGGATTGTTGATAACGCTGTTGATCTCGTGCATTACTGCTGCCGCTGCTGATGAGGATGATATTGAGGATTGCTGTAGTTTGTTGTCGATAGAGGTGCTATTTGCTGTTGCTGAGTGTCTCAGCTGACAGCAATTGGCGTCAAACATTTTCTGAATTTTTGCCTAATTTTAGAAAGGATTATTGCTGGGAAAGCGCTCTTTTTTGTCTGTCTCGCTTTTATTTGCATAAAGTTGTATAAATTGGCATAGTTTCTTCACTTTTCTATGTTGCTGTTGTTATTTTAAATAGGAATTTAGTTTTTAGTCAAAGTTTTTGCTAAACCCATGTTTCAATCCATGCTCTATCCATTTATCATTAAATAAAAAAACCGTTTCAAAAGCATTTTCGACATTTTAAACGTTAAATGACTAAAGGCCAAGGTGTAAAGGTGAAAAAGTTTCTTATTGAATTCTTTTTTTGGATCAATATTAACCCACAACTTAAAGTTTATTTTCCCTAAGCTTTTTCTCAATCCTTATGAAACGAATCTATTCAATTCGATATTAAATCATATTAAGCTCACCACAAAAAAAAAAAAAAAAAAAAAACAGAAACTATTAACCGCACAAACTGAAACCACTAGCAGTATTTCCAATAATTAAATCATCAGCTTAGTTTTAAATAACTTAATTAAGCCTCCACTCATCCATCATCATAGGACGTCAATCAACAGCAGCATGCAGTTGCGCTTGCTAAGCCGCTTAAGCTTTAACTCATTTTTAGTTGGAGTCTAAGTCTTAAGCTGTCCCTTTTTTTTTCAGGCCAACAGCCAACCGTTGCGTTCGTCAGCCAGCGTCTTACTTATTTATCTTAACCCAAAGGCTACTTCTACTTTATCTTCTTCACCCAGTCTGACTTTGCGCATGCGTTGCGCGCTGTTAACCACGTTAAATGGATTACTTGTCATGCATCATCTTTTAACAAACTACTAAACGGCAACAAGAAAAACAACAATAACATGGCAGTAGCTTGTTTTGTTGCAGCTTAAGGGTTTTCCTTTTCAATCACTTTTTGCTGAATCTCTTTTTTCACTCGACTCACTTGGTGTATGTTTGACTTTGGCTTGTGCTAATGTCTGTGGTTTAGTTTGGCTCATGTCTGTGTGCGTGTGTTAAATCATCGTTTATAGCCACATGTTGGTAATTTAGCATTTTCATCGAAGGCATGTTTGAGCGTGCACACTCTTAATGCACAACATATTTGACATAAATGAATGTTAATCAAGCGTGTGCTGTGTAGATCATCGCTTGACATAGTATGTGAGTTAATGGAGGCTGAGAGAGTTTGTTAAATAATTTTCATAATAATGTGATGTGAAAAACTTTACAATATGTAGGGGGGGCTACAGCCCACAAAAATCAAAAGCTGTAATTATTTCTCATAGCCATTCGATTTTGCCGAATATTGCGAACTAAACGTTATATTCACCTAATTTCCTTAAACATACAATTTCTAATTTTATTTTAATGGAGCTTTTTGGTTTAGTGATTTTTTCATATAACTCTACGCGATTGATTATCCGTAATCTTCAGCATATGATGCAGCCATTAACTTCTGTTGGTATATGGGTACTTAGTTTGATATGAATTGATGATATTTTGCGGCTTCACATAGTATACAGTGCTTGATATGTAGCACTCTTTCGGTTTTTTTCCGTTAGCATTTCGCTTTTTCTCAGATAAAAGTGTTGGAAGCCTCAGCAACTGAAGAAATTTGTGATGTGGAAATGAAGTTCTGAGCTATTTTTTGCCAATACATTAGTTCAGATATTTGCTTAGTGCAATAAAGTTCTTAAGACTTAAAAAAAAAAATTCGCTTTGATTTTTCGTTACGTCAAAAAATGTTCAAAAATATCAACATGCTAACAAGCAGCTTACTAGTATTGCAGCAATAGCTTCAAATAGCACACAAAAAAAGGACTTCAACATTTCAAATTTTTTTTTTGCACCACTTTATTTTCAATGCTTTTTGCTTTCACGTAAAATCAACTTAATAATTCATAGCTTTGGCAACTTTTTAATTGCGTTTGTAAAATAATGAGCTCGAATTATAACACGTTTTCAGCCAAGTCAAAAGAGTTCTTTGACAACTCTTATTTTTCGTATTGCTGCTACTTAGGCTTTTTTTTGAATTTTTTTGTAAGAACTGTCAAAACATTAGCTGTCAAAATTAAGTTGCAAAGCAGCATGGTGTCATAAGCAACAACAACAGCAAAAGCAGCTGCAATTAACATTGCAACAAAAGCAGCAAAAACAATTTGTTGTCACAACAAAATTTCAAATAATATACGCAAGTACCATAAATAAAACAACAAAACTTTGCAATAAAAAAAAATGCCTAATTAAAAATGCTTCTCGCGTCAGCGTTTAAATCAATTTGAAAGCTGTCAACAGTGAATTAAAAAAAATTATGTAGCAAAAACAACAACTGCACGAAACAACATCGTTAACAATAATTTAGCTACTTGCCACTGACTTTTTAATGTTAATAATTTTTACAATAACATGAAAATATTTCTAAAAAACAACAAAAAAAAAATGTTTTTGAGATAATTTAAAGATATGCAAATAGTGCTATTTGCCTTATATTTGAGGTAAGTCGATGAGTCCACTTAACACAATAAAAAAACTTTTGTGTTGTTCATAAGGATCGACTGCTCGACTGCTGTATCAGAATAAGAATGGACTATGAAATACTATTTCGGCACATAAATATTGAGTTTGAAAAATCTTTTAAAATATAATGATAGAAAGAGAAAGCAAAAATATAATTTAAAATTTAAAAGGAGCTATTATGTGTTATTACTAATATTTATAACAAATGTATGTATATACGATAAATTAAATATATAAAAAAAACTATTTATTTTGTCTCAAGTTCTACAAAAAGTTTTGTCGCATATCCACTTTCTACGTCAATGAGTTTAGTTGCAATGAAAATATTTTCTTATTTGAGGTAGCTCTTGGAAATTCTAAGCATTTGCTTAATATGCAGGTAGAATGCAAAAACTTCCGTTGTTTTGAATTTGCATTATTGCAATACGTGATAAAATTAACACGAGGACAATTGAATGAAAATATTTTGCTTTCAATATTCTATTTTCAAATGTAATATTTATTAAGATGATATTTCGTTTCGTTGGTATGTATATTAAGTATTTCGTTCTATTAGCTAATGTGAAGGAAAAATTTTCGCAGATTTTAAGAATATTATAGAATTCGGTTTCTAAGGCTCTAAGTAGTTTGAATTTTTTTCTTTTCCTAGAATTCATTAAAATTCATAAAATATTCCTTAAAAAAATAACGAGAAACGAGTTGGAGAAAATTGTGATATTTTGTTTCCTTTATCTTATTTTCTACTATGTACATATATAATTTTTCATATACTCATATGTGTGTTATCCTTCTTTTTCTTCAATTATTTTCCTCTTACTTGATCCACCCACATAAAGCATCGCTTCGCTAGAAAAATAAACGAAGTGTTGCATTTTCACTTTCCCAGACCTTTTGCATCACAGCCAACGTGTCTAATCTGTAAATCTTCATAAATGAAAAAGTGGATTTTTCGCATTAATGTCATGTTCTACACGTTCCAACATACAAGTTGTGCACTGTCTGCATTTGTATAAGTCTGGTGATTTACTATATTTGTGTGAATGTGAGCGCCTGTGTGTGCTTGCCTCGCAGACATTTTTCCATGTAACACATGACAGGAACAAAGCCAAGAATGTCAACTTGTATTTGTATATACGAATATGGAGCATGAAGTTATGTTAAGCATGTCTAGAAATTGTATTACATGTTGTTTGTAACATATTAGAAAATAAGACTGCTATTGGCACAAAAGAAAAAAAAAGGAGGAGCGTAAAGCAGCTTGAAACAAAAGCATAAATATGGAATTTTTCTTTTATATTGAGTTGTTGCAATTAATTAACTTAATTTTCCGATAAGTCTTTTGTTGTTTAACGTATGAAATGCATATATAATTAAAAATTTCAGAAAAAAGTTAAGTTGTTTGTTATTTATTGCTATTTTGTGTTAATCAATCAATCGAACGATTTGAATTCGCTTTGAATAGCAAGTCTGCTGCTTAGGTCTTTTGTTTGTAATACAAAAACGGTATATTAATGACTTTTATTTTATTGTTGTTAATTATAATATATTCGATTTTATGTTGTTTAATAAAAAACATTTTTCTAAGGGGGTACTACCCTCAGAGGAACGGAAAAGCTAGGTAGTTCCAAAGTTTGATATGAACAAAATCCTTGGACATATATTATGAACATCTTCCTTACTAGACTTATTGAGTGCAGTTTGTCTAACTGTTTTCTGTTATTTGAAGAGTCTATGCATTGATTTATATCATCAATGGCATAATATTTTTCAGAAGAAGATCTTAGTGTATGACAAACTGGAGTTAGATGGTTATTGTTCATTGTAGACTGCCATTTAATAAATACATTGATAAAATGATGATATTTTTATCAAATAAAATTTTGTTAGAAAGAAAAGAGATAAATTGAGCATTACCAACAAAGATATTACTGAATCGAGCTGTCATACCTGTTGTTATTAAGCACCAGTGCTAGAGAAAGCTCAAACTGATAGGACAGATTCTCGAGTTTTCTGGCTCTAATATTTATGCTAAACATAACAATTTAAAAAAAATTTATTGGATTTGAAAAAATAGGAATCAGTCTGACTGGAAAATATTATCAAAATCTGATTTAGCTTGCAAACTACGTAAGATCTATGAGTTCAATGCTTAGGGAATCTTCCGCCTTGGTTTGAAGTTAATTAGAAAGGTTAGGAAGGAGAGGAATAGGCGGAGTATTGTCGGTAGACATTTTGCCTGACCGTAACCGATATCACAACTTAGAGCAAAAGTATTCACAGGTGGATTGTTCCACAATTTAAAGTGTGGCCTTAAAACGAACTATTATGGTAGCATGATGTCCTCTTTCTAAGGAAAGAAAATCAAATTTATATTTAGTCAACCGACAGTTTTTAAAAATTTCATTTAAAAACTTTCTTAAAAAATTTAAGTAGTTAAAACACAAATTGAATTTATTTAAAACATTGAAATTGAATTATTAAAAAAAAAAACTTAATAAAAAATATAAACAGCACATATAAATAGATGTATGTATGTAAGAAACCTATTTGCCAATAGAATTAAATTTTATTTTAAATTTTCTTTTCAGGTTGTTCTAAAGTTTATACCAAAAGTTCACACCTAAAGGCCCACCAGCGTATACATACAGGTTTGTATATACACATATATACTTGATTTTTAACATGCATTTATCTCAAAGTCTTACATAACGAATGTTTATACATACATATGTACATATATATGCAAACAACAAAAAAAACCCAATGTTTAGTGATGTAATTTATGTGCAATTTTATAGCACTAATTAATTTAAATAACCAATATTTAAATAATGTCTACAACATAAAGTAACAGTAACACTAAAGGCCTAAATTTAGCGTAAAACGTGCCACAGATTATGCTAATTTTTTAACAACAACAACAAGATTAGTCAACTAACTAAAAGTGTTAAAGGCACACTTTTCTCTATATAGAGGTAGTAAAAAATTTTGAAAAAAAATTGCAAACATTTTTTGTGTGGGTTGCGAAATTTTTTTATGGGAAAATACATAATAGAATGTATAAGCTGAAATCAAGAAAAAAAATACGAGTATGTGTGTAGTAGGGTGTTCCACTTTTAGAAAATTTTTAATGAAATATTTTAGTTCTTCGAGAAGCATATAAAGAGTACTAATATTAAAATAAAATTACAGTAATGATAAACAAAAAAATAAAATTTAAAATTTCTCAAAAGAAATTCCACCCTAATGCACATATGTATGGTATATGATGTTTTGTTTAAATCAAAATTAGCAACAAAAAACAAAACCCAAACAACCTACCAAATAGCTCGCAGCTATAAAATTTAGCAACTTCTTGTGCTGCCGCAACATGCAGCATGCAACACTTTTCTGTTTGTTGTTGCCAGCCAATTGATTTATTTTTAGTTAACGCCACACGTCGTTCATTGTTGGCAGTTGGATTAATTTTGAAATATTGTTTAAAGATTGCTGGTGCAACTACAACAATAACAGCAGCCGTAACACCAACAATTTAAAGCGCAATTATTTTGCTGCTAAGTTTGCATATTGAAAGGCGTTTGCATTTGTAGCAGGTCGTTAAAGCTCAACAGCGTCAGCACTGGTTCAACTTGCTGCCAGAAATTTGATTTTGATTTATAACTAACGCGATAATAGTGAAAACTCAAAAAACAACATCTAAATTAATAATTAATTTCTTATCTTGTGCATGTTTAGGTACTTACACAGAAAACTCTCTGCGTTTATTATGATATCTGTGTCTTTTTTTATAAGTGCTCCAAAGCAAATTATTATATTTTTATTATTTTGTTTTTCTTACCAACAGAGATGATAAATTCTAATTAAAATCATATGCATGCGAAACTGAACAATTCATTAAAAATAATGAAATCAGCAATAAAGATTTGCGGTAAGCAACCAAACAGAAACAATTAACTAGTCCCTTTTTCGCAAAATTCAAGAACAGCAAAGAGTGCAAATTTGTTTTTGTGCTGTGCTACCTGCTTCTGGTGTTTATTTCCCTTGCACTCATCACTTAACCCAATTCATAAGCGGCACTTAAATGGTCACTCGGCACTCGCCGCTGCTGCTGCAGCCACACCAACAATTTAACACAGTGACCCACAAACGGAGCACAAAAAAAAACTCAAAATAAAACAGTTGAAACAAAAAAAAACAAATTTATATCGCAGAAAGGAGTAGGAAAATATATCTCAAAACAAAGACGAACCATTGCAAGCGATGCACTAAAAAGCAGTGCCAAACAATCAAAATGACCAACAACACGAGCTGCGGTAGTGTGGCATCCTTATGATGACACACTCAAAAAAAAATTGGTTTAAATGTTAAGGAAAACTTTTTTAAATCATTTCTTTTCTTGCGCAATTTTTGTTTAAGATTATAGTGTCATTTTTAACACTCAAAAATAAGAAAACAACTGTTGGGCCTTTTATAAGGACAAAACTTTAATAGAATTTTTCAACAATATTTTCTGAAAAATTTCGTTCGATTGCTTTTAGTGCAATTTTGCAGTTACCCTCGAAGCAATAAACAATCGCTCAAAATTAACGAAGGAAACTACAAATAAAAATAAAGTCTACGAACATTTGTTTGTTGTTTGTAATTATTTATAAAATCCTTGAACAAAATCCATTACTTTAAAACTACTAGCTATGTCGCGATGTAAGGTAGTTGGGAGATGCATTGCTATTTAATTTTCAAATCCTAACTCACCCACTTCCTTACAGCTCAATGTAGCTAGTAAACTAATTGAATCAAAACCGTACACGTTTTCTTAAATATCGCAAAAATGAATTTATATTCGAATTTTCTTAATCTCCTTACTACCTCTGTTACAATGCAATGTGTTTGGTAAGGTGATGAAAAATGTATTGCATTTTTTGATACATCTCATCTTCTTGTCTTTAATTCCTTTTGTTATATAGTTTACCTCTTCACCACTGATATCAATGATTTTTTTCCAGTGTACTATATTATATTTATTTACCTTTCATTCCTTTGGGGCTTTTTTTTTTAATTTGCGATCACCAGCAAATGACGATGATGACGGTAATAATAATGATGATGATGATGGTGGCGATGCGACCACAAGTTGCCCCCAACAACATCATTCAGCAGCACCAACTATCGCTTGCTGCTGGCAGTAACATGCATTCAATGCAATTCAATTCGTTTTCAATTTCAATTCACTTTAAATCGTGAGTTTGTGCTGCTGCTGCTGACGATGATTTTGGTTGCATCATCATTCACAATGTTGCCGCACTGCACACTAAATGCGATCATGTTTGTGCGCTGGCAGCTTCGACAATTTGCTGGTGCAACACGGCACCGTTTGCGGTTGAGTTTGTTGTTGTCTTGTGTTGCTTGTGACTCAGATTACGCGCGCGATTTGTTGCAGCTTGATTAGGTTTTGTGGTGGATTTCTTACGGTTTATTTTTCATTTTTATTTTTCTTCTTGAATTTCGGGAGGTAATTTTTTGTTTTTAATTTATATATAAAAGTTAACAGCGATAAGCGTGTGCATTTTATTATGTTGCTGTGTTATTTGCTGCTGCTTTTTTTTAAATTAATCGCGCGCGCCCTCTTGATTTATGAGCACTAATTTTCTTTGCACTAAAGCAACATATTTTTTTGTGCAAGGAATAACACAGATTGCTTGTGCAGTTTTCCAATGCAAACATAAATAAAAAAGAATTAATCTTCACAAAAAAACTTAAAATTCAAAATATCAAAACTTAAAGCATATAATATCAAAAAAAAATATTTTTATAAACTAATCATTGAAATATGTATATAAAAATTGAGTGTCATATTTTTTTCTGAACAACAACAAAACTGCACTAAGCAAATAAATTAATCGCCAAAAATTGCGTGCTTTATATTTATTTATTTAAAGTCTCCGAAAAATCAAATCAATTACTCGCAATCTGTGCGAATACAAATTAAGGTATGGTCTAACATCAAAAACTAAATCATATTGGTCAATTAAAAAAAAAAAAGAAATCCCATTCAAATGCAATTCAGAAAGGTTAAATTTAGACGCAACCTAATTCATTCAATTGCATTGCAATTGCATTTTGCTTGCATTTGGACCGCTGCACATAACTCAATCAATGCCTCAAACAGCACTAAGCTCACAAGTTCCAGTCGAAAAGCTTGACAGTTCAAACTATTTAAAAAGAGTCTGCATAGTTTTTTGTCTTCTTTTGATTCGGGGCTAGTTTTGCATGCCAAAGGTATGGCATGTCAAATTTAACTGCTATAACTATTTGGCCTTTAGTTGACGTGAAATTTAAAACGCCTTTTTCGTGCTGGTAATAACAACCAATAGCAGCGGTGATGTCACAAATATCGCAGAAAAAAATAAATAAAATCACAGCAGCTCTTAAGTAAACTTAAACCAACAGTTTATTCGCAGCAAGTGCAGGTGTCCTGCTGGGTATATCACTTTTTCGTTTTGCGCAGAGTTGTAAAATTGTATACTTATCTTATCCAAAAATTTTATAATAATTTAAAATTGATATTAAGTCTGACATAGGTAGCTATATAATTAACTGCATAAATTACACAATGCAGTGTAAATAATACATGGATTCTTATCGTTGCGCAAAATTTATTAATTTGTTTTTTTCTTTTAAAAAAAGCACGCAATGTGTCGTAGTGTAATTCTTTAAAGTATTGGCTATTTAAAAAAAAAAATTGATGCTGGGTCTTAAGAACCTTCTCTAGATCGATTAAATCCAAAACTGCCAACATTTCGCTTATGCTGCTGCCTACTGTCTACTTATGCTGGACATAATTTTTTTAAATATTTTCGGCTACATAAATCTGAGATTAAAGGAGATGAGAACCATTTTTTATATTTTCAGTTTTGATATCTGCCAAATACTTTAGGTCCTGAATTAAAGTCAAGTTTGATTCTTGTGTCAAACTAAGTTGGTAAAGGCAGCCGATCTGTAATATGCCTTAGCTCTCACTTATGATTTTCTAAGAATATCGTTAATAAATTCGGTGGGGTGAAACTTTTGTTTAGTGAAAACTTCGTTCGTAAGTGCTTCATTGCTTACTTGCTACATTAAATGCAGGCAGTAACATAGTTTCCGAGAGAGCCCTAACTGATGTATTGAGGCTTTTAGAGCAAAAAGGTTTAAACGAACTGCAATATTCTCAAGAGCAATTGCTAGAGACGCTGAAGGATTTTATTTCCATAAAAATGACCATAAAAATTTTATGAAAAAAATTTTAAGCCATGACACTTAAAAAATCTTTTACTGAAGATTTCTTTTTGTGTGGGCGTTACTTTAAACTTGAAATGCAATGCATAAATTGTAATACAAAAAGAAATATTAAGTTATTGCCCTAAAAATTTTATTTATATTTTTGACATATTGTTGACCAAATACCAATACGACTTATTCGTAGAAGAACTTTATATTAAAAAATTGTGCAGATGACAAACTTTTATTGCATTACTTTCAAATCTACTAATTATTCAAAGTTTCGAATTGTTTGAACACCTATGCTAAACAAGTTAATTGTAAACTTAGTAAGCTATTTTGCGGAGCTGATATCAACAGAGTTCAGTATGATTGGGTAATCAATGTTAAATTCAATCACTTAAAATGTACAGTATTCAAATTTATTGAATTGTATACGCATACTTTTTTATATAAATTTGCTTTATTCAAATTAACTTAAGTTTCTAAGGGTAGCTTAACATCTTACGACACTTAATTATAAACGATGTAGTTGTATAAAAAAAGATGAGTTTTTGTCTTTCCCGTTCAATGATACCAACTGTGAATTGAAGCTGATACTCATATAGCATATTTAAGCCCTAATGTATAATACTTGGTTTAGTTAATATTTGCCTAAGCTTCCATTACGTTCAAGTCAAGCTTGACTTTGGCTTAATTGTACACACTTGAAAAAATAACTTGGTAGCACTTATGTTATGGTCTGACATGCTTATGCTTTTGTATAAATATGTTTGTTTTGTGTGAAAGTTACAAACGAAGCTACGAGCTTGAAAAATAAAATTTCGCTTAGAAACTAAAAAATCGATAGCTCCCATGAGAACCTACTGCAAGCCAAAATTTATGCCAAAAATTTAAATTTTAAAATAATTGAACTTTGATTGGTCTTTGCCCGCATCTGAAAGCGCTCAAATGATTTTTGATTTTCATTTTTTTTTCTGCTTTTTGGTGTAAATAAACTGCACTTAAAATGCAATTCAAGTCGCGCACCAAAGTGGTTATTAAAACGGCATTTAAAAAAGCATTTAACTTAAGCTTCTGTCTGCCAGTAGTTTATTTAAAGTCTATGTTTATGTGCTGTGTGGTATTTTTTGCTGTCTGTCTGTGCATTCATCTCTTTATCTTTCGAATTTTTCAGCATAAGACTCATGCACCTATCGCATGTCTATCTGTGCAAGTTGTTTAAAATGTTTTTGTCTTATTTTTTATTTCTGACTTTAATGCATCACAGCTTGTTAGCAGCGTGCTGGCGCCATATAACAACTCAAGTGAGTAACACCCTGTATGCATATGATTGCTGTTAAACACTTTTCTGAGTTATTAAAGAATATGCGATAATTTTGATGATTTATTTACTTCTATGACTTTTCTTTAGTCAAGTTTTGACTTATCTGAAATCGAAAGCATTGGCCATTATTTTTTAATGGAACTTTTGTTAATTTCATTTCCAACTTAAAATAGCAATTAGATTTGAAAGCTTGTTATTAACCAAACTTGGCTAATAAACTTGTTTAAGCAAATATTTTAGCAGCCATTCTTTAATAAAGTGTTTGCAATTTTATTTTAATTTGTTTTTTAAAATCGCAGTTGTCGTTTACTTATCGCTACACAATTAAACACTTTTGACAAAAAGTTTCTAATTGTTTTTTTCGCCTTAAGTTAATCAACGCGTGCCGCAACAGCTGCGCGTGGAAACAGCACATGTGTGTTATTACATTATTCAAGCAAAAATTTTAAATTTTTTGCAAAAAACTGACAAAAAACAAGTTTTTTAATATACTTTTTTATACGTCTATAAAAAAGAATCACTCATACGTCCCATTGCACAAAGTAATCCGTATTTCATACTAAGATATTACGGCATCGATGTCACATGGAAACCAAGTATCTTAGACAGACTTTTATATGAAACTTCTTGGTAGTTAATTATACAATTGAGCGTTGGCTGTATTGAAATGATATATTAAATGAAATTTATTATCAAACCTTCTTTATTAATCAAAAGGATCTCTGAATTTTGAAAAAGAAAGAAGTAATTTAATTACAATAAATGATGGCATTAAGAATTCTTACTTGCTTACTTTTTAAACTAACGTTTACTCAAAGTTTCTTAATAAAAAAAGATAGTTTCATATCTCAGCTCAAATTTTATTAAAGTAAATTATATTTCAATGCACGTTTTGCACATCTATCAGTAAAAAATAATTGCCAAAAATATAAAGCTCTTTTAAGCTAAATGTAAGTATTCCTTTTGTAATTATCATATAAACAACTTTATTAGTATGTCATGTACCGCAGAAAAAAACCAGCATTCTAAAAACTCCATTTTATACGGCAACTAATTAAGTTGAATCACTAGATTTGACACATGAATGCTATGAAGAATTTGGTATTTGTTTCTTTTTATTTGCCGTATTTCTATGCAAATGCACACACGACCTACCAAAAGACAAACTACAAAACAAGAACTAATGTTAAATTCGTGTTCTCATACTTCATTTATCATATTCATTAGTCATATGCTGTTTTAGTCCCAAAAAAAAAGAAATAAGAAACAGACGTATGCCAAAAGAAACTGAAATGTACAGCAACACAACACAACACGACGTGTGCTATGAGTGCTGCCAAATCTGGATGACTTGAGAAACAAAAAAACACACACAAATATGTGGTAAAATTCTAACATAACAAAGCGAACAAAACAAAAACTAAAGAAGAAAAAATAACGCATACGTAAACAGAAACATAAATAGAAACGTGGAAACATAAAATAAATTAAAAGTCAATGCAAAATGCAAATTCGAACTTTTTTGTAGTAGCGAAGCAAAAAAAAATAAAATAAAAAAATTAAAGCCCGCTGAATTGTGCGCACACGCTGACGGTCCGTCATTGGCCACAAAGTAAAATAGAGAGCAAAAACTAAACGTTGCAGATACCAGCACAGTTGATGTAGGTTTTTTTACGATTCTTTATGCAGATTTATTATATTGAATGGAAAGAGCTGCAAATATAGTAAGCATTGAAATTTCTGATACTTTTACTGCTGGGCATAGATAAATATTAAAAATTATAAAACACATTTAGAATATAGAACTCTTGGCCAACAATAGTTTCTACAAACGCTTCAAAAAAAAAAAAAAAAAAAAATAGTAAGGAATCAATTTTTTAAAGTATCATTAAGCTATTAATGTTAGCAACATTACATTACATTATAATTCAATAAATTGTAATATCACACCTATGCACTTATATATGAACTATCTTTACTTTCAACCTTTATTCGATTGGACATCTTGTTTCCAAGCAGCCACCTATTGAATTTTATGTTTCCATAGAATAATATTCAGTTAGCAAATAACTGGGAAATAAATGGCATAAGTTACATCAGACTCAAGATATTGGAATTTAAAAGCATTTGATTTTTACTGAACGTATTATTGACATTAACTTCCAATTTGGTTTCAAATAATTTTTTTAATATTATAATCCTTTTTTAAAGCAACAATTTTTTCCAAAAAATAAATTGGTTCCGTATTCTTGTGGGATCAGAAGCCGGTGGCAGCTTTGTTGCATTAAGTTCAAAATTTTCTATTATTATTTAGTTTGTCTGTTTATGAACTCAAATTCAGTTTGAAGATTTCAAAATAGTTAAAGATTCTGAGTTCATTAACATTCTGTGTGAGCAATAAATTAACCAAATATATTTTTTTATTCAATAACACAGGTCGATATAATTTTCTATTTAAGCGAAATATCACTCATATGCCAAGCTTAACAAATAAATTTTTCTTAGAACTTTCATATCTTGACTGCGATGTAACTTATAGTCTCTTTTCTTTTTTCGACTATTAACTGAAGTTTGCTCTATAAAAATGAAAAAGCTAGTCAATGGCTGCTTTGAAACAAGTGGTGCAATCGCATTTAATATCACTGAATTCAGAATAGTATGTGCCTATTAATATTCAAAAAAGTATCGTAAATTGTACAATATTTATTTTTTTTTTCTTTGCATCAATAACTGAAGCTGCATAGCTATGACTTCTGCATCAGCAGCAGCAGCAGTGGCGGTATTTTGAAGCGTTGATAGATTTATGATTATTTATGCAAAATGCATTTGCAAAATTTAATTAAAGTTTAAAGCTAACAACAAAAAAATGCTAACAAATAAAAACAGAAAACATTTTTAAAGACTATGTTGCACGTGTTAACACACACACAAACACGTCAGCAGTTATTGCTGTTTTTCTTTGCTGGCGCTATGCTGCCTCACTAAATGCAAACATTTGTATTCACTGCCAATGGAAAATGGCGTTAGCAACAACAATAAAAAACAACAACATATTGTGCTCAGCAAATTAACTTTTTGTTTTTACAATTGCAAAATATTTCCATGCTCATTTTTATTGTTGTTGCTGTTGGTGTAATTGTATTTTAATTTCTGCAACGTGTATTGCTTACGGGGGTGTTAATTTGAGCCGCCATCTAATTGCTGCACAAATTATTGCATTTACTTTATAGATGGTATGCTGGCATTTTTGCATATGCTCAACGAACGGCTATTGATTTATGAAATGTTGATATTTGTATTTAGATAAAGCTAATTTATATTGAACAAATAAGAATTAAATGCAATGAAAATGCAATTAGCGCACTGTTTTATTTAATAGGAAATATATTTTTAGATTGATCAAGCCATTTGCTGCAAAGCTTGGTTTCGTTCAATTAAATATCACTCATACGCCACGTACTTTACAAAAAATTAAAAATTATTATTTCTTAGCTGGAATGTAACTTAAAAATTGAATGCTGTCGTTATACTTCCGATAATGGCTTTTCGTCATAAATTTATGAACTTGATTTTTGCCCGCTTGAAACTTATCAAAATAGGCCTGCATAGACTGAGCTATTTGAGTTAGACAAAAACTAAATAATTTTATAAAGTCATATTCAGAGCTGATAAATTCATTCAAACTTATATTTTTTGACATATTTATCCAAGCGGTAAAATCACATAAATTTCCTTAACTAAAACAATAATTTTTATTTAAATTAAGATATGCTCTTGTAGTATAAGTAACATTGAAATACAAAAAACAATCCGAACCAACATACTTTTAATTAAAAATCAACATGAATGCTAACAACTTAACGTTTGCCAAAGCTTGGCAATGCTACAGCAAATCTAAAGATCTCTGCGTGCATACACCCTCCCGTTCTGTGTCAAACACAAAAAAAAAAAGTTGTCCAAATTTTGACATTTTAAATGGTCACATAAATGTGGCATATAACTCGCCCGCCGACCGACCATTGGACCGCACTCTGTTTTAATGTAAATGTTTAGTTTTTCATTCAGTTTTCGGCTCACTAACATTCATTTTGACTCTATTTTGACTCTAGTTAATATGCAAAAACAAATAATGCTGTCAAGCGGTCGTTGGTCGCTATGTTTTTTCATGCCTAAATAAAGTAAATTTTCTACTAACGATTTAATATTTGTCATAATCAACAATCAAAATGCCGCCGACAAGAGACCAACATTACATTGCGGCAGCAGCAGCAGCAGCAGCAGCGGCAACGGACCAGCAACAGCATCCACTACTACTGTGTGCTGTAGATATGGCTGCTGCGGACAGCTGCGTGGTTGCTCTAACATGACACTCGGGAATTTAATCGAGCATCTATTTATTTAATTTTTTACATTTTAACTCGCTTTGCTTAAACTTTTAACTATAAATTATTCTATTAATTTTTGCTTTACTATTTTGTAAGCTAAGCGTGGGAAAATTTGTTCCAAAGCGCAAAAAGAAAAAATAAATCTATGCGTGTTAGTGCGGTTAAAAAAAAAGCAAAACTCCTAGCAAATGTAAATTTTTATTAACTTAATGTTTGTTTTAAATTGCTAAAGCCATTAAGAAATTATTTATAAGCAAACCATTTAAAAAAAAGGTGGTTAGTAATGCCTTATTTAATGAAGCTTGTCGTTGCTAGCATTTAATTTGCACTTAGTGATTTACTTGAGTGCGATGATAGCTAAATGCGAGCTATAATCTTAACGATATTGTCTATTTCACACTATTTCACATTATTTTCAGAAAATCAAGTGTGTGTTTTAAACTAAAGTTGTTTTCATTTTGAACAGCAAAAATAAAATTCAACAAACATTTACAACATTTCAGAGCCGAATAAGTTTTGCTAGTCAATCAACAAATCCTTTTTTTTTTTGTATCCTTGCTTAACAAAATTTTCTCAAAAAAATATGATGTAAATATTATTTTAATTCTTTATTTTGTAAGAACATTTTTAAATTATGATTACGTTTGTATATACCGGGCAGTTTTGAAGAAGAGCTTCTTTTAGGCAACGACTTATTTCGTTACATAAAAGTCTTTAAAAGTTTTAAGATCTTGAAAGAAACTTGTAAGTTACAACATAAAAAAGCAGGTTATTTGTGAAATAAAAGTTTTAAAATCTTAGGCAAACTAAATTGTTACTTCTTCAAAGCGATTTCATTTGTGCCGACACAACACTTTCTCCAAAACTGGTGTTTTCTTTTTTTTTTCAATATTAAAATTTTAAAAAGCATAGCTATGGATGTAACCTTAAAGAGTTCTTTTTTATATAAACCTTTTTATTAAAAATATTGATCTAGGAGACACCTAAAAATTTAAATCTCTAATTTATTTTTTTAAAATATATATTATTCTTTTATGAAATTAAATAAAATCAAGAAAAATGTACGTAACCAATTCTTAAAAATTTACAGAAATTTTGGTTGATATAATTTATGAAAAAAATTGAAAGCCTCATTCCATCAAAATCAAATCGATGAGCAGAAAAAGGGTTCTTTGGTTTCGGTGCAATAAAGCTGTTATCTTGGCAGATTTTCAAATATGGGTGATTTTTTGTTAAGCAAAAGTTGCACAAAAAACCAAATTGCTGTAAAATGAAGGATGCATTCATGAGGAAATAGTGTCAAAGTTTGCTAAGATTTCAAGTGGTTATATATAGAGGGTGTTCAAATTTGACGTTTGTTTTTGAATTATAAATAAAAGACATAAATTGTGTGAAATCGTTTTATTTTGATTGGATATTAAAGAACATTGGCTTTGGATAGTAATGAAAATAAATACTTTTCCAGCAACCTCCGCTGCCAAAATTTTGAATAAATTTTTTGCATAGTTATCCGCATAAACTTTACTCTTCAAGAAAACTCATGAGAAAAAATTCGATGGTGTAAAACATCATGATCTTTGATCTTCGATTATTACACTTCCCTTTCAATAGATCGATTGATTCCATTGCTGTATGGAACTGTTGACACCACATATTCTGCACACCAATATCTTCCAATTAATTCCACAAAAAGTTTTTAATCATTTCGTCATATCGAGCTCCATTCCCTGTAATTGCTTTGTAAATTACCATTATCTCATCAAAACCCACACCATGCAATAATTTTTTTTGATTTCATTGGCTTTTCGAACAATTATTCAGGACTTTTTTACCCCAATAAAAATGTTCTGTTTGCTGACAGCCGTCAATTTCAAAATGAGTGAAGATAATTTTCTTGAAAAAATTCTTATTATTTTTTAATTTTTTTTTTTCTATCGGTCCAATTTACGAATTGCCGATGTAGTTGCAGCATGTTGTTGTGATCACCATCAAATGCCAATTTTTTAATCATTGTTGATATTTAGCTCGGAATAGAAACTTTAATTCTGTCTTATACATTTCGCCTATGGTGCCTTTTTAATGATATATCATTCAAAGTCCTTAGGCCTTATATTAATCAAAAAATTACACATATTAATTTTTCGAAGTCACCCGTTAAATCCAAACGATTTTTTCTTTTGTAGTTGTAAATAGGAATAAATCAATACAAAAGACATAGGCAACAAACTTGACAGCACGCACTTAAAAATGCATGCAACTCAATTTACTTTTTTGACATGATTTAAAAATCAATTTCGGTTTTTCATTTTACAAGAAAATAAATTTCAGCCTAACACCAAAAATGCATGCTTACATACGCAACATAGCGTTTTTCTCTCTATTTTTTCGTAGTCTACACTTTATGCAGCATTCATGTGCGACATGCCCTGTAGCATCGCGCTGGCAAACAAACAACATGCAAAACAAATAACCTACAAAACGTACAAAAAGGCGGCATTTTGCTGCTGTAACTGCTGACAACACTTTAATTTCTATGTAAAACGCAAAAACGTGGCTAATAACATGCCAGCAGTGCAATCAACACAAATTCTGCAGCAGCATATGGCAAAATGTTGTTGCCTGCGGCAAGCACAAAATAAAAACTTTTCAAATATGCTGCAAGCAAGCATAATTTAAATATGCAGATATTTATTATTTATTATTTGTTTAATGGTTTTTTTTTCTCTTGTTGCATTTTCACTGTGTGCGCATGTGCGTTAGGAATTTTGACATATGCAGCGTTTCTTGGTTTTTATTGCACCTAATTTTCTCTTAAGTGTTAAAACTTAAAAAAAAAAAAAATCAATTAAATGTAATTTTCAATTTAAAAATATTTTAAAATTTTTCACATTTTTTATACGTATTTAAAATCTCATATGGATTCTAGATAGCCTAAGCAATTAAGAAACATAATTGCATAAATATTTGACTTTTGCTTCTAAGCCAAACTTAGCTGCCAACTGCCTTACAATTCTAGCTGCAATAATCAGCAAGATCATCAAAAACATTAAAACCCACTGTCAGTTGCATTTAAATCAACGTATCCATTCAGCAACAGCATCTATTGTGCACCATTCAAACATCGATCATATTTTTCATTGATTAGAAAATTGCAAATATTGCGCATGCGCACAGCAGCAAATCGAATTTATTTATTTTACATTGTTATTGTCATTGTTATTGTTGTTACTGTTGTTGCTGTAGTCATTGTGCTGCTCATTAATGTTGTTTGCTGTTGGCTGCTGTTCCTATTAATGTCTACTTGCTGTTTACTAAATACTGTTGCTACCACTGCAATTATTGCTGTTGTTAGTGTTGTTATTGCTTTGGCTGCCTGCTCTGTGCTTTGTTGTTATTCCTGTTGCTGCACTCGGTAGCTGCTGTTGCAATTATGCGCCTATTATTGCACTAAATAAGGAGTAAAACTGCTGCTGACAGCATCGATCTTAAAACGTTTTGCGTTGTTATAGCGAAAAGAAAAATTCGAAATTAAATCGAAGCGTGAGTCAAAGTCAGCTCAAAGCAACGAGTCAACTTCATATGTAGACACTGAAAAAAACATAACAATTATTTGCTTGACATATCCTTTTCAATTTAAGTACCGAATCTGTATGAAAAGATTTTCGAAATAAAAATACCCCATTTCCTTGAGTTTTTAGTTCATTTTATAAAGTTATTTTTCTCAGTGGCACAATGTTTCTTTAATAGCACAATATAGCTGTTAAGTGGCACAGATGTGTGTAGGTGGAGCATTTTAACTTTTTAACTTCAATCAAAGAAACCGAAAAATCAAATGCGTCTAACTAAACTCCATTTAAAGTTAAATATTTTTAACGTCTTTTCAATCTCAACTTAAGTGCGGGAATTGGCCAAGGGTGACTGGGCTAGTAGTATTTTTTTTTGCTATGCGATGACAGTTTGACTGCAGTTTGTTGACAAGCTAGCAAAAGCTTTTCATTGTAACGTGAGATCCAAAATTGCCATGAAGAAATTTTTGTTCACAAAACTTTTGAAGTAAATTTTTACAGTTGGGGTGTTTTTAAATTTTCATTTATTTAGCAAAAATGAAGAATACTATAAATTAAAAAATAAGAGACTTGGTATGATTTATAATGTAATTATAAAATAATATAATTTAATAAATGTGGTTGGTTTTGAAAATTGTTATTAGTTATTTTGAGACTCATATGAGATTCTGCTTCTAAGGTGCCCTAAAGTTATTCAAATTGTCTGTTATTTAAATTATTATCTCAAATTTTTGTACTTAAGATTTTTCTTTATTACGCCAGCACTCAAAAATTTTTGAAGGGTAAGTTCTCGAGAAAACGACTACACTTAAAATGTGTTTCAAACGATCCATGTGAATAAAATTTTTATGGATATTTCAGTTTAGTTATGTGTTTTACTCATTACTACGATAGTTAAATCAACAGGAAAGAATATAAATCGGAAAATAATTTCCAGTGTTTTAAAATTTCATATAGAGTTCAACAAAGCATTTAAAGATATTTTTATAGAAACTAAGAATAAACACCAATCTTATGAGAAATATAATGAATAAACCAGAATTCGACATTTTTGTGGAAGTAATTGATTTTCTTCTTTTGAATAAGAAATGAAATAACATTTATTCAAGTGAATTAGTAATGAATTTAGATTTCCATTTGCCACTTACTTGCAATGATGTCGATGACAGGATATATTTGCAAGTGAATTCTCTCGCCATTATTATCAAATTGATAACCAGAATTCTACCAAAAGAAATCTGTTTGCTTAGATATAAGAAATTTATCTTCAATGGCATGAAGTCAACAAGATTGGAATAATTTGCAGTATTCCATTCAAAACATGTTTTTCGTAATATTTGATTTATAATCTTGTGGGACCACTGTGTTTGATTTTAATGCGAGATCTTAGTGAAAAGTCTAAAACACATCAAAAACTCATAGCTCGAACACACGTCTTCAAAAATAAGTTCTGAAATGCAATTTCTTATTTGGCGAAATATTGTACTTAAGAATTCAGATATTTGGATCATAGAATTTGTAGAACAGAAAACATTTTTTTTAAAATTGATTAAATTTTTTTAATTATTTTGCTTAATCGCTCAGCGTAGCATCGCCAAAAAAATCGACCCGAAAAATTAACAACAAAATCGCTCAAACTCTCTAACTGATATTATGTAGAGTTGAGCTAAGACTTTGAGTGATGTTTTTATAATTTTATCGTTTTTAAATTTTCTTAAAATTTTTTCCAAAATAAAAGTCAAATTCAACGTTGCCGCATTACTTTCTTTAAACAACATTTTTATGCCGCTACTCTCGCATATTCCATAAAATAAAATTTATGCATCGAGCATAAATCTTATCTTTATCTAGTGCGTCTTGGCTTCTGATTTAATGGCTCACATATTGTGAAACCTTGCGACAATATGTGAGCAACCAAAAAACTTATACGATAAACTTTTGAAATATATTGGAGTGTGTACTTAAAATGCCTACCTCATGGATATAGAAATTAATTTAGGATTTTCTTGTCTTTTGTTTAAAGCGCTCATTATGGCAAAAGAATAAACTCTCACAAAATCACTGAGGCAGTTTCAATAAAATTAAGTTTTTAATTTAATGCAAAATTCCATGGAATAATTTAACACTTCAACTAATGATCCATCTAGATCTCATGCATAATCAATACCTATGAATATTGAAGAGCATTTAAGCGGTCAATGAATAAAAATTTCAAAATTTATGCTCAATTCCTAACAAATTTAAATTAATTAACTTACAAGATTGCTCTTGATTATGATGTTGATTTTCGAAAGTGTTGTCGAACGAGGTGAAACAAAAGGCTTGGGAATGAACTCGTTATTTTTTAATTATTTAATTATTTTGTAGCAAGCAAATTGAGCAGAATTTACATAAAAAAAAATTGTCTCTGCTTAATTTATCATTGTGTTAACATTTTGCATTGATAATTTTAATAAAAATAAAAAAAGAATCGCTGCAATATCTTCACATCGTTGAATGCATGCAGCATTTTCATGCGTTTGCATCACTTCAACACTTAGTTGATATGTGCAATGCAATTTTTAAAATTTATGTTATTTATTTACAAATATTTGCAATAATTTAAACACCATAGTTGAATGTTGCATAAAATATGTCATGTACGATATGACAGCAGCATATGCTTAATAGAAAATGCCGCTAATTTGTTGTTATGTGTCATCAACACCTGGAGTGTGTTATATGATAATAACAACAACAACAACAACAATGCAACTTTTCAACATAAAGAAAATTATTGATAATAACAATTTTAAAAATGTCACTATTTTGTAAAAAATTGATTTATTTACTGTGGCTATTTTAGTATTTTATTTGCTGCACTAAAACTCTAGATGTTTTATTAAAATTACAGTTGGTTTTTTTTTCAAAATTACAGCGATGATGCACCAACTCATTAACGCTGACCTTGTTAGCGCTTCAAAAGAAACATTTGCTTTTGAATGCGCTTTTAATGTTCTCTTTGTAATCAAAAGCAATTCATAAACTTTATGACTTTTCTTTTATAACATTTAATAAAACAGTTTTGAGCAAATTGAACAGTAAGAAACTTTAAAATAAAAATAATAAAAATTTCTAAAGGAATAAAAAGCGCATTTTATAACATACTTGGTTAAATGTTTTTTTTAAACAAAATTACGTTGTATCCTAAATTTATTTCACTACTGAATGACTCGTTGCCTGTTGCGACAATTAAAATTCCAACACGATTGCCGCTGTTGTTCATCATTTGTGTGGTTTTTTTTGGTACTTTTATTGCTGTTTTTTTATTTTATTTAAACTTTTTTACTAAATTCAAGACTTAAATATATTTTTATTAGCTATTTTGCTTGCGAGTAATTCCACATAAGACTTACACTTCGTAATTAGATTTGTTTTATTAAACCAAATTGAAAGAAAGTATCAGAAAATATTATTTACATTGAAGTGCCTAAAAAACTCCCCAAAAAAAAAAATCCTCAAACAATTTTAAATCTCTTTGATAATAGACAAGATCTATGATCTTCTGAAAATTTTATTCTGGCAAATTAGATGTTTTATTACAGCACCCCAAGTTTAATACTGAAGCAAGGAACGTGACTTTGATGCCTATCATTAGATTTTCAACTTTATTTGAAAAAGATGATTACTAGGATCAGGACGATGCTGAGAATGTTGATGAACTTAAGCAAGAAATATGGAACGAGTGGATAATTTCGTACACAGAGACGATTCTATTGATGCTGATGTTGGCGAATATTTCCAAAACAATTAATTTTTAAATTCATTAAACATAACATCATAGCGTTCTCAGTTTCTTAGCAGCTTAATTTTTTCATAGAACCTTATTTGAAGTTTTGAGTTCTTAAGCATTTTTTTGAGAATATAAATATTACTGCAAAGCGTTATGGGCATGAGGTTTGCTTAGCTCTAATGAAAAAATAAATATGGGTTACAATTGCTGAAAGTTTGCTTATTAATACTTACAGTGAACTTTTTTATGGATCTTCCCAAAATGATGACAAATAATTTCACCAAATTTTATTTAAATTTTTTTCTTTTTTGTAGCATAACCTTAACAGATTTCTGAGTAATGCCTTTTTTGCATTGACACATATTTTTAACAATAAAAAAGTTGACATAAATTTAAAACAAAAACCCATATTTCCTTTATCTCTAAGTGAAATCAAAAATAAGATCATTACATTTTACAATTACAGTCGGACGTGTAGCATTCAATTTGCAATAATACTCATGACAATCTGACTGAGCTGCAAAACGCCTGACTGTTTCTTTTATTCAAACGAGACATGACAGTGAGTTTAAAATTTCACCCACAAAATCAAACTGCTATTTTGACTGCGAATTTGTTGTTGTTTTTATTGCTGCTTTATCTTAGAATGACAAAAAATTTTAATTATTTAATTGCCACATGTAATGAATCAACTGTAATTGCTATCAATTACTTAACTAACATGAAAATGTTAAAATTTTGCCACACACAAAAAGATCAAGAAACATTATACAGACAGCTTACATAGCAGAGCTATAAAAGCATACATTTCTTAAGTCTCATTATATGAGTCTTGCATATTTAGCATGTAAGTAAATTGAATTTTAAGCATTGCATTGATATTGTATACTATTTGAATAATTATAACTATAATGAGATATTTTAGCTTAAACCAAATTTTATCTTTGAGTTATACATTATTTTACAACTGTAAATAAACATTAAAATTCATTGATACATCATAAAATTTAAAGAGTGCATTCATTATAATTGGAAAATTATAACTTCTCAAGTTGCAATCTATCAAGTGATCATACCATAACTTGTACTAAATGGCATGCCATAACCACAACAACAGCAGCAGCCAGCATAACACTTGATCACATCAAAATCGTTAACGGTGACGGTTTGGCTTATGAAACTTTTGGTTTTTCTGTCTGTCTATTTGTCTGTTAAAACTACTCATTCATTTAAAGTAAGGTGTTGCTGCTTTTAAGTCTGATTTTATAGTTTTGTTGTCTTAAATACTTTGCTCATTCACTCACTTACTGAGTGGCTCACTAAAAAGTGCTCGCGCTTACTTTTAACCACAAATTGTTAATTTTTATTTATTTTTTATTAAAGAGCGCGCGCGCGTTGAAATGTCGACGTTTGAAATTTATTTGATTTTTATGCGAGCGAGCATCGCCTATTTTTGCTTTTGATAAATGTGACTATTTGCGGTGACGTTTGTGGTATGATGTTTGCTATGCTGGTAGTTGCACGCAAAAAAAAACGAAAGAGTTGGGCAACGAACCTTATGACAATGTCCCTACGTCGTGATGATAATTGAGCAGAATTTTCTTCAAAAAATGCTATTACAATCCGTTATAAAATGTTTAATTCAATAAAAACCTGTTATTTTCTTGAGTTTGTGATAAACCTGCTATTTCTAAAAATGTTATATCCACAACAGAATAACAGAATGTATTTCTAAGTATGTTTGTGTTTACTTTGAACCTTCTATCTGACGTTCAGAAATCTATACCTAGTCTCTTATGTGCGGTTTGTACTCTTCGTGGAAATAGGTTTGTGGTAAATAGCAGATTTTTAAAAAAAAACACCCTTCAACTATAATACTAATGTTAAAAATACTGAATTTTCTGCGGATGAAGGCATAAATAATATTTTATCTACTAAAGCCTATAGTCAGAAAAACTTAAATTTAAATAGAAAAAAATTTCATAGAAATAAATCAGTACCAGAACTTTGATTTTATTATTAAATATGTAAAATACTCGAAAGAAGCAAGTACCAATAGGGACATCAAAATTTATTTCCAGGTATTTAATAAAGAAAGTGTTACTCGTATATAAAGATGATAAAGAATAAAACGAAAGATTCAGTCAACAAATCTAGTGGCTAGGTTATTTGTATGCATTTTATTTGCTTCATTACTTCAATATAAAACGCCCGCATCTCTAGCATCTCTTTTTTCCCCATTCTATCAGATTATTTAGCAAATTATGCAACATATCTTCAATAACTCAATTTTTATCTTTGCAGGCGAAAAACCCTACACCTGTCAATGGCCCGAATGTGAATGGCGATTTGCACGCTCCGATGAATTGACGCGACATTATCGCAAACATACTGGCGCTAAGCCATTCAAATGCATTGTCTGCGAACGTAGCTTTGCGCGCAGCGATCACTTGGCGCTGCATATGAAACGACATTTACCGAAAAATAAATAAAACTGAAGTAGCACCACACGAACGCCTATATATTTTAAAACTATTAATTTAAGTAAATAAATTAAATTAAGTTCAAACTCAAAATAAAACAAAAAAAAAGCTTCACTCAAGTTACCATAATAATAAAAACAAAAAGAAAAAACAAAACAACAACAAACAAACAAATCCAAAGGACTATTCACTTTAGTTAATTTACTTTACTTTACTTTAAGTTAAGCAAATGAAAATTTTTTTAAGCTTTGTTTTAATTTTTTTTTTTTTTATTTTCTTAGAAAACAAAATTTTTAATTAAATCTTAAGTAATGCATTTCATTAAATTAATTAATTAATTCATTGTAATGCAATTAAATGAAAGAATTTGTTATTTTGTCTTTAGTCACTTTATTCCTAATTGTTTAGTTTGTTTTGCACTCAAAAAAAACTGCATCTATTTTTGCTGAATTTAAAGTAATTTGAATTTGTTTGAGCCTTATGCAACCCAGTGTCTTTCATCCTTATAACGTATTTGTGTAGTTTTAAAATTTTAAACAAAAAAATTAAATGATAAAGAAACACTCAAACCTTTATTCCTAGTTCTGTAAAACAACTAAGCGATTACTTTGTGTATACGTTCCATGTTAGTTGTAATTAAAGATTGTATTTAATTTTATGTTTATTTTAGAATGTATTGCAATTTTTAAGGCCTTTAGCTGATAATTCAAAAACTTTTTAAGTTTATTTGAAGAAAGCGCAGAAGAATTGCATGCGAATTTAAAAGATACCATATGAGAACCTATATGAAATTTAAGTAAATAAAATGAAATACCACCAAAGTGCTGGCACAAAATTTTAAAAACTAACGACTTTTATAATTAGCTTTTAGATATTGTCAAGTGTGTGTGAGTCTGAATTTTTCTATAGCTGTTCATATTAATACACTCATATGAGGCATTTGATCTGACCGTGCCATAATTAATACCAAAAGCAACCCGTTTCTTGAAAATTTTTGATCTATAGATTTATATATAGGCAGTTGCAAAACAGTTAGACTCCTTTTTAACTGTCATAACACAACATAATCGAAGGGTTGTGAAGGGGAGCTGTGCAGAATGTAATTTTTTTCTAACAGTAGGCAATGGCGGTAGACTTCATTGAAATTCGGTACGGAGTTAGATTTAACCCTTAGAAAGGTTATTACAAACTTTAAGTTCTTAAATTGGGCGTGGCTCCTAATAGGAAAAAAGTTTCACGGCCGAAAAGCTACATGAATTTTGATGAATGGGATATATATACACTGATTCTTGAGTAAATAAATTTATTTTCAGTGGAGTGGTGCCACGCCCTTTACAGGAAAAAACGTTAAACTAATGAACTGATTTTGATGAAATTTGCTACAGAGATCGATGGAAAACTGAAAGGATATTTGCTTTTAAATAGGCGGTGCAATGCCTCTAATCAGAAAAAATGCATTCACAACTAAGCTATTGGACTGATTTTCATGAAACTTTGAATGAAATGGGTCATATAATCCATTTACAGTTGAAAAAAAATTTTATGGGCGTAATCAAAAAATATTATTTTGCCAAAGGAACTTTAATAGTTTTTTATTGTTAGAAGTTGCGAAAAAATTTTATATGAAAATTATCTTATAAATACACAAATTATTTTTTTTTTGTACAAATTTTAGTTAATATATTTCAAAATATATTCCAACATAAAAACTGCTATTGTTCCGTTTAAATTTTATATATTTTTTACAAAATATCGGCTAGAAAATTTAAAAAACTATAATTTATAATTTCGCAATAAAATGCTTTTAAAACTTTTTTTTTTTAACTGCATGAAAGAACTATATCAACCTTGAATTAAAATATAAATAATAAAAAAATCGTAATGCGCCATCTCGGCGTAGCAAAACCAAGCGTACATTTGCTGCTGTTCCGTTTGTTGTATGTAAAGTCTTTTTGAATTTTATCGCACAAATGCTGCATGAAAATAAAATAATAAATTCATAATTGTCCGTACAACAAAAAAAAAAACGAGTAATTCATTTTGCAATAAAAGAAGTAAATACAATTTATGTTGTCGCTATTGTTGCTGCTGCTGCAGCTGATGTTGTCTTTGTTATTGCAATTTAATAAGTGCGCAAGCGTAAACAACACCCGCATAAAAAGCGCAACGGAATATGAGCCGACACAGAATGGTTTTTCATTGAATGTCAGCCTAGACATGTTATGTTGCAACATTTTGGAACTTTTAAAGACTTTGCCATAAATGCCAAAAAATCACAGTTCTCATGCTAAACGTTTGTTAAGGCGAAATATTAAACAATTTGTAGTACTACTTATCTACGATTTTTGCTATTGCTATTAAATCTAAGGACTCAGCTAGTGAATCTTAAACCCTCTTTTATTTTTTTTTTTCATTATGGTTTTCACCATTTTTTTCTAAGAAATATTTCAAAAATAATAAAAAGTTGCGTTTGATACACAACATCCCTTACTTACTTTTTATATACTTATTACTTTTTTGTGTATTATTTCCTTGAGTGACTTTTTCGCAAATTTTGCACAACTTTTTATACACCCACTTACCACTAGCAGTTGATAAATTAACTCAACACATACAGATATATAATTTATGTCTTTACATGAAATAACTTTTATCTCATTAAAAACTAAATCAATTGCTATTGCTGCAAGGAATTCACAATTGCAATTATTTCCCACAATTAAAATAATTCTAAAATTCACATAATTACGTGTCTGTGGATTTTAATTATAATTAGCCGCAACTATAATGCTATTTTCAGGTGATTATCGATCAAAAGCAGGCAGGCAGGCAGGCAGGCAGGCAAGCAGTCGAGCAATATCGAGCAATCAACGAGTGTGCACTGAAACAACAAAACAATCAATAGTGGTAACAAGAGCAACACAATAACAAAAATAGCAACAGCACCTGTTCTAATTGTCTATAAATTTTGCATTTTTATCTACCACACTGGCTACCCGATACCGCGATACACAAGAGTTGTACAAACAACAACAACAACAACAACAACAAATTAAAGCAAATGAATTTCTTTGCCATTAACAAGAAATTTCATTACCAAACAGCAAGAGACACCAGCACTAGACAAACACACAATGACACAAACAAGTAGTGTGAGCGATACTTGGACGGACATATAATCGTATGGGCACTTAGTGAGCTAAGCTTTAATTAATTTTGATTTCCAGCTATAATTTGAAGTGGATTAATTTGCGGATTTAATTAATGAACTCATAAATAAGCAAAATATTTGATAGGATTTGAGTCTTTCAAATTGTGTTGCTGTTGCAGCGCATGTAATATGTTTGAAGTTTTTCATTTAAAGCAATGGCAACATGTTGCTTAGCAACTGTGAGCATAATATTGTGCATGTAATTGAAAATTATATACTTGGGGTTTTAATCATAACGACATTATTGCTTGAAAAATATAAGACGCTGATATTGACAAATTTATTAATTTTAAGATTTCAATACCAGAAATTCTTACATGTTAAGGCAAGTGAAATTTTTTAATAAATAATAACGTTGCAAAGCAAAAAAAAAAATGCCTAACTCCACAAATTTCGTTTTACATTGATAAAATTCTAGTGGTATTCTCACTGGTCTCGTTAGTGATAGTTCCTTAGTTGCTGTTCGGTAAAGCTTTTCTGTGGAGACACTGTTCTTGTTTTGTTTCCAATATTTAATATAATATTAAATTAATAAAACTTAAAAACAAATAAAAAATGAAGAAATGATGTGCGGTCAAACATATGTGGCTCATTAACTTCAAGACATAGCTCAAAAAACCTAAAGCAGTTAAAATTTTCAATAAGTTACTTCTTCTATTAAAATTATGGAAAGTATGTCTACATAAATACATCTCACTAAGCAACTTTATAAGACACATAAACTGCATCATTTTCTCAAAAATCACTATTTTTTGAATTATGCCAGTCTTGAGGTAAGTGAGCGTTATGTTGATCAGACTATATGGGCTCGAAAAATAGTTGATAGTTCAATACAAATCTATTTTTCTATCTATTTTATCCTATTATATGTTAATTTATGTCATCATATACTTTCATAGAGCATATAATTTCATTGCCACTTCATACATTTGAGATAAAGATTGTTTTTGTTTGTATGGGAGGTGCGAAACCTACTTCGATAACTTTGCATCCCCGCATGAATTGCATTTCCAATTCAAGCTCATTTCACCAATCTCATGATTTCTCATGTTATAATTTATTTTGCTAATTAACGTTTTAGTAGCAGATTTCCTTATATGAATCGTTTATTTTTTATGTTTGCTATACTTAGTAATTCTTATATTTAACCGAGTCTCTTTCCTATAATTCGCAATTTTGAAAAACTTTATTAAAACAGAACTGTCAATTAGAATTTTCGAAAAAAATTTCTTATTTTGCTTAATTTCATGAAAAATATCGTAATAAGGGAAGAGTATTAGAAGTTTTTAAGGAAGTGCTGTTTGGGGCCCAATTTCATTAACCCTTATTCGGCCGAACAGTCACCCGGGTGACTATTTAAACTTTTTTGCCCAAAAAAATATATTTATTATCAATTCTTTTAACCTGTCTTCCTTGACATCTTAAACTAATGAATTTTAAGAGTAAAATACACAAAATACTTGAAATTGTTTCCTGTTGAAGTTTTTTATTCTCATTTCGGCTTAAGCAGCCATATGGGACGTTCTTTTACAAACCGAACGAATTTTGACAAAAATTGACCGACACATTTGTGAATTGGTTGAAATTTTTTTAAATTTTTTTAATGAATTCTGTTCGAGGATTTTTTTGAATATTTTTTTTTTTTAAAAAAAGAGCGAATTTAAATTTTGAGAATTTTGTGATTTTTGGCTTGGAGACTTACTTTTAAAAATCCATAGCTCCGGTTTTGTTAAAGCTAGAATCCAATTTCTTTTAAAATATGTCTCTTTAATTCAGAACTTTTGAACCATTCCCAATTTTCCTAAAAAATTTCCTCTATATCCAAAATTTATCATATTTTCAAATATAGTCACCCGGATGACTGTTTCGGCCGAAATGAGTTACAAAAATCTTCGTCCGAACTAGGGTAAAACCGCATTTTCTTTTGATAAAGCCAAATATTTGCAATTGGTTATCCATTTCAATAACAACATTCTGACTATTACAATTACAATGGCAATTAAGTACGAAACAAATTAATTAATCCCTTAAAGCATTAACATAAAAAAGTGTCAGAATTTTTTATTTCTTATGAATGCAAACGTTATTGATATAACCTCGATTGCCCAGAAATTCATATATCAATTTCATTCGATTGTGTTTTCCTTTGTACTTTTGTTGCTGGTGTCGATTTTTGCTTTGTGCAACAATTAAAATGCAACAATAATTAATTTATTATGACAGCTAACATGACTTACTTACGAACTATATGATGTACGAGTGTATGCATGCATTGACATTTCCAAGTACTAGAGAGATATTGAAATTGGACATTGATAAACCTAAGTCAATACGCGAGTGTAAAATGCAGTTTTTGTGTTTCGAAAACTTTTTAGATAAGTGAGGATTAGTCATTTTCTGCGACGTATTTGCTATGTCAATTTTAAGTGACTTAACGTGTGAACATTTTTGTTATTGCTGGTTATCATTTGGTTCGGAACTTTTTTTTGTTTTAAATGTTGATAAAGTTTTATGACTTTTAATATTTCATCAATTCGAAGGACTTAAGTTCATTAGCATTAAGTGTTCAGGCAGGCAAACAGTTATTAATTGTATGTATCAATAATTCGCACTTATTTGTTAAATTTTGTTTACATTTAGCTTTTGCTTGCGGCTTACCTCGCGTGAACTAAGTAGGTAGGTAGGTACACGCATCAAAATTTGAGTTGATTACAGCATTAAGAATTGAATAACTGAATGAGCAGTTTTTCATTTTAAATGTTCCGAATAAAACTGTGTTCAAAATATATTTTTTAAAATCTCATTAAAAGCAAAAATATGTTTTCGATATAAATTTTATTTATTTTATTCTTTTTAATAAAATAAATAAAAACCAGTAAAGTTTGTTTTTGTAACTTTGAGGCTCATTGAAAAGTTCGTATTTTTATATAAGAGTCACTTAAAATTTCAAAATCCACTTGACTCATAAGCCTAGCTTTCATAGCTCAGGACAAGTTGAAAAGAATCAATTCCCGGCGTACTCAAATAAAATAATTTTTGCCTAAAATCGTAAAAAGTAAAATTTTTAATTCGAACTCTATCCTTACATATACTATAAGATCCTACCAGCTCTTGAATAAATTATGCAAATTTTTATTCTTTTTGTTTGCTTTGATTTAATAATGGCAGTTTTTTGAAAAACTTTATGTACGCTCCTCCTCCAGTAATGAATAATATTTTTTTAAAGATTTTTTCCATAAACTTTTCCTCATACATAAAATTTTCGCAGATGAGGCTTCCTTTCATGATGTTACGACCTTCAAAACAAACAACAAACAATTCATTTGCGATCTTCAATTTTTGCTTCAAATGTTTCCCAACAAGACATATGGCGACAATAAGGTGTGTAGCGCTAAGCAAAGCCTTTGACAAGTCATAGCTAACACCTTACTTCAAATGTGATTAAATATCATTGCAATTGCTACCTTCAAATTAAACAATTTGTCAATTGTTAAAATGCAGTTGCCTTGCAACTGTCACAATTTTATCAAATGCTGTCCTTTTGCTGTTCGCGTTAACCGAATGCCCCTTATAAGCAGCAACAAATAAATACAATAATATGAAGGCTTAAATGTGCATGTCTTTGTCAATGATTTGTTTGGTAAGAAAAAAAATCGGAGAGAAAAAATTTCTACGTGCAGAAAAAAACAAATACCACATGCGGATATAAATCATTTTTACAATTTAATGCTTTATAAATCATATTAACAATTAAATATTGACAGTTGTGGTAATTTTTTTCTTTTCTGATTCGCCAACTTGCTTAGTAGATACATTGTTAAATAATGAAAAATTAGCTTTATTCTGATCATGTATGTATCATTTGTTATTGTTTTTTTAACAATCTAACAATGGAATTTCAATGTTTGTGTTGTGGCTTTAGATGAAGTAAATTAAGTCGCTAATCCATTTTATCGACTTGACCCAAAGTCATGAATTGCTGAGACTTTATTGAAAAGGGAAATGCCTTACTAAGTTAATGATAATTTTAATTAAAATATTACCAACATTTACCACAGGAAAATGATTTATTATTAAAACAGCTGTATATAGGCAGTAAATTTTTAATGCATACATGTGGGACATTCTGAGCTAAAACTTTTTGGACCATAATTAGAACGATTCTGGCCACATCAAAATTTAGAAACCAGATAAAACAACAGGTTAGGGTGTTACTTCTCAAGAAAATTTCACCCGAAGTTAAATGGTATTTATATAAAAATGTTTTTACTTATGTTTAATATATTTTCTCATTAGAAAAAGCACCAAAAACTATGAATAATAAAATTTCCAAAAACTGTCAAATAATTTATTTGGCCATATCGCCAATACTCATCTTTTTCTGACCTAACGTTAACTCAATTTTTAAGTAAAATTCCTAACATCTCACTATTTGCGACCACACATACTCGTATCCACTAATAATCTCCAATTATCAAAATATTCTCAACTAATCTTAGCTAATTTCAAAACAAAGGCGCAAATAAGACAACAGTTGCTACCAAAAAAATATGTATCACTTTATTAGTACCCGTGCCGTTGCCGTGCCGCACATGCCCCGCCACGCAGAGCGAGCTCTTCCAATCAACCTTCTCTCTCAACAACGTGTGCAATCATTTTCAAACTAATGATTGACTGATCGTGCTGGTGGCAACCCACTTGCCTGATTTAATTTAGATTTTCCACAACAATAATGACAGTTTTCTCTCCGCAACACCGCCAATGCCCGAGTCTAAGCCTTTGGGCTGGAAGTAGATAAAAAATCAGACCTCAGAAGAAAATTGTGATGCGGTTGCGTTGATAAAGTTGCTATAGACGACGACGACGACGACGACAAAGTGACTGACTGGCTGACTATGAAATAAAATCAGTGAAATGAAATGTCGAATGCTATTGAAAGATTGACATTTTCAACGTTGCACCGCTTGATTGAGTGAGTGAATATAAATTTTTGGCTAAAATTTTAAACTGCACTATGGCATAACGATGCAGAGCGTTACAGGAACAGCTGTTCGCTGGTAGGTATAAGTACTCGCGCAAAGCACTCATTAGCGCTGCATTTCGGAGACTTAAAAAGCCATTATGGTTTATCGCTGCCAAATGATCGGCTTTGTAGAGATCTGAGCAGACAATGCGCTGACAATGAGTAGCAAAATTATTTGACAGTTAATTTGAGGGTAATTTTTTTTTTCTACATCACTTGATTAAATATTGTAGAAATATGAGTTTATGATAGAAAAAAAATTTTAAGGAATTGGTTTCATGAATTAATTTAGTTGTGGAAAAAAGTCAAAAATGTTGTTCATATTAAGCAGCTGCTATGAACTACTTTCAAATAATATATGTATGAGATAATCCTTCTAATCCAATTTATTGTTATTTCACTTTAATAACCTCTATCTCTATTATTAAATTAATAATAAATTTAGTAATAATATTTTTCTATCAAGTTGATATATCCACTTGAGGATCACCTGCTATGTTTTGTTTTTCTTATTAAAACTTCCATGACGCTGCATATTTTCCATGCCACAAGAGCATACGTAGTGATTCTTTTAAAACCGCTTAATCATTTCAAATAAACGCAGCTCTTTAACCGTACAGCTTAACAATTACTTTGATGATAATCAAAATATCATTTACAAAAAATTACTGAATGTAGACATATTGTCTATCACTTTGTGCCACCATTGACATATTGAATAACTTGAATATTTAATTCGTAGAAATACATTTTTGTTCCTTTGGTACATAATAAGATCAGATCAATATTTTAAGAAAACAGAAATATGTGAACGAAATACAATTAACAAATAAACAAAAACATGTACAATACTCAAAATCAAAACAATTCATTGTTATTGCATGAAATCAAATCGAAGTTGCTGCTGAATTAACCATTTTTATACGATTAATGCTTAAGGACAATATTAACAATTTATTTTAAAAAAATATTTTGGGAAATATGGAAATATATATATGCTCAATAGCAATGATAACATAGGCTCACAAAAAAAAAATATGAGCTACCATACCGATTGTTATTTGGTGCGCTAAAAATGAACCCGGAGTCAGAATTTATCCATCACGTCAGGATTTCAAACATATTTTTTTTAAAAAAACGTGGTTTTTGCTTTTTTAGGTTAAAATATCTCGGAAACCAGACGTAGATGTGTGTTCAGCACACCAAAAACCTTATGGTATTCTAGCTCATCTTTCAACTTCAAGACTTTTTTTGTAGGCTAGTGTAAAAGACATGCTATCGCCCCATTTGATACAAATCCAATGAGTATGTTTGATTCCCTTAATTTGAACTTATTATCTAATAAAAGTGTTGAGAGTTCCAACTAAAAGAATAATGTATACTATATGGAAAGTGGTCTTAGTCTACTGAAAACGCTACAGCAACAACGAATATAAAGAACTATAGATCAAATCTGTCGCTCACATTCAAACAGAAATAAAGCCCCCGATATATTCTAATATTCTAGATATATAATAAGTGAAGCTTAAGGCCAATAATCCCCAATTTCCCCAAATATGTGTTTTTCTATTTTACTAAAAATGTAATATTTTGCGTCGTTTTTTGCGTTACAAAAATCACTGAGATAACTAAATTGGGTCTCAGAAATGCAAAATGAAAAATAACAAAATATGCAAGACAGTAACTTAAACAAAAGGAAAGATTTCTCACTCAACTTCATAATTTTTGAAAACGAAAACAGCAAATATTTTATTGATGAAAAATGGGTTAATAACCAATAAAAGAAAGAAAACAAGCGTTTAATTTTGTCATGCAGCATGTTGGTGGTACTTTTAACTTCAAAACTAAATAGACCTGCAACGAAGTTTATTTTCAAAGATTTTCTGAGTGCGATAAATCAAGTTTAGAGTAACGTAAGTTGTTATTTGCCTACAGCCAAAATTAAACAATATGTCATCTGAATGAAAACATACCGTACAAATGAATAAAACTTAAATAGTAAACAATTAAGCCAACTTCTCATTTAGCAAACTGAGCTTCTACACACTAAAGATGTAGTTAAGGTGTAACTACACCGGCTACGTTTCTTCTACTTCTACTTCTACTTCTAAGCAAATAAGCATCTGCAAGCTCATGATTAAAAATTAGACGGTAATAAAAATGCATATTGACAAGTGTAGGCTACTTTGTGGTGTTTGGCTGTTTGGCTCTTTGGTTGCTCGGTAGTGGCTTTATGTGGTGTGTAATTTTGCAACTGTTGGCTTTATTGCCGCTGTCGCAATCTAAACGCCCACTGTGCGCATGCTGCAAACATCGATGCGTTGTAACTGCAATTTATTTCATTATTAATTTAAACATAATTTTTATTTATTACCATAGTTGCTAAAGGTGACAAGGTATTAATAAACTCACTCCCACAAAAGGTTGCTAGCGAAAAAGTTGCGGATGTTGTGCAACATTAAATTGAGTATTACGCATCGCTTTGAAGAAAATTAAATATTTATATTTTTTAGGATTAATTAGTATAAAACTATATATTTTTTTTTTTTTTTTTTGATTGTCATAGTACTTTAGCTTTTTGTAATTTGATTAAAATTATCCTTAGATCAAATCGTGAACTTACTACAGTTGTAATGACTGTGGAAAAAAACCAATTAAAAATTTTTAATCGACTTTGTTTTAAATTTTTTTGCGCATTTTTCATCTGCCATTATTCAAAATACCTTTCGCTTGAGAAAATCTCCAATAGCATAGCAAAACTTATGGCAACAATTTAAAATAAGCCCTCCATTAAGATTAGGCACAAGCGATATCACAACAAGGCTCGTTAGCAAAATTTATGATAAAAATCTTGATAAATTTGTAACGCATTTCAGTTGAAAAAAAAAAACTTAAATTTTAAAAGTATGCCTATCAATGGTTAAAAAAATATCCATCAAATTTATTGCAATTATAAAAGTAAATAAAAAAAGGGTGAAAGTAAAATTCATTAAACAAAATCACGAATTTCTACAAATTGCCCTTTGTCATGGTAAATCTTTGAGAGAAGACAATCAAAAGTAAATCAAATGCTGCTACAAAAAAAAATTCAATTAATTGCTAATGGTGCAAATTTCGCTTTTAATTTAACTTTGACCGACTCGTGCACTGGTAATTTGCAAAGTAAGCAAATTTTTTTTATGTGTATATATAAATAGCATTACTTTCTTATTTCTATCTCTGTTTTTTTTTTTTGGTATTTAGTTTTTTTTATAAATTTGTTTTAGTTTTATTCATACTGCCAAACTATTTTTCACAAGTCAGTAATTATGCTCACTTGAGTTAACTTATTTAGTTTGACTCTAATATGTGCCTTACTACACATAAAAAATAACCAACATTTTTACGCAAATGAATCAGCTTTTTTGGTATATTTTGCGTGCATCACTAATAAAAAATTATTCACAAAAATTAAAGAAATGAAAAATGGCTCAAAAATTCATCATTAAGAGCAAAATGATAATCCAAACATTTTCAGTGAGAATCACAAAAAAATGTTTCTTTTCCGTGTGAACTTTGCTCAAATTACTCATCACAAGTGCATCCCTAAGAGTTATTTTTGTTTCTGCAACGCCATATACTTCGTACTCTAAAACGTGAACAGCTTTGTTAGCTAAAACCTTGAACTCAAGGTAGAAACTACGTTGCTATGGTTGGCTAGCGAACCACCTTTCATACACGGGCACGTAATTTTGGGATGGCTTCTCAGCCTATATAGTACCATAAAGTAATTTCTACCTTGATTCCAACGTCGAAAACGCAGCATCATTCTGTCAGGCTGAACGGAGCTTGATTTCAGGTTGACTAAAGAATGGCACCACGCTCGGTACAAAACTTGCTGGCACTTTTAATATGAGAAAAAGTACTTAATAAATTTGTTGCTTAAGTTAATTTACTCAAACCCAAAAATGCTTTCAAAGCTTTCAATTAAGTGCAACACTTCAATATTCATATTTCCATCATTAAAATTCGTTTCACCATCAATGCAGTTGACGCAATAGAAATTTGCATGCAGCTAAAGCATCGCACTATGCAATGCTTCCTGGTTACTCATTCCTAGAACTGGTAAGTAGTGGTAAGTAAGCGTGTCAGTGACAAATGTCAATTCTTATTGTGGCTGACTTGTTGTTAATTTTATTTTTCCAATAACTCCACTGACTGACTGACTAACGCAGTACAGTAAAATAAAAATAAATCACAAAAGTTGCAAGCACCGGTGCTGTTTCTGAACGCATCGATTGCTGTTTTTTCCATTTACATTTTCATTTATTTGACACTTTATATTGACTCATATAACAAATGTCACCACTACAACTGATAATGCAAAATTAATGAAAATAATAATTCAAATAAATTGAATAGATTAAGAGCTGTTGGTATATGCGCTATGAAAATTAATGGCATTATCTCCGTTGCTACAGCTTCATTTCACACAATTTTCTGCTGACCATTTTTTTTTATTTATTTTTTTCACAATTTTGTACAGTGTAGAGTGACTGCGACGTGCTCTGCATTTTTATTAAATTAAAAACTCTTTCTAATTTGTTTATTTTATTTTTTACGTTTTTCTTTTTTGTTAAATTATTTTTATTGCTTCATAGTGTGGTTTGAACGTAACAAAGTTCACGTTGTATCGCCTGCACGTAGTTGTTATTTATTTTATTGTTCTTAATGGGCTTTTGTTATTCTTTCACTTTTTTCGAACACAAAATTCTAAGGAATTTTTTCTTTTCTTTTAGCTCTGGAATTCATAATTTAATTATTATTTTTTATTAACTTTTAAAACGTTTGTATTCATGTAGTAATTATAGTTGAGGCTTCTTATTTGCAAAAACATAAATCATCTGCAGTGTCTATAATTTTTTATTATTTTTAGTGTAAATATTAAAGTTAATTAGTTGAATAAAATATTAAATAGATGTAAGTACGCAATGTTCAAAATGATGTCACTAAAAAAAGCTTCGTGGAAAATGTAAAAATATAAAAAAATGTGTAAAAAATGATGATGCTATATTATAATTGAGACTATATGGAATAAAACAAAATTTAAGGCAAGGCAAATCTTCTGTTCTGTTCTAATTAAATTTAAAATCTAACCAATTGCCGCATATTGGTGACAAATTGAGCTTGCTTGCACAAAATTAAATTCCAAGCTCAATATTAAATTTTGCAAACTGATGGCTAATTCATCCACCTTCATTCATCATCCTAATTTCATTTGAAAACTAAACAAGACTGTCTAAAAAAAGCACCAATACTTTGTATTTCACATCGTTCAAATTTTATCGTGAAAAAATTTTTTTTTTTTTTGATATTTAAATTGAAAAGTAAGAACATATTTTGAACAAAAATAAATATAATAAGATTTGATCGATGTAAGTACGAATCATGAAAATTTTATCGTGCGAAGGTTTTTCGCCATATATCAATGTTTTTTTGCTTCCTCCAAAATATTTAATAAAATATTTTTATGTATGTATGTAAAATAGTTTTCTAAAATAATTAAAATAGTTTTTTTGCAAATTACACGTGCTCTGACCCAAAACGAAACATCATTAAATTCACACATTCTGCCGCTAGTGCATACACTCACCTGATTTTTTTCTTTTTTTTTACGAATCTACATATGTATGTATGTACTTACAACCTTAAAGTAATTGTTACTTACACAAATACCTAGTACTTTTCTTACTTTTTTATTATCAAAGTCAATCCGTAAACATTTAATCATTACGTTTTGACATTCAAAATGCCATACAACAAGAACGGCACCAAACAATGCAATAATTTTGCAAGCAAATTATGTGGGTTGCAACATGCTGCAGCAACTCAAAACAGTTGTAATAATAGCAATAATAACAGCAACAACAACAACAACAATCACGAAAGAGACTTCAATTCGCAAAATTGTCATTTTGTCAACGAAAATGATCGAAGACATGAATTTTAAAATGTGAAGCAATTGAGATTGATTAGAGCGAACAGACAAGCGTAGCAACAAAAACAGACAAACCAACAAAAGCACATAAACGGAACATATAGACAGACATTCAGTCGGAAATTTTTCATACAGTTAGTCATACACACATATGTACACATGTGTGTATGTAGTGACATGCAGTTAGAGACGGATATGCAGAACAAAATAACAACTTTTACATCAAAATTACAAGCTATTGCCGTTGTTGTTGTTGTTGGTGTTGCTGCTGCTGCCAACTGTCTGTCCGGGACCGAGCAACAATTGTGCGTAGGTTGCATTTACGTAGCAACAGCAGCAGCAACTGCAACAGCAGATGCAAATCACATTGTCATGTGACACATGGGAGAATAATGGAGTCAAAAGGAATTCATGATCAATGATCGTGATCCATATAAACTGATATAAAAGTTTAAAAAATTTTTAAGGGTAATTCCATGAAAAAATGTTTAAAATTATTGGTTGCGAGCTTTATGCTGTTTTCATTCAGAATTTTTTTTATCAACTATACAGGGTTGATTTGAGAAATTTATGACTCTCTCATTTTCAATTTTATTTAATATAGATCTCTTTTTACGGTAAAAGGGGATATATCGAAGAAAAAATTTGGCAATGTCCTCGATGCAAAAAGATAGTAAAAATTTTGGAATTGTCCATCGGCGCCTCTGAAAATGCTTTAAGTGCATTTTTGTTGAAATCGAAAGAAAAAGGTCGATTAAAATGACCAACGACGTTGGTTGAAAGAAGAGGTTGAAAAAGGATGGCGAGATTACTTTTTGATATTTGATCTCTTTTATCAGCTAATATGCTACCACAAGAGAGAATTAGTAGAACAGACATGTCGCTAACGCATCCTTAGTATATTACATTAGACTTTTTATATTTTCAAAATTAAATTTCTCAACCTTTTTCAAATTTTAAATGAAAAAATTTATTTTGTTCGAAGAAAATATTTTCTTGTCTTATGAGTTTAGCATAAATCCCAAAAAACTTTATTGTTAATTGATATGCCAAGTTACCAAATATTAAATTTTTGGTTTGAATTCCCCTCTTAGTGGATTTGCTTGATTTTCTCTGCAAATATCTAACTATTGCAACAATAACTATCACAAATAATAACAACAACAATAATGGCAACAACTGCAATACCAATGGCAACAGTGGCAAAGTAATGCCTTGTTTGGTGACACTTTAAGGACAAGTTCGTCATAGCGCACAACAAGAGCAAAAAGGAAAAACTAAAGCAGAATACTGAACCTTGATTTTTCGCAAAAAAATAATGTCAAATATTTAACAAAAAGAAAAAAATTTAGAAATTTGCATGCTAAACAAGACAAATATTTGTATTTGTTGGTTTTAAAGTATCAACGCATTCAGTGCTGTCTGACATGAAGTACAATTCAATATTGACTCAATGTCGTGTTTGCTGTTGACATTCATTTGTGACATTTAGCAGGAAAAAAAATTTATTGTATTAACAGTTGAAGATAAACATTTATTACGCATTTCATATAAATTGATTTTTATTTGATTGCTATTATTATTTTCAATTTACACAACGACGCACAGTGTTGAGTTTAGAACTTTATGTATGTAATCTTAGCATAATAAATATAAAAACTTTTGTAGATTTTTTAATAAAAACTAATCATCTATATTCTGAGAGTAACGGAACATCAGAATTTATATAAATATTTTAATTTTTAAGTAATTCAATATAAAACTTTCTCTTAATATCGCACACTGTACACACTGTCGCAACTTTTGTGAAGACAACAATTAAGTTTTTGTTCACACGTTTATTTATAAATGATAAGCGGCGTGATCAAATTTATGCATAAAAATGGTCAAACATTTGGTCAGACATACGGTCAATCTAAGGGTATTCAATCCCAATTTCCCACACTCATTTGAATAAAATAAAAGAAAAAACAAATTTATTTATGTAGATAACCAATATTTCTTCAAAATGATAAGAAATCAACTTTAAATGAATCATTGGTATTTTTCACAGCTGCCGAAATTTCCTTTCATCCGTGAAATTATTGAGTTTAAGATTTTTGCATTTCACAGTCAAACTTTAAATAATATATACACTAAAGTTTCAGGCATTACAGGCAGTAAATTGATTACTTGTCATTTGAACCGACATGCTCTTTGTTGCGGCATTAAATATAATATTGATGCAAATTACTTGATTGCTTGTCGAAATGTCGCTACTGCACTCATTTTATGCTAACTAAATTAAGATAAATTACAAGGTGACGCACACGTACATACGAGTACATAAGTATGTGTTGCATTTAATGTATTCTTTCAAGCAGCAGTTGATAGTTCACAATGTTAACGAACGTAAGATTATGAGAGAACTTAATATCGAATTGCGTTAAAAGTGTCAAGTGAAAGTTGAATGTTCGGAATCGCAGAAAACACCGTCCTACATAAACCTCTCTGACAACTTGAAGATCTTAGTCCATCTGTACTATATTAATTTTGACAAAAATCGAGTTTAGATTCAGAAATGTACCAGCACCCTAAACTATCCGTTACCGGAAAAATAATTTTTTTACTAAAAAATTGATCTTATCATAATATTTTGAGATCAGATAATTTTGTACTTTTTTGAGGCACTGAAGTTTTTGGCACCATTTATTCCAAACACCATGTAACTTATAAAGTGTCTAAAAATTCTAAAACACATTTTTAAAAAAAAATATCGCAACTTATCTCCAACATCTGTATCGATAATCAAGCGTATCATTGATATTTCATCTATCAAAAACTTAAACGAGCTCATTAGTTGAAAAAAGTAGCTAAGCCGAAAACTCAGCTCCCCCAGCAGCACTCAAGCTTGCAACATCAACAACACAACAAGCGCAAGCAGCATTTGCTAACAAATATTTTTAATCACGCATGAATCATGCGGCAGCGGCAGCAGCAGCAGCAGCAATACAATTTAGAGACGACGCTTTTATGTGGCAATAGCGGCAGCACCAGTAGTGGTAAGGGTAAAGAAAAAATCCTAATTGCTTGTGAGCTTTGCGTTCGCTGTGATTTTGCTACTTGTGTTAACGAAAAATTTTACAAAAACTTTTCAATGAAAATTGGAGCTGGAAAATTTCGCGGAACGTGAATTCCGTAACACCAATTTCAGTTATGCGGGCGTTACGTTGTGTACGTAGCGGTACGTGTAAGCATTTTAAACGAATTCGTTTAATGAAAGCATGAAACAATTTTCACTCTTTGCTGCACTGTTGAGTGTTTTAAGCGATTTTTCTGATTTTCAAAGCAATGTAAAAAATGTCAATAATTCTACAAATGAAGCAACTAAATGAAGGGAAAATTTCACACAAATAAAGTTAAATTTCGGGAACAATTCATATGAAAGGCGAGCTAAGGTTAGCTCTTAGTTTTTGGATTCACAAAAACAAACCTTTTTTATCGCTCAAAATAAATAGTTGGCCCTTCTTTTATATGAGAAATTTGAGGAACGCGGATATTGGACGTAATACTCGTATCCTGGGGAAAAATTTCACAATTTGTGATATTCCTTTCAAGAATTTTCCATTTGTATAGTTTCGTTGTTCTTATGAGGTCATAACCAAAATCGATCAAAGCCCGAATTGAATAAATTAGGTCCAAAAAGCTTTATTTTTTTATTTCTTTTTCTGTTTTTTAATCCGGAAGAAGTTTTCTTTTTTTTTGATTAAAAATATGCTCTGCCATTTAAATTTAAAGCAATTTTTTATTTTTGTTTTATAAATAACGAATTATTTAAAGAAAATATAATAAAGTTTTTTAATTGATAAAAAGGACTTTCCTAAAAGCCTGCATTTGAAAGTATTTACAAAATATATTAACAGGTTGCAAAAATCCGATTTTTTAAATATATTTCTACTTCTTAGCCACCACAATATATTTTTTAAAACTGTTTTTTTTCAGAAATTTATGTTTTTTGTTTTAAATATCTTTTGTGGAAATATTCCATTGACAATAATCTTAGCTCATTTTTTAAGATAAAACTTCATTATCTTGGGAAATAATTCTGAATCAAATTTTTTTTTTTTTCTCATTTAAAAAAACTCCAAATTTCTTGTCAGAACCATATTAAAATGTCATAATTTTCTAAAAAATCATTATACCGAATGAAATGAATCCTTAACTAATTTTTGAACATCTCTGACTATAATTCTTAGAGACTTTCTTTAAGTTATCGATCAGTTTTTCAACCGAGAAAGTGGAGCAGCTGAGGATGTTGAACTGGGGCTTACATTGAACTTTTGCACCAGGAGACTTTAAAATACCAAAAAGTTTTCAAAAATATTTTTTAAAAATTGTGTTATACAAGGAAAACATTAAGCACAAAAAATTGGGTTTTTTATAAAAAATTATGATATGTTTTTTTATAAACTTTATTTACCATAACCATTTCTTTTTATAAGAAAATTAGCAAAATGACTCAAAAGCTGGCCAGGTACTCCATATTCGAAAAAGTCAAGCATGTATTATATTCCACGAACAAAAGATTCGTATGGATATGAATTTACACAACGCCACAACCAAAATCTGCAACGGCAGCAACTACATTTTCGCGTTGACTTGCACCTAAAGTTTTTGTGATTCCAAAAGAGATCCTGACCTTATAAAGGTGAGGAGCGTGTATTCGTTAGCGAAGCAATTGCTGCTGGTAGCGCTAATATTATTAGTTGTTGTTCTTGTTGTTGCTGCTACTAGAGTTACTGTTGCTGTTGTTGTTGTTGCTATTGATTGTGCAAACGCTTCTATCGAATTTCTATCGTTTATTCATATCTACGTATTGGCCATTATGTAGCCTTAACATCATGATTGCTTTACCTTTTTACACACGTACACTCAAGGAAAATTTATAAGCATAAGGTAAGAAAAACATTTTAAGGACTATTTAATAGAAATTGTATGTGAAGAACTTAAATGTTGTTTTGAACTCTTGGATTTAATTAATTCAACTACGATATTTGACAAAATTTTAAAAGTTTTCATTTCATTAGATTTGTACTAATTTTTTCTCTCAGCATTGGCATTAACAGCAGCAAGCAGGATATCACGTAGCTTTTTATTTTGAACTTCATAATAACTTGTATGCTTACCATAGGTTTTGTGTTGTTTTTTGCTGATGTTATTGTTGCAATCGCTTGTGCACCAATTGATTGGCAATACACAGTGGCTAATACTGTTGTTGCTGTTGCTGCTGTGCATCATGTTGCATGTTGTTGCGTGGTGTAACTGGAAGCTTGAAGTTACTAATTAGACGTCATGTGCTTGACATTGTGAGTGTTTGCTGTGAGCTGCAAATGGTAAGGGAAATATTGTACACCAGCAAAACGAGTCTCAGTAAGAGTATCTTTTTTTTTAAATTGAATAAATTTAATCTTTAATGACTTCAAAAAAATACTGAAAAAGGGAAAAATTTGCATAATCGTAGCAAAAATAAATTGAAAGCATCTTTTTTTATAACAAAAGGAAAAATTTAAATTTTGCAAAAATAAAAACATTAGACATAAAATGAAACAAAAATATCTCACTAAAGTGGAAAGTCTATTTTTTTTTTTTTGGTTGGTTTTGGTTCCTTTTTTTTAGAGTACAGACTTAACTGAAAATTTTTGATTACTCAAAACGAACTAGTACTAGTACTAGTCCTATCTCTGGGCTCGCCAAAAATAAGTTATACTACTGTGCGTGGTGAACAAAGTAATTTTTTAATATCGTCTCGTTATCATTTCCGAGACCGAGAACGATGACGGTATTTATCAGACACCAGACACCAGACACTCTATCTATAACTATAGAAGACTGAAGTGGAGTAAAAGAAAACTTTTGTATTGATCGTAACAGAATATTTATAGCTTCTAGCGACTTTAGCACACATTTGAATATCAACAAAATATTCAAAATAATTGCAAAGGAAAAAAGCTTACTTTATAAGAAATTTTTTGAATGAGTCTACGTCTTCAAATTTCTCGCAGGAGAAAAATTTTTCATGTGCAAAAAAAAAAATTATTTCATAATATTTTTACATTTAAAATAGATTAAAGGAAATCTTTATTAAGTTTTTTCTGGAAAACATTGGTGTAATCTAGTAATCTAATGCATGCACTATCGACGAGATGTGTGGGCTCAATGGTGTTTCATTCTGTTACCACAGAAAATGTAGAAAATTTTTAAGGAGTCAAAAGATGTAGTAAAATGTAGATAGACGGTAAAGAAGTCAAACTATATTGAACAAATAGAAAAATTTACAAAAAAAAATCGAAAAATTTGAAAACGTAAAGAAATGTTGGAAGGTTGAAAAAGTTTTCAAAAAGTCGAGAGATATTGAGAAGTCTAAAATGTAACACTTACATTATGCATTACGCTGGCTGTAAACCAATTCGCTCCAGCATGTATATTCTTAATCATTCTTATATGCCCGTCATAAAAGATGTTCACACATCTAAAGCATTGCTAAGTTTAAGTATCCAAGTAAAGTTTAGGGCATTTCGTCTATCACATCCATATACGAGTACATATGTATGTATATCTCATTTTTGGAATAAATATTCTTTACTTTATATATTGTCATACAGCAAGTGCTACGTTATGCTAAAAACAAAGTTTACTTAAGTAACAGCAACAACAACACTTAGCAAAAGAACAGCAACTACAACACTGAAACATCCACAGCACCATAATCTGTGATTTAAAAACTCCTACAGGTCAGGCAAACACATCAATTACGTTGGCGTAAGAAAAACTTTTAGCTCTTCATTCATAGCGTTGCAACGCAACCTACCAACACGAAAATACGCTGCATGCAGTTTGTTTAAGAAAGATTGTAACCAAGTGACCTCTCAATTTATTGTAAACTCCTTAAAGTAATAACAGCAACAGCAACAACAACAACAACTGCAATAATAAAGTTTTAGCCTTTTGGCGCCCTAAACAACATGCGTTCCTTAACATAGTCAAAGTAACTGGCTGGCTGGCATCGCTTTTTGGATTGCGTTGATTGTTTTATTATGATGATGTTAAATTATTATAATCCAGCTTGGAAATCTCAGTCATCGTATTCAATGTAAACGTACGATTCATGCGATCCAATGCGATGCGATGCGATGCGGTGCGATGATATTAAAGCGCAAAAACAAACAAATCAAGTAATAGCAACAACCACAACTACAACTGGCAAACTTATAAATACAAATTTAATAGATTACGATCGAATTATTGATGCAATGCCTGGCATGAGTGGGATCAGGGAGATTGAATTTGAGGGACAGTGGTTAGTGTTGATGCCCTTTTTGCGATAATTCTGGGTTGTACCCTCATTTAATATGCGAATTCACCTACAAATGGTGAGAAATTATTTTTAATTTAAATTTTAGTGTTTTAAGGAAGAAACAAAATAAAATTTCGAATTTACTGTAGTACAAAAGGGGGAGTTGTTTTGTGGGAATGTCTATTGATTTTTATTTTGGAATATTTTTGTTATTAATAAATATGAAATTTCAAGTGTCTGAGTAAGCATTTTAAAATGCCCATATTCTTCTGGAAAAAAAAATTTGTTAATATGATGTCGATAATCTCATATGACAAAGCACTTTAAGTGGAACAATGCTGCCTCCAAAAATGGGGGCATTAAAAATTTGTGTATGCCTTAAATGTCAAAATTTTTCCCTTTTAGAGTTCAACGTCAGTTAAGCTTGATGTAAAAGAAATTATCGTTAAAGAATCTTTAAGAAACTCTATATAATTCTTGACAAATTCTAAGCACTTTTTATATGCTTGAATATTTTATATAAGTTGCTTAGTTAGGAGAGAAAAAAATCAATTAAAAAATTTTAAATAAAAAATATTAAAAAATGTCAAAATTTAATTTAAAGTTCAACCATTAAAGAAACTAAAAATGTAATCAAAACAATATAAAGCAGAGCTTATTAGCATGCTTCCAATTTTATAGTTTTTTTCCATATATCACATAGTTTTACAAGAAGTTGACCAATTCCTTATGAACTGAGGCCAAAATTTGAAGCATGCTGCCGAGTTGTAGCTTTTTAAATCTTAAAATATATAAGAGTATGTTTAAAAAAGTTTATATGTCATAAAATCTATGCTACGCTCGTCTAAGTCTCCATTCAAGTAGGCACGTCGCGCAGTTTATTGCCTGCGACAGCTGACTGTCGTCCATTGTCCAACTTCATAAAAGTTAATGGCATGAGAAAATAAACAACAACAAAATATTCAAAGTCTTAAAAAAAATAAAACCAATTTGCTCAATGCAGTGTGGGTGACCAATTGATGCTTAAGGGGTACCACGCTAAATATGACTTATTGTTAGTCCAAGTTGTTGTATTTGTTGCTGCAGCAGCAGCAGTAGACAGCATATTAATTTATTGCAAATTGTAACGCAGCTGAAGCGCACTCTATGCAGATGTCCATTGGCAACTATTATTAATAACCTTGAGCAAATATATACATCGTACATTTACATATAAATATTGCAAAATACTTACTACATTTAAGTACATGCAAATTTAAAATTTTTAATGCACAATAAAAATATCTAAATAATAACAAACAAATTGTGTACCTACATTGTTGCTTGAAATAAATAAAAAAAAAATCTATTACGAACAAAAAATTTAACCCCAAAGCCAAAAAACTTTAGCTTGTGTCAACTGAACACGCTATCATGCTGCCTGCTACAAAAACATTTTTTTCCCTGCACATTATGTCAACAAAATTTTGATCTACAATCTGCAAAATTTAACATAAATAATTTGCTAAAAGTATTTTAAAGGATTTTTTTTTGCGTCTATGTTTCAGCGATCTAATGACAAACAACAGACACAGTAAAAAATTCAAACGTAAGCAATTTGTTAAAAAAAATGCCTAAAGTTGCAAAACAAATTTGGGATTCAACGAAAAAGAAAACTCTCCCTTAGATGAAAAAAAAATTTAGTCCATATTAAAGGCAAAAGGAGCCCCAAAACTAATGAGAAAAATCATCTATTGCCTTTTCTGTAAAAATCTTACTTTAGAAGAAAAATCACCAAAAATTTGATTTCTATTTTTCAAAATATTTCTCAAAATTCCAAGAGCAATATAATACTAAGGAAATTGCGTAAATAATAAAAAAAATTAATAAAACAACATTGGCACTATTAATAAATAGCGTGAAGCTGTACTCCTTTTTGAAATTCAATATTTCTTTTCGACCTATTGTGATGCGTACTTCAAACTACAGCACATTGTACTTCTTTTTTACCACTTAATAAGAAAACAAATCTCTTATTTATCTGTTTCATAAAATGCAACATTTCATTAAGACATACAAAGTTTGAAATGGTTTAATTATACGTACGTGCGTACGTTAAATCAAAAGCCTTGAAATATATAATTTAAAAAGGTTCAGCCAAGAAAGTGAGAGTAAAAGTGACCTCCTAACAAGAATAATTGGTACTATAAATACGCAGATAATAAATACTCACACTTTCTGACAAGCAATTAGTTTTGAGCATGCGTTAAATATTTATTATTAGTAATGAAAACTTTTATAAATATCAACTTATTTAACTTAAAAACCAAATTTTTTCTCTGTGTACCTTAAGAAGAAAAGCAAAAAAGGCCCTCTAACCACAAATCGCCAAAAAAATAATCACAGACAGACAAATCGTTACAGCACGGCGTCGTCATTAAATACACGCTATTACTGATATAGACGACAGTTGCCTAAGTACACACATACATTTGTGCATATGTATGCGTATATCTCCCTCTGTTTGTCCATTTGCTACAGATTTTTACCGCATGTTTGAATTGTTGGCGTTTTGTTACCAACTTAACACATAATATTGCAAACGCGCAAGATAAAAACTTTATGCTGTATAGCCATTGCCGATGTTGCCACCGCCGTGCGACAGCTTTGTTATGCAGCACGCGATATTCGTCAGCGACACCAAGGTGTCACAGCGACAGCAGTGCGCAACATTGCACTCATAGGCACTCATAGGTCGCATAGATACAGCGACCAGCACCGGCCATAGCAATGGAGATGGCGGTTTCTGGCAGATAATGGCAAATGCTATAAATTAGGTGACATTAAGCGTGTAATTAAAAGCTTTTTGTCGAAAAAAAAAATGGAATTTTTTCTAAATGCGCATTATTATAATTTTTTAGCCGACAATTTTTCGTTCAGTTAATTAAGTTGTTTCATGTAAATTGTTTATCAAGAAATGGAAAAAATTAATGTTAATGTGATATTTTGATATTGCAATGAAATGTCATTATCAGCTCAATGGAAATGGCATATTGATAAATTAAATTAAAAAGTTTTACATCACAACATTAAAAATATTGCGCCACCGTGCTGCAAAAGGAATGATTTTTGTATTTTTAAAATGGATATCAAGAAAGAAATTCACCTGAAAATATTTTTCATTTATTTAACGTCAGGTATGCGGAGTTCCTATGTTAAAAATGTCAAAGAATTTCAATATTTTGTTGAACATAAATTGACAAATAAAAACTTCATAAAGTGGATGTATCAGAGCCGAACCACTTAAATACTGAACTATTACAAGTGATATAAAATAAATCACGTGTGAGAGAAATGCTTTAAAAAAAATTGTGAGAGGACAAGATAAGTTGATCTGGTAAAAATACTAACTAAAGAAAATACATTCTCAAAAATATAAGAAAAAATTGTAATAAGTTGGCTTTTTTTCAAAGCGGCAATTCAAAGCTCCTGAAGCTATATTTATTATAAGTTTTGAATATTTGTATATCTAAAAATAGCTTGAAAAACTTGGCATTCGAAATGCCTACAATTTACAACTTTATTATTTTTCTCTGAATATGTCCTTATTTCAGCGAAACGAATACATTTCCTTATATTAAAATAAATAATAAAACGAATTTGTAGCTTAAATATTTTATTTTGATATCAGCTTCAAGCTGCGCTAAATGTTTTACAACAAAGAAAGATTAGCATTGAACAAAAAATATTGCACATTTTTTTCGAAATATTTATGCGCTTGTATCACGCTCTGATATTTCATGTTTTTAATTGATTTTCAATGCTGCTTTTGAGTTACACGTCAAATAACTTGCACTCGTATTGTTCAAGAATTTAATTTAATTTTTTTTTTCATTGTCTTAACTTTTTTGTGTCACTTTGTTTATGGTGACACTTTACACACATAATAAATTAAATTATTTTATTTATTATTTGTATTGTTTATGGTTTTTAGCGCAATTGTCTCCATTATGTTGAACATAAAGAAAATGTAAGAATTTTAATTGACGCACGCAATAGCCATACAAAATGTGTAATGTAGTAAAAAGTGTACTGGAAATTATTTACTGTTAATGCTTGCAACATGGCTGTATTAGTAGACCACAAAAATTAATAACTGTTAAAAATCATATTACGGGCACTTAAAATTGTATTACTTATTGAAAAAAACAAAAATGGGAAGCAATTGCGTTTCTGGTAAAAAACAATTAGACAATATATGGGCTGCTGTGGTTTTCTGTGGAATGTGTTAGCTAATGCGTTTTATTTTAAAGCATAAAAGTAATGCAAAAGAATCAACAAGATAAGTATTAAAATTTCTATTATGTTAAGCTTTCTCAAAGAAAAAATGTTAAGTTTAAGACCATTTTATTACTCTTAACAGTTTATTTAAAAACAATCAAATAAAATGCACAATTTGTCAGCTGAACGTGGGAACTGTCAGCCAACAAGCATCTGCAAACACAGCATGAATCATTTTTCATACCTTGATGGCAGTTGGTAAAAAAAAAATTGCATTTGCATGCAGTTAATAACAGCAGCCGGCTGGCTGCCTGCAACATTGAAAACAAAAAATAAAAAAAAAAACAACATAACCCAATTTCAAATTTTTATAAACAAAAAACAATAACATGTATTGCGCTCATAATGCAACAATCATAGCAGCAGCAACAACAATAACTAGATACCGCAAAGCCACCACAAAAACAACAAAAAAATCAATAATCAAGAAAAATCAGTGCGCAGGCGTCACGATGACGAACAATGATGATGGTTTGGCAACAATTGATTTCGCACGCTGTTACTGCTGCTGCTGCTGCTGCCGATGCTGCGGATGTTGCCAACAGTTTGGAAAAAAAACCAAAAACAAATCGACTGTTTATCGACCATGCGACAAGAAGTTTGAGCGTAATGTCAGCATAAAACAACGGAAGTTCTATAAAAAAATGTCTAACTAAACAATAAACTTTTGCAGCAATAACAACAAAACTAAAAACAATTACCAACACCTCATCAATTTAATGATCTGCGTGGCTGCTCAAAAAGCAGCAACAACATGGTAAGCAATACATTTTTTGCTAATAACAGGCAACAGCTAGCGATACAGGCAAAAAACGGTTCAAAATAAAATATCAAATGTATGAGTTGTGTGTAGCGCATCAAATGCACTGGAAAACCCATAAGCAACAACAACAACGAAACAATAGCAACAAAAATCATAAATGAAACCAATTTTTTTTGAAAAAGGGACAATACCATGCAAAAGTTACAACAAAAGTTCGTTTGTGAAGAAAATCCTCCAGGATAAAATCGTCCAAAAAACAGTAAAAACAAAATTAATTTTTTATTTTATAAATACATTTTATTTAATAAAAATATAATTACAAAATATTGAGAAAAATCATCTTAAGTCTTTGATAGATATATTCTAATGTGCCAGATTAAGATATATCATTATCATAAGACTTTGGGTAAATTTAGGTTCATAACAGTTTTCTTATTAAATTTTTAACTTAAAAATATAATTTATCTTTTGTCTAGAGCAGATTGCTAGTGGAATTATCTATTGAATCAAAACAATTTTAATGTTACTGTAGTTCCAGGGAGAGTCTACACAACTACTTTTGCCGTCATCATCATCATCAACAACAGCAGTCGATGATATTTTAGCCAGTAACGATAGCCAAACATGGTTAATGGAATTGGCAAGGAGCGCACGCGTGGGTTGTCAGCATCAAAACCAAATGTTGCCATAATAACAACAGCAATGCAGCGTTTTGGTGAGAAAATTGTTTTATTTAATAATAAATAGTGTTGATTAATTTTTTTGGGATTTGATTTGTTGCTTTTTTTGTTATTAAAGTTTTGTATGTTATTCAATTTTGATTTTTTTTTTTTTAAATTTTATTTCCCATCTTTGTTATTATTTTTATTAAAACTATCCTTAGTTTTAACCTAGCCTACTCCTATTAAGCTAACCAAAACCAAAAAATGTAGTAAATGAAATGCTACATAGCCAAAAGAATGGTATTATTATCATTGAATTGTTAATTAGAGTCAAGTACTTAAAAAATCTGGCTAAATAATACACATACTGTAGCGAATCTGTATCAACGCTACATATAATCTCTCAATAGAAAACCTACCGACTTACTTAAAATTTTTTCCCTTGAAAATGTAAACTCTATATATAACTTTATTTATCAAAGTAAGCTTTTGAATAGAATATAAGATATTTTATAGTTAAAATGTCCTAGAATTTTTTCAGGCCGATAGCCTTTGTAGCTAGTGCCTTTCATTAGTAATATCATTATTTATAATAAAATTTCTTGTAAATAAATAAATAAATTTCCAAATAATATAATACTATAGCGCACACCAAGCTGGAACGAGCAAAAAGGTTGAAAAAAATGCCCACAAAAACGGCCTACGGGAGATGATTGCGGAGCCGTCGAAGTGTCAAAATCCATGCTCCGCAAAATCCGACCAGATCCTCTTGAAGAAATTCCATATATGAACATAAATTTGAAAATAGATTCGCTTCAAGCAAGATCAAGATCGATAAAATTTCAACCAAATATGACAGTGCACAATTATTATGTGGGCATTTTGCATAAATTAAAAGCGTCTTAACTTAAAGAAAGTATGCTTTTACCTATAACGATTGTATTTTGGCTTGCAATATTTGTCAATTGGTCATAATATCGAAAACCTACACAAACTTTAATCACATAATTTATATTTTTAAACAATTCCTTGCTTCAGCTAATACACCAGCAACAAGTCCTTTTTATTCTTATCAGTTGTATACCAAAAGAAAAAACTTTTTCACGATAGCGTCGCAAAAGTTATGTAACAATAAAGCAGCAAAACAATTGATAAGAATTTAAAATAACCATAAACAAAGCAACATCATTAATGCAGTTGCAACATAACGAAGATGTTATACCGATACAAAACAGACTGATATGGCGATGAACTTTTTTACTGCACAGCAACAATAGCGTAGCAGCAACAAATGAAATGCACGAACTGAACACAAATGGTATGATCTTTCAATTTTGCATTAGAGTAAATTTTTCCAAAGTGAAAGATAAAAATTCAACAAAAGTAGCAAAGGAAATCAAATCACTGCAACATCTTTTTTGGGCAATCAAGCGCAAATTGTATGAGGGGGTATCTAAGAAAATTCATTTCAATTGAAACTCTCAGCACTTTGGTTTGAGCGCAGTTGACCACCTTGCAAACGCTGAAATGTGCAATGTACCGCATGCAACAGCATTAATATTATCGCCTTTTATTGTTGTTGCTGTTGCCGCTTTTAAAAGTGCGATGCTTATCAACATTTGCTGCCAATGCATGTTGCACTTGCTGCGCAAACTTTTGGTCAACATTTTCCGATTGCTGTGATTGTTTTTCGGTTTGCAATATTTTCCCATATCGATGACTTCTTTCTTTGCTTTTAACAACATTTTATGTTAATATTTCTGCTCTAAACATAAATTTGCTTATGGTTTTTCATTTATTTTCTTTTGATTTTTTTTGTGAAAGTGCATTGTAGTATGGAGCTGATGTTGCTGATTGTTTTTTGCATTGTTTTGTATTCTTCAGCAAAGATTGGTGACCACCGGGAAAATTGATACAGCGTTGTGATTTTGCTGCAGCTGTTGTTACTGCTGAGGCTGTTTACTGCTATAGTTATTGTTGGCAACACCAAAAATAGTAAAAACAATTCATTGTTGTTACTGCACTTGCTGTTTGTTATTGCTGTAAGTGTCGGTTTGTTTGTTTGCTTACTTCTGCTCGACGTAACATTTCAATTTTTACACCTCATCCAAATTTTGCAGAACAATTGCATTTTTTAGCCTCTCATACAAATTGAATTGAGCGGCTAAGTGCAGATTTGTCTTATGACTTTATTTCTATGAGTGCGATTTTGTTGCAATTGTTATAATTAAATTTTTGAACTATATAGATATCTATAGGAAAAGGCTCCAAAACTAATGAGCGCAAAAAAAAATTTGCACAAGCCCAAGAAAGCCAAAACCTATTGAAATTATTTTTCAGTATTTTTTTTCTGACAAAACTTATATCTTTGCTTTTTCTTAAGTTTTCATTACCCACGATGGCAAATATCACAATACACAGATATGATGATGTTTTCAGTACAATTTATTACACGTTTGTCTAACTGTCAAGTAGATTTGATTAATCGTCTATAATTTCTAAATATAACAACAAGACTACACCACGCTTTGTTGAAGCTTTTCATCACATCATATGGTGCATCATGCGCTGCTTCATCACAGCCCACACTTTCAATCATTCACAGCAATGCTAACAATACAAGACATTACAGCACATGCGCAACAGTTGCTATAATTAAAGTAGAAAATCTAATTGATTCCCTACGGTAAGCATTATGTTATCCAAAAAAAAAAAACAATAACAAAACAAACATTATATGAACGCCAATTGAAAATACAGTTAGGTGTATCACATTTCACATTAAGGTGGCCTTTATAATAAACGAAATTTTTCATGAAATAGATTTTTAACCCTAGGAAGTTCAACCAGTTTTGTTACGATCTTTTGCATATAAATGTGTGTATAGCTATTTTGTTTTGCGTGTTAGAGACGATTCCGTCCATTACTTCCTAGAAGCGGCTACGGAGAACCTCTTTTTCTTAGCATTCAACACGCTTACAGCGCCAAAAAATCCCTGAACCTCCTAGGGTTAAAGTAGCCTCTTTCTTTCGGAAATTGAAGTCATTGTGAAGGAAATATTTCAACTAAAAACAATTCAAAATATTGCTTCAAAAATATAATTTTGCCTCTTCAAATCAACACTTTTTCACATTTTATTGTTGGGGAATGTTTGTTATTGAGTTGAATATTTCTGCAAACACATTTTTGAAATTATTAAAACAAAACCTTTTTTAGTTTTATAAAAAATATTATATGTAGATAAAATAATTTTTACAATATGAAAGAAAGAAATAAAATAAAACTTTTAACAGAACTTCGAAAGCATAATTTCGAGAAAACAGCTGTTAAAGGTAAGCAATTCGTTTCGTTATTCGAATCGGCAAAAAAGTGGAATACAATTTTTTGACATCAAATTCATAGACCAGGTCATGCTCCTAGAAATTTTATCCAAATAAATTCAAATTTTTCTTCATTTTTTTTTTTTTGAGTTGCCGCTTGACTGCTCAGCACGTCCAAAAATAAGCTTCACTTAATTTCGCAAACACTTAAAATTTCTTAAAATTTTTTTTTTCAATGTAAGCCTACAATTTTTTATGACACACCCTAGCTGCGACATAGTGTTAATACACAGAACTCAATTATAACTGAAAATAAGCATCCAATAACTACAAATATTAACAACAACAGCAGTAGGCGTTACAAATAATTTTTTTTTTTTTTTTTCATTTTTATTTGTTCACAGCAAACAACAGCCTTATTGATGAGTTGCAATTAGAGTGAGATTTGCTGTGAGATTGTGTTGCTAGTCTTTGCTGCAGCTTTCTTTGGTTCAACTTCAAAAATAGAAAAAAAATCAATAAATAAATAGAGAAAAAATTGCTAAAAATCTTAATCCATTGTTTTTTTTTTTAAATATTCAGTAATAAATAACCAATGTCTGGTATGTAAATATTTTTCTCATATGAAATTTCTGTTTTTCGTAGCTTTTAGTTTTTGGAAATTATAAAGTTCTGGATTTGGTATTTCTTGCCATTGATTATTTTGAGTTATTTGTTTTGATACCGCCCCATCTTGTGTTTATATTTTTTTACTAGAAATCATTTTCGTTCTCTATTTTCCAGTTCTCATAGCAATCAGCATGAGTGGAGGAACTATCGTCATTATTATAGGAATCATAGCTGCGTGCATTCAAATGTTTATTGCCTCCAAAGCACACAGCAGCAACGCCGCTTTGATGTTGCATGCAACATTAGCATATGAGATTGTTTCCGTCGTTGCTTTTGTCAGCATTACTGGTGACATAATTTTAACAAATTGCCCAAAATTACACAAAGATTTTTCCTGCAGCTATGCAGGTGTATTTTTTAAAGAATTTCTATAATTCTTTGCAATCAAAGTGCTGGAAATCTTTTAATGATAATACGCGTGCGTTTACATTGAAATCTCAATACTCAATACTGTGATTATCGTTTATGATAAAGTTTACATTGCACAAGAATGCAATTTGCATTTGCAATTCTGACTTGCAGCAGCAAATATATTACATCTACCAACAAAAAAATACAAGAGAGACAATTCATAATTTTGTGCCACATGCAACATACGACACCCACACTAGTCCACTGACTACAGCGCATTATCATCATTGCACGTTGCATTTACACCGTTGTTACCTGCCATTAAATAAACAGCGCATATGAAAATTTTAGTGCTTTCAACATATTAAGGGGCGTACTGCTGTATGTTTTACTTAATATGTGTTGCAAATTACTTTAATTTGTTTTGCTAAGCGCATCCTTTTGTCAGCGCGATTGTCCGCTTTAGAGATTCTTTTCAACTTGCGACCCAAAATAATCGGCGCAGTCACCAACCATATCGCAGCTATGCAGCAGAAAAAGAAGTAAATGTTTCACCAAAAAAACAGATACAAATAATAACTTAATTTTTCGCCGTCTTCAGCTATAAACCAGCCATTTAATTTTTATGGTTTTGTGCCTTTTACTTTTCGGCTGGTGTATCCTCTTACGTGTTGTTGGGCGTACTGTTGCACACTTGACAGTCTGTGCAACAAAATTTCATGAGTTTCCATTGCAATTATTTGTGAAACTTCCCACGCAATGTTGGCTGATATCAGTCGTTACTGCGCATTTTTTAAATAAATTCAAGGAAACATTTAAAAAAAACTAAAATTATTTGTCCTACGAATAAAAAGACTAAATTTTAATATTTCATGCTGGTGTCATTCATTTTTAGTATCTCCTGAAAAAAATTATATGAACTTCTCTCTCTGTCTCTTTTTAAGTGTTTTTCTCCAAAAGCAGAAGATGTCCTTCAAGACATTTACTTTAAAAAATGAAAAGTTTTAGAGCTACGACACAACAGTATTTATGAAATTCATGAAATGATATAGGAATTTAATGGCCACAGAGACGGCCAGGCTTCGATGCTTTTTGTGGTACCACAAAATTTAGTACAAATTGCCAATACCATTTTTATGTTTCAATACAAAAATTGAACCATTTGTGTATGTACTGTAAAGGGTTTTTAAAAAAAGCATACAAAGCCAAAACTTAGATATTTTATTAGATTTTGTCGTTAGCCTCAGTTTTGCATTTTGCATTTCATCCGCTGCACTAAAAATAGCTTAACCAATTATCGCCTTGTGCATATATGCCCTGACAAGCTCAACATTCAATTCAAAAGCATTTTATCTTTGAACATCTAAACCAAAATTAAAATAAAGTCATACCACAAATACCTTCCTACCAAATTTAGTATACGCAAAATTTAATTGCTATGGCATATTTTAGCCCGAAATGCAAACATTTCCAAAGGCATTCCCAATAAAAAAAAAAACCCCCAAGCACCTCTGAGAAAGCCCACTCGTGAGCTGCCCAAATTAAAATGACTTATTTTGGTTGCGAGTAAAAGCAAAAATCAATAAAAGTCATTGAAATAATTTCATCAATGAGATAGAGATGTTAAAACTGCGTTGCGTTGCGTTGCGTTGTCTATAGCATTACCTGTGCATGAGTGTGCGTTTAATTGCACGAGTATTGCATGCATTTTTAAAGCAAAAGATGCAAAACAAAAAATGAAGACATCCACCAAGCGCGCACGCTTCGCAGTGAATATTCAAGAAATTTTTATGTTTCCATCGCCATTACCGCATTGTATTCTCGAAAGCTAAGAGGAGTTTACTCAGAGCAAGTCACAATGGGCGTTAACGCGATTGTCTCGCTTGGATAATCTGTGATTTAGCAACAACAACTCCTACAGGTCAGGCGAACGCATCAATTACTACGTGCATACAATGAGCGCCGCGCATGCGCATATTCGATCAAGATCACAGTTGTAATTTTGAATTCAGTTGGCTGCAACACGTGTGTGTGTATTTGTGGCTTCGCATCCTGTAGAATTTTTTTTAATATTTTTTTTTTTTTTTTTCATTTCATATTTATCTAAAGATTTGACCTTTTCGTGTGCTTTGACCTCAGCGTTTTTTTTTTTCATTCTAAATTTTATAAAGCAATCAACGATGGCTTTGCACGTGATGGCGCCCAATGTTGATTATTTTATTAGCATTGATTATTTTATTCAATTTTGTGCAGGGGCGTCCATCCTGCAGGAAAGTTTATTTTTTTTTTTTGGTTGTGTGAACATCCTTTCTAACGTATACGAAGTATACAAAATATATGAAAATCTATACTGTAGTGAGTTGGTGGAGAAGTTATGCTATATTTTTGACTTAGAGTTGAATATATAACATGTGTAAACACAGTAAACAGGGAAAACAAATACGACGACTGTAACAATCTGGACTTGGAGTCATCCGTACTTTGTCACAGAATTTTTTAACGAATATATACTGAGTAAATTAAAATAAATATCTTGGGTATTTAGTAGAAAAATTAGTATTGGCTGAGACGAGTTCAATCAATACTAACTGATATGTATTTCAATTAGAGGTCCTCAATTTTCACAATTTCTCTTATCAAAAAAATTTTAGTTAGCATAGATTAAATAATAAAAAACTTTTTAATAGAGAATAAATTATTAATTTTAACTTCAACATTATTCTTCAACTTCTTTTATAAAATTTATTTCAGCAGTAAAAACTTATTGATGTACAAAACATTTAATGACTTCATTATTTAAATTATAAATGCAAATTATAGAAAAAAAAAATTCAATTTGAGCAGTTTACCCATAAAAAAAATTAACGTTTATTACACACAAATGTGAATAAAAATTTTGCGCTAGTGACATAAAGATAATTAAAAATTAAGTTACATGATATTTACAAAATGAAACACAAAATTTAATGTTAAGATTAAGAAAGATATTAAAAGTTTTATTAATGCAGGTAGATAGATATATCGGTTATACATAGCAATAGCATGTTGTCAAATAGGCGATAATGATAAAAAATGTCGTGAACAAGCGTCAATATTTTTTAATATTGTGCTATAAACTTTTTAGTTCCACAAGTTCCTCCCAATTTTCAATGGTAACTGCTGCTGTGCCATTAATTTGCCTAAGGTTATATAATTTGACTAAATTTGCCATTAAGTGCATGTTAGGTTTTGGTTAAAAAGCCTTCAACACTTGTGTTTCTCCTCAGGCAAATAAAATAGAAAAGGCAAATAACGTATGAGTTTGCTGCAAGTACGTGTCTTAAGTCTTTCGTTTTTTTTCCAGTCAAAATGGTTTGCTTCGCTGCACGCTGTTCAAAAACTCTGGTAAGGTTTTCTTTATAAGAATTTTTTTTTTTTCATGCGAAAAATAATTTGTAAGTGCTTCGAGTTCGAATTTAACTTGAGCTTGTAATTTCTAACAAATAATAATTGAATTCAATAAAATATGCCGTATGAAGTAATGGCATCATCTGTTTCAGATACCAGTGCTAATCAGATTTTCAAGCATCTTGTTCTGTTTTTAATGCCTATTAAGTGACACAATTAAAATTGAACTTAAGACCAAGAAAGGATAATAGCTTAAGCGAAATGTATGGGGTTTCCATTTGCAATTCTATCTTAATATCATGCAATTTCAATACTAACCATTCGTCAGACAGGAAGTATATCTTCACTGACAATTGGCATATAAAACGTATGAGCGTGTAATTACACCTATGCTGTCTTTCAGTATAATAATATGGTGCCGGGCGCAAGTTAAGCAACATATTGAAAGAATATTAAAGTAAATGGTAAAATTTGTAATAGTGATTAATAAAATTTATATTGTGTTGTAAGAAAATGAAAATTTTCATAAAAATCTAAGCCGCCGATATCTTAAAAAAAAGACAAGTTCAAACAAATATGTTTTAATATTCATTTGAAATCACATTAACTGAGGAATCTTGTCATATAACATACGCCTCATATTAAGCAGTGATTGCACTTATCAGCAATTGCCTTTACAATTGTTTTTACTCTGCAGCAGCTCTGCATGAGCTTATCATGTTGTGTGCATGTCTGCCTGCATGTAACAGTCTGGCGTCCATTAAGCACTTTCTGTCTTTCTTCCATCCGACCGCCTGTCCGTCTGCCAGTGAGCTGTCGAACTCTATCCATGCGCATGTCTATCTCTCGCGCTGACGCTCATTTGTTGACAATAATTTGTTTAACTCGTTTTTGCTGATAATTTAATTTGCATCGTACAAATTTATTTATTATAGTCATAGTGGGGCATTAATGGAGTAAATTTGCGCACTGCTGCCGCCGCGTATCTGTGGCATCTTAAAGTTCAGTTCTTAACAGCGCCAGTTCGCTTATCACTTGCATCTACACTCGTGTTTATTTATGCGCTATTTGTGTTTGCTGATTGCTATCTTGAGAGCCGCGTTTTAGATACTGATTCTGTCCAAGTTCCAAGTCTCCCCTCCTGTGATACGGGGTAGCATGGCGTCTGCTGTTGAGTGTAGGAATTTTTATTTTATTTTATTTTTTTTTTTGCCATAGCAAATCATGTTGATGGAAAAATTTGCGTGCAATCGCATGTTTAGCATTTTAATTGCTCGCTTGTTGCATTATCGATGCATTCTTGTTGTAATCAAATCAACTCATTTTGCTAGCTTTTGTAGATGGGCCACCCAAGTTTTTTTGAATAAAAATATTTTTAAATATAATAAGAGAAAAATATGAAAATATAACATTGATAATAATGGATTGTTATTTATTGCAAGTTTGCTTCCTAAAACTTTTGTTGTATATTTTGAAACGCTATCCATTACCAAGTAAACTCACACAAATACTCGCACATTTGTCAATATTTTATTTACAATTTAATTGTTACAAATAATAATTTCCAATGATTTTATTAAACGCAACAAAAACAAAATCAATAATCAATAAATCAAAAAAATTATTCATATTCACGGTCAACTAATGGCAGTAAACTTAGTATCTGATGTTTTTGTTGTTGTACCCACTCCATTGTTGTTGTTGCGCACGTATTGTCTTAAAATTGAACTTTTAGCTATTTGTGTTATATCAGTAAAGTTAAATCGTGCAAATTCAGTGTAGCAACAGCAGCAGTAGAACAAAACAAAACAAAACACTTTGTATGTTGGCACTGTCATTGTGCTACCAATTCTTCGTTGTTGTTATAGTGTGCCACAAAATATGTATGTTCAACACCATTGCATTTAATAAAGGATTTATGAGTTATTTACTCGTATTGTATGGATTCTATTGTATCTACATAAGTTGTTAACGATTGTTGTTATTGATGTTGTTGTTGCACAGCAGCGCTATTAACATGCAATTGTTGCCACTACTATGATTAAAATGTTAATCTAATAGAGGGCAGCAAAAAAAATTGCTCAAACAAATGAGACCTTTGTTTTAGATATGAGCAGAGTAACAACTGTTTGAAAATACAAGAACTTAAATTGCTGCACAGCATGATGCTATAACAATATTATTGACATTGACACATTGACATGAACATATTGACAATGCCATATTTTTAATGACAGCATAATCAAAATTTCAATTTAAAACTGAAGTATTTTTTAAGCTTCAACCTCGGATTCACTTCTAGGACTTAAGAGAATTTCCGTAAATAAATCGTAAATATTCATTTACAAAATATCGCACAAAATCTGAAATCTCCGAGGCATGAATTGATGTTGTTTTTTTATTGATGATTTTTAATTGATGGCATAGTTTTTCATATATAAAACTTCTTTGAATAATCGATTCCAGTTGTCAGCAATTTATCACATGAAAATAGTATTGGCGACTTGCTCTCATTAGAATATTAATGTTTTTGTGCCACTTTTCCATTAATAATAATATTGGTTGAAAATTACAAGACCATTATAATGAGAGTTGAAACTCTTATTTATTGTTATACCCTTAGTAATTGAAAAAAGTGAAAATACCGAAAAAATTTAGTCAAATATGCAACAATTTCAACTTAGTATTCCAAACCGAATGGAGATGCTCAATTGCTCAAGTCAAAATTTTTATTTTTTTAAACCGACAAATCACGCAAAAAATTTTCATTTTTCGAACACTTATGCCCAAACAGCCGCCAGTCTGAAATTTTTGAATAAATTTTAATAATTCTGGTTCAGACGATAGCCACTGTCATATTAAACCTAATTTTTTTCTTGGTTTTTATGTTTCAGACGATTATCTGCTGCAAAATTACCGGCACCGTTGAGATCAATTGTTTTTTACGGCTACGCAGATGGCGCTATGTAGCATTTTATCATTTAAAATGAGTAAAAAAATGTTTTCTTATATTTCAGGAGAGTATTAATTGGTCCTGAAAAGAAATATAATCATATCTATTACTGGGGCTAGCTTTTTATTCATTCTCTTTTGTGACAAAATACTAAACCACAAGCTAAATGAAATATGATAATGCACCAAAAATCTTTCATTGTTTAGGTACTCGTATATCCAGAATGCACAAAGCATTTCGCTAATGTCATACATTTTTAAACATAACCGAATTGGTTTTGAGTAGCAACTTTTGGTTGTGCAATTGTTAATCTAACAACACCAAAACAATCTCATCATTAAATTTAATCAATACATTGAGAATAAATCAATTATGTTGTACCCTTTTCGAAAACACTCTGACCACCCGCCAGCTGTGACCAAAATGACTACAAATGAAGTTGCACCGTCTTAGCAGCAGCAACAGCAGCAGCCAACAAAGCAACGCATGTATCAATTCAGAGCACGTTTGCCACATTTTATGTTGGCTGTCAATTGAAATTGTAACAGTGTAACAGATAAGTGAAAAATATACAAAAAATTAATACGGATACAAGACATGTTTTCAATTTAAAGAGCACTTTAAAATTCTATTAAAAAGCCTTAAGCCATATTTGGTGTTTAACGGACAGAAACGGCGAAGATATGTGAGAATTTTTTTTGTTAGAAAAACACAGAAAAAATGTCACAGATAATTTACAATACACTTTGTGTATAGGCTGTGATAATCAGCGCCATAGTTAAAATAATTTTTCTTTTAATTTACTATACAGTGCCAAATATTGTAAACAAGTGAATTTTGTAAATATAAAAAATTAATTAATTCTGGTAATTGTTATTTTGCACGAATTGTGTGGTCGCTGATAAGCAGCAGCAATTGATTGGCCTTCATTATCAATCAAATTGACTTGATAAATAAAATAATTTGAATAATTAATTAAAAAATTAAAAGGACAGCACAGTAGCAAGCAGCAGTAACAATCATTGTCACTAGATTCATATCATACGCCCCAAAAGCGACAAAAATAACACTTCGTTGGAAGCAGCAACTATCACTGCATCATAATGTGACAGCAAAAGAATCAAACAAGTGCTGGTGTCATCCTGCTGGCCTGTATCTTACAACTGAAATCAGTGCAGTCAGCAACCCACACTTGTTGCAGCTCTAATCAGCAGTTTATTATCTACACAAAGTATTTCCTTTTTACTCTGTGCAGCTGCCCCACGCATGCATGCAGCAGCCGCAGCATCAATCAATCTCAATTATTTCGCTTTTGGTGGCGCACATCTTCGATCATTTGGTGACAAATAATTTTTTTTTTATTCTCCATCTACCCGTTTTCTTTTTGACTTTATCATTTTACCTGTTTTCATATTAAAGCAATAAATGTCGTACAACAACAGAAGCAACCAAACATAACATGCAGCATGCGACAATTACCATTACAACAGTTTCGCTGTTGCTGTTATGTTGCTATTGCTGCTGTTGTAGTTAATGTTGTTGCTGTTGCTGCTGCTCTCGTTGTTGCATGCGATATTTTGCCAGTGTTGGCACACAGCAGGCGTTCGATTTGTTGCAAATCGTCTGTGACAAGCAAAGTGCTACCAATTCATTAAAAACGCGCAAATGGGGAAGCAAAAAAAAAACCTAAGTGGGTACATGCTGTTTTTTACAAATTTTCAAAGCACCAGTGTTGTATTCATTTGAGCGAACTCATTAAGACGCTGAAAAATAAAAATTATTTGATGATAATGAAATCGAACATTACCAAGTATTAGCTTAATACCGTAATAAAATAATATAACCATTTCTACAACAACTTTCAAATTCAACCTGCTAACATTTATGTGAATTTTTTCTGCTCTAACCAAAAATCATAGTAATTTGATGCAATTTGTCAAGTTGTTCAAATTGCTAAATGGTTATCATTTTCGTCATTATACACTAAATTTGGGTTTTCTTCCTTACATCAAAGTATTGCTGCAGGCGAAAAAGATTTTCACAATTCAACAGCAAGTCACTGTTAATTTGCTGCGATTTATCCCAAACGAAATCTATGAATATTGCGAGCAGTAAAAAAAAATTTAATAGGGGCTGGCTATGGATGTGGCTAAAATGTCTTTATTATGGTTGTAGAAACGTTCATGCTCATTTTAAACATCAATATTTGTCCAGCATAAGAAAGAAACGCGTGGGTTTCACTTTAAAATTAGTTTTTGTAGCTTCAACCATCAAGCATGCAAGCTTGTGTGTATGTGTGTGTGTGTTTAATTATAACATGAGCCTCTTAGCATGTGAGTAAGTAATATATTCACAACAAAAGTTTGGTGGTCTGTAAATTAAGTTATTACCTTCCTTAAATTGTTGAGAGATCATTTCACTTGTCGGGTATATATTATAAATTGATCATAAAAAGGTCAGTGATTACTTAATTTAATAAAGTTACATTCTCAAACTATACAAGGAAGGGAGAAATGAGAGGAAAGGGATTCACATCAGCGCTCACTGGACAATCTATATAAATAAAATCATGGCTATATCTCCGATGTTCAATCATCACACAAAAACTACTGGATCTCCAATAAAAGTTTTTAAGTTTACGTTCTTAAAACCGCTTAACGGCAAGTTAATGTGCTTGTATGTTTGCGTTTTGTCTATGGCTTTTCCATGCTTACACAAATACATAAAAACAAGCATACAAGCACAAAAAACTGTTTTATGACAAGTTAAAGTGAGTTGTATGCTTGCGGTTTGTTTTTTGTTTTTTCCATGCTTGCGCAAATAAAAGCAAGCATGCAAACACAAAAAAGCGTTTTATGGCAAGTTAATGTGATTGTGTGGTTTTTGCGTGGTGTTATTACACAAGCTGAAAACATTAAGGATATGAAACTGAACCAATTTTGCGAGCGTGAAAGTAAATTGATCTTCAAAACGAAGCTCAGCAATATATAATAAACTTTACTGTGAGTGGCGGAATTGCGGATAAGAGAGCAAATTTTCTTACGACTTCATCTTCATAGTTTTTTCTGAGGATTGGGGTTCGTTTTGAAAAAATCCAAATGGAATATTCGTATGTATTGGGAGAGAAACAACGGAGCAACATAGATTGTTAATATAGTTAACCACGCACACTACCAAAATATTGTCGTCGAAACTTATGGATAATATTGCTTTTTCATTTGAACACAGATTTCAAATATCGTGTTGACTGGCATTTTGTTTATGACGAAACAAATAAAACAAATCAATAATTACTAATAAGAATTATGAGCGCCCATTGAAAATGGCGGGTCGAATGACGCGAGCGCCTCGAAAATGGCCAAAAGCATTTTTTTTAATGCCACAATCATAACTCTGTGCCACAAATAAAAGTGGCTGGACAATCGTGCTGTTTTGTTGGTTGGACACTGCAATTTACAGCGGTGTTGTTGCAACAACAGTCGTGTGATTGTAGGTGTTGAATTAAAACTATGCAGCAACAAGAGGTAAAACATCAATGGTACAACAAAAGCAGCAACAATGATCGCAGCAACTACAATATAAATAATAGCAACAGCAATAAAAGCCACAACAGCAACGTTAGGTGTCTGCTGCTGCTAAATCGGCTAACTCGACTAACTGCCAATTTAAATTTTTCAGAGTTCAAAGTCAAATCATGCGGATTTTTGTAGTTTTTTTTTTTTCATTATTTTTACCAAAGAAAAGTTCATTGCGAACAGGTTGGGGTTCGAGCTTGTAAGCAACAACAACATATTTTGCAATTTTTCTTATGGTTTTTGTTGTTCTGATTTAGTTGCTGTTACCGCATTGTGGTATGTTGTGCGTTATAATTATCCATATTGATAATCAGCTGATATTTTTATTCTACCTATTGTTTTATTTTTTAAATTAATTTAATATGATTTGCTGCACTTAAATATTTTGCTGCTGCTGTTGTTGCCGTTGCTGTTATTTTAAAACTTGGCAATGGTCGAGTTGAATTCTTTCAGCTGCTAACATTTTTTTTTTGAAAATATCTGATCATAAATATATCAATATTGCTTTACTGTTTGGTTTGTTTAATTAATTTTTTATTTGATTGCCATGTTATTACTAATCTTTTCGTTTTATCTCTATCTCTCTCTTCATTCATGGCAATGCAATGTTGTTGCAAGTGTTGCTGCAAGTTATTGCATTTGATTGCCATATATTGATAAGAATAGCAATAAATAGATTTACTATTTTGTCTTTATGTTTTTTTGACACTTGCTAAAAAAATGGCTTAAAATATCGTTATTAAAATTCTACTGATAATATTAGCAGAACTTTTTTTTTCTAGGTAAAAAATAAAAGGCTAAAAAATACATATGTAAATACATGGAAAATGTTAAAAAACATCAAAAGAAAAAATATAAGGAGTATGAAAACTTAAAAGGATTGAAAAATATTAGAAAATTCGAATAAAGTGAAACAGGTGAAGAGGCTGAAAGAGCTGAATAGAGATCCAAAATGGAATATGTTAAAAAAAGTTGAAAGAGGTGGAAAAACTCGATAAAGTCGAAAGTACGGAAAACGTTGAAAAAAATTGAAACAGGTTAAAATGGCAAAAAAAATTTATGTGATATGGAAAATTACGAAAAAAGCTGAACAAGGTTGAAAAGTCGGAAAAAATTGAAGAAGGTTGAAAAAAGTTGAAAGTTGTTAGAAGAGTTGAATAAGGCTGATAACGTTGATAGAATAAAGAAAATATGGAAAAACGTTGAAGGATGTTGAATAAGACCAAAACTGAAAATATTTGAAAAAGGTTGAAAAAATTCGAAAAAAATTTTAAAGTTTTGAAATAGACGAAAAAATAATGGGAAATGTTGAAAAGTTGCAAAAAATTGTATGTAGATGCTTAAAAAATTGACAAAGTGTAGAATATGACGAAAAAACTTAAAAAAAGGTTGAAGAGTGAAAGAGGTTGAAAAAAGTTGAAAGAAGTTGATACAGTTGACAAATTGTTATCAGCCTTTTCCAACAGTTCAAAAAACAAAAAATGATAAAATATGCAAAATATTGGAAACCGTTGAAGGAGGTTGAAAAACTCGAAAAATTATGAAATAGGTTGAAAATGTTGTGTTGTAATGTTGAAAAATCATCGCAAATTCAGAGAAGTTGAAAGAAACTAAAAAAGTCGAAAGGAAAAAATGATAAATCAAGATGCAATTTTAGCTCGTTTAAGTATAGTAGATATATAAATATATGGGTAATTGAGCTTTCATGACAATATCAGTTCAACTGCAACTTAAATAAATGGTTTTGTGATTATTATGTATTTTTAGAAATTTTTCGTACTTATTAAAAAAAAAAAACATTTCTAAGAGCCTCTTATAAAGTTAATATTGCTCACAATGATATACTACAGCATTCCAACAGCTAAAATTAATTGTTTCCATTACCATTTCAATTAAGTTTACAAGAAATAAATGCTAAAAGCTTGTAAATGACTGCCTGCCTGCAGAGTCAATTAGTTTAATGAAGAATTTAAATGCATATTTAATGAAATATTTATGTTAAATAATTGTCATTGCAAAAACAAAAAATTAATATTTCATTTATGGAAAAAAATCTAAATATATGCGAATTTAAAAAAAATAAATAAAATTTTATGTTACAATAAATAAAATAAAGAGCTTAAAGATTAATTTTCGAATTATATGAAGAATTTTAAATTGTGCTATAATATCAACTCTACCGTTCATAATACCAACAAGTAAATAAAAAACTTAAGCAACGAAATTGTTGCAGTAACATTTTTTTTTTCGCTTACGCTTGAATGAATCATCCTCAATTTGTTTTTGTTATTTTATTCTACAAGCAAGCAATGAACCGTTAGATTTGTTACACAAACAGCTTAGAAAAAGCTAACAATTTCCTAAAAATCTTTTTATTTTGTCTTACCTAATTTTTCTTACATTTCATTACGTTCCGGCACAATCATTTATCAAAAGCCTCAAAAAAAAAAATAATAAGAAATTCAATAACTAAACACGCTGGCTGCCATCCAGGCAGCAACTCAGACAGATAAACTGAACAGACAACAGTCAGATATGACATCATATAAAAAACTGCTTGACTTTAGAATATGATTAACCGTAACTTGAGAGTTAAAAAAAAAATTTACTGAAAATTTTATGCAAATTTCTTGCGTTGGAATGATAAAATCTTAACACTATTAGTTTGCAAATTGTTGTTATTGATTTTTTCTTTCTTATTGAAGTGTGAGTTGTGCTACATGCCAATATGCAAAATGTTGCATAACAACCTCCATGGTACTTTTGAAAATTGCAAGGAAACATTTGAAGAGAGCGGGTTCTAATTAAATGGGCTCTTGCAAGACGAAATAAGTCACATGTTACTGCGAGAAGCAAAAAAAAATCGGCTTATGTTAATAAGGAAAATTCATTCAAGACAAAAATAAGACCAACAAACAACAACAAAGACAGAAAAGCAAACAAAAATCGTTTAAAAATTTTAGGGTTTCAAATATTCCTGGTGTAAGCGGGATTACTAAAACCATCAGCATCCAAAACTCATTTAAAAATTTTACAAATATGATAAGAAAGTTTAACAATAGTTTTCTTTGTTCAAGTTAAAAAAATTCGGGCCTAACTTAATAGATATACCAAGTCACTGAAGGTGGATTCTTACTGAAGAAATTATTTCCGAATTCTTTGATTTGTGGTAAAATCACCCAATATCAATAGTTTTAGCATAATTTCTTGGCAAATAATTTTTTTAAAATTGCACAATTTGAGCAACACAGGTCTACAAACAATATTCGGTTGAAAGACGTACGTTAGCAATTTTTCATTTAATGTAAAATAGAACCCTCCAAATTTTTTGTAGAAAATTGAAAAATACACAGAATTAAAAACTATGTTTTCAAAATTGCCTTAAAGTACTTACTGGAAATCAACGTCTCATTTATGATAAAGATTTCATATTGAATAGCACAAGCAAAGCTATCTAACACGAGATATTTAAACAACGCTTAAGAAGGCAGAATTCACTTTTAGTTATTAAATGATATTTCAAAACTTCAAAGCGATTACCAGAACAATAAAAACTTAATGCGAAAGCATGCCAAAAAGTCTCAACTTTTACAAAAACTTCAGTCTTTATAGCAATGAGGAATTGCAATTTTTGACGCTTTAATAGACGTTTAAGGAAATCTGCATAATATTGCCTACATCCAGTAAGCAGACAATACAAAAGACCTCATATAAAAAAACTTCTGCAGACTATGCACGTTAATTGCTTTAATGCTTAAGCTTACAAATCTTAAGAGAACCATATTGATGCTAACAATTTATGCGAATTAAATAATCGCACAAAATCTTACTCAGGCTGCACGCTGTAGGCGGTTTGATATCGAAGCTTAAAAAAGACAACATAAAATGAAAACAAAGCAAAACAAAACAAAAACAAAAGCCAAGGGGCTTCAATTTGTGTTGCTTTCAGTTTTCAAATGTAGTAGCAGCAACAATTGGAGCAATTTAGTAGTAGCCGTAGTAGCAGCATATTTCAATCATATTAACGCAACATTAAATATCATCAACATCAACAGAAGCACCATCGCCACGGCAGCAGCATCAATGAGCAACATATCAGTTTTCAAGTTGCAACACAAGTAGCAACTGCGGCAAATCAACTTTAAGTAGCTGCCATGCTTAGAGTTGTGCGCTTATAAAAGTAAAAAAAAAATGAATTTAAGGCACAGTTGAAAAAGGAGGCTACCACATATACTATAAAGTCGAGCAACATAAAATTGAGACCAAGATAAAAAAAAATTGAATTGAACACAAGATCGATCGATCGTTCGACAGCAACGCTGAATGGCTGTCAATTTAGTAACGCAGCAAAATTTAAAAGCGTAAAAGACGCAGTAGTTTTGCTGGCAGCAAATGATGCTGCTGCAGTTACATATTAAGTACGTTACCAGTATATAAATAAATTTTTATGATTTTTCCTTTAAACTTTTTTGGACTCTCAAACTTGTTTCGGAAAATATGCTGTTCACTTTTTATTTTTATCAAATGCAATGTGCATTAATTAAGTTATTAAAAATGTTGCTGCCGCTGCAATTGCAGCTTAAATGGTTGGCACTGTTTGTTGTGCTAACAAGTTACAAGCTTTATTTTTTTTTTAAATGTTTTTTCCTTTTTTTTTCATTTAGAGTTGAAGTGCTATAAGAATTTTAATTGTTTTTAATTTGTTGAATTTTTTATTAGCAACATTTTTATGCTGAATCTTTTTAAGTCATAAATGCAACATGCTGATGATAAGCATTTTATATATTTTAGCACTTTTTTTAAAAAAAACTTTCAAAACAAAACATTGAATGTAGGAAATTATTCTCATCGATGGTTTCTTCCAGGTTTTAGAATTTAAAATTTTTTCTTTTCAGTTTTTACAAGAAAAAATTTGCTTGATTTTAATCTTACGAAAAAAATGGTAATTTTAGGAGTACTAAATTGGGCAAAATGATGTTATATGTAAAATTATACGGCATCTATAAAGATGTCTTCAAAAGTGCATATATTCCTTGAAAAATATCAAATGGAATCGACTGGAACTGAGTAGATAGTCACACATCATCCTAAGGAAACAGCTTTTAAAAAAATATTTTTATAATTTTTTGCTATTGAATTTATTTTTCCAAAAACTTGAATTGTTGAACATTTTTCTAGTACTTGCGTTTTCATAGGTTTGTAATGAAAAATTTAACTCTAGAGATAGGTATTCTATAAAAAATTAAATAATAATTGCTAAGAGCTTTCAGTTTAAAAATTTTTTTTATTATTTTCTTATGTCTCTTTTTATTATTTCATTTTTTCGTTTATTTAAAAAAAAAATTGTTTGGAATTTGGAAATCTTCTTAAGGTCTTACTTGTTTACTTATTTTTTTAATTTTCATTGCATATAGTATGCGAAAAAACGCTGAAACCCATGATTTATATTTAAACAAAAAAATAATTTTATATCTTTCTGAAATTTTGTAAATTCAAAAAAAAAAACAGCAAAACTTTGAATGATTTCTTGTAAAACAAAATTTGCTATCAGCATTTTCTTTTTGCCTTGAATTGCCCGCACATCGCGAAAAAAAAACTCTCACGCATAACATAGATACAAAAAGAAGAAGAAGAAGAGAAGTAGACAATGTCAAAAGTTTACGCACACAGAAGATCACACACATGCTGCACAATCTAACCGAACTTTGCAAATGCAAAGCAGAAAAAACGCATGTCATCGTTAACTTAAAATGGTTACAACGACAACAGCAAAAATGTCCGTTTATTCCAAAAGAAAACATTCCAAAACCAAAAAAAAAAACGGTAACTATTACAAAAACAACAACAATAAACATGACCATAAAGTTCAGCATTTGATAAATGTTAAGCGATATAAAAAAGGAACCGCGTTATTTTGTTAATATTTTATTTGTTACAAACAGAACATGACACGCAGCACAGCAACAACAACAGCAGCAAGAGTAACAACAATAAAATACCAACAATAAAACATTTACTAAAATGGAAGCAGTCGACTGTTGTTGTTATTGTTATTGCTTGCTTGTAAAAGTCAAAGAAGTTCACAGCAGCTGACGAAGATTTAAAAAAAAAAATTTACTTTTATATGTGAAAAAAAAAAAAAAAAAAACTTAAGCAACAAACTTTGCAGAGATATAATAAAATGTTATCATATTTGATTGTATTTCTAACTTACAGCATCAAAACCTGATGACTCATGCAAATAGTATGGAAGCCAAGAAGCAGCATGGTCAAGATCAATTCCAAGTTGAGTTTGAAACAACAACAACCATCAGATATAACACACACAAAAAAAAACCAACAGCGACAACAAATAAATTGCAAACTTCAGACAAAATAGGTCAAGGCAAAAGCTTGTTGTGCGGCACGATAGAGGTAATAACAATTAAAACAACAACAATTACAATATCAAAAGCAACAACATCAGAGCCCAAATCCATAAAGAAAATAAACCATTTTTCAAATTGGCACACAAAAAGCCAAAAGGCAAGCGTGTACCTACTGCTGCAACAAGAGCAGTCGAAAGATTGATCTGCAACTGCAACAAAACAGCAATTGCTGGCAGTAACATAAGAATTAAAAGACAGCTAACAAACAAATGTCAAAAGCAGTCATCAATATGCGCACAAGTCTATAAATTCAGTTAAGATATAAAAATAAATAAAATTTATGCATAAAAGGTTCTTAATTTTATTGTTTTCCTTTTGTGTTTCGCAATAAGAGCATTGACATTGTATAAATGGGCAATTTCATGAGTGTTGGCCAAATCGTTTCCAAAGCTAACGTCCAATTCCAATTCAAACAGTTTCAAAAATTGAGCCCAAATCATTAAATCGATTTTCCAAAAAAGAGTTATGATGAAACTTCCAATGGCTATATACTCGTAAACATTGCCACCTGACAGTCATTTAGGCTTATTAATATATATAGATATTATAACTAAGCAAGTGTTTTGAAATAATAAAAGAACATTTGGGTCGAAAAAATATTATCCTTAAGTAAATAATTGCCAAAAAGGACCTCACATTTCTACTGAAAACGCATACAATACCTATATTGTTTGTTTCATACACGAAATAAGTGCTATGTAATAGTTCAAAAAATCATTCTCAAAACAAAACGCTAAGCAAAATATTTTATTATATATTGCAGCATATTCCAAGGACACTCAATGGAAATCAGTGGTATTTTATTGCAATGCTTTTTTTTTAAAAATATTCTTCAAGAGAAAATACTCTATACTTGGCGATGGAATCACCCTGAAATGAAAATGAAATTTATTACGTTTGAAACAAATAGCTTTTTTACAAGTTTTGCTCAATTTAAATAAAACTCCATTGTAAATAATCAAAAATGGGTCAAAAGACAGCCGCGCTGCAATTAAAGCCGATTTTGGACGCTTAGCTGTCTCTTATTGTGTTATTTTTAATTAATTGTTTTTGTTGTCGCTATTGTTGTTATTGTTGTTGTTGCTGTTGCTGTTGTTGTCTTGTCTTGTGTTTTGCACACTGTATGTCATATGTCACTGTTCGCTGTTGCTTGGCATTGACTGTTGATATTTGAAACGACTTCAAACGTCAAATACTTAGCGCGCTGACAACAATTTAAACGCCATGATGAAGTGTACGACCCTTTTTGTTGACTGCAATTTAGGTTTTGTTGTATTTTCTTAAGTTTAATTGCAATTGCTGTTAACTCTTAAGCCAAAATACTATTAACGTCTGTCAGCTTGTCAGCCAAGGTATGCATGCCATGCCACTGTGTAGGTGTTGAAGGATTAAATGCGAATTGTGGCAAAGTGAATGAACAAGTACGATATATTTCACAGAAAAAAACTGAATTTCTTTTTTAGAAAAATTTGCTCAAAAATAATAAAATTCTCTTAAGAAAGATCTGGAAGCGACAGTGACATAAATCAAGATTGTAGTGAAGTTATTTAATATAACAATGGGTTTCAAAATGAAATAGATTTATTACATAAAAATTTTTGGAAATTCTAATGAACTTTCGGAATTTTACAATTTAAAAACTTTAAACCTAAACATGGTAAGATCTCGCCTTGCTGATCGCGTTAGATGCATTTAGAATTAGCTTACATGCTAATTGAATATTTCAAAGAATCGAAAAATGATCAACAATTGCTGTACCCTTTGCAAAAATCAAAATTTTAATTAGCTTGATTGATTTTCTTTAAAGTTTTTAGTTAATTTTTCACAATACCTTAAATTGAGGATTTTTTTTTATTTTCCCTATTATTGTGCCAATTTAAGCATCGCATTAACTCAACAAGGTCTCAGCAAATTCTAAGGTGCTAGGGCTCAATTTCATTTAGATTTTTATCTTTCCTGCGAAATTGCATTTTTATAAATTAACAGAACCACAGTGTCAGTTCACTTAACATTCGATTTTTTACAATAACTCTTTTTCTTTTATCTCAATGAACAATTTATTCCCACGCTTTTCATCTTATTGGCTGACATAAATTTGACTAAATTACATACATAAAATCTGTGGTCATTAAATCGATCAGATTATAATTAAATAACAATAATTTAAATAAATTCCATTAAACAGCAACGAAAAATATCAGCTGAACGATAGCAAAAACAAAATATATATAGTGCAGCAGCCATAAAACTGTAATCATGTAACAAGAGAAAATACCTTAAAGGCCTTTATGCAACTGTTAAATTGAGTGCAGAAATAATTTATGAAAACAATAATATTGAAAAAAAAATGAAAAACAATAAAAGATAATGGAAAAACAAAACTAAATTGCAATTTGCAATTTATAAACGTTTGCATTAAATTATTTGCTGCATTAGCGGTACACCAATAGACGACATATGGGTGGACCTAAATAAAATAATTAATTTGATGCAGCATGTCAACAAAAAAAAAATGTTATTTAAATAAATTTTTGCTTTATTGTAAATTAAAGTTAAGATGAAATATAAATAATTGGATTTTTATTAGTAAAATACATTAACAACAAAATTTATTAGAAATCATTGAGGGACTGCTTTGATTTTTCAATTTTTCTACAAGTTTCACTGAATTTTGGTCTCATTGCTCACTACACAGCCTTGAAAGGACGTCTTTATATAGCTTGTTCAAGGTCCTGTTTCCTCGAAGTTTTATAAAACTTTTTCCTGAGAATTTTATCGATGTAACACATTCCATCTGAATAGTAAGTAAGTCCCATTGTCTATGAGAGAAAATAGGTTTTATTCATAAGGATAATGTGATATTTTGCACTTGATGGTTGTAAGGAGGTTGTAATTTCTTAGGATCTGAATTTCAAAATTTCTCAATAAATGATGTCCAATCGAATCATTTCTTCCCAATTTATCGTTCTAGAATGACTGTTGATTTCTATGTAGAATTACTTCAATATTTTTCGAATCTTTGCTTTGAAGAGTGAAGCTAGAAATTCCTCTATTATTCAGTACAAATTCAAATTCTGTATAAAATATAGTAACTCCAAGTCTTATTGATATTGAAAAATGCACTAGTAATGAGACTGAGTAAAGAATGGAGTAAGATAATGCTGTACCTTAGAGTAATGAAAATGTGCAATGATTTTCAATGAGCAATTTTTTCGCAAAAAACACTTAAATTCCCGGAAGAAGCTTGCATATATAAGATGCCTCCTTTTTCACCCGTAGCGTGTTACGTTATATGCAAACGAACTTTATGCAACGCAATTTTCAGTATGATAACTAGAGACTTGGACAACAAACTTTGCATTCGAAAATCTATTAAACGCTTTAACTTTAAAACTTTTAAAGTGTAGGGACTATAACCCATAGTGTTATTTCATTATAATTAAAAAAGCATTCTTGAAAAAGTTTTTAATTTGAAAATATCAATTGTCAAAATCAGCATTTTTGTTGTTTTGTCTTCAGACTTGTGCTCAAAAAAACCTTAAATTATGAACATTTTTAATATTCTTTTAGCAAAAAATTTAACTTGCTCTTAGAAATGTTACACAAATTTTTATTATTAATTCGAGTATAAGCCAATGTGAAAGCTCTTAGCAAACAAATCCACCCTAATTGACACACATGCAATTGTGGCATGCGCATTTTACCTACGCTACGTTTTGTTGTTGCTTTTGTTATATAATTAACAGCATTAATATTTTGTTCAACACAAAAATTGTAACTCTTAGCGTGGCTCAGCCAGCATTGGCACGCCATGTACAGCAAGAAAAAAGTCTTTGTTCATTGAATAGTATTACAACAACAATAACAACAATCAATGGCAGCAAGCAACAATATTAATTTAACCTAAAAACGAAAATTGAAAAATTATGATACCTATGTATGTTCGATTTTTTCTCCTTAATATTAATGCTTTTTTTTCAATTTTTTGGCAAAGTTCAAAGTCAATTTAATATGCGAAATTGTAAAAAAACTCAAAACAAATTTTAAGATAAACGAAAAAATATTGAAATTAAATCTGCTTGAATGTGCCCGCATGTTAAGTGTGTGTTGCACAAAGTTAGCAATTTGGTTTTTCGATTTTTTTTTTTTTTACAATTTTTTTGCAGATTACGTTTACGATTTGACGTTCATGTGCGTTATAAAAATTTTAAATAGATTTATCTGATTAGCCCGATTAGCTAGTCAATAATAATAATTTATTATGCTTTTAATTTTTTGATCGATAGATTGGCGGCAGCAGCCTAGCGCTAGCAATAACAATAACAGGCACATAAACAACATTTACAACAACAACAATGGCTGTTACTACAAATCTAGCTAACAAATTAAACAAAGCGTAGAGATATTAACGCCGAGGGTGCTGACTAAATTAAGACGATAATTGAAAAAATTATTTTCAAATTTTGATTAATGGCTAAACACTAAATGAAATGCGTGATTTTAAATATTTAACAGGAAATTAATTAATTAATATTTGTGTGTTTTTTTTTTTTTGTGGCTGAAAGCATTAAAATTTGGGTCAGAAATTTTTCTACAAAGTCTAATAGTAAAATACTCAAATAACACATACATATGTGGGTTCATAATAAAATTTTTTCAGAAAATTTAAAATCTTATGCATTGAATTTAATAATAAATTATATAATATTATTATTTAGGGATAACAAATCAAAAGACAAACCTGCTGCTTAAAGTTTAGTTTGCCGCCGCCAAAACAACTTGATCTTCCTGTGTACCGTAATTAACATTAACAACAACCACTGCTGTTGTATGCAACATCAAATTGCTGGCAACAAAAAACAAACGCTGAATTCAGTGTGCCATCATAATAAAGGGGAAGTTCACAACAGCGTATGGTGTCGATTATGTTGCAACTTCCTACGCATGTTGGCAACATTTAGTATGCCACATTAATGGTTTGTAATGCACAGAGTTGTAAGAGATTGCATATTTTGCTTATTGATTTAATGAAGTTTGAACAAAGAATGCAATTAGATAGAAAGACATAAATTAAATGCCATGAATGACGGTAAAAATGAATATTATTGCACTTAAAAATAAAGTAACTCTATGAGAAAAATAGTGCGATGAAAACATTTAAAAGAAAGAAAATTTAGAAACAAATTGATTTTTATTTTACCTATGCTTTTTTTGCCTTCGCATCGGAAATATTCTTCATTTAAAATGAAATAGTTGTTCTTGGCAGCCAGGATGTTGCTTTAAAGCACAACATCTGAGAGTATTTGTGGAAGAACCTCTTATATATTTTACCCACTATTTCTTAATTTTTACATACATTTCTTTTTTTTTTTTTTGGAGTTTCAAATTTTTCTTATGTCATCTCATTGCGTAGAGATTTTACTCAAAGAACAAAAATTGGAATTTGAGATTTTAAACAAAGTTGTTATTCACAAGGGTTATAGTACTTTTGATATTATGATTATTTTTCATAGCTTTTTATAAAGATTAAATTCTATTGAGCAATTGTCTTAAAATATATGAGGTTGTTATACTTTGAAAGATTTTTTAGCTCGAATTTTTACATTTCACATTGATTATGATTTACAGATATGCGTTCTCTTATAGTTCTGACTTCACCGCGTTATTGATATAAGTCGATTTTTTGTTTCTGTCTTTCTGCTGTTTTTGCGCTTTAGCAGCCCACACAAGTAGACTAATAAATTGCTTAAGTCAAGTCAATGAAAAATTCGTTTCTCCTTACTTAGGGTTCAAAAATTAATGGTGCAACATACAAGAAAATTTTCAACAATTTCGTCTTTTTTACGGAAAAGGTACTGCACAATCTTTAAAGCACTCATCTTCATTCATAAGCACACAACATGTAGTGACCAACTTCTGAAGTATAAATGTAACTCATTCATAAATTTCAGGCAACACTAAGCAAACGCTACAACAACAAACAACAGCAAATTTTACACGTAAATTGGCAATACTCATAACTCAAGTGTTGTCTGAGCTGTCGTTGTCGTGCAACGTGCAATGGCCAAATGGCATCAGCAACAATCAGTAACAAGCAACAGCAACAAGTGCAGCCGAAACACAAAAATCTGCAAGAAAACAAACAACTACAGCAGCAATAAAAACAATAACATTGGCAGTACGAGAAACGTGCTGCTTCGGACAAATGTTGCTGCCGTTGCCAGACGAGTAATGTTGCTTGCATGACAGGCAGCATTTTATCTTTTTTTTTTTTCGTTTGTTTTGCACTGCTCAGTTTATCTTCGCGCAAGATTCTAACATTTTTGTGCGAAAATTTCTTTTTTTCCTCTTCTCGTAAATAATAAAACGTACGCGCACTCATCATCAAGATCAAGTGCGCAATTTTTCGTTGCTGTTGATGACTCCGTAGGTGATGCTGTGTTTGTATTTTACTGCAACATGTATATACGTGTGTTTTTTATGGGTGCACACACACGTGTGTTTATTTGTTTGAGCCAGAAAAGAAAAATAGGTTTTCATTGCTATGCCAGACGCGTCAAAGTTTACGGAAATACTAAACGTTGTCAAATGTTTGCTTTTCGCAAAGTTAAGTACATATGTATGCATAATCATGTGTGTGTAAAGGGTGTAAGTGTGAGCAAGAGGTATTATGACTTGACCTAAATCTGGACTTAAAAATTTTATTTCTGGTGAGATGCGCAAAAATTCCATGCACAGGTATTTTTTTAGTGCCATGGCTTTACTTTTAAGTCAGTTTAATTTTAAGAGAATATTTTTTATATTTATTATTTATTCCACTTAATGTTGAATTTGAGCAAAACTAAAAGAAATCATTGAACAAATCTTACTTTGAAGTCTCTCCATTTCGAATTTAATGAAATTAATTACAATTTACGTACCAAAAAGTGAAACGAAACGAACTTGATTTATTTGTGACATTTTCATCATGACAACAAATTGACAAAAGTGCAAATGAAATAAATCAGTAACAATAAAGTTAATAAAAATTAACGCTAAGAACCACAATCAGCAACATGCATTTATTTGTTGTTGTTGCGGCCTTTGCAGTACTTCCACTTTATGCAGTAGTGAAAACATTAAATGCTATTTATGAGCCACCATAAGGCACAAAATTAAGCACTAAAGTGCTTAATTGTGTTAATGGTATTGCAATACAGCGGCAAAACATACTCGCATACGAAATTTCAGATCAGTAACAAAAAAAAAAAAGGAATGGACAACTTCAATTAGCGGCAGCAACAACAGCAATGGACATTAACACTACTTAAGTGTTGTTTTAAATTTAACACTGTTAAGAAACATTAGACGGTAAGCGTCTGTCTGTCTGTCTGTCTGTCTGCCTGCCTGTGTGATGTTGGCAATTGAACACTATTAAGAAGAGTTTGTGCTTCTAAAAATCTGCTGTTAGTAATAAACATTTTCTGTAAAAGTTACTTTCTTGAATAGTTTCTACAAAAAGTTGTATTTGTATAGATTTTGCATTTTGAGTTTTATGTAACGACAATCCAACAATCATTTCGAGTACTGGCGTCTTATGTGTTAAGACTTAATATCTGTTTTTAAGGTTTGAAGAGTTTTTATTCCTGGTTTTAAAGAGCAACAACAAAACAAATTTTACAAATAAAAATTTAAAAAACAAAAGACTTAAGCAATGAACTCACTAATCACATCAATGTGCCACATACTCGTACACCAAAAAAACATTTTTTTTTTTCAAGTTACAACATCAGAATTTGTCAGTTGTTTGTTGATTTGTACAAACAGCAACAGCAAAAACTAACAAGAAAAATTAACAAACAGCACACACAACACAGTGGCAGCTAAAAATCTGTAACAATTCAAATCAAATTGAAAAAATTGTCAACGATAATGCAAACCAAAAAAAAAAAAAACATTACACTGCAACAACACCAGTGACGCTGGTGATAAATGAAAAAATAACATAAAAATTTTAAATCAAAGCTCAACAAATGGTTTTTAGATTGTTGTGCATTGATTGGCAGACATTGAAAAAAAGTTAAAAAAAAAGACATCGCAAGTGGTGAAAAATAAAACAATTTATGTAGATCGAAGTGTAACGGTGACAATATGTCACATGCTGTCACATGTCAATGATATTTAAAAGTAGTTTTTGTCATTGGTGTTTTTGTTTTTACTTTAGTTTTCATTGCAATTGTTATCTCTGCTGCAGCTGACTGCCTGCCTGCCTGCACGCTGCTGACTAATGCAAAGTAAATTGACAAATTTGTTAAAATACTGTCGGAGAGTAATATTAAATAAATTTTAGTTTTATTTAAAATTTTTATATATTAAACATTTTTTTAAAATAATTTATAATTTTTGTTACTTTGCGGCTCTTTCTGATTTCCTTTCATAATTAAAAGTTTTTTTAGCAGCACGTGCGTGTTGTCGATTGTCATCACTGTGATTTATTTTCTGCAGCGTTTAAGCTAACACTGAAAAATGCAGAAAATAAAAACAAACTGAAAACCAACAACGACTCGATGCCACCACAGCAATGACAAAATCCTAAGTTATAAGCAGGATGCTTATCACTGCAGCGCAACGTTACTTACAATTAGATTTATGATCACTTTAGTTATGACAGTTTCAGTGATGACAGCATATCACACACGCTTTTATGCTACAAAAAGAATTTCTCTGTTATGTGTACGAATATGTGTAGTACGTGCTCTTAGATAACTAAGACTTTTCTTTAAAAGTTAGTTTGTGAGCGCTGTTGGAAAAATATATGAAGTTGAAAGAACTTTTCAGTCGGTCTTTTAAATCCGAGTTTATAGAAATGTAATTTTTTAATTTTATTCAATTTATTGATACTAAAATATATTGTGATTACAGAAGACTTCCTCCATAAACTTTTCTCTTACCGAAATATGTTTTAAAATAATTTAATAACAAAAAAGTTTGATATAGCGCCTAGACTACTCATCATTCCTTACAAGAATTTAGTAAGAAAATTTTGTTAGTATTTTTTTCTGCGAATATCGCTTATTTAAATTCAGCACTTACCATTTTATTTACATAAAATTGTCAAGAGCTTGTCTCTAAGTAAAACTTTAGAACTGACGTTGCTAGCAATCAATGGCCTTAAGCATCATTTTGAAGCAAAGAATCTTGAAGATAATCAAATTATCTAAAGTCTTTGGCACAAATATGTGGCGATAACTTTTTTTCGAGTACCTATAATAAGAACAAATTATAAATATTATTGCATATTTCTATCAAATAAAGAAACTTAAGTGCTCATCGTACTCATTAAATGGTATTATATGTGCTATATTCTAAAAGATCCTCTATTGAAAATAGAGTTTTTCTTGGCTATGGCTATGTCTTATGTCTGACAAGGTAAGGCAAACTTCTGATGTTAAAATCGAAAATATTTTGCTACTCATACCACTTATTATTGGTAAATAGTGTCACCTTTTCTCAAATTATTTATTCTTTTTTTATTCTCAAAACCTTTCTCAGTTTCTTCCAAACTTTTTTTTCAATTCTAAAGAAAAAAAATTTAAAAACAAGGCTTTATATTTTCATGAAAATAGGAATAGTGAACAAGATATAATTTTGGCAAATGATGTCAAAATCAGTCTCTAAACGGTTGAGAATATATTTTCAAACAGAAATATAAGCCATATCATAGCGACACAATAAACCGCTTTTGATCAAACCCAGAGCTCAGATTAAGTTAATTTGTATGTGCTAGGTACGACCAGTTTCCAACTGTCTTTGATTTCAAATAGCAGTAATTTTTCCTTTTCCTTTTTTTGTAACCTTTTCAAGACAAATAACTTATAAATTTCAATTTAAAATTTCAAGAAGATCTGTAAGAAATTGGATCGAAATATTTTTAGGAGCATTTCAAAATTAACTTTGAGGCCTACTACAGTGACCCAAAATAATACCTCTGCTCTTCATGAGTCAAAACATAAAACTTGCTGCTTGAAATACAGAAGATCTTTATTTATTTTTCTTTCCATTTCCTTACCTAAGGCTTAACAATAAATTAGCAATTTACATCTACGATTGATCAAAAATCCAAATAAAGTAGAAAACCGAGAAGAAATCTAATAAAATCGTGCAACTTCTTACATTGCATTTAGTGAAAGGTATTAAATTACAAAAACAATAATGATTTTTGCTACCATTGTTGTAACAATTGCTGTTGCTGTCGCTGACGATGATGATGATGTTTTTGCTATGTACTGCTCGTATTATTGTTGCTGCTCTTATTGGCTTATTTGTTATGTCCTGACCAGCGACATTTACATTTGTGGCAACAGTAGTTGTGCTCGCAGTTTTGCTTGCAACAAGTGCACAAGCAGCTACAATTACAATAACAATTTACACGATGCAAACCGTGACTTTAATTTTATTTTGTGTTTGCGTTTCATTTGTCGTGTTTTTATACAATTTAACATTTTTCTTACAACAACTATTGCTGCTGCTACTGCTGCTAACATTTGCTTCTTCTCTTTGGAAAATCTAGATTTTGTGCGCAGCGTGCTAGTGCACCAATGTAGCAGAGGAGAAATCGATTAACGTTTGCCGCAAATAAATTTTTCTACAAAATTATAATTTCGTTTTATTTTTTTGTGGTTATTTTTAATTTTGTTTTTTTTTATTTTATTTTATTTTATTTTATTTAATTTATGCCAAATTGGTTTTTTCGAACATTTCGTGCTGATTTATTGCAAGCGAAAGTAATTAGCTTTAATTTTACAGACATATCAAAGGAATTGCAAATAAAACGCCATGAAATCTATGCAACAAACAAAAGACTTAGGACGCAAACTTGCTGTTGTTAACATGCCTTTGCATTGCATGCTCGCTAGTGGTTTTATTATAATTTTTTTATTGTTAATATTTCATTGATTCTGTTTTATCAATTGCATAAATGGCAACCAATACCGTTATTTTTGCCATATTCGTAAAAATTGTTATTGTAATTGTAACAGGTGTCGTTAGTTGAACTTTGCGTTAACCTTTGCTAAATGGTTATGTTGTCTTGTGTTATGCTGTACGCTGCATTTGGGCAAATATTTGTAAGCGAAAAATGCAACGTTATTTTTTGTGATTGGAGTAGTAAATATAAATTTTGTTTTTTTAACTTAAAGCCACGAATAAATTCAACATATTGCTAAAAATTTTAATGAGCGACCTTTGACCAAATCAAATAAAAGGATTAAGACAAAGCCGAAACTTCACTTTAGGATTATTTCAACTATAATTTAAAGGCAATAATAACAAAAATCAGTTACTTTCTTAATATGAACTACTCAAAATAATACTTCCCATATACTGAGTTTTGTCACAATAGATCAAAAACTATATGTTTTCATTAAATTTAAAGAATATAGACTTCTTAATATATCCTGCCAACGTAAAAGTTAAGCAACATATACCAAAATTTTTTGTAAAAGTTTAAGTCCTCTTAAAGATTTTTAAATACATAGCTGAAATGCACTACTAAATAAAGGTCGTGATCATGCCGGTATTAATTTCGATCTAACACACCTCTTGAATGTGATTACATTATATCATTATAGCTATATTATTATATCATATAGCTAAATTTGATCATTAAAACGAGGTATATGTTTACCTTTGGTAATGTTTATTACGGAATCTCATATTCTTTCACTTTCCAGGAGAAAAAATTCATTACGTACATTGCATTGGTCGAAAACAAAATAAATAAATGATGCAAAGTTTATGAAACAGCATATTGTGCACTCGTTGACATTAGAATCTGTAAAAAAAACTAAAATCTTTACTTATGTAAATGTTAAGCAATTCAAAGCAACATTGAAGATATACAACATGATGAACAATGCAACTGATGTGACTTATTGTTGGAGTAACATAATGAAGAAAAAGAGCTGAATTTAAAAAAATGACATTACCAGCAATAGCACCTAGAACTGCTGAAAATGTCTTACAAATTCAACACAGCAGCAGCATTGACAACAACAACATTTGGTAGCTTTGAAGATAATGTATTCTTTTTGCTTCTTAAGAATTACATGCAACGTTTTTAAAAGAACAGCGGAAAATTAAAAAACCATCATTTATCATAATGTTAATGATGGAATTTTTTCAACTCTACATATATACGAGTATTAGAGTGAGGCGAAAACTCTTTGCGTTTTGGAAAATTAAGCATGAAAAAATTCTATAAGTTAAAAAGTCTTAATAAGCACAAATATGTTAACAAAGTCAATATAAGTATTTTGAAAAATCCGAAAAAATATTTAACAATGTTAAGAAAAGTGAAAAATATCAATATTATTTTCTTAGTTTTTGTTATTTCGATGACACAATAAATCGACCCATGAGAATCAAGTTTGCTCATTAGCAAATATATCTCGACCTTCCATCTTCTGTCAAGGTTGCAGGCAAAGTTTGGGAGACTTCAACCGATGTGACTGTTAATCAGGCATGCCCAAAGCAACTTTTTCACAAAGTTTCCGATCTGTTTCGCTTAGACAAAAATTTCATTATTGTCACTCCTAAGCTCCAATTATAATTATGACCGATAAAAAACAAAACTCTCAAATGCCTGTCTCAAAATAAATCCCATTATTGGAGAAAATCAAGCGTAAATATTAAACTTTTAAATTGATTCGATAAAAGCGACTAAAATGAAAATTAACAATTAATTATGTAATTAATTAATTAGATACGCTGCCAAAGATCAGCGCAAGACACAGCACGTAATCGAAATTCGAATTCTTCCCACTACAATTTTGGTAAAACGGCCGGCACCAAAAGTGGACATAATTTTATTCATTAGTTGCAGTAGCGCAGTGAGAACGCCAACAGCAACAACGACAAAAACAACGACGACGACTTAATTGACGCACTACTGTTGCTGTTGCTGTTGCGTACCATTAAGGGAGTTACAAGTTCGAAAATGAAATGTTTCTTAGCCAAATTTGGTAGGAGGAAAAATTAATTAGGCAACACGCTAAAAGGCGGCGCTTAGTGTCGGCAACACTTGCAGCGGTAGTGTTGACAATTTTATTTATTTTATTGTTTTTGTATTTGAGATGACTTTTTTATGGCCAATCAGTAGCTGTAATTAAAATCGATCGCTTAAAAATTGACATGATAGTAACGGTGTTGGTATTACCAAACACGTCATAGCTGTCAAAAGTCAAGCTGTCACAATGGCTGCGGCAACAGTGAAAGATATTAAGTAACCGTTTGACAGTTGAACGTTAGATGGCGCTGTTGTTTGTACCATACATACATGGGACATAATATTGTCACCAAAGGACAGTTTTTAAATTAAAGTTAATTAAAAATTTATTCAGGCAGGTTAAAATTCGGCAAAAACTTTCACAGAAAATTGAACAAAAGTTGTGTTAAAAAAAGATGCCTAAAAGATTGCAAGTATAAATTGCATGTGACCATTTTTCAGAAGCTAAACTAAGTGGCAGCTTTTAACATTGCATACTTTTTCGAGCTTTGTTTAATACTTCAGCATTTGTTATGGCCTTGCCAAGTGGATAAATATAAGTAAATTTAAAGTTAAATGATGTTGAATGTAGTAATAATAGCGCTTACCGACTTCGACAGCTAATCAGAAATATTGTTATTTTGCAGCAATGTTTGCATTACAACAACAGCAATACACAACAGTAACAAAAACTTTAAATAAATTGTCAAAGCAACAATTAACCGTTCTAAATAAAGCAGGAAAAAAACCTACAACTAACAATCATTGCAGCCGTCCAAATAAGGTCACTCGGTCGTTGGTTGGTTTGGTGACTACAAATGCAACCAAAACAAAGTGAGGGTGTTATCTTTGGTCTCGCCAAAAATTAGATACCCTACACTGCATAAATACGCGTAAGAAATACAAATTTTTACTTTGGAAAAGTCCACATGCTCAGACCTGAACTCACACACAAATTTCTAATGCAATATTTTATCACCGAGTGTACATCGTGTTTTCGAGATTTTGCTTGTACTGTCCCATACCCTAAGTCAAAATCAGTCCCCTTTTTGCTTAGTACTTAACAAATCATTCCTAGTGTTTATTTGGAACAATTTTACTTTAGGGGCGATGCTCCAAAATTTTTTTTTTTTTTAGAAACATTTACCCCCTAAAACCGAATCTGAAAAAAAAGTCTGCCTCTTATGGCTTCCGAGATAAAATTGATCAAAGTTGAAAATATCATGTACCCCCCCCTCCCCCCTTGTATAATAAATTGTGCAACAATTTTTTATTATTTATTTCTGATTTCGTCTATCCGTGGGATAGAACTGAAAGTGTAGCCAACACACCAAATCGCATTTCTGTAATCATGACTTCTATGGACAGGCGGACGAACAGACAAACAAACGGACAAACGCAGTTTAAAATTATATGTATATATATTTTGCTACTCCCACCACGCCCTTTATATGAAGTACAAACAGAAGTATAAAGTGAATATACCCAGTGTGTAGGGTATAAAATAGAACCAATTGCATTTTCAATTTATACGCGATTAGCAGCGTGCAGTAGCGCAGAATTGTGGAAAAAAATTAAATTGAATTGCATTGAATTGAATGGAAACTGACAGTTCGAGACGAATATCAGCGTCTAAAGATCTCTAATTAAAAACAATATTTCTTGTATAAGCCGCCTCTAATGGAGACAATGAACTACATTTTTCGCCACACCATCCCACTCCAACCCGCTTCTGTGCACCGTCGTTTAACCATTTAAGACGATGCCGCTACGCTTTCTTTAACGTAAATTAAGTGAGCAGTTTTGTTTGTTGGCCAGATATCAATGTTGCCATACTAAGTCAAAGTCCAATAGAAAAACCCAGCAATATTAAGTTAAAGAGTCCATAGTTAATCGTGATATGAATAAAATTTTTGATTCATATCACGCTATCGTTTGGCAGTTATAGTATAGAAATAAGGATTGCAGTTGCAGCTACCATTCTTGGTTAGAGTTGTCTCAAAGCCATTGCAGATGGGTAGTTGTTTTGTTGGTGGGGTGGCATTCGCGGACTAGTGGTTTCGTCTTGGACTTATAACTATGAATTTGGATTTATCCTACGAGTAGTTGAGCGGGTGGTTTTTTGACAACATTTTAATGTCTTATGTTATTGCGCAATATTTTTTTTATTGACTGCATTGCTGCTGTTCACTGATTTATTAAGATAGCCTTGTTTGTTATCTAGCTCAGCTTAAAACGTAACATTATTGTACTCGCTATAGTTCAGTGAGATTTTATTGAATTTTTAATTAAACAAAAGTTGGATCTACTTCAAAATAGACTTTATTATTTATGTACGATAAGCTTAAGCCGTCGGCCAAAAAAATAATGGCAACTGTTTTTCGGATGCACAAGAAATGATTCTAGCGGTTAGTGGCAAAAATTTTATAGATAGGCTGGACCGATTTGAGGCAAAGTTCAAACAAAACTAGTCGTAAATGGCGAGAAAAAAATGTTTTTTAACAGAACAACTTACCTTATCAGAATTTTACTAGGATTTGCTTCCTTAAGGACCATTTTCTCGAGGTTTTTGTGATGATTATCTGATTCTATACTTAAAGAAGTATCTCAGTGGAAAGAGGTTTGGGGTTTATAATGAAGAATAAATAAATGTTATCCTAAAATTTTTTATTTTTCTATCTACACCGAATACTTTTCAGTCCGCTCTCATATATTTGCCACTATTGTATTGTATTTTTGCGGATAGTGAAAAAAAACCACTTTAAACTTAGTTACTAAGTATTGAAATTTGAAAAAAAACCATTAGCTTTGCTTTTATTTTAAAACAATATGTAGAGCATAATAAAATTGATGTAATTGATTTTCACTGCAATTGCGTAAAAGGGATTTAACTGCACGTTTATTAAACGATAAAACCATATAATAAACATTAGAAAATCAACAAACATACAATTACAATGCAAAAACCACACAAGATGCTTCATAAACCTATGGAGGCTGTAAACGAGTATAACATAATCCACTGACTGTTTTGCACACCAACTACTCTCCTTACCACCACTTGACGAAATTTCGCCTTTGAAGCAAATCGATTGCATTGACCAAATCATTATGGAAAATCTTTATTATTATTATTTGCAATAATTCCTCTAGCAATTGGGCATCTTTGGTATACTAAGCTGATGCACAGTTTTCATAGCTATGGTCAATGAAGAACGACGAGCTAAAGTGCATTGGTACTCAAAGCTGGCAAAACAGTTTGTAAGGCAATTTGCCAAAGTTAACAAATAAGCAAAAGGCAGAAAAAAGTGCAAAAACAAAGAAGAAAAAATATTGAGAAAGTTACTGTCCATTCTTTGGTTACAGCAACAAAAAAAAAACAACGAAAACAGCTGTTATTATACAATAGCTTTGTTCACTTGGGATCGATTTATCTATGGAATTACATATTATGTATCGATATATGAAAGTCAATATCTCCATTTCGATATTTCAATCAAAAGTTTGATCAACGCAAAGTTTCTCAATGGTATTTATTGAAGCAAGGGAAATTATGCAAAATTTATAAAACATTTTCTAAATACTATTTGATTTTTCGCGTCTTAGCTATTCGAAATGATAATTCAATTTTTTATTTTGATAACAAAAGCATTATTTAATACAGCGATGGGCAAAACACGAAAATTGAGCCTTTTGTGGCTCATTACAACAAACAAGTCGCTTTTCTTAAGATAAACACATGCACTCTGTTGCGAATATTTTTATCGTTGTGGTTTGTTATTGTTACATCATTTAAACAAAAAATACAAAAACCGAAGTGAGCGAATAAGGAAACTAAACAATGCGCACATTGAGAACAGCTTCTCTCGCTTCAGCTTCATTTGATCAGTGTAGTTTTAGTACTACGCTCAAGTTGTTCTTGTTTGATATTTGGAATTGCCATCTGGTTTATAGCTAAATTTTTTTTTATCGAAATCGATATGGTATGGTTCATTCCTGTTGTTGTAATTTTTGTTTTTGTTGTGAGTGGCTCTTGCTTCAAAAATTTTGCCCATCTATGATTTATACAAAGTGAAGTTAGATTATTAGAAACAGACAGCTGCAGCGCTTAGCTTTCGCGAATATCATCATTTGAATGGATGAAGCTGAACTCAATTTTTATAAGCGAGCTCTGACAACAAGCAAGGCCCATCTTTCTGGCGCCGGCAACAAACAAAATTGTCACTACTCGGGCACCGATAATCCTAATGAAACACCATTGCATTATGACAAAAAGTCTGTTTTGGTCGATGTTTGTGTTACCGCAAATGCGTTAAAAAATTTTTTTTAAATCGAATTTTTTTTATTAATAAATTTACTAAATCAAAAAACTTTTTAATAATTTTGATAGTTTAATTATTATTATTGAGATTTTTGTAGCTCTGATGTCTTGGTAATTTTTTACAGCTCTATGTGATTTTCTTTTATTTATTCATTTGAATTTTGTTTGATGCCCAGTGCTGCAGGTCACCTCCGATTACATCATTGCCTTATGCAAGATCAACTACGGTCTAAGCGAAATTGTATTTTGCATTAGGAAAAACAAAAAAAAACCCTCATCTAAGTTCTTCTTATTTTTTGGCGATTCCGCCCTCTCAACCACCTTCAACAGAGGTTTTTTTTGGTGACTCCACTAGCAATTGTCCTGTGCCACATATGTATGGTATGTACCCGTATGTTGAAATCTACACCCCCGTGGTCGTGTAGATTTATGCGCGATTTTATGTTGCAAAATATTCTTCGATCGTATTGTTATTTTTTAAGCGCCATACCCGCCGCAACAGCTTTGTACCGTATGTTGTGGAAACACACAACTTGGTCTTTCTTTTGGCCTGTGCTGCAGTGCACTCTTCCATCGTCGCATCATCCTTTGGCGCTAGCAATGCCAAACAAAGAGTCACCATTACAAGACAATGGACACTTCTGCTGGCAACATTGTTATTGTTGTTGTTTTGCGTCGATGAGATACATTATCTGTTTGTATGCCAGATATTGTATCTGTACATTGAAATTATGTATCTTTCAGCTTTTCACCGCCTTCAATTTTAGTTTGTCCTGGTGGTGGCTTAGCTGTCCGTCGGTTTTGCAGATATGTAACTTTCATAAAAATGATTTGCCTGTGTAAGTATGTGTGTGTATCTTTGTGAATCAATATTTCTCTTAATTTCGTGGTGCATAAAATGAATGAATTCTTTGGGAAAGATTAAAATTTTTTTTAGTTCTTATCACTAAAACGAAATCTTTAATTGTTTGTATTGAGAATACAGTAGGTTAAAATCAAAAAAGTTTGCAATATTTTATTTTCATCGGACTTGGGGGCAGGGGGGGGGGGTTGATATAAACTATCTTCACTTTTGAGTTTTCTTATGAAAAATTAGAATTAAAATTGTTTTTCTTGCTGTCGCTTCATTTTAGCTCTTGAAAGGTTTTTTTCTAATATATCATGATCAAAAATAAATATATTTCTTGAGAAGCTTCTTTTGAGGAAAGCTTTTGTACCGTAAACACAATATTTTCATTGCGACTATTCTATGGACATCCTTCCATAAGCACACAAATATGAGTAACAAGAGTCTGTTTTATCTTTGCATAAATCTTAAATCATTCTACTTTTATCAATTTCAATTTGTTCCACTGTCGATCTTACACCCACTCTTAACAATTTTTTCCATCCAATAAATGCAATCATGACATAGAACTTTGCATCTTAACCCGAAAATCTGCTCATGGTGGTCCTTTAGCTACATCCCGACACAAATTCATTAAGGCACATGGCACAGTGCACATCATCGCCAAAGCGGCAGCGCCAGCAACAACAACAAACAACAACAGTTCCTTACCACCGACAAGAGATCAACAATTGGCGATTATTTTCAGCGTTTATTTTTTTTTTATCGAATCACAATAGGATATGGTGATGCCTATGCCAATGTCGAAGGAATTAAGGAATCAAAAAGATGCGCGCACATTGCCAACTATTTACAACATACTCAGCACAGGAGATATGCGGCGGCAAAGGTATAGGTACGATATACCTCTACTCATAGTCAGATCTACATCTGCTGTGCTTCACTTAACCCGAACATGACTTCCTGCGCCTGCAGCGTTGCTTCAAACTGAATATTGACTGTTGGGTTGTTTTTTATTGCCGTTGTTGTTGATGTTGCTGTTGCTGAAGTTGATTTTGTTGATGTTGAATTTGACTTGGAATTGGACGACTGACAATGAGTGGATTTTGAGTCCATTGTTTAGTAAGCGGGAGGCTTAAAAAAAAGTCTGAGTTGAGGCGGACAAATACAAAAAAGAAAAGCTCTTTACACAGACAATGCGACGGCGATGACGACAATTTGTTTTTATTACTGTTTGTTGTTGTTTTTATTGTTGTTGTCGCTGTTATCTCTCGTATAGGCGCAGATTAATATCTACTAATGACAGGTTGCACAAAATTGGTAATTTGTTGGCAATTTGTAGATAAATTAAAGCAACATCCAAGTGGAAGGCGGAGAGAGGATGGAAAAATAACTTGTGTATGGGCATTTCCACGAAAAATTATGTTTTTGTCCCGTGCGAACGCCTTGGTTTTTTGCAATTATCTTGAAAGTGAAAAATTGCCCAAAATCTACCTTTGCACCAATTATAAAGCTAATTAGGAGCTATAATTTAAGCCTATTGTCAAAATAAAAATCCGTTTATTTTGACTTCTTTTTACTTTAAGTGCGAAGTTTTGCTAACATTTCTTTCAGCTCTTGCTACGATGCAAATTTTGCAAGAAATGTCAAAAGTGGTGACTGCGAGGGCCCTCCATGATTTCCTGATTTTACCTCTCCCAATTACTTCTTTTGGAAGTACTTGAAGGAATAAGTGTAACCCTACAAGCCAGCCACAACATCGATGCTTAAGGACAGAATTCGTGTACAAATTTACTTAAAAGTGCTGGTCAGAGGCTGCCACTCAACTGATATTATATAATGATATAGACCATATAACCAATCAATGAGATAAAAAGTAAAAAATTGTATTTCATTACTAAAAACAAAACATCTACCTGGAACATGAAACGCACCCTGCATATATTTTATGGGAATTAATGAAATAATTACTGTTTTCATAAAATATATAATAAAAATATATAATACAAAATATATAATATATAATAAATTACTAACAAAGTTTTTGATCGTAGTTATCTGTACAGAGAAAGAATTTAATTTATTCGCATTTTCTGTTTATTAAATCTTATAAGTGATCTCTTGAGAACAATCCTAAGTAGAAATAGAAAAAATATTTTAATGAATTTGTGATAGTTCTTTAAAGTATCAATATTTTTACAATAATGCGCTATATCTGGTTTTTGTTTAATTTTTTTAATTTCAGTTCTTTGTCCAATTATCAAAATCCAACTTTTTGTTTATAATTTCGAGAGATTTTTCGCAGGAAAAAAATAGATAAGCAACACAAATTGCAGTTCATATTTTCGATAAAGCATTAAGTACTTTGTTGACTTTTCACTCATCTAATCAGGATACCTCACTGCGTACACACACACACACACACATTTATGCGTCTACCGCCATTGCAAATGCAAAAAGTGACAGCCCACACTGTCATTTATTTCTCACTGCCGCCGCCGCTGCTGCTGCTGTTGCTTAAATGGTTTATTAGCCATGTTTGGCTATCGTTGCAATCTTAGCTTTGCATATCTGCGGCACCATCTGCAAAACATCATGATCATCGTCATCTTTATGATGATGCCTCATCATAATCGACAGCAAATGTAGCAACAAAAGATTTGCAGACAGTTTTAATTTAATAACGCTGAGATATTCATAGGTACCACCAATGACTACCACCATAAGAAAAGAAAAACTATCAAATTGCAAATGGCAAAAAAACAACAACAGCAACAACAACAACAACTACTTCCATCATCTTTTTTATTTAACGGATTAAGGCAGCGATTGATATTTATCGTGTTTTTTTTTTAATAGTTGTTGTTGTAATAGCTCTTATTGCACACTTAAGTGCCACGCAAATTGATGAGGTGTTGGTTGTGCATCTTGTTTCAGTTGTTTGTTGTTATTGCTTACCTACTTACTACCTCACCAACAGTGGCAGTTGTTATTGCAGTGGTTGTTTTTGTTTTTCAAGTTATTTTTATTCAATTTATTTAATGGCTTTAATGCTCAAATTTATTGGAGTTTTTCTTTTCTCATTGTGCTTATCGTAAAGCACTTCCGATCTGCCATTTGTGTCACGTTAAATTGGCTTTTAACGCACCTACGCAAGTGTTCAAATTTCAAGTTTTTTACTTCAATTTATTTTAGTTGGTTTTGTCTAGCGTAGTTTCGGTGGGAATTAGTTTAAAAATAGTTGGTGACATTAAATGTGGTGGATTGTGGATTATGGTTTTTTATAAGAAACTTATTATTCGTCGATTTCTTAAATAAAAATCTGAGTCTCACACATTTTATAGAGAGTGCTGAGGGGAGCTCGAAAATTTGTTTAAAAAAATTATTAAAATTAGCATACCTGAACTGAGATTGGAGTCTATAACCGCTAGATTGATTTTGCGGTTCACTACCACAGCGTTAGAGCACCGCTATTTTATAAACATTAGGTAATTGAACCAAATGAAGGTCCAATTTTGGATTCAGCTATCCAAACAGGTGATTAGAATCAAGCACTAAAATTTTTTTTAATTTTTGGTACCCGGTATTGCTATATCTATACAGAAAAAACGATTATATTTGATGAGAAATATTTTTATGTTTAATCCTTTTTAACGCTTTGGCTATTTTTTGTTTCTAATGAAGAAAGTTACAGAAAATGGCAATTCCGAAGTAGAAATCATAAGTTTTTCTAAGCTTTTTCAATACTTCAGTTGTACAGATTAATATAGGAGATGCAATCTGCACAAATGGGCTTTATCTTGCAGAATATAATTTTGAAAAGGGCAAAAAATGTCGTTAACTTTCGATATTGGTGATTTTGAGATTATGTTGGATTATGACATGGGGTATCTTGCCACACAGTATCTATTCGGTTTAAGATCAAAAATCTCACGTAAGAGTGCTAGTGCCGATTTGAAACGACAAGATAAATCAAGTTTCATACATACTTATGTATCAATGTATGTGAAGCATATCCCGAACCATTTTTAGCAATATTTTAAAATTTCATATGTCTAGTACTTTCTTGAATAAAAAGTTTTTAAATATTAAAAAAAAACTGTCCTGCATTTTTCTCAAAAAATACTTTATAAGTCTTATTAAAAATAAACAAAAAGAATTCTGACAATTTTTCTTCTCATGAAAATTAAAAAAAAAATATTTTTAATCAAATTTGTTATAACATTTTTAATATTCAAATTAATAAACATTAAATTTTAAGCTCAAAATAGCCAAATTTATCATTAGCAATTTGAAATTTCAAACTAATTAGCTAATACCGCTGAATTCGCTGAATTAGATCCCCAACCGAAGCTAATTGCATTTGACAAATTTGATGCTTCAGTTAGCAAAAAAAAACCTTGCAAGCCATAGCAAAGCAGCTTAAAATTAAATATTTTCCTCTAATTTTTCACTGCACTAATTGACAAAGAAATATATTTAAGCATTGCAAATTGTCTTATACAATTTTTGGAATTTTATACTTTAAGCTCTCTAAGGACAAACTTCAGTTAAATAATAACAGATTTACATTTTAAGCGAAATATGGTATTTGTAACAACTCAGAGTAAAAATTCAGCTGACAAAGTGCAATAAATTAAAGTAGCGTGCAACGTGTGTATTTGTTTAACACAAATATTAGGGTGAAACTTGCAAATTGTGCGGACATAGGCAAAATCAATGTGAAATAAATTTTTTAAAAAAATAAATTGTCGAAGATTTTATAAAAAATTGCCAAAACAAAAAATTTGTAAAAAGCAAGACAAGATTTATCCCATTTGAAATCAGTTGACATCGACTTTTAGATATTTTTCCTTTTACAATTACCTATAAAGCTCGATTTCATTATCGCTTCCTTAATAATTATCTTAATTTCATCCCTGGTTTTTTATATTTTAAATGACTGCATGTGCTTTAATTATAGTTTCTAACCACTAGAAAACCAACAGCTTACGGTAAAGATTTTCAATGAAAAAAAGTGAAACTCCTAAAGATTTTCAATCATTTCAAGGATATGGATGGAATAAGGTCTGATTAAAAATTGTGTACACTCACAATTCTACTTTGCATGGCTTTGAGGTATATGAAACTTAAATGATCTTTGCATACTTTACCCTATATGCGCAACGCAAATGTTGCTAACCTCATCTTGTTGTTGTTGCTATTGCCAAAAATTAAAATCTTTTAATTTATTCATTTTCGTATGCGACGCTAATAGCAGCGCATTAATTTATAGCAATTTAAATGACTTCAGCTGCGGGACCCCAAAAGAAAGAAAAACAACAATCGCAATGAAGGAATTCATTGGAATGTCTAAGTCTTATGCTTCCTTGATGTTGCAGCTTTTGCTCCTCGGATTCAGTTCTTTTATTTTTATTTTGTTTTTGTCTGTCGCATCGCCGCTGCTTGTTAATGATGCTCATAAATGTGTAGATTAAATTTACACCTGAATGGATTCCGATTACCTGATCTTAGCCAAAACACCAATACACATAATATACACACACACGCTTATGACTAGCATATTGGTTTCGCTTTTAATTTTTATTGCTTATTGGCTTGTTGTTGTATTGCTGTTATTCATTCGACAGCCACCTACAATTTATGTTTCATCTTAATGAAGCTTTAAAGTAAAGAGCGGGCATGCCAAATAATGCGTTGCCCCCTGAAAGTGTCATAAATTAGTATCGTGTGGCTTTTGTATAAATTTTTGGGGGCTTAAATTAAAACATTCTCGTTTTCATTTCAGTTGAAAAATGAAAGTTTATTTGTATTTCAGTATTTCGCTTGACATAGCTACATACATTTGTGTTTTGCGTTTGGTCAAGGCGTGTGCTTAGCATGTTGTGCTCAGATGTTTTTTATTCAATGTCACACTTTTCGGGAAGATTTAAATTTTTTTGCTTAAATTTAATTTCAAGCATTTTAAATTATCTCAGGAATATAGAACCGAAAAGGAAAATATTAGGGCCATCAACATATCCACCAAAAAGTGTGGGTCTTCAAATAAACTCAGCCAAAACTATATTTTAACCAAAATCAATTGAAAAATTATCACTACAAGCCTTTAAATTATTTTAAATTTGTTCGCCTATATCTCTTAAAACATGTACCTTAAGTCTTGCGAGCAAAAATTGTAGCTTAAAATTTTTCCCATAAAACAACGCTGAAATTTGTTACTGTAGTAGTTAAGTCTTTCACTTAAAGTGCCTTCTCAATTTTTACTGCTTTTATAAAAATGAAAATAAAAAATCTTTATTAGTTAAAAAACGTTCACATTTTCGAACGTGGTGACCTTGACACATGCTATGAAGGAGATAATTATGAATCAAATATGTCATCATATGGTTGCTCTTATTACCGATTAATGAATTATAAATACATTTTTTGTTAAACTTTTAAGACAGCCTTAGAACGTTCAAAGTTTAGAGCCACTTTCATATGAAATTAATACTGAGTTTGTATCAGTTTTTTATGCCGAAAGTCGTTTTAGTGTCGATACATAAAAAACTAAAAATTTAGCTTTATTTTTGTGACCATCTGAGCTTAAGACCACATTATAAAGGATGTCTAAAATTGAATTTTTTATAACTATGCAATATACATAATAATAATTTTATGTGCTGTTCCAAAATTCATTCCCTTTACGTTTTTGAAAGATTTCACTTTGAAAGTTTATAAAAGTCCTAAGCAGGGTTGCCAAGTGGCCGTCAACTGGATGTCAATTATTGTCTTATTTTAACAAACTTTTTCTGTGTGCTATACATATAATTTTCTTATTCAATTTTATTATTTTTTGCGATTACTCACTGTACAATTTTGTTTGTGTCTTAAAATACTTATTTTATTCACATATGAAGCCATTCTTTTTTTTATTGAATATCGAAAATATTGAATGGAAAATATCTAAACATCCCCATATTTATTTCTATGCGTAACAAGCGCGACAACAAATAGCATACGGCATTCAAAGAAAACGTAACCGAAAACTCTTGTCACGCATAAACGTAATTAAAATAAATGGCAAAATGTGTTGCATATACAACATCAACAAGAGCGCTAACAGCAATAATAATGCTTACAACAACAAATTGTTGTTGCAACATTACTAAATTAAGAACAATCACAAAAACAAAGCAAAAGGTAAAACAAAAATTTGCAACATTTTACTCAAGTTCGTAGCTTAAGTCTTTTGTTTTTAACACTGCCGCATGCGAATGCATGCATTTTCTTTTCTCCGTTTTTTTAAACTTTGTACATTAATTTGTTACATTTTTATGTCTCAATTGCATTTGCGCACATGTTATGCAACATGTTGCAAGCAAAAATTTATTGCATGCTAATTTGTTGTTGTTGGCGTTGTTGTGAGAAAAAAAGGAACTCATTTGCATTTGTTTGATTTCCTTTAAATTTTTTTTTTCATTTAAAGAAAATTTTTTTTTAATGTAAAAAAAACAACATCACCTATGTTGTTGCTCCAATGCTGACCATGAGTTGAACATTTTAAGTGCATTGTTGTGTGTGTGAGTGTATATGTGTTTTTTTTTCCCCCCAGTTCGAGTGTCATTTGATGGCAACAACTTGTCGCTGTTGACAGAAATTTTCTGTTGCAATTAAAAAAATATCTAATTTCTTTGCAGTGACAACAACAGCGGTCAACATAATGACATACGTATGTATGTAAGAGTGTTTGTTTGTATGTGCTTGTATCACTGCATACTTTTAATTAGCGCAGCAAGTTATTTAGCTCAAATTGTTGTGGGCGCGTGCACAAGTGACATTTTTGTGCAAATTTGTTTGGTGCCTTTGAGAGGGTGTCAACTTTTTTTCTGCAAAAAAAAGGTAACAAACTAAACCGGCAGAAAATTTTTAAGTACTGTCAAACATTGTTGCAGCTGAAAGTCATTTAAAATAAAAGCAAACTAAATTGGCGTTTACTTTATTATGACAAACGTACCACTTAAAATTAACTTTGAGTTGGTGTTTTCTTAAGTTCTTAAAACTAATCTTTTTTTGAAAATCAACAAATATTTGAAACTACTCATCATTATGAATTAAATTTAAGCTCTTCTAATAAATATTTCATTAAAGCTTAGTATTATTTTCCAGCTTAATTGGCCACCCAGCAATATTTAAAAAAAAAATTAAAAATTATATACACACTTGGGCTCATAAATCCCCACACAGTCGACACAGCATGACATCGCGACTCATTGGAGACCTTCTGTCAAATGCGCAACAAATGAGCGCACATGCATTAGTCATCAACATCATTATCATCATTTAAATCATCATCGTCATTATGATCACAAATGGCACGCTGTCGCACCAGAAAATAAAAGTGTTTTGCAATTAATTCGGCGATTTGTCAAAAATCATACAAACGCAAACAAACCAAATATTGTCGTATACACTGTAAAAATTTATCTCTAAAAAAAATAGAAAAATCTTTGAAAAATTGTCATCTTTGGAATCCATAGAGTATGAAACATTTTCAATTGATGTTTTTTGACTGCTGCTCAGCTTCACCGCTTTAAAGAGGAAAAAAAATTATACAAAAAATATTAGACTAAAGGTAGGAGATTATCGAATTTATAAAATTTGAAAATATTTTTAGACAAATGAAAATATGAAAAAGATTTGGCTGGAGCAGAAATAAGTTAAGAAAAAACAATGTTATTAGTTGATAATTTTAGAAATAAATAAACACAAAACAAACAATAAACTCAAACGAACTAACAATCCAAATATTTTTGGTTTTAAGTAAATATTTTTCTACATGTAAAATGACTCCGTTGCCGCACAAAAAAAAAAAGACTATGAGTGCTTTTAGGACTTTTTGGAACTCACATCTTTTTATGCAAATAATAAATAAAACCCACACATTGCTGAATTACTCCCCCTACCTACCACCAACAATGTGGCAACACTGTTGTTGCTATTGCACTGCTGTTGGTAAGCAGCCATTAGCATTAGAATCCATAAGACTTTAAATCGAAAATTAATTCTACTGCCACATACTTAATGTAACACACTGTGCACAGCGCATTGACAAGATTTGTTGCACAGTGTGGCAAATTGATTTAACATAGCACAAATTGCTGTTCGCTGTACATATATTGTGAGCAAGAGATTTATTCAATTTGGGCTAGATAAAATTCCGTTTAGTATTTTGTTGATTTAACCCACTGTCAGGCCATGTTGAGTTAATCTAATGAATTAAAGCGTATTTATTACTTTTGATTTTACTATTACCTTAAAATTTTTTTTTTTTTTTTGTTTTCTTCTCCTTAAATTTAATGTTTATGTACGTAAATGTGTTGAATGTGGGCTACTTTGTGCATTGAAATTTGAATGCAATTGAATGGCGTTGAATGAGTTAGTTGTATTGTGCGAAGCTACAAAATGATGGCCGCCCACAGTTCAAAATTCAGCGGCAAATTGTGAATGAGTAATAATGTAGCAGTGCGGCAAAAAAAAAATGGATTCGTTTAATTGTGCATGGCTTTATATGCAATCTTAAGTGAAAATGCTGGTTGAAGTAACAATTGTTGTTGCTGTTAGACAAATTTATTGCATTTCCCACGATGACACTTTCAGTTGGTGCTGCTGCTTGTTGGAGGCATGTCGATAAATGTTGCGCCCTCGCAATGCAAAAACGCATTAAATTTAACAGAACGGATAGTTTTGGCAGCTTTTTTAAAAGCTGCAATGCTGGTGTGAAATATCGTGACATTTTATGGAAAATTAAATTACAAATCGGTTCCGTATAGTGCTGTGCACAACAAACGCAACCGTGAAAATAGAAAACTTTATGAGTAAAATAGAATCCAAAACCTCTGCGTAAAATATGCAACTATTTAACAAAACACAAGAGACGATATTTATTTTATTATCGAGTTGAAACAAGTTTTCCATAAGTTCTAAGCAGAACTTTTTTTCTTTTTGGGCTTTATAAATAAAAAATTATATGACTTGATTTATGTCGCCTTAAGCTGTTATTTTTTTCGCCATAGATATCTAATTATAAAAAATTGTTTAAACTGGGGAAACTATGATTCTGAAGGTCATGGTTGCACAGAGCATGTGCGATTTAGAATGAAAAGTACAATATCTTACATAGCTATGAAACAGTAACTTTTGACAAATTGGTATGTAAAATTAATTTATATTGGCTGTTGCTGATGAAAAATTTAGTAAAATTGTATATGCAAAAGATATGCAACTGCTAAGCCTTATCTCGTCATAGTGTCAAATTACATATCTATCATGTTACGCGAAAAGTACCATGCCTTAAATATAATGTAATTCAATTTAGTGCAAAACACATGCAACTAAGAACAATTGTACTACCTCAAACTGTTTGCTTTAGTAAAAGCTTATAAAACAAATATTTATGTATGCTCTCAAGAACTATATAAATGTCTATGTAAAAAAATTTCCAAGCTGTCCACAACATATGCAACTACAAACAAAAATATTGATGTTTGTAGAAAAATGATTATAGGATTTAGTCATAATAAAGCTATCTATGAAAATTATTTGGGTTTCCTTCCACAACTGATACGTAATTATCGACGCGTGAAATGTCAGTAACATCTTAAATCAAATATGGATAATGACATTAGCAAAGTGTATGCATGAGATTATGCCAACTACCAAATTTATTCACAATACATTTTAGACAAATGTTATAACTTCATCAAAAACAGCCCCCCAAAAAATTTACCTCATCACATAATTCCACATTTGAGTTAAATGCGATTTGCTAAAAAATTTGACATTTTGGCAACCCTTCTCAATTGATCCATGTAAACAAAACTCACAAACGAGCGATTTGTCACAGCTTTTGTTGGTAAAAAAATATCGCTTTATTGTTTCTGCTGCTGGTCTATGTTCATTTTTTGTCTGTTGTCTGTATTTGGCGCTTCGATTTTGCCTTCAATTTTGCCTCTTGGTATGCGCTGGAACTCCATAAAATTCGTACAACAACACTACTGCTGCTACATGGTGTAGGTCATGAAAGGTCCTTCCGTGAATTGTCATTGTCGTGAGTTATATAATAATAAAGAGAAAAAATTCACAATCAGGGTACCTTCGGCACCTACAACAACAGTGACACACAACTTGGTAGCATCATTGTACCAAAAGCTTTAACAATAATTGCAACAGCGATGTCATCGTTGGTAGAAGATTTTTGTGCGTTCATTTACCAAAATTTCATTTTCATTTTGTGGAAAATAATCGCTATAATTGAGGATTGAGGATTTTATTTCAGTCAGTTGATATTTAAACTAAACTCCAAGCTCCAAACTTTGGGGCTACTTACTGAAAATATTTCTAAGGCATTAATACTTTGGTCAATTGTGATTACATTCCAAACCAAAATATTCTGTTCTGACATGTGATTTTTATAGTCTTCCCTTATAGTTAACATTGGGCCTAAGTGTGCTGTAAAGTTCGAAAAAAATGATAGTCTGATAGTGCAAGCTCTAGGTTTTAAGGTGGAAGCATCAGAATCTACCAGTCAACTTCTTTAGAAAAAAAAAGAACACCTTTTCTAAAAAAATGTTTCATATTAACTGTTTGATATATTCTTTCCTCCAATCTCGCTTAACACAGCATCGTCTTTTTTTTGTCAATCTTTCACTGTTCTTGTCGCATGGAACTTTTTCTTCATCACTCAATGAAACTTTTGAGAAATAATCCGATATATTTTCTTTCAGCAACGGTTTGAGGAGGAAAAATTCATTCCTACCCAAACATTGAGTTTAGTTTTCTAGGCTTTAGTTATGTAAATAGTACGAAACAGTTTTCTATTAATGTTTAGATCCTCCAGAGTGTGCATAAAATCATCAAAAAATCATTCAAGTGTGGGCTTGAATGGAAATCAGCCAAATGATAAATTTCCAAAAATAGCAAAAAAGTGAAATTTTTTTTCTAAAGAAAGAGTAAAATTTCTTAATGAAGAATGACTCACTTTTATAGAATATCTTAAAAGTTAATTATGTAATTAAAAAATTAGAATTAGAATTTTGGTTTCTCTTGCTTTTTTTTAATGTGTCGGCTCTGAGGAGATTTTATAATTTGGAGACAACCACCAAACACCATAAAGTTTTCTTAGTACTTTAATCCATAAGGAAATTTCTATAAAAATTGTATTAGAAATCCCAAAAATAGGAGAAAAGAGAGAGAGTAAGGGTTAATGCAAAACATAACCCATCACGGCCACATAAGTACTAGCGACTAAGGCAGGAGGACCACTCTGATTTTCAAATCCACTTAGAAAAAACTTCATTCAGAATAAACGTATTTTTTTTTTTTTACTTTATAGAAAATTAGTTTCAATAAAAAAATATTTATTGCCATAGAAAATTCTGTTTTTTTATTTATTTGTTTTTTCAATTGAAAAAATGTATGCCAAATGCCAACGACTATAACAAAATCCCATTTTCAATTTTCGCTTTCAACCCCAAACTGAAAGTGAACGTTTGTAAAATTATTTATTGTTATTTTCGTAAATTGTTTTTTTTTTTCTACCATTTATTTGTAGGCAAAACAATTTGAGACAACAGGTTTCCATTTCGACGGTATTTGTTACAATCCTTTATTTTGCAAATTTTACAACATTTTCCCAAATAAGCGCTATTATTGAACGCCTCAGTGCTGTGAAGGCAGGCAAAGAAAAGAAGTCCGAAAATAAAAATTGGCGTTCGACGCGTCGAAATCGTGACAAATTTAACCTAATGAACCGAAATTTGTGCGCACCAACGAACAAACACTGAGTTGTACTTAACAGCGGCAGCAGCAGCAGCAGCAGGAGGAAAATCAAACGCGTTCAACGAGGTGAGTCAATAAACGCTAAATTGCAATTTGGCCAAGTTAAGACCTAAGCTTGAGTACCTATGATATATGTACGTGTATATTATGTATGGTAAGTGTGACTGGTTGATTGAAGAAAAATTTATATTTACAAGAAGTAGCCTAGTGCTTAACCCATTTTTCTGTATCACGCTGGATAGAAGAGAAAAATTATAATTTGAAAATTACTAAGCTACCAAACATGAATATAGGAATACTTTTGAGTAAAAAATGTGTTAATATGGTTTTAGTATAATCATAATTTTCTTATAATAATAATTACATATGAGCCAATTAGTAGTAAAACAAAATCAAAATTGTTAAAAGCAAATAGTTGACGCAACCTTTTGAACTCGCTGTGGCAAAGTTCAGTGTTTTGATGTATAGCTAAATCGCATACAAACAAATAAATCTATAATGCCAAATCTGTGAAAGAAAAAAAACAATTTATTGCTGTGGGCAATTTTCTGTCACCACACTGAATGCCATTAAAAGCTAAGTGTGAAAAATGTTTTACCCAAGTGGAAAAATGTACCTTAAATACCTCTATCATCACTAGGGGTCATCCATAAAAGACGTTTCCATATGGAGAGAGGGGAAGGGTCACTAAAACGAACCAAAATGGTCAGTAAGGTAGGAGGGTTCGAGCCCTTTTCGGACGTACATATTATTTATGAATTTCATCGTGTCTTCTTTTTGCTCATAAGAACGATTTATTATGGAGGCGTTTAGCATAATCCTTTGTAAACCATAAAAAACGTTGAAGAAGTCGAACAACTCCAACATAGATTTTATTCTACATTTGCCAATGAAGTTGTTCAAAGGTCAACTTAAATTATTGCTTCTTATGATATGTCTTACAAGTTAAAATATATTAGAAATAATTTTAAGCCTTTTTATTTACTGCATATTGTCTATATATAAAGAAGATATCTCTTATAAATTGTATGATTCGAAAACTAATTCCAACCAAATCTTCATTGTTCGTCCTGGGTACTCAAAGCAAAATGACGCTATGCGATCGTTTGTATGTTTTGTTCCATTGATAACATCAAATTTAGCATGCGCGTTTATTTCATTAAATCGCTTACATTTTTCGCGTTTACACTGAATTGCGATTATCAGGCATGCGCCACAGCTTTGCTTGAGTTTTATGCATTTTGGCCAAAAATTGATTTTTACCATTTTATTGCTGTTAAATAAACGAGTGCGAAGGTGTTCAATAGAAAATTTTCACAGACAACAGCTTTTAGTTGTTGTTTTTTTTTTTCGTCGTAGCAAAGATCACGGACGCAAATGTATGTAACGTGAGAAAAATTGTCAGTTATGCGCATTCAAATATGATTTGTTTACTTGTAAGTAGATGAACCAAATTCAGCTAAATATGCCTTAGGTCGGCACTTTTAAAATCTCAAAAATTTACAATTGAAACTAACAGCTAAAGCTGAAGAGCTTAAGGATATTTTGACAATTGTTATCCTTCATGAAAATTTATGTATTAATATTACCAAATACCACATGGTGCTGGCGCAATATGGCATAGTTACCTTAAAAATTTATCAAAAAAAATTTGACATTTTTGCAAACCTTTGCAGTCGACAAAAAAATTGCTACAAATCTTTTCAAAAATCTAAATTAAAAATAAATTGGTTTCTTTTTTCTGGGCTACTTCTGCTGCCATCTAAAGACGTCGGCTCATTAAACTCTAATCGATCTCATTAAAAAAGACGCGAAGAAAAAAATCACCACTGCCGCCACTAAATTCACTACTGACTCACTCACGATTTGTGTAATTCACCAACTGATAGTGAACACATTAAATGGTTTTTATGTTCGGGTTTTGCACCGTTATGTCATGGTCGCCATTGCGCAAAAAATTCTGAAAATAAAACATTAAAGTTCGTAATGGTGGTGGCGGTGGTGGTGGTGCTGCTGCTGCTACTTGGTGATTAAATCGCTACTGTTTGGCAAATAGCAACAGCGGCAGCAACAACAAACAGTACAACGTTTGTAATCGCACAGCAACAGAGGTTACAGTTTATGAACAATTTAAAATACAACAATAAGAAATAAAAAATCATAGCTAGGTACCATAACATAGCATACCATACCACATAGAGAACCATACAAAGAGACGAGACCTTGGTTCCTGAACTCAGGCAAAATCGTAAAAATAATTCTAATCGACTGAGCAAGAAGCAAAAAGCAAAAAAAAAACAGAAAACCTTAAAAAAAATTGGTTCTAACTATAAATAAAATGAATTAAGAAGAGAAAAAAATACCAGGTAATTTTTCACATACTGACAATTGCCACTGTGTTGAAATTGCACAAATATTGTACATGCCCGCTAGGAATGATTGATTTTGAAAATTGTATTAAGAATTATCATTTCTGTTATCTGATTTTTGTTTACATATTTGTTTGAAAATTGACAAGGCACGGTGTACGGGAATTTTTATATTTTAGAGGAATGATTGAACTTATGTAGTCGATACAACACTTCACAGTTATTCGATATAGTTGAATCTTCCTGAGAATGTAGCTCATCACAATTGTGTTAGTCCTTCTCAGTTACATTCTCTAGCTTGTGTTGAATCAAACTGCCCATTTTTGGCTCGTAGCTTGTATTACTGTCATTTAGTGTTACTTGAGGGAACTCTTTTACCTTTTACACTTTCGAATAGAAAAGTTTTGATCGATCATAGAGTACTTTGTAAATTCCCACATTTTCCAGCGTTGTTGGGGTATCAACCTTTCCATGACGAAACTGAGTAACTTTTTGACATTTGATCACTATTGGAATGGAAAACACTCTATCAAATAGACCAGTTGATATTTTGGAAAGAAAAACTTTCTAGAGATATACATTTTCATTATTTCTCTTCTTTTTTTTTTGCTGTTGTAAAAAAATGCAAGCCCTTGGAAATGATGAAGCTCACTTTGGAAGACCTTGACTTTATTTGGTGCAAGTACATTATACTTACCTACATATTAACATACATACTAACAATATTATACTTACAACAAGTCTATTACGTACCTACATATTTTGCCTCAATGTATTCACTTTTAACACAATTTCCAACTGGGATAACATAAATCTAGTGTATGCGGGGGCACACAAACAGACAAAGTTGACTGCCAAAAGGTTAATTCAAAAATGAATTTAAGTCTCTCTATCTGTCGGTCTATCCGTCTATCTGTCTACCGACTGTTTTGTCTGCAACACGATACAACTGTTCTTGCAGTCGGTATTCATTTGTCATGCCACAATTCTTTATAGATCTAACAAGCAGCAGCAATTGTTCATGTTGCTGCCATTGCTACTCTTATTGTTTTTGTTGTTGTAAAGAATCTTTAAAATTGACTTCTAATTTCAGTTTCAAATTTAATGCTTCTGCCAATTGCCGCCACTATTTTTAAGTAGTTGTTAGCAACAGCAGCAGCAACAACAACAGCAACAACAACAACATATTCCTTTAACCATAGACCATCAATGTCATGATTTGTTTTTCGTTTTCTCTTTCTCTCTCACTCTTGCTATCTGTCTTTTGCTTGTTGCTCGCTAAATAATTGCCAATTGTCAATTTTGTTGGAGTCTGTTGCAAGTCAAGGTTGTTTGTTGGGTTATGTTTCGTTGAAAGTGTTGAAATTGGGATGATGATTTAGTAGGCGGCCGTTGCAAGCGCAGCCGTACTTCACTCGATCCAACTTTAATTTATATTTATGTTGATTAAAATCGATATAATCAACAGAAAAATAATTTTTCGATTAAATTGAATATGAAATCATACCAACTATGGTTATGTTAAAAAAAACTGCAAAAATTGTTTGGTTTCTGAAATTATCGTGCTCTGAGGCAAATATAATTAGGATTTTGAACACAAAACCTAATCCATGCATCGATTACGTCGCTAGTTATTGGCACGGATGATTATACCTGATTATCTATATCATTTTAATATAATCAAATGCAAGAAATTGGTCTGACATTCTAGAGTGTTAAGTTACGTAGTACAAAGCTAAAAAAAAGAAGTACAAATCAGTACAATTGGAGATAACAGACTTGAAGTATGTGAAGATTTGCAATTATTGAAAATGCATAAGTATGTTGATATTTTCGAAATAAATAAATTTTTATAAAAGTCCTGATATGTATATATGTACATATATGTATCAATCAATTTCATGTATGTGCAAGAAATTCCGAGCGATTCTAAAATGTCAGCTCTAAATTGGTGTGCGGTTTGTAAAAGAATGACCGATATGGAAAATTTTTTTTTTTTTTTGTTGGGGTGCCTCCAACAATGGCTTGGCCGAGTGCGTCTACCAACCCGAGTGCAGAAGATATTAAAGAATTTGTTACAAATTAAGAGCGCAATTCGTATCAAAACAAAAAACAATTAAAAACTAAAGCCAACATTGGAACTTAACCTCAACATGCAGCAACTTTGGGAGTGCAAAAAACCAAATTAAATGCCAACCGTATCAAATTTATGGCACAATAAAAATCATTTTGTATTACAACTAAATAAAAATAAATCCAAATAAATCGCAGTGGTTTTATTAATCCACAATAAAATTGATTTTATTATTAATGACTGCAAAAAGAGTTAGTGCTGGTAGCCAAAACAATAAATACGTGTATCAAAAAAGCCGAAAAAAAACACCAACATGATCGCTCCAAACAAAACTGCAATACCGACATAATTGAAAAGCTCTGTTTTTTCTCTTTTCCTCAAACATGGCGACGACGACGCGACGTCCGATCAAGCGCATGCGCGCATGCATGTTTGACTTGCAATTTAAGTGTGGCGCGCATTTTTACGCTGTCCATTTCGATTGAATTAAATGAAATACATAAGCAAAAATCTATCTGTAACTATGAGGAACCAACCAAAAAAAAAAACAAGACACATCGAACGCTTACAGCATGGTCGTAAAATCTGTCCGAAAACAGCAACAAAAATATTGTACTTGGCTTAGGAGATTCATGTTGCAGCCGTGTAAATAAACCAAATTGGTCACGATTTTGGTATTTTGTTGTAGTTATTGATGCTGTTGTTGTTAGTGTGTTTCTGGTTGTTGCTGTTATTGCTGTTGTTAGCATTGTTGTACATCGCATGTTGCCTGCCAGTTGATAGCAACAATTTAGCTCCAGCTTGCATGAATGGATTGAGCGAGTCAAGCAACTACCATAGAAATAGTGACCGCATTCGATTTTTTCAGCTACTGTGCATGAAAGTAAGAAATGATTTGAACAAAAAACTTTTAAAGGAAGCTTCCTTTCCTTAATGTCTCATATATAGTTTCCAGTTTTCAAACTTTTCCTTTCCATGTTGCTGCCTTTTTGTGTTGACAAATTTTTCATCAGTTGCTGCCAGTTTTTTTTGCAATGCCAATGTAATTAAAAGCAGCGAACAAAAAAAATATCTCACCTAACAAGCCGCCAATTTGTAAACAAATTATTGCTGGAATATATATCCTCTATCTTAAGCCTGATAAGATAGTAAGGTGGCATAGTGTATCCACCAGATATTCCAGCAATGACAAGAAAAAGCAAAAATCAACACTAAGAGAGACGCCGTAGTATACGCTTATGTGAACACCATTTGCCTTGTGCTGGTGGCAGGGCCTACACCTATCTTTTTTGCTTCATCTAGTCTTTGTAGTACATATTTTTATTGAGTAGAAATACTAGAAAACTGGCTTTGAGCAAAAATTTTTTAACTGTTTTTGGAACTTTTCATCAGAGTCAAAATAAAATCACAAAAAAAAAGCCAAAACACAAATATAGTTTTTTCTCTGATTGATTGTAAGTGTCTAAAGAATTTTAAAAGAAATTAAATACTCAAATCATTTCAAAAACACTGGATTTTGAAGAAAACGAGTTCAGTGATGTTTCTGTTTAACATTTGATTTGTATGGATAGCGAATCGTTTCTAAATCCAGTGGTCAAGCCATATAAGTCAAATAATGAACTACCAAAATCCAAATTTTTGCATAATATGTCTCTTTTAGCCTAAGAAATCTATGTTTATAAAACGCTTTGCCCTGACTAATTAAGACGACGTGGTCATTTGACTGACCCAAAAAAGTCGAAAGTGCTCGGATTTTCGGTGCTCTTGATTTTTTTGAGTCTATGATGTCTTGTGATCTATGTAGTAAAGATTTTTCGATTTTTATCCCAAGAAGTTTATTATTTCTAGCACTTCATATCCACCCACGAAACCTGGCAGTCTAATTCCAAAACCACTGCACATAAAAACGATGTGTTTCGCTCAAACCACCTCAACCTAAGACCAATAAGAGCCCTGGTCTCTTTACATTCACCAAATTGATAAACATTACCATGATGGTTAACCAAAAAACGAAAATGCTGGCATATGTCACGCTACCTTAAGCCTTAGCTGTAGCGCTTTTTGTGACCTGACAACGACGATGCTGGCGACGATTCTGTCAAATTTTTTACCATAGCACATTTATTATGCGCGCACTCAAGTAGCGGCACTTTTGAGCTGCCAACAAGCGCAACAACAAATCGAAAGCAAAAAAAGAACAAAGTCATACGCTTGCTAATTACCCTATGGGGAGTTAGTTACTGCTTCTGCGCAGTGCAGCATTTGTTGCTCTGCATGCATCAAAACTGTAGTATGTATATGTATTTCCTAAGTGAGAGAGAGAGGGAGAGAGAGAAAAAAGGCACTAACAACAAAAAACGAACAAAAAACTTCCTCGTTACATTTTTAACGTGTGTCTCCAAAGAGCGTTAAGTTCACATTCATACGATTGGTTTTTGTCATTGTTGGGTTGTTGTTGTTGTTGGTCTTGTTGATTTTGCACTCAAACGGTAGCCAAACAAAATAACGTGTGTAAGCGAGCGTTCCACTGATTAGACTATTGGTGAGCACCTGCAGCGCCTGCGCGCACTTATTTAGCAACGTTCACCATGATAATTATGGTTAGGACAAAGTTTTTTTTTTGATACTCGATACTTTTGATAATCATCGTATCAACATATCAATAGCTAAGCAAAAGACTAATCTATCTGTTTCAAGCTCCGTCAAAAGAATCAACTATCCCAAGTCAAGATAGAAAATCGATCTATCTGGTGTTTGCAATATGTTTTTTAATATGATAGACCATGGGCTTACATAAACTTTGCTGGTGCTCAAGTCTCTTAAAGAATAAATACTTATGGGATTCAATAAGAATCATTTTCTAAGCCATTCTCATCAAACGTTTTCGAGATATTTTCGATTTACTGGACCAAGCAATTTTCTGTTAGCGATTATTTGAACTGGCATTTAGTCTACTCCTCCAAATATTATAGTTTCCTTGCTTGCATTCCATACACATCAAAGTTTCACAATTCTGATTATTTTTGATACATCGATACTTTCGGCAGAATATCGTTTCTTTAAAAAATCGACAAAGGAAAAGCCAACGCAACGACGACTTCGACAACGTATCAAGTACGATCAAAGTGTCAATATTTGTCAAAATGTCAATTGCAAAGACATTTTCGCTTGATCAGCCAGCAGAGTGCAGTAAAAGCGTTTGATCGCCACAAACACATACACTCATATGGAGCAGTACATAGTGTGCTTTTGTGGATCATGGTAGCTGTGTATATTTCACCATGATGTTGTTTTTGCTGTTGTTCACCCCTCTTAAGCAAGTGACTTTAAACTATGAATGTGACAGTTTTATCACACGTTTGCTGAGTTTTCGCCTCCAGATAACGTAATTCAGCTCGTTAATGAACGATCGTTTCGATCGTATTTATTTCTAATCTTAAAAAGTGTCCGCAGCACAACGGCGTTATGTCAATTCGTCACAAGTCAGGTGCGCTTGAGTGGCGCGCTGGTGTACCAAATAGAATGCATCTACCATGTTAGCAAGATGAAGATTGGCATTACTGGACAGAGCCTTTTTTTGTGTATTGCTAAAAAGCGAGAGTAATACTATTGGTTATGTTGTTAAGGGGTCTGAAATCGGTTCATAAGTGGTTATACAAAAGGCATGGCTGAACTACTTATTACTTGGATTTTAGACATTTTGGCACTGCCAAAGTCGCCAAATTTTTGGAGTTTCTGTTATTTTACGCAGAAATTAGGTCTGCAAACATCATAAGTATATCAAGCAGGAGTAAAGGATCATATCGTTTTTGTATGGAGACTTTACAATGAGAATATTAGAAAATTGGAAGAAAAAAAATTATTTTTCGTTAGAAATAAAACTTAGTCTCATCGATCTGTTTGGGAAATTTTAACACTTTTCCGACTTAGCCAACATTTTTCGGCTTATTAAAATCATTTCGAATTTATCAAAATATTCGGCTTATTCAATAACATTTCTCGAACTTATTAACATATTTCAACTTTTTCATGGCATTCAGAGTCTCTCAAAATTTTTTTCCCCAAAACTTGAATTTTTACTACTTTTGACTTCTATAAACTTTTCCAAATTTTTCGGCTTTTCAGTATTCGTCGACACTTTCGGCTTACATCGATTTGAGAGATATTTTTCGGATTTTCCAATAGTTTCGATTTTCTGCAACTTTTCGATGCTGTGTGACACTTTTCTATACTATCATAATGAAACATCTATAAATTCACATAGAACATTGCGATTGCTTGCAATCACTTGTTTATTTTTAATGTTTCATTGCCTTGTTTTTTCTTTTTCAAGGTAATTATACGGTCATCTCTGTCTGTCTTCAGACGTGGATATATTTCTTGATTTTTTTACTTTTTTATAACCTTCTGAGTCATTGTGTTGATCATGTCCCTGTGCTTGCTTTCTTTTTATAATACTACGCTCCAAATGCTAAGTACATAAAAATTTATTGAATACTGAACTTAACTACAGAAAATACATACTAAGTAAGGTCTTCAATTCATAACAAATAAGTATTCACAAATATATCAAAAAGTTAGCAGTGATTGGCCAATATTGAGGGCATAGATTTAAAAGGAGCCCTTAAGAACCACAATAGTTAATCTCTTCAACTATAGTTACACTGAATTTCCATAATATTGGAAGATTTCTAATGTTCATTGTGACATGCTTTTCGCTCTTCAAAGTTATGGAGTGCAACCTCATGAATTAAGTATCTACAATTACGTAGTTTTCGTAGGAAATTCTTTAGTTTGATGTTCTCATTTACTATACATTTCTTATGAGAGTACCTCTTCCGTTAAAGCCCTGGTATGATTATATAATGCATTGAATGTCAATTTGGGCATTCAGTTAAATCACTCAAATGTTAAATAATTTAGTTTAAAACTTTACTGTGATTGGTCAATAATATCATTCAAACTGCTGAAAGCCTTCGCAGCAAATATCATTTTATGATTGGCTTAAAATAATGCAAATGAATTTTCAAGTCACGCCTACTTGACCATTTTTAAATATATAATTTATACGGTAATTTATATTATATTAATTTATTTAATAAATGTTGCTATGTCCATTGTTATATGAATCTATTTTTTTACTCGTAGCATTTGCATTAATTTGCATTCACTTTACTCGATGCCTTCAGTGGATAGTTACTATCACACATGTCAGCTTGTGGATTCAGAGTAATAAGCGCACCGTGAGACTTCAAACTAATTGTCGCTGCTCATAGCATCTACTTAAATTGAACAAGTTGTTGTAATATAAGAGATTGCTTTCGCAAAGTTAGTTAATTACTCTTATAACAACTCTCTTTGCTATAGGTATGGTTTTTTTACAAACTATTTAGTATTAATCAGTATTTGTGCCAGTTTGAAACGCAAAAATTACAATTTCACTAATAATTGGAAAAGTTTAGAAATTCCGAAGATTTCAGACTGGATCCCTCTCTAGCCAGTCAAAATTTTTCTTGCTTTAGCTTTGCTTTTATTTTCAACGTTGTGCGCCGATTAGAAAAGGTGGGTTGAGTGAAAAAATTACGTTTGCAGGAGATCAGATCAATGATAATCCAAATGTGTTGCTCATAAGAATCCATTAACTGTAATTGTTTGGAGCAGTAACATAGATAAAAGCAATTTATTTTTGTTCATGATGATATGAGTTAAACATCTGAAAGTCCTTACGTGTTGAAGGGATTCTAAGATACCGCTTCAAAAAGTCGATAAGACATATAACTGTCAGATTTTTTGTTCTTTAACAATTAAAGGTATTTAAAAACCCAGAGATAATCTGAAGAAATGGTTTGTGCATTCGAATTAAGGAAGAATTAGTACAAACAGAAAGACCTATCAAAACAATAAAAACATAACATGCATACCAAGCAACAAGATCATTAAGCAATAAGTATTATGACAGATAAAAGATTTCTTCTTCAAATTGTCAACACGAAAGAGTTTTCCATAAGATTTCGGATTCATGTAAGTTTTCGTCGTACGATTTTTTTTAATTCGTTTCAATGCAATAAATCTCACCTTTTTTTATGTATTCGATTCAACACTTTTTAAGACTTTTCGATCTGACCCAATATTTAAGAAATTGTACATTTTCAATTTGAATTAATCCTTCTTCAGTTAATGGTGATATGATTTGAAGATCAGTTTGTTGTGGAGAAATATTTCAAACGTTTTACAAAAACACTTCAATCACTTAATGGACCTTAAACAATTCAGTACAAAAGAAAAATTATGCTTTGGAATAAAAATTTTATTAAGAGTTGATAGCAAAATAAAGAATACAAATAATAATCAAGATAAAATTTAAGGCAGCTTATAACGCAGGAACCAAGAAAATCTGTGCTTCAGGTGCTGATTTTTAATCTTTATTTTCTCAGATCCTGACCATAGTTTATGCAGCTTCATAATAAAATAATAAGTTTTTAATGTAGATTAGAGTAAACTAAGTCATAGTTTATAATTCCGTTTCGTTTGATTTTGAAAGCATCGTCCAATATTTATCAAGCCAATGTCGTCAATTAATCTTTATTATTTCTCAATTGTATAAAATCGTTGATACTCTTCCAATCACTCGTACGTTTTATTAATATAGTGGACAAACGCCCTGCCATATTTCACCATAAACCAAATTTGGTGTTATGCGCACCGATTTGTTGTTCAATTGAATGTTTCGCATACAACCCTTGAACGTTTTATTTGTCTTAAAACCTGGCGCCTTATGGAAGTTTTGATGCCCACCTATGAAAAATGGACGACTTGTCTTCGTAAATGTAGAGCCCTCTTGACCAACACCCGGATTAGTGCTAATGTAATCCACTGAGATCGTTATGACAAATTTCGACTTCACCACATGAATATTACGCCAATTGCCATCACAGTAACTTCCATTCTCTGGTAGCGTATAATTTGTTGTCACAATATTTGTGGGATTTGTTTTGACAGTAAACCACAAACTGTTGTCAATCAATTCCAAAATCATGTATGCCTTATTGCCATGCACTGAGAATAGCAAACCATTGGGGTCACGTGGCCGCATATCGAAGCTCATGCTGAAATCTATACCCACATTGAATTTATCAAAAAGCTTAATATACTCTGCTTGTTGTGTAAAGAAGAAACCATTCTCTACTTGATCTGAACAAGGCGCAACGCCCTTAAACGAATTCGGTTCCTTCTCTAAGGGTGCGCCATTGAATTTGAGATCACGTAGGCAACCATGGTAATGAGAAAGATTAGCTTGGACATTACTATTAACATTCGCTTCAATAAATTTGGGCACACCACCAACATATAATGGAAACTCAATCATCATAGGATGTGTGGGACCTTCCTCGAATGCGATCGCTGGTTCCTCTTCGAAACTATCGACTATGAGTGTTATTTTACGATTAGTGCGTACAAATTCGATGGAATGCCACTCTTCGTCGTTAAGTGCCAGATAGCTTGTGATTTTAGCGGTAACATTGCCAACATGCACCTGTTGAATGAGCTTGCCATCGTTTAGGTAGACGGCCACAAAGTCTGTGTGAGGCTTATCGGCAGCGTAGAAGAGAAGACCACTTGGGTACCCGGTGCGGAATTGCATGCTGATATTGTAATGTTTACGCATCCTGGCAGGCAAAATTGGTATCTCCAAACGTTGTTCACGCACCGAGAAGAAACGGTACCCGATATCTGCAAAGTCTGCATCAAAGTTTGGTTGTATTGGCAATTTACAGCGGAGATCTTCTGGTTTATTCTGCACTGGCAGTGGCCTTGGCTTACGTGTGGGCAACGCTGTTTGTAATAGTGGTGGAATTTGCGCTGGTGCTGCATCCACTTTTGGTGGAACAAAATCTGGTTCTGGTTGCGGCCGCTGTGTAGTCGTTGGTGCTGGTGCTGCTATTGTTGTAGGACTTGGTGTTGTCGTAATTGGCATTGGAACTGTAACAAATACTGTGGTGGTAGGGGGGATTGCGGTTGTTGTAGCGTTTGTGACTACAGAGGGTACATTCCAAGGTTTTATTTCTGCCGGCGATGGATTTTGGTATGAGGGGTCACGTGCAATTGGTGGTAACAGCTCATTTTCGCGATTAGGGAAGTATGTGGGCACAGATGATACATCATAAGCTGTTAACAAAAAATAAACTTCAAGTTATTGTAAGAGATTACATAAGAGATTTAATACCTAAAATGTCTGTTGGGCAATTGTTGATGTTACCGTTCTTCTTCTCGGAGCTATCGGCGAAGTTAATGATCTCACTGTTAATCGTGACATCACTAATACAGCCTGTGAAATATGCGAGTGTCGATAAGGCGCCTCGAGGTGGAATATAATTGTCTGGCAAGCCACCGAAGAAAACATCGCCACCCTGTATATTCAGAGGTTCTGGCGGGAATGACAATCTAATGGAAAGTAAATATGTCAGTTTATAAATTCTATTAGAATGCAACCTACACAACTTACCGCTTGTCCTCCACATCATCAATCGAAAGTCGTAATTGATAACCATCATGATGTACCGTCACCACATGCTCTTCACCGTCGTTCAGTTTACGCATATCCGAAATCAATTCACTTCCCATGCTACGCAATGTCAAGTAACCATCATCCAGCGTCAAACCAATTGTAGCCATTTGATCGTGACTTGCCGCGTAGAAGAGCACGCCATCGCGTTGACGTGTCTTAAACTTCAAATTGACATTCAAGTTATTATTCGAAGTCACATTGGCCTTTCGCAGAAAACCAAACTCTTGCGGCGGGAAAGCTAGCACTGTCGAGAACTTAGGCGGACAACCAGGCTTTACACCAACTGCATTCAAATGTTGTCCCAAATCCACCTTGTTACCCGCTATAGTCACATCGTCAATGCAGCCATCAAAGTTTTGCTCTACAATTGCGGAATGATTGCGTTTGCCAGGATAACCACCAAAGAACATTCGTGGCAAAACCTTCATATTCTCATCGGCTTGTGGGGGAGCTTCTTCTTGGAATATCAACACATCGTCTACCTTAAGAAGACCCTTACGTCCATCACGCTCAGCAACTACACGATGCCACTGATTGTCATGATAACGATCGTCACTTCCTGTCATGACCATGTGTTCACCAAGCTTGTAGCGGAAGAATACAGCGCCGTCTACTAACTCTATTGTCATGAAATGTTGATTACGTCCATAGAAGAACATCAAACCATCCTTTGCATCTTTGGCAGCCTTAAAACTGAACTGTATACTCGAGCGAGTTTTGAAGTTATACGGCTTGGCGTTTAGCGAAACGTAACCATTTCCATTGAAACGATATCCCGTTGGTGCTATATCTTCACTGACCAGTTTATTGCGTTCAAGTGCACCCTGATTATTATCTTCACCGTAAACAAAGTTCCATAAGCCAACATGCTCGTCGCCGATACGTAAATCTTCAATTTCACCAACAAACGAATTTGAGTGTATATCCTCCGGTGGTGTGAAGTCCGCTGGTGGCGGGTAACCACCTACGAATAGGCGACTGTTTCGATCAACATTGAAAACATTATTAGCTCCTTCCAGCGATGCTTCTGAAACATGATCTTTTGTAGTACCATCTTCCAGTTCTTCACGTATAATCAATTTGGCATTGGGACCCGTTCGATCCACAATAGCCTGATACCAATTGCCATCAGAAACATGTTTTTCACTTGTAATACGTTCCGGTCCATTGCCCAAATCGATGGTAAGTATTGGGTAACCATTTAGTATTTCGATCGCCATAAAATCGTTGTTTCTATTAGCTGGGCTAGAGGCGGCAGCTGTTTTGTTGTCATTACCCAAAAACATGAGGAAACCATTTGGTTTCTCGGTTTTGAAGTAGGCAGATACTTTAGATTTCGTTGCCAATAGCGGTAAGGTCTCTGGCGGCTTCAGTTCAAGTACAGTGCTTGGCGTAAACTTAACGCCAACTTTTATGTCATTTGCAATTTGGCGCGCAGTTTCGATTTGGCGCTTAAGGTTTTCAATATCTGCACCCAAACTTTGACCGATCTGTTCCACCTTTGCCTGCTGTTCAGCAATATCATCTGCTAACTCAATCAAAGTTGGTATCGTGTTTTCCACTGTATTCAGTTGGCTATGCGCTTGTGAAATATCTTTACTAGTGCTGTCTATATCTTTTGATATATTACGTGCCTTTTCAAGTTCCTTGGGAGTTTGCTTTGACACAGGGCTCAAGGTCTCCAGGACAGTTTTCATGATTTCCAAAGCATCAGTTGCATTCTGATTAGAATTCTTCCACATGTCACGTTGCGTTTCTGTGGGCAACTGCTCGATGCCAATATTGATTTCACGCAACCGCTTCTCTGTATTTTCATTAAGATCAGAAATCGCATGAACTTTCGAAGCTGAAGAGTTAAGCCGTGGCTCTAAGTCACTCTGCACGATTAACAAGGCGCCACGCGCTTTCTGCAACAGTTCACCTGATTCCTTATCAGCCTTGCCAGCGCGATCACCAATGCCATCGCTTAGTTCAGTGGCATTACCTGCAGCAAACTTTGCTTCCTTGGCAAACTTTTGTGCAGATGCCACAGCATCAAAAATGTCAATATAAGCCGTAGCAGCCTTAATGGCTGGCTCAGAACTTGCTGTCATATCTGAGTACTGGTTATTAAGATCTTGAGCGCGAACACTTAGCTCTGCTGCCTGAAGCTCTGCCTGCAGTGTGAGATTGGCTGCATTCAAATGTTCATTCTCCATCTCTGGCAGTCGTTCGTCAATGTTTTTGTTTAGCTCCTTCAAAGCTTCTAACACAAAATTCAAGTTATCTAGTTTTTGCATAATTTGATTTGTTGTAAGATCGGTATTTATGGTGAAGTTGTTTGCATCTCGCAGATTCTTGTCTGCTTCTTTTTGTTGATCTGATGCTGTATCAAATTTGGAATTTTCAAATGCTTGCTTGTTCATTTCATTTAAACGCTCCACTTCTGCAGATCTATTGGCGGCCACCACACTCCAATCGTAGAGGTCTTCCAGCTTATCGCTGAACTCTCCAATATCATCCTGCAATGCATTCAACGTTTTATTCTGATATTTTATTGGTTCAACAATTGCATCGACTTCAGCCAATAGTTCAGCTGCTTTTTCTCCAATCTTCTCATTGCTACTTAAGTCAATTTTAGTGTTATTGATCTGATTCAAGATATGTTGTGCTTCATCTAATGCAGCATCAATTTTAGTGCTCGCTGCAGTTTCCAAATTTATCGACAATGCTTCAACGGCAGCGATGGCATCTCTGGCCTCTGCTGCACTTTGTTTAGATGTCTCCCTTATATCGGTGACATTTTTCAGGAGCACTCCGGCTTCTGTACGACTGTCCAATGCATTTTCAGTGCTCAGATTCACCTGTTTCACATACATTTTCGTCTCTGACTCGAGATCAGCAATGCCATTTCTAGATGGTTCCAAATTAACACTCTTTGGATCCAAATTATTCACATCAGGTACAATTTTATCGGCTAATTCGTCATAATAATTCAATTTCTGACTTGTGAAGAATGCCAAAGCTACCGACTGAAACTCTTCCACAACCGGATCAATTTGATAACGTAGACGATCGGTAACATTTAGCAAAGCATGATGACAGGAATCACATTCATGACAGCCTTCATCTTTGATGAGCACCCAGCGAAGTGGACAAGCATCACAACGATCACCAATAACTCCAGGCAAACATTCACACTTGCCTGTGAAAGGATTGCAGCCAAATCCACGTGAGTATCCCTGATTACAGAGACAAGGCTTACATCCATCACTAGTGTAATGCCAATGATCCACAGCGCAGCGATCACATTGGCGTCCAGTAGCTCCCGGTTTACACACGCATTTGCCCGTATGGTCATCACATTGTGTAGAGTTTGAGGCAATGCCGCAATCACATGCACGACAACCCAAACCCGAGTCATAGCCGTAATGGTTAGGAGCACATCGATCACAACGACTGCCGATTACATTTTGATGACACTTGCATTCACCAATGAAGGGATCGCATTCCAAGGTACCCAAATCATCACAGTCACAACTTTGGCAATTCTTTAATTTCACTGCATCACCATAGAATCCAGGAGCACAGAGGTTACATGCTACACCTGATGTGTTATTAAGACATAGCAGACATTCACCAGTTATGGTATCGCAGGAGCCCGGTTCTTGAGGATTGATGTTACCAGAACATTCACAGAGCTTGCAATGATCACCTAGCTTCTCTGGTTGACCGTAGAAACCGTTGGCGCAAGACTCACAACGTGGTCCAGTGTAACCCAGTTTACATTCGCAATGAATTTCATTGCCTGACTCGGAAATTTCACAACCAGTAGCAAAGTTGTTGCTGTCATAGGGCAGAGGGCATGCGCAAATCATGCAGTCATGCGGTGTACCATATGTGGCATTGCCATAGTAACCCTCAATACATTGCTCGCAATGATCGCCGGTTGTCGAGTGCTGACAATTCTTGCAAATTCCAGTTGCACAGTCACAGGTTTCGGCATGACCATGACAATCACATGGAATGCAGTAGCCACCATACGGTCCATTGGGATCACGATAGTAACCGGGTGCACAATCCTCACAAGACAAGCCCGCATAACCAGATGGACAATGACAACGTTCCACAGACAAAAATTGATAGTCGTCATAATTTTCCTCGCTTTCATCTGCCAAAGTCAGGTAAACATCTGAGAGTTGACTGATCAGCGTCTGTTCCCAGTAGTTAGCACGTATGTAAATCATTTTCAGATCACGTAAGGCCATCATAAATACAGCACGGCTTACAGGCTTGCCATCGATGGTTTGAAAATTAGATTCGACCATTTGAACGCGATTCGTAAATGGAATATTACTCGATGGTTGCTCGTAACTCTGATGCAACAACATGTGATCCTTACTGAAGATTATAACATCAGCCGCAAGCAATGGCTTGCCAGACAAGCCCGTGCTGTAGAGTAGTGTATATGCCAAATCTCCACCATATGCTGAAATATGGCTATTCTGATTTAGTAGGTAATCTAACACACCAAAGTACACCAAACTATTGTCGTTGACATCGCGGAAATTGAAATCGGCCTGCAACGTAGTCTCATTCACCAATAGTTCTTCGGTTGGAATTTCCCAAATTTCAAAGTCTACAGATTTTGCATTGAAATGTACACTATTTAGCGATATATTACGCAGTAGGCTGACGTTGAAAACGTGCAAATAGGCGCTATCACAACGCGATGACTTGCCGAAACAGAAACATGACGTGCAGCCCTCTGGATTCCTTGTTTGCAAATTATAGGTCCCCTCAGTGCACTGCTCACAATCTCGTCCAACAACATTTTTCTTACAGAAGCAGCTACCATCAACTTTGTCACAAATCTCTACCTCTGTGCCGGCTACTTTGCAAGAGCACTGCTCACAACGTGGAAAATCAAAATAACCATTGGAGCACTGATCACAAGCGCGTCCCTCAATATTCGGACGACACTCGCAGGAGCCATTAAACATATCGCATTGCGTGTTGCCATTGACAATGCCTAAATAGTTGCAATTGCACTCTTCACAACCAATAATCTGATGAAAACCATAGGTATTCGGCATACACTTTTCACATTTCTCGCCCATGACATTGGGTGGGCAAACACATTCTCCAGTGTGTGGTTCACACATGGCAGTGCTGGGGCAATCGCATGGTTTACAATCCGGGAAGCCATAAAAGCCGGTGCGACAGGCACCACATTGACGTTCGATAACATTGGCCTTGCACTGGCATTGGCCACCAAATGGATGACATTCGAAGCTGGTAGACCCAGCATAGTCACAATTACAGGGCAGAGCACCGCTGTTATAATCGGCTGTCAATGAGAAAACGGCCTTCTGACAGAATTCCGTGGCATTGTGGGTAATGAAGAAGTGATTTTGGCCGCAAGTCTTAATGAACTCTTTCGTTTGGTCGAATGTTTCTTCTACCAGCAAATCATCATTGTACTGATCAATGGGTACCACAACAAGATAATCGAGCCAAACTTCCTGTCCGCGATTGTTCTGCAAAGAGAAGAAACTTAATCAATAGAGATATGTACTCATACACAAAGCTAGGTTTAAGTAGTCACTGCTATAAAATTTATTCGGTCATTCTTTTAATAAACGCACACTTTGTCGTTATTGACGTTTTTCAGCATTTTTTGAAACGAAATATCTCAGAAACTATAGTAGATAGGATAAAAAATCATTTAATCATTTTTGTTAAGAAATACTCTAGTTTTATAAAAAAAATTAAAAAAATTTAAATAAATTTGTTTTAACATTAATTTTTTTAATTTACAAAATTTTTCTCAAAATATTTTCAATATAACACCTTTTGTTTTTTTTTGTTTGATTTTTTTATATGTTATTCCTCAATTAATCCTAAGAATATATGTGCTTTCATATCGAAATTCCCGCCATAACTTTGGAAACTACGAATTTTTTACTGATGACACGCACCAAGTTTTTTCAACATGAAATTCGACAAAAAAATTTTTTTTTGTTTAATTTTTTGTTTTTGTTTTTTATAATGTTATTTGCAATCAATCCTAAGAATGTATCTGCATTCAAAACGAAATTCCCGACATAACTTTGGAAAATATGATACAATTCATACAATTAGACTGATGCGCGCCTTCATGAAAAACTCATATTTTCCAAAGCTATGGAGAGAATTTTGATTTCAATGCAGATCCGTTCTTAGGATTGATTGAAAATAACATTACAAAAAAAAAAAAACAAAAAAAAATTTATGTCGAATTTTATGTTGAAATGATCCGCGGCATCAGTAAAAAAATCGTAGTTTCCAAAGTTATGGCGGGAATTTCAATATGAAAGCACATGCATTCTTACGATTGATTGAGGAATAACATATAAAAAAATCAAAACAAACAAAAGGTGTTATATTGGAAATATTTTGAGAAAAATTTTTTAAATTAAAAAATTAATGTTAAAACAAATTTATTTAAATTTTTTAATTTTTTTTTATAAAACTAGAGTATTTTTTAACAAAAATTATTAAATGATTTTTTATCCTATCTCCTATAGTTTCTAAGATATTTCGTTTCAAAAAATGTTCAAAAACGACAAAGCGTGCGTTTAATAAAAGAATGACCGATGACATTAATTATAGATTGGAAGATATGTAGTAATTTCTGTTGAACAGATACAATAACTACCAACAAAAATAAGTTTATTCTGTACTCACAGTTATAGTAAATTTAAATTCATCCTCAATATCGAACCACCAATCATCGCCACTTGGGCGTATAACGCCCCGACAGCCAGAACTTGATGGACAATGTTGTATGTTGAATTTGCCATCGTATTGATTCTTTCCAGCGGTTAAAGTGTAAAGTATATTATATTTTGGATGATGTGGCTGGTAATATTTAACGAGAATAACATAACGTCCAGGCTCAGAGACTTTCGACCTTTAAATAAGAAGTCGGCAAATATACTTAGCATTTCGTAGTTACGCGTAAATAGCAGTACTCACTCTATAACAATTGTCGATTCATTCTTAGTGTCGAGAAGTACCAATTTCACACGTTCATCCAGTACAGCGTATGGCGGTTTATTCAGAGCAATACGATCTTCATGATCTGTCTCAAATTCTATCTTCTTCGAATCTGGTACTGAACGGAATTTCGGTGCAGCACATCTTTCGTTGTGCGTAACACATACCGGACTTGGCATGATATAATCGATAGACCAGTCTTCAATTGGAACGGGAGTAACAGAGATTATTCCAACACGTCCAAAGTCTTCGAAGTCAGCCTATAACAATCAAATAAGTATTTATGTATTTGCCTGTGAAACTTTGATAATTACAATCACTTACGAAAACAACTACTGGTTTCAAATCATCCTTGGACATGTAGAACGATTTCTCGCGACTATCCTCATCTATAATTGGCGTACGACAGGCGGTCGAATACAGGCACGGATACAACGTTGTTGAGCCATAATCCTCTTCGTTTCCTAAACGTAGTTTTACAAAATATGGTTCGGCTGAATTGCGTTCGCTTACATAATCGATGACAAATATGTAGCGCCCACTTTGCGGTATATCAACAATATAGTTGAGTTCGTTTTGTTTTTCGCTAAGTACTGGTATTTCACCAATATGATTGATAATGGTTAAGTGTTCAGGATCGCCGTAGGAATCCTTTGGATTAGTTGGTTTGTCATTGGGTCCCATGATAAAAGGTGTAGAAGCTGGTTTGAATCTAAAACCAGAAAAAAAAACTATTTATTAAGTCAGCTTATGATATGTCGCTTCAATGCTTACTCTTCAATTGAGGCATATTTGTAATGACGACACAACTCCATGTTGCCCAATTCACAAGGATTCGAAATTTTGCGTGTCAGTATAGATGCTTCGTAGTAAGCAGCCGGCAGTAGCACAAAATAGTCCTGAAGGAGAAATTAAAATTCTAACAAAAATTTTTAAAGTATTTCGGGCTGAGTATCACTTACCAGCATAATGTTCTTATTGGTTTTGGTTGTAAATGTATACTTGCCAGGATCCAAAACAATTGCTGAGGGCTTGTTGCCTTTAGCTCCCGAAACAGTGACAAATTGTGGCTCAGACGTGGGTCGCAAGAGTACCTTTGCACTGTAAGAAAAAAATAATGAAATCTATTAATATGATTTTCGTCTGAGAAACTCTCAACATACATAGTTCGAAATAAGAATCTTTTACTCCAGAAAAAAACTTAAGCAATCTGAGTAAAATCAAAAAATTACACCCTAAAATGTTTACTTTTACTAAGTTTCTAGTCACGAATGGTATGATTACATGTTCAACTTTTTCGATATGTTTCTATTTTTCTACTGCAATTTCTTTAAGTGTAGATTTATAATATATTTTCACTTACTTTTGATCCACCTCCAGAGGATTCTCCGATTGTATCAAAATGCTTGCCGTTACATTTTCAGGGCTTTGATTGACATAACGTATAACAATACGATAAACTGATGATTTGAAAACGGTCAACTCATTGCGCACCTCATTTTGTATATCATTGAAGACAGCGTAGCCCTTACTGCTAAAGCCCGGGAAGACATTATCATCATATTGGTAACGCACTTGTGTCCCCGACGGCTGTGAACCATCCTCATACTCATACTGGAATTGATACAGTGTTGGGAAGTAGTGCGTCGTAAGCGGTTGCGTACAAGCACGTCCAGTCACACGCGGATGACATTTACATTGGCCGGAAAGCTTATCGCACTCACTCTTCCATGAGCCACCAACATCGCAATTGCAATCTTTACAACCAAACAAAGAGGAGCCATCAAGATCGTAGGTGCCATCCTTGCACTCCTTGCAGGTACGACCTTGTGTATGCGGCTTGCAGGTACACTGCCCTGATTTGGACACGCAAGTATCTAGCGCCGCTACAGTACCATCTGTCCAACAATCACATACTTCGCAACCATCTGAATTGCTAATATTGAGATTCCAATACAATGGCTTGCATTCATTGCAAATGCGTCCGGTTACGCGCTCCTTGCACTGACACAACTCGCCAATGGGTACTGAGCCGCAACCAGCAAATTTGTCAATAACACCGGCAGGATCACAATTACAGTCTTCACAGCTGGGGAAATTATAGAAGCTCTCTTTGCATGCATCACACAATCTGCCATCGAAGTTTGGCAAACACAAACACTGTCCGTCTGAGTTGCAAGTGACACCCTCAGAGCCATGGACGTCGCAATTGCAAGCTGTGGAAATTTAAAATACAGCTCAATTTAATAAAAATTTTACACAATTTGGGTTTTCTTTCAACAATAAAAAAATAAAATTAACTATAGAATTAATTAGTTATAGCCAGTACAAAAACAGTTTTTGAGCAAAATCACATCACAATAACCGTCCTTAAACATTTCAAAAAAAGCATATAAGAATAAAATTAACAATTTTATTTTATGAAACAATTAATTAACTGAGCATACTTTTAGGATTTAGCAAAAATTCACCTAATTTTCAAACGTTTGAAGCAGTGATGGCATTTGGGTTATATGAAAATGTACTGAATCGAGAGTTTCAATGGATTTTTTAGAGGCCGAATGTATTCTTTCTGCTTTTGTCTTGAACACCAAATTTTACTAATTGTAAAATGTACGAAAAAATTACTAAAAAAAAGATCCTTACTTGTGTCATCTGCAAAACCCTACCAAAATGAGATATATTTCACATTAAATTACAAGATCTAAACATTGCGATTATTTTCATTTACTAAAAATAACAAAAAAGATTATTATTATAAAAGGTAATTATAATAAATCTACACATTACGATTATTTTCACATTATGATTACTTTTTTCATTTTTTGATTTACTAAAAAAAGGTAGTAGATATAAATTGTCCGAAATGTACCGAAAATGTACTGAAAATTCGCCAAATTTACTAAAAATACGACAAATGTACCGAATGTACTGAAAAACTGAAAATTTGTCGAATGTACTGAAGACGATTTTTCAGTACACAAATGTACCGAAAAAAGTACATATGTATGTACCGAAAATGTCATCACTGGTTCGAAGTCTCAACTATTTATTTCGGAACATACATATATATCATGACATTAAACGATTAAAACTGAGTTTTAAAGATGAAATGCAACTTTTTGAATATATTGTCAAGAATATTCGCGAATATTTGCCCCCAAAGCTGCATAACTGCTAACGGGTTGCCGTAGGGGCGCAGGTTTTCAGAGGTGCCAGTTTCATTAGGTACATTTTTTTTTTTTAATTTAATTTTAAGCGTCAGAGAAAAAAACACGTTCATCACCGCAACACAATTCCAATTTTGTATAATTAGTTTATTCTAATTTTATGATTGATGAGCAGAAAAAAAAACAATGTCATTCCAAACAATTACAAAAGATTTAATGCGGCCTTAATTATCCATAATAAAAATGCATGAATGCCAAAATCGACATTTCTGGCAAACTCGATCCTGCGTATCCTAATAAGAGCTGATGTTTAAATTTGGTTTCGTATTTAGTGGTTATCTATCTAATTTAATATAGAAAGTAATATCTAACATTTGTCCACCTTACTGTATAGCATATAGAACACCAACTCATTTATTGGCTTATCGAATACAATTAAATACGCCACAAACTATTTTCAAACGACAAATAATCCTTACATAAAGTAATCCTTAAAAAAAATTTGATTCAATTTACTTCTATTCTATAAAAAATCACCCTTTATAATCCCCATATCAAGTATTATAGTTATAATTGATTTTCAACTATTAGCGTTAATATTGAAAACTTTTGATGACCGGAAATAAAATTTTTCTGTGACAGTCATTTTGTACGGCATTTCTAATGTTAAGTGCTGGACGGTATATCAAAACTGATAACTTATATGTACTTACGTAAACAGTCTGGATAGTTATAATAACCAGCACTACATAGTGTACACTGTTTGCTCGCAAAGTTGGACAAACAATTACATTTGCCAGTGTTGTCGCAGGTAATGGCAGAACTGCCAGTTTTCGAACAATTGCAGGGCTGACAATCTGGATAGTTGTAATATCCAGGCAAACATTGGTCGCAACGTGAACCTCCGAAGCCTTCACGGCAAATACATACGCCACTTGATTTATCACAAATTTCATCTTTCGTACCCTGTACATCACAGTCACAGTCTAAAAGAGTTAAGGGTATAGTGTAAATGGATAATTTCTATGATGTAGTATGAGGCATGAACTTACATTGACATGTTGGAAATTTGAAATACCCATGTTTGCAGCGCTCACAACGTTCACCACCAAAACTGCTTAGACATTTACATTGTCCGGTAACTAAATCGCAGTCATTATTAATTGAGCCGATTTTGTTGCATTCACAAGCTAAAAGTAAAAAAGTTATACATTGCACGTATGTGATAATAGTTGGTCACTCTATTCAAGCTTGCTCTAAGCTGTTACTTAAATGAGAAAAATCTTTCCACATCTTTTTATTCTGAACTCCTTTTGGACATATTCTAGAAAATAAGATTTACCTTTGCATTCTGGAAAAGCAAAATACCCCTCTGCACACTGTTTGCAGTAGTGACCAGCAAAATTGATCTTACAGGGGCATTCACCATTAACCGCCTCGCAGTGATAGCCATCAGTGCCGTTCAAATTGCACTCACACTCACGACAATTTGGATAACCATAATAACCGTAAGCGCATGAATCACAATTAGGTGGTTGGAAGGCTTTACGGCATTCACAGCGTCCAGTCTCCTCCTCACAGTGACCCGTTGAAAAGAAGAAGTCACAATTACAGGCTACGAAAAGGAAAAATAGCAAATAAAATTCATCCAAATCCAATTTTTCCCAATAAAGACTTACGTGCGCACACATCGGTCTCATTCCAGTGTTTACCCTTCGGACGATAGTATTTCGCTTGGCATTTGTTACAGTTAATGCCCTCAGTATTATGTTGACAGTTCTGGCAAACTCCACCACCTTCATACAGGCCATGAATATCCATTGAAAGACTTTTCTGATCGATTTCCTCATCATAAATACATTCGTTAGTATGACCATTGCAATTACAAGCTGAAATTTCACGAATTATTTAGAAGTTTCTTCGATTACTCTCGCTCACTACTTACGTTCACATTCGAATGGCCTAGCATTGGTATTTTGACTCCATTTCTTTTGCTCGAAACCAGGACAGCACTCGTTGCACTGTATGCCACAAGTTCTATGCTGACAGCGACAGGCTAATATACGCACTGGACTCTTAGGATCCTTGACATCACAGGTATCAGCATGACCATTGCACATACAGCGACCACCAATTGAGATGTCCTTAATCGAATAGAAATAACGCCGTGTCACTGTGGGATCTTGACGTGCCACCGACATCAAATGTCCAAGTAAATTTTTAGTACGCAACAAACGTATGCGGATATTAGTGGCACGTGTCCAATCTTGCAATGCGGTCGAGTTAAAATAATTTTTTGCTGATGGACGATCATTTAGCAGCGTCACTGGTATCTCGCCGTTTTCAAGTGGTACAATTTTTGAATATTCTGTGGTACAAATAACATCGTCATCGTTTGTTAGCGGCTTATAAGTATCTTTGCCAAAGTATGTTTCACAATCAGCGGGTGTATCTGAGAAATGTTGCCATGGTTTCCAGGTTTTGCCATAATCCATAGATTTTTCCAAAGTCCAAAGGCCAGGACGTGGTGAATTACCCATGCGTATAAACAGATAAGCGACATGGAATTCCTGTTAAGAAAAATAGAAAAATAAAGTGAATGTAAAAGTAATTGTAAATATTCTTCAAAAACAATAAGTGGTTAGCGCAGTACAAATTATCCGAGACAAATGAGACTGGAATAAGACTCGATTGATGCATATCTAAGGTGACCATCCGTCCGGTTAGATAATCTATTTTGTTTTTTTTTGCTGTTCTATAATACTTTTTGAAATAAAGGACTTTAAAACTGTACTTTAAAATACCGGAAAGGGTTGCATGCAGTACATTTGACAACTTTTCAGCCTTCAACTTGAAAGTGAGCATTGCAGAAATTCGCATGTTTTTGGAAACTTTCTACTATTAACTCTATCTGGGTAATAATACAAAAATATTAATTGGGCTTATTTTGCTTTGAAAAATATGGTCAGCGAATGCATATAGCATATTTGCAACAACACGTTTTTTTTAGTGATTTCCCCTATTTCGAAATCTCAAATTTACAACAATAACTTAATCTGGACTCTACTGTAATTTATTAGGAAAATGTTCTTAAGATTAGGGCATACTTTTAGGCATATGTAATTTCGAATTGTTTAATATTGTCAAGTACTGTACATAGCGAGTCTGCTAGAAGAGATTAAAATGTTTGTTTATTTAAAATCGTTGCTTGCGTGAACTCATTCATACAAATTATCATATACAAGAACTCCAGCATCACAAATAACCGAATACAAACCGTCTCGACTGTGTGAGCCGGTAGCACATTTGTTGATTGAATGCTGCGTTTCAATTGAATTTAAATGAATTTGTTCATGTCTTGAGACGTTCTCATGTTCATATATAAACAGCCCCATTAAAAATACATGATCCTATGATTAATTGATGATGGTAATTTAACCCGTACGAATTCTGATCCTATTTGGAATCAACAAATTGATATGCTGCACTTGAAAATAAATAAGTATTCGAAAAATAAAAAAAAAAATTATTTAAAACTTTCGGTGATAGATATCATAATTCTATAAGAAAGTTTCACTTTGGCTTAAATAATAATTAACTTGTACCAGACAATGCTTTTCTTTTGGACTTTTATCATCTATGAGCACAGATCTGAAGTTCATTAGCCGAATCATAGCTATTTCTATATAATTCAGATTTGATCTAAGGTAAAACTTTCATTTCCTCAGCTTGCAGAGTATAGCGTGTTGAATTTTTTTTGGTTTTCATTCACTGAACCACTGAAAGCCAAAAAAATTACTGCTTCCGTTAAATAATAATTTAACCTCAAACTCTTTTGGAATCTTACGATACCAGACAGCCCAATGGGAACATTGGCAACCCTACGATGACAAAGAAATCGTTTCAGTTAGATGAAGATTTTTCGATATTTATGACAAATTAAATATTTTACAAAATTATAGCACCTAAATTATTAAAAGCCGCTGAACGTACATAGGGGTACATTCGCTTGGTTCTACCGCACTGCATTCGCTCGATACTAACTTTTGAGGCATCCCGCCACCAACAGTGTTTAAATAAAAATTAATACCAAACAGATTTTAATACAAATTTTCAAAAAAGAAAATTAACTGAGTCTCATACGACTTCAAGTTTCAGTTCTATAATACAATACAAAAGCTACAGCTACCTTAGCTTCTCGCAGTAAAACCTTCACTAAGTTGCTAATTGTTAAACAAAAGACTGCTAGCCTACATTAATGCATGTTCTTACTTAGGCACAAGACAGATACAATAAGTGCACTGATATCTTATAGCTACGCAGATACATACCCTACTTACAATGAGAAACATTAATATTAGAAAACTGTCAGGTGTTAGCTATCGAAATACAAAATTGATCGATATTTTTCTATTGTGCTGCTTTGCCACACTCAATTCCTTTATTTTTATTTGCTTGCTCATGTTTCTTAGTTTAAGATGTAAGCAATGAAATCTTTTATTTATTTCCACATCTTTGTTAAAGTAAAGACAAGTAAGTGCTCTCTGAGTGTTAAAAACAATATATGATGTAGCTCATAAATGCATAGAAACTCGTGAATTTTTTTTTATTTCCGTCGATGCATTAAAATGCAATTTGATGAGATCACTCGTAGTCTGGACTTAGTAGACCTTCATGCGTAAAGTACCCAATTGGAATCGATCAGCAGCGTTAATAAATTAAGAAAACAAAATTTCATTTCATTTCATTTTTTTCAAAATATTGAGCTTTAAAATTGCAGTTTTTCAACAACTACGCATATGATTTAAGGCAATAGGATTAGAATGGACAACTGTATCTTATACACAAAACAAAAACTTATGAAATGGGCATTCAAAAAATTATGAAAAAAATAAAGGGTTTCATTGGAAAAATCAAGCACTGAAAAAATTTGTGGTCTTAAGCCATAAATGAAGACTTTTGCGAATTTCCTCTTATAAGTCATACAACTAAATAAAATTTCTTTGGCTGAAAAGTAAACTTTAAACAATGAAATGTTTGACTTTTGAAATAAAGATCTCATTCTTCAATCGAAAATTTAATTCTGATCGTAGTATTGCTGAAAAGTGCTTACTAAATGGTTCAGCCTTTTTCATTTAAAAATTTTGTTTTTTTGTAATTTCAGCTTTGAAGTATCAAATGCATTAAAGTGCATTTTATTTTTTTTTTTTCATAACTCAAACAATTTCAATTGTGGTTGATTCTCAGCTCTACATACTTGAGTTTCAATTATCCAAGTGCAACTGCAATGAGATAAGCAAACATGCTGTAGACATTTTTAATGAATCGCATCATTAGGCAACACTTCATTACTGAATGCATTCAGAACAGAAAGCAAAACTGCAAATGTTATTACTTTAGTTTTATGAAATGTGATAAACTTTGTAGCAGGCATACTGAGACTTCCTCTCGCATTTGTATTTTGCAATAAAATTTTGTGAAAAATGTAAAAACATACAACATAGCAACGAATTCGGTTTCCTTTTTAAGCTGATAAAGTGCTTCTTTTTTTTTTTTTTTTGATTAATAAGCAGCAGAGTTGATTATATGTTGTTTTTTTTACTAAAGAAATTGCAAATGTTATGAACGTCTTAAATATGGAATCGAATAAATATAAAATTTTATTTTTTGAACAAATAATATCAAGTATTATCATTGGTAGGTTGTGTACAAGTTGTCTTCAGAATCGAACACTAGTCAATTGAATAAAATAACATAAGATAATCGATAGTAACTTTTTGGCGCTCTTAAGAAACTTTGTCTTATGAGGAACGGGCAATCAAAATGAAATATTTCCACTTCTTCATATATTTTAAGAAGAAGAAAAAACTAAATAAGTAGAATCCACCGCGGTGGTCCTCCTCCCCCAAAATTAAAATGTTTCGAAAGTGCTGAGAAAATATTCCATTTTAGTTTTAGCTTTGAAAATTGACGGTGGATTGATGGTTGATTTCAAATATGTTAAGAGGCGCCTCCAGGATATTTAAGAACTTCTTTAACGAAAATATCAAAAATAAGGTGTGAAAAATAGATTTTTAAGCTCCAAGAGCCCGCCCGTTTTGATCCAATTTTCATTGCATAAGAAAAGAAGAGATTTATTTTGATGTCTTGTTGTAGGAACTTAACCATTTGACAGGCTTTCTTAGAGCTCAAAAGATTCACCACCTGCAATGCATTGAGATCAGTAAAAAATACGTCTCAACTCCCATTTATTTATATAAAACTTTCCACTATTAGTATAATACTATTGAGATCATAACTTTTTTATCACAGTGAAAAAAAATGTTTGCTAAAACATTTACTCCTTCCCATATTAAAATACATTGTACGTATTTGAACTCAAGACTTTTTCTATTTATAATCTTTAACGCTGACCCCAAACTTATAGTTTTTAGATAAGCAGCGTTAGTACCAGCAACGAATAACGACAGCGTACACTTATTGATAAGCGTTTCCTCTTGAAACTACATACCTATCATATAAATATGCCATATTGTATGCTGTACATATAAAATTTTTTCGAATTGACATAATTTTGTGCTGAGCTAAGAAGTTCTTGTAATACTACTCGTCTACTGCATTGAAATCAAAAACTACTCGTACGGAATATTGCTTATCTCTTAAGCTTCTGTCAGCATTATGTAGGGTAATAAACTCTACGATTACTCGTATGAGGCAGAAAATGAGAGTTTCATAATAAATTACTCGTTTCAAAATTAACTTTTGGACGTATGTTTTAGGAAAAACTGATAATTTTATGTTTATCTTTGGCAGGAAATTATAGCAACTATAACAACTTCTGTATGACACAAAATTCTAAAATTAACAAATAGCAAAAAACACTAATAAAATTTTATGTTGGTACCATGTGTGCCACATATGATGCCCAGAAAGCAAATCAAAAGCAAAACTGTTTTGGACACAATTCTTTCAATTTTTCTTTTAAATAAAAATATGAAATCCAATTAAATACAAATTGTTAGCAAAAAACAATATCGCAATTGTATGATCATCGCAAGCGATGCAGCACCCCACTGAGGATAGGGAAAACGTGGCAAATAGTATGTAATTGCAATACACGCACCAAACGTATCACTCGATTGCAAACAACAATACTCCTCGTTTAAATCGAAAATGAGATCATCGAAAAAGCCGATAAGTATCGATATGTAACGAAAAACATAGTAAAAGTTGATAGCGAATAGTATGGAAAAGACTAAAAAGTATCAATATTGGTCGTAATGATCCTATGACAGGATTTTAAATTATTGGCCGAAAAATGTCTTCTTTTCCATACACTTGCATACTAGATTATAATTTTTAAATACCGACATCTCGATTTCGAACACGTCAAAATAATTCGAAAATGTTAAATGAATCAAAAAAAATCAATATCTCAATTGGTTTTCGAGATATGGATACTTCAAAATGATAGCCTAGTATGCAAGTGTACGTAAAATGAGACCTTAATTGGCCAATTACTCAAATTCCTGTCAAAGGATCATTGAGACTTTCGTTCAGGATGCCCAGAACTAGCTCTCTGCGAAACTTAGAGCATTTGATTGAAGCCACTTTCTCATACAAATAGTGCCGGGTCCTCTCTTGAAGAAAAAAACTTGAAAAGTACCAAATAGTATAAGGTCTAAAAGCCTCAAAAAACATTGGGAGACATCGATTAAAGACCAGTAGTATCGATCGAAACAGTAAGTAAAATATTGTTTCAAAAGGAATCGAATAAGTCGATGAAAGTCAAGCCAATGTTTTGGGAACATAATTGTTTTTACAATACTTAACTTTCCACCGAATATTTCCATGTACGCTAAACTGTCTTAAATTTTTTCAAAGCTTTTATGATTTAAGTTGCTTTATGAGTAAACAATAAAAAATTTTCAAATAGAAAAAAAACGCATAAGAAATCCAAAAGGAGAAAACATTAAAAATGCAGATAATTTTTATGATCCTGCCAAGCGAGGTTCAAACTCATCAGCTGCAGCTAACAGATTCAGCATAACTAAATTTTGTCTTGTCTGCGCCTATATCCTGTCAGTTCTTTTATACAGTTTTTTTGCTTTCTTTTTGTAATTAACATTCATTTGAAACTTCTATATATATATATGTATAATTCAAATTAGTGTTTCTCAACTATTTTATAGCAACGTTTCTTCCAAGAGTCTTGCACATCAGAGCATGACCTTAGCATAATTTTTTGTTTTGTTTTAAAAACACTGCCCGAAAAATCATGTTCTGTTGATATTTCGGTGTTCGGTTTGTACACAATGCTGTGTCTTGGAACAATTTTACTTTGTCTGTTTTGTTAGCACCTTTTGCTTTCTCATTTTGTTTTTTCTTCTTTTTTAATGCTTCTTACCTGATCGAAATCAATGGTCAAATTGACTTCATTGTATTTCATACCGCGCGACAATGGAGGACTTTGCCACCAGGCTTCTGTACCATCGATGGCATATTCAGCTGGATGTTTCTTTGCTGCATCGTTGGGATCACAGACATCACAAACCTGTGCGAAAGAAAAAAACAAGTTTTGAGAAATGTTGGTAGATATACAAAATATACGTATTATAAATAAGGTATTAAAGGTAACAATTATATAATTAATATTAGCTTTAAAGTATCATGAAAAATAAAATCCAAAAATATTTCATTAACACAAATTTTCGTTCAATGCATACAGAAACCTAAAATATTCTCCAAAATTTCGATGTATAAAAATAAGCTAAGTCAACAAAAGAAAAAAAAATTTACACATTAAATCAACGCCAAATGTTCAATGACAACGAACAAATTTTTATACATCTACAAGATCCCAACAGGAAAATGAGAAATAGACTTAGCAAGTGAAATACAATCGAATTATCAAAAGGTAGGAAATTATGTTTTGTAATTATTAATAATATTTTAACTCTCACAGCGCCACAAGAATTTTAAAATTTTAATAAAAAAAAGGGTTCACAAATTTTATATATTTTCAAAGTATGGCAGTCAGGCAATTAGCGTGTCTGGTGACAAAGTGGGAAGCTTAAGTTTGAGCCCAAGCAAGTTCATCATAAAGTTCAGATCTCACAAACCAGCTGAGATACCTAGTCTCTTCCCTAGTGCACGAAAGCCATGTACACGAGAAACGGCGATTTCTTCGTGCCCAACACAGCAGTATAGAACTTGGAACAATCCCTTACGGAAAATCATTTAAATTGAAAGTAAAGGATCAGTAATGGTTGTTTTTTAGCGCACTAATGCTTTATTGCCGCTGGTGCTATTAGTATTAGTACCAATAAACTGAAACAGATAATCAACAATCCGGTCTATAAGTGCAAACAAACATCAATTTTATAAGCATCCATAACTAATGAAAGTGGAAGCGAGTCTTCAATGAAAACATCAGTAAGAAGTACTATTGATAGTCTGATTGTTTACTATTTATTAGCAGCAATAGCTTTTAAAAGTTGTCACTAATGGGCATTAATTAAATCAATATTGGACACACAAGAAATACTGATGAGCAATAATGAATATTGATAAGTTTTTTTGTTTTTCCGTAAGGTTCTGAAATTATAATTGACGAAAAAGTTGCGTTGAGAGAGAATTTTATAATTCAAATTCTAAATAATTTTACACTTATTTATTTGCTATTCCTATTGGGCAATTCTCCATAAAAAGTGTGCGTTTCTATGCAGTCAAAAATTGCTAAGTCAAACAATTTTCAATGAAAATAAACGAAAAAAAAATTGTTCTTAGATCAACAGCAGCAGAATATAACAAGAAAAAACATTAAAACTCTACAGTGAATAAATAGAAAAGTAAATAAATCTCGCAGATAAACAAACACACGCATACATACACTCGCATAAATGTATGTACTCGTGTGTTCGAAAAGTATTACAAAATAATTTTAACAATCGGAGCAATGAGCTCATAATTGATACATACATAGCTAGAACTAAAATAATCTCTAAAAATTTTGTTAATTTTTTCGGATTTTTGAGATCGAAGATTTTAGCAGAAAAGTTCTGAGCTTTTCATAGTGTTATTTATTATTATAAACATAAATATATGAAATTACATAATGATCAAAAAAAAGGTCATTTATAAAATAAAATGTCTATCTACAACTGCAACTCACAAAAATCATTAAAATGGTGAAAGAGGCCCCCATTCGGCTCTTGTCATGTATATTGACGGTGTGATCAAAAAAACTAAAGATCCTCCTCCTGTATCGTTTCCCACAAAAACTGCACAAATTCACACATATTGCCATGTTGAGGACTCCCTTAAGCTCGGAGTCCAACGCTGGTTGGGGGACCCCTTAAACTCGGTTTCCGGGGATATAGATCAACCTTAATTTAACGCTATCGGGGTTTTAGTTCTCCCTATCCGATACTACCCTTTTCGTTCAAAATATGTACTTTTTAAGCACTATTTTCTTCAAAATCATTATTTACTTTGTAATTTTTTTTAACCTGCCCGATAACAAAAAAATCTTTCGTATATTCTTATTAATAAAAATATTGTTTCATTGCTTCCTACCTGTCCCTGAATAACCGAATAATCGATGTGATCATTTTCTGTATTTGCACCCACAAGTTTACAGTACAATTCGGGTCCATCAAAATCTTCACCGCACGTGGCAGTCGCATAGATTTTACGTCCGGTAGCCAAATTAAAATATGGCGGCGTTAGCTCTGCTTGTGTTAATTCAAATTCAACAGCAATTGCCAGCAAAAAGCATAGCACCACGCCCAGCCACAAACGCTGCGAAAGCATCGTGCTATCACAGCTCAGTATCCTCACACTGTGATATTTCTCTTTTTATTTGTAATCAAATCTTAACACTCTTATGCACTTCAAGGAGTCCTTTCCTTTTGTACCACTAAAAATCACTTTATTCACTTAAGGGTCCTTTCTTTTCACTTTTTACTTTTCACTTTTTTTTCCTTAAGACCATTCAACCGCACTGAACGGCTCTACACGAGCGACTGAATTCTTCAACGAAAGTAATTTTCCTTTTTGCCTTCGTGACTCCACGATTTATGTGAACAGCGCCGCAACGTCGCTGTTATCGTATTCGTTGATCGTCAGCGTTGTCGGAGTCAAAGTCTTATCTCAGAAATGGAATGAAATCCCATTCATTTCTTCATTCATTCAATTCTTTTAACTTCTTTTTGTTGTTTTTTCTGTGTTTTGTTTTGATTAAATTCTGTTATGCCGCATAATTGAGTAGATAAAAACGTGAGAGAATTTTCTGTTTGTTTATTTACTTTATGGATGGATCGGTGTAACATGTGAGCAAACTTAGTAATGTAAGCGAAGGCACTGTAGGAAATTAAAACTGGTGTACCCAGGATCATCCGTATCGTTTGTTTTTCCATACTCAACAAAAAAAAATTTAAGCTGGTACCACCAGATAACACTGATATTTTTCAGATAGCAAAATTTATATTAATACCTTGGAAATTAAAAAAATGGTTTTTAGATCTAAATACCATCATTATATTCGGTTCTTCGAAAAGTATTTTCTTTTCCATTTTTTTGTGAAAATGATTGAAGTCATTTCTGACGTTCTCATGTTCTAATGGTTTCGCCGTCTGAAATTTTGTAGAGCACGGAAAAAGTAATAATCCGAGATTGCTAGATCTAGAAAATATAGTGGGTGTGGTAGTACATCCCATTCAAGCTGTTAAAGCTTTTGGTGAGTTACCAAACTTTTATGAAGTCTCGCATAGTCTTGGCGAAACGTTATACCTTTACCATTGATAAGTTCTGGTCTTTTCTGTTTTAGTTAAGAATTCAATTTGTCCACTTCAGAATTGTTCATGGTATTGTCCGGTAGAAGCTGTCTTGAAATCTCACCAAAAAGACAGCAAAACCATATTTTTATAAATATCGGCCTTAGAAATGATATGAGCCAGTTAATCTGTTTACTAGATTTCTTTCTGTAAGAAACATGTGGAGAGTTAACAGTTTGAGATTAGTTCTTTGAACTCTGTAGAAGATTTCGAAATGTTGAGGAGGACCAAAGCATTCGAAAAAATTTGTTCGCTGCAGCCCCATACTTACTAGAACACTTTGCTAGTTAGTTTCATTCCGAAATCTGGTTGGTTCTACAAGAGGGTTTAGTTAGATATCCTGTAAATAAGTTAGCCGATTCTTAAAATTAAATTCACTTCTATCTAACTTGGCTTTCATTGTCAGTACTTCATCCACCCATCAACTGTTAGGTAAAATTTGTTATAATATTTTATAAATTGCTGTTAGAAAATGTTTATGTATCTGAATTTAATATTTTACTGTTTTATTCACGAAATGTAAAGTGGTGCTTTTTTTCAACTGAAAGCAAGGATTCACTTGAAATGGCACATTATCTGGGGGCCCTCTAAGTTCGATGTAGTCCATAATGAACACATATTAAGCCACATTGATCATTTTATAAACAAAAGAAAAATTATTTTGTGGCTTAAGAGTGAAAAAATTCCTAGTTGGTTAACATAGTACCTTTTTCACACCTTTCGAGTCAAAAATTTCTCTTTTAAATGTTCAAACAGCATAAAACAACAAAAAGAACATTGCCACTAGCTGAAAACTTGTTTACTGGTAAGTGACACTTAAACAAAAGACAGCGTGCAACTCAAAACTTCACATTGACATTGACACCAATGATATGAAAGTCTGGCGTACATATTTGGTCTCCGATCGTATAAAAGTAATGAAATCTAAAGAAAACCAACGCTTATCTTGGGTTCAAAATCATCAATAATCGTTAGATGTGACACAGCAGTTCAACAAAGTAAGATAAATGTTCAGGCGTATCAGTTTTCATCGGAGGGTGTAGTGAAAATTGAACTGATCTTACCAGCTTTTAGTTTTTGTGTTGATGAGAGCAGCGCCGCCAGCTGTTTAGTCACAGCAGATGTATCTTATAAATAAAACTTATACTTTATGGGAAGCTCGTGAGTAAAACTTGGAGAGTCATTGCTTTTCTCACTTGCCGGCCGGCTTCGAGCACTCGAAATGAAATGAAAATGAAACAACTTTTCGTTGCAAAATCAGGGTAAACAAAAAAAAAGTTCAATAACGATTTATCGTCAGTTTTGTTTGCATTTATTTGTGTTTCAGAGAGCACGCGACACTGGCTGAATATTAATTAAAATGACAAGACATACATACATACATATGTACATACATTCACAGTAGGGTGGGCCGTATTGTACTAATACTTACTAAATCAATATACATTCTTAACCCTACAACCACTACCCTATTTTATGTTACATTTGATGTCCATACGCACCCCATGCACTTTCAAACATTCATTGGGGTGTGTACGCACCCCGTATGTGTTCTAGGATTTATGCTTTTTACGGTAAGCTGAAACCAAATTTAAGTGGTAATCGTACTTACCTTACTTAGGTTTGGAGATGTATTCTTCTTATTAGGGGTCCTTATTTCTTAAAAATAAAATACTTAGCTAATCAAAAAAAAAAGGATTTATGTATTTCCAAACTATTTTTGGTCAAGTTCCATGTAATTTTATTATACATATTTACATTCACTCGCTACTAAAGTAGAAGCTAGGCAACTGGCAATCCCGACAAATAAGAGTTCTTGTACGTGGTTCTCAAAACGGAACTTACATACTTGAACTGAAACTCGTATGTAATCATTTATTACCAAAATTAAGTCGTTTTAATGCCAACTGAAGTCAGGTCGTTAGGATCAGGTTTTACAGACATAGCTATTGGATTTTATAGAGACAACGTTCTTGTATAAACATTTTCGATCGGATTACTGGTTATCAAGTCATAATGAATATTTTAAATTTAAAACACATTTCTTTCAAGAAATAAATAAAAAATAGATGGTACTTACATATATTAAAAACATGAGTTTCGGGAACATTTAATCCCTCATTACTTTTAGACTGTATGCCTTAGAAAAAATTGCAGCTATCAGCGTTATCTACTCATTTAGATTATACATATGCAATTTGTCCTAAGGGGCTTTTTATACTTTACGTAAACCTGTTTTCCGACTTTTTTAACCCCCTCTCCTCCATCTTCTTAGATCGTTTTCTGTTTTTCCACTCATTATTAACATGAATATCGATCGTTGCAATGTTATCATTTAGTTAGTATTAAAACTGCAAAATAACAAACTTCTAAAATATTTTTGTAATAAATTTGAAATACTTTTGAGATAATCAGTTTAAATAATTTTAAAATTTAAATATATAATGAACTAATAGATTTAAATAAAACAAAATGTTTTTGATATTTTATTATGCTTGAAAATTTTGTTCAGAGTTAAAACTACATAAATCGCTTATTTTATACCAAAGTGCATAGCTCAAAAAATTGAGTTTTCGTACACTATAATTCAGGCAAATCCACGAGCTATGTACGTGTAATAACAAAAATACCAAATAATATATTTATAAAAAATTTAAAGAAAGTACATTGGACGTCATTATTAAGTGAAATATATGAGGAAAACATACGATAAAAAAAGAACATATACATATGTCCGACCTTTCTACATAAATTCAGATCACAACTTTAAGCGTTCATGTCTCAACACTACTTTTTTTGGTTTGTTTCACAGTGGTAATTAATATGCGATATGTAAAAATCAAAAAAAGAAACTTAAAATCTAAAAAAAAGTTTGCAGCCATTTGATGAATAATTGTTTACCTTATAAAAAAAATTTATTGCATACTTTTTGACAGTATCTGGAGTTGGTATTTGAAGAATTTTTTGATAAGCGATTAATCACTTTTTGGAAACATACTTTTAGGAGACTGTTCACATTCACTGGGGCTTTAATTAAGTACTAGAAACATTTACCGATACAAATGACTTAAGAAAATTATGAATTAAACTGATGATAGCTATAAAGCTAAAACATATGCTCAGTTTGCAATTGATAGTGCAAAGTAAAAACACTTAAAAACAAAAGACTTATGCAAAAAACTTGATTTTGTTAGAGAAAATAATATTCGTTCATAATTGTAACGAATGTTTCCTAAGGTTAAGCATCCTTAATAACTACTGAAACTGTACCCCAGCACTTAAGGTTTTTTTCTTATTCATATACACACACAAGATAACAAAAGGCAGATATTAATTAAAATAGTTAACAATGCAATACTGAAAATTAAAAGTATTTATTTCTAGGATAAGGAAAAAATGAGTATTGACAATATGAGCATTAAAACACTGTGTTTATTACAACGCGAAGCTTTAAAAAGAAAGTTTTTGTTTAAGTGAAGAGATAAGGTGTAAGAAGAAAAAGAAAAGTGAGGAAAGAGTTTTATAAAATATAGAATAAACTTAAAAAGTAAGTGATTTGAGCAGTTGCATTAAAACTTGTTAAAATATTCCGTCGTGCATTTCCAAAGTTATAAAATAAAAACGAATTCCAAGCAACATAAAAAATAAGTCTTAAGGTTTGTGGTAATTTATTTCAAAGTCTACAGGAGAGAATAGAGTAACTATTGCTGTAAATTGTTGTACGAAGAGCCAGAATTGTTACATTTTGAATGCGTCTAAATAAATTAGAATGAGATTTGCCCAAAAAATTTGGACGTTTAGTATAAAATGCTTGAATGACGAACTGATTTGTTGGCGACATTGCTAATCATTCTAAGAGCGCATTTCTGAAGGGCTAACAATTGCCGTATTCTATTAGCGTAAGAGCTGCCTCAGCAAGTGATACCATAATTTAAATTGGAATGAATCCACCCAAAATAAAATGTTTTCTTGGTGATGGAAGAGCACAACTTCTTAAGTTGGTAAAATTTTCTTATAACGTAAAACACTTTTTTGAATGAGCAGTTAAAATGTAAAAAAAATATATAAAATAAAATATAGTACATACATGTATGTACATATGTATTGATGTATGTATGAATTAATTTTGCCACTGTAGCTATGCAGCGCAATTGTAATCACAATGATTTGTTTCATGCTTTTGTTATCATGTCGAAATGTATATGAAATATTATAAAGGTTGTCTTACCTAAGGACTCAATTTTTATAATTAATGGGCAAATACGCCTGTATATATATAATCTAAAAATATCTAAAAATATCTAAAAATGCTGAACATAGTTCATTAATAAACTGAAAAAATCAAGCTATTAAGAGTTTTTGACTGGTAGCTTAATTGCAGTACCAAAAACTATATTAATTTTATATGAAAATCTAATCGATTATTTATACAACCTTTTCACGATTTTTCCTATTTACGATATAACTTTTAAAATTATTATCTTAGATTCAGCTTTGTCAATTTTCAGTTAATTTATAATAAGTAGCTTCCCATACTTTAAAAAATCATACAATACAATAAAATCTCACCAAAGAAAGAACTACAACTTTCACGTGGCGTCTTTCAGAATGATTCGTTTCCAAAGAATATTTTCAATTTTCTATGGTAGGTTCACTCTTTTCTTACTATTTTTATCGAAGCAGACCACCATATGCATATTTTAAATTAAACTTGAAAAATAACACTCGAAGTGTTATTATGATGTGTAATTTTTTTAAATAGATTTTTCCTCAATTTTTACAATCTCTTATAGGTTTTTTGTGAATTTTATAAAAAAAAGGTCTACTCATAAAAATTGCTATTTTGCATAATTCGAGTATCAATATTGAAAGACACTAACACTACATAATATTTCTCAATCGGATGCTACTTAATGATGTCAGTGGCTTAGTGCAATAAGTCCTTACTACCGTATGTCACGTACTTCAGCATTCACCTTCGACTATGCATTTGCCTTTCGTTCTTTCTGTTTCACTATTTTAGTTTCACTATTTCCTACCTCGCTCCACCCTTATGAAAATATTTCTAGAATTTTACTTCAAAAATAATTGAGACGATTTTAACGATAGCACCAAAAGAAATCCACAAAGGTCAGATTGAGAATTAATCATTCTATCTGCTCTTAAAAAGTTTATAAACTTAAAAAGTTTTATTTATTTTACGAAATTTAGAAAATATAACATTTGATAAATTAAAACAAAAGACTTAAGAACGAAACTTATAAATAAAAGTTTGGCTTACATAAAAATGTTTTTCAAAATTAAATACAAGATAGTAAATATTATATACGAAATTCTGTATTTCACTCTTCTACATTTTTGTAAGATATTTTTGAACAGCTTCCTTAGCTTGGCTCAAGGACACGGTACTTCAACATTTTTAAAGTTAACAAACTTTCATTCAACTCGTTGCGCATGCGTTGAAAGCAGCCTTCAAATGCAAAAAAGAAAAAAATAAATGAAAGATAAACAAAAATTATTAATTAAATATTGGGAGAGAAACACCAAGTTCAATTTCCGAAAAAAAAGCCATTGCACAGCTACCAAAAGCTAATTCTTTACCAACCACGTCACATTCATTCTTAGCACAAGCAACACTTTTGCATTTAACTTAAAGTTCATTAGCCACAATTTAAAAACACTACATTTTTTCAAAATACGAATTAATTTGTAATCTAAGCAAAAATAACTGTAATTTGCAATTGATGCCAAACTAACCAACGAGATATTTAATAATTTTCAGCAAAACCATGGCAATTTACGAGAGCAACAGCAGCAGCAGCAGCGGAAAAAACAGAACTGTGATGTGCGCGTGTCGAGACTAAGAACGTAATTGAATGCAAAATTGAATGACTGCAGCACACTTAAGTGTACAAATTTAAAGCGTTGGGTAGAAGTTTTTTGTCTTTGGTTATTTATTTATTTTTTTGGCCAAACAGACGTACATATACACAGAGTTTTGTAGAAGCAAGAAATTAAATTTTTAATCAACTTTGCAGTTAAGAATTTTAGCGCACAAATATTTTTGGTGGTTTCTTATGTATTCAGAAATGGTCAAAACGTAACGGAAAGTTAAGCAACAAGTTATGTTCGTTAGTCTTGAACAGTTGGTCTTAATTGAATTTTATATCTTGATTAACAGAATTGATCTTCAAATAAATGAGTTGAACAACAAACATTTAGGGAATAAAATAATTTTTTTTTTTTGGTATAGCTTCCTCTGATTTTTTGTATATAGTATGCACACGGATACCATCCGTCCTTAATTTTAATGGATAGTTCTTTGCCTCCTATTTCAATTTTTATGCTTGCCAACAGTTGGCCTGCTGGCAGAGCTTTCAGTTAAAACAACGAATCGATTTTCTTTTTTCGCTTCATTTGTTTTTATAGTCTTCATTCAAATTTGAGTTCATATTTTTACATATCAAGCTTTTAATAAAAATTAATGAAAATACAAAATCCTTACTTTCGGACGTGGATATCCTATTTTTCATCCTTCTACTTAGAATCGATCAAAATGACATAAGGGCGTGTCTACATTCTCTTACTAGGTATTTTTATAATGTTTGTCTTAATATTAATTTTTGTTTTAGTTTTTAATCAATGCAAAACTTTGTAAGCAAAATAATTAGGCAAATAAATTTGATACACGTTGTACAATTCACTAACTGAAGTCTATTGACTAGCATTGGAGTTGAGTCCACAGGATAGCAGGTAACACGGCCACCCTATACCATCAAGAGAAAGAAATCCGTTAAATGTGAAAATATTCTTTCTAAGTGAGAGCTCCGTGAGTAGATGAAGGATATTCAAGGTAGTCTAAAATTTTTACTAGCCGTCGTAACCGTAAAAAAGCGTGGTGACTTTGGATTTAAATATCTATGAAATCATCTAATATTCTCCAAATATTGTAAACACTCGACTTAATACTCAACGAAAACAAAATCGTTTTCTAGAAAAATTGACCTAAAAATGTTTTTAAAATCAAACAGACTTCTAAGACATCTCTCTTGTGCTGAGCGATTCGAATTTTTTTTTTTTTTTTGATAATTTTTATGGGTAAACCATGACAAGCATTAAATTGTTTAATAAAATAATGAAAATTGAAAATATAATACGCGAAGAAAACGTTAAAAAAGCACAAAAACGTTAACACTAACATACTTGAAATGACATGCTATCAACCAAAACGACCCACTAAATTAACCATACGAAATGGCTGACTGCTAAACTGTTGTTGCTTATGCTGACAACAAAGTTGCTAACCTTGTATCTATGTTGCTTACGTGCTACTGCATGCATGCATCCGCAACATGACAAATTAAATTCACCGCTATACAACATGTGCCTGTTTGGGGTTGACTAACTTAGACCGTCGTACATGGCAAAGCTACAAAAATTGAGTTTCGATGTTGATTGCAACACTTGCCACTGTAGCACAGCGTATTTATTGCAGTTTTCAAGTTAATGTCATTTTGATTGGAAATGTCGTTTTTGCCAGTTTGCATTTTCTATTGGACTTGATGTTGGTGTTTGTCGTTTTGCTTCATGCAGCAGTGCATGCCATATGCTACCAAATATCGTATGGCAAGTTTTTTTCTTGATGTTGTGTTGCTTCCATGTCTGGTTCTTACGCAATCTCTACCATGCATTTGAAGGCCACTTTTCGTTTTTCGTAATTTGATTCTAAGCGCTTTACTGGGCCTGTTTTTAATTACAAATTTATTTGAAGTTGAAGTTAAATTGCGTCATACGTATGAGTAGTACAAGGCATGTTTTTGGCTTTGGGCTACGGCTGTAAAATGTTTGCGTTTTTCTTCATTTTTTTCTCTCTTTGTTTTTGTAGGTTATTGTTGGTTTATCGTTTTATTTATTTTAATGGAAATAATTCTATAGCAATTAAGTTGTTGAAATCTCATCATACGGAGGTCTTTTAGACCATAATTATGTTATTTTCTCTGCTACAACTTTTACCTTTTCATATTCTGCGTGTGAATTAAATGTACTCGCGGCGTTATGTGCGCGCATAGTGGAGTTTCGTTATATTAGTATAGAAAATGTTAAGAAATTTGAAAAACTTTAAACCAATCGAGAAAATTTCGAATTAATTGAAATTTCGATTAATACACAGTCCAACAGCGATTTTGCAACAGAGTACCGTGATAAATTTCGCCGAACAAAGTCAAAGTCCAGCATGTCCTGGTTTTTTTTTAACTGCAAGAAGCTAATTTTTTCGAAACTCTTAAAAAATAGCATGTAGTGTATAAAATGTCTATAGTAACCTATTTTTCCATTAAGTTTAAGTAAATTTTTTTGTGCTTTCAATGAAATCAATTTAATAATTAAATTTTCCACATGAAAAGATTTTTTTATTTTTTTATTGATTTATTAAGCGTTTACGTATGTTTCATAGGTCGAAATTTGGTTTCTTTTTGTGTTTTTCATATCACTAAAATTATCTTATTATACATTAAAGTAATAGTTTAAAAAATGCCTGTTAATACTAAGGAGTAAAGATCTATCTGAACCCCAAGTTTGAAAATTAATTTGTAGGGACAGGTTCACCTCGTATAACAAATTTCGTCTAGAGATCACTCATCTGTATGGAAAACAGGCAAGCTTTGCTCTGAGGACGAAATCACTTCCTCTCAGGCTTTGTATTTCACAAATCTTTTTTTTTTCAAACTGTGGACGGTAACAAACATTTTTTATATTTATAATATACTCTAGGCTACATCAAAGTTTCCTAAATGCAGTTAACCAATATTTAAAAAAGCCTAAGTTTATGCAATCATTTTTTCTTAAAATGTTTATAGAACAGCAAGACAGACAATTCTTGACATGAAATTTAATAGAGATGCGAAATTCAGAGTACCCTCCTCCATCCTTAACACACTGGTTTAATCTGCTTATGCATTCATAGTAATTTTATTATCATCGCTTTTATATGTACACACACATAGCAATTATCTCTTTCCGTTGTGGTAATTTATGTCAGTTTTCAGAGTATTATTAAGCGCGAACTTTGTTATAGTTTTATTAACACGGCACCAATCGCTAAAAATAAACATGGATTTCTATTTTTAGCTGCTTTTGTTATTTTTATCGCTTCATTTCAAATGCACAACATAGTCCTAAGTGATAACTCTCTCAAATGGAGCTATGAGATTTTTTAAGTCCATAGGCTATTTATTTTATTTGAAAAGTAATATCTATAAAAATGATTTTATTTTATAAATTTTACTGTCCCAATCAATGATGGACTATAACATCATTTCTGCTTTGGGCTACGTAAGGGCCAGTTAAGATCGAATTTTACGAAAAAACAATGATTGCACCAATCGAATAAGAAGTTTTAAAATTGATTTTTACATCGATTGGAGTCGGTCCTTCAAAAATCGTTATTAGGAATTATGTTTCCAAAAAATATATATATCATCAATCGATCCATTTTGAAGCTCTCCTATCGATCGGCGGAGCCAAAAAATTTCCTTAGGAATGCAAGATGTAAGACCAAAAAAGAAAAACTATTCTGAGAGATAATATTTTGTTTTTTTCCAGATGAAAGTTCATTCAGAAGTTTTGTAAAAATTCATAAAATAAATCTAAATAAATATCTATTCAAACAGCTATCCAAATTTTATGGTTCTAAATATGGAACATTAAGTAAGCTAAACTTTCTCAAAACGGATAAATTACCCAAACATAGTTCATTCACCTAAAATAATTTAAGCAATTAAAAAGTATTTGGAAAACAATAATTTTTAGCGTTGCACAAAAAAATTCCACAAAATTTAATATAATATTAAAATTTTTAATATTTTTTCGAATAAAATTTTTAGAAAATTATTCTTTATTCCTACTATTACTACGGTTTCCGTTCCTTTTCTCACTTCGATTCCGATTTTTTTACACAGATTTCCAATTAAATGCACGCAATGTTTCCCTATCAGTATTGATCATATATCACGCTAAGCTCCTTTTGAAGAACTCCAGTGACCTACATTCATTTATACGTCTATGTGATAGACCTATTAATAATATATCTTCAAGATTCATACATTTTCCTGGCTCAACGTAACTTTTCCATCTGATCTCTATTTTCTAAATTTGTATTTATTATAAGAGATAATTTTATAAAAATCTATTCACCTACATCAAAAATCTGAAGGACTTTAAAAATTGTATAAAAAATTAACACGTACTAATTAACACATTATTTCTTGGAAATTTTTGATGATACTTCATACTTCGAAAATATTAACATTTACAGTTAAATTATTATTTTGTTGCACCCTACACAATATATGTAGAATGTTATGATCTACTTTATAGTATTTTTATTCGATAAGTATACTTACAAATTTTTATAAGATATCAGACATCAGCAGTTGCGGATATAGCTTTTCTAAAAATTGGGATATCTAAAGTGATTTTAACAAAATGCCTATAATTTGAAAGATAGTTGAATAGCCTTTGAAAATTTTATATGAAATCGATTAGCAGAGCTAAAACGGTGCCACACGACATATAAATCAGATTATAAAAGTGTAAGTGAATGATCCACCCTTTGTGCAAATAAGATAGTAAGTAGTATTGTCAATAAGGGTTTGGAGTGGAACCAGGGTGACTTTGTCCGATTTTTAAAAAAAAATTGATTAAGCTAGAATTAACTGAAAGTGATTAACATTTCATTTTACAATATTCAATTTCTGAAGTAAGTTACTCTTATGAAAATAGTTTTCGAAACAAAGGGCAAAATTTGTGGAAACATTCAGCTATTTGCTAATGCAAACATTTACCACTTAAGTGAATTCGAGACACCTAAATAACAGAATTTCATCAAACAACAGAATTTATTTTTCTCGTGATCGTAGCTTATCTGTAACACGTGCTTATCAAAATACGACCTCCTGCACGAAAACGCCCCTAAAACCCAAATTCAACTCGTACAATCAAGCCTGTTGGTCATCGTATGTTTATACATAAAGTACGTCAATGGCTCACACACGATAATATCATTGGTACGGGTACACACCATGTATGTGAAATTTATTTCAAAAATAATTATTTGCTCATAAAAGAATTAAAACAAAAAGAAAAAACAAATTTATTAAATTGAGAAAAATTCTAAGTCTTATCAGTTATGGAAATAGCTGCTATCTCATTCACTCGTGGGCAACTAATGCTGCCTGGTATATAAATACAACTGTCATCGATGCTGAGTTCACAATGTCGAAATTCCGATCGAGTATAAAACAGTGGATTATATAGAAAATTCTGTTTCAACAATTTCAGTATTGATAAGTAAACTCAACTCAAACGACAACTCAGCGTCGAATTCGTGCAGTGTTTTTGTAATTTATAATTTATAGCTGTAATATTATCTGAAAAATGAGAGGATACTTAAAGATTGCAACAATTTTCGGTTAGTGATTTAAAATAAAAAATTCAATTGTTTTAAATTGGAAATTTCTTTTTATAGTCTTGACGGCCATCATTATTGCCGCTCCAGCTGAGGAGCAAACTGAAGAAACCAAAAAGTGCCGAGACTTTTGCACATTGGAACTGGGAAAAGTCTGTGGTTATGACGGCAATTGTTATAAAGAATATCCGAATAAATGCAGTTATGATGCGGAAAAATGTAGTAAAAAGAGCAGTAAGTTTTTCTTTGTTACTTTCCATGTTTATTTCTTGATGGTGTTCCCAATTGATAAGAACTAAATATGTACTGCAGTTCAGTAAAAATATTTTCTAATATAATTTTTTTTTTTTAATTTTCAATGTATGTATGATCTTAAAAAGAAATATTATAACTAAAGCTCAACTTTTTCTTTATTTTCAGATCTTGAAACAGTAGATAATTCGCTATGTGATACTGCAGAAAAAAATAACCATCCAAATTTTAAGAAATGTGATGAATAAAGCAAATCAAAAAAAATATACATATTTAGCTTTGAGTATAATTTTTTTCGAAGATTTTCGAACAGATAAGACTTGAATTCGGTTGGAAATAATGCGTCCTCCCATAGGTGTGACGTGATTTGTAATTGAGAGTTGAGAAAATAATTTATTTTTTTACTTAATAAATTGTTTTAATGTATGCATTAACTAAACAAATGCTCATAATCCATTTGAATCTATTTGACATTATTGTAATTTTGTTCGTGGCTGTCAGAAAATATCCTCGAAATTATCCAAAAAGAAGTTTCTATGAGTGCGCCAGGACTTTAACTTAAGCTAATGAAAATATTCAGAGTTGAAAGAGTTGAAGATGAGTTTTTTCAATTATTTTATCGTAACTAGAAAAATAAGTTGGATATAGCGAAATTCGCATGATTTCCTGTAATTATGATATCAGTTGGCCGCCAATATCGCGTGATTCGACACCATTCGATCATTTCTTGTGGTGTAGTTTCTGGCTTCTGCTGATAAACCAGCAATAGTTGCATATTTTTCGCTACCAAAATTGTAAATTTGTTGTTAGAAAATTCAATCTTAGCGAGCTATAATTGAATGTTTCATTAAATTATTATCGCTTTGTTTTCCCGACAAAAGGTATAGTAGGTGTCAAAAAGACTTCGATGGTCGATATTTGTGCTGTTTCGCCAAACTCAAATTGCCAAGTGGTAGCTCATTATTAAAGGCAAAACTCTCTTGATTTGGTCTGCCTCAAAAAAGTTTCAGGTATTATTTATTTGATACGAAAGTTTCACAATTTTTTTTAATTTATGAACCAATGAAAATTTTAATCGGCGAGTGATTCACATAAATGTTTGATTTTGATATTTAAAATATTTCTTTAAGACAAGGAAAAATAATAAAGACTTGTTTTTGTTATCATTACTTTATATAAAAAAACAGTCATAAAATAAAAAATTTTACAAAAAATAATTTGAATACCAAACAACCATGCTGTTGAGAATGCCGATATTGCTTACCGATCCTTTTCTTTATTATTATTTTTATTGAGTTAAATAAAAATTTTGAAAAATTTTTTTGGAAACCAACTCACTGCTACCGTTTTACATTTTATCAAATTTTTGGTAGAGCTGATATTGAGAGTGAAAAGAATTATTTTAATAATTTTGCAAAACTTTAGCGCAGCAATGATGCGACTTATGGCGAAGAGACTTGTGATTCATTAACAACTAGTCCAACACAATCCACAAAAAAATTGTTCAGCTCCTTTCGTTTCGTAATGCCCCGTATATTTATTGAAAAATTATTTTAATTTTTACACCGTACGATATCTGTATTGTTATAAATGAGATGGAAAAATAATGTATCAACGTCTATGAAACATTAAATTGGCACCTGACTCTGTCGTAATTGCACTATAATTTGGATTTTATTTTTATTAATAAAGCAGATATGGGATTAACAATGGGAAAGTTATTAAAAAACAATATGTTAATAGAACAACAAAGCCGTTAATACCAATGACAAAAACTATTTAGCTAACTATCAGAGTTTCATTTATAAAATCATATAGTACAGTCGATGAAAGTTTTACCTTCGAAATCCAGAAAGAACAAACCGATATTTTGGGACTTTTAACTTAAATTGTTATTTTGCCACGCTACTAGAAATCAGATAGTCAACAACTGGACCAATAAAAAACATGTCATTCTCAGAAATGAAAATATATAGATCCGAAATATTTTTGGGTGCTATACAAAACATCATATTCAGTGTTTCCGTGTATTTCGAGATATCCTTGCTTAAAAATCTAAAATGAAAACGATTTGTAGAATATTCGAAAATATCTTACAATTAAAGAAGTTTGCTTACCTATTTTTTCTATAAGCCAACATAAACTGATGTGTTTGTTATTAGTAGCAGCTTCCAAATATTGAAGCGCCTATACTTTATGGAACTAAGCTCGTAAGCTCGTGTTTAGTATAACATTCACAAATTTAGCAGTTATCGTAGATGCACGCCGTCCATTCAAATTGTGTCCACTTTTTTCTGGTGCTAGGCATTTCTAGTACTATATGTATGAAGTTTGGTTGTATTACCTTAAATAATTCTCTCATTACAGCGTTCTAAAATTTTGAGAGGGCAGCACGCCCACTTGCGAAAACTCACTTTATTCTTTTCCAGAGCTTTTCCAGATCATCTTTTCTGTTTGTGGGAAATTTCAATCCCAAGATTCTTTTCTATATCTACCACGCCCTTTTTTATGCGTTACAAACGGAATGACAAAGTGAATGTAGAGTGTAAAAAGAATGCACCACGCCACTTTAGCACTTCTTATACTGATGGAAGGCAGCGTTTAATGGTACATGTCTCATTTTATATACAGCTGTTCGACAAATTTCAATCTATAAAATTATGGTGTGGTGACATGAATCAAACAAGTACAAGTACATAAGAACAAAAAACGAAATCATTGCACGTGCATCAGTTGTCCGCTCTGGACAACATCTACTGATGCTCTGGAGGTTCACTTTCAACTTATTCCCCTTAAATTTCTAAGCAAGCATATGGTAACTACCGATATGACAAGATATGAATAGTTTATTCAAGATGGGTTCATGGATTAACATAAATATTAAAAGGCAAATCTAAACAGCATTCAAGTATTCGAGACATAGGAAAAATGTTTATCCTAACGACCTGAGTCATAAACTATATTTTTTAAAAAAATTATTGCTGGGGTTCATGCTTTTAAGTAATAGGCTACATCTATTTTGATTTGTTGACTGATATTATTTCATAAAAAATAAAATGGCATACCTGTGTTAAAAAATATACCGACTTGCTACCAGCTGAGATCAAGATTTATCAGTCAGCTGGCTTGTTATTATATTGTACATATGTAGCTATATATGTACACATGATAGATGCAAATATCAACAAAAGGTTTAAATAAATATGTACACACAATAATTGAATTAACAAACAATCATTGGCAGTAAACACAAATTATTTTTGCGGATAAATATTAAAATTTTTTTTTTTTTCAACAAACTACAATACGAGAACTAAATAAAAAATCCCCTTATTAGCTAAATTCATTACGTTCCCATATCATGAAATCAATAAAAGTTGATGTACCTTTCTATCAAGAGATCATTTTTAGACGCGAGCTTCCATTAGTCAAGTCAGTTATTTATATTTTCATCTAAGCAGCATTAAATCTTTTAAGTACCATATTTAAAAATGAAATTTCTAGCTGTCATTGTTTTTGGTGAGTATTTCGAATAATTCATCCAAGTTGGAAATATTTCATTTTAATTTTTTTTTTTTAATCTCAAATTTTAAGCCGTTCTACTCGTTTGTTCAGTGCAAGCACAAAGTTCAGACTGTCCAAGTTTTTGTCCGGCTTTATACAGTCCTGTTTGCGGTTATGACAGTGCAAAGAGCTGCTATCATCAATTCAGTAATAGCTGTGAAATGAACGCCGCAAAATGTAATGGAAAAGGCAGTAAGTAACAAAATCTTTTTATTTTAATCCGTATCTGTATCAGCTTTGAAATGAAATCTTTGCAATGTTCTAAGGACTTTCAGTCACATTTCAGTCAATTTGGTAGTTCTTTAAGTTTTTGTAACTTTTGGGTTGGTTTTCTTGTCATTACTTTTAAACCGATTTATTATTCTCAAAATACTTCTTTTGAAACATATACATAGATGAGAAACTAAACATCATAAATCAAAAATTTATTTCAAAAGGGAAAAAAAAAATTTCAGAATCATTAGGACCTGATTTCGAATGCTTTAGGCTCGCTGAATCCGAAAATAATCTCAATTTTTTTCTATGCTTCTGGAATATTTGAAGATAAGCATTACAAAAACGCTACTTTTCACCAACTCCATGCATTATTTCTAGGATTATTTCCAAAGAGTTCTTACAATATAATAGTAACTTACTTTTTCTTTGAAATTCATTCTGAATCGTCCACGTGCGACTTTTTTAAGAAAGTTATGATAGCGTGGTTACGCCATTGGTATAGAATTTGTTTCTTTCATATGAAAATATATAGAGCCCAGTAATCTTAATGAATCTTTGATTCCTTAGTAAAATCGTTTTATCATTAAGGTTCAGTGGTGGGGGGCTAAAAAACCATAAACTGACCTTGCAGTGTTTAGTCCGCCATATTAGTAAACAATTTTTAAGCAAACATCTTGGAATGAAATCAACTTATTTGTGCAGCACAAAATTTTCCATTCATATCAGATGAAATTTTCTTTTGAATTGCAAAGTCTCAAATATTGACGTTTTCATACAATCAACCAACAATCATTGCAAAAAAAACTTTGAGACACTGTAACCCCAGAAGCAATCATTTAAAAAAAAACATCAGAATATAATATAAAAAATTTTAGGCAAAAGCAGTTCAAGTATGAGAATCGCTAAATCATGCCTTTTATCATATACTGAGTAAGAACCCCCGCACTAACCCCAATTGACAAATCAAATCTTATGATTTTTTAAATTTTTTCATTAAAGTTAATGAATTTCTATGATAAAAAGACAAACAGCTTAAGTTGACTTAAGACAAAAGGAATTAAGATCAATTTTCCATTAGTTCTGGGAGACATTTTCTTTCATTTTCAAACGATTTGTTGGTATGCTCAATAGCAGAAAGCAACTTCCACCACGAACTAATGGAAAACATAGTTCTAACTGCATTTGCCTTAAGTAGACTTAAACTGTTTCTTCCTTTTACCAGAGATGTATAATAATATTTTTAAAGGTGCAAAAATTTTTAAGTTTTTTTATAATGATCTGTTTTATTAAAGCTACATATATTTCTTCTTCTCTGCGTTTCTTCTTTTCCAGCTTACTCAAATGCAGAACTTACGGAATGCAGCAAGCCTGGAGCAAGGTCATGTTAAGAAACCATTCATTTCGAAAACTTTAAACTGTTACTATATATTAAGGAAATGACATACCTAAATATATAAAAAAATATATGTACATAGAACATTAGCAATTGCTTTTATTTTGATTTTTCAAGGAAAGTATGGGTTATGCGGTAGCAAGCAACTATTTAACTGAACAGTAAAATTAATTGAACGGTGACCATTTTATTTAATTGATTTTTCAGGCACAACATATATAGACTTAAAATTTTTTTTTTCCGGGTAGGGTATTTATTGTGAAGAAGTAGGAAGTAGAATTACGAAGATTAAACTGCTCACATTTCCAAAAACGAAAAACTCTTTTTAAGTTTTCGAAACCATTTTATTATCAATGCAGCAGCTGAATGTAATTCACCTCAAACAAATAAATATTCAAAACAAAAACATATGGCAAAATATTTGATTTTATTATATGCTGCATTATATATGTATGCTAAGTAATTGCTGCAGATCTAAGTATTTTATTTAACAGCATACTTTTTTGCTGCTTTAAAAAAAAGAACTTAACTTGTCAAACGAAGCAAATGACGTATTTGCATCCAACTACTGAGAAAGCCCAACATTCTGCTCCTCAGCGAGCTACTGATTGCTCGTTGTTGATTATTACTTCCGCTCCCAGCTTCGGTTTCAGTTGGCGCTTTAGTTGTTGCCGTCGTCTTTATCTCAGTTTTAATTGTAGTCATTTGTTGTTGATTTTCATATGACGTATTAAAGAGCACCACAGCCAGATTTACTGACTCATCATTGAGAGAGCGACTGATTTCGTTAAAACTTTCTACATTTTCGGGATCGCTTAATGCGAGTTTAAGTTTTAAAGCCAAATCATCGATAGGAAGAGCTTGAGTTCGCAAAAAGTATACTAAAAGTTTCAAACAATTTTATTGTCGATACAATATGTAATTTAAATTTATAAAATTGTAATTTTATTATTTTTAACTTACAGCTCAAATAAATCACTAGTACGAGCAATGAATGCGCTCCACAACGCATTTTTCAACAACTCTTTCTTTAAATTTATATATTAGATCAATTAGTTTAGTTTGAAATCTGGTTTGTGAATATTAATGTTTTTCCGTATTTATTAACTTTTATATATAGTCGATTTTTACAACTACGATACTACGTGCTCAAAGTGATTCTCTAAATAAAATAGTGCAATTTCAATGAGAAATTTCTTCCACAAAAATACCACGCAACAGTGCCTCTATTCGTCACTTATGTCACGTTTCAAATAATTTTTCAGCTATAGTCAGCCACTTACGTTATTAGCTTAGAAAAAATTTAGTTAAATTACCTGCATAATTTGTTCAATTTTTTTATTTTATTTCTCTTAATTATATTCAGCTTTACATAAGCTACTTAATTTTTTACGGTCATGGTCATTATACTATGTAACTTAACTCATTATTTTTTACCAGACCACTGGCCTTAGATAAGTTTCAACAACATCGCGTGTAAGAAAGTAGCAAAGGCATAGGATACAGCATGCCTTCTGGCACCCATCAAAATATATCTTCTTCTTGTTAGTTCTTGCTTCTACTCAGATTGTCGACATCTTCCTGTATAAAAATTTTTATATTACAACGTTGATATTTTGGATCGTCAAAATAATCACAAAAACTCGCACTCAAGGTATGATAATTTTCTATAAAAACAAATATTAAAGAACAAACCGGCTAGTAACTGATTACAATGCTGTACTTACGGCAGCCACAATTCAGTTTATCCAGTACACATTTATTCCGTACAACAAAAATGCAATTCAAATTTGTAACACAAATCGGTTGATACACCAAATTATTACACACGGTATTTTTGGTCCATTGGCAGGGATATTGAGTGACAGTTAAAACTGGATGTGGTGGTTCTGTTACAACTTTTGGTCGTAATGTTGTAGGTCGTCGCTGTGAAGGTGGCACATTTTGACACAAATGTACAACAGGCAAACGTCTTATTAGCGACTCATTGTTTTTAAGCTGCTGCAGAATAAATTCCCAAGAGCTGATATTTGTAGAATTTGCGAAGACTTGAACGGATGTAATCGCCACAACTATATTCACACGATATAAATGTACAAATATATTGTAAGATACCCGCAAAGCCCAAAGCCTCTTACCCAAAGTCACAAAAATAAATAAATGTTTATATCTCTTCAATATTTGGTGCATTTTATATTTCGTTTCTCACTGTGATCTTGTAATTTAAAGACTAAAAGAGGTTTCTCAAAATTAACGCATTTTATATGTAAATTCAGAATTGGGTCAGCAGTTTTAAGGGGCTATGCACAACTTTAACTTTAAAGCTTGGGTAAATATTAATCCATACGTGTGAAGAACATTTTTTTATAAAATACATACTTATGTACATATGGTACGTTCCACGTCAACCGGACCACCTGAATGATCAAAAATTGACGCAACGTATAGAATCCGTTTTGAACTTAATTTGTTCGTTTATTAATGGGCTTTCGAAAGTCGAGTGGAGTTTTGAAAATTCAAGATGGCGGACCCAAAATAGCGGCCGGAAGCTGGAGAAAATTCGAGTGTCCAGTAATAAAAGCTTGTAAAAATAAAAATTCACAACCGATCGGGTCGTTTCTTAGCTCAAATTGTAGCTCCGAAAAAGCTTTCGTGGTATATTGACAGAATCCAAGATGGTGGGTCCAATATGGCGGTCAAATATTCAATATGGTGGCCAAATTTTTGAAAGTCAACCGATCTGCACCAAATTTTGTATACGGGGATATTGAGGCTCACTGATCACGAATCCAAGGTCAGATTTGACAAAGTCAAGGTGGCGGACGTATTTTTTAAAAATCAACCGATTTGTACCAAATTAGTTATACGGGGGTTTTTGAGGTCGCCAATTACGAATCTGAAACTAAATTTCAAAAATTTTCCAAATCAAAATGGTGGATTCAATATGGCGGACGTACTTTTTAAAAATCAACGGATTAGCACAAAATTTGTTATAAGGGGGTTTCTGGGGTCGCTGAATACGAATCCAAGGTCAAAAATTTAAAATTCAAGATGGCAGACCCAATATGGTGGATTAGGTTATTGAGTTTCCGCGAAATTGAAAAAGTTAGAAACATATTCCTCACTAAATTTTTAAAAAACTTTCACCCAAAACTACTAGCACTAGTGATATTATAAAACAATAATATAAGCCCAAGACTACAAAAAACAGAAGAAACTTTTTGATATAAATTATAGAAATTTTAATTTTCTAACAAAAGTTTTCGTCAACTTCTCTGTACAAAGGATCGTTTGTGAGACCAAAATGTACAATAATTGCAATAATTTCAGACTGCGCTCAGACGCTACCTATTACCAATAATCGGTTTCTGAAATAAAACTGAAAGTATAGAGTTTCGCAATCAAAATTTCGATATTTGCTCGGCTATAGTGCTGAAACAAAAAAAAAAATTATTTTTGAGTCTTTTAATGAAACTTTTGGAAAATATCAAAAAGAGCAAATGCACATATACATAATACAAAATCTTTAAAATCGATTTCTTGACTGTATTTAACCCCTTAAGAATTTTTATGACTTCTTGCAGCAACCGAAGCAGAATGAAAAGGTAGATAACAAAATAAAATTCTGTTTATTCCCATATGTAGATTTTTAAGTTAAACTTAATATTTATGTAAATTAAATGTGATTAAAAGTGTAACGCATAATTAACGATTCTTAAATAAATAGAAATAAGAAAGAGCTGTTATATTGATAACCATTATTGGATGAACCCATATGGATCATTTAACTACATATATCGCTTTTAGTTTTTATTAAACCTTAATAGTCCCTTTAATCATTTCCAAAAAATATAGTCCAACGTTCATATTGATCCTCACACAAAAATGCTTCCATTTCACAATAGATACTGCTATAGTCATTGAAAGCTACAAAAAAAAAACATGTATGAATGATGGATTAATAAATCTTCCTTTTGGTCAAGTTCTTTTCTCACTTATGTTCATAAGACATGCGACAACCTGTAAATGACACTCAGAAGGAAATTTTCTCATACAACCAATCTGATCATCGTATAAGCAAATCGCTCCTGTGGTCATATCACATTTGCCCTCCAGGCCACAACTTTTGGCTGCATTTGTTGAATTTTTGTGAGAAGAAGGTAGACGATTAATCGAAGCGGAAAGAATTCCATGAGGACTGATAACTGACAATACATCGTTTAGATAAAAATACATATATATTTAAAGCATAGAAACTATAACTTACGCGCTTGAATTATAAAAACAATTAGTGTAAAAACGGTGAAAACTAACATTTTGCGCAAAATGAATCTTCCGAATGAGCTATCTAATACAAACTGCAGACATTTTTTTAATTTCATAAAGTTTGCTTTTAGATGTGTCCTCAGAATAAGCTACACTGTAAGAATATCTTAATGAAAATTAATTAAGAGTTGCTTATATCATAATTTGTTTGCCAGTTGCACAGCAGTTATAAACAAAGGCCAGACATGGCCATTTCTCTATCCACATCACAGGACAATGCAATGTAGAAATATTGTATTTATAAGCCGCAAATGTTTACTTGAGTTCTATGTCATCTCCATCGTCAGCTTTTCGATAAGAAGAAAACGATTTCACCTCCTCTGAAAATATGGTGAAAGGAAATCCACAGCTGCTCAACGCAAAAGCCGTGTTTTTCGTCTGTTCGTGATAGTTGTTAGCAGAGATTGTAAAATACAGAGACTTTCATCCGCAAAAGTATCAGCAATTTAATCTCTCCGCCGAATAAATTTTTTAAATTTTAAGGACTAAATTCGAATACTGAACTCCCAAATCGAGATAGAACTGAACCATATTGAGAATATTATTTTTTCAATACGGTTTTTAAATATTATTGGATTGAATTGAAGCAGACACAGAGAAGAGGATGGCATAAGATAGCTAATGAATGAAATTTATGATTGTTGAAAAAAAAATTATAAAAAATCGCAATGTAGTGAATAGAAATGTGTAGATGAATTAAAAGGAATAAGATCGTTTAAATAAATGGGCCCGCATCTAAACTCTTTTCGAAACGGATTTCCAAACATTTTACTTTGAATCCGGTACTTGGGAAGTTAATTTGGGATTTAAATTGACATAAACATTTTCTTTCTTTGTTAAGTTCAGGATATGTTAGCATCAAGTGAACAAACAAAATATCTTGATGCGGCCGACATTGCCAACATGTGAAATAATCAAAAAAAAACATTTGTACAGTGAAAGCAAAGTTCTCACTAAGTCGGTGACATTTTTTAACATTATCAAATGACATTGTTAAAAATACTTTGAAGCGTTTGAAGACCCTAATGGTTTCTAATGTAAGTAATCTAAGATCACTATTTCTTTCATATATCACATATCTTAACTTTTGTTTTACGATATTTACTTTAAAACCATAACTTTTGGCACGGCCTATTAATTTGTTAAAAGCTAAAATTTTCATTCAACAATATATGATTTAAGCTTTTTATCTTTATTTTCTTCTATTTCTTAGTGTATTTCTTTGCAAAAACTTAGATGCATATCTTATCTTAAGAATTTTTTTTAGTTGTTCAGCGATCAACGTTTATGTAAAATTTTACAAATTGATAGAATGATTTTTATTTAACAAACTTTGATAACAAGGGAAAAACAACAATATCTGGAATTGCTGACGTTCAGAGTGAAATTCTAAAATATATCACTTAAAATTTTTTCACATTTGCTTGAAATTAAAAGTTAGCTTTTCGTTGTTTGCGTTAATGTATCGGATGTAATTTGAGCGCTGACGTAGCATCAACCAAAAATATACTTCGTTTTAGCCGACATTTTGGTGAACAGATTAATTGAAATTGAGCATTTTTTATAAATCCAATTTTCTAAAGCCCATTGTATCCCGAACCAAGAACTCAATGTTACGATTTGTACGTAGAAATTTCCATTGGACCTTACTTCTTAGGCATTAAACCCGAACAGCTGAGTACTTGAAGATAGACATAGCTGGGCACCGTTAATCAAATAGTTAACTTCGTTAATCGCTAATCCGTTACTAAAAAATTTAACTTCGTTAAACCTTAAGGCGTTACATTTCGGAAGATTTAACACAAGTTAACGTTAATTGTTAATCCGTTAAGATGTGATAAGAATTGCATTTTTTTATATATTTGCTGTAGTAATCTTCTTATAAAAACTGTTGACTTGGGCTCTGGAAGTTAACAGGTTAGGAACAAAAAAAGATGGATGTAATTGGAGTGTGTAATTTAGTGATCTGGCATAATGTGGATATTCATGAACATTAATATTGTATATTGAAGTTCTCGTCTCGTTTCGGTGTTAAAATATCTTTGCCCGTGGAAAAAAGACGTTCAACTGCACCGCTTGAAATCTTGTGTCACGGTGTTTGTCCACGGTAAACTCTGAAACTATTCAACCAATTTTTATGAAATTTGGCTTATGCCTGCAATTTGGTCTAACTCAGCCTTTGCTTGAATTTCCATTAAAAATTTATGAAAGTGTCAACGTTGCTTACCCTAAGGCTATTAGTCTGTGGTTTATTTCAATTCACAAATACTACAATTTTAAATAATTTTTACAAGATTATTGATGCATAACATCGAAATATAGTTCTGCCATGAAATTCGCTAAGACATTCAATTATAGATGCTTAAAATTATTTTATCTAAATTTTCATTCTCTTCATAGTGTTCTTCATAGTTATCAAATTCAACATCGCACATAAAATTGTCCAAGCCACAGTATGTATCATCGAAAATTTTATAAGCTGAAGGAATTGAAAAAGCATTATTTTAATACAAAAAAACGGTTTGAATTAATATTTACCTTTTTTATACTGACAGGCATGAATATCCATATAACACGGTGAGCTAAACCAACGGAAACAAATTTTTTTCATATCTAAAACGCAAATAGGTTTCTTATAAAGTGGGCAATCGTCAGTTGAGCCGCAATTCTTTTTGGCCGCATGAACCACTGATGGTGCACAAAATAGAAAAGCTGTAACGAAAAAAAATGTATTCATAGTTTTTACAATGCAGTTAATTTATAAAAAATGTCAAACCTGCAACAATCAGAGTGACAAACAACCACAGCTTAATATCGATGATCATTGTAGATCGATGTTATTTCGCAAACTAAATTTGGAATATTACTCGATATTTAATCATAACAAAATACTTTTTCCCTCTGTTTTTTTTTTGTTTTTTGGAAAATAAACACTTTCGAATATTGAAACAGCTTCTTTCGGTTTTTTTATAGAACTCTCATCTACCTACGTATTTGATAGCGGCTTAAGTGTTTGGAAAAATGAACTTGTACGAGTATAATTTAATATCAGTGCTATACGAATTGGTGTTGATGATGATTTTAATTAAATGAATTGTTTTTACGTGTTTTCCGTTACGATAAGAAGGGACGATGCGTCGCACTGACGTATAACTATTTAAACAGCTCATTGTTGTTTTGGCAATGTATATGAGTGAAATACATCAGTAAACAATTTGTGCTATTTGTACAACTGTTGGCCTACAAACTTAATAACTAACTTAAACGTTGGCGAGCTCTCGTTCATATGAACATTGAAAAAATTGTCACTTGTTTAAATTTTAATTTATAGTCAAAATAAAATATAGTGCTGCTTATTTGCTAATTAAACCATTTCTGTGCTAATACCAATTTACGCCGACCTCAGACATTGCCATTAACCCCAGTAATATGTATATCGTCACCTAACATCCAAAAAGCCGTAAACAAACTTTTTAGTTTTATACAGGAGAAGCAAAAAACGTTGTTTATTGGAAATATATAATGTATTTCTTATGTAAAAGATTGAAAAGAGTCAAAGCTTACTTAGTACTCAAATATTGTGTTTCATTTCTTCTGCTACGTCTATTTGCTATATGAAACTCAAAAACTTGTCTACGACCTTTTGAATTTCGTTAATAAAATCTTTATTATTGGACATGTGACTTAAAAATAGGGATATGTAGTATAGTCAAATGCATCGTAATCAATCAAAAAATCGATTTTGAATTTTTTGTGGTTACGGACTTTTGGATGTTTGGTGACGATATTGTATGTATCTCTCATTTGAATTTGCGAGTTTGCCTTTTGAATAAAAATCGAATATCTAGCAAGTACATTTTTATTTCATATTTCATATAAATGGGGGCTGCTACGATTTCAAAATTTGGAAATCTACAGACCTAGACCAGGTATCAAGAAACTTCCTTTTAGCAAAATTCGAAAGAGGGGTTCTGATAGTAAAGTTAGGTTATGTAAAATATTCATTGAAAATAATAATAATCAACAATTAATATGTACCAATAATTATCATAAGACAACTTAAAAAAATATTTCTTAAAATTGGGCAATTTTGTTAATCACAAAAAGAAACCAATAATAGTTATTTCGGGTCCCTACTTTAAATTGATACTATGAATATTGCCTGGTAAAATTATGGCCCTAGCTTGTTTCAATTCAAAGGTCAAGTATTCAAAATTCAGCTTTTTCATTCATTTTGATCAATTCGAAGATACTTTAAAATTATATTTTTTTTTCAAGTAATTTCATAGAATACAAAAGTTTTATGTTTACAAAAGATAACAAGTCCTTTTTTTCGATAACTTTATCAATATGGAGCTCAAAGTTTCTTAAGTTCATTTTGTGTAGTTAGATTGTTGTTATAACTCTGACGTACTCGAGAAACTAGAATGCTATTCCATTTATAAAGTTCTAAGTTTTAACAAAGCAAAGTATAAAATTTAATTTAAATAAAATTTAATTAAGACAAATGCCAAAAATAAGAATAAAACGTTTTTAAACTACTTTTACTGTAGGCAAAACTATGTAACTTTTTTTAATATTTCATTAATTTACTTTATTTTCCACTTATTAAAATAAAGTCACTACCCGTAAGGAATAACATTTCTATATTTGTGGCTTGAAAATCAATTGAAGTTCTACTAAAAACAAAATAAAAACAAATTATTTTTTTAAAATAAAAAATTTAGATGTTATATTCTGCGCGAAATAGATAAACCTAAGTAAGGTAAACCAATTTTCTAGTCCAGAATGATATTTAAAATACAAAATTTACGATATACATATGTATACGAAGAGCAAAGAACTATTATTAGACAGTAGCGTAAAAAAACAGCTCCGCTCTCCCAGCAAAATTTGCGCTACCACAGGCATTGATGAATTGGCCGGCTGCAGCGCATTATTGCTGCCAATTTATCAAAGCAGTTTCTTATAAAATAAACTATGTATGTAAGTTTCAAACTTTAAGAAGATGAATACAAAAATAATAAATCGTTATATTTTATTTTAACTCCTATCGCCTTTTTTTCTTTTCCAATTTCCGCAATTTATGTTGGCGTCTTGCATTCGCAATGCTATCATTATTCGGTTTTTGATCCTGCAATATCAATTATAATTCATTAAAGCAAAACATAACACAAAATAAGCTTTTATTATTACCTCACTTCCCTCTCCATCCGAGTTACCTTCAGTGCTGGCCGGCAACAAAATCGATGACCCAATGCAAAGCAATTGAAAAATGGCCCCAATGAAGAGGCCATAGCGCAATAGAGTGCTGAATAAATCATCGTCACCGTATTTATCTAAATTTGCTGCTGTTGTTTGAGTTGCCATAATATATATAGTTATTTGTTTATTTACAAAACTTTTTTTTTCACTCTAAAAAAAAAATATTAATTTGCTCGCTGCATATTGAAAAGTTGCTGTTTGTCTTTTTTCAACATTCTGTAATTACCATGAATTATATTTTAGCAAATAGTTATTACTTTATTATCTATTTATTCAATTTGATATTAAAATCAGATTTTTATTCTTATTCAATTTTATTCCTCGTAAAGTTTTCGGCGAAATTTTTTTCATGAAAAGTGACAATCGCTTAAAAAATGATTAAGTGGTTGGAGTGATGCCAGATGATGTCACTTTCTCTATTATTTGCTTTTACGCGTAAAATTACATTGATGAAAATAAAAAAAAAGACCGTTAAAACTATTAAGTTTTGCAACTGCATCTCAGAAAAATCGATGAAATGGCGATGACAAAGGCGCCCCAGTCGTTTGTGTTCACGCGGTAACTTTTTTTTCGCCTTATCCATTTCATTGTGATCAAGTTTATTATTTTCGTTTTTTTTTTTTTTATCACAAAAGTGATACAACCAACAGCGAGAAAAGCACTCTAATTTTGTACAGCTCCCGCTTAAAAAATAGCGGTAATATCTGAATATGTTCCAATAAACGCTGAATTATTTATTTTGTTAGTGGCTTGAGAAACTTTATTTTTCAGTATACCAATTTTGTCATCAAAAATGTAACAGAAACGTCAATTTATATAAAGTTTATTAGTTTATCGTCTGATAAACTAATTTTTTTGTATATAGAATGACAAAGTTGTCAAAGCTGAACCTTAAAAATTATTTGGTATAAAATATTTTCATATAACATATAAAAATTCTCTGTTATAAAACAAAACAAACAAGCGAACATGCATGCATGCTGACAGAAAAGAATTTGACGTTTTAATGCACGCATTGCAGTCATGCAAACATCTGTTCTTAATCGAGACTCGAAGTCATTCTTAAAAAAACAGCTGAGTGCAGAAGAACAATAAATTGGTTTTGTAAGAGATGGGAAAATTTGCATTGTAAATAAATTCTAATAAAATCTTTTATTAAAATAGTAATATCTAGTCAGCCATCATGTCCTCCTATCGCATTGCAACCATAATTTCTCGACAGTTGTTGGTAGCTCGGAATAGCAATGGGCAGTTGCCTATGCCGACCGCAATTTGTGTGAAGCGCTGCTATGCAAATGCATCGCCAAACTCATCCGCTGCGGCATCAATACCCACCGCTAAACGAAGAAACTTCTCCACATTGAAATTAGCGATTATCGGTTCCACGCTTGGCGCCGTAGCGGGTAGCCTATATTCACTTTTTGACAACTGGAAGGATACGAGCGCGCATATGGAACATGAGCGCGTGCCACCGCAAGTACTGGCTGCTCTACCCAGCGTGAAAATTACAAAACGTTTCGTGAATCCGCGGGATCATTCAGGACTGGAAGTTGTACTTTTCCAATTTCAAACTTGCCCATTTTGTTGCAAAGTTCGCGCATATCTCGATTACATGGGCATTTCCTATAGCGTTGTTGAGGTTGATGCGGTGCTGCGTCAAGATATCAAGTGGTCCGATGTAAAAAAAGTACCGATGGTACTAATTCGACAAGCAGATGGACGCTATGTTCAAATGACGGATTCAAGTGCCATCGTTTCGCTGTTGGCCTCATATTTGAATGATAAACGCGTTGATATCGGCGAGTTGGCTTCATTCTATCCGATGATATCGTATTTTGATGACACAGGAAAGAAACGCCTTGACGTTATGAACAAATACTTTCCGATGTATCAGGATAACACACCAAAATATCTCACTAAAGAAATGGAGGTGTAAGTATATATGGTCTTTTTAGAAAAATTTAGTAAGGTGCTTCAACTTAACTATCCCACTTAAATGTGTCACTCAAACGGTTTAAAAAAAAAAACGAAATCTGCATAATTTTTATTCAAGTTATTTCTAGTGTTAAATGCATTTGTATAGGTGAGTTAAAATAGTCATCCTTTGACCGTATAAGGTTAAATAGTACATGTATCGTTTCTAGAAATGAATATAGATTATTAATACATATCCTCTTAGAAAAGAAAACATTTTTCTTAACTTTATGCACTGGTTAAAATATACGGAAAGTGATTTTAATTCATCAATTACATACAACATACAGCTGCGGTCAAAATAATAGTAGTGTACCACACCGCAAATGCAAAAGTAAAAAAAGTACATATACTTCCATGGTTGATTTTTATTTCATATTTTTCAATTAAGTTAACTGTCTTAGGAAGATATTCATAAAAAAAAAACTTGAGATTTCAATTCATTTTCATACGAAAAAACTTAAAATTGTGAATATCGGTTACACATGGACGGTCAAATTAATAGTAGCATAGCTACATATATTATTGAGCTAATCATTTCAATAACTTTGTGTGTCAAAACACCAAAAAAAATACACTTAAAAAGATAAATAAAAAGAAAGTGGGCTAAGGCTAATTATACTAGTTTCTTTTTCTGCTAGGAAGAGTCATCAGTAACTCTTAAGCCGATTGGTAAGAGTTTGGCAAACCTTATATCTTCCACTTCTTGCATAGATCTGTTGAGAACCCAAGCAAAAAGTTAAACAAGAAGAAAATGTGTACTATCAAGGTAGTTACAATAACAAAGACAAACGATCAGAAAATAGTTTTTCTTATTTAATTTCATAATATTTTTCAACAAAATAATTCCTGTGAAATATATATCATCCTTTTTATGATAGCATGGAACGTAAATGGCGCACTTGGGCTGATAACCACCTAGTTCATCTTATCTCACCCAATTGCTATCAGACACTAAGTGAAGCGTTTGAAACTTTCGAATGGTTTTCTGATGCAGGTGAATGGCATATTCATTTTCCAAAATGGGAACGCGATTTAATGGTTTATGCTGGTGCTACAGCAATGTGGGTAATTGCGAAAATGCTAAAAAGACGTCATGATCTTACAGATGATGTACGCTCACACATCTATGATGCACTTAACAAATGGACACGTGAATTGAAAAAGAATAAGACACCATTTATGGGCGGTCAAGTACCTAATATGGCCGATCTGGCAGTTTTTGGTGTACTCAGCAGTATGGAAGGTTGTAAAGCATTTAAGGATTGCTTAGAAAATACACAAATCGGTAACTTTCTTACATTCTTATATATTTATAATTAAATTGAAAAATTTATATTTTTAAGGGCCCTGGTTCTATAGTGTAAACGCACTAGTACAAAAAAATCGGGGAGATCTCATACGCGAACGCATTGAAGGCCAATTACCATCGCAGACAAAGTCTTTTGTTGCTTAAGTTATTTTAAGACAAATTTTAGTTAATAAATCACGGCGAAGTCAGAGTGAAACTATAAGTTATTTTGCATGTTTTTAACTTAGAGCAGGTACTTATACTTATATATTATTTAGTTTTCATTGCAGCTCTTTAATCAATTTTCATTAGTTTTCAAATTAAAATAAAGTTGCATGACAGTTGACATTAAAAATTTTGTTTATCGAACCAAATTACTTAATATGTTATTTCACGAAGTTTGAAGTCAAAACAATATAAAATAGTATTGCGGCAATCGTTTAAGATTCACCCCATACAAAACATTAAACAACGCCAAGAATGAAACCGATACTTATTGATCGAATGAATCTAAGAAGCATCTATAAAAATGCATCTGTAAAAAATTTTTTTTTATTTTTACTTTATGGCTACTTCGGGAAAGATACTTCATGGAAAACTATTGGTGGTATTCAAACAAACAAAACTATCGTAGATCTCTTATTTTTGAAAAAATTTAGAGTAACTGAAAGTTTTTGGTCATATAAAGATGTTAATAAAACAAAATTAAGCAACAATCTTATTTTTTCTTAAAAAATAACTTTATTTCTACGTCCATTAGTTTACGAGTAAAACATAATTTTAAAAAGTTACGTTCTCCATGACAAGGTCGTTCGTTTTTTTTTTACGCATATTTCAACAACAGTACTGAAAATTCGCCAAATGTATCAAATATTTTTTTAATGTATCTACTGACGCATATTTTTCACAACACAAATATACTGAAAAAAGTGCAATTGTACCGAAAATGCCATCACTGACCGGAGCCCCTAAATCAATTCCATTAAGTCTAGGCCCACACAAGCAGTACTTCAACGCGCGTTGGCGCACGTTTCAGCATTCTACAAAATTTTATCAACTGGCCACATCATGCGTTTTATCAGCGTGCATTGGCACGTTAGCGCTGGAGATATGCTAAAACGCGTTTTGTAGGCAACCACAATCAGCATTAACTTTACACTATCTTACAACTCTGATTTCAAAGCTGTCAAAGTTTCAAATGCTCTGTAATGTTCAATTATTCAAAACTTTCACGTTGGCAGTGTCTTTATATGTCAAATTATGTCAAATAGAAATCGTTTGTCATCTCTTGGACGCCGCAGAATTTGCAATTCACTAAACTTTTCTAATTTAAATTAAATTGAAATCAGCAAAATGTTGACCAACGAACAATTTCCCGATTATCAAGTACCTGGCGCACAACACCAGGACTTTTCGCCCTACGAATCTAATGGCGGGTAAGAATAGAAAAATTGAACTTAGGGTTACAATTAAAATATCCATTTGCAGGAGCATCGTTGCTATAGCAGGTGATGACTATGTCGTTATTGCTGCAGATACACGATTAAGCAGTGGTTATTCTATACACACACGCAAGCAAAACAAGCTTTTCCAACTTTCCTCAAAGACCGTGCTGGGCTCTACAGGCTGCTGGTGTGATACTTTGGCACTTACCAGTCTAGTGCGTGCTCGCATGCAAATGTATGAGCATACACATTTGAAAACCATGTCCACCGATGCTGTGGCACAAATGCTTTCAATCCTTATGTACAATAAACGTTTCTTCCCCTATTATGTGTCCAATGTGCTTGCTGGCCTGGATAATGAGGGAAAAGGTGTCGTTTATTCCTATGATCCCATTGGTCATTGTGAACGTACCACATACAGAGCTGGTGGCTCTGCTGGAGCTTTACTTCAACCAGTACTGGATAATCAAATTGGTTTTAAAAATATGCAGCTTGAAGGTGGTGTTGTACCCAAGGTATCAAAAGAACGTGCTGTTGCTATTGCCACTGATACCTTTATTTCGGCCGCTGAACGTGATATATACACCGGTGATGCAGTTTTAATAAACATTGTCACTAAAGATGGCATTGAAGTAAAGGAAGTGCAATTGCGAAAGGACTAAAGAATATAATTGATAAACAACTTGAGCTACGTTTTAATTTAAAATGTATGCCCATGGTAATTTTTGTTGCTAGTGGAGAATAAAAAATTGTAACCATTTTCAGTAAATCCAAAATAAACATGAATTTTATAGAATTTCCAGTAATTTTTATTGTGCCCTAAGTGTATTTAACCTATTATTACGAGATTAATTTAGAGACTTTCAAATTTCAAACATTCATGTGCCGTCAATGTTGATAAATTTACGCGACCAATCTCGAGAATTAATTCCGCGGACCTCATTTCCTCAAACATTATTTGAGTAAAATTTTTAGTGGTGCCTAATGTTTCCGTGGATGAATATTTTATTAAGATTCTTAAGTGTCCTAAATTTATCGTCCCTGTTCCTACGTCAAAACACAAATTTTTTGAGTGGGAGGCTCTACTAAGTCAAATCACATACATTTTTTGCGAGCGGATCTAATCGCTCAACATAGTGAACAAAGTTATTAATCAAAATCATATTCATTATCCACATGGTTGAATAACATGTACAAGGTTGTATTATTTCAGTCAAAATATAAGCAAAGTAACATATCTATGACTACGATACGATATTTTTAAGTTTGATCTAACGCTTCTATATAACATTTTCAATAATTCTTGTCTCCATTTCTTGATGTTTTTAATATGGTTTATTAGTCAAATCTCTTGCAACAATAAGCTCTGGCAAAAAAAAAAATTATTTGATTTAAAATATGTTATAATGAAATTTTTGCTGCTTACTTTTATTTGTGAAATTCCCTTATCGTTTATTTGTAGATTTTTTAAAAAAAAATTCCGCAACCTTTCTTTTTATTACCTTTCATTAAGGAATTTCTAAGAGAAAAATATTTCAAAATTCACTGGTGATACTTAAGCATTTACAAGCTGCTGCAAGAAATTGAAATAGGATATGAAACTGTTAATGTTAACTATTAATGGTTTGAGATCCCTGAATTGAACGTTGTGACCCCGCACGTAAATAAGAAAACCAATATTGAAAGACAAGTGCGAACACTGTCCTACCGCCTCTCGACGAGGAAAATAGAATTAAATTTAAGTCGACGGTTTTGGCATTAGTTATAACAAATATACATGAAATACTTTTTGTAATGGTTTCTATTTGTTTGTTAGATTTTAGAAATTTTCAAAGTGGCTGTTGCTACATTTCGATTCGATTTAGATACTCGTTAAGTTCATATTAAATTTCCATTTTTGTAGCGATTTTAAGTACCACAAACAAAAAAAGTAATTGTAAATACATATTCATATTCCATAATTACCTTAACTCCATATATGATTTTGTCAAAATCTCTCTTAACGAGTTTTGTATCTACGCGCCTCAATTACTGATAAAAACACAAGCGGATTTGATTGGGTTTTCGTTATAATTTATGATAACAGATATGCTCTATGGACTTAAAAAAAACGAAAAAAAAACTGACGCATGCCATGCTTTGCGTTTGCCTGTTAAAAATGCTTTGATTTTCAGCCCACATTTCAATAAGACGTTGAAAGTGGTCGATTAAAATTAACTTTTAAAAATGGAGTATCAATATCTAGATCCTAGAAACGTTATACCAATGCAATCTCAATAAATATTTCCATGAAAACAAAAAATTAAATGACGTCTCCTAAAGAATTAATTTATGAGATCACAAATTTAGTCTCTGATTGTACTATATACAAAATAAAGGAAGTTTTCATTTAAAACAAAGTTGCGACACTTGTGCTTTAAAGACTCGACAAATAATTTAATATATCCGGAGTCTTCATTTCAGACTTCCCAGTTTACCCTTCGATATCCATCAGCGGAACATTAGCCAGATTATCAAGCTTATTTGCGAACAAGCTTATTTGCGAACAGATTAGCCCTCGCTGTTATCCATTAAATCACATACACACACGGATGAATTTCTAATAGTCTCTAAAAGGTGAAATGACGGTTGTCAGGTTGATTTTTTCTAACAAATGAATTTTTGAGATGGACACGTAAGTCACGTTAATTTATAAACTCTGACTAGACTAATTGTGTTATGTTTTTAATTTATCTTAAAACTTTTATTATTACTAAAAAAATTAACATGCTGTCGCGTTTCGTTTTCTTTTTTTTTTCCTCTTCTATTTCCGATCTTTCTTTTGTATTTTATTATTTTTTTTATTTTTATTCATAATAATATAAATAATTATATAATAATATAATAATTTTGTTTTTGAATGCATCATCATCTGCGCATCAACAAATCAGAGCTCAAATATCTCAGTTTTATCATTAAGGGGAAGAGGATCGTATCGATCGTTCGAATTATTTATAGAAAATTTTCACCAATTCATCATTATTATAAAGTAAACATCAACATCCACAGCCAGCAGCAGCAAAAACAACAGTAGATCACTACAGCGACAGCAGCAGCAGATGAGTTCTTGTTGTTGAAAACTGATTTTTTTAGTACAAATCAAAATTTAATCATGTATTATTGTTAAATTTTTCTTTATTCATTCTAGAATGCATGTGTATTTTGTTGTTGGTTGTGTTGTTCAAGAAGGGGCTAATTGAGGGGGCGTGGTTGCAGGAGTAGGACTTTTTTCGACAGCTATTCGGTGTTTCCATACATATATTACCACTAAGCTTCTGGCAGTGGTTTCAGCTCTTTTATTTGTTTGATTAAATACGCCTTTTCATCGTTAAACTGCTCATCTTCCGAACGATCTGTATGGAAATTTGTCAAAAAATCCACCAATTTTGATTGATTTCGCAGTAAAATATCCAATATAGGTTTCGGTTTATTCGGATTTGCAACAAACACCTTGAAGACATGAAACGCTTCAAATTGTATATTACGCGATTTTTCTTTCAGCATATTCATCATCAATTTCAGATTATCCGGCTCCGAGATATATTTGGTCATCACAGTGAAATTATGACGATCCAGCAGTAACTCACCCAACAGCTTTAAACTCTGACGACGCGTCACATAATTCTCCGAATTTAGCAGCCGTTGATAGTGTTGGGTAAAGAATTTGTCATAATTGGCCTCAAGAAATTCTGCACATAGCAGTTTGTGACGCGTCAGCAGCTCCTTAAATGTGGAGAAGGCATCGGAGGCGATGTCAAAAGTGGACACTTCTACATAGCGAAAGAATTTGAAAAATTCTTCTGAATGAAGCATGATTTTCGCAAGCGCCTCATAGCGTGCGCACTCCCGCAGCATAGTGCCAGAGTTCAGCGCTATCTCTGGATGGGCATCTTCATAGCCGGCCATTAGTGTGAAGAGTATCTCAGGTTTTGTGCAGATATACTCAACGGTTGGGGACCTTGTGCCAATTTGACGTCGCAGCACATTGTTGAAAATGAGCGCCACATGTTTTTTACCCTCAAAATCGATTCGATTTAGATTCTGTATCAGCAACAGTAGTAAATTACTGTTATACAGTTCCTGCGACAACTGTGCTACCACATAGTCAGCTGGGGGCTCAGAATCGGAAGTGCCGTAGAGCATATTTTTGATGGAAACTAAATTTTTACTCACATCTTCTTGCGCCTTCTCAACTTTTTTGTCGCCATTCTCAAGCGAGTTGATTGCCTCCTTGAGCGCCTTCACCAACTCTGCTGGGGTCTTTTGTGATTTTCCAAAAAGTGGCATTTTGTTCTATTTGATTTTTATTTCTTGAACTGCGTTGGAATTTTTAGTTTGTTTGTTGTGTTTTGGTCTGCAGGAATTTTATATGTCTTGTTTTTAACTACAATGTAATTTTATTACGAATTTATATTTTCTGCCTTTCGTATCGTTTTAACTTTACTTTTGGATATTTTTTCTTCTATTTTTTTAGTCAGTCGTCTTCGTCGTCTTGGGTGTAGTTGAATTGCGTGAAGTCTTTGGTTGGTTTTGACAGTTTTGTCGTGTCGTTTAGTGACAGTTGCTTTTGTGGCAGTGCTGCCAGACAACAAGATAGCAATAATATTGCCAGGCAATACCACATCTGTATTTAATATAAACCTAGCACCCGTACATTTTCACTGGACTATGAAGTTTCTGCAAGAGAAGTATTGAACTTACAATAAAAGACAAGCTACACTGGGCCAAAATAAAAAAAGGTTTAAAAAATTCTTATCGTTAGAAGCGCAGAAACTCTTCAACTATTCAAAGCAAATATCTTTACTCATGATTCAATTTATTACCTCCATATCAAATTTTATCAAAATCGGTGTAGCGGCTGCGCTGAGACAGCATTTTCCCCCACACCCCCTTAAAGAACTTTAAAATTTTAATAACCTTTCTTATAGTCTAAGAGCTGGCAGCCACTTTGAGCAACAAGCCTAAAATTTTTTATATAGTTAATTTAGTACTAGTAAAATAAGAAAATATACATCTGGCAGATACCTAAAATTTTCAAAAAAAGTGTAGAATATTTCAAAATTTTGTGAACAAATATTATAGCTTAATAAATTATCTTTCATATGACATCAATATTTTGGAAATCCCTTCATATTGATTTTTTCAAAAATATTTTGCATTTCGAAACGTTTAGGGTGTACCTTCGCGACCGCGCCAATTCGGCCAGATATTGATTTTCTTATTTAAGTAGTACTAAATTACATCTACACAAAATTTTAGTTGTGCGTGTATGTTTTGTTATGAATAGTTTGCATTTTGAAACGATTAGAGTGTACCTTCGCGACCGCGATTTTAACTTTCGTATTTTACTAGTACAAAATCAAGCATAGACAAAATTTTAGCTTTGTATCTAGTACGTTGCTCAAAGTGGCTGCCAGCTCTCCTACTATTAGGATTTAATCTATCTCCAAATCATATTTCATCAGTTCATTATTTTAGCCGTAGAAATGTATTGGCATCGCCTACAATTAGAAAAAATCACATTCTGTGCTGTCCCTCTTCACAACAACAAAATGAATATCGTACGCTATTTTTATTGCATAAAATTGTTTATATATACTAAACAACTAATATCGGGCATTTTTTTACAAACCGCAAGAATTTCAGGAAAAAAAAACCTCGACTTCTACAAATGCGATCAAATTTTTTTTCCTGCATCTTTTAAAAAATTCAGTTGACCCGTATTTTTGGATTTTACTGAATTTTTTTTTTTTTCGATAATATCCACATATGAATTTCTGATAATTGGCTGAATTTTGTCAAATTTACTCATACTCGAAGTCTATTATCTCCAGTTCTACTGATCCGATTATTTAATAGCCTTAACGTTAGCTTTTGCAGTAAATTTAAAAAAAAAATATTTTGTCAACAAATGAAAAATAACAATTTAATTGTTTAAATAGTTTTAACATGATGTCCCTCCAACTAGAATACAATTAAAAAAATAACATTTTGTTCCTTATTCATTTATCTACAAAACCCATTTTACAAAAAATGACGATTGAGCTTCGTCGATTTGACCATAGGTTCTACAAAATTTGGTTCTCAAATCGACGAACCTCATAAATGACGAATGCGCTTCGTCGATTTGAACACGACGAAACTCTAAAAGCGAAGGAATCCAACCAGAGCGTATCCATCCTATACAAATATATCATAAGAATATGCCTGGCTATATGAGTAAATACTTACATAAACAAAATTTCCATAAATGTTTAAAAATTGTGTTTTAAAATTTTGATTCATGGAATATTACTTGATTTCAAGGTTGAAAAATTATGCTTCGAACTATTACACTATAGAAATAAAACTGATAATTTTTGGTATGACAAAATTATTATATATATGTATGATTTATTTTAAATTTTTTAAGTTTACTTTTATATTTAATTTCATTGTGATATTTATTTTTAAATATTTTTTATTGCAATTAATACAATAGTAGTTGTTTTATAATTGGTAAAGTTAATAGAGATAGTGAATAATTAAATACAATCGTTTTATGTTTGTTACTGATTACTTTAAATAGTTTAGAATAATTACGTTATATTTTGAATATATCATATAAATATTTTATTATTTATGTTAAAATGAAAATCATTTAACTTCTTATACAATATAATTTTAAATCATTTATTAGCGCTTGTTACAGATAAGATACTTGCATGATTTTTGCAACATTTCAAAATTAGTAAAATTAATTTAATAATACACACACATAAACATTTATACGAGCTATGTATGCATTCAGTTTTTGAAATTTTATTAGTAATATTGGCTTAAATAATTTGGTTTCTAATATACGAATATTTTTACTTTAATTGATAAATCAAAATCGTTTTTAAATAATTCTATAATTATTTACGTACATATTTTAAAGCAATCTATAATAAAAGGTCTTCTTTATTCTAAATAAATTTCTATCAGACTAAAATCATAAAATCAGTGCATTTTTAAAAGTATTTAATAAATTTGGAAATTATGAAAATGTTATGTTTAAAAGAAATCGCATATGGTACAATTAAATATCTTTGGGTATTTTTCACAAAAACCTGCTACATTATGCTAAAAGATTTATCCTTTGAGATTAATTTTACTTATTTTTTAACAACTGTTTTTTATGTTAAGCTTATAGAAAAATGTCTTGAGTTTTCTATATAAAAAGCATAGAAACGTGTACGACTAGCAATTTAAAATGTAAAAGCATTCTCCTAATAACAATGCTTAGCTTAACTTCTACGCCAGTTATATAGGGTGATTCAATCGAAGATTACAACTTTAATGTCAATTAAAACGCAATGTATTTTTAAAAACTGTTGATATTTGTATAGATATGATGTTAAAACATTGCCATTATACATGAAAAATTATATAGGCAAAATGGGCACCGCGAGCAGAATTACAGACATCCACCTTTTTGATGAGCTTTTTCAACACTTTCCAGAATAAGTCCTGCAATAATATGAATAAATAACGTGGCGAATTTCTTTCTTTAACTCTGGAACCGTTTTGGGATCATTGGCACAGACCAATTACTTTACATAGCCCCACAGAAAAATTTTAAATGCAAATAATTGAAATTCAAAATAAACGTTTTAAAATTCATGGAACAGAACGAACCTAAAAAATCAAATTTTTCAAATAACATGACAATATGTACCTCAGTCAGTTTTGTTCATTTCTAAATGTGTGGCAGCAGTATAGGAATATAGAAATATTATATAACTTCTACAAAAAAAGGCTAATTACAACCGTAACTAATAATACAAGTTTATTAATTTTTTTTTCTTGTTCAAAAATTCTACGTTCATATTTTAATGGTACAAAAATTAATTTTATATATAACATTCTTAGTTTTTTTTTTTTAATTTTTTGAAACGAATTATCTCAAAAACTATGGAGAATAGGGTAAACAACTTTATATCTTTTTGTTTAAAAGTGCTTTAATATTATAAAAAAAAAATAAAATAGTTTAAATATTAATTTTTTATTTTTAAAATTGTTACTTAAAATATCTTGGATATTTATGTTATTTTAATTACATACATGTACATTTTTTTAGGAAAGCGCGCACGGTTCTAATGATATTTTCCAAATTTATTCTTTAGTATTGATTAGAGAATAACGTAGAAAAAATCGAAAAAAAATGTTATGTTAAAAATCTTTGAGAAACATGGTACGCGCCTTCAATATAAAATACATATTTTCCAAAGTTATGTCGGGGAAAAAAGATGTTATTTAAAAGATATTTTAGAAACATTTTTATAATTAAAAAAATTAATGACTAAGCAAGTCTATTTAAAGTTTTTAATTTCTTTTTTATAAAATTAAAGCATTTTTAAACAAAAATTCTTGTTTTTTTTTCTTCCATAGTTTCTAAGATATGTACTTATTCCGTTTCAAAATATTAAAAAAAAAAATCAATATGTGCAGTTATTTAAAAAGAATGTAGAGCGTTAAATTTTGTATCTAATTTAATTTTCAGTTAATTTTTATCCCTTGAACGTTTGCTGTCATATTTATTATTTGTTTATTAAAGTAGATCAGAGATTTTTATTGATATGCACCTAAAAGACAAAAATTTACTAGTTTCTCAAATTATGTATTTATTGGAATTGAGCGATCTTTAAATAAATAAAAATTTATTTTGAAGAAATTCAGTTTTATTCAAACTTTCAAAGATACTGTAATTTTGGAAGCATATTTTGCTCAACATGTTGTATGAGTAACTATTTCGATATTTTAAACAGAACCAGGTGTAGTTTTTTACTATAAAAAAAAGAACAAAGTTCCAGAAATTAACAAAAATATATGCGTTTGACAAAATTAAAAAGGATAATACATATTTGCATCAACTTTTCTTATATAATAAAACAATATGGGTATTATTTATACATTAAAGAATGTCAGTTTAAAAAAATAGAATTTTATTAAACAAAAAACTATTGGTTCTACAAAATAATAAATGTAAACAAAAATGCATGTGTTGATGTAGTCGGTTGTGTATGTGGATGTTCCAAAATGTATCACAGGCATAAATTTATGGAACAAAATTTTTGTATAATTTAAAATTAATCATGATTTTAGACCTAGCATACATATATGTATGCATATGAAAACGATTTTGTGTGTGTTGAATAATGAACATATGACACATTAAATTAAAACATCAAGATTAAAAATTTTCTTTGTTTTTATAATCAAATATATCTTAGCTTAGGCTCAAGTAAAATTCCAACAAAATCGTTTAAATTAAACTGAACAAACAAAAAATTGATAACAAAAAGTTAAACCAAATTAAGATATACGTAAGAGCAGGCATGAGGGAAACCGAAATGTAACAATACTTTGAAATTTTAAAAAGCTTAAAAATTACGAAATTTATTTTGTTTTAGGAAATCGAATTTTACCCATAATCATTTTAAGTTTTCTAATATGACTAGACTCTTATTAATTACCTTTTTATTTTTGTTTTGTTTTAGAAAACACATGTGCAAATGCAGTGAATGGTGAGTGCTTGAAGCATCTTAAAATCACAATTTATAAATTCCTTCTTTTTTTCGAATTCAATATGCAAATTATTCAGCCTGTTCTGATTCCGAAGTGGACTTGAAGGCCGAAGTCGAATGTCAATAGCTCTTCCAAAACTAATGATCGAAATTTGGTATCGAATATTTTTTTGAATTGCAAACTTGAGCTATTATAGTTTCGATTATTTGACAAATTTCCCTTTTTTGTTTGATCCTGAAATAAACTTCGAATTTAAACTCCGTTTCCAAAGTAAATCAGAACAGGCCGGATTACTACAGGCTGACACGTGAGTAGGCAAGCTGGTACAGCTACTGCATACATCGTGTGAATCAACTTTCAACTTTTAAATGGTGCCAACAGATTAGCAAGTACATACAAATACGTTTTGCAATCGGAACGAGTTCAATCGATTTACAGCGTTGGGCGAGTGAAAACTCAAGTTTTTTTTCCATAAAATCTATGCCGCTTATTGCAGGCGCGGAAGCATTTTTATGTGCACTAGAGTATTTTCTTTTTTATGAGCTTTAATTTTTTGCTTTTTCACATTTACCACTTTTCGAAATGAACGATTCAAATATTATATATGTACTCGTATATCAAATATAAACCAATTACATATATATGCAAAAGCTAAATTGTAAATTTGTAATTTGCTCAATTATTACACCATTCACGCTCCCGATTTGGATTTTGTTTTTCACATGGCATTACTATTTTCTTTTTACAAAATTTCCTTCTGCATCTAACCACCATACCCTTGACCCGCCATGTCGCCCACCACCACCATTCCCCACATTCGCCTCCATTTACCTATGCAGTGCATTCGATAACTGCTTCAACGACTGACCCACCTCACTTAAAAGACGCTCATTATCCTGCATATTCTTATTACCTGCGGTTCGCAACGAAAGCGATTGACTTTCGACGCGAGTCACTAATTCCCGAAAATGAAATTTCGAATGTGGTGGCATCGATTCATTGTCTGCAAAGACAACACAAGAGTTTTGCAAAATATTTAATTTATCACTTAATTGAAGCCACTGCGATGCAGATATACTGTTGACAGGATGTTTGAGCGAACTTTCGAGTAGTCCTACTAATTCGAGGATACCCTCACGTGAGATCTGTTGTGTCGTATTCGAAGAATTGTTCGTATTGGGTGAAGAGCTAGAAGTAAGCGCTGTTGAGTCATGAAGATTGTTTGCATTACCCACTGCAGTGCTGTTGGTGGTGGTGGTGGTGGTGGATCCGCCTAATTTTTGTGCAATAGGCGTTGCATAAATAGTCAATTTTGTAGGTTTTAATGGAACGGCGGGTTTATTATTGCTGCTGCTGCTAATGCTGTTGTTCAATTTCGTTGCTGTTGTTGTAGTGTTGGTGTTGTTGCTTGTGTTATTGCCATCGCTAGTGAAAAGCGATTGTGTCATCAATTCGTTGTTGGTTATCGTTGTTGTTGTTACAAATGTTTCTGGCTCTCCATCTGTGGAAAGATGAGAAGTTGTGGTGGATGCAGTTGATAAATTGTGATGTATGATGGTGGAATTGGTACTGGGTGGCGGCGGTGGTGGTGCGGCTGGCGGGGGCTTATTGGTAATGGTAGTGCTGGCATTAAGTGCTATGTGGATTGGGTGAACAGGGCCGATGGCGCGTGGTGAAGTGCTATTATGTGTTGGAAATTTACATTGTTGTTGATTTTGACACGATGCGGTAGTGGTGGATGTGGAATTCGTGCCAGCATAAGGATTGGGTTTTAAACCAAATTTTGGGGAAAGTTGGGTATTGCCACTATTTGACTGATTGATAATGGTATTGGTGCTGGCATAGTCAGCACCGCCCGGTTGTTCCCAAAGCTTTTTTAAGCTGCTAATACTACCTGTACTACGTCGTTTACTTTCTTCGGTGGATGATGAATCAAACCCGCCGCCATCAGAGCTTTGTGTATTGCTTGAATTGTTATTGTTGGCCGCTAATGAGTTAGAAATATCAATTTTAATTTCAGTCTTTTGTTGGAGATTTGTCAACGTAGCCGTCGTCGATGTGACAAATTTCTTCGTTTCGTCTTTTTTATTTTTGTTATTCAAAGAATTTCTGCACTGACCCTCTTCGTCGGCTTTATTGGCGGTGGAACCATCCTTTTGTTGTTGTTGCTGTGGATCCTTGTCTTTTTCACTACCGCTACTATTGTTGTTTACCTTGCGTAAATGGGCTTTAAAATCAATTATCGTTGTCTGATTTTCTGCTTTTTGCGGATTTGGTGCGTTGATTTTTTTCGGCTCAACTTTCTTTAATTGTGCTTTAAAATTATTTGTCGAATTGGTTGGAGAGGCTTTCATTTCTGTTGGTGATTTTAATACTTTATGCTTTGGCAAATTCATGCTTTCAGCCAATTCGGTAACTAGCAACGAGACAGGATCCACATTAGCGCCATTCGTACCGTTTTGTGTATTAGCATTAGCAGCTGTATTCTCCTTGGAACGTTCTTTTATTTCAGCCATAAGTTTTTCTTTCATATTCTGCTCCTGATGTTGCTGTTGCGGTGGCTGTGGAGGCTCTGGAGGACTACCTAGTGAGCTACACGAATCAGTGGACGGTTCACGTTTGCGCAAGCTAACTCCGAAGCGTGAGCTGGCTTCTTCGACACTTGGCGCTGTGTTGGAAACATCGCTTGTATTGCTTTGCTGTGTTGGTAGTGGTGGAATTTGTGGTGTGACCTGTGTCTGATGATGATGATGATTTTGTTGCATTTGTATTGCCGCAACTGGAGCTGGAGCTGGTGGTGGTGGTGGCGCTGGTGTTTCAAATTCCTCGGGTGGTGGTGGTAAGTCCGATGGAGGTGGTGGAAACTCCAAATTTGCCAATGCTGGCTGTGGATGCTGATGCTGACGTTTTGGTGAATTACTCGAAGTACCACGGAATGAGGAAAATGTCATCATAGTGCTACCGTCTGTTGTAGTGCGATGACGTTGCAGTTTATTAAGACTAGCAGAAGCGTTATTTGCCATAGTAACTCCACTTGAAGAATTGCTTCGTATCATCTGCTGTGGCAGCGGTGGTGGTGGGTTAACCTGACTCACCGGTGTAGTTGTGGTGACTGATTTATTTGAGCTGGAATTTGGCGGAAGCTGTTGCCTTGACTGATGATGCTGCTGTGTTACATGACCATTTGTAGCAGATGTATTTGAAGTAAGTGGTGTATTTGGCGTAGGAACAGCAACACTAGAAGTTGAACCACTACTGGTGCTTGTTCCATTTGAGTCCTCTAAGCTGTCTAAGAATGCACCAATGCGTGCCACCTTTGGTAATGTGCCATAACGATTAACAACTCGTTTGACATTCATTACTTCCAAGGCACCCACTGTAACGGGGTGTGATGCAGCAGTAGTCATGCCGCCTCCGCCACCAACAACACTATTATGTTGGACTGTTGCTGCATGCTGCTGTGTACGTTTGCTCTGACGTGTTTCCAAACCGCGATTGCCCATAACAGGTGTGGGTAAACGTTTGAATGAGCTGTGTGTAGGTGCTGATCTCGGGCCAATGCTGCTACTACCGCCAGTATGCAGTGAATGTTGCATTTTATTAGAAGTTAGGTTTTGTTCCAAACTGTCACCAGTTGCATCAGTGTCGGGATCACCAATGGCATCATTCTCTGAATCATAACGTTGTGTGAGATTGTTGATGTCTCTTGTTAGACCTATTTAGTAGTTGTAAAAGAAATTCAATATCGGTAAAAGAGATGAAAATGTATTAATACTTCAAAAACTATTTTGAAAAATTATTCGTTCTGTGTATGTTATGTGTTAATGAGTGTATGAGTAAACAATCGTATACCAATTTGTCAGCATTTGTCACAAACAAATGTTCTAATCAGGCATTTGCAGGTAAGATTATTTATTGAAAAGATGCATAAAAATAACAAAATTAAATTGAAAGGAGGTGAGAAAAGAAAAATCTTAAAAAAATAAACAAAAAACCCAAATTTTTAGCACATTATTCCACAATTAGGTCTAAGGGGAAGAAACCAAAAAAAGTTTGTTAAGAATTAGGGCAAAATTTTGTTTTAAAACAAAAGTTACGATACATTAGGTATACTATGCAGCCAGCTAGTTGACTGTTGTCTTCATACTATCAGTTTTCATTTGCATTCGTTAACTTTTTCTATTCTTCTAAATGGGTATTCTGAAAAAAGATTTTAAAAGCTAGATTTATTTGAAATATTCTATTTCTCTTGAAACCTGCAAGACATAGATAAACGTTTAAGACACAAGATACAGACAATCACGTTTCATCACGTTTCTCAAAAGTATTTATATTAAGACGCTATTGCACTTCACTGGTATTCTGTTATATCCACTAGAATTCAATGCTCGACTGCAAACGGCGATAGTTGAGAAAATCCTTCCACATCAAATTTTAAGTTTGAGAAAGTCGTGAACAAAGAGGTTTACGTTTTTCGCAAGTATTGTGACTAAAGTACACCACTGACATCCAGAAACCTGGCAAACTACTTAGGAATTGGTGCTGAATACTACGTGTACAATCGAAAACAAGCGTTATCTTGTTTTCCTACTACAAAACTACAATTCGACATCATTTTATAGTCCACTGTCTTATATTCTAACTAAAAACAAACAAAAAATACAAAATAGTTCAAGATGCATAGGAACAATAGTTCAATATTGTTAGGTTCATGTTATTTGTAAACCCAGGAAAATTTCTATTACGGTAATAAAAGCAAACAAACAGAACATATTGCTAAAAATACATGAGAAAAACAAATTAAAATAAACAAAAATGATTAATTATGAACTAAATTAAAACAAACAAAACAAGAAAAATATGAATTTGGTACAATAATCTTACTCCGGTGACAAATACCTCGAAATAGTATATCAATCAAAAAACTACTGCAGGAGGATGATTTTTTTATGCTAAAGGAACTTTGAGTTGGAGAAGGTTTTTTGTTAATTTGTATAGAACTGAAGTGTCTACCATTTGTATTGAGTTCATCGACAAGAAGATTACGGCTATCATCCTCACGATAGGTGGAATCACGACTTGTTGAAAGTAAACTAAAATAGAAAGTTCAAATTTTATTGAAACAAGAAAAATATCGTTATTTAATGATGGCCACTACCTAGTACGTTTGGGTGGTGCAGGTGCTTGCTTGCCTTGTTTGTTGGTTGTACGACGCATTTGTACATTACCCTTGCCTTGACTGGAGAATGTGCTCAACTTTGTTGACGTTGTACCAGTTTCTGCGTTAAATTAAAAATTAATGTATGCTTTGATTTATAAGGTAAATTGTGTACCTGACAATGGTGTGCTAACTTGTGGGTCGTGGTGTCCACCTGATGTTAAGCCAGTACCTCCTGATCCACCGCCGTTTCCTGTACTCTTTTTACCCATTTGCGGCGTTAAGCTTTGTGTCGCATTCAATTGCTTCTCGACCGCTTCAGTTATTGATGATTCCTGCGGAGCGAAGAAAACGAGACGTTGTCGTTCATTATTATTATTCATATTAACATCATCTTTATCATCATTATTATCAACCAAAGGTTGATTATTTCCCTCTGCAGTTGAGGGTGCTACTACACACGAGTATATTCGTGGTACCATAATATAACGATTGTTTTTATTGATGTCATTGTGTCTGCAGCCATGATCTTTATTATTAAAATGTTTCAATCAAAGCTCAATGCCATCATCATCATCATCCTCATCGTTATCATTATCTTCTTCACCATAATACTCATAGTCATCAATTTCATTATCACCATCACCATCATTATAATCACCATCACTATCATCATCATCAATTACATCACCCACCTGAAACATATGCTCCAGAGCATGGTGAATGCTCTTAAATGTTGGCCGATCCGCAGCATTCCATTGCCAGCATTGTCGCATGAGATCGTACACCTCTGGCGGACACCCTGGTGGACGTTCCATTCGATAACCCTTTTCCAGCTTATGAAATACATCCGTCAAATCGATACCCGGATACGGTGACATACCATAAGTGGCTATTTCCCATAAAAGCACACCAAATGCCCAAACATCAGATTTAGTGCTAAATTTATTGTAAGCTAATCCCTCGGGGGCGGTCCATTTGATAGGAAATTTGGCACCAGCATGTGCCGTATAGGTGTCATCACGCATAAGACGCGCCAAACCAAAATCGGCAACTTTAACAAGCTTGTTGTCGCCCACCAAACAATTGCGTGCCGCTAAATCACGATGTATGTAATTGCGTGATTCAAGATAACTCATACCCGATGCAATTTGTGTTGCCATATAAAGTAGAGCTACAGCATCCAGTGTTTCGCGCCCCGCTGAGCGAAGGAAATCGAGTAAATTGCCATGTGACATAAATTCGGTAATAATGTAAAAGGGTGGCTCACGCGTACAAACACCTAAAATGAAGAATAAATACTTTATAATAGATACAAATAATAGTTTTAGCTTAATAAAAAAATGTTATTTTAAAAAGGGCCTCATATAAAAATCCAAGAGCTGTTTCTGAACCGCTAAATCTGAAAATGATCTTCATTTTGCCTCGAGCATTTATTTTAGAGACAATACTTTTTTTTTGACTACATAATAGCAACTAACTAGTCTTTTTCTTTAAAATTACCTTTTAATTGTCCTGACACAATTTTTTTTTATAACACATGCAAGTTATTATTATGTAATATGCAATATATCATTATGTATACATAACAATAACTTTAAGAGCGCAGGCCTTTCGGGAAAATAAATTTGAGCCGTCCCAATAGGAAATCGACGTGTCAAAGGAAACTAACTTATAAACAAGAATGTGTAAAAGTAGAACTATACATAATTGACACTGCCGGAAACTATTTTGAAATGTATGAGAATGTAAGTAGATATTCGTGGTAGTACCGTCAGACATTCATTAACTTTTAATGACTATATAGAGCGCAATAAACTTCATCCACTCATACTTACAATGAAACAATTAATCAGTGCTTATGAATTAAATATATAAAAGATTTGAGAGATTCGTTAAAGGCTAGTTAGTTCATGCTGAATATTTTTGCTTATTAGTTTCAGAACAAAAATAGTTAGTGCTGACTTCGTAAGAGAAAACTAACGCTTTATATTTTATTTGTTAGGTTGAAAGCGTCGACTTTGTTCTAAAGTTACTTCCTCAAACCGCGAACATTTTTTTATTGCTAGGTTGTTAATGTTTCCTATATTTTTTCAGTTTATCTTCATTTTTTGCAGTTCATAATTCAAACATTTTCCCTACTAACCAATTTACTCGACTAAGTAATTAAATAACTTGCAAAACTTTAATTAATCCCACTCATCATTAAACTTAAAATAAAAAATAAGAACAAGCACTTCTTGCTCCATCTACAGCAACACACTTTACTCTGCCTTCGCTTTTTTCTCTTTAAGTTACTTCTACATTTGCATTTTCTACCAGCGTTAAACTCAACTCAATTACATACCAATTAGTTGCACTAAATTTGGATGCTTCATCTCCTTCATAATGGCAGCCTCTTCAAGAAAATCCTTAAGGGCCATCGTATCTTCCTTTAAAGTCTTTACAGCCACCGTATTGCCATAACGTTTCCAAATGGCCTCATAAACTTCACCATACTGTCCACCGCCCAATTTATGCTTCATTACAATGTCAGTGCGACAAATTTCCCATTCATCTGGCTCAGGGCTCAGTGGGAATACTGTGGGTTTATTTTGTTTTGGCGCTGGATACAGCAGCGGCGTAATCAGTCCATGTCCCTCGTGTGGTACACTATGATGATGTACCAATTCAGCGAGAGTATTAAACTTGGCTTCGGCTGTCACAAAAACTTTACCATCAGGATCCTCTGAGATGCGATAGTGATAGACACGTCCTTCATATCTAAATAGAGAATATGTTGGATAACAATTTACAAATGGAATTCCAAAAAATACAACAAACAATTATTTAAACAACTTTACCTTAAACTGATGCTGCGTTGTCCGGGTGAACTTTCACTCTCACGAACCAAAAAACTGCCATTGATGCCAGAGCTAAGCAAATATTCTGCCGCATTTCGTGATATGGGTCCATGGTACCATGAATGTTTCTCTAGTGAATTCAGTGGCGTCACGTAGTTTGAAGGTACCCAACCGACGTTGCCTGAGTCTGAATGCGCCTCACACCACTCACCCGATTTGTTATATGACAGTATGCGCACCTGTTCCCCCTTTTTGAGACTAAGTTGATTTTCACCACCAGCTTGAAAGTCATACAACGCTACAAACAATTGTGGATCGTCTTCTTCGGGACCGGGAGCAAGTAGATTCTCTTTGGATGTCCAGCGGTGCGCGGATTCAAAGCCGGATGTATTTGAGCTATGCCCTTGACTGTGACTTTGTGTGTTTTGTGAAACGCCATCCTGACTTTGTTGTAAATGGAGATCAGATTCGGGAAGTAACGTTGTACCAGGTGGAATGTGTGGCAGGGGCCGGGATTGCAGGAGAGCTTCTGCAAGGCAAGAAAAATATTTATATGTTAATTATTTATATTTATAGCGACAATTCGTAAAATGAGAGCATTTTTAGTGGCGGTTAGGTGTAAAATTGCTAAAAATTGTTAAATATGTAAAAGTTTTTTTTTGTGAACTTGGGCGCGCGTTCTGTAAGCAAAGGAATTATTCTTTATCCAATATCTAAGAGTAATTTTTTATAAAATTTCGTGTGAGAGTACTTTTTGAATTCGTTATCACTAGAAAGTTCAAAGTTCAGCCTACAGACAGTGATATATTTAATCCAAATATCGATAGGAAAAGTTCGATTTAAAGGATCTTTTTCTATGAAGATTAGGATTTTTTTTAGTATTTTTCACTTTTTTTATGAATACACTTCGATACGATTCCTTCCGTTCCCTTACTGCATTAATTTAATTTTATCGACTTATCAATAAACTTTCATCTAGTAACAGGTCAGGACAGATCACAAAACCTTGTGTGACCAAAATTTGTGACACACCGAAAAACATTACGTTAAAACATCAAGCCACTGTTACTGTATTTATTCCCATTATTCCTCATCAAACTTGTTTTCATTATTCATTCAGCAGAATTTGCTGTATGACATTCTGACTGACTGTCATTCTGTTGGTCCGTCTCTCTGTTGGAATGTTAGCGTGTCTGTGAAAATCTGTTTTGTTCCACTTCATCTGCTGTCGTGCTCTGTTTTGTCTCAAACGACACACAGGCAAGAAATAAAGAAAACAACGACGTGCAAAAAAAAAATTTATTCTTCCAGGGGAACTGCATTCTGTACTGCGCCACGTTGATGAATCAGAGAGCATATCATGTGGCAATTGATTGAATGCAAGATCGAGCTGCTCTTTATGCTGCTGTAATTTGTGTTGTAGTTGTTTTAGTTATTGTTTCATGGCTGGCAAGAATTTAAAGTTTGGAATTCAGAAGAGACAAAGAACAGAAGCAAAACGAAAATATGTTGTTTTACCTTTTTGGAATTTATACGAACAGCATCAACTACTACGGAAGGAATTAAAAATTACGTGAAAAAAAACTTATTCCATTCCACTGTGCAATGCCAACTCGTCAGCAATGCAAAACAAATTTAGAGTGCGGTGTAAACCAAAGTCGACAATAAAGTGCAGCAGAGTATACTATTCAAGAGGGAGGTGCACGCGGAAATGTCGTCTCGTTAATTCATGCCCTTATTGGTAGGATTTAGGTATCGCTAGAGAATTTGATTTCATTTTACGAAAGAATTTAATGATAACTAACACATCAATAAATTCAGTGATGGATTATCATGAAAGAAAGGAATCAAATGGTACAATTTGCTTAAATACCATACGAATCAATCTGAAGTTATGGCAAAGTGGAACAAAATTAAGAGCTCACTTCAAATAAATAAGCGTATTATGTACAAATATTTGAAAAATTATTTTTAATGAACCAGGAAAATTGGACTTTATTAATTAGAAAAACCAATCAGTGCACTGTGGGACAAACTGAAATCTAGCTGACCATAAATCTAAAAATACGAGTACATCCTTGACTATATTTAACAAAAAAAATATTTCCAAAATAAAAAAAAAAAATATTAATTTTTAACAAAAATGACTCAAATGATATAACACATTTTTCTACTATTTATATCAGAGTATTTTTAAATCTGAAATGACCGATTTCAAGCCGATCGCACACATTATTTTTGTCTGGACTTCTTAGAGAAGTATACACAAAATAAATAATTGTGTACGCGATAATCGTTTAAGATATTCATTTTGAGGACTTGTGATCTTGATAAATTTCGATGGTTTTGACGTATGTACGTTATATAAGTCACCCAGAGGCGGATAGCTACTTGAATTAACGAATCAATAGAGCTCAAAATTTTCCTTTTGAATCGTCGAAGATAAAAATCAATTATGTTCATGTTAAGATTATTTTTAAACAAACAATTTTTAATTTCAAAAATTTTTGACTTTTTGGCGCAGATTATTTTCGTAAAAAATAATTACCTATTACTCGGCTTCTTACAATTCTTTTGTTGTGGCTAGATGCCGGCAATTTCGAAATGAGATTACCGTTAAATGTGTTACTGACCTGTGAACCTTGTTATGATCGAACCTTGGATACCGATGAACCAATCTTTGTTGATTTTGTCTTTTAAATAACTTTTTATCCTCTACAAAAAAATTTGACAGAAAAATCTTCTGGTGGGGAAAGTTTATTAAGGCTTTTTAAGCTGCTCACAATACGGTGTGAATATAGAAATAAGCACAGCTGTTGACTTTATAAATTTTAAATTGACAAATTTATTACCGTTTTTAAACAAATTAAAATGAAATTCATTCAAATCGAGATAGAAACAACAACAACAGCCTAAAACTAAAAATAACTACCACACACACCATCATATGTACATACATGCGACGAATATATTCTGTGAATATCACACATCCCCAGTCATTAATACATTGCCATTCTATCGCCAGTCAGTTGCATCCGAGAAGTGTCATCATTAATTTTCTCAATTTTTAATGGCTTCATATAGTCATACGGAGTTGTTGCATTGAGCGATCATTTTTTTCATTATTTTCTCCCCTATCATAAAAGCATGCACACGTAGGGCGCCATAAACTAAACTATATTTATGTATTGTATCTGTATAACCATATAATTTTCAACAATTCATTAAAGAATTTTAAATTTGGACATAAAGAGGAAACTTCCGGGAGTCGTCTGATTAAGTGACGGCAGGCACAGAATGATACTAACCAGAAAGCCATACCATCACACATTGGCAGCAACAAAAACAATTATTCAATAATAATAATTTTTTTTTCTTTCTAACGACCTCCTAAGTAGAAAATTGTTAAACACATTAACAAAAAAGAAAGGGAAAATTCATTACTATATATCCTCTATAGTTTTCTTGTTCATAAATAAAAAGACATATGGGTAATTCTCCTTTACAATTTGGCCTTACTATAGTATACTAAATCATTGTAAGCGTAAATTTTTTTTTAAATGAAAGTCTATGTCTATGCGAAATAGTTCTATGAAATATTACTTAAAATTTATGAAATATTACGTATTATCTATTTTAAAGGACTTTTGTTTGTTGCACGGCGACTGAAACTATGAATTCCCACAATATGGGATTCTCTTTGTTGTACATAAACATAAAATGTTTCCAAAAAAAAAAAGTTATGCTAAACTTTCCGCTAAAGTTGTCAAAAACTTAGATTCCACGCAAATAATTGCATTTTTCCAGAAAAAATTAAAGAATTTTCGCTGGTGCGCTGAGCGGTAAAAAATGTTTGGTCAAAATATATACAGATAAATAAACATTTCTGGCGGTTACTGCACTTGTCAATTACACGAGTTTGTGAATTTGTATATGCTACCGTTTTTACTAAAAGAAAACGGAAGCTTTTATCATCGAGGTTCTCATGCTTCTTGCCTTAACTTGGTAGAAACCGGACGGTGCTTCCGCAAAAGAACATTTCCTTTATATTTGTGCACAACAGTCAAAAACTTTTGTGCGTTTCTTCTAAGCTTATTTGTTGTTGCGTTTTACATTTTAAAAAGAGATGCTAAAATATGCTTGGTTATATTAATTTTTTTACATTTTATTGCACAGTACATATAGCAACAAATTCATAGGAAACACATAAACTGATATATTTTGTCTCATATTCAGTTACAGAAAATTTGAAAAAATAACCGCCGAGCTGAACTCTTGATTAAGCATATCGATTAAGCTTACTTAATTTAACAACAACTAAAATAAAAAAAAAAAAATAAGCCCGTTATATGCAAAACAATAGCAACAAATTATTTTTTTCTTTGGGAATATTTTTCTTTACGATGAACCATCTTGTATAAAAGAAGATACAAGTTATTTACGTTTAATACAAATGTTTCCTATTGTGCCATCTTTTTTAACACATAGTAAAATCAAGTCTATGTAAAGAGAGTATTTAAGAATCTACATACTTTCGTAAATACCAGAAAATATTTTACAATACATTTGCTTTTACACCATACAATGGATACTTTTTATACAGTATGCAATAAAGTATATACAAAAAGTTTAACCTTCCTTATGATTTTAGAATTTCTAAATTTTAATTTTAGTTTACTAATTAAACATTATTTAATCGAACTTACAGTCATTCAGCAAAGACCAATATTGTAAATTTTTTACTTATTGATTGGTCTTTGCTGAATGACTGTAAGTTCGATTAAATAATGTTTAAATATCAGTCGCTAATATCAAATTTCTTAATTTTAGTTTATTGTTTAACAGTGTTCCCCAAATGGCTCCAACTAATGAACGCTGCTAAAGTACTAAAAATAAAATAACTCTATTCATAAAATTATCGAAATTTTTTTTCTGGATTTTCTTAGTTCACACAAAAGAAAATTATGTGGAAATAAAAAATTATTTTCATCTCTTTTGTTTCAGACAAGACTTCAGTGGCGAGGCATAATTTTTTTTATATGTTGTACAATTTTTTTTTTATGTTCAAATATACATAAAAATAACTCAAAAAGTTCGTTGGGCTTTTAATTTTTTCCCTTCCATAATCTTTTCGCGAAAACAGCTTCTTTCGGACCTCATAATTCAGGTTCCCCTATAAATGAGCTGCGGGAAAAGTTTTAAAATCAACATGTCTGAACTGATCGAAAACAAAATCTCTTATGTATTTGATAAAGTTTTATGAAAAAAAGTTTGTTTTTTTTAAATCGTTTCTCAATATCAATCTTTTCAAGTACATACCTATAGTAAATATTTTAGTTGTCTCTGTAAAAAATTAAGACTTTCGAACGAAGGTCAGAAGTTTATTTCATTTGTTTTTTCTTCAAACAATTGGTAATTACTGAAATTTTAATAACCGGCTCAAATGGATATTAAATTGGGGTAAATAAAAATTTAAAAATATTTTTCAGACATAAAGAACAAAAGTATGAAAAAATACACTGCTGTGTGAATAATTCATAATTTATATAAAACAAAAGTAAGAAATTTAAAAAAAAAAATACACCATTCAACTGCATACAACATTCTTTCATCACAAAGTACCTGTTCCGATTTTTACTACTTTTTCCTCCACATCATATTCTGTAAACGCGGTTTTGTTGCTTTATTTTCTTAATTCTTAAAACAAGTTTTTTTGTTTTTTTTTTTTTTTTTTGTACCGCAAGTTTTTAGCGGGTTTAACTCCTTTGTTTATGTTTTAGTTCTTTTATCAGATGTCTGCTGCATAAGTTGCCATGATTTCTATTTCTACATTTTCTTTTGAGATTCTAAATAGGAAATTTCACTTCCCTCAAAGCCGCACTGCATTTATTTATGTAGGAATTTTTTCCTTTTCTTTTCAAGTTTATGTGCCTAGAAGTTGTGTTTAGCCAGTTAGTTAGTGCCGCACTTGGAATCGAAGAAGTTGAAGCAACAGCAGTAAATGTTATGCGTTGGGTTTTTTTGTTTTGTAGTTACTATCCGAAGGAGCAAGGTCGTTTGATTGGCATCGTCTTTATTAATGCAGCTACTCGAAAAGGCTTAAAGTAAGTTGTGTAGCATTAAAGCTCAAACAAGTAACAATTGATATCATATACATAATATATAACTTGATAAGATATTATGTTGCTTCACAAAATTTTAAAATGAATCTTTTAATTTTTGAAATACAACCATTTTCCTAAGGCTATGACCAATTATATCATTTTCCAAGTGATAAAATGTTTAACAAAGGAATGTTGGCAACAAGTAGCACATCAAATCAAAGGAAATAAATCGTGCTTGCTTAGAAAAAAATTGGTCGAAATTTTAGAAACATTGTAACATCTCAAATTGAACTGATTTCAAATTTTCATATGCTTCACTGCAGCTTATCAAATTATATTTTTTATGGCACTGGATTTTCTCAAAACTGGTGTTCTGAACTTATAATGATTTCAGAAAAATTATATCTGCAAATTCAATGTGCTATAACTCCGAAAACTGATCCAAGCAGAATGATTTTCACTTGTATCTCAGTACAGCACCTTTTCAAAAATAAAAATCGGGAAAAGCAATTTTCGTTCCACCCTAATGTACATAATACTACAAATCAAAACATTTCTTATCTAAATATGGCTGAAAAACCTTGAAAAGCAAATGCAAATAAAAACATGTTACGCCTTTTTGATGACGTTTTTTCTACAGATAAATAAATAAATAAATTACAGATAAATTTTTATCACGTTTACCTACATTATTATTACTTTTTATTTAACTTAAGTGAATTGACGAACTATTTGTGTGGCATATTAATTAAACACCTGGAAAGTGCAGTTCGAAAAACGGTCAGTGGCAGCCAGCTGACAAATGTTTCCGTTTACACTTGATTGCGAAACTATTAAATACTAATTCAATTAAACACAATTAAAAAAGTTTTTTTCGTAAAAAATTACTAATCTAAGTTTATTATTTTTTCCAAAATGCATCAATTATCTTTTGGTAAACAAATTACGAATGTTCGTCATAATGATCGGAGTGGTACAAAGTTTGATATACATAATTTATACTTCACGGTCAAGTGCTAATGTAGGTAAGGCTTTTATTTTCATTCAAATGGGCAATTACATAGTGAAAGTGTAAAAATAAGCGAAAAATGCTGAAGTGCATAAATGTTGTAATATTGCGCCCTGATTACATATTATGAATGCCAAATAATTTATTTTGTTGTAACTATTCTGACAAACGTGAATTTAGTACAATCGTACCATCTGTCTAGGCATTTCAATACAAGCAACCTCCATTTTGGATTTACATGAGGAAGTTGCAGCCGAGCACTTGCAATTTCAAGGTTTTGAGCTCGATTCCCAGCATGACACATTTTTTTTTTGTTTTTAACTAAATATCGCTTCGGATTGCCTTAATTCCTTTTAGTTATTTTTAATCAGATACCGGATTAAATTAAACAGAGTTTTAGTTGCCATCAAAATATAAACATTTCGAGTTAAATTAACCATATCCTAGTTATTTTTGTTCTCGTACTAGTTTATCAAAATATCTTAATTTTAAGTTTTTTTTTGTATTTTATGTACAGTAAATATAAAAAGAAAAAAATTTAAAAAATATAACAGTTTACCTAAATTAATTTGATATTTTCCCGTATCACGCTGTTGGATTCTGTTCATTGGACCTATAACGGAAATAAATAGAAAAATAAGAAGACATTTGATTGAATTGTTTTGACATCAGTTTAAGTAGAAGTAGCAGAAGTTGATGAAGTAGAATACGAAATGAAAAGAAGAATAAGAAGAAGTTTGTTGAACAAACGTTTTTATGATATTTTGAAGATGACTACTTATTCTACGCGTATATTTACAGTTTTAGCAAATGAAAATATTAAATAAAATTTATAAAAACAAATAATTGTTATATACGAAAATAAATGTATTTTTCCAAATAATGTACGTATGTATGTCTACGAAAAGAAATATTCCGTTCTAAGGTACATATGTTGTGCGATCCATGAGTTCTTAGTTATGTATATATATAGGTCAAAATACAATAAAAATACATTTCCTTTGTTTGATTTGGAAAGGTCACAGTTACAGTACCTCTTTCACGTGAGTTTATCTATGATTCTCGTCCGCAACGAAATAATTCTGATAATTTTTAATAGTCACAAATTATAGACAATAGACACCGTAAATAGTGATCATTTGTTCTTTGATCTGATCTGGTGAAACCTTGTATCATCAAGAATTTTATTACATTTTTCGAAAACAAGAGTCAAAACTTAGTGTGTCAAAAAATATAATGTCTCCCCTACACTTAGAATGGGAAGCATACTAAAAAATCAAAATTTAACACAAAATTTATCGATATCTCGATAACAAAGCGAGATATCAAACAATTTTGCTTAATATTTCATCAAGTGTCAAAATTTAGCGCCAAAGAAACTAAGTAAACTGAGATAACTGAACACAATGAGATGACTTAGTCGATTAAGGTAACTAGTAAACTATGACGACTAAGTTGACTGAAATAACTTTGACTCGATGTAAGCTAAAGCGACTGTGAAGACGGAGTTGATTAAGACGACTGGACACACGGTGGCATAGATAATAATGACATACTGCCTCAATAATAAATTCAGCATTTTCCCGACATTTATACAATGGTGTCCACGGTAATCCAACTTTTCACTTCCCGCTTCCTAATTGCGCTTATTGACGCTACAGTAGCAATCGCATAGCTAGCTAAGAAGTCATTTTATTGACTTCATTTACATTGATGAATTCATGGATTACAAAATTTATTTGCTCGTGATATTATTTTCCTGAAAGTTAACGACGATCCACCAAGCACACCACAACAGTTACAGAGTAATTTTTATCAAAGGCAGAAAATAGCAATAAAACTGTGATTTTGAATAGAATTTCCGCAATTCGTTTGGTGTTGTGTTCTCATGTTTCGCGCACTCATTGATTTGTCGGAGTTCTTTTTTGTCCCTGTTCCATCATCACCATTTATTCTTTTTATGCGCTCTGTCAGCATTGACTGTAAAGTGTTTTGCCGTTCGGCTTCGCATAGCTAAACTATCGTTGGCTGAAATCACCGCCATGGGTAAAAATTACTATGTTCATAGTTGACTTTTTGTATTGTTGTTGCAGCATTTTTATTATTATTTTCATTTTTAAATCTTATGCTTCTGACATTTGACAGAGTTGATATGAGTCCGTGTGTATGTGTGTATTTAGATATAACATTTATATGTGTGCATGTTTATGATCTGAAAATGCGATTTATTTTATTACAAAATGAAAAGAAGGAAAAAACGAGGCCAACGACCTACGAGGCTACAAATATTTCGTAAAGACTTCGAAGCGTAGCTGCTTTAAATTGTTTGAGTGTGAGTCACCGTTGATGCATGTGAGTGTGTGTGTGTGTATCTCTGTGTATTGAAGTCATTAGTAAGAATTGGAGCAATGATTTTCTATGCTCCCCTTCCTTTTCTCATTTGCGCCATTCCACAATAAAGTTATGAATGAAAAGCAACAGTTACTTGGGATTAAGGAGTTAATGGATCAAGCCATTGGATTTGGGTTAAAAATAATAATATGTAGTTTTTAAAGTAACATTTTTAACTAAAACTTTAAAAGAGCAATATTATCGCTTTCTATAGCTAATAATAAGCAGCTTAGTCGACATCCGACCTGAGCTCTGATAATTTCATCGGTCCTAAATTGTATGCCATTGAGTAACAAAAACAAACAAAAAAAAAAAAATATCGAATGGTAACTACTATATTCGTCTTATATGTAGTATGTATCGATAACTACTTTAAAAATAAATTTAAAAAAAAGGATCCTTCACATTATTACCTTATTACGTTATCATTTATAAACGACTTTTGAAAAATATTTATCCCATAAAATATGTAATTGATTTTGCCAATCCCCTTATAATACTGTTCCCGGCGCAACGACTTAAGTCCACAATCAATTTAGTCCAATGAATAAATACGTTTTATTAGTTCAAAATCGCGAAAAAAAAGGAAATTTGGTGCGAGAAAATAAAATTCGAAGAGGGAGGGAGTTTTCTGTGGCTGCCGTTCAAAAAAGGTTTTTGCCAATTTACTCGAAAAGTATGCCTTAAATCGAGCAATGTACTGAGCAAAAAGTTTTAAAGGAAAAGATACAAATCGATTTCATGCCGAAAGGTCTTTTTTACCGGAATATCGACTTTATCAGTTTTTGATTTCTCGGAACTTCAACCTTTAGCTAAGAAATGCAATAATGCAAATATTTTGTTAACAAAAATATATTAGTTGTTCATTATTCTGCTTAGAAAAGTATGGTCAGCGTCATGATGTAAAATATACACTTATCCAATAGGCAAAAATAGAAGCAACTTTGAAAAGAAAGCTAATACTTTTTTATATGAAATAACCAAAAGTAGGCAATCATTCTTCCGTGGAAGGGAGAAAATTAAGCCTTCAATAGAAAGGACATAAAGAGGCCTCCCGTGATAGTAAGGAGAATATTAGGTAGGTGGTATGTTTTGATGATATTTTTTAAGGAAAACGAAAAAATTTTATTTTTATGAATTTTTAAAACGTGCTCTTATTGAGATAAGCGCTGACGAATGCAGCAATGTGGGGATGTATATTGACGTTGCTTGCTACCGTGCCAACATGGTTTCTGTGAGAGGGTTTGCTTAGTAGGGTACTGGGAAGGAACACGTATATAGAGACCCACACTTTTAACTATTTAATGTATCCCTTGGTGCTTCACTATGCGCAAACTATATTTATAATCACAGAGTAAGAGAGCAGTTTAAATATTACGTTAGCATTTGCGGCAATGCGCATGAAAAGGGTTCGTAAGTCGGTTTCCGATATATTTAGGAGTATTGTAAATAGTTTTTAGAAAAATTCCCTGCTACCAGAACAGTTATATCCAAACTTTAATTTCAAATTAATAAAAATATGGTGGAAGTTAACTTTTCAAAATGTGGAAATTTCGTAATAAATATGAAAATTTGTCAAAAATTAAATTTTCAATAAATTATGGATATCATGATTTTATTTAATTATGTAGTTAGTTCAACGCCTAATAACTCCATTCTCATAATATGGACTCTTTTTTTTAGACACTTTTACATTTTTTTTTTTTGAAGACGCTCCTCGCTCCATTTCGGACTTTATATTATTTGTTTGAAAAATATCTTCAGATGAGTAGCACATAAGCAAACTAAATAAAGTCTAAAGAAACACCATTGACATAACTTATTTAAAAATGATAAATGACTATATTTTTTAGAGATTAATTTTTTTATTGATTACTTATCTGATTCATTAAATGCAACATTTTTCAAATACATAGTTCGGTATCAAATTGTCTCATCCACAAGAAATCTTATTTATCATTTCGCCCCAATTCCTTACTTAATCCTTTCAGTAAAATTTTTCATTTTTACCACACACTGTTAGCGATGCTGTTACACTGCACCACAAAAGTGCCAACAAAACAGCAACCAACCAAAGGATTAGACTGTCCTTGTGCGTTGATTCTGTTGCTTAGCTTTTAATAGTAGTGGTGTACCATATACCCAATAACTTTTTTTTTATTTACACAAGCACATACGTATGTAAAATTGCAAGGCGCTTTTTTAGTAGAAATACGGGCAAAAAATAGTTACGTAAGGGCTTAGTGAAAATAGGGAAATGAATTTTCTACGGGTGGCAACAAACTAGTCTTCATAAAGTTGTAGAGCGATTTTTTACTTCAAATTGAAGAGAGTTTATTATAGAAGTTAATGTAAGTATAAAGAATTTCACAATATAAACTTTTTAGAAAAGAAATTAGTTGCAATTGAGAAATATTTGGCAACTGGACACTTCAACATTTTATACCCATTAAAATGTTTCAGCTAGCTATCTGATAATCGTTGATTGTGACTTTCTATCCACTAAATTAAGACGCTATCAAATTATAAAATTAAAATTCATGGCTTATGAAATAATGGGTGTCACTTGGGGACTTAAAATTAATAGCGTACGAGTATTTTGAAAATTGACGTTACAGGTACTTCTGATTTTTTTGAAACTAAAAAGGAAAGTTACAAAAGTTACAATAATCCATTTCTTTAAATTTTTTGGTTCCTTCCGATGTTCTACAAAACTCACGACACAAATGCTTTGGTACGCTTGTAAACAATGAAATGAGCTATCATAGCTCAAGTACATATGTATTGTTATGAAAACTTTTGCAAAATTACATTTGTTTTAATTTCAAATTAGAAAAAAATTTTGGCGTACTACAGCGAAATTGTTAGCAAATTTGCATAACGAATGAAAAAATCGACAAAAAATTTGAAACAACTCAGTTTGTGAAAGTTAAATACATCATAATAATTGCATTTTTGACAATTTAAAGGATTGGAATATATCGAAATCTTGATATCATTCACGAGATACAAAAAAATGAATGCTGTTATACTGTGATATTAAGTCAGATTGCTATACGTTTTATCTCGAAAGTTCTATAAAATTCATTGTTCAACGTTTTCTCTTCCCATAACAAACTATGTATTAGGAAAAGCACTTTCGCCCAGCATAATCTGATTTTAATAGGACAAAAAGAAATGGAAGGATACTAGAGATTTGCATGAAAAAATAAACCCTTTATTCGAAAAGTTACAAGCCTACCACATATACATACCTATAACCAAAGTCAACATAAATGTGTATGTAAGGTCATTCAACATCTTTTTATTACATAAATCTTGCGTACGTTAATGTCTTAAGGTTCACTGAAAGAAGTGCAAGTACTTTAGTGCTCTAACAGCACAATGAATGCAGCACACTACACAATGGTTCAATGGCATTTACAACCGACTAAGTTGGGACGGAACGGGAAAAGACAGCATTGTGGGTAATTTCAAACAAGAAAAGCAGTAACGACGTGTTACAGGGTGTAAATTATTCACTAGTTTGTTAAGGCAGGAGTGCTAAGGGCAGTGAGCATATCTTAAGTGAGCGATCTTACATCACTTGAAGACACTACTACTACTGCTACTACGTTTGTTGTTCTGTGAGGATTAGATATCCTCAGGCAGCATGCAGAAGAAGATAAAATCAACAAATTTGAATGCTTTTCAGTTTAGGTGCAGCATTTTGGAGGGACACTGTGATGCTGCTGTACTGTCCATGAAAAATATTACGTATGAGATAAGTAACTATTACTATTGCAAGAAAAAAGAAGTAAAAGTGTTATCTTTAGCCTCGCCTAAAATTAAATCTTCTACACCGCTTTGACAGTAGAAGTGCGCGTTAGTCTTAAGTTTTTATTGAAATGGGTATTTTTTCCAGCAAATTACGTGCTGGCTAGTTTGACTAAATGTACCCACATTGAATTTGGCAACATTCACTCAAATAGCTCTCTGTGTAGCGTTTTGAAGCTTATGCTTGTATGAAAGGTTTTCGTCTGAGCTTGGCTGAACCATTTATTGTGTTTGTGTGAAAGTTGGTTACATTATATTAAATAATTCTCCTGTCCATAGCTTTTCCGAATTGTTCATACTATTTGTGTGAGTTTTGGGTTCATTACCTCAAATAATTCTCTGAGTATAGTATTTTGAAGTTTTCGCTTGCAGATGTGCCACGCACAAATGAATATGGAAGGGTCGAAAATGCACTAGCATCTGGCTGAAAGGTGTTCGAAATCCACTTTAACATATTGAAAACTGGTCCGATGCCTGCCCCATTAGCCCGATTCCGTCTTTGAAGGTGCTCGGGCGTCTTAACGGTTCCGAGATCCTTCAATATCCTCTATCTGAGCCTTTTTTCTACGGAGATATGAAACTTTAGTTAGTGTTTCAGAATTGGTTATTTATTCCATAAATTTGTATTTGTTTTGCATTATTTCTTTTTGTTAGTCTTAAGTTCTACAAGCTACATGTGCTATCAATACCCAAGTTTCACTTAAGCAATTGCTAGTAATTGAAAAAATAAACTTAAATAGCAGGACAAAACCAAAACAAAATCTATAAATTGTTTTTACATAATTTTATTTTTTCTTATTTTCACTTTTCATACGTTCAAATTAAACCAAAAGCATTTCAAAACAGTTATGAATGTAAAATACTCGTTATGCACACGGAAACGGAAGCCTCCAACCAACAAAGACCGTCGACTAATTAAATTGAAAACGCACAAAACTTGTAAAGTCTGCGCAAAAACAAAAAAAAAAAAAAACTTTAAAATCTTTATCCACAAATGATGAGGTCCCGCATAAAAAGATGAATGAATGATTCAAGAGTTGAAAATCCAAATGGAAACACAAACACACAATACAAGTACAAAAATGTACAAGTGTACGAGTAAATGAATGAATGAACGATGAAACGAACCAACGAACAAACGAGTATAGTGCAATGGTAATGAATGATGTACCATAAGTATGTACAGCTAGCTACACTTACTTGTGGATGTAAGTACTACGCTTTGATGATTGTAAATGCAAAACAGACGACGAAATGTATGTAGGTCCGTCAATCCGTCTAACCAAGTGAACAAACAAGTGAACGATTTGACTTGGGTGGCGGGATGTCCGGAGGCGACTGAGAGACGGACTACAGTTTGATAGACTACGAAACAGAAACGACAATTACGATAAAAATTTTATTTTTTGAGCAAAGCGTCTAAAACAGAAATTCGCAAAAATGTGCGACAATTTTTTTCGTAACTCAATAGCAAAGCCATTGACTACGACGAGCAAAAAAAAAACGAGAAAATTCTTTAAAAAAAAATATATAAATACATATAAACAGGAGATTAACTTTTTTGTAAAAGTTAAAGTAGCTAACAAAAAATAACATGTTGACAGATTTTCTCAATTTGATAAAAAGATTCGTTGTGGTGGAGTTTAATTTTTTCTTTTACGTAAAGGGTGTAATTTTTTAGGCTGTTGTAGTTTTTAATTGAAATACAACATGAAAGTAATTTCCACAACTCGCAAGCGTTGTTAACATTTTCATGACGAAATGGCAAGCTTTACTTAACATAAATGACATAATCGTTGCCAGATTTGATACAATTTATAATTTTTTAACACACTCAACAACAATTCTTAACTCATTTAAAATTTAGTGCCAGTTACAATTGCTAACCTCATTTCCCTTACATGGCTTGATAAAATTTTGGACTAGCATAGGAGGCACTACGCCTAATGCTGTCAACCGAAACAATATTACTGCAACGAAAGCTTAATTTATCTAATGTTACAATATTAAATTTAAAGATAGTTACTCATTATATTTAGGATTTATTACATTTATAGGAGGAGCCTACCACTGCCATCCCTATCACTTTTGGTTTAAAAAAATTACTTTTATAATAATATCTACATTTTATCTAATTTAGCAATGCGTTAAGGCTTAAAAAACTTCAATTACTTTTTGCAGTTGTGTTCATAAAGTTCTCAAATACATGCGAGTATGATAAGTATTTTCCCAAGCTCTTGTACTCACCCGCTCGTTATCCTTTAAAAAATAAAACTACACATTATTTTGATGTCATTTTTCAGATATCAGAGTTCACCTATGCTCATGTAACACTCTAGATATTTAGTGTACATAGTGTACGTTGGGGTGGTTCTAAATTAAAAACTTTGAGTCTTCAGTGAAAAGTACATACATATTCAATATGGCCATTGATTTAATTCTTCAAGCTTATGTATGTTGTTGCCAAAAAATATTCCAGTGCCATATAAATATGATAGATATTGCGTTTTAACTCATTTTCAGTCCATTTTTTTTGTACAAAATCTTGCTCTATCAACAAATAAAAAATGCAATTACTTACACAACCATAAAGAAGCAATCACACATTTTATAAAATGGTTGCAAGAAAGAAGAAAATAGGCCTTAACAAAATCCATTCTCAAACTCTTAGTTAACATGACTTTGTCTGATACAGGCAGGCGAACAGCACACATGCAGTTAGGCAGTCAGTGTGCTGAAGTCCTTGAAATATTGTTTTTGACAAACACACATAAGGAGGACACAGGATGAAGCGTATGATAATAATAATGCAACGCACTCCGATTACTCTTATGCCCTTTTCTAGGGGTATAACGCACATCATGTACACTGAAACATCAGCACACCCTCGCAAGTTTATTTGATAAATAGTCACAACGGAGCGCAACATATGTTGTCCTGCGGCTAAGCAGGAATTAGTATTATAGGTGACAAAAACAAAAATTAAGATAGTAAATGACGGTTTTAAAATTTCTTATTGGAAATCTAAATACATATGTAGATGAGATTTAGTCTAAATAAATCATCAACAATAGCCGAATGCATCATCCGCAGTGACCAGCGGCGGAGCCAGGATTTTGACTGAAAGACGAAAACTCGTGAAAGAGAAAAATTCCGTTTGAAGAGAATAACAATCTGTTACCAAATTGGTAAGCAAAAACTGTTCTCACTTTTAAATATTGAAATCGTTCAGTCGCTACCTTTTTCCCTTACCTTTTAATTTTATTTAATTAATCCTTCGCCCAAGGGGGATCTATTTCCTGGATAAGAGTATTTTAAGTTATTGCTGGAAGTTAAATTTAGCACTGTTTGTCAGGGCTCAGTTGCCAGATGAAAATTTAATCAAATCGGGAATTACAGGATTCGAAGTTTCAAAAATCGGGACAATTAAAAAACTATAAGTACATACATACAGACAAGTTGATCAAAATTTTGATATTCGTTTTTTTGTAGCAAGCGCAGCATGGGAGGAAGACTCACAACCTTCGGTGGAAAAAGAAAGTGAAAATGATTAAAGTCGATCCAGCCAAAAGCGGTATCATATTTGTTTTTATAGACTTTAAAAAAACATTGGTTTATGGTTTGAAGTTTATTTCCCTTCGTTTTCTAATGCGCGTTCAACGCTGATTTAGATCATCATGTAGTAATAACAGTATGTGTTTTAGAATCTAAAACACATAAAAGTAAAAATTTAGATGACCTTCCGACTTGGTTTTGTCTTAACATAACAATACCAACGAAATAATATGTATTTATTTTTAGTGTTAAGTTAAGCTCAACTTACCAGGGCGTACCCACCGCTGATCGAGACCATTATCACTATACTTTTTTTTCCTTTGTCTTTTGAATAACTCAACCACAACTAAAATTATGCGTTTGTTATTTTGAGCAAAATCAGAGAGTAACTAGCATAGTCGCATTATGTGACCTATGTATTTCCAAATGGGATTTCAAGTCTAAACTTATACGTTGCATTTTAAAATTTATTACTTGTGAAAATAAATTTTTTCTTCTTCTTTTTCTGTTGCATTTTATTGCGTAAAGCGTTTTTTTTTCTTCAATTTTTGCATTGTTTCCTTATGCAATTTTCAATTCCATCCTGCATTGCTGTGAAAAGAGTCAGTTAGTGTAACGGGAGCAACAGAAAAACTCTGAAGCACCAATGGAAAGGAAATTAAAGTAAAAGAAGCAGTAGAAGCGCACTACCGCTCCGTTTCACCATGGCGTATTATTTCGTTATCATCGTCTTCAACGTTGTATTCCTGCTGGAGTCATTTTCTTGCACTGGTTCATTCGTTTGTCGTTTATTACGATATAAAGAAACCCCCAAGAATTCACGAGTTGCCATTTTTTTTTATTTTGTTTTTATTCCACTCTTATTTATGAAATGTACAAAAAAAAAACTGTAAAAATTAAGGCAAGAGAAACTACAAAAAAAAATTGATTTTTCTGCCATTCCTCTTTGCTTGTTCCTTCTGGAATTTCTTTTATTGTTAATGGCTTTAGTTATGAAAGAGTTTTTTTCACCTCTCATATTTCAGTTCAAGGAACCTTTAACTTAACAGGTTCTTATTTGAAAAACGTAAGTGGAAATTGAAATTTATGTTGGATTTATTTGATGAAGTTTAAAATATTATATTTAGATATCTGCTAAGCTATGTTGAATTTACTCATCATGACACTCATGCTGACACTAATTGGTTAAAGGATGTGCTTTTAAATTAATACTGATTTCGAGCTCAAGCTTTTCTGAAATAATTTGAGGTCGAAGAGCTTGGCTTGGATAACTTCCAGATGCTCGCTAAAGATACACTGAATGTTACGTCTATAGCTCTGCAAAGAGTATCGTCCGACACTTCTAAAAGAAGATCAATGACATCATATAAACTTGGCACACAGTCAACACGGAATGGATCTAATAGTTGTAGGCTTTGTTTGCTAATAAAGGCAGTTATAAGGCGGAACATGGTGAGTACTGTCGAGTGATGGTACGCACTTGGTGTCTAAAAGCGCCACTTCGGATGTATTTTGTCTGCATTAGCAGCCACGCGAAAAATGTGGGCGTGGTTTTACAACAGATGGTGGCACCCACTAAAATACCTAAAGCGCTATACCTTTGCACATAGGGTCTATTTTTTCTACGGTTTAGTAAGCCATTCTTTTCTTAAAATTTCAACGAAATCGGACACAAACTCTGTCCGTGCTATTTACAGGTTTGAGCTGGAAGCTCAAATTTTGTGACACTTATTCTTAAACCCCATTATAAAACATTAAACCATCTACAAAATTTTCAAAATAAACACCCTAATGTACAAACAGTATTTTATTTAAAATGTATTTTTGGTGTTTTTGGCAAATAAGAACCATTCAACGATAAATATTTTATTTGATGGGTATGTTAGATGGGTATTATTTTCCAAGTAAAAGTCACCTAAATCTTGAAACTAAGATTTACTAGAAATTTGGTAACTAACATCATAATAATCACACATTAACCCAACTTCCTTTAACTGAAAAATTCAATAAAATTCAAGAGTATGAGAAATGGTAAAATAAACTTTTCTGTAGGATAGTTCATCACAAAAATGTGCTTTGAAAACAAAGGTCACGCAACGTTTGTTTGTTGCGAGTATCAATAATAAATTTCTTGACTGATGACTTTTACCTGTCAAGTTGTCTGCAAGCGCCTTTTTCAGTCGAAAATCGAAATATATCTCATAAACAAAAGTCAAAATAATGAATTCCCAAACAAACACATCCAATATAAAGAGAATATTGAAATAAAGAAAAATAAACAAGAACGAATGAGTATATTACACGTTTTTGCTTTTATCAGGAGTGAGATTTAATTTTCCTTTTCTTTCTTTTTCTTTTTTTTGTTCGGAACCCTAAATTAATGCAAATGCCCGTAGTATACCAATAAAATGATAAAACGAAGAAAAAAATCCACCCTCTGTTAATTTTCTATTCCCATATGTTTGGGAGCATTTAGAAAAAGCAAGAAAAATATATAAGATATATTATATGTAGATACTCATTTTATGGTGAAAGCAGGATGAAGAGATAAGAAACAACAGAAATAAAAGCAAATACAATAAAAATCGATATGCCACATACAGCATAAAATTTCCTTGTGCAAACTTCTCACGCGCTCTCCTCCTGGCAGCTCCTCCGACAAACAAATAGCAAGACAACTGAAATGGAAAAAAGGTAGCCCAACAAAAGAATCCACTTTCACAGAAATCAACAATGAGTATAGGACACATAATGAAAAATAGTATACTACTCGTATATGGTATATCCTGAACGACAGTCGGTATCAAAAAAAAAAACAAAAAAAAAATAATAAAAGCTGAAAAAATGCATCCAATTTTATGTTGTTCATTGATTTTCAGCAAAAATTCTATGGATTACCAAACGAGCGGTAGGTATGTCCTTGGCCTTAGCGTTGAGTAAAACCAAATATAATAGAGGGCTTGAAATTTTCAGAAGAGTGCGGCGCAACCGATCGGGGTGAGCTTGACTACTCGTATATTGAATACAAATATTTGTGCAAAAATGAATGAAAATAAATGCCGGCAATTGTCGCCACATTTTTCTGTCGCAATTCATTATAGGAGTCAACGTTGCACATACGAGTACGTACGTGTCCTTAATATAAACATAAGATTTGCAAATAAAACGACAGCAGGGTTGTCAAGCGTAGATAGTTATTAGAGTAATATTCAAAGTTTAGTTTAATTTTGTAACAGAATTCAAAGTTAAACGCAAATTTCAAATGACGGCCATTTATGTAAAGACATAAAATTGTTTTCTTATAATCCGAATTACCAAACAATTACACGCAATCGAATTACATGCAATCGACGAACGCGCCTAGAATAAATAAAAATTATGGACTTATAAAATTATTCTGCATTCAAAATGTATTTTACTCCGATGGCAACTCTATTCGAGTGATATATAACGGTTGCATGGTATTGATTACAATTTGGCTGCCTGCCAGTCTGGCTTTTTACTTTTAATCCGTTATGTTAACAACAAATGGGAGAGTTTTTTTCCATTGAAATAGAACATAAAAACGCAGTAAAACTTCGCACCATCCTTGACATTTCAGATGTTACAGTCGGTCCATAGTCGTTTTGGTTTTTTCAATGCAAAATTTTTGCCAGACATACATACATACATACATCGATTACTCTCACTATTTTAGAATTTTTTTTTTTTGTAGATAAATCTACATGCAATGAGAAATTATGTCTTTGTCTGGCTCTTTATCATATATGCCCTTGAGAGCTGATTAAAAGAGCTAAAATTCGATTTGCACCTGACTAAATGAATCAATATGAGAATGTCCGAGTGAAAATTGTAGTTTTCACTATACTTTTTGACAATGAGCGGATCATTTTGATTGCAAGGCGATCGTTGAGCTGAGGATTATGTTTCTGATAAAACTGATACGCGAGCTTATCATATTTGCTTATCACTCTGCCATCATATGTTGCAACGTTTTGAGTGTATGAGTATACATATTTTTATTTGCATGAAAATTTAGTTTTGAGAAGACTTCTTACTATCGCAGCAGTGCTCCGAGGAAGGCATTGTTTAATTACCTGCTAGGCTGTTTCGGTTCTTAACTTTATCACAGTCGAAGTCAATTCTCATACTAAAGATACTGATTAACCTGTGATGACCATTGATTCCTAAGGCATCCAAAGCTCTTCATCTGTGACTAAGTGAAGTAAATTGAAGCACGAAAATAAGCAGTAATTAATGTAATTCAATGTGGTGCTGAACAACACAAAATAAAAAAGTAAAAACCAGAAATTATACAGCATTTCAGCCAACTGCAGTTTAGTGACAAATGAAGGTTGAATGAAGCATTATTTTAAATGATTTAACATATTCTTTAAAATTGGTAATTACTAGCATTTTAATACGATAGCAGTTGTTGTTGTGCTAACGTTTGTATTAATCGATGAATTATATACAATTTCGATTTTTAGTGAAGAGGAAAAGTTACTTGCAAGAAGTGTTGATGTTACTCACGAATTTTTTTGGTTTCTTTAAGACTCGTATAATTACCTGAAAAGAGATAAAAAGTGAGATGTTAAATATACATAATGATCAAGAGATTTAGGATAAAAATAAAGCTTATGGTAAAATTAATGGGAAGAGAGATATTTTCAACATGAAGCTTAAGTGTTTCGTTCATAAAAAATAGCAGCAAAGAACATTTTTTGAACTTCTCATTTGCTTAACTCACTAAAACTTAAATGGAATTTAAAAAATAATTCTTGATTGGGACACCGATATTGACTTATTGCTTTTTACAACGCCACATATCACAGTCTAAGTTTACGTCTCGGCAGGAAGTTTCCTGTTCCATTGACCAAATTCTGCGTGAGTTACTCTCAATACTCTACAACTTTTCTGAGTACTCAGACTTGATCAGAGAAAAAAATTCAAAAATAAACCATACTGTTATCAAAAGTAACATCTCCTCATTTAATGACTGATCTGGCGTTTAGCAGAAATTACTTAATATAAGTCGTAATCTTAACGGCAGCGATTTCAAATTAAGAGCTTAGAACTAATTTTCAAACTCACGATGTCATTTCTTACTTTTAATGAATGAAAAACATTTTGCAAGAAAGAAAGAAAAAGAAACCATTGCATTAGTCAAAAGAAAGTTGAATTTAAATTGTTGGGAAAAGAAAACCGACAGATAAATAATGGTTTTGCAATCAAAAAGTAAAACTAAAATGAAATTAAGAGTTGTTGCCAATGAAAAGAAGAAGAAAGAACGATTCGAAATGGCCTATCGTCGTGAGTGCATAAATAAGCGTGAGTAGGTATATCTGTCCCGAAAATAACTTTATAATAGCGAATAGATAAGATAGGCAAATTGCCAAATAAATAAAAAAAAAATTGAAGTTGGCTAACGAAAAATTTGCGTGTACTGGCAGCCGGCGGTGACTCGTTTGCTGAGCCAATGGCTACTCAAATCTTTATATATTTGACTGGCCAGTTGTCTGTCGACGACCTGTCTGTCTGTTTATATTTGCTGTCTGTCCGTTGACTGACTTGGCAAGCGCGATCACTTGGCATTTAAAATATGTGACGTTTATATTGACTTTATCCGCAGTTCAACTGCTGTTTTTGTTGTTATTGTTTATTGGCCTCTATTGCATTTGAAGTGGAAATGATGCGGGTTTTCCAATCTTTTTGTATGGGCGTAGTGCTTAAGATTCCAATGCCAAGTAAAATAAAACCAATAAAGCGTGGGTTGTAAGAAAATAATTATTTATTTTTGAATTGTTGTAAATGAGTTCATATTTTTGTGATTTTTTTTCAGTTGCATTGTTGCTTCAAGAAAACCCAAACAAAATTCCAAAGTTTCGAGTCATCTTCAGAAATGAGTTTAGTTTATCTTCATGAGTTTTTTTTTGTGTTACGTTTATTTTAATTATAATTGTAGAGCATGTTCCCAAATGGAAATCCGTTTGTGGGTGACCTGAAAAATGTAGACAAGTGCGTAGAGATAAATCTTTAATTCATTTCAGGTACTGCGACCACAAGAACTGAATTTTGTGCTTTCACGATTCTTTTTCTTTCATTGATTTAACTTTTTTCTCATGGACGCATTCGTGCCTGCTATCTCTCGGAAAAAAAAATATTTTTTTGATCGTGTGGCTAACAACGTTGTAAATTTTAGGTGATGTGCCATATTTGGGTGTTAGGTTATTTTGGAAACTGGTCAATAAATCAATAAATCTTTTATTGTATAAGAGTGTTCAACAAATGTACAGGTTTGCCCATGACTTCTTCGTTTGTTCACTTTTGGTTCAAGAGATATTAAAATAAAAATAAAATTTGGGAGACCAACTTCACGTAAGGTTCTATTGGGGAATAATGAATAATTCGATTAGTCAACGCACTTTCATTTTATCTATCCTTTATTCTCGTTTTTCTTCGTTTGGTTACGAAATGGAAAATGAAAAAATTTATTGAACAAAGAAATTTCTTTTGTTTTGTATATAAAGGGTGAATAACGAAAATAAAGGATCGGAAAACATGGACATTTAAAAGACAATCAAATATAGCATTCTAAGTTTTTTATTTTTATCTTCTTTTGGGCACAAAGTTCACGACTTTTTAGGATATATTTTTTAAATAATTATTGGACCAAAAATAGACAAACATGAACATTTGATTTGCAAAACCTCCCAAAATTCCTCTCATTTTTTTTAGCAATTAAATCAAAGCGGACATAGATATTATCCTAAAAATCTTGATTTTTCATTATTTCCTAGCTTATTTTTTGTGCACGACCACTTTCGGAGATCTTTCTTAATTAAAATCAAAATCAAAGGATATTGCAAACCCATTTAGTAAATATAGTTACATATCATATAAGAGGGTCCCTTATAAACAGTAAAACAACAAATTTAGATTTAAGACAGCTTTGTGTATGGGTGCGCGTGCCAATAAATAATATTTTATTAGTTATATAGTTGAACCCAAGAGTTTACCCCCAGATGCCAATATAAAAATATTATTGAATACTTACATATGCTATATATTGCTAAATATGATATCGTTTCTACTTTTTAAATATATTATTTATAGCGTCACGGTGGGCCTTAACCAATTTTACATGCAAGGTTAAGTTACAAAAAAAACTAGCATGGGGAATTATTTGCGATGTAATTTAGAGTCGATATAATATGTACATCATAGGGAAAAAAATCCCCGGAGCTTTTCTTTAAATTCATATTCACTATTTTTTTGTGATATTTTGCTCAAATTTTGACACGTCAAAGTACTAGCCCAAATTTCAGCTGTCTGGGCAGACGAGGTCCTGAGAAAGAGCAATTTTCGGTTAGGAAATAGCCGTTTTTAGTCCATTTTAAAAATTTTATTTGTAAAAGTCCACAAATCGAAATTTAAAGTAATGGATAATTTGAGCAAAATCGGATTAAATTTCATACGAATGTTACACAGGCATACATACATATGTAATATCATAAAAAAAGGAATTAAAAAAAAAATGCTCTGTAGATTTATTTTTTCTTGGCATATATCGACTCTAAATCACATAGCAAATAATCCCCAATTTAAGTTTTTGTTAAGACTCGAAGTTTTATGGAAACTTGGTTAAAGCCCACCGTGGCGTATTTTATTTATCGATATTTATTGACTTTCTGAGTGTATTGCACTTTGTGCTGTTGCCGTTTTAACAGTTGTTTCTTTACACTTTCATGTTGTTGTTTTATTTTTTTTCGATCTGCTATGGCAACCATATTTAAAGTTAGACTGAGTCGGAGCAGAAGAAGAAGAAGCACCACCGCAGTAATGAAAGAGTCATGCGTGCGCCATCATTGCAGCAATGTAAGCACACAACATTTGCAGTTGTGAATTACGAGTACATGATATTTATGGCTGGCTTTACATTAAAAAAATTACTTGTACATTAAAAATGTTTTTTTTTTTTTTAAATGTTTACTATGAAAGTGAAATATCCACTTTTATTAACTTTTTATTGTGTGAAAATCATAAAGCAGTTCGTGTTGGATAAAATACGTTAATTAAGCTCAATAAGTTAAATTTTAAGTGTTTTAATGAATCACTGTTTACAAACTACATTTCCATCATCTTTATTAAGTTGTTTAAAAAAATGAAGCATTATTTTAAATATTGTATTTCTATTTAATTTTTTCATAAGTTGACGGTAATAATTTATAAATTTACATAATTCAAATATATTCACCTGAAGAAACCCTAGAAATACCTGCAACTTTTTTATGTGTTTTTTCTTTCTGTAAGTGTTTTTTGGGGTCAAAGGGTAAAAGAATTTTAATACTTACTGTTCGCAACATAAAAACATTAGAGCAGACTTGTGAATATATGCATTAAGTGTAAGGTTACCTTGTTTTTAAGTTTAAAGCAGCACAAAGTCTCCAGCTGAAAATTTTTACATTGACTTTTTAACCCTTATAGAAAAATAAAAAATTTCAAAAAGACAAGAATTAACAATGGTGTAATTTTTTTAATTTTTTAAAAGTATGTATAAGTTTCATTTATAATAACAGCGAATGTTTACTTTTGTAGTGAAGTTTTTGGTTCAGCCCTTAGTTAAATAATTTGAGAGAGTATGAGAAGAATTGCTCAACAATTATGTAGTAATGTAGTAAAAATTTGGTTGCATAAGTCAAAACTCAAGAAGATTGAGCCTCCAAAAACGGAAAACATATATTATTACTATAGCCAAAATAAATTTTAATTCGCAACAAAATTTTTTATTTTTATTTTGATTTTTAATTTTTTTATTATTATTTTTTTTGACAAATTTAAATTAAATTTTTTATTTATTTATTTGATTTTTTTTTATTTTTTTGAAGCGAGTAGGATTTGATCAGTACTAGTTAGTTCATAATAGTTTAATATCCGTGCCAATATTTTCGATATAATCGATAATCAAAATTTATAATACATACTTTTTTTTTAAATATATTATTGACATATTTAGGAAGTTCAATTAATGTCCTCTCAATTCATATACTTTTACCAAAAAGTTTTTGATTTTAATAATTTTTTTCGCTGAAATTATGTCATCATTAGGAATTCATCATCATTAGATACTTCACTTATATCTAAAATATTCACAACATATTAATTATTTTTAAAATTGCGCCCCAGGCCAACAAATTATATAAAAATGCGCAATTTCCTATTAAAATTATTTAATTCTTTTATGATATAACTAAACGTACCACCGCAGACAAACATTTTGTTGTTGTTGTTGACAAAATCCAACATTTCTTAAACTCAATTGATCTGTTTCCAGGAACAATAGGGTCAATAAAGAAAACTTAGAAACAGTTTTTATCAATTGAAGGTACATAAGCAGAGATTTCTTAAGTTTTTTTAAGAAAAGTTGATCAGAAATTTAGAAAAATCGTAGCTGCGGCTTTCATAGTTTATTAAATTGTCTTGACACCCACATTTTCAAAATCGATTTAGGAATTCCCAACTTATAACGACTTTTTAAATTAAATTAAATGCAGAATTAGAATTAGAATGAGTTACGTTATTTTCATTTGAAAAAATAGCAAGGACTGAGAACCCAAAATTTTGTAAAAAATAAATTATTTAGTAAGATAATTTTTCTTTCAAATATTTGAAGCGCTCCGGGCTGTATGTTAAGTTGGTAATACATTATATCAATGTTTAAATTAATGAATGTCTATAAAAATTTAAGAGTACAACTTTTATCGGAGCTTGTCAGCCCCCGCCCCCCCTGCAAGAGCGAGGCCCTGAGCAATTGCCCTGCTCGCAACCTCTTTTGGACTGCCGCTGCTCCGAACTAAGTGCATTCTCCTACTTTTGATTTTACATTCGTTGTCAGTATTGAAAGCTTTGTTCTGGACTAACTATTTGCGAAAAACGCAGCAAAATTTATCTTGCAAATTACTGTAAATTAATAAATAAAAAGACTCATCAATATGTTAAAAATGTGACTGTTTGAAAAGCCGCTTCTGCTATTACCTCTATTTAACAGTAATTTACTAATGATAACAACAGCAAATAACAACAGCAACAACAACAGCAGTAGCAACAACAGTAATAATAATGATAACAAGTTGTTTAGCAAACAACATGCGTTTAACAAGATTTATTAGTTTAATACACGTACACATACTGCCTGTATCTGTGTGTTTTTAAAAACTGACACACACACAGACACATTAGCGCAATGACAATCAAGTTTTTAATTAAATTTTGCCATTAAGTTCAAGTATGAAAACATTGTGGCTGTAACCGCAGCAGCCAGCAATTGTTGATGTGGCGCACTATTGTTGCAGAAGTTGTTTTGTTGGTCGCTGCTCACACTTGACACTCTTCAAAACTGCTGTTTAAATATTTTTTCGTAGTAAATTTAACAATGAACCTGAAACTCAATGGCCAGTTGAAGTGAAGTGAAAGTAAGGAAATGTGACAAACAAAAGTCAATAGTTTTTATAAATTTGATAATGAGTTGGAAATTTGAAATCGCAATTTTTTTACAAATTGTACCTGGACGGAAAGTAAAATAAAATCCTATTTAGTGATCATCAACCCATCAGAAAGCTCAGTTCAGTTCATTTCGATTGTAATGGGTCTGATAGAAAAATAATTCTCACATAACACTTCAGTTTAGGAGTTATATAAAAGCCAGAAGGGCGGGCACCTTAAGCTTAAGACGTGTAGTGTAAAAGAGTATGTAGTAGCATACAAAGTACATACAGTATTGGCTAAAACTTAAGCACCCCCTAAGTACATGTTTTTCAAATAAAAAATTTTTTGTGAAAACGACGTTTTTGAACCATGTGAATTTATTATATATATTTATACCTTTATTATTGACAGACAAAAATTTTAAAAATTCAGCGTCTTATAAATAAAAAGGAACATTTTAAGCTAGAAAACTTAACGGACAAAACTAAAGCACCCCCATTTTTATGGTAAATAAAAATTTTTATTTAGTATTTAGTTGCAAACCCTTTATTCTGGACGACACACGCACATCTCTTTGGTATAGGGGAAACTACATTATTAATGATATTCTGCGATATTCCTTCCCAGGATATTTATTATTTGAAAAAAAATGTACTAAGGGGGTGCTTAAGTTTTGGCCAATACTGTTTAATAATTATTCTACTTTATATGTAATAATCGACTAACATATTAATTTTTTGTTTGCTTACTTTCTCTACTGTTTCTTTTTTATTATTTTGCATTTCTTTAATTCAGTTTTTTATTTGTTCGCTCCACATCTAATCAACTTATGATTAACACTTTTAAAATCGTAATGTGACATTCACCACTATTTTTCTACACTAAAATAACAAATGCCAAACAAATTCTATTTTCTATACTGCCCTCAGAAGCGAAAAGGGCATTGATATTCGTGATTCTTATGGCATCGGATAGCTTAAGATATTACGCATCTAATGAACTACGCCAGATGCCGGTATCTAAGTTCAAACCTATAAAAAATGGTCTCTATATCTATTTCACATATGTATATTTCAACCAATTGACATAGACAATACATCAATTATCTCGAAACGCATTTTTTTGAAATACGCCCTTTTCGCTTCTGAGGGCAGTATAAAACATGTAAATTTTATTTTTATTTTTTTGATAACTTGAGTATAACTAATAAAAAGATATGAAAAGAACATAGTCGCTGTCTGTGTTAAGGAAATGCAAGTATTTGACAGACCAATGCAGCGCTAAACGTGGCCATATTTATAACTTTGTCAAGTCCACACATCGCTATAATTGAAATTAAATTAATTTTACAATTATTTTCATTATATGAAATAAATTTTCATCACGTTCGCACACTTGACATTAAGGAAAACAAAAAACACTTTCATCAAAAGAATTAATAAAACATAAAATCAACTCCTAAAGCCATTGACTGCACTGCATGCAGCACAAACAAGTAGGCACCAACAGCAAGCAAAGGCAACAACTTGAACTACCACCGTACGTATAGAATGCTTAACACGAATTCCAATAAATATTTTTTTTTATTTTTTCCAAAAATAGCCCTTGGTACTAAAATCAACATAAACCAAGAATTTTCGCGTGCGGGAAAATAAATTTGTCGCTTTGATTTGATATTTTTGTTATTCAACGGATTACATATTTGTATTTGCATTCAGTTGTAAATTTATCATCATTAACAACAAAAATATCAACAACAACAACAACAATAACAGCCGCAGCAACAGTCACCATGCATCCGTTATGCATTTCGTTGGATTGATCTCTGTTTTCGTAGCCGTCGTCGTCGTCACCGTCATAATTTGCAACTTCTTTTAACATATTCTAGAGAATTACTACTTATTTGTTGGGAATTGCTGTTGATTATTTTTCGCTGTTGTTGTTATTGCAATTTATTTGCAAATTTTACACTTGTTCAGTTTCCGACAACCATGTCGCCGAAGCCGTCGTTGCTCCCCCTCTTCTACACAGGTTTTTAACCTGTTTTCTACACAAAACTTCTTCTTCTTCTTCTTCTCTTTCGAAAACCAAGAGAGTACAGATGCATGGAAAACATTTTTCAAAATATTGATTTTTTAATAGATTAAAAAAAAAGTTGCTCGGCGACAACAAAAATGCCAGGGATTGAGGATTCCACTCATCCGAAATACTTGGATTTGTCAAAACTTCCCAACTAATAATTAAGATTTCAAAAATTAATGTGTCGGATGATTGAAATAGTATGTGAATGCATTGAAGCCTTGTTCAATAAAGGAAGACTAATCTCATTATCATGATGGCACTATAACTTGAAAATTAAGCTCAATGTCAGTTCCAATATCTTCTGTTTGAGTTACTTATCCGCGAATTACATACATAAGTGGATTCTTGATCTTTATTCTTGCAATATGTTAAAATTAATTTTTGAAATGCAACGGCTGGAAATGGGTTAAAGTCGCCAGTGTTGCCCGCATCTAAGTATGTAAGTGTACATATAGCTTATCGCTGAAAACTCGCACTGCTGTTACTGCAAAGACTTTGTGTCCCCAAGCAAGGTACCACTGAAATGTTGCAAGGCTTTTTATATAACGTATACACGCGGTCGTGTCGAACACACCCATTTACACTTTATTTGAAAATACTCACGTAGACACTCAGACTGTCCTAATAGGAAATTTGTTAGTTAATACGCTATAAAAATAAAAAACATATTCTAATAAAAATATATTACGCAATAGAAATTTATTTGAGATTAGATGCTCGACTACCAGATTGGACAATCCAATCCAAGTTCAATCATCATAGACTGCGAAATTATCTAAGCGAAAAGGTGTTTTTCCTCAAGGCATTTTCTCGTTAGCAGAGAAAATGTGTGCCACGGATAACCTCTCGAACAGAAGCACCAATTCGCAATTCTTGAGCACGATTTTTCAACATAACTATATATTTATTCAAAAGTTTTTGACTTTATCAACATTTTTTAACTTTTCAACATTTTACTATTACTACTAGTTACTACTACTACTACTACTAGTTACTATTTATTGTGATTCGCATATTAGTTATCGAGGGTGCATTGAAACAGTCGGCACATAAGCAATTCGATAACAGAAAGTACATTTTTCTCGTACTCGGTTTGTGAAAGAAAAAACAATTCGAACTTTATGTCGGAACAATAAGAGCGAGCTATCGAATTCATTTGATGCCATTGAATTTCAGTCTTTTTTTTTAAGTATAATGAAAGCAAATTCGAAAAGTTCACATTCAAGCCCTCAGCAAATCAAATCGAAAATCTCAAATTAATTTTAAAAATTTAATCGTTTTCGAATCGTATTGTAGTTTCTTTAAGAAAACCATTTAAAATGACAGTTCACAAATGGTTTTTCAAACGGGATGATAGACGTTCGTATATGTTACGTTTTGATTTTAAAGTGTTTATTTCTCACAATTTGATTTCTTCAAATGTTTATTTTTTTGCAAAAAAGGAAGAATGAAAAAACAGACAAAGGGAAACAGAGTCAACATTTAAGTGCATTTTTGCAAGTACAACCGTAGTTGCAATGGAATTCTATTTTTTTGTTTATTGTTGCAGTCTCTGTTGCCTATGTTGTTGCTGCTGTTTGCACTGATTGCTCTGTTAATGGTGCTGTTTTACAATAAAATTCACTTCAATTTTTCTTGTTTTCGCGCTTGTGAGATTTTTTTCTTACATAACATTTTATATACCATTGGGGGTGATACTATAGGAGAAAGAAGTATTTATTTAACTGACTCTTGGTGCCATTTTTTCAATCACAATTTCACAATTGGTTAAGTTTTCTTTTATTCGAATTGTGCCATAGAAATTCGTTGAAAGTTTAAGTACACGAAACATATGCAAAATAACTTATAAATGTTTATAATAACAGAAATTTTTGGGGCTTGGGCTCTTCTCTCTTTTCTAACGCTCCACTCTCATACGATTCAATGCAATATTTATATTTTTAAAAAATAGTGCCAACGCCATTAAATATGTATAGTTAATGACACCATGACGGTCATAATTATAATGCAATTAAGCAAACTGAAATTTCACTTAATTTATTCATGCAAAATTGTGGGAAGTACCACGTACAATCCACATCTATTGTAGAAGAAAAAAAATCTATCTATTTACTTTCCACACTAATCACAATAAATTTTACAAAAAGATGTCTGTTGAAAAAGTTGACAAATAAATTCTTAACATTTTATGCAGCGCATCATTTTTAGGTGAAATGGTGACGACAGTGAAGTGGGTAATGAAGGTGTCGCTTGTCGTGGGTTATTGTTAAGTTGTTGATGACTTTGACTATTTTATGGTCAAATGAATAACACAAGAAAAAAAAAAATGCTGACAGCTCTGACATTTATTATAATGAAGTGACATTAAGCATAAATAAGCGAAAACAAAGGAATAACGAAGAAACTTGAAGAGAGTAAAAAATAGAAAATCATTCAATTAAAGTGTCAACGCATTAAAATTCACTATTAATGATTTCGCTTCGACAGTAAGCTTCAAAATTTGTGATAGGTATTACCTTTAGAAACTAACTAAAACCACATACTTTCAATATAGTACATCGCTGGTGTAACAAAGTCACTGAAACACGCACATGCAGGTCTGAGGAAATATTTATGTAGCCACACATACAGAAATCATTTGTGGTAAAATTTTGTTTTTTAGTCTGTTGTTTCGGCATTTCCACACCGCTATATCGGATATACAGAAGTTTTATTAAAATCCAAAAATTTCTCTAGAACTTAGCTCATTTTTATCTGTAACTATCTATACTATTACATAGAGAGGTAAAGTTTGTTTATTTGTACATATGTTGAGGGTAATCTCTGGAACTACTGAACCGATTCTAAAAGTTATTCTACTAACTAATAGAAACCTACACTATCCTTGAGTAACGTAGTCTATATTTGATTTTGATAAAAGCAAGGGCGTGGCACTTTCCATGCAATAAAAACCCTTAAAACGCCATATCTTGGCTCCCATGATAGCAAGAGTCTTAAAATTTGATATTAGGATGCATATGATTTATGCTAAGCACTTTACATAATATGGAAGGGATTATACAACGGAGCGTGGCACCTTTCATACAACAAAACTGATTATAACGCTATATCTATGATAGCAGGAGTTTTGAAATTTAGTACTAGGAAGTATAATGTCTATGTAACGCGCCTCACGAAATTTGAACTGGATTAAGCAACGGGGCGTGGCACTTTCTATACAACAAAAACCCTCAAATTTTGGTTCCAATTATAGCAAAAGTTTTGAAATTTGGTGTGAAGATGTACATTGTCTATGTTAAGGATCTTACAAAGTTTGAACGGGATTCAACAACGGGGCGTCCGAACAATAAAACACTTAAAACCCTATGTTTGGACACCTATGATAGTAGAAATTTTCAAATTTAGTATATATTGCTTATGCTACGCACCTCACGAAATTTTAACGGGATCAGGCAACGTAGCGTGGCACATTTCATTCAACAAAAACAATTAAAACTCTATGTCTGGTAACTTATGATAGCAAGAGCTTTAAGATTTGGTACTAGGGTGTATGTTGCCTATTTTAAAAACCTCATGTAATGTAGACGTGATTAGATAATGAAGCCTGGAACGTTCCAAACAACAAAAGTTTAAACGCTTTATCTTGGTATCTATGACAAGTAGCGAAACTTGATGGATCTACATTGTTTGTGTCAAGCAACTCGCAAAATGTGAACGGGATTGTGAAAAGTCGACACTAGTTAAACGGCTTTACGTTGTTCTTAATTTGATAACTGATTTTGCTGCTTAAGGACTTAAAAATTGAAATTCATGGGCCTCCCTCCAAGCGATTTGAAAACCAACTGCCTCAATATTTCATAAACGACATACGACAGTGAAGCATAAAGTAAGAAGGCGATTATAATTAATATTTTTTCATCTAAAGTTGATTTAAGTAATGCAGCTCAAGATATCAATGTACTCAAAGCAAATAAAGTAAAAAATAATGGCCTGTCGACCACAAAAAGTTTTCATGAGTAACACTTCAAAGAAAACAGCAGTATGAGAAAGCATACGAGTGAATAGAATATATAAATTGAAATCAAATTGCAAGCAGAAACGTTAAGTGTTAAATTTTTATTTTGTTTTCATGAAAAAAAAAAACAATGTTTCTTTTAATTTTTTTTTTTTTGCTTTTATTTTTGCATGATTGCAATTACTGAAGCGTGTAATTATATTGATAGCCACTGCTATACGATCACGAATTTCAACGTGATGGCCAATGTCAATTTGACTGAATTGGAGCCACAACGGATGATTACTACGAACGAGTGAGTGATGCGAGTCGTCATAATTACAGTGATATAAATTATTTGGAAAAATAAAAGCAAAATAATGTAACAACAAGTAGATACCATGAAAAAATTATACAGAAATATAATGAATTAAATTACATATTTATTTAAATGTAAAAATCAAAAAAAGTATTACTATTTAAAAATATAAAGATTTCACGACCTTCAAAACACCTCACTTGCGTTATGATCATCTAGTTTTATGACAGGTGACACGCCTACTTAAATCACGACTCATTTTTATTAAATAGCACTTGTATCAGCCATCTTGCGCTTCAACGTTTAATTTTCTTTATCTAAGGATTTGTCGATATGGCACTATTTTCGCTTGCGGCAGATGTCACGCCCACTTAATCAGTAATCTGATAGAAAATTTGATATACTTTAATTTGATATAGTATAGTATAGTAACTACTTTGCCAACCAGAAAATATTTAAAATTTGAAAAACACAGTTTATAAAAACACAGAAATTCAACAATATCTCGAAAAATGTTATTTTTTTTAAATTTTTTATTTCATTTTGTTTTGTTTATAAGATATATTCGGATCCAATAGGGCACAGCTTTACTCATATTGTCTACAGTATTAAATGGAAAAAAGTAAATAAAAATAATATAAGGAAAATTAAACTTTCATACAAACATACGCTGCTTTGTATTAATATGAAAGTAAAATCTACTGAAATTTTTATCCACATTTCCCCTGTAGGGGAAAACAACAAGGTACAATTTATTTATTTATAAGCAATATATTCTGTTTGTCAACATTTCTACGGTTAAGTTATTATCTGGCATTGATGAAGTTTATCATAATTCAACTGTTTGCAAATTAAACTTTCATAAAAGTGAGAACTTAATTTAAAAAAGAAATTGCTTGCTAATAATAAGTACATATTTATACAAAAATGTAAAGTTTGTTTGTAGGTGGAGGGTAATCTCTGAAACTACTGAACCGATTCGAAAAAATATTCAGCTACAGTTGTGAAACTTATACATGGTCAAGCTATTAGCAAAATGTGAACGGGATTAGACATGGGGCGTTGCTTCTCCCACACAACATAAAACCTTAAATTGCTATTATTGATACTTATACCACGTTGTGAAATTTGGTACATGGAGCCAATTGTCTATAGTAAGGACTGTGTAAAATGTAGGCGGGGTTGTATAATGGGGGGTGCGAGGGCAGAGCCGCAGATACAACTATTTAGTATCAAATAAAATCATTTAGATTGTTAAATGAACATAATTATATAAGTAAATGTAGTCACTTAAGTATGCTCGGCAAATTTTTATTTATTTACGTAACTACTGTAAACATTTTATTCAAATTTGCGCAAGTTAACAAGATAACAAGGCCAAAGGTATTAATGTTCGGAACACAAAATTAAACTGAATACATTTTACACATGTTAGCAAACATTTATGACAGCAAGTTTTAGCTGAACTAATTTTTATTTTTATTTATTCACACTTTTCCGCCTTATTATTTATTGCTCCTTATACGCAGTATTAACTTTGTCTATTTTTGAAAGGTTCTAATTCTCAAATTAGTAAACTATGAACAGAATATTTGTTGTTATTTAACTTTTTCTGCTGCTTCGCCGTATTTACAAAAGCAAAAACAGTGTGAACATAAAATCAGAGAATTGGCAGGCAAAGTGCTTTATAATATAAAAATTTTTTTTAAAGATTGATTCTTATTATATTGAATGTTGGAAATTAAATCAACGCAAATTGTAATAAAACCACTTGGTGCCGTACTTGTTAACGGTTTGAGCAACCTTCAATTTGAACTTTCGCACAAAGTGTAGCCGACTAGTTTTCACTCGAGCATGGTCTGTGTGAAGAAAAAACACAAAAAAAAAAGAAAAAGATTTGTTTTTCTCATAAACACAAAATCAGTTTATCGCGTGAAAATCACGTACCGAATGTAAAGCAAATTTTCGTACTGCATCACCCAGAAACTCAACATCATCGCATAAGGCCTTGACCTTCACGGCATATGAATGAAAATCGTGTGTTTATTTCTATATTCGTATCCATATGTTTGTACCAATGAACACTTGAATAACTGACTGACCATACGTACAAAGTTTTGTTTGATTTTCCACTGGTGCGCCGCCTATTGTTCCACATTAAAATTTCAAGATTTTCTTAATTTTTATTGCAAGAAATTTAATTAAAGATTTGATGAACAGCATAAGTTTTAATGATATTTACAGCTGGCCGATTTGTTTTTATAGCGATTGAATTATTAAGTTCGAAATACGTTATTTTACTCTTAATTAAGTGAGGCAAATGGAGTAAACAGAATTAAAATCTTAATTAAATACGCTCTTCTACGCTTATTTATTTGTAACAAATAAATGAGTTCTGTTCTTTTTTATTACTTTAGTTATAAAAATGTTTTGATTGAAGAGCCAGAGCTATCCGCTTACCATTTTGTATTTGTATCGACAAAATGTAAATTAACGAAACTGTTATGAAACATCTCTCATATTTTTCTTTTAATTTAAAATAAAAAATGTATGGGAAATTTTCTATATTTCTCCTTACAAAGGAATATTTGCGAAATATGATGGATTTCTATTTTGAAAATTACATTTTCCAAACAGCTGTGCGTGTTTAACGGAGAGATACGAACTTTACAGCATTTTGAAGGGAACTTTTATAATAAAATTTTGTTAGCTCAGAAACCAGAGAACAAGAGCTTAATAATGTGCTATCAATAAACAAAATTAATTAATTTTTTTCAAAAATCGAACTGTTTGAAGCATGGAAAAATGTCAAAATGAAAGCATACAGTAAGGGTGTTTCTTTGGTCCATATTTTTAGGTAAATCATTTAGGTTGCCTCCGATATATATAATACTTATACACATGAGTAAAACTAGTAACACACAATGCTGTATACTTCTTTTTTTGTCACGAAATTTAATTCAGAGTTTAGAACTTTTTATAATTCTCAATGAGTTTATGTGATGAATGATGCATGCTCGCCAGACAAATTGGGTATTTGTTGCGGTACAGTAAAGACCTCCGATGTCCCACAGGGGGGTGTCATGATGTTCTGAAATCTCGTCCTCGATATTTGATACTGATATTATGCATTAACCTCCAATTTAGGCCTTTGCAAAATACTTTCGCTTAAAGAGCGCTAAGTAACTTTGAACAAAAATTGTAAGTATAACATAGGAATGTGTATTTCTCACATGCTCCTAGTAAAATTCTACGCAATACAGTGAGGATCCTTTTTTTAAAAGTCAGAGTTACATATTGACCAAATACGTAATGTTTGTAGCTACTAAAGAAAAATTATGTATATACAGAGAAGTAAATACATAACTCACGTTACATTATTTTGGTAACTTTTGTAAACACAAAATTACAACTTTCTTATGTATACTCGTACAAGTAACGAGAACGGATAAGGTGTTAAAGAATACAGAAATGATATTTTTAATGTTGGCAAATAAATATAAATTCTGTATATGATTATTCTTTAAATAACTGCACACTCTTTTGACTTTTTCCTTTAATATGTTTGCTTTTTATATGTTTTGAGCATATAAAGGTGAATTTTGCACATATTTAAATTTCAAACTTAAAATATGACTCAAAACGGAACGAAATATCTGAAAAGCTAGAATAAAAAAACTTGATATCATTTTTGTTTAAATATGCTTCAGTTTTATTTAAAAGAAAAAGTTTACTTTAAATAAATTTATTAATTTTGTTTAAAAATTCGATTTTTTATAACTAACAAAATCATTGGTTAAGGTGATTTAGTCAAGTGACAATAGTTTTTGGGATATTGGGAAGCTGAAGAATCAAGAACAAATTTCATAACACAAACAATTTGATTCGATTTTCATGAAATTCATCATATATAAAGCCATTTATATTTCCTCCGAGATTAGAAAGTTAGATTTGACTGATTGTGAGTTAAGCCAAAATTGGAATTTTTCAGTTCTTGTTGATTAACTTGGAAATTATGGGTTAAATGTGGAAGAAATAAAAATATATCGAGTTTTGGTTAGTTAGACCTTTGCAAGACAAGATTTAGCTGATCAAGTCTACTGAGACAATAAATATCAATATGCTTAGCTATCTAAAAAATCGAATGTCACATGTTAACGAAATTCACGTTGCATGTTTACCGTAAGTGGCCCTTACCAGCAGTGCCAACTGTAACATATGCTTCGTCACTTTTTCCTGTGTTTTTTGAGTAATATGCAAATATTTACACTATGCTCACATTGTGTGTATTTCTACTGTTCATCTAATGTAATATAAGCCAAAATACACATAATGACCAAGCTATAGTAGCTAATAACTGATGTTTGCTGAAGGAATGGGGGATAGTGGCGGTGGGGAGCTTGAGTTGTCTCAACTAGGCAATGAAGCGCGCAAATGCAAAGAAAATTTAAAGGCAAATGAACTTAGTAAACGAAGGGCAACACGTAAAGGAGGAGAGACTTAAGCGAAAGAAAGCATAGAATAAGGTGAAAAAGAAATGTGAAATGTGTATTCATTTCAAAAGTGATTAAAAAACAGTAGCAGTTAGAGCTGTTTAACTTAATTGAGCTGCATATGAAAAATGGAGGGATACGTGGAGGGGGCGTGCATAAGGTTGACTGACGGGAACATTTTATGTATCGGAAAAAACAAAAAAAAAAAGGAACACGCAATATCTAAGAAAATGACGAGCACGAAAGACTGTAATAACTATGAGTGAGAAGCCAGAAGCTATTTCTTTCAAATCAAAAGGGTTTTCCGAAGTACGTTAGATAAAAAGTTTAGTTTATGATGGAGATAATGATTTACTTACCAGAGGCGAATTAGAAGATAATCAAAAAATGCTTACCTGAAAATAAAGAAAGAAGACGAGTTAGTTTTTTGTAAACGAAAAATTTTGAAGTAAAATTTAAAAATCTATTTAATCTTACCACAGAAAAGAGTTAATACTATTTTTTTTTTTTTTTCAAGTAAAAAAGAACAAGCTTCTACTAATACAATTGAATCACCGTAACTTTCCTATGACATATAATATGTAAGTATTATACAGTAGATCCCATTTAATTTAAGTAATTAAGCGGCGATTGATTAAAACGGGCCCAGCTTAATTAATTCAGTAAAGAAAAACTCGTTTATTTGAACGAGTCACTTAATTAAACTGTATTTTCCATAAGCAATTGATTCACAACAACTTTTTTGTTGTTTTAATAGTTACAAAGTAACTTTCAATGGCGAGGTCTTCACACGTAGTCTTGTTTTGAAGTTAAAGTGTCAAGTTTTACTTTAAATACAGCACTTTGTGCTAAATGTCGCATTGCACATAAATTACTTAACTGTATTTAATGTGTAATTTAACACTTTAACACAAAAACAAGACTACGTGTGAAGACACTAATGTTGATGCAGGTACATATTTATATCAGAATAAATGAAATAATTTCGTTAGCAAAATGAATTTCATAAAATAAGGCTTAAAATAAATAAAATGTATTATTGTAATATCAGGGAGAAAAATAATCAAAAACTTAGAATATAATGAAGGAACTCGCTAGAGACCTATTGTTAACCGACCACTAAATGGTATTTGCTCAATAGTACATCATAGAGCATAGCGTTGTTCTCAAATGCGTTTTGTAAATTTTTAACTATCGCTAAACATACCTATGTACCTTGATCATCGCCCATTATTTGAGCCTGATCTTCGAATTGCTTAAACGGGATTCAATCAACAGAGGCATAAGATGCATATCTCAATAAAAACATTTTCATTACTAAATTTTTGGTTCGTTATGCAGAAAATGCAAATGTAAACGGGATCATTTAAGCGGGGTCTACTGTATTACTTAAGATGGTAAGACCCTAAGTTCCCATTCTCCTTTATGAAGTAGTACCAACCACAGAACTTAATTCTCACACGCCAAAGCGTTAACGATTTTTTCGTAGAAATTTGAAAACAACGAGGCTACAACATGTTTCTAATTTAACAATAGCAACAACAATTAAGTATGTATCAATCAAGCACACAAGTGGGGTACATAAAAAATCATTGGGAAAACCCAATATACTTAAATACAAAATGTATGTTGCGCCTGATTTAAAAAAAAACCAAAATAAACCAAAATCATCAAAGAGAGTGAAAATTAAAATACTACACACAGATTTTTCTATAAAAATCAAAAAAAGGAATGCAGGGCTTCATCGAATTCTTGAAGAAAAATTCAACAGAAACTTTTGTAGTACACTGAAATAAAAACAACTAAATTTAAAGAAATTACTTTAAAGTAAAATTATAGTAGTTTTTCATAATATTAAAGAATGTTTCCTTTCAAATGAGTTCATGTTCTACTAAGATGAGCTAAAGCTCTTTTCAAACTTTGTTTAGGAGTTTTTAGTAAAATTTGGCTTGGATTTGAAATAATTACATTAATGAAACATTTTGATAAAAGTAAATTTAACTTAAAACTAGTCAGCTTTCTCAATACAAATATGAATTTTGAGAACATTTATCTATATAAAACGAAACTTTTCCTTAATTTGAAGACGCTTCGTATCTGATATATATCCTTAATCTTTGTTTACGCAGGAAAGTAGAAAATTTTTATAGTTTTAATCTATTTATAATAATTTTATAACAAATAAAAATTGGCAATCAAAAAATGGATAATAGTTGAAGAAGGAAATATTTAAAAGGACATGCCCCTGCCCTGTGTTATATTCTTTCGTTGTTTCTTTTTTAAACACTAAATGCCTACTGCAGTTGTTTCTAAATAATAAAATAAGTAAAACATCTCATCTACGTAGTGTTATTATTCTTATAACAAGAAAAAATTCGTTGACAGCAGTGTATTTTATATTATAAACAAAAACCATTGTACTAACTACCTCAAAACAAATCACATTTCCAAAATTCTAACCATATTGAAGGTTATCTGCTACTTTCAGGACAGTCAGTACTTATGTGAGGAAATCTGCTATCTTTAAAACAATATATCTTTTCTCAAATAAAGCAAATATATAATATCTTTTATGATCCCTTATCATTATATTAAGTAGAAAGTTGAAAAATTAACTTTTACTAAAGAAACCGCCTTACTTTAAAGAAGACATACTTCCTTCCTTGAACGTAGTAAATTCTATTTTCGGTGTATATGTTTTGAAGACGAAATCACTTACATGCCATGTTGCTACAAAACTGTAGAAATGCAATGTTGGCGGCAGTATGTCGCCAGTCGTAAGTCTCAAATTTAAACTCCAAAAATAAGAAAACGAAATGAAAAGCAAACGACCCATGAATTGTTTTTGGAGCTAAAATTAGTCATTCCATATAGAATATCGTTGTATATTTTCTTGCACGCATCTTCATGAAAATGCAATTAAATGGAAGTGCGACGCTTAGTTTTGCTGTGTTTTATTTAAAAAATACTGCAGCCGAAGGCTATCATCATAAGATTTTAAATATTATGCGAAAGTAAGCGTTTGGAATTAAATTAACTTAAAGTTAAAATAAAAAATTTCAAAAAAAAAATGCCTTTAATATGGTATTGAAGAATACATTTGGTTCTTGCATTGCAAAAAGTTGTGACTTACGAACGACATTAAGATTTAAGTAAATATATGTAGGGAAAAACATTTTTTATTCAACACAGCAACATGGTAAATTGTTCAACAGCTATAATTTCTGTATAAATAATGACACACTAATATTTAGAGCACTGTTTGTATTAAAAATTAAGTTATGAAATTTTTCAAAAAAAAATTTAAAGAATTTATTGCAAAGGCTAAGAAATAGAGCTAGAAGAAAGAAATTGGGTACACTTTTTGTTTTTCGATTTTTGATTACTCCGTGTATATATTTTGACAACAAATATGATGCAGAGTTTTTAAGAATTTATTGTTTTAAAAAGATCAAAAATTTTTTAAACGCAAAAATTAATTCTAGATAAGTAGATAGTACAACAAAAAATTCAAAAATTCAAATTTTCTATGTAATTTGTATAGGAAAAGTTAAGTGTCGATGACGAAACCTCTCTCTAAAATAAAATATTTATACATAGTTGATATTTTTAGCAGGCGAAAATAAAAATGCTGGTCAGAAATTTTACAAAAACCGTTTACAACACCATACAAACAAACAACTATCGATAATTTTTTTCCAAATAGAAATAACTATATTCATGTAGCATAGAACGTTATGTTCATTATACCGATAATTAAATATTGAAAATACATACTCCTCCCCAACATTGTTGCATCTTATGCTTTTCGTTAAATTTTCAAAAAACTTAAGACGATTTCTAATTTGAAATTTCGGCCAACAAGGGATGAGCATTCTTTATTTAGTAGGTATAATGAACTTCAGTTCGAATATTTCATATTAGTTACTTAAAATAATCACAGTTTGCTATCGTCACACTTAACAACGCACATACATATATTGACAAATTGTACGCCACTAGAAACTTAGGACAAAAAACGGTTTCAATAAAACCATAGCAATGAAAACCAGCAGCACAAATGATGTCGGACATCAGTAAAACCATAAAGGAACCCAAAACACATTACGTTGCCAAGCCATGTGAGTTCTAATTGTAATTTAATGCAGACGCCTATAATTGCGAATATGTGCTGAAAACCGTACGATTCATTGATTATTTCTTATCACCTAACTACCCAATAGAAATTTTAATGCTGGTTAGATCAGAACCATATACCAATTGTGTTGTTTTATTAAAATTTACAGCAGCATTTGCTGCTTAACTTTTTTATAAAATTTAAAAATCTTTGATTTTTCAACAACAACAAAAAAGTAATCTGTGACCTGTATAAGGGCAAAGATTTATTTTACCATTAGTTAAAAAGTTTGCAATACTAACGAGCTCATCTTACCGTCATCAATGGCTTATTTCCAACAGTGAAAGCCTTACGGAAGGATGTATTTAAGGAAATAAAAGGATTTATTGCACATTCGTTTGTTTGCGTGAGGATGTAATGGAATGAAATGGTAGTCCTCTCTTCAAGTTTCGATTGTTTTACAATTAAGTTTATTGCTTTCATTTATGAAATTTCCTGCACTACTGTAATAAATGCAATAAATCAATAATAAAAGGGTATAAGCACAAATAGTATTGATGAATGGAAGATTCAGAGTAATTAAATATTATGATACAACAATTGAAATATGTTCGAAGATGATAGTTAATAAAGCACAAGCACAAGTATGTTTAAAAACTGAATAGTAAGTTATTCAAAAACTGAAAATGAAGACAAAATTTGTGAGGATTGAGAACGGAGAAAAAATATTTTTCAACATTATTTTTAAATTTACAATATTAGCATTATAAGGCTGTCATACTGGCATCAAACCAGTCTGCTTTTCATTTTGATTCATTTTTGAACGTATTTTTTTCAATGTTATGCTCTCAATCCCCAGAATTGCTCGAATAGATTCGAGGGTTTTTTTTTTAATCGGAGAATATTGGAGAGGTACATAGGCATATGTAATAGTTAAATTGATCCATTTATGAATCCATTTATTGTTTGTTTCATAAGAAGCATTGATCAATTTGTAAAATTTACGAAAATATTGGTATTTGCTAAGGACTGCAAGTTAGATGAAATAATGTTCAATTGTAATAAAGAATAATTACATATTATTATGATTATCATCAGTCGATAAAAACAAATAAAAATTTGTTAACAAAAAAGTCAAGCCATTAACATAAAAAACATTTACTGCTCGTGGGCACGCTATACTTGGCGAAACTAAACGTTGTTTTATTTTACTTAACAAAAACATAAATATACCGAGCTCCTGGATCTGAGAAAGTTAAAAAATACTGTTTTAGATTGTTCGCTATTTCACAAGTTTTTTTAATCGAGGGGCTCAAATGTTACAATTTTTTTTTAAGATAAAAGAAAATTTTGTCTAAATTTTTGTATATAAATTCATTTTTCGGTAATGTGTCATGTTTTTGTTTAAAGCAGGTTTTACTGTGGAATTACAAATTGCGTTATTACTCTTAGTTCAGGTAGTTAGTTGATTTACACGCTCCCATGACTTACTACTCAAACTTCAGCAAACAAATATGTATTTCCTCATACAATTTGATGTTTACACACAACAACTAATGTTATTCAATGAATAAATCTGAAAAAAAAGACAAAAACAAAATCAAAGTAAAAGTAAAAGAGGAAGACGTCGAAGTCAAAGACGAAGACAAATTATTATGGCATCACAAGTTGCGAAGTTGAAAATTATATTTACTGCCTGCAGTAGATAACAAATGTGCAAATAATTCACGTCAAAGATGGAATTGTATTGCAATTATAATGCATTAAATTGCAAAAACAACAATTGCAAGTAATGAAACACACACACTTCAGTTTAGTTTGGTTTGGTACTGTGAATCGAAATAGAAAATGCATTACAAGTACATAAACACATCAACAGCGCGTTTGTAATTTGTCAATTCGTATCTCGGCAAATTGGATGTTTTTAGTCATAGTTTCTGTTGTTTTTTTTTTTAAAGCTATTGTGACAAATGTAATTAGATACATTTTACTAACACCGCGATAAAGTTTTGCTCAAATAGTACTGATGAGAAAATGTTGTTTATTCGCGTTGAGTGTGTTTTTCCTGAAAGTGTTGTTTACAATTAGTTATTTAATTTTTGAAGCGGTTGAAGGAAGTATTTTTTTAAAGAAACATTTTATCGTTTTCAAAATTATTAAAACAGACAAAGAAATTTATTGAACTGATCTTGTTCATTTATTGGAAATTTACTTAAAGGTTACATATTTTTCTCAAGAGATATTTGAAAATAGGTTTCCTCCATATGTTTTTTGAGAGACCTTTTGGCACAGTACTCTTTTTCGCCCATTTTTAAACTTGTATTGAATTTAACCTCCTAAAAATCGACATAATGGGTGTTTTTGTTTTTAGAAGTTTGGTATTTAAATTGACAACACTGTTTCTAGTGACAGTCAAATTGATAGATAATTTGTGCTCAGTATGTTTTGTCATTTCACCATAAAAAGGTTGAAAACGCAACAACCCAATTCACTAAAACTATTAAGTATAGTAATTTAGCTAATGGAGACAAATATCGGGTTTACTATGGGTGACAAAATTTATTGTCTTTACTGCATAGGTAATATATTAAATCTTCCTAGAAAAATTTTTCAAATTTTAAATGAACTCGAAAAAGTTTATGACAAAAAATATTTAGTTTATCGATCTGAAAAATTAATTACACTTATTATTTATTTTTCACGTAAAATGTCACTTAATAATGCCAATGTTGTTGTTTTTTTTTTTTTGTATTGTATTGCCGCAATAAAATTTACTACAGTACCTTGAGCGAGCTATATGTAAGTTTGTATACGTGTATTTCAGCAAGTGAGTGGGGTGGTGCAACATATTGTGAGAGAACAGAGTAATGTTGTTGATCATAAAAAAATAGAGGTTTTTACTGCATAGGAAGCAGCATTTTTACAACTGGGGGATGAAATCATTAAATTCTAAAACGCATAAAGCACCCACACAGCACCGTCACATAAACTTGATTTTGCGCGCCGGAAGGCATTTTTACGCACTTTTGTATGTTTGTCGTTTGCTGCGACGGACGGAAATACAATGCGAGCATTCTAGCAGCTCAGCAACGAGATGCATGTATTTGTGATTTATGTACGTTGGCTAATGAACATTAATGAAACGAGCTGCAGATGTTGTACTGTTAAATTGATGAAAAGTGCTTCAAGTTTTATGAGTCAATTAAATACAGTTTAAGTTATAAGTCCTACCGCAACTAAATATTTGTTTAATCTTTATACTGGTCTTAGTTTCTTCATTAATAAGAACAAGAATTGTATTTTACAGTGGGTAAAAATCGGTTACTTTTCATGGAAAATATTCTATACATACATACATATAACAAGAAAATATGTTTTTATTTCTTCTGGCATCAACATTGGCGAAGATTGCGAATTGATCTATTTAAAAAAAAGAATTATCTCTTCATTTTTACATTTTATTTTAGTCATACTTAATATAATTTACTCGTATAACTATTTTTATTAAAATCACTTTTTTGCGAAACAAACAACAATGGACTTGTGTAACTGGTATCACTTGGTGCTTAGATTTTTTTGTTTTTATTTAAACGCAAAGCAAATTGTTTGACTTTGAATTCAATTTAGAGACTTTCCCTCTTATCGCCTTATCGCGTACGCAGTCATATTTGTTTTACGTTTCTTCAATTGCGCTAATCGTTGTTTTTTTTTTTTCGTTAGAGCTTTGCTATGATTAGACTTTTCCTTATAGAAATAAATCACTTGACTGTGACAGCGTTGGAATATCAAATTTTTGCTTTTGTTACTGTCGGCTATGTTCACTGGTTTCAAATTGATTTGCATTTTTATGATTTGTTTATGTCTATTCTGTACATTGTCAGTTATTTATTCAGATTCAAGTAGATAATCTCTTCGCTCTATTCTGAGTCATGTTCCGAATAGAGAGTTACAATTAAATTGTGGTAATCACCGCTTATTAAATGTTTTGCCAATTAAGAACGGTGGGAATTTTTTTAATTCTATTATTAGAAGTTCTGTTAACTATAAGACTTTTCGTAGTGTGAATAAACAGTTACGGATTTCAATTCGTGAACTACCAATTATTTGGTTATCGTATTATGTAATAAAACTATTTTAAAATTTGTTATTTTTATTCATGCGAGCTTAGTTTTTGTTTATTCTAGATAACGACATAAGCTTTTTTCCACATTGAGCTAAGAGATGTTTCACAGGAATTGTTCATAACGTCTGTCTGCTCTACAAAATACAGTAGATAACATTCTAACTATCAGAAAAAAAGTAAAATTCGTAAGGTGCTAATTTTTGACTCACACATAAAGCATAAAAATGTTGTGTTATTAAAATTCAAAATTGATCTCGCAATAGCAACTGATCATAATGTTTTCGCCTTAAAAATAAACACATTTCTCTGAACAGCTGATGGTTCATTCAAATCGCGTGCATGTTATCAACACAGTAAAAAGAAAAAATGTACCACAACTGGAATTTCCGGTATGCAAATATAACAAAAAAATATTATTAAAGTAAATATTGTAAGTTGTTTTGCACAAGCAATCAACCGACGTTCCACAGAGTACTCGTATAGTTAATTAATAAAAGCAAAGTCATCAGCAGTACAAAAAAAAAATTTTAAATAAAAAAGATTTTTCAAAGTATGAACTATTTTATGTGAACTTTATGTCAGTATTGTACATAATGAATATGTACGAGTTATAAGAAAATAACATCCCTTCGTAATAGCTTTTAAAGCGATTCGTTCTCGCTTCAAATAGCACCTGTTTTAACATTGTCATGCCATTGGAAAAAAGTGCTAACCTCTTGTTGTATCTAAAACACAAATGATACGCCTAAAATTTACCCGCATTTATAAACGTTATAAGATAACTAATAACCCACCTTCCATAAAAGCAAAAAACATCAAATGTGTAAGATTTAGTGTTAAGTTGTTGTTCATAAAATGCTATTTCTGGATCAAAATTGGGGTAATTGTTTCAGTGGGTGTGTCACCGCCCTAAATTTTAAGACTAATTACGGTATATTTCGCAAATTATATGAAACACATTTATTTCGACTTTTTTCCAAGATTTTTCACTTTGTCAAAACTTTTAACTTTTTTGATAGTTGTCTAGTTACTTTTTTTTTCTTTAATTTTTTTTTTTAAACATTTTCCATGTTATTTCGACTTTGTCAACCTCAAAAGGAAAACTGTTCTGTGATCGGTCTCCTGGTACTCTTATTATAATGTGAAATTTTTAGTATTCATTTAAATATTTTGCGTCTATGCCCATACCAGTTTCTTTTTTATATTAATTTCCAATTATCGTTCATATAACCTCGTTTTCTTGCTAAACTTCAATCTATTGCCATACGGCTCTGCAAAAACAAAAAGGCAGAAAAAGTTGTAACACAAACTGACAAACGCAAAAGTCCAAAGCGGAGCAGACAAAGGAGAACGATTAGACTCCCTTTTATAACGTGCAACACGCCCAACCTCCTACTTACCGTTATGTTCTGTGAATATATTCATGCCGATTGCATTGCGATTATCCTTTCCTTGTGCTGCAGCAGCAGCCGCTGCCGCAGAAACGGCTGCTGCACGATGTGCGTTCGACACAGAAGCAGCGGCAGCCGTTGAAGATTTAATACGCGACGCACGTAGTGCTGAACCTTGCAAAGCCACAGGAGCGACATTGACACCGCTACCAACACCATGGCAGGAGGCCGGACTAACAGGACTGCCGCCGGAGATGCCGATACAACTAGCGGTGCCGTGGCTGCCGGAATGGGAACCTCGTTCTTTGCCCTGTTGGGCACCCATTTTCCTATTTGAGCCTTGAGCGGTGCGTGCTTAACTTTTGTGCGGCAACAATACGATATTTTATGCGGATTCGATAAGTGCTGCCGCTAGGTAAAATTTGACGTTTGACGACCGTCCTCAGCGAGTTGTGAAGAATAAAACGGGAGTCGTCGACGTCGTTGTTGTTGTTGTTGCCTACTAGTATACAAAACAACAGCAGTAGCTGTTGAAGATGGGGATGATTTTACTACGCTTTTATTTTCTTACTACACTTTTGTGTGATTTTCATTTATTTTTTCCTCTTTTCCACAATCTTTCATTTACTTGGATTGTTGTAACTTTACACATTCAACTTTTCACTACGTTTTACAATACTACACTTTTGTAATACATTTTCCTTTTTTCTTAACAATGCAGTAGACACTTTTTTCTAATTTCAAGCTTTTAATTTTGAGCCTATAAAACTATTTCAATTTCATCAAGTTGTGAATGCAATTTCCTGCAGCCTGCCAACATTCAACAAACACACCCTAAAATGCTGGTGCACTTCGTTGTCACCGTGTCGTCGTCGCCACACCTCCTACAACGCAACAAACGAAGTCAATTCTTTGTTGGCTGCTTCCTTTTATTCCTCTGTACCAATTTACAACAAATTAGACAAATTCATCATTGTAAACAAATGTTGCTTTAATTTTTACATTTTTTTTATAGGTATTTGAAATTTTAATATTTTTCTTTTTCCTTTAATTCTACTTTATTGCCGTTTCCTTTATCGTTTCCACTTCACTCAATTATAGGCAGAATATATATTCCCCTGATTACAATTTTAATTTTTTCACACAATCAAATCCGATAAAGCATATTTTTCTCGAATTATGCACTATTTTTAAGAACTTTACGTTTTTAATTGCTGTTGAACAATTATTTTAAATATATTGAAAATTTGGTTTTTTTCGTACGCCGTCGTCGTTTAGTTCATACCGAACACTTCTCCAATGTCTGAATAATGGTATCTTAAAAATTAACACACGGCGAATTCAATATGAAGACAAATCACAATGAATAGTTGCCAGCTTCAAAAGACATAACAGAAAACAGCCGATCAAGTTTTTAGCAACCTGTTGGACAAACATATTGATCAACACAAAAATTAATTAATGTCGTGTTTCATTACACTTTTTGTGAAAGTTCTTGCCTTAAAACCACTTCATGGTACATGAAATAATTCGCAGTATCTAAGAAAAGAGGAAGCTTAACATTAAAATGCATATATGTATAAGATATTATTTATACGGCAACAAGAAACTTATTGTGCGTAGTTGCGCATGTACACTCTAAGATGTTTGACGAAATCTAACGTCATAAATAATTATAAAATGGGATAGTTTTGAATAATTATTTAATAATGGTGGTCACGTTCTGTAGTATTTTTTGTAAATGTTTACAATTTTTACTACAGATTGTAAGCGCTCCAAAATGTTTTTTTGTTTCTGTTTATGTTGATTTTGACATAATTCAACACTTAAATGTTCTTGCAAGTTGCCAAGCTCATTACTACAAATATCAAATTTATCAAAAATACACAATACAAGACCAAATGCTATAGATTGTGAAAACCACCAATATTTTTTTATTTTTCTTTCTCGGCGTTTACACAGGCAAATTCGGTGAAAGAAATTCTTGTCTATCCTCTTTTGTGGTTTTTGTTTGGCATTTGCAACAAACGCCAGATTTTGTAACTCGTCTTTTTGGTTTTTCACCTCTTGCCCAAAAACAAGGAAACTTTTCGACCAGAATTTGTGTGAGTAAACGCCGTGTTAAGAAAAGTTTCCTGTTTATTAATTAACGTTCGTTGTGTTTAGAGCTTAATGAAGTTGAAAACAAATGTTGCAAAGTTAAATATTTTAAGAAACACTGTTATTTTACTGAACAGACCCAGAAATTGAACATACTGAACGGAACTTATTTTCACTTCCGAAATTTTATATTTTATTTATAGGCATATACGTTATTTATGTTGTTGGAAAAAATGCCTCGTGACCAAGCTTATTGTCCGCAACATTTCTTTCATTTGATTTAGGTTTTGAAAGAAAGAGCAATTAATTCTGGTCCACTGCAAAAAGTTCTAGGAAAAATCGGAACATCCCTGAAATGTCAAATTTTGTAAACAATATCGAACATACCACACTTTCACTTCTAATGTCACGTTTTGACAGTAGTAAACTTTCCACTAGCGCTATATATATTTCTTCCTTTTTTCTTGCACACACTTTCGTAAAAAGACGGAGCACATTGATGAATATTTTGGATAATTCTGGAATTGAATATAAAAGTACATTTCAATAAATTTAAATTAAAAAAAGAAAATTTTACTTATTTATTAAAACTTCACTAAAATTGTAAGAATTTCATGGTAAAATACAGCGATTAATTAAAAATTGAATTGTCACATTTGTAGGAAATTTTTCGACTGATATAGACTGCAGTGACAGCGGCTGGTAAAAAAATCAACAATTTTTGATTTTAAATAAAGGTTTTGTTTGTAATTTAATAATTTGATTGAAAAAAATAATATTACTCCAATAATGTCGGATTGGGACACCGTGACTGTTTTGCGCAAAAAGGCACCCAAAGCTTCGACTCTAAAAACAGAGTCTGCTATAAATACGGCACGTCGTCAGGGAGTCGCAGTTGAAACGCAGCAAAAATGTAAGTAAAAGAAATTGTTTCGATTAATGTGTTTTTGATCGGAGGGGAATGAGGATATGGTGTGCAATGATGCAATGAGGTCGGTTGGGGGCATTTTTATATATGTGTGTGTGTGGTTGTGCACATGTGGGTCTGAGAATATTTTTCTTCTGTTTTGAATCCCATCCTCCGATTTTAATTTCACAATTTATCGAGTTCCTATCACATTATCACAGAAGTTGCGAAATAAATTTGATTAAGCTATATGCTGAGATTAAATCAAATGTTCACTCAGTTTTGCTTTATGCTTGCTAATCATGGTCGCTCACAAGTATGTACACCGACGACACGAATACAAACTTCCTACTTTAAGAGCCAAACACAGTTCCAGATTTTTCTTATACGTTTGTAGTGAGAAAAAAATTACACTAGAAAATTTATCGCAGAGAAATAGAACAAATTCTATTTTTTGGTGTGATTTGACACAAGATCGCACGTCCCAGTAGTGTTTTTAGCTTGAGACGAATTTTGTAGGCCCGTACGAACTCAAGTCACGAAATTATATGTCAAAAATTGCGGGTGCAACATAAAGTACCGAGCCAGGGATTGAAATAGCTATAGACATTTTATAGGACACTAGTAATATAATATATTGAATTATAATATTTTGGACTGTCTTGCCATCTTTTCATCTTTCGATAGTATAAACCTTTATAACTCGAAATCTCTTTTCAAATAATTGCTTTTATCACAATTTTGGCTAAGGTTAAAGATTTTGCTCGTCATCTTCCTTAGGATGAAAAAATCTTGCACGCTGCGCTTAGCAAATATATGATATAACTTCGTATATGAATGTAATTTTTCTTTAAAATTCGTTATTTAAGTGCTAAGAGAGTGATTTTAGACTTTAATTCTCATCGATCTGAATATAATTTTTAAACCTTAACTTCGTACAGACATCGTGACATTGTTTACTTTAATATGTTACCGTTCATACTTAGAGATGCCTAAGTTATGGTAGCAACAGTAACGTAAATGTTGAAAATCACCGGTTTTATAAATAAATGTTAGTCAATTAAGTATCTTCGATATAGGTATAAAAAGATAACTGAAATCATCTTGCCTTTTGAATGTACTTTTTACAACAGTTACTGTTCAACATAATACAGAAAAGAAAGGTAAATAGATAATATAAATTAGTAAACTAAATGACACTGTTTAAAATTACACGTACATATGTACAAATTTAACTCTTACTGATGTAAGTTTCAGAAAATTCTTCACCATGAGTGTTCAGCTTTAAACAAATTGATGAAAGAATCCTTAAAATCTGATATTCGACATGTGACGTGATGCATTTAGGTAATTAAATTTAGTAAACTTGTTCAGTATATCCCCAATTTTGTTTGGTAGATATTTATCTTTAAACTTCGAACTTGGCGTTTTTTATGCAATTTTCGCACTAAAAAATAATGGTAGAGGAAGGTGGGGCAAAGTGGTATGCCTAACGAGAAAACGAAGTTTTCAGAAAAAAAGAAAATTTTTTTCGCACAATTAAACATGTAAGTTATTAGTTCGATCTATATTGAATCTATTAAGGTAATTAGGCTCATTATGTTCTCAACATTAGATGTTTATTATTACGATGCAAAAAAAAGTTCGTTTATACCCACCCGTAGGGCAAAGCGGTATATAAAATTCAATACCGCTCTGCCACCATGACCTATGTAAACACACAGACTCGCGAAACAAAAATTTATCAACATAAACAAATCGTCAATAAAAATGAATGTCACTAATATGTATATACTACGTCTATACTAATATATACTACGTTTTTCAAATGATTCATATGAAATGAATTTACTTAAGTCAAAATCCTCGAATCTTACATCGACTGCACTCATTTGGATGAACCTCGTGGTTCTCGAAAACGGAAGATCGAAATGTCGCGATAACCTGTCAGTTACAAGAGCACTACTCAAACACAAATTCTTAATAATTACATTAGATGGCGTTGTAATGCAAGGATAAATATACCCTTTGTACCGCTTTTCCCCCCTATACATCAAAAAAATTATGATATACATATATCAAAAAACTTAATGGCTTTGTTTATTCATTCATACTAGTTTCAGATTTGCATTTTGTTTCTGTTTTTACGATTTCATGTGTTAGAATACGTGTCATTTTGCTTTGCTTTTTGACGTTTTTCGCTATTCTTACCAACAGTGAAAGAACCTGATAAGCCGATAAGTTATTGACTGTTAGAAATATTTCTCTTAAAATGCTGTCGCCAAATGTGTTTGCATAAAAAATATAAATTTCGTTCTCTTTACATCCAGACGGTGCTGGCACCAATAAGCAACATGTTACCACAAAGAACACTGCCAAACTGGATCGTGAGACTGAAGAGCTTAAACACGATAAAATTCCTTTGGACGTTGGTAAACTAATCATGCAGGGACGTCAAGCTAAAGGCCTTAGCCAAAAGGACTTGGCTACGGTATGTACATAAGTATATCTTTCAATTACTAAAGAATGAACTAATTTTGCATTCGTTTTTGCAGAAAATTTGTGAAAAACAACAGATTATTACGGACTACGAGGCTGGACGCGGAATTCCCAATAATTTGATTCTAGGTAAAATGGAACGCGTCATTGGTATCAAGCTACGTGGTAAAGACCGTGGCCTGCCCATGGCGCCTCCCGGTAAAAAATGAGAGTCTGCTACAGCCGTAAATGGCGCTGCGACGAACACAGCTAAAGCAGCAGCTGCCAAAAGCGGCAAAAATGCAAAATTATCGGGAGGTTAATCATTTTTATCTTGCATACAGGCGCAGTCTTAAAAAAATCAAATATAAAAATTACGCATGAAAAAAATATATTATAACAATATTTCATTTCGCATAGTTTCTAAGAAATTGTAAATGAGTAACTTGATATTTTAGCGCATACATTTAAAATAACATTAAATTTAACTTTATTTTTTTTGGAAACCATTTTAGTTTTTTATTTCTCAGTGTTCGTTCCAATTGCATCCGCAGTGAACAGAATCACGCTCTACTTAATCAGATATTTTTTTTTTCTCTTTAAAACGCAATATCCAAGATAAAGATTTTAAAACACTAAAATTACGAAAATTTGCATAGAAAATAGTTGTAAGCCCTTGTTGCAATTTAACAAATGGAATTATGTATTTATTGAAAAACCACAAGTACTATATATGATTAAGAGTATGCAGATTTATTTTTTCCTTGACTTGCTCATGTAAACATTTTTAAATAAAATGTAAGTTTAACTGGTTGCTTACAATAAACTATGTATTTGAAATAACTTCATAAAATTGTTTCGGGCAATAAACCTATGTATGTTGTGAAAAAAAAAATATATATAGTTATATATTGTGCGTTGTTGCACTCATGGATTACTTGGAGCGACATAAGCCGAACCGTCAGTTCGAAGTCAATTATTTTGGACAACAGCTCTTTACACTAATTACGGAGATGCAATTTTTGAAAGAAAATTGCGAATTATCTTTCGATGTTTCGTGGAATTAAAATTTGTTGTGACAGACAAATGGAGATTGTGCACGATGGTAAGGAACAATTTTTTGTTATTTTGTGACCTCTAAATTATGATTACATTTTGTTCCGTTTACTTTTAATTCAGAATTAATATTAATATATATGTATATAATATAAACTAGGATAAACCAGTAGCATAGCTAGGGTGGTGCCGATGGTGCGGCCGCACCAGGCGCAAGGGTTGGAGGGGCGGCAAAATGGTCCTGAAATATATTTCATTTTGCTAGGGTTTTTTCGAAAGTCAAAAATGAGGAACTTTTTTTTAGTGAATGAAGTAAATCTATGTAGGAAATTTGAATGTATAGATGGAAATTTTCAAAGTTTTAGGGAAATATATCTCATTTTGCTACAGTTTTTGAAAGTGGAAGGTGACTACCTTTTTTTTTTGTTCTTTTGGTACTTAGGTGGCGGCATTTGAAGTGTTCGCACCAGGCGGCAAAAATGCACGCTACGCCATTGGGATAAACAAGTTTTTCCTAGGCCGAACTAGTGTTAGGATAAAACAGGTTAGCCTAGAAAGATTTTAGTGTGTTAGGTAAAGGTCGAAAATCGCAGCGAAGTAGGTATTGGACATATTGAAGGATGTAAACTCTAAGCAGAACTCATCCTAACACACTAAATTTAAAGAAACAAATGTGACGCCGGTGAAAGCTAAAATCAATGAAGATCCAAGATATGATTAATGACTATGGTGCCAGACCTGTTTCACAAATACATATCACAAAATCATCGGAGATACATAAAAAAATTGGCCCAACGGGTTACACGATTCCACTTTTGTACAATATTTCCTTACCAATTTTGTAAACGGGTCTAGAACCTTCAATAAAATTGTTACAGGTGGTGAAGCTTGGTTCTCTGAGAGCGGTTACATAAATACTTATTCTTAGAATAAAAACTTGCTTAGGAATATACTTGATGCTTCCTTCTCAACACACAAAATGCGAATGAACAATGAAAGCAAGCATCCACTCGTAACGTGTAAGGGCGCTATTAACCCTAGAATACTAACCATCAATTGGAGTTTCTTTAATAATGTTCTTGTCCCTAAGTACATACTTTCCATAAAAATTCATTAAAAATTGTTTTGTTTTCCGGTACATTTGGAAAAATGTAGAACTATATAAAATTTTTAAAGGGAAGCTTTCTTAACATACTAAAAAAATAATAGGTTATTAACACAATTTTTTGGAAAAAATAACGTTTTTTAAAAAAAGGGATAAATAAATAAATAACTTCACTTATGCTTGCAAAAAGGAGGAATTCAAATAAAAACTTTAAAATAGTTCAGGTAATACGCAGATGAATAAAGTACACTAGCATAATTTTAATATTTACTGGTGGCTCATCGAACTTTTTTGTTTTCCATACGATTTGTATGGAAAGAAATGGTTTACTAGATAATTGTCTCTATATCTCGCGAAAAAAATCTTATAGAAGCGAGACCAACCCCATTAGAAAGATCATAAAATTTTCTATAAAATAGTATCTTGTTATTTTTTCGTGGAGATAATATTTCGTTAGTTTCTTAGCTTTCAAAATTTAAGGATATTTCGAAGTATGAGAAAAAAATTTTTTTTTGTAAAAAATTGTATGTTCTTTCCGATGAAGTAGTCTCGTTCGTGTGAGACTTTTTTTACGAGATTTATTCGAAACTGTCTAATAAGGCATACTTTCCCATATAAATCGTATGGAAAATTAAAAAGCTCGATGAGCCACCAGCAAATATTAATATTATGAGCTCAAATTGCACCAGAATTCTTCTTTCGTGTACCTGCTAAACCTGTTTGAAATAAAAAAAAAATTACAAATTTAAATTTACTTCTTTAATTATTCGCAAGCTGCGCACAGTGGTTATGATAGGTTTCAGATCATGGAAAGGCATATTTACGGATCTGGGGCAAAATTGGTATATTTTGCACTTGTGGGTTCCAGACATCTCGAAGCTTTAAGCCAATTCACAAAAGCTGACACATCGAATACATCTATATTATTTCAAACGCAAACTTTTCTACTGTATGAAGAAATTGATCAGCAAATTTTAAAGATGATACAATGATGATTTCTTCAAAAAATATAAACATTTCGTAGGATTTGATTGGAACAGATTTCATGTGCTGAAAGTCAAAAACAAAATAAGTTTTCAAATTTTTTCTTTATTTTTCAATTTTGTAATTTGCATTAAATTGTATTTTATTCAATTATACATTTCTTGTTTAGTTCGTCATTGCTTTAATTTAATTTCATTTTCATTTCCAATTTTAATTGTGGAATATTTCAAAACAATTAATTGTGTAATTAATTAAACATTTGGAAAATTAGTTTTAATGAATGACAAAGTTTGAAGGTTGTATTTGTTTTTGTGTAAACTTTGCATTATAAAAGTTTATACCTACTTAACATTTCAAAAGGTTTTATTTTTTAATTGTGACTTGTTGATTTGAGTGTGTTGATATTTACTATTTGCATACAAATAAGTTAGAAAGTTCAACAAATTGCATGATTTTTGTTGGTAAACATTTTCGCAAATAAATAAATTATATCAATAATAGACAAAAAACAACAATTAAGCTTAATTGTTTTTATTTTACATTTTGCGCAGTTTATTTTAATTTTTCCACTTAGTTCTTTATCCATTTTTTAAAGTAAATACTTATGATTATACATACATACAAGTAGATATATGTCGACCCGCCCATTCTCATATGCTACAAAATATAGACGGTGCTATTTGCAATAGAAAATATCAAAAATGTGGTTTTGTTTTTTGGTTTTAAAATTTACATTTTTTTGTAGGTAGTTACTTCATTTCTTCCAAATTACAAAATATAAAAGTTAATAAGGTATAACAAATTATAAAATATATAAAAAAAGAGAAAAATAACAAAATAAAAAGTTGTAGTTAAAATATCAACTACTAAAAGGGCATTATATGCGTAGTAGTAGAAGTAACTCAAACTTCAATAAAACCAAATATCAAATATAAATATGTTTTTTTGTGTATAACCCAATACATAATATAGTTATCAATATATAGTATATAGATATATAATTATTATGTAAAGACCAGAGCTGTTTGCTTAAATTTGTTCACATTACTTTATTTTTAAATTGAGTGACGCAGGTTGACTGACTATAGAGTTTGCAGAGCTGATGCATTTTTTTTCTGAACCTTGAAAATCAAAGCATAATGTGTTCAAAATCAATTTAAAGCTAGTTACAGTTTGTGCAAATTTTTTTTCTACAATACTTTGAAGCCCAGCAAAAAATTTTGAGATTTGATTCCATAACAAACAAAATATTTGTGATAGATACGAACGAAAATTTTTTTTTGTAATAACTTTTGAAAGCGGATCTAATATTTGAGCTCAGAAAATAGTATTTATCTCATAACTTAAAAACGAAGTTGAAAAAAATTTTTATAAATTAAATAAGAAACTTGAGCCTTAAAGGTTTTTCAGAATCGTTTTATTGAATTTTGATGCGACAATTTTTCGCTCCGGTTGTAGACCCTTTATGTATAAAGACTAAGCCTGTGTCAACCTGCTTCACATTCCTAATTAAATTACATACTAAGAACACACTACAAACAAATGCAATTGTGGCTAACAATCGATTTTTCCAGAAATAAATTTTTAGAAAATTCATTTTTCATTTATGATACCACCTGAATACTTTCTGTGTTACTGCTTTTTATATTGTAGATATTTTTTTTTTGGTATTAGTAAGTGGCAACGTTCTAAGCTTTTACTGACGACATATCTCAAAGTTGAAGTTGTACATGATTGGATATAAACTTAAAAAAATAATGGTTCAAAGATAGTTTGAAACAGAATATGTATAAGGGTATAGAGCATTTACAAAGCAATGAAAAAGAATTTCGAATATGATATTCCCAGCCAAAATACTGTTGACTTAGCATTTTTTTTGTCAATAAAAAAAAAACAGTCATTCATAATTTATAGAAAACCTGTTATAAATTATTATAATAAAGTCTTTAGTTCCTATACATGATTTAAATTTTTCTGAACTTTTCCTTTTGAACTTTCGGTTTTAGATTTTTGAGTTATTGAAATCAATTTCATTTTGTGTTGGTTTTGTCCGACTTTGTGTATATGTATTAGAGGCCCCTAAAAATCATGTTCTTGAATTCTTCGAGATCACTTAAAGTTCGAATATTTTTATCTTTAGAAGTATATTCGGTTTAAAAAATTTGGAATGCTATTTTTGCTTCGTGCAAAAATTAAGACAAATTTATTATTTCTTTGAATATTGCTCCGTTTCTCTTTTGTATACATAAAAAGTACCGCAAAAATGTTTTCTTTACATAAACATTTCCTTGAGGTCTTTTGTGGACCGCTACGTTGGAATTCAAAGAAGCCACATGGCATCGAATATTTTTCCACTTTAGTTTTAAAATTTAATAAAAACAAAGCCGAAAGGAATGTAAAAACAATTTAAGTATGGAAATATACATATAACAAGAAATCCTTACGAAGAAAACCCTTAAGTGCACCATGATTAAAATTACATATGTGAGGGAAATGTTAAAAGTATGAAACACAAAACGAATACAAAAATTTAAGCCGCTCTGGACAACTTCTTTGATGACATGTCATCAATTTTGAAATGGTAAAACCACTATGCAAAAGATTACTAGTTTTTTGTTAAAAATTTAAATCTGTATATATTTCTAAAATAAGTTTACAACTCAAAATTTAAATATTTTTAACTTTTAACGCATTACCTTTAGTTTTTAACATAAAAATTAGTTTTACCAACTTATGTTTTAAAATTTTCTTTACTCTTATGTACCTCACAAAAAAATTTTCAACTTTGTTGCTTAGATCTACACTATTATTCTGGCAACCCGTGACAGTGACAAACTACATGACTGAAGCAACCTTAAAAATATTATAAAGCATATGTATTATTCACATCCATCGTATACTTTGGGTTGGTTATCTTTTTCCAGGCACGTAGTTTGTCAACACCACAAACTGTAAAAAAAAATATGGACTAAGGGGTTGCTCTTTACAATTTGTTCTTGTTTTGTTTTAGTTTAATTAAATTTAATTTGTCTTTAGTTTAATATTTATGCCAGTGTGTGCCCACAAATGTTTGTTTTTTTCTAAGTTTCTAAGAACAACTATTCATCTACACACCCACACCAGCATATTTCAACCTCCCAGCGGCGGCATCAACGGCAGCTAGATCTCCTTTTTTTATTGCACCTTGGCTTTGATGTTATTATGCGATTGCGCTGCCGCAGCCCCATTGGCTTTAACTTCCGCCGATGGTTGCAACAATTTTGATGTCATTGTGCTGTTTTGCGCCGATTGTGCCAAGAGCGAGGCTGCCATACGTCGACATTTTTTACCATCTGTTGATAAGTATGTTTTGTAGAAGAATCGCGCAAAGAGCACAAAGTAACTGAAGTACATGGTAATGGACAAGTTAATATTTGCTTGTGAAATGTTGCAAGATTGGCGTCCATGCGTCTTGAGGTAGCCATGCGCCCATACATTGATGGCACAACCGACAATCATTTGCGTCAGCTGTAGTGATGTGATGATCATCGCAATAAAACGTGGTGGATTGAAACGCGCCGCTCTCAGCGCATAATATGAATACATAATGGAGTGCACACAGTAGTTCATTACAATAAACCATCTGCCAGATGAGGTATATTCTGAGTAGGAGAACCATGAGTAGATAAGTACTGTGATGTGATGATACCAGTGCAAAAATATGAGCGGCTGTTTACGCAACACAATAAATATGGTGTCACCTAGTTCGGGTAGTTTTGAGAGAACAAACAACCAGGACCAGAACCCGCAAACACGATCATGTTCAATGTAACTGCACAAAAGAAAAAAAAATAGGTTAATAACAGTAGAAGTCTATAAAATTTTATTTCTAGATTATTTTGTCTCCTTCTATAATTTCACTTTTTCGTCATTCAGTGAACACAGCATAAATCCCTAAAAATATGTTATTTAATAGCAACTTAAAAAATCCAACTAGGCAGTGAGTGGATGCAATCCTAGCGCATTTTCAGTCATTTGATTACACTGGTTGCCCAGTTTTTCTCCTTTAAATAAGTCATACTTTGCTAAGCTAATTCGAGGTCGGTAAATACGCAAATGTAAACTAAATTTCACATCAGCCCTTATTTTCAAGATAAATGGAGTTGTATATGTCGAAATTGTATATTTTGGTGAATGAAATTGTATATGCCGAATTCGTTTTTAAGTAAATAAATATCAAAGGTTTTTTATCTCTTGGCTAAGGCACTTCATAATTTTCTCAGAGAGAAAAAACCCAAAGTACTTTAACACGAGTATTAACATAAAATAATACCTACTTTACGTTTAGTCAAATAAATTTTTGCTTCCAAGTATTTCATGAAAACTGGAAACAGAAATTCGTGTTAAAGTAAATCTACCGTGGTGTTGGACCGTGTTATTTTGAAATCGTAAAAAATACCATGTAAGAAGAGTTGGGTTTAAATTAAAAATACTTCCAATGAATTATGCACTCTAAAATTTCCCACCTTATATGTTAAGCTAAGTTTTGTATTTAATTTATACCAAAAAAAAAAAAATTAAAGAAAAATGATCTAAAATAATTTTTCGATTTTTCGTCATATTTTTGTGGAGTTATTTTATTAAATAGTCAAAAATTTATTTTTGTTTTTGGATAATTTCAAATTTTTTGACGACTATGCTGCCTTCAGAAGCGAAATAGGCGTATCTCAAAAAAATTTATATTCGAGATTCTTATGGCATCGGATAGCTTAAGAAATTACGCATCTAATGAACTGCGTCTAATGCCGGTATCTTAGTTCAAATCTATAAAAAATCGCCTAAGAAAATGACCTATTATTCAATTTTACATGTATTTTAAAAAATTGACATAAACAAAACATCAATTATCTCGAAACGAGTTTTTTTGAGATACGCCTATTTCGCTTCTGACGGCAGTATGTGTTGTGCAATTTTGCAAAAAATTAGAAAACAAAATGATTATGTAGTGATATTACCGTAATAAATTTTATCTTGAATACGAAGAGTTTTTTATTCGATTAAGTCTTATAAAAAGTTCCTTTTCGCTGGCTATTTTTATTTCTGACGTCAATGAACAAATAAATTTTTAACGATTTCAGTCTTACAAATATGCAAATCATAAGTTGGAGAAACCATACATGAAAAGTATTTGACATATTCCGACATCAATTAAATCTTAACAGAGTTGAGCTTTAAGAAAGTTCAACAAACTCGGTAGCCGCAAAATATCATTTTTTTTTCAGAACAAATTGCAAAAAGAAAATAAAAACCAATGAGTTATTGTGTAACAGAATTAATAATAAAGTGAAAGGTTTAAGTTAAAATTTAAACCGGTCTTAAGCTTTGACTTCTTTTTTTAATTAACTTTAAAGTCAAAACATTTTAGAGAATTGCAACGGCGAACATCTCCAGTTGCAGCAACAATCATGACATCAAGGTCAAGGTAAAATGATGTATAAAATTGAAAACGAGTTTCTTTGACTTTATGCAGAATGTTTCTTAAAAGTTTCCGCAGTTCAAACTGCAATTTACCAGAATATTAAATTCATTGTTGTTGTATCTGTAGTTATCACATGGAAACTTACCTAGGCACACACACGGAATGGAAAAGTCCATAATGCCGCAGCACGTGTATGAGTTCAGGTGCCGTTCTAAACGCACCCATAATACTGAACATGGCAAGCAGTGTGTTCCATATGATGAGCAGGCCACGCAATTGAAATCTGTAAATAAAATAAGAAAAAAAGCGTTAAAGTTTATGTCCTTAGTTGTTTAATTAGACTGTCCATTGTTACCAAATTTTCTTTAATCAATATTAGTGCTAAAAGAAAATAAAATTTTCGTATAGGTGTCATCGAGCACTTTACGTTTTTTTGTTAAATATGTAACTGTTTTACTCGAAAACTTTTTGATTATTATTTAATGGGTTTTAAAGAAAAAATAACATGCTCAGAAGAAAAAAAGTTTTTTCCACTTGTAGACTTATAGAAAAAATGGTTTGAAGTTCTTTTGTTATTATTTTAAGAAATTTTAAGAAAAAATGCTAATATGTACAATAAATTATTGTACTCAAGAGTAAAAATTTGGTGAACGCTACCGCTTGAAATTTTTAAGCGATATAGTTAGTGTATAGTCAATATAATGGGGTTCCAATATTCCTCCTTTTTCAATGCCTGTTAATTTTCAATTATGTATTGCAGTTGCATCACGATTGACTTTGGTAACCCCAAGAAAATTTGAAGACGACAGCCAAATTTATTATAAGCGTGGGTGCCTTACCGAGAAGTGGCTCCTCTGATTTTCGTTAGAATGGCATGGAAAGAGGCTCGGCCGGGATACAGCATGAAGGCTAGACCCTACATAAAGTAAGGTGATACCACAGATATTTTTAAATTTTACTTTTAGTGTAACATCGATACTTTTGATTCATTTAAAACAGATTAGGAATATGCAATTAAAAATATTTCCTCTGTTTGTTTGGTAAAAGATTGATTAGATTTAATCATAATTTAAAAATAAAACATTTACACGACCAGCTTTGTTTAGGAAAAACATAACTTAATCAGCATATGCGCTAAAAGTGTTAACTACGTAAGCAAAGGGTAAAAACAAATTAATGAAAATAAGTTTAAAAACAACTCAAAAATAAATAAATCCAAATACGTACAGCAACATCATCGAATGTTCCAAATTTAAAATAAGTATATCGTATTTAGGCATTTAGGAAAAAACCCATATTTGCATATTCTGGTGACTAAGACGATTGAAAAGAAATGAAAAAATTAGCAATAGCTGTCGCGGTTTTTGCGAATCTACGGTCAAAAGAATTCCAAACTTGATTTGTTGATAAACAAAAAAATTAAAATATGTGACAACAAAATAAAAGCAAAAAAAGAAATGATCAGTAACCTTATTAAAATGTTATGGTATCGTTGAAACACAATAAAACCTCAACGATTTTAAGCAGTTTAAGGAATAAAGATGCGCCTGATAAAAACCACTTATTTTAAGTTGTTATAGCTGTTTCACTATTTTTAAATAAACATATACATATGTATATATCAAAGGCGTTAAAGATATTTTTTACTTAAGCTCAAAAAATAACTTGTTTCGGAATAAATAAAAATTTACTATTAAATATCAACCTCTCCCAGATCTAAGGCATGAGAACAATCATATTCACGAACATTAAATAAGCGTTCGATATAATTAATTTTCGAAGATTTTTTGACGTTGAATTCAAATTCGACCCAAAATTAAAAAATTTTTTCTTATATAAAAAAAAGCAATTTCAGAAATGACTAACGTTCCACCTTTTTTTCATTAACAAAATTTCAGTTTTGTAAAAGATAAAACAAATAAATAAATCGTCATTATCGGTTAAGGCAAAGATAAGCCATATGTGATTTTAAATGACTCATTCACAAAACTCGCACAGCTGCGACACGACAGTCCCACTTTTTCATCATCAATAAAAAAAAAGTCGAAAACTATTAAACACCTGATATATCTAGTTGGAAGTTGCATTAAATTCGTATAGTCTAGACACCCTCATAAATGAAAGTTAATTCGAAAGACCTTGTACTAGTAAATATAAATCCGTTATAGTCAGCCGAAATGTACATGACCCTTGTTGCCTTATGGTAAGAACACTGCGATGAAACAGGGAACATGGAAAACATGTAATTTCCTGTAGTACTTCAATTACATTACAGAACAGACTGTTGAAATTCTAGAAAATGTATGAATCATATTGGTCTGCTTCATCCCACCGGTATGTGGGGTAGTTGGAATAAAGTGGGATAGGGCAGACCAATATACGTATTATGGGAACTATTAAATCATATATTCTATATCAGTTAAACTACAACATGTCATATACTTTTAATCATAGTTTTTTAATTATCTTTTAAATGAGTCACATTTTTTAAGCTGATAAGCAGTGACTGATTGTAGGGGTAAATTTGCAGGAAGGCATGATTTTTTGAGTATGTGTGTTTAATAAACTAATACTAAAATTAAGTAATGCAATTTCAAAATTATAAAATAATTGACCATTAACACACATCAGATAAGCTTTTCTGTGCTAAAAAGATTTCTGGGTTTTGTGAAAATCATTTGAGTTAATGGCTTACTAGGGGGCAAAAACCAAAGTGTGACCGTCAAGTGATTAGAATAATTTTTTAGCCGTTGATAGTACAAACAAATACTTGTAGCTTTAATTGAATTTTTTCGAATATTACTGATAATGTCCCAATTTTTGGAAAAGTTTGGAGATATGTCAATGTACGTCAAATTATATGTATATGTAATTGAAAACTCGACTTTGAAAGCTTATCTGAAAAAATAAAATAATATCTGCGATTTCAGTAATTCCCCATCCACTGCTAGCTATCCATAGCTAGCAATGTTAGTTGTATAAAAAAGCAAAAACAAAACAGCAAACTTAGCGAGTATGCTATTCAGAGGGGAAGCGTTTGGCAAAGCGAGTTGCGAAGCGATTTCGTACAATCGCTGCAACGTAAATTCGTTGCTTGATTTTTAAATGAAAAGAAGAAGAACTATTTCGAGAAAAAAACCATGGCTTTAAATGGTAGATGGCAAAAAAAAGCATTTTGAAAGAACGAGTATTCGTATAAATAGTAAATACTTAGCAACTTGGTCGTTTTATTCGCAAAAACATAGATAGCAACGGCAAAAAAAAAGCAGATTGAAAAAAAAATGTACAAAGAACGAGTATTCGTATAAAGAGTAAATACTTAGCAACTTGGTCGTTTTATTCGCAAAAACATAGATAGCAACGGCAAAAAAAAAGCAGATTGAAAAAAAAAATGTACAAAGAACGAGTATTCGTATAAAGAGTAAATACTTAGCAACTTTGTCGTTTTATTCGCAAAAACATAGATAGCAACGTGGCGAATAAAAAACAGCTATTATCACACTAAATTCATTTGCATTTTGACGCAAAATATTTCGAAAAAACTGCGCATGAGAGAAATTCAAATTTGTTACTAATGGTTCAATTTCGACTCATGACCTTTACATACGTTCATTTATAAAAAAAATACAATTTTAAAGCACAATTCAAAATAAAGAAGTTAGCTAAAAACTAACAAAAAATAATTTTTGCAACATTTTTGAATTATTTTATTTTTATTTTATCAACACAAAATAAAGTGAAGTTAAAAGATGGAGAAATAGAGGGATAAGATGAGATGAGATGAGATACAATAGTAGATTAATTTATGGGTAAAAAAAAGAGATATGTATATACATAGATGTATAAATTCGTGGAGCAGTAGGAATAGAAACAGAAATTAATATTTGTTAGTAGCAATGAAGTTTAACAACTACATAATTAATAAATGAAAAATCATCTAGAAATGTGTTAATTGAAATTTTAAAATTTTTTTGATATTCTTAACAATGTGCTCTTATCGAAAATCCTATTAAAGATGCATCGGGAATTATTATTTTTAAAGGGGCGTTTGTCATTATAAAAATGTTCTAAAAAATTAAATTTCACATGCTTACAAATACTATTTGTGCTCAAGCAATTAAGTCATTCGTATGCTACATAACATTTTTGTTAAAAGTTTTTGTTTTTTTTCTGATTCTTTTAATATTAGTTTTTATAATCCTGCTATGTAAGCATCAATTTACGGCAAAAAAATCAAAATAGAGATTAATGTTTTAGACCATTATCAAGCTGGAAAATCCTTCTAAGCGGACATTTTTTGGTGCTCGGTGGCCAAATGTTCCCCTAGCATATTCCTACATAAATTTGAATGTATGGGTTGCCAGGGTAAGCGTTGATGTCGTTAAATAAACATAAGTCGTCGATTCGCAAACGGAATACTTTTTCAAAGGCCTGAGTTTTTGGAGTATGATTATTTAAAGCGATGAGTCCAAGTTCAACGATGTTAGTCTCTATATGCTACATACTTCACTCAAAGAATGAATAATATTCTGAAAGTCAGTCGTATTCGAAGACGCTTACAGGATTATTTTACTACTTTTTTTACACAGCTACTTCTCCAAATTTTACCTTTCCAAAAGATGAATGCTCCCTTTCCACAAATACAGACCTCTCAAAGTCTGGTAATGAAAAGATCAAAAGGTGAAATTTGAAGATAAAAATTATTGCTATCTGATTTCATAAAATAAATTAACCAAACTTCAAATATGCCTCTAAACAGCGTTTTCATACTCTGAATCAAGGATATGTCGAAATTCTTATGTGTTGTAAAAAAAAAGTTGAAATTGAGGACGAGCATTAGACAAAAATTAAAACTTTAAACTGCTAAGGCGAGAGAGTCAATTAAGAAATGCAACCAATTTTACACGAAAACTAGGAATTTTGATAAGAGAACGTGACACCTCCCATACAAGCAAAGATGCAGCCCCGACGGCAACCGCAAGGTCCGCAAAAATCAATAATTTTTTTGAATGATTTTTCTTTCTTTTAGTTAGCTTTTCTTGTGTTGCGGTACAGCGAAAAAAGTTGAAGATTTAACCATCAACTTTTCCCCAATGAAATGCCACCTCTGCGGCACACCGTTAATGCCGTTGACAGTAATGAGGCCTTCATCATATTTAGCGACTCGAAACACTTAAAAAACAATTGTAATAAAATATTTTAAAATCACTTGATCTTAAAAGCATCAAAAACTGTACACGGTTCGCTTCATGATTTTATTAAAATTATCGCTAAAAGTATTTACCTTACGAGTAAATTATCAGGTACGATTTTGCGGATCATGTTTTTGGATTTTCCGGACACTAAATAATAATTGTGCATTGTCAGATTTGGTTGACAATTTTTTCGATCTTGATCTTGCTTGAAGCGAACCGTGACAATTTGTTATCAGATAGTACATTATTACGCTTGACTGAAGGATAGTATAAAAGTACTATTATAGTAAAACGACATCTACGAACACGTTTTCGCAAATTTTTCGATAGGTAACCTATTCAAAACGAAAGTTCGTTAGGTAAGCCCTAACTATTCGAATTTAATTTATTTGATAAAATTTTTACTAAACAAATAATAACCACTGCGTTTATTGCTACGTTAGTAGTTATAGGGATTCAAAACAAATATTTATGTAATAACCCACATATAAGAAATGTGCAATTTGTTTTGCAAGACAGTGTTAAAGTGCTTTCGCACTTTCTTTGTATGAGACGGGCCTTCTATTTGTGAGTGCACCTCTTTGGTTCACATGAGTTTTTGACAAATGTTGAGCTGCAAGCGAACGAATTAGTAAGCAGTGACACGTGTAGGCCGTGTCTCTTGGTATGTTAAAATAAATATATGTATGTATATGTAAATGACATACTTTTTGAACGAAATCATATTGAAATCATATTTTACTTTTCATGGACAACTGTAGCAAAGAGAATAATATAACATTCGTTAACATTTCAGGAGCATAAAAGCGTCTTACTAATTGCCAATATTTATACCAAAAACAGGAAATGTAAAATTAGTGCTTCTGATTTTAGAAGATATAAAAAAAATTCGGCACTAGTCATTACGATGACGAAGAAAATTTTTGACGCATCTTTAATTAAAACGAAGCTTAAACTGCTCAGCCGAGTTCAAAAAATGCCGAATGATTTTGTTACAATATACACATATGTACATATGTATATACATACAAACGAAGTTTTTTAAGTTTGTTGTTGTTTACATTTAACTATAGCAACAACAAAAATTTCACTTTTTTTTAACTTAACAATTTTGTTGAATATTGCACTTAGCATTTTGTTTTTTTCTTACAAAGTTGGTGGCTTCATTATGTTAATGTTGGCTACAGCGTAGTTAAGCGTGAGTTTATGTTAAAAACTTTCACATAATTTTGTTGCTGCAATTTTTTGTTTTTACAATTCATGGTATTTTTATTGTACCTACAAATGTTTTTTTTTTAAATTTTTGTGCGAATTTAAAAAAAAAAAAAACAACTTATTGTTTTCTTTTGTTTATACCACGCAACTTTTGATTAATAAAATTGACGAACTTTAAATTTAATGTAGCCATTGTGTAGATATGGTAAATTATAATAGATTTTCACAAGATTTAAAAAATTGTTATTTAATTGCTGAATTTATTTTGTAATGTAGGTACTCATTTTTAATGTAATTTTTAAAAAAATTAGTTAACTACAGAAGTTAATTATTACACGAGCTATGTACGACGGTTTTTCTGTATTCAAAGAAGGTCGGGCAAATCGTAAAGCCTAAAAAATAGATTTTGCGACCCATTACGTTCTGTTATGACCTGACCATATTCAGGAGGGTTCAAAACACCGACATTTTTAGTTGCTCATTTGTTTTCAATGAAAGCCAGAAACAAAATATGTGACATGTTTATAAAAAGAAGAGTGCGCGGTTCATCTAACGTTTTCAGTTCTGTGGTTTCAGATCCGCAGTGAAGTGACGCTGTACCGGAAACATGATGGCAACTTTCGAACTTTATTATGAAATACGATTCAAACCCAACAAATCACTCTGAAGGTTCTACCCTAAATGATACATATTTCTAACCATTATAGTGAAAAACAAAAATTAAAATAGTTTTTGGTATTAAAAAACTGATACAAAAAGAGCTATTTTTTGTCATCGCTTCCAAACACAAAAATCATAGCACCATGTGCTCTATCCCTATCTCTCTCCTTCACTTGTATTTCAATATACATACCATACATACACATATTTAAATATCTCCTTACAAATTTTTATCAGTCAATTATTATTTTAGCAAAGAAAACATTTTTCTGTTAGGGGCTTGGCGGCACCCGCTTACAAACAAATTCTTTCTCAATATTCAATCTATTTACATGCTAAATTTCATCAAAAGCGGTCCATTACTTTAGCTGTGAAAACGTTTTTTTTCCTGTTAGCGGCGTGGCACCTCCCACTCACATAAAATATCTTTACCCAGGATTCAATCTATCTCCAGATTTTATCAAAATCGGTGTAGCAGCTCACCCGCGAAAGTTTTTTCTACTAAGAACGGTGCAACCCTCTTAAAGAATTTAAAGTTTTTAATAACGTTTCTTATGGTTCAATCTACATATATCTAAACCAAATTTCATTAAAACCATTCCATTAGCTCAGCCTACTATTAGAAAAAAAAATTACATTTTGCAGTGCTCTTCTTCACAACAAAAAAAAGTTAAGCCATTAAATTGTGTTATATCGGTTAAAAAAGGATGGAACCGGTTTGCAACTGCCATAGATTATGTTACGTAGTAAAATGTAACACTGATGTATTCTCCAAATGACTTACACTACTTTTGCAGTGTACAAAGCGTTCATAAATCTTTTTAATTACTTCTATTAAAAAAAAAACGCTAGCCAACATTTACAAGCATTTTTTATGCGTCCTGACCTGGGGAATAGTGAAAATTTTATACCACGAGTATTTCCTACTTTTGAAATAAATTCTTCACCAATCGATCCATGCAGCTTTTAGAAATTTAACTATTCATTCTAATACCTTTGCTAATCAATTTATGTTTTTTTTTTACTTTTCAGTAAACAATCAACATTACACATTAATGCAACATATTTCTTTTATTATAGCGTTCCAACAAGGCATATTAAATATCAAAACCAGTAAAAATAATCAAATTATTTATTGTTACGTTAATAGCTGCTAAATAATATTGATTTTCGCATTACATCCATAAATAAGTTAAATTAAAATTGTATTTATTACTGGGCAGATCGATTCACCCAAACTCCACAGCTCGAAAAAGTAGTGAGCTCACGAGTTCAAAGGGACGACCTGTGCCCATTCAAAAATTTACGCTTCATGAGACTACAGTAAACAATAGCGAACTATTGCGCACCTCGCCCCATTGCCTTGAAGCAGTCTACCAAGCAGTCAGCAAGGCTTTTATGATTTCCTTACTCAATAGTTTTAGGCACAAATTAACACAAGCAATACAAGCACTATTTCTGCAAGTTTTTTTGTAAACACTATGAGAATTGTATGAGCGATGGATGAAGCAATTATTGTATTTTAAAGCTGTTAGAGCTTTAAGCTCATTTACAGAGAGCTTTACGGATTGTCGCTTTTAAAACTGTATGACATACAAAATACACTTGCTGCCTTTGAATGTGATATTAGGGAACATGTTTACCCTGTATTGATTTTATGTACATACTAACAATAAGTGGTTTTTTAATGAATATACTTTATTTTCATGAATTAGAATCATGAGACTAGAACTAATTGTTGGAAGTGTATTTATAGTCGCGTTGCAATTTTTATAGTCATTTCCTACCGCAAAATTTCTAAGCAATTGACAGAATTTGTTCAAATCTCAGTATCTGAAACGCAAATATACTTTTCCGAAGGTTTTCGACGCGTCGAACTCGAATCCGAGGTTAGCATTTCTCTGTTAGTTTCGGTTTTCAAGATATTCTAACCTAAAGTGCGAATATCAGTTTTTAAAGGTATTTGAGGAATATCACATCGAATCTGGACAGACAAAAAGCAGTTCCTATACTTATCAGTGAAATAACAAAACTAATCACGATATGTAATACACACAGCTGTGGCACGACAAAAAGCAGTACATTTATCTGTGAAATACCTAAAAAAGAGTAGATCTTAAGTCACATTAACATTTCTTAACTGGCGATTTGGCGAAGAAGTTATGGTTGCGTCTTTAAGAATTGACTTTTACACATAGAATGCTCTTCAGAGTCGATATATGGAGTTTGAAACTTTTCATACCTATGTATAACTGGCAAGAAAAATACGTTTGGCATGAGAAGATGTTCAGGGCAAACAATATTTGATTTGAGAGAGTTCCATATATGGCACATTCTTTCTTTGAACACGAAAATCAGTACAAATTATCTAGCAGTACTGACAACTGTAAAGTAGTACTCTACTGCTTTTAGCAGTACAGTTTGCAGGATTATACAAACATATGTAATATCATCATGTAAACTTCAGGAAAAAATTATATTGTGAAGAAATAAATACCCTTATTCAATTTTCGTTTATATTTCCTTAAATGTAAATTAAAACGTTTTTTCATTATTTTACTCAGCATTTGATTAAATAAACAATTTGTAATGGAATGTAAAAAAATTATATAAAAATTCAGCAAAGCTCAGTTTATCTACCCCATAAGTTGAGACTCAACAAGTTTCTTTGTTTATTTTAGTAAATTACTAACTGCAATTGGGTATTTAAATATTCCAAGCAGATAAATCCTACACGTGTCCCTGAGAAAATTTTTTTTTAGCAAACACATGCATTTATTACTTAAGAAGCAGTGCGTCATGGAACAATCAAATAAATCTTGATATGGCATCTAATACTAATACTCTCGCCGCACAGTGGTTTGAATCGGCAATCGGAGAGATCGAAACTATTTTGCGCTATTTCTTTGCATTGCACGCTTGATCTCGTACCACACAAAACATACAGGAATAACCAAATGGCGCCCATAAAATACCACTTTTAACCCATGTCTACCTTGTGTTTCATTTTTGGTATACTGGAACTTTTTTTATTTTTGAGTTACATTCATCGTATATCGCATTTTTTTCCAAATATTACATTAGGGTAACATGATCATATGATCCGCGGAGCAAGTCCGCGTTTTTGATTTTCTGCTTCGCGCGATCCGCGCTTTCATAGAAAATAATAAATTTCATTTTGCTACGGTTTTCGGGTTTTGTAGTAAATAAAATTTTTTGCAGTTAAAACAAACGTTTCGGTGAAAAATATCTGGTCCCGTTACACTAGTGTGATACAAATATTCTTTTGTTTTAAACAAGTTTAATAGCTACAAGTACATGATAGAAAAATTCTGGTACAAAGAGAGCTCATAATATTAATATTTACTGGTGGGTCATTGAACTTTTAAGTTTGCTATTGAAATAACATGGGAAAGAATGCTTTACAGACAGTTTCGTCTATATCTCGTTAAAGCAAAATTTTACACAAACGGGACCAAGCCTATTGAAAAAAGCATAACATTTTGTATAAAAAAGTATCTAATCAGTCTTATTTTATTGCGTTCAAAAAGATCTCGAAACGGGGTCGACTAAGCCGGTGGTGTTGTTGTTAACTATCAAAAATATTATGAAACCTTAAAACTCTCATAGAAAGACGCTTTTTTTTAGCACAAATATTTTATTGTTATTATGGCTTTGATGTTATAAATTTCTATCGCTGAAAGTATGATTAAAACGACATGCGGAAGTAGAGGAAAATTTACCCGATTGACCTTGAAAATTAATGTCAAAGTCATTTCTACTCGTATTTTATTGAATCTACGATGTAGGTATAAACAGTTTTTTCTTGTATCTTTCTATCACTTTTTTATTAATATATAAAATAAAAAATCTAAAGACACATCCAAAAGGTTTTGGTCAAATAGTTCTTCAGTGGAATGCTCCTGACAAGAGTTCTACGATTTTCACGAGAAAACAACCAAAACCGTACACTGTGCGTCGCTTAGAAAGACATTAAGTGAAATTTATTGCTTTGGAATTTTCTTGATTTCATTAAAAATTTAACAAAAGTTATAATATTTTAAGTCAACCTTAGCACGTTTTGCTGTGAGACTGTGCTGGTTTTCTATGTATTATATGTATATAACGACAGTGTTTTTGTAAAATATTCAAGCAAAAGAATGATGTGACAACCCATTCATTTAAATAAGTTAATTGCTCTTAGCTATTGGTGTAGGTAAACTTTTAGTCATAACTGTGTCTTAGCATGTACTCAAAGTAGATTTAAAAGAACAACTTTTATTATTTGTGAAGCCTTAGTTGCTTTAGCTGAAATAGATTACTACTTGGCAATCGGTACATTTTTAGAAACTGCACCCTTAAACTATAAATGTGGGGTACCTGGAGTAAAAATTCTTCTTATTTATTTTCAAAAAATCAGAACTTGTGATTTACTCTTTGTATAAAATCTTCTGTTTAGCTACAGCCAACAACAAAATTGTGCAAAGTGATGCCTGAAAGTGAAAACCGCCATAATTATCGAAATGCAGTCATTCAATCTATAGTTAGAAGCAAAAGTAATTCTTCACAGTTTTAGTCGCAAAAGTTGGCTGCTCTTCTCCATCGGTTCAATAATCTGGATTATAATGGTATTTCAAAGCTAAGATGTGAAGGGCAGAATAATAACTGTATAATGATGGTAAAATGAGTAAAAGTAGACAAAAATTATATTGCCAATGCCTTAAGATTCCTAACTACCACCTGACAGTATTGAGTAAAATCTATTAGGTGAAAGGAAACAATTTTATTCTATGATGATTATATTCAGTATTTGTTTGGAAGGAACGTGCTTACAGTTAAGCCAATGCCATTTTAAATTCAATTTCATCAAAGATTTGTCATAAAAAGCTCTTGGTAACAATATTGTTAGTAGACGTGGAATTCCTTATAAATCAGACTTTAATGAATTTCAATTTGTTAGAAAAATGAAAAATTATAAGTTAAAGGATTAAGTACAGTCAGTTATAACAATCGGAACAGAAATATAATTATATCAATGAGTTTACGGTTCAGTTACTGTTTTGTTTTTGTAATTTTTTTGGTGTTCTAACTGACTGTACTGAACAGTAAGCTCAGTGATATAATTATTTTCTATTCAAACAAAACACGACTATTAAAGACATTATCGCCTGTTTTCAAATATTCCCATGTTATAGTGCAATTTCGCGTGTTATTATCGCGAATTTTAAAATTTGAATTGTCGCGTGTTTTCATAGGCATAATTTCATCTTACCTTTCTGTCTGTAAATAGATTTATTTATATCCGACCGAGACAGAAAATGTTCTGTCACACTTTTATTTGCTTCAATCTATATGTATGTATGTCAATGATTGCTTCAATCATGATATAATATTCATTCAAATTAGATTTTTCTGTTTTCACATCTTAAAGTATGTATACCTATTTAATTCCCTACATTTTAAGCCAAAGTAATCAAATACCAAAACAAGATGCAAATTCCACACTGTGCGTCGTCTTTATTTGCTTGTCATTTACGCAGTTCTTGCTATCCCGCTATGAAAATTCATGTTCGTGTTGCTGAAGAGTTGTTTTTTCGATTCGTGTAAATTGTATTGTAAAAAATTGTGACGAATTTCAGAGAAACGTCTCGAACTTCAAACTCATTTCCCACTAAGAAAAAAGAGTATTCAGTAAAATCTGATGGCACCATCGCAAAGAGCGGGTGAAAATCTATCTATTATGCTGATTACCAGCGGAGTGAACACATCGCTCTACAGGTCGAAATTCTGACTAATAGTTCTGTCAACCTGTGATCGTTAAAACAAATAAACGGCTCGAGGTTTTAATAAATTATTTTTTCGGGTTAATGGGTGATAAATGTGGTGCACAATAAAAAAAAAAAATGTGTATTAAATTTTTAAATAATAAGTACTATACTTTACTTGCTAACGCTTTATATTTTAACAACATTAAAGTTTTTTGCTCCCCATCTGAACTGCACAAAATAAGATTTTGAGTTCAAGGCCACGTTTTTGCCAATTAAGCATTTTGATACAAAAAAAATTAAAACGACATATCTGAGTAGAAATGAAAAATTTAACAACCAACATGACAAACTCACATAAATCTTAATAAAACCATAATCTATGTTCGCATATACTACATTGCAATACAATTTGCAATATAAACATTTTTTGTTAAAAGAAATGCAACGATAGTTTGCGAAATAGTTAACCAAAACAAAAAATATCAAAAATAGCGCGTCAAACCCGCTTACCCCCTTAATTTAGTAAAGGCTCGCACGTTCGACTTGACACGCATTGCATTTAAGCCAAATATTAAGACATCAAGTCTACAAAATCAAGCAAAACGTAACCAAAACAAAACATAAAGAAGACGCGTCATTTTGAAAGAAAAGAAACACTTTGTTGGCCAACTTTAAAAATTATTGTTACCTTTAATATCTTTTTTTTTGCCACTGGCTACGTTTTTCTTACATAACATTACATTTTACTTTTGTTGCTTGTGTTCGTATTAAAAAAAAAACAAACAAAAAAAAACCAAGTTTCTTTTTTGGCAAAAGATCGTTGACGATTTTATATCAACAGAGCTAGTGTTTCAGTTTTCGAGCAGTATGCATTTGTACTCGTACCTATGCCCATATATAGTACATATATTTCATTTTTGCAACACACCTTATCGCTTTATAAATCCAAAAATTATGCAACTCAATGAGCAGCATTTGAGCAGAAGAAGCAGCCTCAGTGCCGATGATGATAGCCGACCAACCAACCACAACAAGCAACTTAAAGAGAAACTTGTTGCCTGGCTACTGGACCGGATCTTGCTTGACGTACATATTAATACACCTTCTTTAATGATTTTTATTAAGATATATTTTTATTTTTGACCTGCAAAAGAAAGTATGTTAATGTGTCGCATAGGCGCACAGCAGTGTGAAAATTTAGCAAAACCTGATTCATTTTTTCCACATTTTTGGATAAATTATTTTTGTTTACTTTTTCAACTCAATATGATATTTCATTAAAATAATTAAAGATTTACATATTTATGTTAAGCAGTTGTTGAAGAAAATCTTCTATCGCAATTGTGGCGGGTCAGAAAGTGGGAAAACATTTTGATTGTACCTAATTACCAAGATTTGGCAAAATTACCAAGATTTGAAGTTAACGTAGGTGTAAGGTGGTCCGTGTTCTTGAAGTTTGGATTTGACCCTTTAAAAATCTTCAATTCTGGCAAAAAAACTATGCAACAATTTTTTCTATCATTTATATTTGAGGCGTCCAGTTGCAAAACAGGCCAAGTGCATTTTTCATACCTTTGGAAAAACAACGAAAAACGTTTATCTTATCTATGTTCATTGAAAAAACAAAACGTATTTCTCACTATAATAGCTTATAAAATTTCTTACTCAAAACAAGTCAGGTCAGACTTTTCGAGTTTCATCTGCCGATGCTTTTGAGGAAACAATTTTGGACTTCACGGGTTTTGATCCATTGAACATGCACTTGGCCGGTTTTGACATAGTATTCAACAACTTTTGTTTGTAAAAAAGTGGACTTGGCCGGTTTTGATTTCAAGACGTTGAACTTGACTGGTTTTGAATACAATTCAATTGAAATAATACGTAACTTAAAACTTTTCGGGCACGGTGGACCTTTCTGTGGAAATACCCATATATAAGTTAGCAACTTAATTTCGAAAGAACTCCAATTGTGAAAAAATGTCAGCTCAATTGAACAAAAAATTGGAGCAAGTTCATGGACTTGGCCGGTTTTGAAATCAATGCATCGAAATAAATTTCAAAAATTTTATATATCTGTCAAAAATTTATTTTTCAATCTAAAAACATGGTGGAACGATAAAGCACGGTCCAGATTTTGATATATATATATATATATATATGAGAATATCTCAAAATTTTATTTTTTTGGACTTGGCCGGTTTTGCAACTGGACGCCTTATTTTATATCAATTAGAGGTCACTCCGAACCGATTTCGTGCTAAATCATAACATCGCGTGAATGCGATGTACCCGTATAATTTGGAGAAAAAGAGCAAGGCTAGAGGGCGATCATTAACTAAGTGGACATTTTACTTGGCTTTTTTGGGAAACATCTTCGTAATCTAACAAGCGAAGTACTTTATTTTTAAAAGGAATGATGCCAAACTCGATCAATAGTTTCATCCAAAAAATAAACACATTGGTTCCACTTCTTCGAGAGAAATGCCTTCATATCTTCAGTAAAGCGGAAATCGTATAGCCTATCCCTAAGTAATTCGTTGAGCTACAGGTAATTCACAAGGTGAAAGTTTATAACTCTTCCTAAATTTGGAAGGCGCAGAGCATGAAGCACTAAGGCACGTTTCCAAGGGTTCAGAGATGGGTCCTATCAAATTTGCTAGCACTCAGTCTACAGAAAATTAATATTCACATGCCATATAGCAAATATCCATTTGTTTCGTACAACCAAGCAGTTGGCTTGCTAATTTTTTCCCAAGAGAGTTAAATAAGCGCAAGTAAAATAAATTTTATTTGTTATTAGCAAACATCGATATTCTTGTAAATTTAAAAAACGTTTAATGGTTTTTTAAGCAACTTGACAACAGCTGGATTAATTTAACCTGGTAATTAGGGACATACATATGTTTCGACTATTAGCGCAAATATACATAATACATGTTCACATAAAAATAGTCAAAGACCATGTTAATTCACATGAATACCGGTGTTAATTTAATGTATACTTTCCGAGTACGTAATTCAACCAAAACTAAAAAAAATATCTATTTTGGCAACAAAAGAAAATTCGGTTTTAAAATACTCGCATATTTAAGAATGGCGTAACTCGGTCAATTCTTATCGCACAGAGGTCTGTAGTACAATATGTTAAATCAATGTTTCTTATCCTCTACATATACATAGGCATATTAGAAGAAAGTGAACCTAGAACTTTGAAATTTTTTCTTTTGTGGAGCAATGAAATTTAAGTAATGATAGCAAAAAATATTTTTATCAATTTATTGGACATGTATTAATTTTATCAATTGTGCAAATGATAAAAATACACGTAATAGTTAGAAAGTATGATCGATTTTTTACTTTTTTTTTTATGGAAGGTACATATAGTTTTAGTGTCTTTTATTTTTAATTACGACAGTAAAATAAACATGCAAAACGATTATTGTAAATTACGTTGTACTGTAATTTTAAACATTTTTGAGCAAATTATAATAATTTTTTTGTATACTATTTTTAAAGCGACTCTCTCGCTAATTCTTTTGTCTTTTAATAGAAAATAAATATTGAGTCTAATATATTTAATGTGTGGAAATAGCCACTAGTGTCTAATACGAGTATTGTTAACTACTTTAAAATGTAAATGCATATGTTACAAGCCATTTCTTGTGAAGAGAAGTTACGTGCTTGAGCGTCATCAACACGAATTTTTCAAGCAGGCAGGCGACATACAACTACATACATTACTAAAAATATTGTCGCATGTCGCATACAATTAGTAATACCTACATACCTTCTCTACAATAAAAATAAAACAATACTTTCTATTTAGGAGCACACATTGTCAGTTTGTATGCTAAAGTTTAATCATGAGAAAGCACCACCCGGCCAATTTTAAGCAGCGCAGCGGAAACTCAACTCTAAAAAATTTAATATATGAGGAACGTCGGTACAAAAACCGATAAATCACATTTAAACTTTTTTTTTGTTAATGATCTCAATTGGTTGTTTTCCTACATATCTTTCTCTATCGTCAATGTAACCTGGTCGAAAACTGATAAATCCGCTCCAAGTCCTTCGGCGGAATACCTGTATCTGAACTTAAACCGATAAATACGCCAATCGTACCAAACGAAGATGACGATCGGAACAAAGACCGATAAATCCTTAGTTTATGCTTTTAAAATATATACTGTGATGTGATTTTGAATATAATAATCATACGTAAAACTTTAAACTCATTTATCTCGAAACTACTTTTTTCTGCTCGGCGGGATGAAAATAAAAAAAACCATTCATCCGATTAATCTCAAATTTGAACATGTTATTCAGAACTGCAGTGGCTATGGATGGAGCTTCCAAAAATTTTTTAAATTAATAATTTATTTTTTACGTAAAATGAAAAATGGTCTTTTTCGATATTTCAAGAACGCGCCATTTTATCAAAAACTTTCCTTTTTCAGTTCTGGAGGCTGGGGCTATAGCCACACTCATATAGATTAATAATTTCTTTACTTTTTATTTTTCAGATAAGTGACAGAGCTAATATTTTACCCGCCGCACAGATACCTTTTTTTGAAGGGGTCATCTTCAGCGCCAATTTTTATATAGTTAATATTGTTTTTTGATTATTATAAAAATGTTGTTGTATGCTCGAGTGATATAATATACATACAAAGTTTTATTATTGCTGTTCATTATCTTCACGTTCAAAAAAATTTTTGAAAGTGCCATAAATTTACGGGTGCTACACCCGGTGGTCTTAAGGTATTTACCCATCTCTATATATTTTTTTTTTTTTCAAACTGAATTTTGTACAACGTACTTGCACTATTTTTTGTATATTTTTGCGCGATAAATTGCCATAATCTGCATTCAGATGATGCTCAGATATCTAAGACAAGCTATCTTGAATAACCTCAGCGAATTTGCTGAGAATGAAATCGGATCGCTGCTTAACTACTTCAACAGCTTCAAATATTTCTGAATTCTGACATGATGGGTTTCAGCGCAAAAAATTACTTCGAGAAACTACCCTCTTCAGCCCAACAACATTAATCACCACCTATTCATTCAGATACCTTTTTAGTAAAAAATAATTTTTCCATACAATTTACAAGTAAATCTAACAGGCTTCGGCGCCACCTTATAAATTTGAGGTGCAGAGCTGAATTTTCGTAAGCTTTTTCTTCATATCATAAGCTTACTATTTAAGCAACAGCACCTTAAAAAAAAACAAAAAGAAAAAAAATTTGAATCACCCTAATAAACATATTAACTTTTTGTACTATACAAACGATATTATGCATATAAATTATTTAGTCAACAAATTTATTGATAACAAAATAAAAATAAACTGTCAATATTACAAGTAAAATTATTGTAACGCAATTACCAGGAAGTAAGAAATAAACAAATCATTTTATTATACACTGTGGAATTTGCATTATAAAATAATCAATATTGATTTGAAAGATAAATTTTCATTAAAATCAAAAATAAATTTAGAATATTTAGCAAACAAGACTAATGAATCACTCATGACTGTTGAGGTGAAAAGAAAATGAGGCCAACAATTAAAATATGTATATTAAACTTAATAAGATACATTTTTTATGGTTAAAGCTTGTGTTTTAGCAATTATAAATTAATGTCTGTAATTAATAAAGCAAAAATCTTGCGACACGTTAATAAAAGGTCCATAGTCCGCCTTCATGATGAAGGCGGAAACTTCATGACTAAACATTTATTTAATGCCCTCGCGGTGAAAAAAAAACTGTTTATATTGCAAATTATTAAGAGTTAATGAAAAAATAGCAGGAAAATTATGAATTATTTTAAAAGTAGCCGATTTTGAAGAAGATAACGACGACACGACTTTTGAAGTTAAGATTTTAATTTATAAAAATGAGTTTTTAATCGATATCCATCAAAAGGAATAAGTCCAAAGAGTTTTTTTTTAAATTCCATATTCATTATTTCGGGCGATTCTAAAATGGTCTGCGGTTTACAAAAGAATGATCGATATGTATAAAATTTTTTGAAGGGGTTATGCCCAGTTAGATTGGCGAAAAAAGGTGATTTTTAAAGCATTTTAAAAAAAATGGTTATATGAAATCAAAAAATATTGAAGATATACATAGTTAATCTAGTGCTTAATCGTCGGAATAAGCGAAATATAAAATTTGACAAAATGGCGAGTGTTAAAAAAAAAATTTCATTTTCGGACCAAAACTGGTCTAACTTTGATTAATAATATTGATCGGATTTACAAACTCGTTTATCTTCAGTTGATATAAATTTAATGTACGTTATTAGTACAAAAAACAAACGCTATTTTATATGAAACAAAACGTAAAATTATTGTGTATGGTTTTCATAAATTTACTTAAATAATTAGGTATTTGCGCCAAGTTTGACTTGTTATGAGTATCAATTTGTTTCGCTTTTAAATTTAGTTTAACGCTCGTTTAAGCCATAATTTAGACTTTCAAGTTAAACGCAGGTTCAGTTTTTAAATTTTACGAATAACGATGATTTGACAGATAGGCGGACAAGTTCTGGACAAATATTATCTTAGGCAATTGACGCCTGTTGTATGATATTTGGAGATATAATTTTATTGTTTAATAACAGCTTATTTGTTTTGATTTTCTAAATTTTTTCTGAATTATTTGTACGCGAAAAAATTCAAGGTGCAGGGTAAAAGTACTTGAAATGCTAATAAAATAAAACTATTAACTTAGGGTTACATATTGATTTAACAAGTTTTTTAAAAAAAAAAAAAGTGCAAAAGTCTAACAAACAGCACATCCTATTTAACAAAGTTAATAATGAACATCGGCATCATTTTGCTGTTGCAAATGTAATAAATTTACGTTTTATGCAATTTTCAACGAAGTTTAAGAGTAAATAGCAGCGTTTGTATTTATTTTACGTCAATAGATTTTCATAATATTTAAGTTCTTAAAATTACCTTTCTAAGTGGATAAATTGACGTAACGTTAAGATGTGCAAATTATCGTAAAAAATCAACTAACAAGGTACTAAATTAAATAAGACGAACTAAAATCGTATGATCTCATCACGTAAATTGCAAATAATGTTGATTTTTATACAAATTTCTCTTTATTTAACTGCAGTTTATGTATAATTTGTTTGCTATCAGTAGAAACTAATATTTTTATGAAAAAAATTATTGCATTGCATAGTTTTTGAGTAAAAACTTCCGTCATCTCCTTATTATTCCTACATTTTTTACGAAATTTAGGAGTGTATATAATACCTAGAGTATATATTCTTTCTTTATTTAATCTTTTTGATGAGCATGATTCATCATTTTTTTTTCAGTTGAACTTTTTCTTAAATACAATTTTTTTGGTGTAATAAATCCTCAACGTAGATAGCGGAGAAGTTAGCTGTTAGTTTGCGCGTTTTTAAAAATTTTATTTTTAGTTTATTTCAGTATTTAACATTTCATGCTCGTGTAATCCGATCCCATTCCATAATCACATCAGTAGCTATGAACTAATGGTCAAATTAAAGGTCAAAGATATTACAATTCCTTTTTAAAGCACTACGTTTATTACAATTTTATAATTTAAAGTTTCTAAAAGGTAAACGTACATATCGCACACCCACTTCAACAGTGACACAACTCAAAAACTTTTCTTTGTAGCAACAACACTTTTAAGCAGGTGCAGAATGATGTTGTGTCTTAATTATTCGATAATTAATGAATTCTAACTATTCAATGTAGCTAAGAGAGTTTATCAAAACACAGAAAATTAGGTAAAATCGAAAATGAAAAATTTTGAGTTGTGTCACTTTTGAAGTGGATGTGCGATATGTATAATAAAATAATAAATTGCAATAATAGCAGTAAATTGCTTAAGCCTTTGAGTAATATAAAAAGCTCAAAATTTTATTGGTAGAACTTTGTGTAAAATTTAATTTTAAATAAAAATTTTGGTTTTTCTGTATGAAAGAATTGTTTTTATAATTCAAATTTGGAATTCAATACTAGGACTCAGAAGAGATTTCTATGAGAATTTTCACATCAGTTTTTTTAAGCTAAGTAATGAATGGCCGTACCCAACCCTAAGCCAAATTTTCAAAAGTCGGTACTTCGGTAACTAAGTTTCGAACAGGACAAACATTTTGTATAGTGTTTAGAAAATTGCAAATGTGTAACATGTGAATTTGGAAACGTGTGTAACGAATTTGGAACCATTTTTCTCTAAATAAAAAATATCCTTATAGAGATAATGAACAACACATAATTTGGAACCCAATCATTCACGATTTCATGTCAAATGTTATAAATTAGAAATAAACAATCCAAATATAAAAATAGCAATTCCGGCCAAAGGACCTCTATCAACAAACGTACACAACACAGCAAAACAGAATCGACCCGATACCTATTGTAGTTTACGAGACAAGGTGCATAAAGTAAAAAATAAAACTGTGCAGAAAGCAAATAAAAAAAAAACTCTATTTAACTTTCCTTACATTTCTTATTTAGTTTTCATTCACAGCGTCCTGCATTTTAAGGCATTAGTAGTGAGTCCAGAGTGTCGTTTTGTTTAGAAAAGTACAAATTTTTAAAATATGTAAGGCTATGATTATACTGAAGCAGTTAGCTGTACTGTATGTTGTGGCGTGAGCGATTACTTACACGTGTTCTCTTATGCGACAAAACTTAGTGAAGCCAATATGCTGCATACAGTAGCGATAACAGCTTCAGTATAGTTGTAATATAAGAAAAAAAAGTCTATTTATCTTCATTTTTTTATTCCCATTTTCGTTTATTACCCTAGAATACAATTTTTTTAGTTGTAAATAAAAAAAACAAATTCGCAGTGAATAACACGTTCGTTCAAAGAAACTCAATTTGGCGACACCGTATACCCTTAATTTTGTTTTATAACCTATTTAAGTACTTAAGGACTTGTAGTTCAAAAATTACATTCCAATACAGTAGAGAATTATGAATTCGAACCACTACAATACTGTCAGCACTTGAAATTCATAATTAGATCTGCATTAATGACTTAAGTCATTTTAGAAAGCATTGTTTTAAATGACACCATTTCGCTATTGGTCGAATTTAATTTTATTGGTTTTATTCGTAAGGGAACATTAATTTTGACTACCTACATGAGCACAAATTACAAAATTGGTGTAAAGTGAGATTAATCCATTTTTTAGTCATGGATTTCTCTAAATGTATTATAAATAATAGCACTAAAATCGATTCGAAGAGTGCAATTGATTTAATCAGAGTATTTATCATAAATACAATGACGCATCAAAATGGATGCAACCAAGTGTCACCAATATCAATAATCCAAAAATATTAGCATTGTCTACAAGGTGATTTTACTATACCAAGCTTAAGTGAAAGTAATATGTCCTGGGCCACGAAGAAATGTACTACTGTTATTATCTTATTACTCAGTTAGGAGCATAGGACCTAAATAAAATTTCTACAGATATTTCGATCCCTGATTCGTTGTTTTGTGCTGTGCCAGTTCGTTCCGATTTTTGACAGATCACTTTCCATTATTCGCCTTCACATGTTCTTGGTCTTCCCCTGCATCTATCGAAGCACTGATTGACAACGTCTTTCCCGATCGTGTGGTCTATCCATTGGCAGCAACTTTTCTCTATGGTAAGTTCGTAATTCAAAATCGTGAGGGCTCACCAATTCCTTAATATCTGTCTCAATCAGGAATTTACAAATATTTATTTCGTCAAGCATAAAACAACACTATGTTTTATAAAAATAATCTTTAAAAATGACACTGTCAAAAGGAAACTTCACAGCTTTTAAATGCTATAAATTTGCAATGATTACTGAAAGCCGTGATCCCAACAGTGTTGCGTTCATTTTATTAAATTCTGATAAATCATTGAAAAATCTTAGAATTGCATTTTCTTTAAACACATCCTATAATTTTTAAATCAAATTCATTTTATAGATTTTCTATTTAAACTTAAGTCACTTAAAAATCAAAGAATCATTTACTGTTATCACTATTATAACACCTTTGACATTTGATAAATTTTAAGAAGTGTGAAATTTCTTTTAAAGTTCTTTACTTTTTACTTTACTTACTTACACGGCTGTCAGGTAGGCGAAAATAGTTTCGTCATGACAGCGACGAAAACCAGTGAAAAGTATCCCGCTGACCACCAAATCGTAGCTATTCATCTGACCAATTTTTGTCGTGTAAAATTCACTCGATTTCACCCATACGTGCAAAAGTGTTATTTGTTTCGCTCCACAAATATTTTCTAATATAATAGAATGAGGGTAAAAATAAGATCTCCAAAAAAGTTGTGTGTTTCTATTGGAAATTGGCACCAAAAATTAATATTTAAAAAACAAAATTTTCTATTAAACTGTACAACGAAAACAATTTTACCTTCCTTGAATAGTTAAGGAGAACCCTTTAAGAGAAAAAAAAGGCAAATGGCCCACATATAGATCAAACTTGCGTATGAAAGATGTATTAACCATTTAATTTTATATCAAAATGTCCACGGTCATTATCACTAAAAATCGCTTATTTTACAGTTGTTGTTCGATAGCAAAAAAAACTCATTTTATGTTAGTTTTTCAGGCTTTGGTTCAAATGCGACTGGCGAATTTCCAATAGAAAGACAATTTTTTTGCAGATCTTATTTTTTATCTTCATTATACTAGAAAATGCTTGTGGAGCGAAACAAATAACACTTTTGCACATATGTATGGGTGAAATCGAGTGAATATTACACGACAAATGGCAAAAAATTTGTCAGATGAACAGCTACGATTTGGTGCTCAGCGGGATACTTTTCCCAAAAACCATCCTCTACAACCCAGCATAGTTGGTTTTCGTCGCTATCGTGACGAAACTTTTTTCGCCTTCCTGACAGCCGTGACTTATTCTTATTGTATAGGGCAAGTAATGAAAGCTAAATAAGACAAACTAAAAAAAAGTTAAACAGCATGAAAAAATTTATTTTACACTACACAGTACTGTCCATAAAAGTTATTATTATTACTGCTATAGATACAATTATACAAATACGATATTGCGAAAAATATGGAACCAAACAGTAGTTTTATCTGATGATGCAAAAAAAAAAAAAATCTAAGCGATATACACAACAGGGAGGTAGTAGGTAGACAGCATGACGTAACTCACATTCAGTCATGCAATTTTCTACGGAAAATGGTTTTGTTTAGACTTTAAAACGTGTTGCTTGTTGTGGAGAGAAATTTAGATGCAAACTTTAAAAGGGGGAAAAAATAGTAGAATAAAAAAAACCGGCGAATCATTTAAAAGCAAAATGCGAATAATATGAGAACAAATCATAATATCAAGTGATTTAGAAAAATTTACATATTCGTACATACATATATCATAAATGGTGTAAGTGTGTATTTTAATAGGTATTATATTACTGGACTCTCAAACAGTGATGTGTATTAAAATTATAAAGAGATTGGGAGCAAGATGGCATTGTATACAGTTTAAAGAAATAAACATACTTCAAGTAAAGCTTGAATCCGGTTTGTATTAACTTTGTCTTATATGCCAACGAAATACTTGCACCATATCAAGGTGTTAAAGGACTTAAGATTATTCAGTACAACACTATTAAACTTTTTATGCCACCTGTGTGAACCTATAACTTATTGTAGATTTTGTGTGTTTGAATTCAAAAAGTTAAGTACTGAAAATCAGCACTTTCCGGTTAGAACATCTAAGACTTGGAATGTTCTGACAGTACTTAGTTTTAGCTTCAAAGCAATCTGCAGTATTCATTCAGGTTGCAAAATCTTTAAACTGTGATATTAAAGAAAAAATTATATTGTATTTGCTGATTAAAGTTTTTTATTTTATTAAAAAACGTTGGCACATCAGCACATTGTAAGTTATAACATAACCAAATAAAATAAATAGTTTATTTTTTTGTTGTTCAAATATCGCCCTCACATCACGTTTTATTTAGTTTGTGCTACAGAGTAAGTTAGCTAGCTATAGATAGTTTTTTATTTGCACGGATATATAACATTGTATACATATGTATGCATGTTTGTATGTATGTAAATATAAATACAAATTATTAATTCGTGTATATACATATAAGAAGATTAGTAGCATACATAACTATCAACAACGTTCTACTTAAACTTGTGATATACTATAAAAAAACTAACGATGATACACAAACAAAAAAAATCATTAAAAAAAGCTCAATTTATTTTTGAAATATCAAGCAGACGCAAAGATACACAAATGAATCTAAAACAAACGAAGCTTAGGCGGAATGCATTGAAAATGTTGGGTTATAAAGATGCCAATAATCTTAAAAGAAAGAATTTCTTCAAGGTCAACAGTAAACTATTTAATACAATTTGTATCAAAAAATTTAGTTTAATTTTTCCATAAAATTTTTAACTAATTCATGTTCTTCTACTTTCTGTAGTTTAATCCTGTCCACTTTTGGTCTTTCACGTTATTTCCAACAAAAACATTTTTGTATCCTTTTCTTTTTGGAATAAAGTTGACTTCGAGGCTGATCCTCGAAATAAAAGTTATATTCAAATGCTACGCTCCAAATGGAGTTTTAGGATATTCGTAGTAACTTGATTGTTGAAAAAAAAAGTGAAAAGCAAACATCCCTTTAGCAATCGATTTCGAAAAAAATCACGTCTAAGCATAATTAAATGATGAATTGCCAATTCATAATAACAACCGCCTTTAAATATGTGTCAGAAAATAAGGGGGCAATTTCTTTTGCTCAATTATCATTTACCTATTCATTTTAGGTATACTAAATCAATAATTTTAGTTCTTACATGAAAAAAGTTATTTATTACTGACATGCATCAAATATAATTTAAAATATGTATAGTTGAAGGGTGGATATTTCTAAGCAAAGAATGTATTACCAACATCATTATTAAATGAGTAAGTAACACGACATTTGGTAATTAATATATAAAAATATTCTATACAAAATCACACAAGCTTTTTAATAAGATTAAGTTAAGAAAATTAAATACTATTTGACACACAGTTAACATATTCTCAAAAAATTAATAAAAATAATAATAAAAGCCTTACTTGCAGTATGATATCAAGTTGATTGAATGGATTTATTGAACTTGCTGGCAATTATAAATAATTTATTAAATCACATATTATTGAAATTAAACAAAATCTTGGTACGGATATTGTTTATAAATTGTTGGCAATATAATATTAAGAAATGCATTAACTATATGTTATTTACTTTTTATTTGAAAACAATTTATCGCACTTCGGAAGATTTTTTTTTTGTACTTTTTCATATATAAATATTAATTGAAAAGTTGTGTGGTAGTGAAAATAATACAATAATTAACGTGATGATTCTATTAAAAGAGCCATTGATATGATATTGATAGCAACCCCCAATATTGTTATTAAAGGTAAGTATTGTGAAATTGCCTTGATTTCAGGTTGCTAGCAAACAGATATTAATGTCAAATGTATGTTGAGATTTTTCAATGTTCACTTGAATTTTTAAAAATTTAAAAAAAGAAATCCGAAAATTTCACTTACCTTGGTCTACTTTGCATGAAATGTTGACCGCCAAATATCACTAACATATAAATGCCGCAATAGTAAAAGACCCAGGTCCAATTTTCCACCATCCATTTTCGTGTGCGTTGATGAATGAAATCATTTTCAAAATCAAAAACATATGAATAATTCGGCGTAACACTAATATACATGTTAATCATTTTCCTACAATATGAAGAAGACGATGTGTTGTACAGTTGTAATTGGTATCAGCTGAAACAGCACTAATGCTCTTCTTGAACCTGGGATCGTCAAGCAAAATCTAAATTTAAAGAGAAGAAAAATTGTATATTACTAACAATAAATTTCAAAGATTAGGTCAAGTAAAAAGATCGATCACTTTTTTTGTATTGTAATTTTTGAAGCCAATATTATTTATATATAAAAAAATTTATAAAACAAAATATGTGTTGTAGAATTTCTTTGATTTCTAGGTAAAAAAAACTTGGACATGTGATTAGTACAAGTCCTCTTTAGAAGTATACTTTACACTATTAAGAAATTTCTGCAGAGACCCTGATAAACTTTTTATTCAACGTCTATTAATTTTTGGCGGATTGCGAAAGATTGGTGTTATCATCATGGATAATTGACCCTAATGATGCTGATCTGGAGAACAGAATCAATAGTTGACCAGGCAGCAGTTCTCCACATTACTTTTGTTAGCGTCATCTTGCTTAGAACACGATATGAGACGTTTTAAAAATTATCCGATTTAATAATTTTTCAGTAACCATTTGCATATGGAAATCCGATTTATACAATTTTGCTAGATTTTGTCAACTTTATCATAAGAGAGCGAAAATTGAGCTAATGTAAAAGTACTTTTTTGTAAACTTCATACATTTTTTTAAAAAGCCTGTGCAGCAATCTTGCCTTTGTCTCATTTTTATGTTATTAAATAAGTTGCAAAGTTGAAGTCCGATTAAAATAAAATATTTTCTGTAAAACTTAAGCTTGCAAGAAACTTTCAAGAACTCAATAAGGGACAAAAGAAACAACGGCTCTGTAGGGCGATATAGATTGAAGACCATTGGTCTAGAACAAGATATAAGTGATTCAGGTATTATTTACACAATTTCTTGTTTTTGTTTAGTTTTTCGCTAAAAAAGAAATTTTGGCGGATTGCGAAAGATTGGTGTTATCATCATGGATAATTGACCCTAATGATGCTGATCTGGAGAACAGAATCAATAGTTGACCAGGCAGCAGTTCTCCACATTACTTTTGTTAGCGTCATCTTGCTTAGAACACGATATGAGACGTTTTAAAAATTATCCGATTTAATAATTTTTCAGTAACCATTTGCATATGGAAATCCGATTTATACAATTTTGCTAGATTTTGTCAACTTTATCATAAGAGAGCGAAAATTGAGCTAATGTAAAAGTACTTTTTTGTAAACTTCATACATTTTTTTAAAAAGCCTGTGCAGCAATCTTGCCTTTGTCTCATTTTTATGTTATTAAATAAGTTGCAAAGTTGAAGTCCGATTAAAATAAAATATTTTCTGTAAAACTTAAGCTTGCAAGAAACTTTCAAGAACTCAATAAGGGACAAAAGAAACAACGGCTCTGTAGGGCGATATAGATTGAAGACCATTGGTCTAGAACAAGATATAAGTGATTCAGGTATTATTTACACAATTTCTTGTTTTTGTTTAGTTTTTCGCTAAAAAAGAAATAAATCATATATAGGGCATTCGAACAACGGTAGGTGTACGGCGACGTCAAGTCAATCGTAGTTAGTGAATATTATGAATGAACTAATGATAACCCAGGAAGTGTTTAGTTTTTCAATTTTTCTCTACTTCAATTCAGTATCACAAAATCACTTAATAAACACAAAAATATTTGCAGTATTTATGCAAACATATACAAACCTTACGTATAAATGTATTTATAATGAACTGTGAAACATTGTAAAAAAACTATGCGATTTAATTATAAGGTTCTTACAGAGTACAAGGTTCTTAAACGTTTCCATGAATACCATATAGAAAAATTTGTTTAAATAGTTTTTTCTGAAGAATTTTTATATTTCGCTTACTAATTTACACTAATTTTTGCAAAGCTATTGACTGAAATACTGAATCTTTCTAAATCTTTTTTGTAGTGTCCTCTAATCGGTCTAACATGAACCTTTTCTGACATTAGAAAGCCATATTGAAATTTATATTAACCCTAACCCTAGTTTTGCAGATGAAGAAATTTGTTTTCCTCATTTTCTGTAAAATTTTGTTCTTCGGAGATAAGGCTTTCTATGTTATGGGGACAGAAAATGTAGATATGTACATATATAAGGGTGAATCTTTTTTTTTTCAAACAGGTTTAGTATATGCAGGTAGTTACATGAAAGAAAAATGCTGGTGCAAGGAGAGCTCATATTATTATTTACTGGTGGCTCATTGAACTTAACTAGATAGTTTCGTCCATATCACGTGAAAGAAAACTTACACGAATGGGACCAAACCAATTGAAAAGAGCATCAAATTTTCCATAAAAAAGCTTCTATTAATTTTTTTGTGAAGATAATACTTCGTCAGTTAATTAGCTTACCGCGTGTAGGAATATTTCGATATTGAGAAAAAAAATTTATATTTTTGAATTCGATTTGCATGTTGGAAAATTAGTTAAATTGTTTAACGCTGCAATTGCAAATTTTATAAAAAAAAAACAGTAATTTTAAACCTCACAATATTAAGGGTATAAATTTTATCATTCGACACAGAATTTTTTTCACTTCATTTGCTTAGATAAAAATAAAGCTTTTAGATTTTAAGATCTTGAGTGACAGTCTGGTCGCATAATCGCTCTAGCATGTCTAAATTGACTTACTAAATAAAATGCACTTTAGGTATACTGTCTTGAGTTTAAAATAGAGAGATCTTAATGAAAAGATAAATTTAATTTAGGTTGTGACAATTATGATTTATTTTTAAGGTGATGAATATTGAACAAAATGGCATTTTTGATAGTTTTATGTGAAAATATCATGAAATCCTGACTTCTAGACAATTTCGGCAATACTGCTTAGAGATTTCTTACGGCTTAAGGAAGGTAGCCGAACAAAAAAAAAAGTATTTCAGAAAAAAAATTTGAATTGACTAAAAGTTATTTCAAATTTATATTTATATGGAGGATGGGCGTGTTCATTTTTAAAAACTACCAAATAGTAGTAAGTAAAATAAGTTTGAAGTTTACCAAATTTAATTTAATTAAGATACGTTTTTGGCTGATGCCCTTTTTCAATAATATGTTATTTTGATGGTAGATATACTAACTAGAAATATTTATTGATGTAGCAGATTATTTTTGGTCAAATGAAACTATCAATATATAAGACCATACAAGCTTTGGTTACTGGACTGGCGCGCAAACTAATCCATTGTCAATGTCTTTGCTTTTTTAATATTTGATTAGGAAGAATATTTCCACTTATGGCATACTTGATGTTATACTAAGCGAAATCTAGCTGTTTTAAGCAGATAGTCAATGAACATATGCACATGCTGTTATTGCTTTTGTTGTCGCTTCTTCTTTGAATTTTTGAATGAGTTCCATGTACACTCGTACATACATAAACATTGTTGCCACTTTTGCCTTCATCACTTGGCCATGCGCTTAAGCCACATATTTGTTGTATATTTTTTTAGATATCGCGTGCTTGTTTCAGTTTTCGACGTCTCGTGCTTTTTTAACCGGGGTGGTTTTGTGAATAAACAACATCACAACACCTTGATTGAGAGCAAGACTGGGAGCAGCTGGGCAACAAACAACACCCAGAGAGAATAGCATAATAGATAAAGAGATTAAGAGAATTGAAATGACAGTGTAAGCACAATGTGGTTCCAAGATGTGCAATAAGGAACGGAGGCAACACAATGAGCCACATAAAGCAAAGAGTATAAAAAGTAAAAGCCAAGGAAAACCATGTTAACGTAAGTAAACCTAAATTTCGGCAATAGTTTTTCTATTGTTTCTTTTTTATACAAGACACGCGACATTTTTAAATTTTTCTAAATTTCATTATTGTACATGTGAATAATATATTCAGACAGTGCATAAATTAGTAGAAGATTACTAAAAACGACATCACACACAGTAAAAAATATATAATAGCTAGTGGCTAAAATGAAGGAAGCCACAAGCCGTATATCATAAAAATACAACCTTTTTAGATTAAAGGTTTTTGTTTTTGTAACTATGCTATTATTATAAAGAACTCTTATGAATCGAAAGATTTGCTTCGGTCATATTAAATTTTGAATGATAAAATGTTCATTAAAATCAGCATAACTCGAAATCATGAAAATGTAGATAATGAGTTTTTGTTCTACATAGACGATATGTACATTAGGGTGTTTTTTTTTCAAAATTTTGCAGATGGATTTTTTTTTTGCCTAACTATATTTTAGCTTGAGATTTCAAGATAATTATCCCAAAATTTGAGCATTTGTATATATCGATCATCGATATTTTGATAAACTTTTTTTATTTGCCCAGTAATAGCGAGAATTGCGATATGAAAGCACATACATCTTTACGATTACTTAAAGAAAAACCTACAAAATAACGCGCAAAATGAATGAAAAAATACAAAAAAGAGCAACTAGCTGCTTATACTGCTACATGATATCTTTGTTTACCGACATTTAAGAACTACCAAGCATTCATTTTGCATTCAGCAGTTTAGAATCATAGCAAAATATAAACATAGTGAACTTGGTCCCTAAAAGAAGAGGAAAATTAAACATATGCTTTCTATTGTTCATCTTGGTGCACTACTTATTTATTTTGTCCATCTTTATTACTTATTTTTAAAACATTCACATTCAAAATTTAAAATATAGAAATTAAAAAATCAAAAATTTGCAGGTCCCAAAAAATTTTTAATTTTACTTTTAATTGAGAAAGTTCTCGAAATCGAAAATTTTTTTTTCAAAAGTTATACCAAGTACACTCAATTGTTTGTCGAACAACTTAGCTTGTTCCACTCTTTATTTTCGTATGCTCATTATAGGTTCAATAGATATTGAAAAAACAAATTTATGAAAAAGCAAGGCTAGTTATCAAAAGAAGAAAAATCTCAAAAATTATATTGAATTTGATTGTCCATCGAAATCCTATGCCTACCCTTTGGGATGACGTTTTCTAAAACTATATTTTTTTTTAATATCGATTGAGCCAAATGTGGACAAACGAAATTTAAAGGTGGAAAACTCAGACATAAAAAAATAATGTTAGGGCTTAAAAATGTTTTATTTTTTAGTCTTGTGAACCAAAGAAGGCAAAACGTAAACAAAGGATGGATAAACATTAACATTGGGTGAACAGTCGAATGCATAGTTTTTTCTTATTTTTGGGTATTTTTGGGGTTTTTTCAATACCTATTGAAGCAAAGGTGGACCAAGGGAAATAAAAAGGGACATATGTATATGGACATCATTCGAATCTAATACATTTTTTGATATATCTCACTTTTTGTTTTTCAAATATCCTTCGAGCCAAAGGTAAATAAACGAAAAAAAGGGTATATAAACATGGACACTACTTAGACAGTTTTTGATTTTGAGGGCTAAATTTTACGTACAATTAGATTATCGAACTCAAACATTGTAGAGAACTTAACCTTAACTATACCTAATTATTAGAGTCATCTAAAAGAGGTAATATCGCATTCATAATTCACAATACGATGGTAGGCACTTGATTTGACTACAAAAATGTCGGTATCATTTTAAAATAATAAACTATCTCAATAAATAAGCTAAATTTTAGCACAAATCAAAAATTGAGATATGAAGGGATGAACTGAAATTTTGATAAATTTTCTTCCAAAATAAAACATTTTTTTCTAGAACATAAGAGCAACCCAGTTACGAGTACAAAAGGAACAAAATTGTATATATTCATCCGTATGGAGTAATAAACGACTATTTATTAGTCTTCTAAATGTGCATTTAGTTATGCATATTTATTTTATCTACATCAAAATTTTAAATTTTTTATTTACTCAGTATGTTTAAATCTCAATTCAAATAATTTTTTATTAACTATAGACTCCAAAAATTGTACTCCTATTAGAGCCTTTAAGGATTACTCGACCCCAAATAAGGGATCATTCCTTTTCCAACTGGGATACTGCCATAATTTAAAAAGTTTAATTCATTTGCCGAAAGAGATAAGAAAAAGAAAACAGTGTCTCAAGTAAATTACTTCGTTTATTTAAAACTATAATAAAAGCAGAAATAGTATGGCTAGCAACACCAAAATAACACATACTATACTTTAGAATTGTGATTATTAGCCACGGCCGTACGGAGGCTACTTTCCCAGCCGTGTTTGATATACTGAGGGCTTTTAAACTAAAAGACAATTTTTTATATTTTAATTTTGCAAATGTAACTTTTTCATACTAAAAACGAATATGTTAACGAAAATGACCGCACGGATCGGGTTTCAGAAACATCGCCATTGGAACTTGTAGATATAACTTTTGTAAACATCGCTATATGGAACTTCTTTACCGATTTCAACATGACGAAAGTCATATGAAAGGTTGTTAAATAAATAAGCTATAAAAAATGTGAATTGGTCAAAAAGTTTTCAAGGTATGGCGAATTGTTTAAGTTTTAACCAATAATGTGAGGAACGTTATTCTATTAACTTTCGAATGACTAAACGAATCATAGATTTATATTGTCATTACAATTTATGCCGTTTTTCAACTGGTGCAGTAATATTTATTTCTTTATGAGGCTGAAGCGCTAAGGCCCGCGATAACGACTATACCTGTAGCAGACATGTTCTCGCTATTGGAAAAAGCGGAAGAGAGAACACGTTATTTTTCTTAAAAATGTTTAAATCCATATTTTAATTTATTTCCACACTAAAAATCTTATTTATTCTTTTTGATAAATTGACACATTCTAATTTTGATGTTTATGTGGAATAAGACTTATTTTAGCTTTTGATGTAATTGAGTTGTCGCTCACCGACCTTTTTTCCCCTATAACTGTCGCTCATCGATCTCATTTATTTATATTTATTTTAAATTTAAATATGTATATTGAAATAAATTGAGCTTGTTTTGTAGTTTGTAAATAAATTCTCTTTTAAACCGCGTGCCAAAAATGTATTATGCTTCAAATATGTAGTCATAAAGTTGTAAGGCTTGAAAGTTTAGGTTTTTGGTAACTAAACTAAATTTAATATTCTTTAATTTAGAAAAGACTAAAATACGTGTTTTAGCCTTTTCTAAATTAAAGATTATTGATTTTAATTGTATTTTCAAGATAATTTAATCACCGGTAATTACAATTATAATAAGAGTATAGCTACTACAGCTATTAGCCTTCTTACCTACAGTTGTGGACAAAACAATAGGGTTAGTAATAACTTAGAAATATATTTTAAATTTTTTGGCAACCCTTCTACGACACCAAACGAAAACTTTGGGGGAATTATTAATGGGTATTACTAGCTCCGAAAATGATTGGTTGGAAACTTTAAAAACAAACGGTAAATTATTTATACCCTCAGCATTACGAAAAGGAGCAATGCAAGTGGGCAAAAAGATAGGGTCACATTGTGAGTTTTTTTTTATTAATTTCAGTTATACATAGGTATATTTTGTTTATTAAAACAAAAAAATCATCGTCGTTCAAATATGGGCCGAGTCAAGCATTTTACAAAAGAAGAGCGCGCTATAAACAATTTAAAAAAGTCAGAATACGTAAAACTACATAAAATATGACAATCTTATCAAATTAGTGTTAAGCAGTGACCCATTTAAGGGCTCTGCTGCAATAACAACTGAGCTGCCTCCAGTACTGTTAGGCAGAGATTAGTGGAAAAACATCCTTTTGGAAGAATATCGCGAAAGGTGCCCGATTCTAACTGGTTGGTATAGAAAAAATAGTTTGTTTTGCACTAACTACAGTAAAATAAAGCCAAATTTTTCTTATTTGATATTTAATTCTAAGATTAAAAAATCCTATCAAAAAGCGTCGGGCAGATCTAGATTCAGAGATGTAGCCTTTGGAAGTTGCGGATATATGTATATATCTTTCATGAAAATCACTATACGATGGAACCCCTGTATTGATTTCCAAAGTATGGATTTCTTAGCTAATTTAATAAGCTACAATGTTGGTACATATATTTCTGAAAGCTCAGTTTTCGAGATATTCCTGCTTTTCTGAAATTTTGACGGATTTTTTGAAAAAAATAACGGTTTAGATAGAGATCAAAATCTATAGGTTGGATCTAAAAGTTACAAGCGACAATGACAATGGTGGCTCATTAACCTATGTTTTTTATGACACATATGTTGGTTTTTAATTTAAGTGTTCCTAGTAAGTTTTAGATAAGATATATCCATAACTTCTGATGGCTATATCTCCGAAAATAGATCCGTTGTACGTTTTTTTTTTTGTTGCATATTTTGTTTTTAATTTGAAAACACAATTTGTCCTAAAAAAAATGCCGAATGGGAGCTAAAGTAAATGAGTTCCGTTCTTTTTGAAAGTGACCTCACACCCTTTTTAACGGGAAATTTGTTTGGCCAATTTGTTTTAACAATTAAATTCGCCTCTTCTTTTTCCAAATTATTACACTCAACCGATTCAAATTTTTCAATTGTTGTTCTTTGCTTCATATTTATTTGTTGATGAGAGACTGGATTAGTTGGGTAGTGCATATTTTGGAGTGTTTTCTGTTTGCACAAAGCTTTAGTTGAATCCTGTTTTGTAGTTGTGCTGTCATCACTGCCGTCATTTATTGTTGTTGCTTTTATTTAGCAGTAGTTCAATAGGCAGAGCTATGGCGTACTAATACATTATTTTCTGCATTGACTTTTTGCTATATAAATTTGCTTCGTTTTTTATTTTGTAAATGGCACAAATTTGATTTTATGATTTTCTGTTTTGTCACTACTAGCATGTTTTTATTTCTTTTTTCACTTCACTTCTTCATCTCATATTTCTCTTTTTTTGTTGCCGACGTAATCGATAAAAGTTCACATTTTTTCATTCCAAATGAATGGATAAAAAAATCTTGCATTTTCCCTTTTTCTTCCGCCTTATGCATTACAAATTTCTACTTTATGAAATTGGTTTTATTCGTTATTGCAACACACTTATTTAAATTTGAGAACAAATTTTTAACTTTTTATTTCAATCACTTTAATATTTACTTTTCTAATTCCTTAGCACAGTGATTTTTTCAACGCGCTTTTTTTAAACACAAAAATTTCTTTTTCTCTTTTTCTTTCGCACTTTATCCCAAAAATTTTACTCCGTTCATCATCAGCCGGCGTCTGCGTCTGCTCTGTTTTTTGCATGTGCTTCGCGTTTTATTCAGCTGATTTGAAAGCGTCTACACAATAACCAGCGCTACCATACTTACTAACTTACTAAATTTTTGTTATATGCTATTTTTATATTTTATATTGCTAAAAATATTAAAAGAAGAAAGAAAGTGTTTAATATCATAGAAGTTTAATAGAAGAAGAAGGGAAGGGGGGAGGGAAGTACAGTACATTTATTTACAAAGCAAAAAAAGATCATTAACTTTTTCCATTAAAAAAGTTGAATTTTACTAAAAATGTCTTCGTTTTGGAAGATAGCTGTTTTTTAGTTTTTTTTTTTTGGAATTTCACAGTTTACCGAAGAAAAAAATCTGGCAACATTGGCAATAACACAACCAGTAACGAAATAAATAGCGAGAGAGAACTTGGGTTCGTTCTCGTTGTTTTTTAATTTTTTGCATTCAGTGAAATTAATAGGGCAGTTCACATGATCCCTCAAGCGTTAAACAGAATTCCGGCGGTTGACGTAAATACCGCCAAAGGTGATACGCTGTCAAAATTAAAACACACTTGACTGAATGAAATTGAACAGAATTCCTGCGTACGATGTAAATGCCGCTACCGCTGACGGTAGATTAAGATTTAAGTTTAATTTTACCGTCGCGGCAGACTTATCAGTGTTGCATTTCTAATCATCTTGTTTCAATTAAGAAACTTAAGTTTGTAATGTCAATTTGAGGTGAGTGAAAAGTCGTATGTCGCAATTCTGTTTATTCAAACGGATCTTACGACGGTTTTACCATTCAACGTATTTTTGCTGGCGGTATTTACGTCAACCGCCGGAATTCTGTTAAACGCATTATGTTGTACAGTATGGCTTGGCAACATATAATTTTGAGTTCGAATTTTGTCGACTGCAGAAAATGACTTCCCAAATGCAACGAAGCTTTTAACTTTTCATTAGTTGTCACGATCTTAAAATAAGGAATGACTTTCTATTCATGCACAAAACAAAAAAGTTATACAAAAACCAAAGAAGTGCATACATAGAAATGTGTGTGCGTAGGTGGTTGCTTCTTTTATGCTACAATATCAATAATGTTTTTCAATTGAACCAAAATCATAAAAAAGGTCCATGTACCTAATATCCAAAAAAATTTATTAGATTTATGTAGGTATTTATTTAATATTTTTCAAAATTTTTTACGTTTTCATATTTTTTTAAAATATTTTACATCATTTGTATTGCAATTAATATATTATATACAAGTTTTTTGCATATATGTATGTACTGCTGTGTAAACTGTGTCAAACGACTTAAAGCTTATTCGATGCACGAACACTTCTCTTTTTACATTTTTGTACAGCCTGAAAGCTTGCTGCAATATTTTTAACATTTTTTGATGTTAATATTTTCAGTGTTGTGCTTTTCACATTTCCAGGGAAAAAAGTGCGTGTGAACATAAAAGTCCAGTGTTTGCAAAAATTATGGCGGTAAAAAATGGCTTTATAGCAAAATTCAGTTTTTTTTATTGAACACCCAGTTTTTATAGCAATGTACGAAAATATAACGTTGGAAAAAACTCAGGAATGAAATAGTTTATCAAATCTATTTACGCTGGTATGTTGCCTGTTACGAACTGATATGGTTGTTTACATGGACATTTAAATTTTTTCAGCTTTTACAATAGATATTTTCAAACTCATAAATAAAAATGTACTGATTTCAACAAATGTTCAGTTTATTATTTTCAAACTACATAAGGAAAATTGTATTTATTTTTGCTAAAAATAAAACATCGTTATGCAGAGATCTCCAGTTTTCAAGCGTGCGTATACGGTAAAGCGCCGTACTCATCCAAATGTCCGGGTTTGTGAAATATTGTGTACAAAACGGCCGTTTTCATATCTTCAAGCGATGTTATACCGGTAGAGCACCGCAACTAATCCGATTTGTGAATATCGGCTGCGTCTTCATTGATTTGCTATTTATATTATAAAAACAAATTATAATTTCGGCAAGACACGTGTAAAGTAATTGCAGCATTGTTGACTTACGGTATTCTAGAGCCCGATCGAGAGATCAAGAAGTTCTACTTCCATGAAAAAAATGGAAAGAAGATGATTTTATTTGTGGAAATTACTTAATGACTTTTTTTTTTGCTCGTTAAACAGAAAACTTAAGTACCTTTCACAAAAAACGTCAAATTCCTGGCTATTTCAGAAATTAATGAATTCAGGCCACCGGTTTTTTTTTAAAAGAATATGACTCTAGTATAGAGTCAAATACACAGTGCTCGTTAAATCCCACAAAAAAAAAAATAATTTCTTACTTAACCGAAATAGAAAAAAAAGTTATTTATTTTTGTTTCTATTTCCGAAATAGAAAGAAAAAACATTCCCCATTCCCATGTTATATCTTATTACAGTGCTTTTAAATTGATATCCATACTAAAATCGATCCAAAGTCTCCTAACCTTCTTCTATATAAGAATGACAACAACATCAACAAGTTGGAAAAAATTATTTCAATGTTTCAATAAATTGGCATTCAAAACTTACAGCATAGTCAGTTTTCAATATACGATAATTCTTCGAAGATTTTAACCGATTTTTTCTTTTTCGGTAAGACAGGGATAGAAACAAAAATTGCGAAGTGGTCGCATTTTAATTTTGGATTTTTTAGTAAAATTCACAGTTCGATTAAACAAATTTTAGTAAAACACCAATTTTTAGAAAAAAGTGGTCAAAATATCGGAAAAACATACAAATTTTGGACTATTTTAGCTTATAGAAATGTATTTCCTATGAAGCCGATATTTTTGTAACCAAACTGGTTACGATTTTTTGGGCTCTATTTTTTATTTCACGTCCAAGAGGTTTGGTGACTGAGGCAAAGTTTTCCTCATGAAAGACCATTGTTTTCTTCTACACTACCCGTAAAGCACGTAAAAATTTTGTTTTTTCATGAATCAGCTTTGCTTCAGACACCAATCCTTTCAGACTTGAAATAAAAAAAGTCGTAAGAGAGTATATGATTAGGATTTTATTTTGTAACTGAGGCTGTCAAATGAATTGAATTTTTAGCCTAACTTTTTGCAGAAATTATCGAAACACAATATATTTATACCGAATATCCAATTATTGGCCATCAGTGCACATAATAAATAGATGGGCGGTCGGAAAAATCAAGCGAATAGTTTTCTCATCTCGGAAATTGACGTCAACGACCGTGGAGAACTCTAGAGGATTCCTTTTTATTTTCTTAAATTTGCACAAAAAAATAGTAGAAATGTATTAAAATTGAAATGTGATCTCAAAACCACATTTTTTTTATTGGTTTTGATGGGTTTCTTATTTATTTTTTGTACAAGTCAAATAAAAATATTATTAAAAAAGTAAAAAATATCGAAATTAGTGTTTTCTGCCAATTTTCAGATGTGCTAAAAAATATCATTTACCCCAAATTCTTAATTTTTTGTAAACTCATGTATGAACATGTTAGATATGTTCTGTCTAAGGATAACAACAGCTTTTGACTGTAGTATTTGGGTATACTCATATTTACTAAATTGATTTTATGTACTAAACAAAGACAAAAGCTATTGCTAACTTTAGACAAAACTTTTCAAACGCCTATGAATATGCTCCGTAATCTCTGGTACAATCTTTCTGCAGAATGCATAATATCTATATAAGTATGCCCGTCCCAAAATTTCATAAAAATCACAACAAATCAAACATGTGAACACCTCACTTGGTTTCCCTATCCGATAACGAAAATTTAAATATTTCAGAAACTTAAACACTCTAATCACATAAAATCGGATTTTATTAACACTAGGCACAAGATTTAATAAAAATTAAATATTTAGCTGAGTATCGAAACAATCTATACTACTTACGATACATAAATATAACGATAACAATGTGCAGAAGGCGCTTGGAGCGATCACGAATTCAAGTCACATGAACATGTGCCCAAGGAACACTTCATGTTGGAGTAATCAACAATAAGCGATAAATAAATAATAAAACCATTAAAGTACAAAATCACCGATTAGATCAACGACTAGGAGGTAATTAATATTGGTTTAAGTGAAATTAGAGTATATGACTCCTATAAGTCAAAATAGTATATTGGACACTTCTGTGGAGAACTTAAGTGATTTGACTTAAATTCCCTTAAAAGTCGTACGTAGCACAAACAAATGTGGCTTCTTGTTATTTGCAAAGTTATAAATTAAAATTAATACAGGTAGCCTAAGAGTTAGCCATATATATTTGAAGAGTATTTTTGTAACTTTGTACTTCGCAGCTAAAACTATTTTATAATTAATAAGGTTTTATAATTCGATAGAATATGCATGTGATACGATCTGATATAATGGAATTTATCTTACCATAAGTAAAAATTGAGATCTAGTCATAGTCTCACAGAGGATAGTATACGTATTTCCACGGTGAAAATTTTGCCGAATGTGCACGTTAGGTCACTGAGTTTCTGAGTTCCTTGGAAACTTACTATACAGGCCTCAGCATATTTCCATACAAGTAACAAATGTACTGGCTTGAAAATAATTAAGAATGGTATGTCAAAGCCATGGGCCTTGTAGGAATTGAAAAATATCAAAAAAAGCCGTTGATTGGGGGATTTTTGTTATAAAGCCGTTATTTGGAAAATTTTTGTTCCATCACATACGTCGATTTTTCAGTAACTAAAAAAAGCTCATCTAACAATTTTTGTCAACTTTTTCCGAAAAAAAGAATTGTTATCTTTTTCAGAAAAAAATATTTTATTTTGGAAAGCTCTTTGTTTTCAACTTGGCAACCCTGCTGGTCATTCATCAAATTCTTTTATTTATTCCAAAGGATGTTCTATAGCCTACGAACGATTAATTAGAAAATATTGAATACGAACAACTTATGAATCTTTTAAGCCCTGCAGTTTTTCAGTAGCCAACCTGCATAATGGATAGATATGTAAATAATATAAATTATTCATAAAAATAAGAAGAAAAATGGTATTTTTATTTGATAATTCAAAACTCTAACTCACTGGATTACTGATTTTTGAGCAAACGTAAATCAAATTTTACGGATTTTCCATTTCTTTGATAATCGCTAAAACTCTCAAAAATATAAGTAAACAAAGATAATTTTAGCTGATCTCTGGGTAGTCTAAACGCTTGCAAAGAATTGTTGACCAACTCTTAGACCAAATGAGCTGCTGGCCCAATTTTCAGAGCAATTTAAGGGTATGTAGCGCGAATACCGTTTGACTAGCGAAGAGGTAATGATTTGTTAAAGTTCGACCTTCTAAACTTGAGATAGAAAGCAGTTACTATAACAATAACTACCAAAATCATAAACCTATTTGTACATCGTAATAGTTATATTTTGAAAAATCTTGTAAAAATCACATTAAAATCACATCAATCTTATTTATTTGCTATGAGTTCTGTTTGTAAATAAATTGAAAACAACAAATAAAGAAAAACATTTGGTAAATGGGGTGCTTCATATTAACGCAAAGCATAACATACGACCTTGACTATCCAAACACCATATATTGTTTTGAATTTCAATTGACAAATTTGAGATAAGCGCCACAGATTGTCAGGCCAGTTTAGTAGTAGCATTATATTTCAAAGTTTAAATTTTAAGACAACAACTTCGATAGTCTACGGGGAAAATTTGATTAAGATTAATAAATTATAAAAGTTGATTGATTTACAAATCGTTTGTTTTTATCGGACTCTTTTTCGATTCGCGTGTAATCGTGTATGTATTTGAAAAAGGTCATAAAAGATCATCTCTTATGCTTCTACCCTATAGTTTTATTGATAAGCTATGGCTTTTTGTTTTATATGCAGGAGAGACTGGGGCAACTTGGTAACTAAATATGCCGAAAAGTAAAAAGCATTTTGTTCTTGTATTCGAATCATGTCATATTGGACTGTAAAAAGGCGAAAAAATATAGATTGTTCATTGTTTTTGGCATCACTTCTGTTTTAAAACAACCCAACTGGATTAAGTGCTTTATTCAGTGCTGAATGGACAGTTTTTTGTAATTCTAGGCCCAACCAAAATTTGCTGCTCCCTTTAAATATACATCCAATATGTTCGGCTTCGTCACATATGTCGCTTAAAGTCCGGCCGTTTCTGCAGCACCGTCCAGCACTTCCCTCTTACTAAAGCACAAGCTATTTACTGGACTTAAAATTTTTGGATTGAGGGCCGAATCTAGGGGGAAATTATATTATATTTTTAGAAATATTCAGCTTCATCGCAGATAATATTTTTTTCCAATCTGAATTTTAAAATTTTTTTACATAAAATTATTATAGTTCGACATTTTTGACTGCAGCGAAATTTATTACTTTTTTCATTCAAACTATTACTCAATTTTTAAATGTGGTACTACAAATTTTTAGATTTTTTTACCATTACAGGTTACTCATACGACATGTTGGCATCCGATATTGGGGGATGTTACTTTAATCTTCAGGAAAAGTTTCTGCCTTGCTATGATTGCTGATTTATTTATTATATTTATTTATATTACATTTTATTTTATTAATTATGTGTAATGCCTTCAACTGAAGGCAGGGTGATTTTTACAGAAATTGAGATGGAAGCTAGAGAAGAAATTTCCCAAAGGATCGAGTGCTTATAGTTTCTCTTGTAATATATTCTTCTCTTGTTAATTATAGGGCTTTGCTGAATTTAATAAAAAAAAGCAAAGCCAATTACAAATGAATGGGCTAATATTTTCCAGAACCCTAAAATAAACGATAAATAGTGATTGATTCTTAATGAGGAACTGAACTTTAGCTTTGACAATGATAATTTACACTCGCTTATACTTACCTACATATGTCTTTTAAAAACAATAACTGAACAATAAGATTACAAAAATTTTTTGGATCAATTTAGAAAAAAAATAAAGTAGAAAAAATTATTAATGGAGTAATTAAGGTTGATATTTGTTGTAATTATAAGTCATGTACAGGTTTATCAATTTGAAAAGTAAAATTGTAAACACTGTTTATAGATATGAATACAGCGGAGGCTTTTTTGTTTTCATAAACAAAGCATTCAAATAAAAATATTTCCTACCTTGAATTATTTGTTTATATATTCATGCCTGATTTCTCAATAAACTTCAAATTAAAATATAAGTTTCAATCGCAAGGTGGGGACTCAATGGAGACAGAATGGCAAAACATATCCAAGGATGAAATTATCACCCATATGACGAACTGAACACATATAGACCACAGAGCTTTATTTTGAAAGTGTGATATAATTTGGATAGGATTTTTGAATGTATGTCTCCAGAGTAAGATGTCATGAGTGCAACTGGATTTAAAACTTGATTATATATGTATGAAGAGTTTGCCAATAAGCCATTTCAGTTTATTGATTTTTAAGCTTTCATTATTATTGCTATACTTTCGTAGAATCACGTTTAAAGAAATGCCCGGCGTTTAGTGGCCGCTATTAGTTATATAAGTACATATATTAAAAACTAAGGAGTTTTTAGCCTTCAAGTTGTGAGATAGAACGCAAAATCAAAGCTCTGCGGCCTGAAAATTTTTGTTTTCATCATTTACAGATTTGAAGTGAGAGGCGCGTGTTGGAAGTTTAATCGTGCATACTTCCAATAAAGTGCTTCCTAACTGGATAAGTTGTATGGGAGGAAGCTATTTTTAAGTAAATGTAGTCTTATAACTAATGAGATCAAATAACTTGCATGAGTTAATATGAACATGTCACACAATCAAGAAGATCCTTCAGTCTCCTACGATTCAGAGAAAACGGAAAACACTACCGTTAACAAATATGGTGTAGTATAATTAGGTAACGCAAATGACGAAGCAGCAATGAAGACGAAACAGCACAGGACAGAGCTATCTGGTTCTTGTGTGAACGAAGCTTTGAGCACAATTCCAAACTTTCTAGTTGACCAGTTTATATAAAACATTTTGTGATGTTCTTCAATGTTTAATAATTTCCTTTTCATTGCTATCATAGCCACAAATCGTGCCATAAAAGGAACGAACATACACGTGTCGGCGTTGTTTCACCAAGAAAAAATAATGATTTCCAAAATCACATAATGTATTGTACGATGTACTGATGTATGTAGTACATACTACATATATTCTCAAAATAGATGCTATCTTCAACACGATCTCTTATCGGTAAATATGCAAGCGTCATTACCGAAATACAAATGATAACAATCGAAAGACATTAATATTATTTTCCTTATGGTGGAACCGAAAATTAAATATTTATTTATTTAACAAAATAAAGTTTTAAATATGTATTCGTATATATGTACCTACATACATACGTTCACCAACGTAGTAAAATCGAAACTTGAAATACATTTTTTAGCGCAAGATTTGTAGGGATCGTCCATAAAAGACGTCCGCAGCGGATGGGAAGAAGGCGGTCTTAAAAACGGACAAGCAGTGGGAGGATTCACGATCTCTCCTGATTTCCGTTTTTAATTGTCTCTTGCATTTTTTCGAAATTTTGTTAATAAGAATGAAGAAAAATTAAAAAAAAGGGAGGGAGACCCCATAGACGCGATTTCAGTTCAGGATCACCATGAAAACGAGAAAAAATGTTGAAACATTCTTTTTCGAAATCAGCGCACTACCTTACATCAGAACCGGTTTTTTTATTAGTTGTTTACTCTCTGTGTAAAAGATATTCAAAAGTTATCGGAGCAAATTCATCAGAATTTAAGTAATTTACAGCAGGTGTTGCTTATATGAATTAAGTTCATTTGAGTGTATTGGCCAAAGAGTATTATTGAATTTAACTTTCTTATCACGTTTAATGTCACGATACACTGAGCGCTATCTAGATGTTTTCGAAAAAATGTTGTTTCATGGTCTCAAATATGATTAATTGAATTATAATGAATCAAAAGCTTTGACTTAAATTAATGCCAAACGATAGAGTTTTTTGTTTTTTTTTTTTATTTTTTAAATAGCAAATGTCATTAAATTCTAACTGTTATCTCGCTAATAGTATGTACTTAAGTAAACAATTGAATTAATCCAAAGGGTATACAGTCATATTAGTGAACACAAAATGTAGAATTAGTTGCTAGCTCCATTGGATATCAATGTATTAAGATCAAATGGCTTCAAAACACTTAAAAAAAATTAAGTAGTTTGCCAAAAAAATGTATATACTTATTTGAATAGGGAGTGCGTTGTATAGGTTATGACCCTCTCGAGAATAAAAGGTTTTTAAAGAATTATCCATTATTGTATTCAGTAAGAAGTCAAAAAACAATAGGCATAATACCTCCAGGAAAAACTGAGATGATCAGCGTGTATATACGTCTGACAGTTTTAAGTAAGACATTTGTATCTCTCTAGACGGTTCATAAACAGATATTGGACTTTTTTCTGTGTGAGATATATGGTGCTGTTTTGCAATTAACGTCGTATTATTATTGTTATCTTTTGCCTTTCATCAGCGATAAATTATTGCAGTGATTTATATACACGTATTTATTGTTATTTTGTTTTGATGATTTTCTTTTTAAAGTAAACAATCGTAAAAAAATATTTCACCAAATTTAAATATGTAATCGAAAATATCCGCAACATGCAATTCGGTACGATCATGATCAGAAGGGTTTCTATGAAAATTATAAGTATTTTGTTTATTATGACTGAATAGCTTTGCACATTCCTTTGTGTTTTGAATGAAATTTTGCACCTGTTTCCTTTGTGAACTTTTTAATTATTAAATAAGTCAATACGCGCGAATTAAGCAGACGACAAAACTTGCTCTTATGATGACCTTGGGGCTCCAAACTGCGTCGGATATGTAGGCTTCTAAATGGCGCTCTGATTTTGAAAAAAAAAAAATTTCAAAAAGATTAAAAAAAATACAGGTTTGTGGTATTCTCTTACCGAGTATTCTGACTTCTTATAAACATTTGTAAAAACAATATTTTGTTTTAATTTAATAAAGTTAAATTCTGAAGAGGGTGATTGCGGTAGCACGTGATTTTGTCGTTTACGTAGATGGATAAGCAGCTGTTGAAGATAAAGAAGTACCCTCTTATAAATATTTTACAATATCACCACTACTCAGTGCATTGCAACTTTTTTGCGTGAGGGTGCGGTAAAAGGTATTAGCTTGTCGAAACTTTCAAAAACTAAGCTAAAGAGATAAAAGCCTGACATTAAAGTATCTGGAAGGCTTAATTTTTATTCATTTTCTGTGGAACTAATTGGTATGGTATAATAGAGTATGGTTTGATTTATTTTTCCGGTATTCGTGACATCATCTAGAATTGGAATTGGCTTTAATTTTCATCCTAAGAGGTCGCTCATCGAACCTTGTTGAAATCCAGTCTGATTTATACCAAAAAGCCAACCAAAATTAGGTATCTCGGATCGCATTCAGCAAGCTAGTCTGCAGAAGGAATTTGAAGAATGTTATCTTCAAACTATAATGTCATTATAAGTACTGTAATAAAGCTATCCAGCGAACCTTAGAATTACGAAACAACGAGATAGCCGTTTCACTGGAAAGTTCTCTTAATAACCATATTCCCGATACATCGACAACCTCGCAATATATTATGAACTTAAGTAGTTGCACCCTGTTGATGAGCCGCCAGTTTTTCAAATAAAAAAGCAGAGCGCAAGTAATGAAAAACAAATTAATTAATTTGAGTAATCAATGAATATCATTGGGTGTCCGTTATTTACCAAATAGGAGAATAATGAGAGGTGCAGACGGATTTGCAGACTTAAAGCTACAAGAGTGAATTAGTTTTTTGATTAAATGTCTTCTGGGCGTTTTACTTCAAGATATGTCAATTCAAATTCGTGCCGTACAACAAAAAATCCAAGTATTTTTTTTAAATGTTTGTCGACATTTCCTGACTGCGATAAAAGCAAACACACACCCTAATATATGTACATATGTATGTGAGTTTTACTTTCTATGCCAATGAGCATACCAACTCGTAGTCTCTCATAGCCTGTACAAAATTAAAAAATGTTCATTATATGCATGGCTGTTACAATTTAATAATATGAATTGTTTTCACAATCAACAGTTTGGATACAATTGATTTACATTTGGCGGCATCGATACTATCAATGCCTCGCGGCTCTTCGTTTTTTATTTGTCCTGACATCCGATTTGTTTCAATACGAGTGCGAATTCTTCTTCAAAAATTGTACTTATAAAATCAATACAATCAATACAACCCGATTCGGTTTTTCAAATGCTTTCTATAGAAGAAAGAACACGTTCGACTGATACGCTTGTTTCGGGCAAACGAAGAATGAATTCATGTACATATGTATGTATATGTGAAGCTCTGACGCCTTGAGATATGTTGGTGTTGAATGGTCGTGCAAACATAATTAAATAATTTTTTAAAATTTGTACGCACAGCTTATTTATTTATTATTAATTTATCTGTACAGCGAGCCAAAAATCTGTACTGTATACAGATAAAAATTTTAGCAGTTGGTATGCTTAGCTGTACCTACAATTATTGATATTATCAAATTGACGCAAGAAGGCGTAGCATAATAAACTTTTATAGCAATATTTGAGCCACTGTAAAGCTAAATAAACGAAATATTTCCAAAGAAAAAAAGAATTAATTATGGAAAATTTGCGGAAGTGTGTCACCAACAAGCCTCCTTCCTATCTTTAATAGAATACAACATAAGCAAAATTATCTGAAATGCTTGCAATAAACTGAGACCCTACGTACACTTTATTTTATGTGCTGTCTGCATAAATCAAAACATTTATAGGCAATAAAATCAAAATACATCCCTATCTACATATGTATATAAAAGTAAGTGGGTAACATTTCAGGCTCTTGAACTAATTTTTGTTTTGTTCCCTTGAACCATGTCTGTGCAGTTCACATCAATTGTATTTGCAATTCAATGAAACATGCTCGATAAAAGAAAAACAGCGTTTTCTACACAGTACCGTCTATTGTTTTTTACCGCAAACTATTGTAATTGCTATGAAGTCTTACCGGAATTGTAGTTGTCATTAATTCTTTTAAATGGGCTTTTATTGTTTATATGAAACACATATTTGCTTTGTATTGTAGTTTCCTTCTACATAGTATTTAGGTACTTGGCCGATTGCGCAAATATGGCATAGAATTCCGTAACAAACTTCATTCCTCACTTGTGATAGTTTTCTTAAAACTTTGCGGTTATCAGTTTAAAATTCCTGAGATTATTGGGTTGAGTGGACAACTTAACGTAATGTTAGAAAAGTTGTTTTTCAGAGTGATAAAAGTTAGACACACATAAATTCGGTTTGAATTTAAACTTTTTTTATTGAAAATATTATTGCCAGGAGGCTGATCAATATTAATTTCTTGGCGTTGTAATCCACGATTGAGATTGGTATTAAAATTAAATAATGTGCTCATATAGAACGTGTCACTCCAATTAACAAATACGGTCCCATTAACTTTTTGCCCAGTGGATTTTTGTTGCAACCTTTGTCGTTATACGAACATTACAACTGTTTCCCTTTTGGGCTTAAATATACGCGAATATGCCGGTAAAACAACACACGGCACAAGCTGTTACCAAGGCTATTATACATATTGTAGTAAATTTTTGCTATTTTAGGTATAGATAAAACAGAGCCCTTTTTGTAGTAACTATAGTGTTCCATATAGATCCGGTTTATTATGATGGTTTTTGTCTTTCTGTGAAATAATTGTAATACACAATTTTTACGATATGATAATTAATAATTGGCACACGTTTACTATCGGTTTCATCATAATTTCATTATTTTGAAATAATGTTTATCAATGTTAATTTGCTGATTGGTCGGTTAACTTATTTGTATAATTTAACTGAATGACATTTGGTTTTGCCAATTAACTTCTAAGCAAGAATAATATGATGTCATCTACGAGATAAAAATGTTAAGCCTAGGCTTGGCTTACTATTCAAATAACTGTTATAAGAGTAATGAATGACAAAAACCAGTGATCTATTGCATCAACTTCAGAGAACTTTTGTGGGAGTTTAGCAATTTACCATTAATATTTCTTATCTATCTGATTACTTTTTGCCGAGACTCTCATGAGATAATGCTCACACCGACTTAGCATCTAAATTTATTTTTCACACATAAAAAATGTTAGTAAGCTAACAAATATCACTGAGGAAACGATTTGTTTTAATATAACAAATGTATGTTTGATATAGAATAATCAAATATTTATTTGAGTCAAACATATTGCATTTGGATCAAATATGTAGTGGTAAATATTGGTTGCATCATTTTATGTTTGGGTCAATCAAATATTTAATTATTCCATATCAATTATGATTTGTTATAATCATACAAGTCGTACGATCAAGGAAAATAACGATTTATTTATGAATTGATATTTAAAAAAAATAGTTTTTCCTAATCGTTTTTAACTTAAATCGATATTAATAAACGTACATATACGTTGGCGACAAAACAATATTTCTTCCGTCAAATACATGATTTGGTGATTATTAACATGTGAAAGTTTGTTACAAAGAAATTTTTGTTTTAATCTACAGTTTGGTGTGATATTTCTTGGAAAACGTGGAAGGTGTCGTGGTAACCGTAAGCGGAAAGAAACATCAGGAGATGATCGAAAAATTTCTAAGATCATTTGTTTTGAGCTATGGTAGGAAATATGGCATTTAAAAGGACAGCTCCTAGGGGTACTTCAAGGAGGCACAACGAGTGTAAAAAAAACTTTAAGTTAAATGGCTCAGAAAGAGAGTACTTCATTTATTCGTACATTATAACAAAATAATAATATGCCCAAAAACACGTAGGTACGTAGAAAAATTCCTTAAAACAAATTCCAAATATAAAATGATTTAGAAATGACATATTTTGGACTATGTATGTAGTACTGACGTAAAAAGGATGCAATTTGCTGAACTGTTTTTCTGGCTCAAAGCTGCATAATTATTTAATTGAAAATCGTTTATAAAAATATAAAATGCTATAAGTCTCAATATCAAGTTTTATTACATTTCTAGTTCGAACTCGGAATATGTGGCCTGTTTAGCTTTATACTAACATAAGCATCGGGGAGGGTCATACTCACATCTACAAATAAACCAATTATCTATGTTGCTAAGGCAATCAGAAGCTCACATACAGCGGATGATTTTTGGGTGTTACGACCCTCCGAGAATGGAAGTTATATGACACAATCTGTCTAAGGAAGTACTATAGACTAAAGATCACTTTGTCCAATAATATTATGCTATGTATATATTACTAGCTGTTTCCGCGACTTTGCCCGTTCACTTCCCTATATACAATCTCACTTACATTTTACGCAGTCCTCACTGCAGACAGTTGGATGCATGCACCAAGTTTCACACTTTCGTATAGGTGCGAAGAATGCCAATTGAAGTGTGTTTCTTGTATGGGAGGTGCCGCGCCCCAATACACAATGCTGGCACAATCAATGTACATCCATTCACAACTGTAGCTGTCATAGATGCCAAGATATAGCGTTTAAAGTGTTTTTGTTGTAAGGAAGGTTCCACGCTTCGTTGTCTTTTCGCGTCCACATTACATGAGGTTCTTAAAATAGACAATATACACCCTTGTTTCAAATTCTAAAACTCTTGTTACCATAAGTTATCAGATATAGGGTTTTATTGTTCGGATCGCAAGAAGGTGCCACGCTCCGTCGTCTAATTCCGTTGCGAGGTCCTTAGCATAGACCATACCTATGCATCCTAACACGAAATTATAAGACTCTTGCTATCAAAGAAGCGAAGATATAGCATTTAAGTGTTTATATCGTATGAAAAGTGCCACGCCCCGTTCTTTCGTTCCGTCCATATTTTGCGAGGTGCATGCGCATCCTAACACCAAATTCTAAGACTCAAAATTATTGCTGCCATAGGAGCCAAAATTTAGCATTTTCAGTGTTTTTGTTGCATGGAAGGTTCCACGCCACCTAATCTAATCCCGTCCATATCACAAGATTTTAAGACTCTAGCTATCAAGCTATCATATAGATAGAAGATATAGGGTTTGAAGTATTTTTGTTGCATGGAAGGTGCCACGTCCCTTATTTTTCTCAAAATAAAATATAGCCTATGTTACTCAGGGATAGTGTAGTTTCCTATTTCCTCTTTATATAATAGTATAGATGAAAAATACTGAATAGAATGTTCTTCCAGCTATTTTTTGAAACAAATTTCTTATAATCATATTGTTTAAATTGCCCTATCTACATATGTATGTATTTGCATTGAAAAATTTTGCAAGTGTGAATCTGCTAGTAATTTAATTGTTGCCATGTGTAGTTTCCATACTTTACGTCCTAACAATTTTAGCTTTGAGTAGTAGATACTTGTGCTAATTCAGGTAAATAGGTGTTTGGAGTTTAATTAGAGCGTTATAGTTTCATTTAGCATCACAGATGTTAAATTGTAAAATAATCACAGTATCCTTGAGATATTGACATAAATATTCTTATTCTTACTACAGAAAGTATAGAAACGAAAACGCTATAAGTATTATAGATATAAAAACTAGATACATACATACAGATGTACATATGTACATGTAAGCTTGGAAATGTAAGATTACCTGCAGAGCGATAAACAAATTGTAGCAGGTGCATATCGCCATCTGAAAATTGTTGTTTCTAATAGCATCCGCTTGAGAAGTGTGCTTTGACGACTTGTAAACGGATGTTATCGATCAAATAAAGTCCAGTCGATTGCTGTTCATTTAAACCAAAGCAAATACAATTCTTTATAATTTATTTTCTTTGTGACTGTAACAAATGCATTTCAATAAAAAATTGTGCTGACTGCCAGCTACTGGTTGGTAAGCAGAGTGAAAATTAAAAATGTTATCATATTGAGACATTAAAGAAAGAGTGATCTTGGGCAGAAAAAAAGCCTTTGAATGTCTGCAATTTGAGCGCCAACCTGCAGTAAAACGTAAAGCTTAAAATACTAATACAAAGTCAAAACTCTTCACAGATACGCTAATCTTATCTAAAATAGGAGGATAACAGAAAACAAAAACAACAACAACAGAAATACAACAAAGAGTATGTATAGATAAGGTAGACGTGTTGTACAATTGTGTAAAACAGTCAACAGGCGATACTTAAACAAATGGGCAATCAAAAGCAACGCTCAGTATTGCAAAAGAATTAATAGTAGACAGACGTATTATTTGGAGAATCCAAACGGGAAACTTTGAACGCACAGTAGAAGTGACATTAAAATACCAAGGATTACCACGGAAAAATTAGTCATAACGTTAATATAGAGCTATAGTGTCAATATTAGTCATTAACATATTTATAAAACAGAGAATATACCGGTTGTTTGTTAAACAAAAACGCCAGGCGAAAGTAAATAAGTAAATGTATTTAATTAAAAAATACTTTGAGAAAATATAAGAATACGTGAAAAAATAGCAGATCAAAAGAAAAGGACTAAAGTGTTGTGTAAAATAAAGTCAACATATTGCTTCAAGACGTCAAACAAATATGAAAATGAGGTACGTGTTCTGTTTTATATTTTTAAGGGATTACATATAAGTTATAGATTATTACGTTATAAATTGATTTTGCTTTGAATTATTACCTTGTATTTGGGGCTTAAGATATTACACGCGTAAGCGTTTTCCTCCTGATAAGAGGTGTATGTATATAACGCAGAAAAGAAATTATAAATAAACAAAGTTATTTCTTAAACTAAATATATGACATATACTGTTGAACAGTTTGTGATAAATATTACTTACATTTTTGAAACGAAAATGTGTTGGACGAATTTCTAACGCATAGCTATTTACTCTTTATCAAAAGTGTACTACAAATAAATTTGGAAACATCAAAGCGGCTAAAAATTAGCTTCATGTTTTAAACTGTCATTGTTGGTTATAATTGCGAAGGGTTTTGAGACCAGAAAGTATAGAACATATTGTCGCTTTACAAGCAAAATCGATTTACATTGAATTCGTAACGTATTTTCATTTTGACTTAGAACAAACTTCACTAAAACATGAGTTACTTTAAATGCTCATAGATCACACATATGTACATTGTACATATGCATACAATATATTTTTTTGTAAAATTAGTTTCCTTTTGTCCTATATTATTTTTTTCTGGTTGGCATTTGTATGTTGTATCTATTCTAAATTTTTTAATTTTCCTATTAAAGAAAAAAATGTCAGCACTTACGAAAATATGTAACACCGGTCAACACGAATTTTGTATCTGTCTAATTTTGATTTCTTGCACATAGCTAATAAAAGAAAAAATAATTTTATTAGTTGAAATTTTTTTTTGTTGGAACCATAACGACCTTAAAGTGCGAAACTAACATTTTTTGAGATACATATTTGAGGTAAAGTTATGTATATCGAAGTCCAAAAGAACTATTCTTTCTCTTCAAAACACACTCTGAATCATATCTTTTCTTTCTTTCTTCGAAATGTCGTTAAAATATCGTGAAATAAAATTTATTATACAGGTCTCCATACAAATCTACTTAAATCGCAATAAAGCAAAATAACTGGAAAATGTTTAAAAAATTTCAATTGACAATGAAAAAGAACATATTGATATATGTAATTTAAGGTGGGTTTTGAAAAGAAGAATAGTTCTTTTGGACCCAATTAATGATTTCATAAAAAAATTCCTTTTTGATGTAATGTAATCTCAAATGTCTCGAAAAACCGTGATTTTCGCTATTTAATTTATGACAAAATTATGTCAACCTGTGAAATCTTTTCACAAGACTAAAAAAATTCTGAAGTTGGAAATTTAAATTTGCTCTATTGCAAAATAAGGTTTTTGAAAATTAGGGCAAAGCAGCGCTCATCTGAAGAATTGTCGAATTATTGAAGAATATGCCAACATAAAAGGTGTCGTTGCAGCCAGAGCCGAACTCTGGTAAGAATCAACTCTATCAACGTTTACTGTCGAACTATAACCAATAGATTTTAGAAAATATGCTATATGTAGCGACGAATTTAGTTTTGGTATCTATAAATTACACTGAAATACGTAATGCTTTTTTCAACTTTTCACACCCAAATTACATCGAGATTACACTAAATAATATCACTGGAAAATATTACAGTTACACCAAAATTACACCACAATTTTAGACTTTTCTATCACTTATAAATCGCGCTTTGTTTAAGTGAACACTTAAGTTAATTAAGTGAATTTGCGCCGGAGTCTTTTTAAGAAGGAGTATTTATTATTAGCTTTTTTGCCCTAATTTTTCTAATACCCAATTAATAATAAGTATTAAAAAGTATCCTTATGACTGGCGTTAACTTTTTGAGCATCAACACTCAATAACACTTAAACAACAAGAAATACTAAGGAATAGCGATAAAGAAACTCTTCCACTTTAGACGATTAGAGAGTTAAAAATACAACAATAACAATGAGAATTTAGTAATATTTCAGCGATGCCACAACTCTGATATGGTATCTTAACTTGAGTAAGTACTTTGCCTTGCATTTTTTTCTTTCATTTCTTTTCTTTTTGGCTGTATTAAAACGATAAGAGGTTTAATTTAATTAACAATGTTTCTAAGGAGAAATAAGCGTACTTACTCGTATATTCACCAGTCAGCAAAATTTAACAGTCGGCTCGGTTAATTTACAACTAAATAGTAAAAGTTTTATATAAATTGTACCATAAAATATCAGTATTTGTCATGAACTTTTTCAAAAGTCCAAACCCGTTGACCAAGTCATGAATGACCTCTTTGAAAAAGCAAAGTCATTTATGTATAGAGATATAGATTTTATTGTCATATGCCTTTGTAAATAACTGATAGTATGAACAATATCAACTGAATGCAGGCCAGCAAGTTGATTCCTTTAAAGTTTAAAACATCAAAAATTTAATTGTTATTCGATAAAAAAATTTGCAATTTTATAGAGATAAATAAATTTTTTTTTTTATTGCACCGGAAACAAGCGTCGATTTTAAGTATTCTATCGAATTGTATTTAGCCAAAGTAGAAATCGTTTCATTTCACATCATGTGCTAGCTAACCCTCTATTGTATATATTCAAAGAAAAACGTGATTTGCTTGCAAGACATAAAAAAATAATTTCACCAGTTAATACATAAAATTTCATTTGGCAGCAGTTACCATTTAAAATAGAGTATGACGGTATTTTTCGTTCTGAAGTAAGAGAAAAACGCAGAAGATTCAGCCAGAAACTGCAAAGTAAATAAAAGCCCGATAAAACAGTAGATACAATTTAATTAATGTTTGTTTTTACCAGAATCATTAGATAGGTGCTGGTAACTAGATAGGACAATCATGTTATAGCAACGTGTTTATACATTTTTTCAATTAAAAGGAAAATCCCGACGGTACTTTACTAAAATTCGAGAACAATTTTATTTTTAGAAGTTGTACGACGGTTTTATCTTAACTTTTGCTGAAACATGTATGAGATATAAATGGAACATAGTACAGTGCTATGTATATTAATGGAAAATGTGTATGTAGATGTATAAAATTGAAAAATTGAATATAAAATGCATATCGTAGTCTACATTTATTAAATTTTGTTTTCACAAGAAGAGGAAGTTGAAAACTCTTTTTTCAGGAAAAGGTTTTACTGCTCGAAGTTTTTAAGTCTTGTACAAACCTTTACTTTTTAAAAAAAGAGATACAAATAGTGCATTTACTTCCATTTTATAACGCAATTCGCTATTTTTAAAAAGCGATTATTTAATTAAAAGTTGATTATTTAATTTATCAAAATGTTAAATATTATCAACATTTTTTTAGGATTGAATGATTTGATAAAAATACTATACCATTTTTGCCACTTACCGATATATTTCATTGAGAAAGTTCAAATATCTTTTTACTTATAAACATAGCTAAGATATATTTTTTTGTTTGCCTTACAGAATGCTGCGTTGTTTACGGCATTCCAAGCCTAATTCGGATGATATAAATCAAAAACACACCCACCATTCAATGGAACGTCAACTGACGGAGATACATAAAGGTTTTCAAGAAGCTGTCAAAATCCTACTGCTTGGCACTGCAGAATCTGGTAAAACTACAATAATTAAGCAAATGCGAATACTACACATCAATGGCTATACAGATGAGTAAGTTTCAAAAATATCAATATTAATGAATGGGTTAATCCTTCAACGCATTCACATTTTTCGTTACAGTGAACGACGCGATAAAGTAACAGAAATCTATCAAAACATACATGAGTCCATATATCAGTTGGTGCAACAAATGCGCATTTTAGGTTTAGAGCTTCAAAGTATTAGCAGTCATAAAAGTGCTAGATATATATTGTCTATGGGTGAAACTGCGCCAGAATATATGAATGAGGTTAGTACTGAAAAACCAATTATTAAGTACTTGGTGTTTTCATTGATAAAGATAAGATTTCAAAACAAATTCAAATTTTATATTCTTCCAAATAACGGTGTAAGCATAAGTGCTTTTTAACGTCTTGTTTTATCTGATCTTAATTACTTGCGTCACTATTAAATATTTCAAAACTTTTTAATTTTTCCACTTATTTTATCATTTTGAATGCCTTCACATTGTCTTATCTATAATTTTATAAGTCGATAAAGTTATGATGGATTTCTCTCTCTATTATTATTGTCATAATCAGTACGAGTATGTCAAACAATTTTAAACTGGTTAAGATAGAAAATATCCCTAATCAAAAAAAACTTAACTTGTTAAGATAGAAAATATCCCTAATCATAATGTCACATGAAAAAGTTTCTATCTAATAGTTTTTTAGACATGTAAAAATTACATACATCGAAATAACCTTAATATGTATACTATTTTAGTACTCGGGGCTCCCCAAGTTTGGACGCGTTGAAAAAAAAAATACAAATAATCTAAGATAATATGGCAATAGCTTGGGATATCCATTTATAGCAAAGTTTCGAAAAATACCAATTAATTTTTTTACTGTATTGGGAAATTTTTGCAGTTTATTTATTTAATTATTCTAATGATGAACATTTGTGCTTAATAATAATCGCCAAAAAATCGAAAATTAGAGAACTCAAAGATTTTGGCCTGTGTTTTAATTTCCATTTTTCAACATCCTACGCTTGACATCTAATTTAAAATAAATTATATATAAAAAATACAGGTTTCAAATACTGATAGATAGATACATTGTTTTTGATTAAAAGAAAATTAAAACAACAGTGTTTCTGTATCAGAATAGTCTTGAAAGAGGATATTGTGGCGATAATTTTTACAAATTATGTGAGCTATTATATTTGAAAGTGGTATGTATAAGTCCGTCTTCGTTGAGAGCAAAAAATTAAATAAATTTTATACAGTTCATTTCAAGTTATTTCATTTTTTGCTCTCAACGAAGAGGGACTTATTCCACTTTCAAATATAACAGCTCATATGTATGTAGTATAGTGCACCTCGTGCTAATTTATTTCTGCATTGAATTTAAGGTCAGATGGGTCATAGCAACCTTTGCATAGCAAGTACAATTAACAACTAGAGGATTAATGTCTGACACAAACTTATTCCTTTTGAAAAGATGAACAATTGTTGTTTGGATTGAGGATTTCAGTAAATCTTTAAAGCAAATTTCTATGTATATAGAGTAAAATAATGAGAATATATACTATATAAAGTATAGTAATGAGAAAAACCTAATGTCTTAGAAAAAATAGGGATGGTCTTCACACAAAAAAAAATTTTATGAGCCAGCGGCGCAGAGGATCATGAAGGATAAAACTATTTTTGGCCAAAAGGTTTCCCAAAATCATGGCTACGCCGCTGTTTGAAGCCATCACTTTAAAAATAGCTTCGATTTTCTTAATTTACTAAAGAACAAGTTAAGTTTTTTTTTTTTTGAAAATCTTAACCATTTCTCACTTTTATTCTTGCGGAGCAAAGGCAACTCATGAACCTTCTGATCTTGAAATACAAATAGGAATAGAACTAGGTCGTGCCGGACTATGTGTCCGAAAAACTTTAATTTTTTGGACTACAAATTGCATTTGTTTTTATAAGCTGCTTTTGTTTTCTTTTGAAGGTGAAACATTTCTGAATCATATTCTTTTATTGTTATTAATCACAATTTAGAAATTTTTATGACAATGATAAGATTTCTCAAATTGATTTTGACATACGCTATACACGTATTTCATATGTGCATGTACATATGTGTGTAAAATGTTGGAAATCCTATAGAATCTAGTATAGATTATTTCGTATTGAATACAATGTTTTGAAATATTTAATATAGGTAAAAGTAGAGGTTTTCCCTTCAAAACTTCAAACTAAAATTGATTTATTTTGATTTATTAACCTTATGGCTGTTTTATTATTTATATTTGCAGGAATATTGCGATCATATCATGACATTGTGGAATGATGTTGGTATACGAGCATGTTATGACCGCTCAAATGAATTTCCATTGCTGGACAGCACAAAATAGTAAGCATTACATTGGTTGTAGAAATAAAAATTTTATTTTTTGTAACTATTTTAAACTCAAAAACTAACTTTATTAATTTGTCTTTATGTTTATTTTAGTTTCCTTGATAATTTTGAAAGAATATCTGCCTGTGATTACATACCTACCACAGAGGATATACTTCACAGTCGTAAAATTACAACAGGCATTCATCAGATTTCTTTTCGTGTAAAAATACCCAAGTCAATGGGTGGTGGCGATCAAGAATTTCGTATGTTTGATGTGGGTGGTCAACGTGATCAACGAAATAAATGGATTCAAGTATTTGAAGGCATACAGGCTGTTCTTTTTCTTATTTCCTGTGGAGATTTCGATCAAACACTGCGTGAAGATTCCCGTCAAAATCGTTTGCAGGAGGCCTTAAATCTATTTCGCGGTGTCTGGCAAAATCGTTTTCTAGCTTCAGCAGGACTTATTGTGTTTCTGAATAAGGAAGACATTATGGAGCGTAAAATACGCGCTGGTAAACGTATTTCAAGTTATTTTCCTGAATATGAGGGCTTTCGTCGGAACTCACAGCTTGGCAATTATTTTGATGAATGCGATTGGACAAAACAATTCATCAAGCAAAAATTAGTTGACATAACGTTAGAGCCTGTAAAACGTACATCCCGTATGCACATGGACTATTCAAGGCGTGAATGCTATTATCATTTTACCGTAGCGACAGATACCAGTTGTGTCCGAAAGGTTTTCAATGATGTACATCAAATGATATTACACGAAAACATGGCATCAGTTGGATTGATGTGATAGTAAATAACCAAAAGAATAGAGCGCTGCTTAGCTGATATATTGATCTGTGATGCCTTAGGATATAATTTAGATTTAATTTCAATAGTTTAATACCATTTAGCACTATTTCTATATAAAATAATGTTTTAAATGTAGTTTAATTTTTTTAGCATACAATTTATTATTAGAAATAACAGTTTACTCAGTACGTAAAGATATGTGAAGTAATAAGGACAGCTAATTTTTAAGATATCGCCATAAGCATACATTTTTATAATAAAAGCAATACATAAAAGAAATTTTTTGTTTGGTTTCTTGATTAACTTTTTAGGAAAAGGGACCTATTTGCCTAATGATGAACCAGAGAGTCTTTTCTTTATGAATTCGTTAATGAACTTTTAACGGTCGAGTTTTTGCACTTTTGATCTAGGATATCCCACAATCCTGAAAATGAATTAATTTTAGCACACAGTCGTATTTAGTCCGATATTTGAGTTTAATCAAGCATTGTTTTTTGTTTGCGTATTCTATTTAAGCTAATCGTGGCCGAATAATACTTTTTTAATGCGCACACTTTTTCCCGAAATAGAGTGTAGAATATTTAATTTCTGGCGAGGCCAAAGATAACACCCTTACCAGTTTTATAATTTTACAGTTAGCATAAGCCAAACTAATGACCAAAACAAAACTTCGCACATACAACAAGAATAATTAAACCCTACACACCGTGTTTCTTCATCTTCTTTCCATTTGTCACGCGTGAAAAGAAACCATTAGAATAATGCTGCTTGGTCTACCGCGCATGATAATTTTTGAAATGGGTAATTTTCGCAAAACTGTTCACATACTTAAAACTGTTTTTTCAGCAAAGTGTATTATTTATGAATATAATTTTTTCATCCACAAAATTTTATAATTTTTTTCAACTAAGGTGAGCTCTAATTAAACTTTTAATTTTTCCGTAGAAAGTCCCATACAATAATTAACCTTATTTAACCCCTTTGGGCACGTGTTACCATTGAGATATCAAGTTCAAATTTTGCAGAGGCTAGCCTAAAAATGAAAAAATTATATATTGTACACATACTATGCTTAACACGTGAAAAATAACTGGGAAAGTTTTTATTACAACACAAAAACTTGTGTATAAATCGAGTAGAATAGCTGAGAAATTTTTACCATATGTTTATATATTTTACTTGCTTACGGAGCATCTCCGAATTTTCCGACCCACATACTACAATTCATAATGCACGATCTATGCTTCTAGACTCGAAATCTCTTCATACTTATTATAATTTATCATTGTAAAAACTATCTGCTGTAAATAATGTTCTATATCGAGACTAAACATCTTTTAAGAAATTGTTAAATATATCTTGGTAAATTTAAATTCTGCTCTAATGAAGTTTGTGTTATTGATAATTCTGTGAAGATTTCAAAAGAATTAAGAGATTCCTGTAAATAAATAAACTGTTTTTTTGATTGCATCACAATCTCGACGTCAAATTCTTTAAAAGTGAAAACGGGAATTTAAGAACTAAGTTTCGTAACAATGCAAGTAAAGCAAAGTAGATTTCCAATTTGTTTTGAAAATTAACACTAGAGCGGAACTTAAATATGTCATTCTGAAATTTTAATTTTCATGCCCCTTAGAATAGAAAAGTATTACCTTGAAAATTTTTTCTAAACTAATCACATCTACTATTTATTTTGACAGTGGTTGTACAATTGACACGTGACTTGTTATCATAGACATTGAATAAAATACTTTTATGCAAACATGACGTGTGGAGTCCCCAAAGCGATTGTTTTTTACTATTATTTACCTTGCGCTACTTTTTTAAAGTGAAGGTCGACAAAATTTCGGTGCATTGTTGGGGTTATTGTTCCGAAAATATGAATAATAGAAAAATGCAATGTATTTACTTACTAATCGATTAACTCAACATTAAAGAACGCAGATAGGAATGAAACAAATGAGAATATTTTAATGAACATGTTAATCAAATATTTATGTACTTTATTTCATTCGGAAATTTACTTTTCCCAAGTAAAAAACCTCATCCACCAATAAAAACGTTGTAGTTGTAAATACGTTAAATTAAAATATAAGTATATTAAACTCAATAAAAAAGAAAATCGAATGTATTGGTAGTTAATTTTCATCAGTAAAAATATTAATACAATTTTAAAACTTTTTAGACAATTTTCACTTAAGTATGGACCATTTCAGTTGCTCACGCGCTGATTGTAAAACCTGAAAGTGTAGGAAATATTTGGGGGAATGTTAAAATAAATTTCAAGACATTTAAAATGTATAACAATTAAATTATATATTTTTTCATTATTTTGCAACACATAACTATTTGGTGTAAAGTAATTTCCACTACAGCATTCGAAAAGAAAAGAGGTAAAGTATAAAATAAATTAATAAAAATTTCAAACTTAACATTTTATGTAATTTCTAAATGAGAAAAATAAACTTATGAAATTAAAACACAAAACACTAACTGCTTAAGAACTCAAGGTATAAATATTAATAATTTACATAAACAAAAATTACAAAATATAATGTTCTAACTCAATTCAGCATAAGGAAACTTTAAAATTAACGTTAGAAAAATAGCCGCAAAACTAGTAAGCCTTCTTTAAATCTAAGCAAAATTCTTCCTATATACATACATATGTATGGTATATGTATATGTAGTTCAGTTCAGTTAACAATTTGATACGAATTTCAAATTTTTTATGTTTCTGACCTGACGAATCACGAATCGCTGGTAAAAAATTTTTTTTCCAGAAAAAAAAAAGTTTTAGAAAGTGAGAGCTGATGATAGTAAATTTTAAATCTGACAGATTTGAGTGTTTGGTAGGATAATATATTAACATAAATAGCATGAGAATGTCTGACCTTACGTCAGCACTGAGTTATCAAATGAGAGACATTTTAAAATATAAAAAATTATGTACATACATACAATGTATATGTACTTATACATGTACATACATATGTATGAAAATACGAAATGAAAATAAATATTTAACATAAATTATTAAAAATTGTGAAATTATTGATAAAAAAAACCTCAAAAATAAATTATTTCATCGTGCCTACCTCTTAGCTATATGGTTCTATTATTTATAAGAAGGTACATTGCAACATTGCTTTTTTTTTGACGGGCATGTCCGTTTATAAAAATATGTTTGTGAGAAATCATCCTAGAATCACGGTGATTAATGTCACCGCAATCGAAATAGATTTGTTTCTTGAATTTCAGCGGATAAAAGAGGAAAACTGTCAAAATTTGAGAGGATACAAACTGAAATTTCTAACCGCAAAAATGAGAATAAAATTAATTCAAAAAAGCAAAGTTATAAGATAAAAGAGCTATGCGGCGTTTGTTTTAATGAAGCAATTTCACTGCGAAAGCAATGCTGGGATTCAGATAAAAAAATTTGGCGTTATTATTGCATATTTGTTTGGTAATTATATTCTGAATCCAGGCCAAGTGAAACAATTTCATGACTCACAGCAAGTTTTAGTTTTTGTATATGATCTTTAAACGATCGATTACTTTGACGATTCATTTAATAGCTGATAAGTGTGAGAATATTGTTCAGCAAAATTTTGTTCTTACCCGAGAATTGGGTATTTTTAGTGAAAAAATTAGGATATATAAATGAAAATTGTCAATCTGATCATGTTTTTGTAATATTGTCATCGGAAATTCTGGGAATATTGTTTCCAAAAACCGCTATAAGCTGTATACTCTAAATCTGATGTCAACAAAACGAAAAGATAATGATTGTAAATCTAAAAACTGTTTAATGGTTTTCAAGGAATGACAATATTTGTAAATTTCAAGGTTTTTTTAGAAACCATTAACTTGATCCAAAAAGTTTTTATAGTTTCATAAACAAATTTAGATTACCTGATTTATGTTTTTGCAGTTATTTTTTGTTTTCGTAAATGTAGCATTTTTATTAAAACAGGACTAAAATGTAAAATATTGCAAAGAGTGTAACAATTTATAAGTTTTAAAGGAAATAAGTCATGCTTTTTAACTTTGGTAGCAAAACTTCAAGTTAAAAATACATTTTTTGGAACAAAAACGATTTTGACAATAATGAGTACAGTAGTAAATAAAACATTTTTAATTTAGTTATTCATTGTTATGGTTCATAGTGATTCGTGTTTCGGCATATTGTATAATTTAGGGCATTAATATTTTCCAAAAAAAATGTACTATTTAAAAGAAAACTTTCAATGATAAACATATCATAAGTAATACAAATGTATTTCCTGGTTTACATTAAGGTCAAGGTAACTTTGTGTAGGGTATTATTTTTTGATAAAATCTCTGAAGCGAGATATATGATTGGGGTCGTAAATATAGTTAGCATTACATAAAAAAAAGAATTTCGGCTATCTGCTCATTATTCTCCAAAGGGTGGTTACAAAATTACATACTCAGATTTTGCTGCCTCAAGGCGGCCTTTAAGGCCAAAGTACTCTGATATTTTCTTCAGATGAACTTTTAAATAAAATGAGATTTACAGATTTGGAAATAAATTGAAAACATTTTCTCGTGTGGTATTAAATCATCTAGTAGTATTTAGTTTTTTGTATAGTAGCGATTCTGAAAATATTAAAGTGTGTGGCCAGTTTTGCGGTATTTTAACAAATCACTTAATTGCTTGTAGTTACATCCTTAACTAAAGCGATAGGTATAAAGAGATATTACTTTGAAAGAGAAGCTACCAAAAGAGCCCATTTAAAGTGTTAGTTACCTGGGCCACAGTTTGCTCTGCAATTGGAATGTCATCATTGCGCAAATCTACACGTTTCACCACAGACGTTGGATCCGCATCAAGTATTATGCTAAAATAAAAATATTTTATAGAATATATTATTATATAATAGATATTATCAAACATATAAAAAAGTGTGCACTTTGAAGGAAAGATATGACTTTTTGAACGGTATAAAAAGCAACAGTTGTTTTATGCATGTAAGTCCCTTTAAACCTAACGGCTATGTAAAGTTTCCATCTCTCCTATAAAAAATTGGAGAAAATAATTTTCTTGTAATTATATTGAAAACTATTAACTCAAACAAAAATAGCTCGATATAGGTCCTGTTTATCGGGAAGGCAGAATACTTTTTATCAATTGTTTAAGTTACAAGAAACTTAAATGCATAAGTTCAGTTCTTTATCGTTAAATTGTAATATTTATTTTGTTAACACAAACGCTTCGCAAACTTTTAGTAGAGATCTTCCGTTTTTGCGGTATGGCATAGGCGATAGACTTGAACAAAACGAGTCGTAATGTTCTCATTAAGATAAAGTTATGTTAGATGAACTCTTTCACGTGTTTTAACACAATTGCTCAGCATATGTACATAGTTCTATAATTCTAAGCCATTGCAGTACATTCCTACCTCAAAGCGACAGTGATAATCGCAACTCACCCGCCATCGCAAATCTCATCGAATGCCAGCATTATAATTTCCAAATTATCCATCACTAAGCGCTTCTCCACATTCTTTTTTAGTATCAGACTGATGGAATCATACAGACAATTGAGTACAGACAACAAAATCAATTCATTTTCGTAGGTGCTGCCCATCACATAGAAAAATAAATCAACATTACTCTTGTAGACACACGTCAGCCCGTCTAACATTATAATTTCTGTGTTGGAACGATGTGTTTTACTAAAGAGATTCTTCTCAAACGTTTTCTGTTCCTTAACTGAAGGTAAAACATTTTTGTCGTAATATTTGGCCAAAATGCGGTTGCCATCGTTGTCCATGATGCACATCCCCTTGATAATGTTCAGAGTTGGTTCCTGTTGCAATATGCAAGAGTTTAATGACATTAAGAAAACTAATTACAATTTTCGTATAATAAAATACCAGCATGAATCTGTCCATTTTTATATTAATTTATGAACGAAAGCAAAAAATCTAAATTTCTTGATATTAAGAAAACAAGTTACACGTCAACTGCTTGTGGGTAAATTGACAGCTGTTTTCTCTGCCACAGAATACGGACCACAGTGTCAAAATGTGAAAACAATTGTTATAATTCAGGGCCGATGACGTTTTAGTTAGGCACTTTGACAATTTGGTTGGCGCGTGATGAAATGATGGAAAATCTTTTACAATTCTGGTTTGTGTTTGAAATATGTTGTCAGTAAAAATGTTTGTCAACGAGTGTTATAAGTTAAACAGAAAACGGCCGGGCGACGGTTAATCGTCAACGATAACCCGCTGTCAAAGTAAAACCCGCCGGAAAATCGTTTGACAACGACTGAGTTTCCTACCTGTTCTGACCAACGATTTTATCATATTTATATCGTGCATACATAGAGAAACAAATCCTCGTGTTCGTTTAAAACAATCGTGTTGTATGCAAAAAGTATTTAGATGAATGTGCCAATTAAATATGTAATTAAGCTTCAATTGCAACAAAGTCATCAATTTACTTCTTATATACAGCCAATACCAATCAAATAGACTGTAAGAATTGGCTCTTTGGATTTTTAAGAATAAAGCGCGGAACTTCTTCACATTATTCTTTTTTTGTATTAAGACACGCTTCTACATATACTTTCACAAAAGGTGGATTTCAGAACGAAGTTGGTGCTTTTGAGAACGAAGTTCATGCTTTTGAGAATGGTATCATCGCATGCAAAACGCTTGTCTACAAACGTTGACTCGTACCAGCTAAGTAAGTAAGTAACAAGAACAAGGCTTCATGTGTGACCCCTATCTTAAAATCGAAGTTGCAGTAAATTATAATAGATTAGGAAAATAAGGGCTAAATTTTACTTTTCATTCTGTTGCTCCCGTTTTGCGATGATACAGAACGGCAGTGACCCGATAGTTGAGAAGAAATTCACGGCAAAGTATACTCTCGAAGTACTACCGATATTTCTATTATGAATCGGCCTGAATATATGTTTATACCGTTTGCCAAGTATTTAATCACCGTAAGTTTTTCGAATAAAAACTGAAGGAAAGTGTTGCCGTTTTTCAGTATTTTTATAAAACTATAAATTTGTAGCATTAACTTGGTAACCGTGCCCCAATCTGATAGATGTTTGTAGGTACTGGGCATAATATTAAAGATAATAATCAATAAATATCATATAATACAATGGAATTTTGTACTAACCTAACCTAAAAGCTGAATTAGCTAACTAATGGTTCCGAAATAATTGAAAATTTCTGAAAGTCATAGTCGGACAGACCTCAGAAATTTTTTTCAAAAATCTATTGTGAACATACCTGCTTTCCCTTCGGATGACAAACAGCCCATACTGCTTATTTCAAATTTGAAAAGAGGAAGAGGAAATAGAAAATTTCATATTGTATAGAAAAGCCCATATATTTTTAACATTTTTAATAAATACAATTTTTGAATATATATACATATATTAAAGAAAAAATGGATGTAATATCAACACAGGACCGCGGTACAATCACAGAAAATAAACCTCCGAAGGTTATTCGAACAAAGCGCAAGGATCGTTCCGCTGTTGGTGGAAAATTAGAAATAGCCACATCCAGTATTGCTTTAGCTTTTCCCACGGAACCAAAAAAGTCTGAGACAAAAAAGTTAAAAAAGAAACTTCAGGTAGGTAATTGCAAAAAATTTATTGAATAAGGGAAAATTAATGTCTGTTTCTTTTCATCTAAAAAATTTGCTAAATGGCAAAATAACAATGACAAGATTCAACCACTCCCGCTTACAATGCAATAAGAATTCATCCTAAACCAATATCGAAACGCTGTTTACACGCGTGTCGTAGGCATGCGATAGCTTCGATCTACAAAAAATGTAAGCGAGTGTCTATCCAATGAAGCAACATTGCAAATGGGAGTTGGATATGTTTTAGCCTCGATCGATTCGCTAACGTATTTACTTAGGAAGCACCATTGTCGCTTTACCTCTTGAGAAAAATTCTTAAAAGGGAACTAATCGCATTATTTATTATTTTCAATTCAGGAAGTCGCTTTGCAAAATGAATCACTAGCCAAGGCGATTAATGATAAAAACAATGAAATTTTAGACTTAAAACGTTCGGTTAAATCGCTTAATGAAGTTTTAAATTCGGTGCCCATTGAAGAACTGCGTTGCAATTCATCAATTGCAAGCACAAAAATTTTGGATTTGAGTAAGAAGAACCGTGTGCTACGTGCAGAGCTAGAAACAACAAAGAATTGCGTTACAAAAAAAGACGTACGAATTCAAAGGTTAGAGCGAGATTTAAAAGCAACGGAGCAAAAATTAAAACAAGATCCCAATACTCGAAAGACGGTAAGTGAAAATACGATAACTTCTTTTAAATTGAAAATTATATTAATTTATTTACAATTTACTAAAAATAATTTTTTCTGCACTAGAGTCCAACTGCCGTAGATGATCTTCAAACCAAACTTAACTCTGTACAACAGAAGCTTTTTGAGACAAAAAATAAAAATGCTGAATTGCACTCGCAACTCAAACTTGCCCAAAAGTGTTTGCAACAAGAAGTCGGGGAGAATTTTAATTTAAACACGTTAGCTTCATCAGGTGGACAGTCCACTTGGCGAGGACGGTCACAACAAATTTTGCATTTGCAACAACGTGTACACGAACTTAAGGAACGTCTAGTAATGTATGAACAAAATAATGGAGAATACAGCATCCATAACTATAACGACACAAAAATAAATGTGCCATCTGTTGTTTCAAGCACCCAAAGTACACCTACTACGCCTTCCAACCGTTTCCATACAAATATTGATCGTTTTACACCTAATGTGAGAAAGAGTGAAATATTGCATCGTGCAAAAGTTGAAACTTTAGAAAACGATATTACTGAATTAAAATTACAACTAGATGAACAACGTGGCAAAGTGTTGGCGCTCAAAGTGCGCAATAAGACTCTTAACGACGAGATGCTCAAGTACAAAATGAAAACATGTACACTTGAGGAGCAAACCGATTACAATGGCATTAATTTAGCGTCTATGAATGAAAAGTTAAGCGCACAAAAATATCAATATGAAAATCACATTGAAAAGCTTTCCCGTGATGTAGCCAAAGAAGTGCGAAATCGTGAAGAGACTGAGTTCAGATTAGAAGAGCTGCGTAGCGATTTAGAAAATTTGCAAGAACTACTTTCCAGCAAAGATAAGCACATTGTGAAATTAAGCGAGCACATTGAACGTGTGGAAGCTGACATGAAGGCAATATGTGGAGAATTTTTATTTTCTTGTAGAGAACTGAGAAAGGTAAATGAAAGGTGTTATTAAAAATTAAGATAAAAAAGAAATAAAACATTTTATACAGGAAGAGTTTATTGCCATTTTGGATTCTTTGGAAGCTGAAAAAAATATGCTTATAGAACATAATAAAAATCAAAATGAACGCATTGAACAAGAACGAAAAAAAAGTGAAACAATGTCAGAGCAATTGTCTAAGCAAAAAATACGCATACACCGCATGGAAGCTACTATACGTAAGACATTTTAGTAGTTAGTTTTTTTTTTTAATTTAATGAGAGCCTTTAGAGAAAACTAAATAAATTCTAAATACATAATGACTGATTTCAGATGGAATGAAATTGCATTTAAACTCGAGTTACGGCACAAAAACTTCTAGTTGTTGTAGGTCATAAATCCTAACTCATTAGAGAGACCAGTGGATACTTTTAAGCAATTCCTTCAAAATTTTCAAATTATATTGCTCCTGTCGAAACCAAATGCCAAGAACAGTACAACTTTGGAAGTCAAACTAACGTCTAAAATATCGTAAAGTTTTTGTGTCGTGTTCGTGAAAAGATTTTTTTTTTCCTAAATTTTATTCGAATCCATATGGAGCCATTCTAATGCATATTTTGCAACAGGTCATTTAGAGAAAGAACTTGATGTTCAAACTGAACGAAGAAAACGCAGCCAACGAATAGCGGAATATGCAAATAATGTGAGCACTACATCACTCAGCTCTTTTGTATTCGAGAACTCATCGATAGCATCAATGATGGGCTCCACAAATACATCAACATCTGATGACATAATACAACCTCAAATAGAAGATTTAAAGAATCAGTAAGTTTAAAATGCTCCATAAATACAAAACAACTTTTAATGAGCAACTATTCTTCTTATCTTATAGACTAGAGTTTGCCAATGAGAAGATAACAATGCTTCAGGAAAAAATAACGCATATTAGTGAAGAAAAAGAACTTGACGCTAGAACCTTTGAGGAAATTATAATTAATTCAAAAAATATAATTTTGGATACAATCTTAGGGCAAAGGAGCAATATTCTCGATGATATGTCGCGTGGTAGTGGCGATAGAAACTAGACAAATGTTACTTTATTTCTTTGTAAAAAAAAAATAAGTTTTTAACGAATAATATTTATATCAAAGACTGTAAAATAAACCTAAGACCTTGCAAACTCAATCAAAATGATCATTCAGCGAAAAGATTAGACTCCACTTAAAATATCACTTTAAAATTTATTGTAATTTGGAGGGTGAATTGATTCCGATATTTCCGCCGAATGGATTTTTGAGAATGCAAAGTTTTAGACTATTGACAGTTTTTGGTTACATCTGGTACTCATCATATCTTGTCCTATGACTTTATGGATTGGATCATACTCTCAGAATAAAAAAAAAATATATAAAACTAGAATGGTAGTTAGACTCATTAGATAATAACAGAGATTTAAGTTATCAATTAGCAGCGAAGGCAAGTACTTCAGGTTATCGCAAATATGCTAGGATTCTTTTAGTTGTTAATATTAACATTTAAACAAAATTCTTTATTTTGTAAGTATGAATATGAGACATGTGTGCTGGATATGTATTGGAAATTGACTTACAATTAGATGAAATTGATTTTTTAAAAAAAAAGAAAGACTTGCATGCCATTTTTTATTTATTATTCAATGCTCTTATGTTTTTATAAACATTTAATATGTAATGCTGTGTTGTACAAAGAGATTTACACAGTATTAATTCGAATTTATGCATAGTTTATCAATTATAAATCAAATAACAATTATGATGACTAATTTACAGAATATTTTTTTAATTGATAATATAAAATTTTGTTTCAAAGCAGCAAAGCACGGTAATGCTCTTTTTTAAATAACGTATGTATAATAGTTGTTTCTCAATAAACGTGGCTATTATTGATGCCTAATATTATTACTTTAAGATAAGATATTTTTAAAATACGCTATGTTAGTATTTAATGTATGTATACCTACATATGTACTTAGACTAACTGTAATTTAAAGGAAATTCTAAAATCAAAGGCACTTGCAGGACAAAAAATAAATTGATTAACTTTGTGATTGCACTGTAAAAACTGTTTTATTTTTTTGATATCTAACTTAACTCAACCATCAAACTAAAAATTATTTTATTATATAAGTGATGCTAGTATTTTGCAACATGAAAGTTAAAACAATGTTATAACAAAAATAGCTTTAATTTTATTAAAGTCATATTTTCATTTCACTTTAAAAGCGTTAATTTTAAAATAAACTAGAAAATTTTGCGAAATACTTCTTAGTCAAGACGCGTGCGCTTCTTATTTGGGAAGAACAACGAAAGCAAAAAAATCACTTAAAAATTCATAGGTTCTGTTTCTGAAATATTTTTTTTTGTTTTTGTAGATAAATAGAATCTATAAGTATTTAAGTAATTGAAATATGCGTTAAGTCATTAAAAATACGTTTTCTTCAGCGTGAAAATAAAGGATACAGAGTGGCCGAAATAAAACTATAGAAACATTTTAAAATTACATTAAATTGTTTTTTAACTTAACTTTCTTTTTTTGTAGATCATAGTATATTCTTGGAGATTTAAGACTTATACTTTACGCATTTATCAGTGTAAAAATGCAAGGTGCTTTCGGGATATTGATATGCCCACATTAATATTTCAACTGAACTTGAGTCAATTTTTTTGAAATATGTTTAGTATGTATTACATACGCTTTTCAACATTATAAACTGATCTACATATAGGTGCTATTTTTATTTTTCAGTTTCTTTCATTATTTATTGAAGTATAACGTTAGTTGATAATTGGAAATATTCTGACAGATCTAACTGGAAGGAAAATATTCCACATTGGGGTTTACGATTGCAAACATAATTTTTTCTCAGAAAATTAATTATAGGGGTAAATATGCCCCATACACACATAAGTATGTATTTATAAAATTCTGAAAAATTATTTGAAATTGAAATAACCTTAAAATTAAAGAAAATCTTTTTAACCAAGTCAAAACTGGGTCGCAATATTTCAAAAACGAAAAAGCTAAGTAGTTTCTTGCATAACGTAGTTTTGTTGTTGTTATAACGCTGTAAGCATTAATGACAATCTCACTATGATCACGTTTCATATTTTTTTTCTCATATGACATAAATTATATAAATAAATTCACTTTGAATATTGGTCTTTCAACTACATATGAATCAATGATTGAAATTTTGGATTAAATTGAATATATACATACATAGGATGCTAAAACTATGCTCTTATAAGAAATTTACAGAAAATATTGCATTGTCTTGGGCACTCAAAATGTAACATAATCAATTTGATCAATATTCCAACCATTGACTACAACATATCTACATACACTATGGTGCATTTTAGGTTATCTAAATTTGCATTTTATATATGTATGCGAGTAAATTTTCATATTTATATATTTTTTTTTATTTATTTTAAAGATTTTTTCTGTCATAAATGCTATCAAGTTTTATTGTGTATTACTATGTAGTATATCATGTTTATTTTTAAATCAATTAAATGCAGTTTTTTTTTTGTTTTTTCTTTGTTCTTCATATTCTATATTTTATAAATTTGTTTTAAATTTATTTAAGTATGTACTTCATTATGCATCCTTACTATTAAAAAATTAGTATGGTAGGTAAATACAGTTTAGAATCAAGTATATAGAAAATATAATTTCATGGTTTTTAAATTAACATTGCAAAATTTGTCGTTATTGATAAAAAAAAAAAAAAAAAACATAAGTGAAAAAATAAACAAATAAACCAGTTAAAGTGTTTTCATTTAAAAACATGCTCAATTTTATAATAGAAATCTTGTGGTTGAATTTGTGGCTTTTGTGGTTGATACGGATAATGTATTTGTTGTTGTTGATGATGTTGTAACTGTTGCTGCTGGCTATTGTATTGAATATATTGTTGTTGCTGATACGGATATTGTTTTTGGTGTTGATATTGTTGTTGCTGCTTGTATTGCTGTTGTTGATTGCTATATTCTTTAGAGTTAAAATTTACTGTTTCATTGATGTTGTTGTTGTTCTTGCTGGTATTATCAGTTAAAATAATATTAATAGCCAAAATGATTAAAAAAATCAAATACAAAAAACAAATAAGTTTTACAACAACGTGATGACAACAACAATAAAACAACAATTCTCATTAAATAACCGCATGTTCAACATAATTGGCAGGCAACATCCCAGTTTTTCCGGTGCGTTCTACTCTACCGGTCATCCAGCCAGAATCAATGGAGTCAACTTCAAAGATCACATCGCCTTCACGGAAACTCACTTCATCCACATCTTGTGCAACGTAATCGTAAAGAGCACGATAAATGCGCTAGAAAATGAGAAAGAGATGAAAAAAGATATTGTGTTAAAGATTTAAGCAAATATGGTTTCAGAGGGTTGCCAAGAAATAAGCGTGGTTTTAAAACTTCATTCTCTGTAAGGCACAAAAACTTTTTTGTCAAATAAAAGGTGCGTTTTAGTGTAGGTGCCAGGAAGGTTCTAGAATGTACATATGTTTGTATGGTAAGTTCAGAAGGGGCGCTTTTTCAGAAATCCTTTTATTTATTTTGATTAAAGTAGTTTTTCTTTGAATCGAAAACAATGCAGTTAGTTTTGCTGCATCACTTCTATAAATTTTTCATTTCAGCGATATGAAGACGTACAAATTTTCATTTGATTTGGGAAGAATTACTTATTTTATGTCATATAATGAGTTGCACTGCGCAAAGGCTTGTGGAGAGTATGAGCCGAATCTGCGAAAATGTAATGCAAAATAAAAGATTTAGCACAAAATATCTTTAAACATTTACACACGTTTTTGTTACTTTCTGATATTAATAAAAAAAACTTTCAAATTTTAGTGCTTGTGCTAATTTATGTATATGAAAAACTCATTAAGGCTATGTGAGCTATTTCTTTTAAATAATTTAAAGTTTTATTTTAAATTTGTTTTGTTAACTAAGTCATTCTTTAAGTTAAATTTATGTATCTATTAGTTCTGCAAAAAAAAGTTCCTTTAAATAAAATGATTTTTATAAACTTAAAAAAAATGTGCTATGTATTTAGTTGGTCATGGCTGTATATAGGCTATTGACTATGTCGAAAAAAAAAAGGGAGTGAAATGATCTTTAATCAAATGTATCCTAAAAACGAAAAATCCACAAAGTGCTATTAAGTTTAGGAATAGATTTTTGAGAACGGTGTAAATTGGTCCATTTTTCAGTATTTTAACTATAACTCAAAAACCATATATTTTATTACTAAACCGAAATTTTTACAGTATGTTAGTAGCGGATCGCACAGATCAGGCGGGTGTCATAATCTACGAAACTTTTATTTACGGTGCATATGGGACTTTTTTTATGGGTTATGTATCGAAAAGGAAGAGACACGTATTCGAGGATTTTTTTTAAATTTTTTTTTTTTTTTTTTCAATAAAGAGCGAATTCAAATTTTGAGAATTTCGTGATTTTTGGCTTGAAGGCTCACTTTCAAAAACTCATAACTCCGGTTCTGTTAAAGCTAGAAAATTGATTTAATTTTGAAGCTAAGAAAATTAACTTTAATATAAAAATATTTTTCCACGTGGGGGAAATTCCTAAAAATCAATTTAAACATTTAAATTGTTTATAACAATATTAATTTGTAAATAATTTAAAAACAAAAATTATGTTAAAGTTAATTTTCTTAGCTTCAAAATTAAAATAAAATCAATTTTCTAGCTTTAACAGAACCGGAGTTATGAGTTTTTGAAAGTGAGCCTCCAAGCCAAAAATCACAAAATTCTCAAAATTTGAATTCGCTCTTTATTGAAAAAAAAAAAAAAAAAATTTAAAAAAAATCCTCGAATACGTGTCTCTTCTTTTTCGATACATAACCCATAAAAAATAACTTTTATTTAGGGTGGCTTTCATACAAAAATATATTTAAAATATCATTTTCAGGAAGATTTCGTAATTGTTTCTTAAATGCTTGTTATGGTTTATGGAGATTTTTGCAAAGTTTGGTTTAGAAAAATGGGACATACCCTCCAAAATCATCATATTTGATCAACTATTGGACGCAGAAGAATGGGACTTGGCACATGTATAAAATGTACGGGCATAAGAAAGCTTCAGAAGAGAAAATGGGTGATACCACTATGCGAATAAAATAACATTATGTATATATATATCAGTACAACTATTTGATTCAGATGAATGAGACTTGGTACGTATAAAAAACAAAGACTATAGCAAATTAAGCTCATTGCCCCATCTACCAGTAAGGGCATAAAAACGTCTGTCAGGCCTGCTATATGTAAAAGAGTAGGGACAAAAATAGTTTCACTGGAAATATGGGCTGTTTCGCTTTTACATTCCATCGCATGAGCTCAAACAACATCGCGTCACCTACCGGAAAGGGCAGAACAACGTTTGCCGGGACAGCTAGTTTAATTTTTGTATATAACTTCTTTCTGAGTAGATGTAGGATAAGTCTTGGTTCACAAAAAATGTAATTAATTTTTTTCCGCTTACCAAACTTGGTTTGCTTTGTGTTTGATGCAGTTGCTGCTGCGATTGCTGTTGTCTCAATTGTTGGTCATGTTGTTGCAAAGCTTGTTGCTGCTGTTGTTGCTGCTGCTGCATTAGTTGCATTTGTTGATAGTATTGTTGCTGCTGCTGCTGCTGTGACTGTTGATGATGAATACTATGCGCTGATAAATTATCACCAGCAATAGAGCCATATATTCCGTTAGCAGGATCAATATCAGCAATAGAGCCCACACGCTTTGGATATGCACTGTTAACTAAAGTAATAAATCTTTTGTGATTATTAATTAATAAATACTTGTAGTTTAAGCTTTAATTTAATAAATTCAAATACTGACATAGATACATTTAATTTGAATTGCTTGTTTTAAAAAGGTCATACAACAATGGTACGAGTAGAACACGGAACTTTGGTACAAATATTTGCTAACTACGAAATTACTGTTGTCTGACTTTACACGGCTACCACTAAAGCAAATTAAGCTTTTTTTCTCAGTTCCGAACAGCCTTGCGATGCTTGGATAACCTATCGTTAGATCGTTCCGGAAAAACGGATGTTAAGTGAAACAACGTTGCAGGCAACAATTATTTTTTAGTAAATAAATTTAATGCTTTTTCAACAAAAAGGTACATTTATTAATAGTTATTTCAGTAAAACACAAACTGAATTCTTTTTCAACAAAATAAAAATTGTTGTTTGTGTGAAAATTTGAAAAAATACTTAAGGAATGAGGAGCATAACAGTACGAGATCCCGTCACATTATTTGTACATCTTAATAGGCTAATAAAACATGATTTTAATAGGAGGTTACATAGAGCAATATATATCACACATGGCTTTGCGAAAACCTTATATTCAAGGCCAAAGGCGGACAAAAATATTTCGCTTCCAATGGGCAGGACAGAAATTAAATGAAGACATATAGTTTAGACTATTTCCCATGAAAAGGGTGTTCTTCAAGACCCACTTAAGTTGAACCCTATTCATGATGCTTAAGGTTGTATACCGTTCTTTCGATTTGTGTCAGACAAAAGTTGTAGATTATGGAATTTTTTACAAAAAAGGTTAAAATAATATTTACTTGACCGATCTTTGTGTTATTTTACTTTCTTTTTAAAGAGAACTTTTTATGAAAATACTTTAGTTTTAAAATACACTATCCGAAGAATTAGAGCTTTTTAAAAAAAAAAAACTGAGTTTGAATAACTTTGACCGGAACAAGAAATGAGGTGACACCAGATTTGAACCGGCAACATTTAACAGATACTTCTGAACCGTAATCCAAGCGGAAAATTTCCTAACTATTTGACTGGATTTTAAGTTTTTTGTTTGATTTGATAAAAACAAAATAAGTTACAGTAGCATAAAACTAGCTTACAAAACTAACAAAACACAAATGTTCATGAGCGAGAGTAAGCAACTTACCAGAACCACGGCTTTCGGAACTATATATTAGGGTTGTAGCGGGTCTTGAGGTGTTGGGTATTTGACGTGGACCATCAGTAAGTGGATCATAATCCGCAATTTTGCCAATGTTATTAGCAGAAATATTAGCGCCACTATTGCCGCCGCTGCCATTTTGTATAATACCACTACCGCTGCCATTGCTTTGATGTGATGCCGTATTCGAAGTTGTTGATGCTGTAGATCCAGCAGCAAGTGATGTTCCTGACTGATGCAGATTGCCAAATGTATTGCTAGCATAAAGTTGTTGGGCTGCAGTTGGCTGATTCGGTTGTTGTTGTTGTTGCTGATATGGCTTTTGTTGTAGTTGCTGTTGTTGTAGTTGCTGTTGCTGTTGTTGCAGTTGCTGTTGTTGCTGGTAGACAGCATGATTATTATTAATATTGCTATTATTGTTGTTATATGTTGCTGCTGGTCGTGCATAATTGTCATACTGATCATAGGCTGAATAAGGAGAGACAACTGAAGAGGGTGATGTTGGACCAACTGCACTATCAATGATTGCGGCACCTGTGGGATGATGCGAATTTTGTAGAATGCTCGAACGTAACTGATTGTAGTTGTTAGGTGTTGATTGTTGCACCTGCGCCGATATTGTTGCTGCTGTCGGTACATTTCCTTGATATGATGCCAAATTTTGCTGTTGCTGATTACTGTGATGATGTTGTGACGAGGATGGTGATGATGTTGCTGTTGGATATAAATGTGATGTTTGTTTAGTTATAATTTTTGTTGGTGATTGTAATTGCAATTGTAGCTGATGTTGTTGATATTGCTGCTTAAGTGGTTGTGGTTGCTGATAGTGCTGTTGCATGTATTGTTGTTGTCTATTTTGTTGATTGTATATTTGTGTTGTTGGTGCTTGACTACTTGCAATTATTGCTGCCGTATTATGTTGTTGATGTTGTATTGTTGGTGATGGCAGTGTTTGTTGCTGCTGTTGATATTGTTGTAGATGTTGGTGTTGTTGTTGCTGTTGTAGTGGCGGTAGCGGTGGTGATAACTGTTGTGGCGGGGAATGTGCAATAGCTGTTGTCGTTGTTATTGGAGCATATTGTGACAATTGTTCCGCAGCCAGTGTTTCGGAGAAATACTCAGATTCTTCCGAATGCAAAGTTTTGGATAGTGGTGGTGGTGATGTAGCGTAGGATGGATATATGTAATAGTGGAGATGTGAAGTGTTGTTTCGCGTATGGTGGTGGTGTAGATGCGAGGACGAGCAAACAGGATGAACATAAAAAATGGAGCAAATGTTTTAAAAGCAAGCAAAACAATGGTACAAGTGATTAAATGTACAAAGAAAAATTTTTACATAATGACTAAATATTATTTTATTTATATTTAATTTTCATTTGGTCCAATGGAAAGAAAAATAAAACTGACAAATATATTTGAATTTCGAAGCAAATAAAAAATATGTCAGCTTTAAGATTCAAAAGACTTGCTGTAGTGTGCTTGGTTCTATCTCGCTAAAAAAACTTACGATAAAGCGAGTGCAAAAAAAATGTAATGTTAAAGAGATACTTTCAAGAAGAAAATTTTGTTTTCGCAAAACAAGTTTGGAAATTCTTTATTGTATCAGTTCAAGGACACTGAAGAGGTTCTACAGCAGGCGCCGAAGCTTAATTCATATTTGCTATTTTTGATTTTTGTATAGTCTTTGATTTTGTAATTTTTTGTGTTTTACATATACTGTACTGAACAGAAAACTAGTGTCGATAAAAAAAGTTTAAATCAGTCAATAGTGACTATGCTGTGATTTAAATCATTATCAATATGGTGCCTGAATCAAAATATCGAGCATCAAAATTAGAATAAGTATGTTTAATAAATAATCTCTTTGGTAAAATATTTTTAGTGTTTGTTTCAAATTGACTTATACATTGGCACTATATATTCACAGTATACTAGCGTACTGGCAAAATGTAAAAGGAAAATCAAAAGTTTAAAAATAACTAAATTAAATTTAAAGCCTCAAAAGATGAACCAAAAAATGCTATGAATAAATAATATAAGACATGTGTAGAGCCCACACCAATTTTATTAATGAAGTTTAACTGAAACTCTAATGATTTCAACAAATAAGGCTAAAATTACTTAATAAAAAAATATACACCAAAGTTCTAATTCCCACAACTTACCTCCGCGACTATCGGCGACTTCAGCTGCCTCGCGCTGTTTTTCCATGGCAGCTTTTTTCTCCAAATCACCATGATAAGCAACATTCGAGATATGTTTTGTGTTTTGTTTAATTCGCAGTGTTTCGGGATCATCAGCAACCTGTTCATTCGTTGGTAGATGTTGGATGACGCAATTGTTCATAAAAGTAAAGAAAAATAGCAGAGTGAGAAAAGCCAAAATCACCGTATATGTAAACATTTTTAATGTAATAGGCATAAGATTGAAACGAGTTCATGGTTGCTTCAACTTGCATAAAATTTTGCCTTAAGCAAATATTTGTGCACGTCAACACCTACTTTACAGACTCGCTTATAGATTAACTGACTTTTCTTACTAACTGACCTGTGTAAATTTGCCTTTGGCCTTCTCAAAGTCTGCATGATATTTCACATTCGACTGAATTTTTGTATTTTCCGCTATTCTTTTCAATTCGGGCGTATCTGCGATGGCTGTAGCTTTAGCCTTTGGAATGTGCCTGCAAGAAAGCAAAAGAATAAAAATGGTAATCGTTTAAAATATGTTAAGATCATTATGTACATACATATATCCTAAGCATATCTACAGCTAAGGAGGTGGGAGTGAAGGAAAACGAAAAATTTGTGAAATCAACGCCTGCCTTGTGAGTGCAGCAATTTTAGTCTAGAACAATTCCTTTGGTGTAGAACAAAAAACTTTTTTTTAAAAAACTTATATCGAAATAAACGAAGTTGCCCGTATCTAACGTTAAAACGCTACAATAATTGCCCAGAAATACCTATTAAAAAAAATACCAAGTTTAAGGCTTAAAGTTAAGAGATTTTAAATTTCGAATAAAGACGATATGTTCTTTTTCAAAAATAAATCTCAACTCAACAATTGAGTTTTCAAAAACACGGCAACATTTAAGCTTTGCAAACATCGTTTATAACTTCATAAATTATCACGTTTTTACATTTCCCGCTTCCAATTAGTATTCTACGAATAGTGTTTTTATTTGTAAATAAACTTCAGAAATTGTTTGCCATATCTTATCATTTGTGTACGAGTGTTTCAATGAAACTAATAAAAATATTGCGATATGATTTTTTTTCCACTTTTAATACACATAAGTAGCGAAAACTTTATTTTACAAATGAAATGTAAATAGATAAAGAGAATATTACTGCATTATCAGATCAGTCAAATTTGTTTGGGTAAAAGTACGTCCTCAAAATAAATGGTATGGTTAAAATTCCATTAATTTGATGCGAGAAAAAAAGAGCATAATTCCTGCACTGATGAATTGTGGGTTTAACGTCAATTGTTTTGTATAGTTTATCATGTTACTTCTTGTTGTTGCGTTTTTGTCATCTATAGATGGTATTGTTTGAGTTGGTTGATTATTTGTACACGAGCACTTACTAGAGTAGGCTACTGGCAACATTACAAATATAGCTTGGCTCAATGGCACAAGGGCGTTTGATGACCACATAAACATCAGCAGCAGTATAATGCATCAATAAATTAGGTTACATGATGGAAAATATAATGAGACCATGCACAATGCAGCAGCAGCAATATTTTTACCAACTCTTTGCATGATTTTTAATTATCTGTAAACAATAGATCATTCCATTGTTTTTATTTAGTTTTCGATTGTGAATAATGACGTCGAAAAGCTTTTGTTTATGGCTTCTTTTCATTAATTGTCGTAAAAACAAATATTTAAATAATGATAAAGTAAAACGTTTCAATTTAGACAATACGTTCTATTTTCCACGGAAAATTTTAAAAAAAGAGGCATAAATAAAAGCATAAGTTTTACCTGAATTCGGAAATTGAACCTCTATTCATTGTCAATTTTCAAGTCATTGTTTTTAAAGGTGTTTTTATACAAAAGACGGAGCTAAACTATCAGGAAAATTTTACACAACCATGTTGTTTTTAGTGGAGTTAAAATTTGGTTTGACAAATGAATTTTCCCCGCCAAGTAGTTTTTCAGTTTTTGATTACTCGGAACCTATGCCCGAAATTGAAATTGAATTGGATACAAAGATGTAAAAGATTCACCTTTTTTAACACTGTGTTTGTATCAATTTGTTCATTTGTGCCACTTTTTTGGAAAATCTAAACGATTAATCGTATCTATTTAGTCAGTGTTAAAAAAGTTTTTTGGATGGATAATGTAAAATTTTGCATATCTGGGAGACTGGTTTTGCGCCTTCTTAGAACGTAAATTTCAAAAAGTTCCTCGTTCAATGTAGTGTTTGTAATGTAAAACATTTTTCTAACTTTGTTTTAAAGAGTCAACGGAGAGCTTTCATTTACACCACAAACTTCAATTGTATGAAAAAAATTGGAATGACCGCAAGAGCTTTGCACTTTATTTCCACATACAATTTGACTTCTCTTCCCTAGTCAACATGTGAATGACCCCTAAGTACGCCAAGCCAATCGTTTATTTTTTTTTCTCAAACTTATTATTTATTTATTGTAACAAATCGCTTGGAGACTAACAATATCTATGCGTATCTTAAAAAACTAATAAAGCGTCGTACTTTTCTAAACCATTGCTTAGAATAGTTGTTTATTCAAACTCTGGCTACAGGGGTGGTAAGTTCTGTCTCTTCAGGCGAGACGTAGCCGATGTGAGGAGTAGGTTGCAAGCCAGTATGTTCGGATGTTGCTGCAATTTTTGTTGATATATTCGCTTTTTGTCTTCTAGTATCTGCTTAATAAAAGGTATACCAAGGTCTTGGTGTATGTTTGTGTTCTTATCATATCATGGTGAGCCGCAAATAGTTCGAAGTATTTTTTGATTGAGATTTATGATTTAGAGTTCTTTGCAAGTTATTAACGAAAAACTTTAATTTCGATACTAAAGTCGGACTTAATGTCAGGTGGGATATTATGGCAAGGACAAATCTAAGGAATTGTAAACATCATTCAAATCATGATATACATAAAGATATGTACTGCTTTTAATGTCCACCATCAAGTAACGGAATAAGAGTAATTTTCATTAACATTATTATAATATATCATATGATATTTAAAAATCACAAAAGGCACAACTTAACCGCTGTCAATTTTCATGATTACGAGCATTTAACGATATTTTAACGCTGCATTCTTTCATGGATTTGTACATATGTACCTACATACATACACACACACACATACAAACATATATCATCATATAGCAAATTGTTAATGCAATCAATAGAATTTTTATGTTAAAAATGCGGTCATTCTTGCTTTTGTGCTCTTTGCTTCGTCCATGCATTGATTGGAAGTTATGTCATGATGAATGCCGTTTGTGACCATGTTGCTGCATTCGGTCGATCTACCACCACAACCATCACCACACCGTTCAACCTCAAGCCAATTGATGATAGGTGAGTGCGAATACTCATAAAGCAGAGCAGCATTATTGTTCACTTTTAACCGGCGCAACCGGTGATTTTTTGAATTACTCGTACTGTTTTATTTTTGTATCTACTTACTGCATGTCATACCACAGAGATGTATGCCGGCACTCCTACAACAAATACATACAGTGGGTTGAGTTATGCATGACACAAAATTCTTGAAGAGTTCAACAAAATGTAGAGCAAACAAAAAAAATATATAACAACCAACAATTTCGGTAATTGAAAATATTGTATTTATTTTACTGGAGGTGAGCACTTTTATTTATTTTTTGATTTTGCCTGTTATATGAGATCACCATCATCATTTTTATCGTCATCGGTTGCCAAATGGAACATTTCAATCTGAATGTTGAAAGAAGAATGAGTTGAAAAGAAATAAATACAAATATCAGTAGAGTGATTCAACATGCTATGGATCACTGCGTTTATATGTTAATTTTCCACTGGGATTATTCATATTTATATTTAGAACAGGCGAGTCATAGTTTTTCATTTGATAAATGTAGGTATGGAAATATTCAGCGGTTTGTCAGACAATTTTACATCTTAACTCAACAGTATGGTATAATAATTGGCCTTTTTCATTCATTCATAGTCGCACAAAAGTATGCAACGAAAAGTCTGAAATGGTTTCATATAATATTGGTTACGCCAATTTAAATATTTTCATTGTTGAGCTACCATATATTGTATATAAATGATTATCAACTGCGATAAAATTGTCTACGTCCATACATACAATTTGATTACCCTTCTAAGGACTTTTTATGTTTTATTCACCATTATTTTCATAATATTGTGCATCTTTTTGCGCTAAAAACAACTTTGTTCTCTTTAGTTTAACTTTTAATGACACTTAAGCCGTTGTTTTATGCATTACAGCAGTAATGCCAAATAACTAGTTTTATACTGGTGCATTTTAGAGAGCATTCTTTCAAAGGAATAAATAATGTCAGGCAGAGTTTTCTCCATAAGGGGTAAAAATGCGTCGTATGGTTACATTTCATGTGAAGCGGTCAGCGAAAAAAGTTAGATTCTGAAATTCGTTCATATTCGGTCTAGTTGTACTAATAGAATGTGTAAGCACATTTTTTTTTTTGAAGTGAAACTTCTTTAGTGTGGGTCATTTGAAAAATTTGTAACGCAACGCAAAGTTTTAAACGCAAAACATGAAATGATGAAACGCTCTTTTTAAGTAGGATCTAGAATAACTACAGCAATAAATTATATATCATTAAAGTACTCATCAAGCAGAGTGTGCTGAAACTATCAGCTTTGAGATCGGGTAGCCAAAAGCTGAGATATAAGCATGGAAAGATTTTCTATTTTTTCAATTTTGCCAATTTTGATCAATTACCAAAGCCTTGCTATGGCGAGGAAAATTACGTTGAATGCTTTCTATTACTATGTTTATGCGACAACTTAGTTCGTTTTACCGAGTACCGATCGGAAATCGTGCAAGAGTCGACACACTTAGTGTGTTCAAAGGGTTTTGAATTTTGGTTTTATGAAGGTGTTCTGAATAATGGCATGGCCTACTCAATCAAATGCTGTTGCATAAGCTTATTTTATGTTTATTGCGTGGACGTAAATGCAATAAAAAAACAAAAACAAATAAACGAAATTCAATAGAACAAAAAAAAACTTAGAAAACTAAACTGCGATAGAATGTGACGAAAAGGAAAAAATTTGCATGTATTGCTGCTTTTTCACATGCAGCAGCAACACAACAGAACTTATCGTCAATGAGGTGTGTGACATTGTTTACAAACAAACAAATGAACAACAATCACAGACGAATGAAGAAAATGAATGTTAAGAAAACAAAAGCTGCAAGAAAACATCCTGCATACCTTCTTTTATTGTTGGTACACATTGTTGTTGTGGTTCAGACACACTGTTGTCATGTCATATTTTTGCTTGTGACAATTTCTACTGTACGAAAGATTGCAGCGGAAGTTACCGCACTTCCCGTAAAATATTTGAAGTGTAATTATTTGTATGCATTTTATTGCAGTAACGTTCGTTAAATTGCAACAATTGAAAGATTAATTCCAGCTATGTAACATTTTACTTGGAAAGAAATTAAAAATTTTATTTAAACATTTTCGTCACAAGATTTTGTGCGCCTTTATGAATGTTTCTTACACCTGAGAACCAAAGGTACGTGGAAATGCGAGTTGCCGTGGTCAGTTCTCATTGGTGGGCGCTTTAGGTGGTTAAAAAACCAAAAAATATGCTCCAAATTAAAAAATAGTCCAGCTCAATATTGGAGCAGAAAACACTGATTTGACCAAGCTAAGCCACTTTTGCTTTGAAGTTGATTAATGAATTAGGAGAGTATTTTTTTAATTTAATTTAATTTTCTTGCAAGCCCATGAGATAGTATGGTATTTTTTTGACGTTATTTCAATATTCATTGGTGGAATTTCATGGAATAAATTAAATTCATTAATGTTTTATGTAACCTGCGCGCACCATAACTAAAGTTTTGATAAGATTAAGAGTTTATATCTAATCATTGTTTTTTTATCAATATAGCGTAGCATATGCCTTAGATATTCGTTTGTATCAACTAAGTTACTTACGCTTCGCAATATGGCAATTTGTTATAACCTTTGTATGTTTTCATATTCAGCATCATGCCACATTCTGAGCACCTGAAACATGTCTTATGCCATGTCTGAAAATAGAAAAAAAACAAAAATCTTTGAGTAATTAAATTCTAAAGTAAATATTGTACGCTCCTAAAATTATGCAACAAAAATATTAGTTATGAATGCATTTAAAAATTAAGATTTATAAAGATTAAGATATGACCTCTTTAAAAGAACAAATGCACGCTGCAAATTCATAAGAGGAAAGAAGATTTAAAAGATAAAACGTGTATTTTTTACTTAAGAATTATCTCCCCATTTTGTGACAGCTACTTCTTAGCTCTTTCTTACCATACTAGCGCTGTTAATTAATTAAGTAAGTAATTAAATATTCATATGGCTACAAAAAAATATGTTTGCATATTTTTTTATTTATTTTTTATTGTAACAATTGTTAACATAATAAAAAATAATTTTTAAATAACTAATTTTATTTTGAGAAATTCGATTAATTTTATTTTCTAAGATGTTAAATATATGAAAAATGTAAGGTATTACTATATATGCGGTGACCATCGGGAAATACGGGACGTACAAGTGTCCCGTACATAATTTTTAGTCCCGTATTTGCATATTAGTTTTTTTCTTTATATAATGCTTCAATATTTTATTATTTTAAGAAACTTAAAGAGAGCAATTGAAATTTAGTGATTTGACAAAAAAAAATCACTTCATCAAATCTTATTCGATTCATGTAAACAGCATATCGTTAGAAAGAAAATAAAATAACCTTGTGAACGGTATGCAACTAATTTAGGTTAAGGAAAAATTGATGGAGGTAAATGAAAAAAGTACAATAAAACGGGATATCTAGAAAATGATTCTTAAATAAGAAAAATGGTTTACATTTTTGGAATCTACGCTCCAAAATACATAGAAAAAAGTCTATGAGAAACCAGATTTCGAGATGAGGCTCAAATTTGTAAACTAGTGTAATATATGAAATAATGCAATATGTGCATGAGTTTTGTTATATGTGGCTGTTTGGGTGTTGTAATTTTAAATTTTTTTTCTGTCCCGGGTTTAGCTCCTAAAAATATGGTTACCGTAACTATATATGGCTCATTTTCACGTCGACTAGATTATGGCACATGACTCAATAACGCATATTTGCCTTACATTCTAAGAAGCGTTAGCAGCATAAGGAAAGGCCGCTACCACAGATTATAAACGCTTTATACTTTCACAAAGTTACACTTAAAAATATGCAAGCTTCAACAGAATGTGTCGCTTGAAGGCATTTGCAATTATGCGCACAAGACCAACTAAAAACCTACTAAATTATTGTCGCTGTTGTTATAGTTACGATTTGTTGCTGCTGCTGCTGATGATGATAATGATAATAATGTTGATAGCGTCTCAAATGTCTACTAGATAGTAATTTATTTAATGGATATTAAGTTAAAGCCGCACGTTAACACATACTTTGCCGACTCGTTGAGAAAGCAACTTAAAGATGATATAGCAAAAAACTAAAGGAATAACAAGAGATAATATAATATTTGCAACAAAACCTCATGAAAGCTAAGTCATAAACGTTAAGAGCCGATTGCCGAGTATTTTATGCTCTAAAAACTATTTGCAGTGCTACAAAAAAATAAAGCATCCTATTCTTATACATAACAAACAAAAACGTTGAACCAACAGTAAGCACGTTAAGATTTTATTTGAGAAGCTTAAAATCCACCTGTAAATAAGCATATAGCAAAGCATTATATTCTCATAAACGTGAAATATATTATGCACAAACAGTGGTGCTGGAAAGTTACGGCACGCTATGTCAATATCTCGGAAAGTAGTTGTGCTATCTTTTTTGACATTTTGAAGTTCGGCGCGATCATTGTCGTTCGAAATTTTAAACAAATTTGCAGAAATGTCCGCCATTTCATGTTTTATTTTGTGTGAAAAAATCAGAGAGGTATCTAATGAGACGAAGAGCTTATGTAAACATACTCTTTTGATTTTTCATATAAAAAGAGATTTATTGAAAACTTTAAATGCGTTTTTCTCCAACTATAGGTTTTTTGAGTTATGACGGTGATCTTGCAACAAACGATTAAATTAAATTTTTGATTTTTTATACGTCTTAAACTGTTCATAACTCAGACTTTTGATCAGAACGATATGACTACAATTTTGTTAAGTTTCAGTCAATCTAACCGAAAGCCATTTGTCTCATAGTTTTATGAAGTCCTAAATTTGTATGGATTTATTTAACAAATTTTTTAGCATATCTCGTAAACAATCAATCCGAGGTCGAGACTTAGCAGCGCTTTTTCATATAAAAGGAAATTGGGAATGTTTTTGATCGACAGCATGTCAAATAAGAGCTAAAATGGGCCGCAATCAAGTAAAGTTATCATGCTGTTCCCACAATAAATTATTTTTCTCGAATTATTTTGAAATTCGATTAATAGTAGCAGTTACTATTTCGTTTCAAACGTCTCTATACGAACATTGTGGCAGACGGAATACAGTCGCGTGCACGTAAGCGCTTAGCACGCCTCACAGTGGAGTGACAGTTCATCAAAAGCTAAGGTGCCGCATGTAATCGCGTAGAAAGTAGTTCTCGAAAATGCCGCGTTTGAAATTGTTGTCATATTGAAATTTTGCCGCTCGTACATGTCTTCGATTTTTTTCTGCTTGCTTTTTTAACGGATTTCCATCGTAATAATTGAAAACACTCCAAAAAAATATAAAAGTATTGGATTTTAGTAAATTATTTTTTAAAACAAAGGTACCTAGATATGCTCGCGGTCACATGCAAAAACAACATTCGATCGTACTATGTTTTAAGTTTCAAGATGATGATAAAGAGATGGTTCAACAAGTATTAGAGATATACTAGATACAGTCCTGGTATTTTCCTGTCGCACTGTGTAGGTAATGTACGTAACGAAATAATTTTATTATTTCAACTCAGTCTGAACGTAGAGTTGCTGGCACATTGTGATTTATGTGATCAAGTTAAGTAGATGAACGCCTGTGTTGAGTTTTTGCTATGGCTATTTGCTGTATGTCTGTCGGAACTCAAGTTGTAAGAAGAATTTTTTTTTGCAAAGTGATCACATCATCAACATCATTAACATCATCGTCAGCATGATGCCATGCTTTGTAGACACATAACTGTTCTCTATTTATAGATACACACCATCTTTACTCGAACGTTCTCACATCACACCAAATACTTAAGCTTACATTCAGCTAACTAGAGGTTAATATTCGATTAGCTTTACACTTTGTGGAGAATGCGTTGTAAGCAAAAAAAAAAAAAAAGTAAAAGATACAAATGCTTTAATTGGATTTTCCGTGATTCCGTTTTTAAAAAATTGCGTGTTTCATAGACATACTTGAACCAGTAGTATTTGAAGCTGATCACTGATTCAATGTGATGATTTGGCTGACTACCGACTTTTATTCTTGGTTACTTTGTTAGACGATTTTATTTCCGGGCGTAATGTGAAAAAGCTTATTAAAAAATGGCAGCAAAGTTAATTTAAAGGTATTCAGACACCAATTACTTAAAGTTTAGTTGTGCGATATATTTCAATCTTATACTTTCTTCATAACTACTGGCATTTTAATAACGTTAAATAGAAATAATGGATTTACACTAAAAAAACGGTTTTTAATGAAATGAAATTATTAAGTCATGATTGAGTATGGTAAAAAGGAACCCTTAATCATAAGAAACACTTGACAAAATTTGGAATAGAAATAAATAATTGTAAGTCACTTTTCGAACAATTTTATTTTTCTAGAAAAGGTACATTTTAAGTTCAAAATAAGACAAGCAAGACGGCAGCTGTCATTTGATTCAAGCAACGAAAAATGTAAATAAGTTATTGCATTAAAAAATTCAAAAACATTCTCTTTTCCTTATTGCCAATTTATTCGTTATTATCAATCCACGCTTGTGTGAAAGTGAAAACAAACTAACGACTGACTTATTGACAATTGTCAATCGTTGAAAGCGTAACAGCAACAAAAAAAAAAAAAAACAACCAAACACCAACATCATGGATTGACACCTTTATTTTTTTTTTTTTTATTCGGTGCATGTGCAGTGGTTGCAGATCTTCACCGGTTTGTTGCCAACGCATTTGCACGCACGTTTGCAAGACAAACAACTGAACAACACAATGTGGATGTCTCGGATATAATAAAAAAAATGTATTTCTATTTTCATTCATTTCTGTTTTTAAGAGGTTTAAAGTTAAAAGAAAGTTTTGTAATTTCTGTGCCTTTTTTTCGTTTTATTAACAATAAATTGTGTTTTTAATATGGACTTATTGTTAAATTTAAATTTATCTTGCGCTTGCTAGCTTAGATTTGTGTTTTGCGCATGCGCATAAGGCATTACCGGTTTTGTTGGTGTAATAATTTTTACTACTTTATTAGACATTTGGCGACAACGAACCACCACATTTTTACAAGTTCCATTTTCTACAAAGGAATGCAGTTTTAATTGGTTCACTTTCGATGAGGGCTTTGGATTGCTGATTATGAAATTTTTATAGTTACTTGGATTTAATCCAAGTAATGGCGATGTCTGTTTTTACAAGATTTCCTTGAACTCAAAGCCAAACAGGCTCATATTGTATATTTATATAACAGCATGCAATGTTTCGGATATAAGTATATGAGTTATAAAGTCAGCACTTTATAAAACCCAAAGCTAAACGCCAGTTATACACTTAAGTCAAAATGCAAAATCTCTTAAGAAGCGAATTAATCTAAAAAAAAATCACATATGTACATATTTAAAATTAATTGATGAGAAATTATTACGGAATATAGTTGGCTTAACACTACCAAGAAAATATTATCTAATAAAACGTTAGTATTTTATTGATTTCATTAGAATATTATGTTTTCTGTCTGTTTTATATATCAGTCTGGTTCGTACAACCATGGCATAGATAATTTTTTTAACGTTTGCTTAATAAACAATTTATATCTAATTAAATATACCAGATACTGAGTCACATGTACATATAAGTACTTAAGTAAAATGTAAATATTTCCTACATAATTTGTTCTAGAAAATCAACTTTAAGATCTAGACGAAAAAAAGCGAATGATGGAAGATAAAACCTAATTTCGTAATTTCTTGCCATACCCATTAAGGTCGCAGCTGTTGCATGAAATTTGAAGCTTTGGCGATTAAAAACACCGATTACAATAAGACTTTTATTTTTTCTACTTATCTCATATATTTAACTTTTGTATTTTTATTTCAACCAGAACTGTAAAACAAATTGTAGGAAAATGATTCAACCAATTATCAGGCCTGTCGTGAAAAACGGTACGTTTTCATTTCGACGACTTTTTGAAGCAATTTGTCTTCGAACTCAAATTGCAGACTTTTTGAATATAAAATTGACGTTTTGACGATTTCGAAAATGTAATGGAAAGCTTTAAAAATTATTTCGTAAAAGTCAAAAACTTTCATTGTAGTTTAAATAACGCCAACAAAAAAAAGAGGTTTACACCCACACACACAAGCGCTCAATCTTCCCATTTTTTATAATGCAATATTTTGCAGCTCTGCACTTAACGTCATGTATTTGACAAATTTGATTTTGCAAGAAATTCAGCAGTTTTTGTTTACTTTTGCTTGAAATTAGATCTTTAAATACAAAAACAAAAAACAAAAGCTATAGAGCTATAGGTGCAGAACGAATATAAACGATGAAAAAAGCCACATGTTGAGGGGGCCAACACAAAAAACAATAACAACATCGAAAAGTCACAATAGTAACAACAAAAACTTGTATAGCTAAGCTTAAAAATATTTTTATAGAGTTGTTTAACCAGTTTTCTTGACGATTTGTAATTGTTGTTGTTGTTGCTGTTGTTATTATTGTTGTTCACATTTGTATTGGTATGCGAAATCATTCAGAGAGTGTGTATGGTGTTGAATACATAATGAAAAAAATTAAAGAAGTTAATGAGTCATTAAAAAACATTAAGTCCCCGATCTTATAATCAAGTAAGTTTATGAATAAAAGGAGTGCGACAAAACGGATTTGCAGATTTTTTTTGAAAGTAAGAGTTTAGTTTTGGGTGTATGTTAGATACATCCCATCAACAACGAAAACCATCCGGGTATAAACCTGTTTTATACCTATCAAAATTTTTAAGTTTACATATTTTAAGATTTTGATATAGAACTGTTTTGCATATTCACAGATACATATTTACAAAATAATCATTTTATTCACCATAGGGCATTACCGCCAACGGCAGCAACGGCGTGGAAAAGGTAATTGACTTCTTCCGAAGCATGGAGCGGCAATAATGTGACTGCCGTAGGTGCGGCAAAAACCGTAATGCGACCCTGCACAGGTCGTGATTGATGCCAATGTGTGTACATATGTATACAGTTAGTTATATTTGGTACAAGTGCTTAGTAAGTGCTTGTAAGTTCTAAAACAACTTTTATATTAAATTATTTATGAATTTTCAAGTATAGTTCTTTTAAAGTCTCATGTATCATTAAACAAAATAAGCACATGATACGATTTGAAAGAGAAAAATAAAAAACAATAAAAATTTTAGATAACCTAAATTATTTTAAGTTTTTAACGATGAACGATGGTGTTTCGGCTATTTGACTACTTGTCATGAAGTAAATTATTGTCATGTTATAGACCTAGGCAAGCACAATAAAAAACATAACAACAACAGAAGCAACAATTCTCGAAGCAAAATACAACGAAATGCCTATGAAAATTAAATTTATTTTTGCTTTTCTTGTTGTAAAGCAGAAACTACGAGTAAATTGTCTCGTGCGGTGTATTCTTTCAGGTCGTTGAACGCTGTATAAAATTTATTGAAAACTATATTTTAATGTTACCATACAAGAACAACAACAACAATAAAAAGAAAAGAAAACAAACTGAAACCAAAGCCAATATAACTGCAATAAAAATAAAAAAAATATCAGCCATAACGACAAGAATGTACATAGATACATATATCTAATGTCAAATAAATATTGTATGAAATTATAAAGTGAAATGTTCAAAACACGCAAATGCTTAAGCGCAGCAGTCTGTCCTCCATTTGGAGCAAAGCAAAAATGAAAAATTTATTAAGATTTGAATCGAACTACAAATTGCTATTGGAAATTAAAGTGTGCGCCGCAATTTAAATGATTTTTGTCTTTTAAAAAAGAATTTTGTCTAAGTTTGGGGCTAGAAATTATTTTGTATTGAACCATCAGAAAGATATAATTGAAATGATACGGTTTTATTGAGTAGGTACATATTTAATAATCGATGTTTTAACAAAGTGTTACGAATTGAGGACATTCAAATTGTAAAAAAAACTTTGTAACCATTGGTGAATTTGAATTTTAGTGATTTAATATGAATTTGTATTTTATTTGTGATATGGTGCAATTAATTAAAATATGAACGCAAGGAATTTGAATTTCTGAGAGGCATCACACCACATTAGTATTTGTATATCGAAAAATCATTTTTTGATGGGTGTTAACTAGTTATCTCATCTGCATTTTTTTGTTTTGAATTTAGAATTCAATGTTTCAAGACAGATAATGCTTCATTTGTTTAGATCTTTATCTGTATTACATCTATATCTATTAAAAAAGAAGTCTGGGACAACTAAAAATTTGTTTTCAAGAGAAAGGCAATTAATTAGCTGTTTTTTAAATATAGTTAGTGAAAAATCTAAAATAAATGCATGAAGCAGACCAAAGCTAGGAATTCTGCCATGTTTAATCCATATATGAATTCAGCACAATGAAGATAATTTTTGGTGTCAGCGGACTAAAGCACCATAGACGGGACAGATTCTTGGAAATCTAAATCTGATTTTTTTATTTTTTTGTGAACTAACCATTATGTTTCTGTAGTATGAGATAATATTTTACCTAGAGGTTATTTATTTTAAGAATATTTTAGAGCACCACTTAAACAAATAAACGATTTTCAGATTTTGATATAAATATTGAAATAAGAAATTTTAAAACTAACCGGTAATTGAGTAAGTGGTCCACCAAGATTTACAACTAGATATTAATTTAAATAAATAAGTTTTAACTGTGGCGCGGCACATGCTTTTAATTAATTGTAAAACAAATCTGCAGCCTTTTTTATTCAATAATGATTGAGAGAAATCATTTTCTTAATTTCGAATAGGATTCCAGAACAGAGGTAAATGGTCAAGTTTTTCTTCTTATCTCCCGTAAAGAATTCGTTACGAACTTTTGGTTAGCTAAGTAGTAGGATCGTGTTTAACTTATAGACTTTGCATTTAACAAAGAAAAGATTTATTTTATGCTGCGTCGAGATAGAACACTTAAAAAAATTAAGAAATAATCACATGTTTTTAACAACAATTTACTAAATAAATTATACCTTATCACCAGTCAGTTGTGCATACAAATGAATGATAATATTCCGCCTCAACAGCTTTAAAGACTAGGAAATTCCCCTGCTACACTCAACATATTGTAGCAATAAAACTACTGTACTATGATTACGACTAATCACCAAATGCTATAAATGTGCATGTGATGGAATTTTGATTATGTCACTAGCAAACGTGCATCGTATAGCAAATATTAATAATGAAAACAAAAAGTTTTACCCAGCAATTAAAATAATTTAATGCTTACTTAACACTTTAACCGAGTAACCGTCGTAGTAAACAAATGCAACAGGCAACATTCACAACATTTGCAACAATGAGAAAGTCAGTCGTCTCAAGTAAACCCTTAAAAAGAAAGAAAATATTGTTTATGGTAGTAGATACAAATAATCAAGCTTGGCGGCTGACGCATAGATGGATTTCTGTACCATTTATGGTATAGGTGCAGGCAGGCAAGCAACAGACAGCTGTGAACACAGACAGAAACTAAAAATGAAAATAAGCACACAAGTAGTGGCAGCAATAATTATTATTACAGTAAGTAACGTCATGACGTAACATAATACAGATAACGTAATGAATTAAATTTTCGAGTTTGAATTGAAAACACTTTTTTAGGCATTGGATTGCGCGAGTGAGTACACCTTTTATTTCTCATATATGGTTGGTTCCTTTATAAATTGCATGTACAGCGGCGCAGCAGATGCATTTTTTTTTTTTCATTGAAAAAACAAACAAACGATTATTTGAATTTTTCACATTACTTAGTGCGTGTTAATATGTTCAGATACCTTGACCTTGCTATTTGTGAATGATGTCTATATTTTACTTGATTTTTAGCGTAATATTAAATGAATTATTAGAGCATAAAAAGCGCGGTATATTTCCACAAGAACGCCGATCGCAAATATTAAATTTAAATTTTTAATTGCAGTTTTTAAATAACCTTAAAAAGAAGAAATTTCAGTTTCACACAAAATAACAAAATCAGATTTAGATTTCCAAGAATCTGTTCCGTCTATGGTGCTTTAGTTCGCTGACACCAAAAATTAGTGTAATTCAAAACTGTACATAGCTGAAATTTTTAGATCTAACAAAATCATATAATCGCCTCGAAAATGATAAATTTTTACTTTCTCAACCATACTTTAATAAAGAAATCATCAAGAAATCGCAAAGGAATTTCTTTATCAAATTAAGAAACCTATGCTGAAACATTTTTTCTTCTCAATTGCAAAAACGTTTAACGTTCAACGCGAAATACCTCTAAAACAAAGCAATTCTTCAGTAAATAGATATCTATAATATACAATAAACAGAGTATTTTATCTATGTAAGTCACCCAAGTCAGCACTCAAAACGCGAATTGCAGAAGCAGGCAACGGATTAACGAAAGATTATAGGGACATTTTTGAACATAATCTCCTTTAATATATTTTCCTTCTTCTTTTTGTTTAAATTTTGATCTTAAGAGACATGATTCGAAATCATGTACAGAAATCTGTACAAAATTTTTACTTTTGAAATTTAAATAAATCGATTAGACATGGTAAAGTTTTATCAAAAATTAGAAATTCACGAGCGCAGTTGTCCTCATTTTATATCTGCGTTCGATTTGATCAAATTGAAACATTGCGGAGACTTAGTTTAATATTTGATTTTTCATAAACAAAAACTTATAAGTTGCCATATCCCGCATTACTTTACTGCATCATAGCTAACTTCCGTTGCAATCTTTCCTACAGTTTTCAGTAGTGTGACATAGCTTGCCGTAATTAGTTTTAATGCATCTTTATTGAAATTTAAAAAGCGGGTCGTCTGTGATGCTGCATAAAATGTGTGTGTGTGCCTTACACTTACATACAATAATTCTTTGTCTGCATCCATTTTGCGTCCGTTCCGCCTCAGAATACTTTTTACACTTCCCTACACTACCCAACCTCAACTTGCCCTTACACACAAACAGTAGCAACAGCAACAGCATCAGCAGCAACATATTCTGTCGCATTGCGCAGCATTTTTCCAATGGAATTATTAATGTGACAGTTTTACATTTTCCATGCCTAGTTGGCTGTTGATTATTTCGTATGTTTATTTGTTTGTCAAACGATGAGTCTGTCTGCTTGTCTGAACTATCGAATAGTCAGGCTTACGGTCAGTTGGTTTGTTGATTGGTCTATCAAGCATTTCCCCCTCACCATTCATTTTCAATTAGCAAGCGTTAACAGCTTTTATGTGTAAATTTTGTCAACGCATTTATACCTCTATTTGCCGTTTTCTATGAGCTATTTTTGAATCTGTGATATGCAAATTAAACTCTGGTTCCAACCGGGACAGTTTTGTGTCAAAATATTGAAGTTATATTTGTAATGATTATGTTAAGTTTTAGTATAAAATGATGCCAGATATCAAAGTGATGATATCATTCAAGATGGGTAACTTCAAAGAACAAAGTTATCTCATGCTCGAAATTTTTTGGATATCTTTGCAATGAGCACACATCTTGTTGTGTTTTATGCATCCTTCAGTTTTGAACTGAAACTTCTGAATATTTTTGCTACGGGTTTGCTAAGTGTTCCCAAATTTGCTAAATAACACTTCAAAAGTATTTGAGAAAGGAATGCTGAAAATTTGGCATAAGCTATGGAATTCAAATGTAATAGTTAGTGTAATAGCGCATTATTTGGTTGCAAAGCCACACTCAGAACTGAAACAGTTGGATATCACTGTATTTATATGCAAGTTCGTATTAATCGTGGGCTTAGAGATTCAATATTTTTGATTGTAAAAGCCGATTTTAGGTAATACGTCTCGGCATATTTTATGTTACTCATTTACGACACTGCATCCATCACTACTAGTAATAGCAAATATCCTTACGAACGCCGGAAATTGTGTTGAAAGGTTCGGATTCCTACCACAAAGTAATGAACGTAATAGTGTCAGCTACACCAATATATTTGAGCTCGACCTAAATGATTTCGGCTATCTGCTATTTACCCAGACATACAATTACTGTAGGAGAATGTTTGAAGGCATAAATCATCTCCCAAAATCATTTTCTTATACTAAAATCTACTATAAACTTGTTTTAAATAAAATCTTTTTCTAAATATAACAAGTAGATCTGTAATTTTGGGTTTCTAATATTTTCTACAGTCCTTTTTTTAATATAACAAATTTGCAAAGATAATTAATTTGAAGCAAAAATGGCACAACACTGCAGGCATGCAGCCGTAGGTTGATGTTTATTAGGAAAACTTTAAATGCAAACAACTTCATGTAGGCAACGACAAATACCAATATTTTTTTTCAAATATTTATTAAATTAGAGATGTTGACAGCGACGTATTCAGTTCACAGAGCACAAGACAGCTGAACAATTAAAAACACCATAGACTTATTATATACAATCGTAAGAATACGGCCAAATATTTGCAGATTAAAAATTCTTACTATAATTCGAGAAATTATAATGCCTCATTATTATTATAGATAGTAATTCTTAAGCTCTCTCAGCATAATATCAGTTCAAAACTTAGTGATCATCTTTTTTTTAGACCATACGTTCAAGATAATTGCCGTTTTCAGCTTTCCAAATTATAGCGTTTAAAAAAATGCTTAGTTTTATGTAAATTGATTTAACGAATGAATAAACTAACGAACAAATAGACTGATTGACGGATACATACTGACGGATGAACGAACAAAGAGGCAACGTCATTGTATGTACTATAGAGTTTTAGCAATCGTTATGTTGAACTTAAATTAATAAATAGTTGCATGACGCTGAAAGTCTCAATTAATATTAATATTTCATCATTTGAAAACTTGCATAATAACGTCAGAGTCGTCAGGCGTTCGGTCATTTAGTAGAGAAAGAAAGTTGTTGCTACTACTGCTGCTTGATGCTGCTGTGGCAAATGTGGAGCAGCAATATTTTAAATTTTGCATTCGTGCAAAGTGTTAGCGCAATAATGGTGAACCCGCTTTAAAGGAAATTGTAAACTTGTGTACTGGTAAAACGAAGAGGAAGCAAAATCCAGCCAAGACATAGGCAGGAAGACAAAGTAGAGCAGCAGAAGTAGTAGCTCTATATGTTGTGCGTTGAATAGAGTTGGGTTACTAAAATATTTATAGCACGAAGTATCGATAATATCAATGAATGTAATGAATAATTGATTTATTACATCAATGCTGTATTCGTAACTTACGCTAACTTTAAGAGTGAAGATTTTAAAAGTACTCATTCAAGTATTAAGCGTTCTAGAGAATTATTGTTTAGTTAGGTATATACAGTCGACGGGCGTAAGGACGAACACTCGGTTTGACGAATTACCAATGTAACGGACGCACATTTTCCTGGTTGACGTGGCAGGTAAAGACCGACTTCGGATTCGAAAATAAGCAACCCAAATTCAAATGGAAATGTTTTTTTCTTTACCTCGCTTAATTAATGGACGTCCCCTTAAGGGGCCGTTCAAGTATTACGTAACGCACTTAGGGGGAGGGTTCGAACAACGCATTACGCTGCGAGTTAAAAATCTGTTTTATTTATAACTATCGCAAACGCGACTAAAACATATCAAAAGTCGCTAATATGACTTTCCGGTTCATTGCGTAACATAATTGTGACTTTTAGGTAAACATGGTCACTTGGGTGCTACCGTAATCTTTAAGAAGAGGGGGTGGGGGCTTAAAAATACTTGAACGGCCCCTAACTTGATTTAGCGGAACACCCTGTATAGTTATAGAAAAACGTCCTACTAATATTTATTTTTTTGTATTGTAAATGTTAGACTGTGCTCATTACTTTTAAAATGTTCCTTTTTTCGAATTTTTTTTTAATTTTAAAACTTCTTTGCCTAAGCTGCAGTCAAAAAGCTATTTCACCACTTTATCGCAAAATCTAGCAACCAAAAGTTAGTGACCCTTTTGTGGTTTGTAAGTCATGATTGTCGGTTGTATTGCATTCATTGGCCAAAAGTTTGAAATAAAACTCGAAATAAAAGTGGCGACGCAATCACTCAAGCAATGAAACTTTGCCAGCTGTTGCCTGTTTGTGAGTTTATACATACTCTTTTAACTATTTTCGTTTCCTCTTTGTCTCGTGCTTCGAAATGAGAATTTCAAAAGTTTTCTTTATTAGCCCATTAATTACCAGCAACTTAAGCCTAAAAAATATTAATAATCTGATATTTCCAAAGCAATGGGCGTGCAGCGGTAAAAAAAGTGTGTAACGGATTTCAAATCGACACTCTTTATTTAAGACGATTGGCAGCGTTCAAACGCTGTGTGCTAGCATACAAACGAACTTTTGATTTTACAAGCAAATGCAGCATCAAAGGGGTTAAGTGCATAGGACCAGAACCAACACAAATGAAATAAATGCAAAATTATAAATTCCATACTACTTGAGACAGACAGAAAAAGTCACATAAACAGACAAATGAATAAACACAAAGAATGGAAAGTCTTCAGCTAAGAAATCGCTTGCTTTGTCTTCATAAAATGTAAATTTTTGTACTTTTTTATTAGCTAGTTATTGCTTTTGTTTTGTATTTTAACCCACTTTGACATCAGATGCCCCTTAGGAGGCACATGTATGCAAGATTATTTATATGTTGGTTCTCTTTAAACGCTGCCGTCGCCTTATGTCCGTGGTTTTGTTTACCAAAATGATTCATTGTCAATCGCCAAAGGAAACACAAAATATTAAAACAGTGACACAAAAAATCAGGTTTAACTATATATGCAATTGCAAGCAATTGGAACAAAAGGAAAAACACTCAAAGAAGTTTTGTCAGCAAGTGAATCATGAAAAGCGGGTACAAAGGGCAATAACGAATCAGCCAAAATTTAAGCGTAAGTGCAAAATATTCTTGTATATTTAGGCCAAAATGTGATTCCTCCATTGAAATATTTTATTACTGTTTTATTTTTATTTTTAAAGAGTAATTAAGTGAGTTTTAGGTTTCACGTTATATTTTAACAAGAGGTCTTGAGCAAGTAGGTTGTAAATAATTTATTTAAAAAACTCTCGCAGCGCAAGCTATTAAATTGTTATTTGCTTTTACTTACTTTTAAACAGCCCTGCAAAATAATTACGTTAATTATTCAGTTCATTATTATAAATATTTCACGGATGGAAGCTTATTATGCTTTCAATTACTTTAGAGACCCTATGTGTTCCATTTCTTTTTTTTTGTCATTAAGAAATAATAGTTAATACAGGATTCGTCAATCATTTAAGAAAATACCTTAAGCTAAATAGTTCTTTTCGGAAATGTACTGCAATAAAAACAAAATCTTATGCAACACTTCCAATATTTTGTCAAAATAGTTTGATATAAAAAATAATACAAAACAAATATCATATCGAATATTAAATATTAAGTGATCGATCACTCTGTCATTGTCATTGATTTCTAGCCATACAATCAAAAATCTTCAAGTATTTCCATCGCGCGTTCTACGTACAAAAAAGGGACGAGTATCAAGAAGGTAATCAATAACAACTATTTTTAGTCGTCCGCATTGTTTGTTTTCAAAAAATTATGTATTGCAATGAATTTACAAACTATTAAAATTAATAATGTTCAGCACTGTACAGTGATCTAGGACTGTTCGGGTCTCCGAATGTATGAGGATTGAGCAACATTAGTTTGGTACAATTCTTTTGGAAGTATAAATCTATGTATTTTTAAAGTGATTTGATTGCTGGTGGTACTACTGTTAAACTTCATTTTTTAACTCTAAAGGAATCTTTGCTAGCACTTGACAACTCCTCTTTTTCATTACTGCCAGTTACTGGAAGAAAACCGAATATCAATGCAGTCCATTTTTTTTCTATTATATGTACATATTTACCTTTTTATTATTAAATTTCTTATAATAATATTAATTAACGGTACGGATTATAGCGATATAAAATCAAAATAATTCGATTGATCATACACATGATAAGATTTATCGCTTAACTTGGTTAAATTTTGAACTTAGATCAGTTTGACGATAGAGAGCAGAAAACCAAAATGCTGATATCGTAGCAGAGTCGAGACGAGAATCGTCAACGGCTTACAGTATAAGGGCGACTATATGTAGTTAACTCAATCCTAGGAATTCTTAGTAGAGAAAATTTAATAGGCTATGAGTATAAATATATACAAAAATCACTTTTTTGTGAGTAGTTACACCAACAATGTTGATTTTAAAGAGCCATTTATGCGCTGACTTACTTTAAACAAAACAATTTTTTCTTCATCTCAAAAATACTTTTAAAATCAGTTTTTTAATATAATCTATTCATTTAAAGTTTTATGTTCGTACGTACATACATATCGCACACATTCTGCTAAAGAGGCACAACTCAAAATTTATCATTTTCGAGTTTTCGCGTTAAAACTGTTCATTATATATGTACATATCTACCAGCACAAAAGAGATGAGTTAATTGTTTGCTGTACTTTGCTGATTTATGTCTTTCTTCATGTTGCAATAGAAATTAGGCAGCAAGATGCTAAAATGTCCTATTTTTAGTTGTGTCGCAGAGTTAAAGCTGTTGTGATCGCTACGATCAAACCATATTCTGTTAGTAACTTCTTATAAATAATTCACACTTTATTTCTGATAAATAAGTAGTTCACGAGCTCCAAAATAGTTTTTTGCGTTTTCTAAAAATTTCAAAATATGTATTGAGTTGTGCCTCTTTAGTAGAATGTGTGCGATATATCTTCTGAAAGTAATCAATTTTAGTTTTTTAGCGCGCATGTATCATAAGAATGTTTACATGTTCCATAACAAAAAGATGCATTGATTAAAAAAGAACAAAAACAAATAAAACTTAGTAACTATACATATTTTCATAACTAAAATAACAAAAAATAAAAAGAAGATCCACAGTCAAAAGATTACAATGGAAGTTGTTGACGTCAAGACACTGTTTTTCATCCTCTCCCAACGAACGTGTGTTGAAAGATGTATGCAAAGAAAAAATAGACATCAAGAGATAGTTGGTGAGAGGAAGAAGACGATTTCCAAGTCATCAAAAACGTTAAACAGATGATTCATAAATTACAGCAAGAAACAACAATAAAAACAACTATTACTTGATATACCATAATAGAAGGGGGAGAAAAACAAAAGATCAACAAGATCAGATACAGTTAAAAAAAAACATAGGAAAAGCTTCAGAATAGCAAGAACAAAAAAGTTACAGAGTGCATGCAAAGCAACAAGTGCAATCAACAACATGGAGTAAACGACCGCCCGGCCGATAAAGCGACCACTTGTAAGTTAATAAAGTTCAATTGAATTTAAACCAAGTGCATAAAAAGGTCAAGTAATTCCAGTGCATACAAGTAAAAGAAGCACAAGAATAATTTCAAAATTTAAATAAAGTTTTTTTTAATTGGTGGAAAAAAAGCGAGCGACAAATTGCACTTGTGATGTCAAAAACTTAATGAAAAAGATGAAAGTTTAAAGCCGCTGCTAACGTTAAGTGACAGATCACAGGAAATACTAAAGATTAAAATCAAGGCGGAAAGTTATATAGAAAAGAAAAGGAAAATAAACTTAAAAATACAAGAAACACATGAGAACATTTTGACCCATTTTTATTGAGTACGATGTTTTGCTGAAATCTATGTTAGGTAGATCTTGTTCGTTAAAATGTGAATAAAGACAAAGTTAAGTTACTAATTTCGAACACAATATAAATAAATTTTTACTAATTACGTTGCTTATTTCAAAAGATTTGCGCATTTTTAAATACAAATCTATTCGAAAATTCCAAGTGTACAAACGAGGCTTAATTTATTTATTCACGCAAACAAGAATAGCAGTATCAAAATAAAACTACAAGAGTATGCTATATACCTACTAGCAATCCATAACTAACACATGCAAAACTTTTGCATATCTACTTATAGTAATAAAAATAAAATTAATAAGCTTTCAAGGACGGTCAACGAAACATGTAGCAAAAATATAAAAAAAGAAACAATAAAAATGTAAACAAAAAAACTCGCATTCGAATATTCAACGACTAAGAGCTAAAGTGGCCCTATTTCATCACCCACGTTCTCAACCACATCTTAGACTTAGTACTAACTACTACAGCATGGCAATCAAAAAATTAATTTCAATTTCCGGTATGCAAATTAAAATGATTCACTTTTGTATAAATAGAAGAAGTACAAAACGAATTCTATAATTGACCGGCAGGTCAACCATCTTGCGACGCTGCTTTATGTACAAAATATTTCACTGTAAAATGCAAAACAAAATTTGATAATTTGGAAAGAACTTTAAATAGCATTGCTTGAATGAACTTAAAATATTTGAACTTGTTTTGAAGTGTACAGAGGATGATTGAAGATTTTCTTTTTTACAACAAACGAGCAGCTTTATTATATCATTTCGCTTTTTCTTAATGTACCAAATTATGCAATTTTTCTTAACATACAAAATAAAACGAAAGCCTAGTTATGACTTTTTTTTTAGAATAAAAAATTGACTATTTTAGGTATGTCCGTAGAATAATAATAATCGTCCACATGAGCATATTAAAAATTTACTTTGCATTTATTTTTCTTTTAGTTTTCGTTTTTTTAAAAAGCCTTTAGAAACCATTATTACATTCTTGCACATTTCAGTTGAATATTTGGTTAACTATACATATTCTTAGTAAAAGTTAAATTGTTCTCAGCGAGAGAGTTGAATAAAAAGTACAGTAATAAGAATTAGTTAAGAAAGCAATGTTATCCGAGTTCAAAGGTAAATGAATTTAATTTTTTTTCAACTTCTAATTTATTTTAAATATTTTCTGTTTTGGCTTAACTAAATACAACTCGACCGATTTGATATCTATGGATAATAACGTTGTAGAATATTAAACTAAGTACCAATAAAATGATACTCATATGTACAATTTGATAACTATTAGGGTCTCCAAATATTTTACTTTCTAATTTCTGCATATCTTCAAAAATTTTATTTAATTTTTGTCAACTGCTATTTGACAATTTTAACTCAAAAAATTTTTTTAGTTTAAATTCGCAACAACCTTTTGGAGAGGAAGTGATAAACTGTTTGTTTCTTTAATTTTTGCGCTTTCATTTGTGGTGCGTAAAGAAGATTCAGATGAGTATTGGAACACAGTGATCGATCAGTTCCAAAAAGTTTTGAGAAAAAAATAATTCTAGCTTAGTCGAGATTTAACAGACCCTCAAAAAAAAGTATTGTAATTAATACAAAAAATTTTTAGCATTTTAAGGAAAAAATATTTTATTTTGGAAAGGCCGGTAACTGCTTGTTTTGAACTAGGCAACCCTGTCAAAAACTTTATTGTAAAAAAGGTTTAATAACTAATTTTAAGTCAGAGGCACATGGTATACCAATGGAAAAAAAGTACTTAAGCACTATGTTAAGCATTTTTTGAAAAAAAAGTTCAAAATTTGAGAAAATTCGTACAATCTCCAGAACTGTTTGAATGTTTGTATGACCCATATTTTGCGAAATCGATTCAGTGGTTTCCAACATACTTATAAAGTTTTATATCTGCAACTCTTAATTGCTATACTCCAAGACTAGGTCCGTCATTTGTATTTATACAAAGCGAAAAGATCGCCGATGTAAGACGAAATCCAAACTATGCACATAAGCACAAATTGCACTCACTTTAAAGTGCACTATCCCAGAAAAACACGTATGTATGTCAGATGCTTTGATGCATACAACTAGTACTGACGCTATGTCTGTCGATGACACGAATAACTAGAGGTTTGATTAACTTGTTTTGGTCTGATTTAAAATTAAATTATATACATACGTAAAATTAACTGCATGTTTGTGTTTCATATTGTTAAGGTTTTAGGTATTTCACAGATAATATACTGCTTTTTGCCGATCCAGAATCTTAGCTTATTTTGACACCTAAGGCAGAACTTTAAAGAAATAAGACTCACTCAGAATAGCTGCTGCTATGAAGAGCTAAACACAGTTGGGACGTGCAATACCGTCCAGATATATCCTATACGGTAGTAGTGAGAACAAAATTGACACTAGAAAATTTATCGCAGAGAAATAGAACAAATTCTATTTTTTGGTGCGATTTGACACAACACGTCCCAACTGTGTTTAGCTTCTAATAGTTGTACAATTGTATTTGAGCATTTACAAATCAGGTGTCAGATAATAGTTATACAATGTTCCCACTTTATTTTTTTTACTGCAGATATTTTAATTTTTATGTAAAATAAAATCCATTTGTTCTATGTACTATCAATTCAATTTTGTCAAGATGTTGAATGAAAAATTTCCAAGCGTATGTTGATAAAAAAATAATGTTCCACAACACTGTAGCGTGATCCAAAATATTTTCGTCGATTTCGCCAATAAAATCTAAACGATAACTAAATCGATACATATTTTTGCAACATTCCTAATAGAGATGCGCGCTGCTTCTTTAAATTTGCGCATGCGAAACTGTTAACGAGATCGTGAGTAAGCTGAGTGAACTGTTGAATTTTAATTGTGGACGAAGCCACAGCGTATACATATGTAGGTCTCGCTCTAACGTGCATAAGTTAAGGTCAATGAAAAACCTGATCCTACAGAGCCAGTTAGTTTGGTTTTGGTTTTGTTATTAATTTTTACAAATTGAAATCGGTAATTAAGTTTAAATTTACTCACTTTGTCCAAGCACTTTAATTCCTCTATAGGATAAACAACTTTTTGGCAACGCGCGCAAGTTTTATTCATTTTGTTGGGTTGTCGTCGTTGCGGCTTCCGTTGAATTTTCTTATTGCTGCTGTTGGTAACTTAATGATCTGTGTAAAAATGTTCCTTGTTTTTGAACCTTTTTTACGGTACGCCGCTGCCCAACACTTTTCTACAAAATTTCAATTAAATTTTTGCAGAATTTTTCTTTTTTTTTTCAACAATAACTACAAATTTTGATTAAATTATCATTTCAAATTTTGCTTGAATAATTATTTATGTTTTTCACTTGAACAAAATAAAACCAACACCTTGCAAATACACAAAAATTCAATAAGAAAATTCCAGGCTTGAATTTAAATATTATTTTTCTTTTATTTTGACAACTTTAATTTTTTGTTGGCGCTTTCTGTATGTGTGACACGATCAACGTGAATAGAGTAGCGAAAAGCTGTGTAAAATTACAAAAACAAAACCAACATTGCGCACAAGACTACTTCTTATGTTAACGTTAACTTTTTCTTTGTTTCCCTCGTTACTTTATTTATAAAATTCAATTTGATTTCAAAAATAAACACTTTAATGTACACGACAAAAAGTAGAATAAAGACTACAATCCACGAGTGTTCAACAACGAATGAATGAAGAGTGGCGCAAGAGAAAAACTGGAGCTGTTGGCGCTTGTTGGAGAACACCATTGGAGCAAGTGCGGTTGCCAAATGCAATTATGTGTGTGCATAATATGGAAGCATTTACGATACGTGCGAAAGAGTATAACATATTCTTTATTGTGAGGTCACAATTATTTCATTCACAATTATAGAGTGTCCCGCAACTTTTCACAACTATTTTCTTGTGTAACAGTGGAGTGACAGCTTCATGAGAAAAATGTGCAATGATAAGCAAGTAGATATGCACTCCTAATAATGTGATGTGCATTTAATTCATTTCATAATAAGCATATTGTAATAGGGCCCATACACGTTCGGATTTTTCATCAGACCTGTCAAAATCTGATGAAAAATCGAACGTCTGAGGGCAAGTCGTACGAAAAAATCCTACCATATGACGTGAACGTACGACTCGGTCCTACGGTAGACAGTATGAAAAATCTGAACGTGTATGGGTCTTATAAGAAAAAGAAGAACTCACATATCTTAATTATTTTTGATTGCAGTAGTGCCGAAATATTTCTTATCCCAAAAAAATAAACGTGCGTTCCAATGCGCCTTGAAAAAACGCTCGCGTGAACCGAGCGTTATTGGTTTTCCGTAAATCTGACATTCATTTACCAAATACAATATGCAGAGTTTTTAAAGTGACACTTCTTTAGCGAGGATGTGATTTGAAAATTAGGTGTGTATAATAAAACGCAAAACGTGACATAATTTTTTTAAGTCGGCTTCGAGATCGTTTAACCAATGCTTAGATATAAGCGTGGACAGATTTCCTATTTTTTAAGCACTGGTCAACTTTAACCGATCTCGAAGCTGATAGTTTTTAACTATTCTAGATTCAGTCATTTTTTATTATTTTAATAAAAATTTTCGTCTCATTCTATAACAGTTGAGTTTTTAAAGGTTTCACGTGTGAGCTGCACATATGATTGAAAAATTTCCAAAATTGTTGAATGTGAATTTGCTTTGAAAAATTCGGATTTCACGGATAAATTAAACCTACAAATTCTTTCTAAATAGACGGAATAAAATATTTTTTTTGGGGTTTTCATCTTGGTTCGTTACTGCTAAGAAAATTTCCCCAGTCTTTCCAGAAAATTTAAAATTCTTAGAAAAACTTGAACTTAGTTAAAGATTTTCCTAAATTTTATTTAAACCCCACCTTTGTAGAACCTAATATCTCACCTTGGTTTTGAGGTGAGATTAGAGTTAGTGGAAGCTGAGCTGTGCATTCCATCATTCATGACATTCAGTTTCATTCATGTTTCATGTAGTTCACTTAAATCAACCCCTAAATCAAGTTACAGCCCATTTTTACTTGCAATGTGTGTGCTGGGTTACAGATAATCTTAGAAAGGAGTAGATAATATTTTTTACAAAATTTATTACTTTACACACGTTGAATTCCTTTTGAGTTAGTAGTTTCAACCATATATATAATTTTTTTATTCTTTTGATATCTATGCGACCGACACATTATATAACCACAACACTTACTTGTTATAAAATTTACTCCATTTTACTGCCAAAACTACACTTTAAGAGACAGAAATGTAAACACACAACACTCGCAATATCCTTTACGTATCCTTTTCGTCATCGAATTTTCAAAGATATTACGGAAAATGGAATACTATTCATTCGTTGCTGAACAATCGACATTCAACATTGTAAAATCTTTAATATGAAATCTAAAAGTTTAAACCAAAATGTTATAACTTGGTGTAAGCTCTAATTAGAATAAATCAAAAGCATATAGTGTTTCAAATCAAATAAATAATTAAAACCAAAGCCAGCGAAAACGAAAACGAAAATACCAAAAATTAGCCGATGAAAATTGAAATTTGAGTTTTATAATTATAATGCCAAAAATATTGAACAAAAATTAAAAATCAGAAAACTTGTGCATTGTTAAAAGTGACCATAAATCAGTTATCGAGTCTAGGTCTCAAAGGCCCTGCATCATATTTTGTGAAAAATCAATAAACCTTTCTCTACGCCGGTGTAGCAGCACCCTATCGACCGAAAAGCAAAACATATAAAACATAATTTACTACCAATAATCGTATATTCAATTGTCGAGTAATTTGGTTTGTTTTAACTTAAAGGAAAGCACTTCGAGTAATATAAGAGAGCAATCAAAGTTCGACAAAAAAGTTATATTGCAAGCTTATTGCATTAATTAGTTCAGATTATTTAAAATATTTGGTGATAAATAAAAGTTATAGAAATAGTTATGCAAAAAAATGTGGCTACTGCAATGCGTCGAAAAATTTATTATTCCTTTTGCTGTGATAAATTCTATTTATCGTATTAAAAAAACAAAAAAAGTTAGAAAAATTGAATAATCAGCACCTAATATAATAAGCATATAAAAACCAGCCTATAGTTTGAAAATAAGCGAATGACAAGAAATCTTTGGAAGCATGCAAACCTTAAGGAAAAAAACTAGCCCTTGCAAGTGTAAGTAGAAAGTTGTATAACTAAGTGTAATTTGAAAAAGATTTTGTTTCTAAAAAAGATAAATTGGGTGTTGCGAACCAAAATGGAATATCTGATAAAATCAATAAACAAATTCCAACTTTGATGTGAAGTAGACAAAAAATTCAATAACTAAAAGAATCAGAGCGTTGATTAACTCTTGGTTACCTGCATGCCGTACCTCGCACCTATCAAGAGGCCCCATGGTGGGTTTATACTAAGTTAGAAATTGAAAAGTTCTATATCTTTTTTTTGGATAATCACGGTGTATTATTTGCTTGTGTAACAGTAAGCGTTTTTGCTCATCAATTTGAAAACTGTGGGAATGGAAACAGTTGCAATAAAAAAATTCTTAAGAACGTGTACAAAAACGACGTTCGTTTGCCACGGCCCTGAATACAGAAATTAAAAAAAAACAATTTTTTTGTTTGGTTTTCACTATATCATATTCATTGGCAAATATTGTATGTATATTTAAAGAAACGGGCGTCGTTTATGACCACTGATTGCATACATTTTTTTATAAAATAATACAATCTTAAAGGTAATTTTATGAATTGTAACTATTGGCTCAGAACTACTGTGTCCTACAAAATCGATTTGAATTTCTTTAGGACTACCTCGTTGTGATTGAAAATGGGCGAAATTGGTTCACGGAAACGCCTACCACCCATACAAGTAAAACATTTAAAACGCTATATTGAGGGAGTTATTTGATGTAATGTGATCAAATTTCTCAAATATTCTTAGAAAATCATAGGCAAGCTCTGACAAAAAGTCGGCAAATTTCGATGAGAGAGCCTGTCACTTCTCATGCAGGCGAAATTTTTAAAACGCTATACTGCGAGAATTATTTAAGGTGATGGAACGAAATTTCACACAGAAGCAAGAAATAGTTCAGTCTAGCATCAAACAAAAATTTTGCGTGTTTCAAGAGAGGTTGTGGCACCTCCCACACAAACAAAAAACTTCAAAACGCAATGCTGAGGGAACTATTCGAGGCAATGAACTCAAACAATTGGAATGATTCGGAAAAGCTCTGGACAAGAACTATACGAATTTTTAAAAGTAGGCGTGGCATCTTTTTATGTAAACAAAAACTTTAAAACGCTATCTGAGAGTTTTTTAAGATGATGAAACTAAATTTCACATGGACACAAGAAAAGACTCAGACTAGCATCAAACAAAAACTGAATTTCGACAAGAGGGCGTGGAACCTTCCATACATAGCATAAGCTTCAAAACGATGCACAGAGTCTCTGTTTGAGTTCTGCTAGAGTTACCCGTTGTTAGCAGAATGGCTGACACTGGTGCATTTCAGTTCGCATACAAATTTTAACAGTTTATATACGCCATATACGCTTTTATCGACATATGTATGAATGTACGCCTTATACGTCATGCATGAATACCATTATTATTTATTTAACGATCTATGGAAGTAGCCTTGCCAATTTTATTCAAACTAACATAAAATTTTACAGACATTGTATAATCTGTGTATGTTTATTAAAGTTTGCCATTACGTAATATCGCTTGTAAATTGTGGAAATTTACTTAAATTTCAATTTTAAACTGACTCAAAACTCTCTTAATTTTTTGTAATATCATGGAATTATCTCAGCAGCAGTGTTGGCACAGACGGTACTTTAGTACCAAAATTGATATTATTCTTATATGTAGTACCATGGTACGGTTCTCCAGAATCCCATCTATTTTCGTACAATTTTTTATTGCTTCAAAATCTATGTGGCATATAGGAGGAAAGACAAATTCAATATGTATTACCAATTTCGAAATTTATCTTGTCACTATGATATAAGATAATATGCGAAATTTATCAATAACCGATTTTTGGAGGAAGGTTGATTTTTAGTTTTCATGAGCATCTGTTTCCAAACGTTTCAGTATTAGTTTTTAAGTTTATATATATATACATAAGGCTGAATTTGAAAAATAATGTGTTCATTTGTGTTAAACTTATTAACGTATTGTACTTATATTTTTCTTCTATATCCGATATTTGATACTATTTTTATGATTTTGGTACTTTTTCTGCCAGGCTTTGATACCTTTTCAAATATGCACATGCCAACACTGCTCAGCAAAATGGAAACATTGTTTGTTTGACATTTGTGTATTGTTGAAATTAAAAACTATTTTCCATTTTTATTTGCTGGAGATGAATTGTGACGCAAGAGTTGCAGTGATAGAAATATTGCAGTTGCAATTGATTTAAAGTGTTGCAAATTGATTTATTTAGTGTTGCAAATACAAATAAGGCAGAAACATAAAATAAAAGTGGTAAACCATCGAAATCAGTGAAACCAAGGAAAACAACCTGGGGAAAATAACAGAATGTGAAAAACAAATTTAATTGCAAAATAAGTCACGGATAACAAGTTCTAGAAAAACAGGAGCGCTAGCACTCTACGCACAAATTTTATTTATTTTTATTTCGAAAGCAGAAGAAAATAGTTAAATAAGAAAAGTAGCAAGTAAACAAAGCAACTGAGATAACAGCGACATCGGTAACTTGGCACCAGGCACCAGCCCAACAACAGCAAAAACGACAGGTCGCAGCCTTCTCGTAGAAACGCAGGTGTTTTTTATTTATTAACTAACTTTAAAATGCTGTGGCTTCATTAGATGCGACGTTGAAGAGATAAGCTGGTTGCCTTGTAAAATCTGGCATATCTCTTCACTTCCAAAATAGTGGAATACTGGAGCAGGGGCAAGTGCGGCATTGGAGGCTGCGACTACACTATCGTCATTGCGTCGTCACACATCAGATAAATTGAACAAAATAGCGAAAAGAAAGAATACAAAGAAGCTGCAGTAAATTTTGTCGTTTATTTGTATAGTAAAGAATATAATGAGGGTTGTGGAGCAACGACGACGGCGGCATTCAATTAAATTAGCTGCGACCGTGGCGACAGTGATAGTAGAAGCGGCAGTTAATTAACAATTTAATCGTTTAATGATATAGAAATAATAACCAGACAATGGTTAAATCACTGGTTTCCAAATTATCATCAGCATCGTCAAATCTTTCGATTGCATCAACAATATCATCGGTGACTGCATCAGTTGTAAATCATGGTGGGCCACAAGATTCCAGTTTAATAAAACGTTAGAATAAAAAACTTAATATTATGTCTAGATTAATCGAGTCAGAAAAATCTCGTATTTTTAAATGGTTCAATTGCTTTTATAATCGAAAAATAGGTCAAAACTTGACAAAAACCATGTTCGATTTTCTTTGTTTACGTTTTTGGAACCGATCATAATTTAATATGATTTTTTACTGAGCCTCCTGTTCAGTACTGTTAGTGTTTTCTCTTTATACGCAATTGCTTTTGTAACTCTTTGCATATAACACATTTCTTGACATTGGACTTTTCTTCTTGTTTGATTTAATACTGCAATAATATACACTGAATTTTTTGTCCAAAACGAAAAATCGGCTTATGATTACTTTATAGAGCTACAAATGCATGTCCTAAGGTATAGAAATATGGAAGTCGCTTTCTCTATCCCGTGCGAGTAATTTTCAATTTTATAGCGACGTGATGTAAGCGATTACCTGGTTTGGTAAACTGCTCGACTATTTCCAAATATTTTGTCCTAGACGGTGAACACATGTCGGTTTATTACTAGACAACTTGGTTTTGTCCTCGTTAATCGCAAGACAAACTCGTTTCGCTACATCTTCAATATCAATAAAGGTTTCACAGAGAGATCGCTAATAATGAGCGATGATGTCAGTATCATCTGCATACAACATACTAGTTTACTTTGTTTTGTAAAGAAAATTTTGCGAACTTTACTTACTAGCATTCAAAACAATGAATTTTGTCCAAAAATGATATGACTTTTTATACATATGTTCATTGAGGAAATATTGTCTAATATTCTATATTTTGTCATATTTTTTTATAGATCGGAATGATCCTGGACGATTTTTTGGCGATGGCGTTCAATTTAAAGCAAAGCTCATTGGCATCCTTGAAGTTGGTGAGGCTCGTGGCGACCGCATGTGCCAGGAAGCTTTGCAGGATTTGAAAATGGCTATACGTGCTGCTGGCGAACACAAGCAGCGTATAACAATTCATGTCACCATCGATGGCCTGCGTTTACGTGATGAGAAAACAGGAGATTCATTGTATCATCATCCTGTCCATAAGATATCCTTTATTGCACAGGATATGACAGATTCGCGTGCATTTGGTTACATATTTGGTTCGCCAGATAGTGGACATAGATTTTTTGGTATAAAGACTGATAAAGCCGCAAGTCAGGTGAGCATCAAAAATAAAATTTTTTAAATTATTACTCAACTCAGTAAAAATGTTCGTTTTATTTAAGGTTGTTCTTGCCATGCGAGATCTTTTTCAAGTCGTATTCGAACTTAAAAAAAAGGAAATTGAGTTGGCACGTCAACAGATTCAATCAAAATCGATACATGAACATCATTCCCTGTCTTCGTTGGTTTCACTGAAAGCTACTACAGTTGGTGCTAGTGGCCACAACGATTTAAGTGGTAGCGCTGGTCCAAGTTCATTGTCGATGCTTAGCAGCTTGAACGCAAGTGCAACTGGAAATAGTCTTAAAATGGGTTATAATATCGGTGATGGAAAACACAATTTCAATAATGTTAAAGAGGTAAAATTTATTTTTTCTAAATTGATTAATAAGTCGAATCGGATGACTTCTTAAGTTGATTAAAAAAAAGTCTAAAGCTTAATTACACTTTTTTATTTGCACTTAGGACACCTATAAAAGAGCCTAATTTACAAGTTCCTATCATGTTTAGGTCCACTATTAATGTCTTATGTCGACTTGTTATCAATTTTGGTTATGAAATATGATCAAAAGTCATAAAAATACTTCAACGAAAATTGTTTATAATTTTAAATTTCAACTTAAGGTAATATAATTTTGTCATTTTTCAAAAGTTCCTTATTCCGCTTAAACTAAATCATCAAGTCCATATTTTTTACAAATTGTATATAAGTAAAGGTTTTTAAAATGTTTAAGGAAACAATATTATATAAATAGATCAATGAGCTAGGATCCGGGCTTACGATTTTTATTCGATTATGTTTTGTATGACACTTCAATTACTGACTCCGAAAACTTCTTTTACCTGTTTTGAAAAACATCTCATATTGATACTCGTATAAAAATACAAGTATTTAAAATGAATAATTTTTTATGTAAATTCGAAGCAATCTTAAGCTTCGATTACATGTAATATTTTAAGTATAAAGTAATCTTTGAAAAGGAATTCATGTTTTACTCGCTTTATGCTCTAAAAATAAAAAATGAAACAGATTAAAAATGTTGTTCCTTATGAGTAGAAAACTAATACCACTAATTACCCTAAAATAATTTCTTAGATGTCACCTGAATCTGTTGCTGATCTTGTGGACTTGGAGCAAGAGCTGAGCTCAATACAACGTGGCATTACACAAATGGAACGAATTACACCAAGTGATTCTACACCAACTTTGGGTCGCAGTAGCAATAAAACTGGTGGCAATGATGAGGATCCTTTTGGTGATTCATTTACAAAGTTTCCAGTATGTAAAAATTACTTTTTCATCTTAGACTCAACTTAAATTTGATACTCTAATTATTTTGCAGACATACAATCTCTTACCGCCTCCGGAATCGTCACGTTCGCGTTCTAAACCAATTAAAACGAGCGATAGTAATGCAACAACAACAACAACTGTTAACAATACAAATGTTTCAACAGTGACATCTTTAATATCTACAGCACCAATTGCATCTAATTCACCTTTGAATATACACCAAGAAGACGATGATAGTTGGCTAAAAGAGTTAGATCAACAAAGCGACGTATTTGACACTTCTAAAACTGGTTTGGTAGGCTTAGGAGTTGGCATGTCTATAGCGCCATTAGCTCCAAGAGAATCGAGTTCAACACCAACAAATCAATTGGTACCCGGAACAAATTATGATCTACCAGTAACTTCCGTTGGATGCGCTGCTGCAATATCTGCTTCAGCGACTCTTACAACATTTAATAGTGAAGCTTCAACAAGTTCCGGAATAGCACAGGGTGAACTGGCACTAATGTCTTCATTGGCAAATGCTGTTAAATCAGGTATTTTGCTCTTTTTTTTATTTGATAAAATATCTAAATATTTTGTGCTTCACTCATGAGCAAACTTTTGTGTATGTGTATTTACTTTGTGAAATTGTTTAAAATTTTTAAGATCATGATTTATTTTTATTTAGTGAAGTTAAGTTGAAACCCAAAAACCATGTATTATTTCTTTGTTCAGTTTGTAAATAAAAATATGACATAATTAACATTCACATTCTAACATTTCTAACAGAACTCATGTTTATATTTTCTTGTTTTGTACATAGCTAATCTATGTGGCAATCCCTTAATTTTTTTAGTTTTTTGTTTTACTTAATGTAAATATCCGTATTTCCGCACAAGTACATATTTCCGAATTTCCATTTACATACATTCTTTTTGTTTAGAAATAAATGGATTTTTTATATTCCATGTCAAACTAAAGATAAATGTTTCTATTTTAAAAAAATAATAATAGTACTTTCAAATTATTTTGTATTATTAAAATTTTTTAAGAATGAAATAGGGGGCTGCTCGTTTCGCTCACCAAACCCCGTCGATATGAAAAACTTATATTCTTAAAAACGTAAAAATTAAAGCAAAAAAGATATTATGACTATTTGAAAAAATAAAAAATCAAAAAAAATTCCGGAAATACGTATACATACATGCAAAATTAAATACTTGAAAAACCAGGATAGAAATACTTTAACCCTTAGTGTGCGGAAATCGGGACATTTGCGTTACACTGCTTTCTTTCAAGTTTTCTTATCTATCTTTTAGTTTTTGTTCCTTTCAGTGACACTTTAATTATAGTGCAGGATCTTTGAAGATTTTCTTATGTCATGCTTTTTCTTTTAGCCTAGGCTGAATTTGAAGGTTCATCTCATCGTTCGGACATAAAATAACCTTAAACAAGAAGTGTCAAAAGTGTTACAAAACTTGACAACCTTTCACAAGTGACTAAATTACTACAGAAAAAGCTAATTAAACTATGATAAAGATTTCATTATAATTTGGCTCTCAGTATTATTTGGGATAATCAATACATTAAAACACTGATTACGGAACTAATGTTCTGTTGACTCAAAACTAATTTTTTCGCTGAGTATCTTTTATACGAGAATACTAGTAAACTAATAAACCGATTTAATTAAAATTTTCATCAATATTAACATATTTAACAATATTAATAATAGTAACAATAATAAGCGGTTGACAGGCGTTAATAGAAACTGATTTGAGTTAGTACTAAAACAATCTACGAAGGTTATATTTTCTTAAACAATAAATTTTACTTGAAAATATGACGTTAAAAAGTCTTTGAAACCTTTTTTCATTCGGACAGACGGAGATGGCTGTCTACATTACGATACAAACGTTTATTCCTTGGGATTACCTGTAGTGCATATTGATTTGAGTGAGATTACAGTTTCACTACGTCCTCGGTACCCTTTTTCTGCTCTAGCGGAAATGCTCAATAAGAAACATGACTGACGTAAGGAAATCATCAGAACCTCACGGATGGCTGATTCAATCGATATTTCTTTTAGTCGTTTATGGTTTTATTTTTTAAACCTATACTTTTTTAGTTTTTAAATCACATTCACATGGCTCCTTTAGCAATTGCATCACTGATTTATGTCTCAATGCTATAGATGCTTTTACAGATCTCGATCCCTTGGGCACAGGTCGCACACGTCCTTATGTCGATAAAAAATACTTTTTCCAAGAGCTTAAAAATCCACCTAAAAAGGTACTTAAAGACTTATCAGGAATATCAGCGACTAGCAACAATAGCACTTCTATAGATTCATCCAATAATATTGAAGGTTTCCTTCAAAAGATGGACATATTCGAGGAGACAACCACTGTTGGTGTGGACAACATTTTGACAACAACATCTACAGCAAAAACCACAAAAGCATTCGATCAATCCTATCAGGAACTACAGGCACAACAGCCGCATCTTCTTCCTTGTACTACTTCATTTACTTCCAATCAAGTTACTACTAACACACTAACAGGTATTATAGGTTCAAGTGCTCAAGAGCTCATTAGCATACCAGTATCAAATACTGCGAAAATCACTTCAACTTGTGCTAATTTTACTAACACCAGCTTAATTAGTAATACTTCTACTACTACCAGCACTATAACTACTAAACCAACAAAATTGCAATTTCCTTCCGTGACTTCTGTGACACTACCTACTAATTTTAATTTAAATAATTACAATTTAGAATCGGGCCCGACTGGAACTGAAACTGGAGGTGACTCTACTACCGGCACTGGTGATCATGTAATGCTACCACGCGACACAGATCCATTTTCTCCAACACGCAAGAAAAGCGATCCTTTCCAAGAAGGTGATATTTTTGCAAATTTGGATCCGTTTGAATTTGAATTTTCTGCTTCGAATGAATCGGCAACAACTACAAGTCATCAGCAATCAAAGCAGCAACGTAGCCCACCTGTTTTAGATGGTGGAACAGCGCGCAAATCATCAACTGACGTTTTCAATGGTCCTTTGCAAGTCAGTTTGCCACCCGAAAGTGGAGCGCAAGCTTCTGCACAGCAGTGGAAACCCTTAAATGAATCTGTTGGAAATAACGTTGCACGTTCGCGTCCAAGTGGTGTTCTCGCACCCGGGCACTTGCAAACGAACGCTTCTTCTGCATTTAAACAACAAACTGTTGATGTTATCTCTAGCATTAGCAACAAAAAAATGCCGCATCTCTTTGGACAAGCAAGATTTTCCAAGCGTGACTCGAATAGCATAAATATGCGCCGTTTGCAGGAAAGCGATTCGTTAAGCGAAAATGAGTCTGCACCGGAACCACCTCCAAGACCCGATTCAGTTTCACATGTTGAACCGCCACCACTACCACCGAAAAAACAATTCTCCGATATTGTCATACGGCCTCGTGGTATGGCTGTTTCGCCAGCAACAATGTCCACAACATCTGCAACTACGACAGCGGTGTCTTCTGCAACTGCAAACCGCTACGAGTTTCTCAACTCAGGCTTGAAATTGTCATCGAATACCCGTGCTGGTAGCGGGGGTACTGATGTTCCACCCATTCCGTTACCTTCCCGTAGGCTGGGTCGATCAGATGGCATGTATCCAGGCCCCGGAAGACCACGCAAACCAGGCCATACTGAGGACGATTACTTGGCACCAATTAACAGCACCTCAGTTGTTTCAGTTACTGCTTCTTCTGGTAGTAGCAGTCTGCCCCTCACAGATGTGCCTCCTCTGTTGCCACCCCCTACCCAAACTTCAACACGTGCACGCACTCAACGTCAGCTATCACTGCAGCAGGGAAAATCGCAAGAAATTTATGAAAATAAAACGGAGATTATTCGCGAACAACAGCGTGCGGAAGAGTCTGCGGGTTTGGTTCCTGCTATTATACCGGATATAACTCTCAGCCAACTGCTTACTTTGGGAATTGATGAGTTGTCCACGAAACTCAATGTGCCTACCAGCAAGCTTAGTACAATGACTTTAGTTGAATTGACATCATACCTCTCAGAATTCTTGGAAAAATCAAAACCACAACAGCAACAGGTGCAGTCCAATAATCAAAAGAACAGAGAAACTGAAGGTACAAAACAATCAGATATGGATGAGCCAGTTATATTTAAAGTTAATTTTGATCAAGAGGCCACATTTGTTGCCAAATTCGATGATAACTTTGGTGAGGTTCAACGTGATGCATTTGTTGCTAATTTTGAGCAGTTCAATGAACAGAGTCAGCAGCATATCACACAAAAAAGTACTGCAAGGGCTACGAGTAGGACACCAGCAGTTCCGCCTGCAGATCGTTATGCTGTTTTTCGTGAGATCATTGATCAGGAAATGCAGCAACGGCAAGAGGATACAGATTTATTGGGCGATATGTTAGTTGATGAGAGTGTTGATACAGATGCTGGTAGCTCAGCAATGGGGTCAACAATTGAATTCACACAAAGTCAGGATATAAATTCTTCTTTTGCAGCACATTTTAGCGATCAATGTGACTTGCTAAGTAAGCCGCTACAGCAGCAAGCACCAACTAGAATTGACACTAAAATCACTGAAGTAGTTGCACAAGCAAAAGATCGTTATGCTGCATTGCGTGATATTATCCTGGTCGAAAATCTTTTCGAAAAGCAACCGATGTCAATTAGTGAACAGCAGTTAGTGCAGCAGCGACATGTTAATCTTATGTCAGTCGATGCAGATTTTCCAGAGTTCGGTGATGAGGACCAAGACCTAAAACAAATAATGGAAAATGATCGAGCAAGCAGTAGTGGTTTCCCGGCAGAAGCTTCTTCCTCAGCTCTAACCGTTGGCGATGACGACGATGAGGAAGATGATGGCATTGCTGAAAGCAGCCTAGATAGCAATGAGAAAGATGATGGTCTTACCAGTGGTGGTGGCAAAAAATTAGCACAAGATCAATATGAAAAATTGTCAACTTCAACACAACAGTTAGACGTCAAAGAAGAAAAATCAGAAAGAAGCAACAATTTGATGACAGCAAAGCAAGATAGTAAATTTCTTACTGTTGCTGGAAGTAGTGCCCTATCCTCATCCAAAGATGATTTAGAAATAGACGATCTTATGCAACGTGCTATTTCCAATCTATCACTAGATAGTCGTGAGCGTTCATCTCCCGCAACAGCACCAATAACAGTGACTTTGACCAGTGATTCAACAACCCGTCCGAAAGATAGTTCACCCGCCTTTGCAACCACAAAGTCACAATTTAACGACGTCAGTACATCACCTATGCCATTGCAAAAATCTCCTGGAACTATGCAACAGCAAAAACAACAAAAGCCGGAGTTTCAAAGAAAGTCTCCCGAAACGTCGTCTATTCCTGCACAACTTACAGCGGTGTCACATCTTATAGATACTGCATCGCGACAAATATCCGTTGATCAGGGTTCCACTGGAAACTCGAAGGAGTCTTGGGCTACATTTGATTCACCAAAGACACAGAGCTATATGTCATCAGGAGCTGAAAAGCATCGTACACATAAAAGAGATCGTCGTTCCAAATCACCGAAAGCAATAACATTACATATACCGCCACCACCGCCATCCAATGCTTCACAAAATGATACCGCTGAGTCACCGTGCTCATCAGATCCACGAGATGAGAGATGGAGTAAGAACGTGCGTCGTTGGCCTAAAACAGATCGACCTGGTGGTGGTGGTGGCGGCAGTAATGCACCACAAACCTCATCGTCTTCACGGGACCTAAGTCCTTGGGATGATGAGCTACCGGATAACTATTCCAAGCAGAGGCGAGGACCTACGTTACAGACTGCAGTTGGACAAGTAGATCATCCACATGCACATGCTGATCGACATGGTTATTATATGCGACATGCTAGGCGTATGAACTCTTGTGATGAAGACTATGAGTAAGTTGCAAAGTAGTCTTTGTGCAGAATTAGAAGAACTTTGTTTGCTATCGTTCTCTTTTATTTTTGTGTGTGAGCACCTTTACTGGCGGGTAGAAGTAATACTGCTGGTTCACTAAAGCCATGTAAATTGCCGCGAATATCGTCTAGCGTTTTCGGTATTTTTTGAAATTATTAGACTTTTCTAAAATAACACTCCTATACTTTTCAATACTAATTGATATTGTTGAACTTGATGTATTTTGCGATGAGTACTATAAAATACTAAAATTGCATCAAAATCGATTTTAAATACTTTAATGTATATATCTACATACGACAGCTTAAATTGATGTCATATTTTTGACCGTATTTTGGCCTGTGGCTGTAAGATGACCTTATGGTAAAATGGACTACGTAATCTGATTCCTCTGTCAAAATTATGTAAAAAAACACTCACGCCGTTAGTGCTGCTCACTCGTTTTTTTTTCCTAAGAGCGAAGTTAAAAAACAAATATGTCACAGAGATTAGAACCTCAACTGTTTATTTATTAAAAATTGTAAATAAATAATAATTTCGTATATTTTAGATACGACGATGTGTTTAGCAAGCGACGTGATCATCGGAAATTTAAGCAAGGTATTTCACGCAGTAGAGATCATTTTGAATTTGGTAAATTTATATTTTAATTGAAACTCAACAAAATTTAATCTGTTTTTCTTCTTTGTTTTCATTAGAATCATCGAATTGGTACCATCATCCACATCATCACACATGGTCTCCACAAGACGAAGAGTCTTCCGTTGGTACTTCATCGCGTGCACGTTCTTTTGATCGTAGCACTTATGAACGCACCACATATGGTCCACCAATATACGATAAACGTGGTATTGCACTTCCACCGGTGGCCACTCATGATCGTCGAAGTGCAGGTAGCGGTTATGACAAACGCAAGTATTATCGCGATTATTTGCGACCAATGTATGATTTTGATGGGTATGTGGAACCACCATCTCAGGAACGTCGTGCACGACGTGACTATGAGAATGTTTATGATGTTGATAGTCGTTCGCCAATGGGGGTTGGTTATAGTAGTAAATCGCGTGCCAGTGAATATATGTATGAACGTGATCGCAAGTCTTTTGATCGTGAAAGTGTTGAGTCTTTTGATAGTGCGACACGTCGGCGACGTAGCTTCGGCAGCGGTGACGTGTATGGCAGCTTGGAAAGTCGAGAAGAGTTTCGTGAGCGTTATATTGGTGTCGGCAGCTTAGATCCCAAAGAAACCACCCGCTCTTTACGAAAAACAGGTCTAAAATCACGAAATGCGCCAGCTGAAATTGATTATGAACAAGATTCTGATGTCAATGATTTTCAACATCAACGTGGCGGCATTATACGTAGTGCTCCATTAGAAAGTAGAAGCTTACAACGACCTAATCAACTGGGAAGTGTTGGAAGTATTGGTGGAGTGGGCATTCAGCAAAGAGCACGCAAGAGCAGTGGTTCCAGCCCTTGGGATGGTGATGGTAATTGTTATTATTTAATGTTAATAAAATAAGTAATCAAGTATTTTAAAATTATTTTTTAATAGAGCCTATGCCTCACATGGGTGCAGGAAGTTCTATTCCAGCCATTCCACCTGCATGTCAAAAATCATGGAAACGTCCTTCAAGCGCTGCTGAGTCAGAAAGACGATTAGCTGAAAGTAGGCGAGTACCAGTTGCACCGCAAGCATTATCTGGTTCTGAAGGCGAAAAAGATCGAAGGTTATTAATTAATGGAAAATAATTTATTGTTTCTATTGAGAGTTTCTCCTTATTTGGACTGCTTAGTTCCAAAATGTTTGAAGTAATTTGTAAGGTGATTTTTGCTTGCAGGTCTTTAACAAATGAATAATTTTTTATCTCATGTGTAAACATAGTCTATCGCTTTAAAAATCACTCTTCATATGAGACAAAATCTGAAAACCCTAATTTAAAAGTTTTTTCTTAAAGATTTTCATATCAGTAATTTTTTCCTTCAAATGTGTTTTTTGTCTCTTGAACTAAAAGGTTACCTTATTTTTTGTTATTCACTTGTACTGTATGTTCTCTTGCTAGTCGCGGAATCTAATTATGTAGTTTGATTCTATATTAAACAATTTTTTTTATGCTAATTTAAAAATATGTGCGTAAACAAAAAGCTGACGTGCTTAAGAAGTTCACAAAGAGAACTTTATTTGTAAAAAGTAAAACATTTTTGTGATCCTGCGTATCATTTTTTCAGTCTTAACTTTTTTTTCGGTTAAGTTTTAAGAATTGTTTTTTTATTTTAACATTCAAATGTTTTTTTATTGTATCTCAATTTAAGATTTCGCAAAAAGCAGCGTTTACGTAGCAAAGAATCAACTGTACCAACAACTTCTCGCTATTGTGGAAGTAGTGGACATTCGCGTGAAAACTATGATTATATGACCTACGCAAATGACAACGACGAAGAAGAGGACATTGATGATGACGACTATGTAGATGAAGAAGAGTACGATGACCCGCCAACGGATGAGGATAAATTTGAGCGCCTTAATAGACGACGTCAAGAAATGCATCAACGTATGTTAGAAAGCGAACATCGGCGACAGCAACAACACTCATTGATCAAGGGGCCACCACCACCACCAATAACAAGCGCATTGAAAGGCAAAGGTAACAAATACCAAAGTTCTACACGCAGCACGGAGTTTGTTAACTTTGATGATTTTGAAACATCAACGCCTATTTCACGCAGCGGTGCTGATAGTGGTGTTGGTGGCAGTGATACTGTAAAATCATCGAACATGACCGCTGCCACAACCACAGGGACATCATCAACAAGTGCTACAACGAAATTCACATTTGACGATGCTGGTGGTTTTGAGTCAGATTTCAATCAAAGTTCACCACCACCTGTACCAGCGGGTACAGCATCAAGCTGTAATTCTACACCTGCGGCAACAATCAGTGCCGCCAGTACTACAACACCAGCAACAAAATCGTCATTCAGATTTTCAAATGATTTTTCTGAACGTGAGAAACATCAGCAACAACATCACTTTTCAGTACAAAATTCTACAAGCATCAGTTCGCTGCAGCAATTCGATTTAGATAATGTGACCAATGCATCACCAGCACCACATGCCACGCCTCCAATTACACAAAAGTTACGTTTTGATGATAATGTAAAGATTTCTAAGTTCGATAACGATTCGCACATTCCCGCACATGCGGATGCATTTGAAGATGATTTTGCTAAAGCTGAATTTGATTTCGAAAAAGAAGATCAATGGAGTGCTGATGCGTTGCAAACGGCAGCAACGACTGCAAAAAAAAATCATATGCGCAGTACCAAATTGCAACAACGTCAAGAGCTAATCAAGAAATCTGAATCGATAAATATTTTTGGAAAGAAAAGTGAAGACCCATTTGAAGACGACGATTTTTTTAATGCTCCAACTTCAACAATTGTTGGTAATGGTAGTGATGGATCAAAAGTAGAAAACAAAATAAAAATGACCGAGGACAATGGTGGTAGCGGTAGTTTTCAATGGGAAGACGATAACTTTGCAAAATTTGATGAAAATATGTGATTTGATAAACTTTTTGCTAAAAATGCCGTTACAACTAGCGCTGCTGCTAAAAATGCAGGCTTAAATGTTAATCAAAATCATGATGATGATGAATTTATGGAAAGTAATTGTTATATAGCAAATTTAAATGACTATTACGAACAACAATTACGACAAAAATATGATTATAAGCTGTTGAATGGCTCTTCAAATGTTTGCGGCAAAAGTGACGATTGGGGATGTTGTTCAACAGAAAAACATGATGTTGTTGTATGCAAGAAATACTATTTAAAACATGAACAACAGCAACAGCAATTGTCAAAACTAAAAGGTACTCTTTTACGCAATACAAAAAAATGTAGACGTAAGTTTCTTGCCGTTAATTTTCTTCTAAACATAGCTTATCGTTTTAAATATGATATTTTATAAAGTTTAAGTTTCTCATAATTTCCGTAGAGACGTTTAAAGTGACTTATTAAATTTTTGTTTCCAAATGTTTGACTCCCAAAGAAATCAGTTACGGGTCCAAAGTTGTATAATTTTGTCTTAAATTCACATGTGTTAAGGGCAGCTTTTTTTTTAGTTTTATACGTTTGTGATCAGTTAAATAGGATACAGATTTATATTTGGAGAGTAAACTGTTTTAAATTGATAACAGCTAAGCATTTAATCGAGCAGCAAAAGCTAAAAAAATTCAACCAAAGTAATATAAACTTTATCCCAGTAACTAAAGCTTTAATTTAAATTTTTGGCATAAAATATAAACTTAATATTAATTGATTTTTCAATATTCGAATTCCTGAAGCAATTAGTATTCGGTGCTGAATAAACTAATCCTTGAATTTGTACGAGCTTTAAACGTCAGAAACCTAATAATATATGATTTATAAAAATTGTAGTAAATCATATAAATTATAATAATGTAAATGTTTTTGTAAAATTACTTGGTGTTTTTTATAGATGTACATCAAATATTTTATTGAATCAAAATGCAAGTGTAATCAGATGTCTCATATTTTCTTATCACATTTTCTTATTATTATTGTTCTTGTTTTATTAAAAAGAACTAATTGTAAATAGTTGTAATATTGTATATTTTAATATGTATTAGATTTTTATTTTGTGTTTAAATTTTTATAGTTGTATTTGTTAAATTTTTAATCCAAAATTCAAACCGTATTTATAACAAAAATAAAGTGCATACAATTTTGATTCTATAAACAAACTAATCTCATATAAATTGCAATATTGAATTTCTAAATACCATTTACACTAGAAACTATAACATTGTAGTAAAATTAATATTATCTATATACACAACATATATTATATCAAGTAAATTAAATAACCTTATTAAAATAATTAAATTATTTATTCTATGTTTTAGGTTTAGGTTAATATTATTATTATTATGTACCAAATAAATTTAATCCATAATCATAATTAACTAAAAAAACAATTAAATTAACAAATTAATTAATAACAATAAAAGCATTATTTTCAAAATAAAAAAGTGTGCGTGTTAATTTTAGTAATAGTAAAGGCAACTCAACTACCGACAGACGACATTTTCAGTCATAGTCGGAATTTCTATTTAAAATGTAAAATTTTTTTATTAAAAATATATAGAATAAAGAAAGAAGTATACAAACTAACCTAGTAAAGCTAAATAAACAGCTCTAAAATAGATTGGCTCTAGACTTTGAAGTATTTTAACCCTCGAGTCTTTGCCTACATGAGTGTAGGAACTACTCAATACCAATCAGTGACATTGAGCCGTAAAAGTTGTTACTAATAGGCACCAATCCAATCACTAATAAACACTAATAAAAAATTGATGCACACTAACGCAAATTTAAGTAATGTTCATTAGGTATTTCCCGTAACGGCTTTATGTTGGTTAGCTTTTATAGAACAGATAGGACAAGTCAGAGTTAATTTAATTCCACTTTTTTTTCAAACTTGTGCTTTGAATTTTTGTTTTTTTTTTAAATGTGAGCTTGCGAAATAGAACCAATAAAAACTTTTTTTGACTGTAAATTCTTCTACTCGTATATTGTATTAAAAAATAAAAAAATTGATTGATTTATTAATTTAAAATTGTTGCCTCATCAGCCAACTGACCTACTGGTAATGCAGCCCGTTGCCAAGTGTTGACGTACGGTATTTTCACTTTTTGTTGATTATAAATTCATTTCGATTCAATTAAAATTCTTTCAACGTGCTTCTATTTAAGTCAAACGAAACGTAAAAGTGTTAAAATATGTAAGTATACACTGTCTAATTTTTAAAATATACATACGTACATATGTATATGTTGTTTAATGTTTCGCTATGTCCAAAAAATTTAAAGATACATATACAAAATTCGAAATAAACTTTGCTGAAGTGCCTAGGTGAAATGAAATAAGTGGTCATTACTGTATTTATGAGTTTTATTACCAATAGATCTAATTTGGTGAAATGATAAATTGCAATAATATACATTTTTACAAGATATTAATTGATAATTTCAGATGAATCGTTTTTAAATTTCCCATTAAAAATTAATGTTTTGGCTAAATTGAAACTCATTGGGTTTTTGTTTTGAGCTATACAGTTGATTCAGCATAAAATTATCCGTTGAAGGATTTTGTTTAAGACATCTCCGGTATGGCCCTCGCCATGTAACACATGTTGCATGTTTTTGTCTAAAAACGCGCTTTCGGGAATCAGAATTCAGCATTTCACATAACTTAACTTTAGGAAAAATGCAAAAAAATAGCCCGATTGCTGTTGTAAATTGTTTGCTTTTTACAAAAGGTCCAATTATTATGATTGTGTTTGTTAATTATCTATATTAATATGTATGATAAGTATTTACGTTTGTGATATATGTATATGGGAATTTATTTGAATAAATTTGTAATTACACATAAATATTTTTTTTATCTAGAAAAATATGAGAGTTTTAGTATAATATCAATGACATAAATTCTGTAAACATCAATCTTCCTGATCTAAAACTCGTGTGGGGGAAAAATGTTTTTAACTAGTTTCTTTTAAAATTTATAAATATCTTGACAATAAAAAAAAGTAGTTGCAAGAAAATTTTTAGAATGCTCTTGAACTTTCAAAGTTTTAAAAGCGGCCCTGCAAAGTCTATATAGTCCGCCGTTGACTATACCGTATAATTTTTGTTGTGCTAAAATAAGAAATAATTTTTATTTGTTGATAAAAAACTTAACACTTGATAGTTATGCAATTGCATTGTTAAAAAAAAAATCCCAATACCGACTGACATCCAACATGCGTGCCAAAAACTTAACCATTTACGCATTTCACAAAACTTGTATAAAATAATGAAAATTATTGGAAATAAACGCATTTTATAGTGGTCATTAGTAAGCGCAGTTAACCATCAAAACAAAGAAATTTCAAACAATGGGCAAAGTAGTAAGTTGTATTTTAAAAACATTTTCTTGCAAATGCTAGAGCTCTTGTATTATATGTTGAGTTTTTGCAGTTTATAACTCTAGTTGCTTTCGTTGCATGTGCTGCAGCAAAACCTGGACATATTGCAACACCTCTGACTGCCGCCGCATATTCAGCTGTTGCAGCACCTTATACAGCAGCACCCGGTTATGCTGCGCCCTATAATGCCTATGGTGCTCCATTTGGATATGCGGCCCCATTTGCTGTCGCACCTTTGGATGCATTTTCATCCAGCTATCGTTTGGATAATTTCTTTGCAGCACCAAAAGTAATTGCTTCTACAGGTCGATTTATTGCACCTACGGCACCATTTGCTGCATATGCTGCTGCACCGACACCATTTGCTGCATATGCTGCTGCACAGGCACCATTTGCTGCTTATGCTGCTGCACCAGCATCGCGTTATTTTGGCTCTTCACCATTTAGTTCTGCTGTTTATAATGCTCCTTTGATTGCGCCATCTAACAGATATATACCGCCAGCAGCATCAGCAAAACTTTTTACATCTGCTGGCCAAGTTTTTGTCTAAGAAGTTAGTTTTTCAACTGAGCTTCTTGCACAAAAGCTTTTGCTGAAGAATTTAATAGTACTCTAGTCATTATGAATATTTAGAAACATAAGATTGCGTCTATAGAATAAGGGTCCGTTTCCACAATGTCCGGATAAACCTACAAATTTTGTATAATATTTTATGTGTAACTGACGGTTTAAGTCCCTGTTAAGATTTAACCGGATATTGTGAAAATGTGTACATATATACTTACTTATATGTAAGTAATATGTGCAAGTTTTAATAATCTTGAATTCATTTAATGCTTTCTACAAATTAACACATTAAAAATTAATAAATTGATTACAATGTACTTAAAAATCAACAATTCTCGATTCTTATCTTTTAGTTTTTTAGAGATCTCAGGCACTAGTGAAAATAAAGGTAAGTTAAGTTGTTATAGCACCGAAAGTTTTTTATCAATTTGTAGCGACCAGGGGGTGTATAATATTTTGCCGAAACTTTCAGCATTCCTTTAATACATAGTCATAGAATAATTAGAAAATATAATAACACCATTACACTTTTAGGATAAATGTTCAAAACAAATTGTTGCTGTGTTATATTGGGATCAGTTAGACCGTGCGACAATGAAAAATTGCGTCTTTTTTTTCTCATAAAATGTCAGGATTTGTTTTTTAAGTTAAGTGTATCGACAATAAATAAAAGGTTTCAGGCTGCAGCGGCATCAACTGGGACAGCAACTCTAGCAACTGGTGCAATTGCTGCAACGGGAGCAGTGACAACAATTAGAATATGTGTGATGCCATTGGAGTGACGTGTAACCACTTGGTTGCTGGTTGCAGTAACCACTTCTGCAGCCGCAACGGCAACGTCAGCACCGGGTGCGGTTAAAGCTAAATGCAGGCTGATGATTGTACGTTTTCTTTTATTTGCGCTTTGTAATTAGACCGCAAGCTTTAAATGTTGTTCGATCTAAGGCTTTATTTATAGTTAAGCCTCACCCATTCCGAATATCGTTCAATGACCTTTATGCTGTCATAATTTAATTTTTTTTAATTGTCTTTCACAGCTGCGCACTATTTTGGTGTAGAACTGAATATTATGCAAGTCTAAGAGTCGTTAATTTCAAGGTCGCGCACTGCATCTAAATTGTGCCGCAATTAATCAGTCATGTCACATAAATGGCTCACGTACGCTCATAAAATTGTACACTAAGCGAGCGCTTAAGTAAAACTCTAACAGTAGAAAAATATTAAGTTGCTAGTAATTTGGTAGCCATGGTATGTAAATCTTGAATCACGTCATGTTACTATGGGAATACCTTTTAACTTTCATTATAAGTTTAGATTGGTGAACAAGACTTAAGATGATATGAAATTGCTTTCAGAAAAGAGTTAGGTTGGAGGTTAGAAGAGCTGGTAATAATCACTAAAATCATTCATTTAACTGAGGAATTCTTTAAATTTTCTGTAAATTGTAAATATAAAATGTCACCAACAAGTTATCAATGATATTAGACCAACTGAAAGTACCTACTATTTATTTCTGCTACATCTGTAGAAAAAAACGAGCCAAATGAAACAAAAAACTTTAACCACTGAGAAGTATCCAAATATAAAATGGCTCAATCGCCTTGATTTACTTTCTTCAAGGCAGGAACAAAGACATGTTTCCGAAATTAAGAAAACTGCTTCTTCCTAAATTTTGTTCGCGTAATTTTTGCTATTTAAAATGTCCTTTTAAAAAAATTCCAGCTTATAGTTTTTCGAATTCAACAGAATAGTTTATTTAACAATTTTGATGCAATAACTCTTACAATAAAATTGGACCAGCTGCAGCAGTGTATTTTAAAGGTGTGGCGAATGGTGCAACTGGTGCGGCATAGGCAGCAGGAGCAACAAATCTAGCAGGAGCTACAGCAGCGTAAGTGGCTGGTAAAATGGCCGCATTGTAGTTCTGTCTGATGTCAACACTGTCGCTTGCGTAGGCAGCATCCAAGTGGGCATTTTGATAGGCTAAAGGAACAGCAGCCGCATATGTCAATGGCGCGCTGTACGACAATACAGGAGAAGAGTAGGCAAATGGTGCAACCAAACCTGGATTGGCGGCGGTACAAACTATGAAGGTACACAGTGCAATGATCTGCGATAGTATGAGAAAAAAAATTGCTAGCTTGAGATGAAATTAAATAACTTTACTGAATTAGAACTCACAATTTTGGCCATTTTAGGATAATGATTTTTGCTCTTCAACTTATGTTTTTCAATACGGAAATTTGAATACTCTCATAAATTTGAATGCAATGAGTTTTATACCATTTCGATCATGCTATCAAACATTTTCGCTTTTATTTTTACTTTTTTGTTATTTCTTACAATAAGCACTCGCTGAAATTTCGACCATTTTAAAATGCAAATAACGTCGGTCTATTTATGCATTTAAATCACTTCAACGTTGAATTGAAGGTCGATGGTGGTTGCATTTAAAAACAAGCTAAGATACCAAAATAACGAATTAAAAGAATGGCTGCCGAAATGGTCATTTCTGTCAAAAAAAAAACTACAACGTTCGAAGTCAATAACTGATGAAATTAAACCGTGCTACGAATTTTAATGGACCTTATAGCGGATTCAATGAAACACCAGCAAAGCAACAGGCAAGACTTTGATAGTAAATATAATATAAATATCATATGAGTCTAACGGATCTGCATCAAAAGCATTTGCGATCTCTTTGGAATAACAAAAACCAAATCAAACAACTACAAAATGTTCAAAATTGTAAGGATTTTTGTAAATTTCATTTAAATCTGAGTTATAAGTATATATTTTACAGATCGTTGCTGTCTTGGCCGTCATCGCTTCCGTTGCTGCTAAGCCGAGTTTGCTTGCATCCGCTCCTTTGACTTTTGCTGCACCTGCTGCCGTTTTTGCTGCTGCTCCTGCTCCATATGTGACAGCCACCAGTAGCCAAGTTATTGCTCGGAATTACAATGGCATTGCACACGCTCCAGTTCTTGCTGCTGCTCCAGTCGCTGCAGTTGCACCGGTTGCTCGAATTGCTGCACCGCTAGCTGTTGCGCCGGCGGCATACTCTGCTCCAATTGTAGCTTCTCCTTTTGCATATTCAGCTCCTTTCAGCTATGCAGCACCAGTGGCTCATGCCGCGCCAGTATTGTGGTAACATAAGTTCCTTAAGTAAAAATTTAGTAAATAAAGTGTTGATCTTAACGAATTGAAAAGACACTGCATTTCCATTTGAAGATATTCAAGAGAAAAGGTTTTAAGCAACAATATTAATTTTTAGTGTATATCTCACGTTCTTTTGACTGTAGTTTTTGTAGTTGCTTTCCAACAAATGACCTTTCGCAAAATTGCAGGTGTTGGGGTATGGATTTTATTGGGAGTATTGGATTTTGTTGGGGGATGGTCGTTAATTTAATGACTGCAGTCGTTTTTTCAAATAGTCGCTAAAAAATAGTTGGAAGCTGTTAAATTCGAAGGCAATTGAAGTCGTTTGTGCGTATTCTTGTTAAATTCTGTTCAAACAATTCAAAACTTTTCATCATCGTTCATTGCACCAAACAATTCACTTATGTGAGTGTGATTGTCGCTGATAAACTGAAGTTTTCCTTGTGAATGAAGTCATTTTATTGGAAATGGATTTCAATGGATATCAACGCTATTTGAGGAGTGGGCGAACAGAACGGCACATGTCCAATTGCCAAAAATGTTCAGAAATCGCAAAAAACTGTTTAAGCCTCTGAACTGATTAGAGGAAAACCTTTACTTTGCTATCGAAAAAGTATGACATCTACTGCATTTTTGTAGTGTCTGAGATTGCAAATACTTGAAGGTTAGTGTAATGAACACGATTCTATCAAAAAACTCAAAACGACCGACCATGGACATGTGCCGTTCCGTTCGCCCACTCTTCCTTTACGTTGCATGAAAACAATCGATCGTTGGTTTTTAAAATAAAATTCGATGACTTTTGTTAACAGTTGTATTTGTGGCGTTCCATAATAAATTTTGCAGTCTTATTTAAGAAGTTCTGAAAAAAAAAAATGCAAAAAATATTGACATAAAAAAGTTAAAGCGAAATCAAATCATAAAGGTCATTTCGCGCCACTTTATAGATGAGATAATTTCCCATTGAATGATTGCATGCATTTTTTTTATTGAAGTACGCTTATACTGTTCAAGGATATCGTTTTCAATTGGTCGAGCATTTATGTATTTATACAAAACAAAACTTCTGGATCGAAATACTTTCTTTAGGGATTTTTTTAAAATTTTTCCATTTCGAATTATATATAAGGCCAAGTTTACAAAGAAATTATTTCTTAAATATCCTTAACACAAAAACGTTATTTGGTCAAATAAAAATAGATCTAAAAGATATATTAATTTTTTTTTTGGAACTTTTTTAAAACTTTTCCTCAAATAAATATAGTTTGGTGGCAAAGAAAGGTATTTTGACTATGGATTTCTTGAAATTGAGGCATTACTTTGGCCATTTATAAAAGTAAAAAATTGAAAATAGATCGAGCATAGCCTCAGTTGATTTTCAACGACTGACCACATTGGATTAATGTGTTTTTTTGTTTGCTAGATATGAATCACCAAAAAGTTGAAAAGTTTTTATCTCAGAAGACGATATGTATGAAATTCAAAAAACAAAATATATGCCTAACTTTAGTGTAAAATTTATGAGTCATTTATAAGTCATTCAAAAGAACATACGCTTATACACAATAAGTTTTTCTCCATAAAATGGTTTTGTTCCATAAAAAGTTTGAAGGAAGTAAACAAACGATATATGTATACACATATTTAAAATTCTCAAAAATATATAATATTTTAACATTTTGGTAATATGAAATCAACCTTTAACCTTGATGAAAATGATTGTCAAACCTGTAGCATTAAAACTAATAAAATGTCTTAAACATGATATGTTTATCAAGAAACCCTTTTTTTGAAATATTTTAAAAGTTATAGTCAATTAAATTGAATCGCCTAGGTGAATCATTCCTTTTACCAAATTTCAGGATCCTATATCTTGAAAATTACAGGAGTAAGGAGTCTTAACTTATGGTTATGACTAAGCATATGTGAACATTGATCCTACAAGTTTTTATCTAATTTTTTCAGAAGAAATATATATTATCGATACATTCGATTTTTTTTCTCGATAAATTTCGATGCTGTTTAAAATATCGATACATTTTCATCATTCGCCAAGTTCTAGCTGGTATCAGTAGTATCCTCTTCATATTTTATTCCTCAAAAATGTAAGTTGAACAATACCAACGAGTTACATTTTCGGACTAATTAAACTAAATGTTGACGCTAAAAATATCTTTATTTATTGAACAAGACATCTCAATTGCATAAGAACCTTTAAGTTTACTTTGTGTAGTTTTTGCTATTGAAAACAATTTATTTCTTTTATAATTTTATTTATTTAATTCTTCAGTCAGTCAATACCATTGTAAAAACAACATTTTACCACAGCACAGGTGCTGCATGCGCAATTGGAGCGGCATAACTCAAAGGAGCCGAGTAGGCCAATGGAGCAGCATAACTCAAAGGAGCTGAATAGGCCAGTGGAGCAGCGTGGGAGGCATAAACTGGAGCAGAATAAGCAGCTGGAGCGACGGCTACAGGAGTTGCGGCAACAACTGCAGCATGTGCAATACCATTGAAGTTTCGTGCAATAACCTGATTGCTAGTGGCAGTGATCACTGGTGCAGGCGCAGCTGCAACAACTGCTGCAGGTGCTGCAAAAGTCAATGGCGCAGAGGCAAGAAAGTGAGGCTTAGCATGAGCACAGGCGATAACAGCGAAGATAACAACGACCTTAAAATATAAAAAATGAAAGAGTTAGCAATTTTGATAAAGTTATTGCTTCAAATCACTTACCAACTTAAGCATTTTGATAGTTTTGGATGTTTTATCTTTGAAGATTGAAAGCAAAATTGGTTATAATACTATTATCATGAACTACCTCAATATTTATATGATTTTTATTTAAAGCCTGCTTGGTGTCACATATATGGCATATACCTACATATGTGTGCATGGGATCAATAAATTCAGCTGTAAGTGCCCAAAATTTCATTAAAATGCACGACACATTCGCTGAATGTCGCACGAAAAAAAAAGTTTGGAATATTTTCTTTATAAATTCATGGTCATTGCTATCGAATAACTGTAAAACTGTTTCTGCCTAAAGTGTTAAGTTTTAAATTGAATTTGATATGTTTCTTGTGGATATTTTGTAAAATGGTAATGAAATATTTTGTTTTTAAGACAAAGCTAAAATTTATATCGCTTATATTAAGCTTTTTGCTATAAATAGCTTCTTGTTGTAAACATTTGATATCACAATTTATTTAGCTCTCAACTTGGAAACATTTAAAAAAAAGTGAAATAATCAGAATGCTGAAATTCGTAAGTAATCCTTTGCCGAAATCTTCTGAATTTCCATTTCAAAAAATTTTAATTTTACCCTACCGTTTAAGGTTTTTGTCGTCTTCACTGTCATCGCTTGCGTTGCTGCTAAGCCGAGTTTGCTTGCACACGCACCGTTGACTTTTGCTGCACCAGCTGCCGTCGTTGCTGCTGCTCCGGCACCATTTGTGACCGCTACCAGTAGCCAAGTTATTGCTCGGAATTACAATGGCATTGCACACGCTCCAGTTTTTGCTGCTGCTCCAGTCGCTGCAGTTGCACCGGTTGCTCGAATTGCTGCACCGCTAGCTGTTGCACCGGCGACATACTCGGCTCCAGTTGTAGCTTCTCCTTTTGCCTATTCAGCTCCTTTTAGCTATGCAGCACCAGTGGCTCATGCAGCACCTGTATTATGGTAAAATAAATTCATTATGTAAAAATTGAGCAAATAAAATGTTGATAGTTTTTTAAAGTATATTACTTGTTTTGCTTCTTAAGAAAGGTAACACTTGTGATAATTTGATATTCTAAATTACTGTTGGCATGATTGAATATATCAAAGAATGTAACTTTATTGGCACAAGGTTGAAAGTTTTCGAACAACACTGGTCAAATTGTTCTTTCTCTTTCTATTTCAAATAAATTATATATGTTTTTATTAAATTGGGGTCATGGGGTACATGGAATTGAATGTTTTCAAAATGCTAATTCCGACCAATTTTGTGCATATCCTTTAAAGAATCCGACTTTTTGCGCATAGTCGACTATATAATAAAGTATTTTTTTTTATTTCTTTCGAATGCATTTCTAATATTTTCCACATAATATCTTTGCCTAAGGGCACGATAGTACAGTTTTATATGAAAAAGTTTAATCGATCTTTAAATTAAGAAATTTCCTAGGAGGTGAAAATCCATCATTGATATACATATATCTGGATTTTTTTCTTTGGGACTTTGTGTAGTCAAAAGTCTTCGTCGAGAAGCCAGCTACGATTCCACAATTGAAAGCAAACATTACTCGCGTAATTCGCAATATACCTCGAAAATTAGACCGTCCGAATGGAACACCTAAGGCGTAGTCGGGGTAAACGTTTGAATGAAATTACATTAAAATAGTAAATGTATATGTAAATGCATTGGAAAATAAAATTTTAGGAATTAATTGTAGCTTTGTATTGTATTGCCCTCCAATGCGCCGTACTTCAAAAAAATTGATATTCGTGATTCGATATTTCGCTAAATGTCGATATCTTGGTTCAAACATACAAAGAAACTCTTAAAAAAATTTCCTCTAACTCAGTTTTGGTGGTATTTCAAGAAAATTTATTTACAAAACACTGCGTAAGGCTTTTGTGCTTCTGAGGGCATTAAGGTAAATGATATTTAAATTGGCCAATGCTCAAGTTTCAATATTATTTTATTTTTTATGTTATGAAAAGTGAACTAAATTAACAATTTCCACAAGATATGAAACAAATATGTTGATTGCTTTTAGCTTTCACTGAACCACCATACTGCCCTCAGAAGCGAAATGGGCATATATAAAAAATGCATATGGGACAGTCTTTTACAAGCCGAACACTTTTCGGACGACACATTTTTGATTTGGCTTAAATTTTTTATATGGGTTCTGTATTGAAAAAGAAGAGGCACGTATTCGAGGATTTTTTAAAAATATTTTTTCAAAATAGATCGAATTCAAATTTTGAGAATTTCATGATTTTTGGTTTGGAGAATCACTTTCAAAAAATCATAACTCCGGTTCAGCTAAAGCTATAAAATTAAGATTAATTTCATTGTAAAGCTAAAAAAATTAACTTAAATAAAAAAATAATTTCTTAAAAAATTAAAAACAAATTAATATTGTTATAAGGATTTGAAATGTTTAAATCAATTTTTAAGAATTGCTCCCACCCTGTATAAAATTTTTAATGTCAGCATCGTGTTCTACGTCAAATTTCCTATCGAAAACCGTTTATTTTTATAAACTATGGAAACTATGGAACAAGACAATGAGGCGTGCAATAGAATCCGCGCGCCGATAAGACGTGCCGCACCCGTTTCCCCATTACAAAAAAAATGTTTTCGATAGGAAATTTGACGTAGAAATCGATAGAAATATAAAAAGTTGGAGCAATTGTTACAAATTGATTTAAACATTTAAAATGTTTATAAAAATATTAATTTGTTAATAATAATAATAATAATTTTCAAATAAAATAATTTTTTTTAAGTTAATTTTGATCAAGTCAAAAAATGTAAAATAATTCGTAACATATTGAAAAATATCTGAACGCTGAACGCTGTTGTTTGAAACATTTCATGACGAAATATTTTCAAAGAATACTTAAAACTATGTATTTCAAAACTATTTGTGAAATTGTATGTATTTGCAAGTCTGACACAGTTATTGAATGAAATATAATAGTAAATCGATGACAATGGCCATGAAATTGTTGAATTGTTTCAAAATTATATTTAGCGAATGTATGCGCATATCAATGAAAGTTCGACCACTTGCAGCGAAATCAATTTGTGTAAATGAATCATTGATCAGCATTTACTTCAAATAGTATAAATATTAAGATATTTTACTAAAATGGTATTATAAACAAATTCGCCTTCAACCTAATAAGCCAAAAGAAAACATAACGCTTTCAATATGTTCAAATTTGTAAGTGATATCAATGGATATATGAATATAGATAAATTTACAAACAATTAATTTTTTGCTCTTCCAGACCATTGTCATTTTCGCTCTCATTGCTTGCGTAGCTGCTAAGCCTGGTCTTTTTGCATCAGCTCCTTTGGCTTATACTGCACCAGCTGCTGTAGTTGCTGTTGCTCCTGCCCCATTTGTGACTGCCACCAGTAGCCAAGTAATTGCACGTAATTACAATGGCATCGCACATGCTTCAGTTCTTGCCGCTGCTCCAGTTGCTCAAGTCGCTCTTGCTCCAGCCGCTTATTCAACTCCGTTTGTAGCTGCCGCTGCTGTTCCTTTTGCTTATTCAGCGCCTTTGAGTTATGCTGCTTCGGTTGGTCATGCTGCACCTGTTTTGTGGTAGATTCGATTTATCAGATTTTATAAAAACAAAAAATGACTGACTTATAAGAATATAATAAATTTATATAATCAAATAAATACGCTGCCATGTATATTTTTGGTGAGTTCGCTTTCTAACTATTAGGCCTTTAATGATTTAGTATATAGAAAATTAATTGGCTAAAACTTTTTTGGGAAAAATCATCCTGAAAATCCTGAAGAGTTCTAAGTGCCTAAAAAAGATCACGAGAAATTTTGCAAACCTTAAAAAAATTACTAATAACATCTTGCAGACAAAATATTTTGAAATAAATATTTTTCATAATAAAATCCATGAGCTGTGTAGCCTGATAGTGCACCGTGTTTGAGAACACGTATAGGCTTTTATTTTTTAAGGAGATTAAAGCATCCTGGGCTCCTTACAGGAACAATATTTATTGAAATTTATGAAAATTCATATGGAACATTCTAATATAGAAAGTTCAATCAAGTACTAATTTGGATACGGTTAAGAAAAAAAAAAAAAAAATTGGAAAAGTTGTGCCAGAAACGGAAATCGAATCGGAAACCACTGGATGTCGAAAAAAATCACGTGACATTCAAAATATTTCAAAAATCAAACTTTTTCATAAACTGACTCTACTATATCAAGTATATTGGGCTTCATAGAAACAAGTTGTTTTGGGTCTAATGTTATGATCACAAAAATAGTGCCAACACGGACCTGTGAGCCATGCTTAGATCCTAAGTCGCCTAAGCGTTGCTTGCTTATTAGAATTTTTAAGTGTAGGCATATCATGATCGATGATTGAGACTAAACTAAAGCTGTGCTCTTACCGTTTGCAAAATAAATTGAGCTTAAAAATCGGAGCTCAAATCCGCGAACTTAATGCTGTAGGCACAATACACTACCACTGCACCCGAAGGCCGGCACCATGACATAATTGAATTAACCCACTTAACATTAAAGCGAAAAGGAAAACCCCCAAAAAGCAAACAAAAACAAAATGTCATAATAATTTGACCAAATAGTCAACATCAGACAAGCATTGTTTACATGGATGGCTTAAGTTTGCGTTACGTGATTTGTGTATGAACGACACCCAGCAGTTTGCTAGTTAATAGTTGAGAATTACAGAAAGAAAAAGACTTTTGTACAGAATTTTAGGACAATTTTATGAAAGCATTGAATGAGAAAGTGTAATATTGTACAGGTGTGAAGTACAAAGTACAGTAGTACTTTTTCAAGGAGTAAAACATAATACCCCATTTAATGAACTACATATAATATAGAGTTATTTTTTCTTGATATACATACATTTTTTCTAACATATGATAATATATCGAAAAACAGATGAAGAACATCTCTATTCTACATATCTGCTAACACTGCTAATTTCAAAAAATACTAAGCAGAAAACAGAAAAAACAAATTTGATTTTCCTAAAATATGCACGAAAAATTCCTTTTGAACAACGTTTCGTGTTGTAGACTACGCAAGGTAATAGCTGAAACTTTTTTTTTAAACAAGGCCTATAGCGAGAGTGCTTAATTAAAAAATACCATCGATTTTCACAAGCAAAGAGGACCAAAAGCGAACTAGGATTCAACGTCAGCTCAAATCGCTAGTCCAAGAAACATGAAATTACTATAATAAAATGATAGAATCATCAAATAAAAAAAGATCACTTTCCGTATCAATACTCATTTAAAAAGAACTCGAATTTTAAGGGGTACTTCTGAAGTGGAATGCAGTGTAATTTGATTTATGGGCTTTTTTTTGAAAAAAAAAATAACATTGCAATAGCTTTTATAAAAAATGAAGCTGCTTTATAAAAAAATAGCTCAATATATAACTAACGAACTTTTTTACAAAGTGCATCTTTCAAAATTTTTTTTAAATGCCAACCCTGGAAAATTTGCAACTCAATTGAAGAAGCTTATCTTCAAAGTAATCAGAAAGATTTTACATTAAATAGTTTTTATTGTTATTAGTTATTTTAGAAATTGTTGTTGTATTTGAAGTGTTTACGAGTATTTTAAAACAGTCTTATATTTTAAGGTATATGATTGGAGAAATTCAGTTTACCACAGCGTAGCTCCTGTTGTATATCCATAACCACTATAGCCATGTCCTGGATAGTAACCACCATAAGGATATCCGCCATATCTGTAGACACTTGGCGTATATGGATAAGTCGTTGCAGTTGTGGCATACGAATAACTAGGATAAAATGGGTACGGATGTGTTGTTACTGTTGGCACATAGGCAGGTACAGGCGGAGTTATATAGAGCCGATTGTGATTGCGTGCGACCACTTGATCACTATGTGCACTAACAATACCGGGTGTTGCAGCAAAGGCATATGTTGGTGTGGCAGGTATAACGCTGGCAGCACAGTAAGCGCAGATAGCCAGTAAAATCAAATAAATGAACTGCAAGTCAAAGAAAAATTTCTTATTTAATTAATAATAATTTATTCGTTTTATATCCCTACGCAGCGCATCCTTTTGTATTTATTTTTCCTTGATAGTTTACACAGCAATTGGCTTTTGTCGCAAATGTTGCACTTTAAGTACTGATTTTTAAGTGGGACAATGCAAGTCATTTTATATTTGTATTAAAATTAGCTGCATTCAAATGCATTTCCTTATTTGGTGGCAATAGTATTGCATTTGCAATTATTGCTATCATATTGCATCAAAATTTTGCACACCATTTGCTGTATGTAAGTCAACTATTATGATTACCATTTTGTTTGCTATGCAAATTTTTAATTTGATATTTCTTTTGGCAGCATAAAGCGTGCCGTTTGATTTGGGCGTGTTAGGTCTAATGTGGCTCCTTATGTGCTCTATATGCTGTTAAGTTGTGATGACATGAATTGTGAAATAGTAAATTGCATATAATTGTTTTACTGAATGAAAAAAGGTCTGAAGGTTATATGCGAAAGCAGTAATAGTACCTACTTAGTTATATTTGCTGCCTAGCAGTAAACTTACAGTGTAATAAATAATTTATAGTGATATGGTGCATATTAGCAACATTTAAGTGTACATATGTATACAGCAAAAAACGCTCATTTCGTATAATAATAATTTCTCCGTAAACATTAAGCCATAAAATAAAATTTATCTCTGGAATTTTGGAATTGAAGCTTTCTGGAGTTGTCCGTTTCTCTAGATCTCGAAGATTTTTCTCGAATAAATTATAAACTTAGTCTGAAATATGCTCCTAAAAGAATGCAACTAACGTTAACCTGCTCGTTTCGCTCAACAATCCTCCGCCTACACATATTTCCAGTGCTTCCCCGAATTTTGTTTTTTTGTAATAATTGATAACTTAGTTCCATCTTTTCTCAACAACTTAAAGTATGCAATGAAATTTTACCTTCTTTAAAAGCTAAAAGCATGCAATGAAATTTTCGTTTTCTTCATATATTTGTTTTGTTCTTCTTCAATCTTCTTTATTTTTATTTATTATTCTTTATTATACGCAAATTATCTCACGATAAAAATTATTTCATATAATAGATAGATTTAATTAAAAAAAAAAAAATATGATGAATATATTTTTGAATAATCTTTTTTTTGGTAATAAGAACATTCAAATTACCGTAAGGAGCTCGGGAAAAAATTTAAAAGATATCGAATAGGCTAGTGTATACGGTGATCTATGAGAGACTAAAGACTGAATTAAATTGACGAATAAAAGTGATTTTATAGAATTATTGCTGAGTCTTTATGGGTAATAAATAAATAAATAATAAATAAGACCATATCGATTTCCTAAAAAAGAGCTCGGACATATTGTTTCTACTAAACAACCCTGAGTTCTCAGCCTAATTCTGTTTTTATGTAGCCCTGCAACCGAGACAAGATTACGAATAGGGGGCTCAGGCCATCAAATTTATCAGGACAGGCATACTATCCACCAACGCTAATTGAAAAATATTTTTCTGATTTAACTCATAAACATGAACACATTCGCTAATAAATAAAAATGGATCCTTGCCAGTCGCGTTTCTCTGATTATCAAAAATTTCCTATAATACTTTATTTAATATTACGAAGCCTGGACTTACACCTAGCAGACCTAAGTGAAAATATGACATTAACTTGTTAATTCAAAGAAAATAAAATTAAAGACTATTGTGTTAAGCTGCGAAACAATAAGATGAATTTCTAAAGATTGACTTTAGCAATAAAGACAACTGTGCAAATATTCCAATACGGAAATTGACTTCTGTGAAACGTACGTATTTTAGCCCAAATATAAAATAAACTGCAACCAAATGTGTGGTAGTTTTTATTATCGAAATGAACCTCAAGATTACATCACAGCTATTTGCGCTTCTTTTAATAGGGCTACAACGACAGCATACACGTGCTATCAATATTCAATCACGCAGCGTATGGACCAAAAAATCGACACTCGGCATACCGCAAATGCCGGGCCCAGCACAATATGTGATTATACATCATACCGTGACGTCACTCTGCAGTCAGGCACGGCAATGCCAACAGGAGATGCGCAACATACAGGCAGGGCATATGCGTCGACGCTTTCGAGACATTGGCTACAATTTTGTTGTTGCTGGTGATGGCGCAATTTATGAAGGCTTAGGATTTACACTACAAGGTCAACATGCGCCACACTATAACTTCCGAAGCATTGGTATAGCTTTTATGGGAAACTATAATGGTAAGTTTCTGTAGATTTTTGAGTGATATTTTGAATTGAAATTTTAAATTTATTATTTTTCATTTAGCTTTGCTCCCATCCGGCATAATGATGCAAAAAGCACGTACTTTAATTGATTTTGGGGTGCGTACCGGAAGGATACGTCCTAATTATATGCTCATTGGACATAGGCAAACAAAGAGCACGGCGTGCCCGGGACAACGTTTGTTTGATGAAATTAAAAAGTGGCCACGTTGGTCACCTAGAGCATAAAACTGAAGCTATCGAAGTTTTATCAGTCTGTCAATCAAACAAAGTTATCTTTGGTATAAATAAATGTTAATTTAGGGCCTCTTTATGTATCTCGATTCGTCTCGTTTCTCCTCTAATTTTCAAGCTGAAAAATATGCTAGCACAATTTTTATGTCTCTTATTTCATTAAACGCAATTTAGATATTTTTGTTTTCATTTGAATTATAATATCATATTTTCAGGCTTGAAGATTAGAGACGAGACGAGACGAATCGTGAGAGGCGTTTAATCTGTACATGATGTTTTAATTATTATTTTAAAGTTTCATTCCTCTTAAGGACCTATCTTATATCTCTGACCTCGTAAATTAACCCCAAACATGCACCACCCCATCCACGCCGTAATTAAATACTTGTCCAGTGTGGCCAGGTTTTGATTTCATAGTAAAGCGCACTACCTGGACAGGCAGTGGCTTTTGTCTGACGATGTCCTAATAATTTGTAATTATCTTTCAAGTAACCTTTCTGCACAGCTTCGTCAATGAAATCTTTGGTATTTTGCAGCGATATGTCGGCAGTTAATCAAAAAGGAATTGATTGCTTATGATGAAAATCCTTTTAAATGATGGAATGTTCATCGAAAAGAGTTAAAACTGCTATCACCAATAGCACACAGATTTTTATCGACACCACCAACCAGGCAGTGTTCCGAGCGAACAACTATTTAGTAGCGCTGGTCTAGTTTACGAACCTCAGCGTAGTAAACTTGAATCCGAAAAAGCTCCAATTTTTAACTACTAAACATTAAATATTTTTGAAATTTAATAAAATTATTAAAATTTACTTCTTTTACTTAATTTCTGGACCCATATAATATAGTCCATATATAAAAATTTCCGCATTTGCGGATGTGAATCTTCAAAAATCTGCATCCGTATCCGCCGATGTGAAAAAATCTGCATCCGCAACATCCCTGGTACATACATTTGTCTACTTCGTATACGTTGTTGATTTTAAGTATTAAGTTCAAGGAACTTTTAGAGAGATTAGAAGAAGAAAATTTATTTTGTGATATACTTAGGGGACGTCCATTAAATACGTGAGATGTTTTTTTGAAAATTCGGACCTCCCGCTCCCATGGTGAGATTTGGTGAGATCTGGTGGGACCCCCTCCCCCCCCCTCCCTCCCGTGAGATTTTAATTATAATTTTTATTGTAAATTCTATGCATTAAAAAGTTGACGTGAGGTTTTCCTTGACCCCCTCCCCCCCTTGGTGAGACTTGGTGAGATTTTTCCAGACCCCCTCCCCCCATTTTAGCTCACGTAATTAATGGACGTCCCCTTATCTCTATTTAATCCTAAATTGCGTAGTAATTCATTAGTCTCAAAATCTCTCAATACCAGCGTCAGCAGATATTTTGATGTGCAAAGTTTAAATTTTAAGTGTATAAAGTAATGTGCATAATATTCGTAAAAGTTTAACAGCTTTATTAAAAAAAATTGCATTTGGATTGATTCCAAATGCCAAACTCCAAAGAGTTAACAATAATCAATAATTTAACTAACGAAAAAATTAATAATTTTTAGTTTTAGTTTTAGTTATAGTTCTCAAAATTTGTAAATTACAATAGGGTTATAATACGTCCTAGAATTTGAAGAAGTGCCTTCGAATACTGTTGAGTCCTCGGAAACCTGTAAGTGTCATCGATTTGAATTTATTTACCTGTAAATATCCCCACTGTAGATATTGAAGTTTCTCGTCAGTTTTAAAAATTTTGGGGAAAAAACTTTTAAGACTATTGGGAAAAAAAGTTAATATTTTTTTGAATATCTTCATTTTGCCTCTTGGACACCTGATACCACTATATAAATTTTTAAAAAGTTTGTTTCCGATTTTAAATTTATTTTATATTACTGTCAATTAGACTATTTCCATATGAGAGGTTAAGAAGACAATGACTAAGCACTTTTGCATCATTGTAATCATATAGACTGATAGCGTTTTGTATGCACAGCGGTATCAATTCAAGTGTTTTCTTTCATAAAATTGAATAGAAAACATTTTAGCCAGTAACAACATACAAAACAATCGAAACAACATATTGTTTTCACTCCATATCAGCCATACTTTAGAATTCGATTCCCTTGTTCATTGTGGGTAAACAATTTTAAGGGAAAGTGGTACTATCTTGAGCACCCACTGAATTACAGGGTGTTAAACAATGTTCCTTCAGAGCAGTAATTACAAACAAATATTATCGCATAACTTTTTAAGTAAAAAGGCTAGAGCAATGAAGTGAAGGGGTTTAAGTAATTAACTCAAATCTATTTAAGTAGTAACATTATCGCGAGCCGTGTTTGTAGTTCAGAATTATTGGTCTTTAATATCAACTTTTTTTTAAGTAGCATTTTTTTTTCCAAAAATACCGCAGTTTTCTTATTCATATTTAAATGCACCTTACAAATTTACTATACAAAGTTTTGACACTTTCAGACATCTACATACCCAAGGTGACTTTTTACCAGTCTGCGAATTTCTATGACTAATCCTTTCTTTATTCTGGGATAGCATTTTAAAATTAATTCTGACTCTCATATCGCAATGAAATCCATCGCTTAGTACAACCAAATATTTCAAAGCTCAAATAAAACATTAATGATTTTTTTATTAAATATTAATTTTTGAATCATTTTATTTTTAGCATTGTTTCGTTTAAATGTAATTTATAATGTTTTTTGTTTCATGTAAGTTATCGTTTGGTTTCTTGCATAACTTTTGTTATAATTGTTAGGTATGTGTAATTTTAGTTTTTATTAATACTCGTAAGTTTTTTGTTTTTTAAATACTAAAACATAAATTAATTTAATATTTTCACTTGCTTAGCTGACGAAATTGCGCCTGCAAAAGCTGTGACCAATACAAGATTTTTTGTGTATGTTTTTTTTTATTAATTTTTCATTATATTTTCATATGAGTATTGTTGTAATTTTCTAAATACTATATTTCACAAGTAGAGTTTTTATGTATGATATTTTAATGAATGTATTTCGGTTGGGTGAACTTTTTTTAATCAATTAAATTCATGAAACATTTTTAAATAAGAAAATAAATTTTCTAAATTAAAATAATTTCAACTAAGTAAATTGTTATTGGTTTAGTTCATAGCATTAAAGTCTACATATTTAAAGATTAAGGTTATAACTCAGATTGCATTTAGCAAATCACAATTTTACTTGGATGGCAAATAATAAGGACGAATGGAAAGAATTGTTAGGTGATTTTTATTTTTAATGATTTCATGATTTTCTTAAAATGTTTAGAACTTTTGTTACGTTTTGAGATACGTTCAAAAAATCTTTCAAAATTTTTGTCAGTTTTGTTAATTTCACTTACGTGCGAGTGTCTATGTATACTTCGAGCATTATGGGAATTATGTGGAAATAGTAACACAGTGTTGGCAAAAAAATTAAGTATTAGGTGAAAATAATGTATTCAACATCTCTGGAATACAATATACTTAAAAAATAGTTGCCAGTACTAAAGAGGACCTTTGATTCATATATGGCAAAAATATTAAAGCAAAACTATTAGTTAATGATGTTTAGCGAACATCAAATGCAGTTTCAGAATCGTTGACAAAATCAGAATCGTTTTGGTGTTTCCAAATTAAATTTGTCTTTTCTATGAGTTTTTCTAATTTGTGGTTTTATTTTAAGAAATTTAAATAGCTCAAGACATGAGTACGGCATTTTTAGTTTTCATCATTAGAATTATTTTCGAGGTATTGATTGAATTGTACTATGGATGCAGAAGTAGTGGCGTCAATTCGGTAGGGCTGGGGAGGGCATTGGCCCCAACCAAGGATCTGATACTAGGTATTATTCCATTCAAAAATTCAATAAAACCAATAACAGTGGTGGAATTATAATTCTTGCCCCCCCCCAAGGTTTTGTTGAAGTGACGCTCCTGTGCAGAAGCATTTGATCTGAGCTTGACTGCACAATATCGTTGCATTTTCAATATCATCGTCACTCAGCGTTGACAGGTGGCCGTTAATGACGCGACCTGGCTGTTAATTGAATGGTAAAGCCATTGGTCGCGGAGGAGGCCGGTAATAGCCGTTAATTTAAGATAATTATAATATTATTTTTATCGAGCTAAAAAAATATAGATCCCAGATATTTTGAAATGTAGGTTAGTGGGAAGGAAGATGAGCAAAAAAAATTTTATAAATTCAACCTCATTTTAATATTGATGAGCAAAAAAAAAACCTTCTTTTATGTTGTCGTCCTTGTCAACATTGCCCACGCGAAGATATTTAGCTGCTTCAATGGCTAAGTTCAGCAATTCTGAAATTCTGTGAAAAGAGAAAGGAGCTTCTCGGAATGAAGTAGTATTTATTTAATTTTTCTGTGACTAGCTTTTCCGACTTAAAAAAGGATTATACCTTATATATAAATACTGTTCGAACTCTCAATATATTTTTATGAGTTGAAAAACTCGATAAATATAGATAAAGTCGCAATTTATCGAATCGTGTTGAATATGCCAAAAAAATCTGGAAAAGTCGAAAAATGTTAAAAAATTCGAATGAAAATCGATAAATGTTAAAGGGGTTGAAGAATTCGAAAATGTCGAAGTCGAACAGTGCGAAAGATGTCAAAAAATGTTGAGGAAATCAAAAAATTGAAAAATGTCGAAAAACTTTGAAAGTATCGAAAAATCCGAATAATGTTGAAAAATTAAAAACAGTTTGAAGAATTTCGAATAAAGTCGAAAAGTCTTAAAGAAGTCGGAAAATGTCGAAAAATAAAATTAATGTTGCATTTGCATTACTTTTCCTTTATATTTCAACCAATTCACATCAGTATATAATTACTTTTATATCAGCCAGTAAAACTATTCACACATCAAAAGTCTTCACAGATTTTGAGTACCGTCACATGATGTTTATGGTAAACACTGCTACGCATAATTCCCAATTTGCCCTAGCAATGACATAAACGCGGCAGTTAAGGTTTGATTTAATTTAACTTTTCATTTAATAATTTTGCATTGTTTTGTTTTTGAAAAAGTGCAGTTATTTTTATCACCAGATATTTGATCTATAGTATTGGGCGAATTCTGACTAAACAAAGTGCCTAACACTATGCAGTGCAAATATTGTTTTAGTCCATAAGGATCAACAAGCGAAAATATAACGAAAACCCATTGCATAGTATTAGGCAGTCTTCTTAGAGAATTAAGTCAGAGTTTACATATCTCTTTATTTTCAATTTAATTATAAGTTTCTTTACGCTACAAATACGAGTATGTATGTAATGTATTGCTAAGTACTATGTATGTATATCAATGTTTTTTTTATTTTTTTAATGTAAATATAAGTGAGTGTTGAATGTTATTATGCGCCAATTGAAGGGCGCTCAAAAAACTACAAATTTTTAATGCCTCATTCAGCAAATGTGTCTGAACCTTTTGTTCTACGGAAGTAGGTACATTTTACCAAACACTCACAATGGTTTTGGTTTGGTTTTTTCTCAGTTTTTTCACTTATTGTTAGATTAGCAATAGAAACTTTCTTACAGAGCATAAATATTTTAGTTTACATTTTTATATTAAAAAGGAAGAGCTTTTTCTTGTTTTATTCACGAGCATAACGCGAGCATTTTTCTTGTATTTAAATTTACAATTTATTTTTTAGCAATTTGAGTTTTGTTACTTTTGGATTTTCATTTAATTTATAATTATTTTTTTTTTTTTTTTAAACGTTTAAGCTTTTGACTCTTTACTATTTCTGGTAAATCCATTAAATTGCTTAGAATATAGTTGAATTTTTTCTTTAGTTTACGAGTATTTATTGCTCTCTTTTGGGATGTTTATTCGGTTTTCGTATTTCATAAAATGTTCGTACCAATCATCAATGTCTCATCACTAACTGCTATTGTTTTTCACTTATAAAAATGCTATTTACTCTTTGGGGTTTCATATAAAAAATGTTGCATACTGGGTCCATTTTTCATTACATTACATTACATCAAAAGTTGCTGCCTTTGTTATCCTGAAGTTTTGCCAGAGTTTTAAAATGTTTCGTTAAATTTAGTTTTTGGTTTTGTTTTAATAACTTGATTTTCTACTCACTAACAATAATACACTGACAAAAATTATACGTGATTATTGAGTTTGTGTTTGGTTTTAATGTCTATTTTTCATTATCTACTTAATTATGGTAAAATTTCAAAATTTTGTTTAGTTTTTGAATTGAAAAAAACGTTTAAAGTTTCTTAATTTTATTTTTACAACTCAAGTAAAAAATCTTTAGAAGAATTCTTGGCGAGTAGAAAATATATGTCTGGTATGGGGTTTTGCATTAAAGTTTTTTTCTAAGTTCTATTCTTATGAACTTTTATTTTGACGATATGTACACAAGTTTTTATTTTTGTTTTTGCTAACTCACGGATATTTTTAAGGAAATAAATCATTTAAAATAGCAAAATGGTTAACCTTAAAAGTAGCGAAAACAGTATAAATGTATAATAAAAGCTTACAGAGTACATTTGTTCCCGTGCATGCATCACGCCCACACTTTTTTGAGATTCTGTAATGTCTTGATGTCATTATTTTAAAAATTCCATGAGTTCAATTATTTTGTCTTAAGAGTAAATATTTTATCAACTAGCCACACGTTTCGAAAGCATTTTAAAAATAGGATATAGTTTTCATGAGAATTAAGTACAATAAGTTGGGAGCACCCGCATGGATAAAAGTATAATTCGATAGTGAATTGAAAACATCAAATTTAAGCCTTAAGGACGTTTTATCGTTTGTTAAAAATTTTATTATGGCTCAAAACTATTGAGTTTTCAAAATTTTTACTACTCTCGATTAATTAACTTGCAATTATAAGAATTGGTGCAGGAATTTCCAACAAATTAGATATTTTAAATAGCTATGACTTCGAAACCACATGTGACTATTCTTTCAACAGTGACAGTAACATCGCTTTTTGGTAAAGGTAAAAATAAAATAAATAAATGTTCGCACTTGTCCTCATACATATGTACATACGTTTCGCAAATCACATGGTTTGCTTCCGGCCCTATTCGGCAGCTCTAGTACAGTGAGCACGTGGTTAATTGTAGAACAAACACAAAAAAAAACACAAAAAGAAAAAACCAACAAATTTATATAAAGAACGATAAGCATATCATTTGTAACAGCTGTGACCAGAACTATATTGCATCAAAACAACAGTTTTATGGTGTCAGAGTGCAATTATTTCCCATATAAAAATTAAAAATTGACTTAAGCCTTACGTTTACGACAGCAGATAGTTGTTATATGGACGATCATTTTTAATCGCTATAGTCTATTTTGGTAAATTTTTTTATGCCATAGTACTCGTATTAATCATTTAAGAATTTCTCAAAAATTGGGATTTTAAAACTCTCTTGCGTTGACGAAAATCCCCAGGTGGGTATTTTTAAGCTACGGACTTGACATTCGTACGCATGATTTAAAGAAAGAAGCAAGTTCAACGGCAAGCTGTATTGTAAACGTAGCTTATTGTGCAGTACTAGGGCAGGACTATATTTAGGAAAAATAACGGGCTCGGTCGAACTTGCAGTTCCAATTTATTAATCAATATAAAGCGATATGGATGTAGCGCATAAACAAATATGCGAATTTCGGTGAACTATGAATGAACACATTTTCCTAAAAATGGCAAAATGAAGCTGAAAAGAAAATCATTTTTAGTTTCTTTTATGCAAACGAAAATGTAATAACGGACGTGACATATGGATGTAGAAATACCCACATATGATAATGTTTATTACAATTAAATAATAAACGAGTGGAAATATAACAAGGTGCTGCATGATGTCAAACGATTTTTGAGAAATTGTTTTGATCTGTCGACATTTAGAAATAATTTTATTAAAAAGATTTTACTATAGACGAAAAGATTTATGCACATTTTGTATATATAGCCATGTAATTTGTCTTTTTTTTTGTCCGAAATATTCTTTAATGTTTATAGAAGCATTTTGAAATTTGCTAAACGAGACAGCTGCTCGCAATATTTTCTCTTGTTTATTAAATAAATATATGTTTTTTTAGATATTTACTTATGTAGTTACTTTTATCCAAAGAATATTATTTTTTAACTTGAATGATAGAATATTATTACCTTTTGCTAAGAAACGGAAAGATATAAAAATTTTATATTATTGGAATTAGTTATAAAAACTTTATATTCCGCCTAGGTATGGCACTACTAAATTATTCAGTTAAAAAAAAATAGTTTTGGAGTTTCTTATTTCAGAACTTTTTACGAAATATCACCTTTTAAACGATACCATTTTCATTGAAACTTAATAAACGATACTGAAGGAATTTCCTTTTAACATTACTTGATTTTTCGAATTGCAATGCATTGTTACTAAAGCATGTTTAAGGACGCGGAATAGGATTTTGGAATATTGTTACTTTTTTGTCGATCAATGTTATGAATTAAATTTTGTTTTGGTAACCGACGAGGTCTTTATGACATGAAAAAGCTATGACATTTTAAATGCCTCATTTCATAGAGTTCATCAAGTCCATTGAGTCACGGTGTACAACTGACAGCTTAGCTGAAATCCATACATTTATAATTGAAAAACAGTTCAACTGCTATCGGAGAATTGGCTAAGCAAGGAAATCAAGTTAAAGTCAAGTATCTCCCACAGTTTTGTTAAAGTTTTTGCCCTGAAAATGGCAAAGGAATAATTTTTTCGCATTTCAATCTTACCAAAAATTAGTTTATCAAACAGTTTTAAGACTATCTAAGTGGTCGATTAAAATGTTTTTACAAATGAAAGAAAAGAAACGTCCAGACTTTTCGATGAAACTAAACTACCCATATGAATTTTGACCTAATGAAGCCGAGTTGCGAGTTCAAGTTTTCGAAGAAATCAGAAATATATTAAGAAAGGAGCTAACGTAATGTGCAAAGTTTTAAAAATTTCTTCTTTTTAAACAACTTCGTGCAAACTAAAATTTTGCTACTGATATTGCGTCATTGAATCAAAAACTGAAACGGATCCAATTTTTACCCAAATATGTCAGAATTTTTATTTATTTATTTTTTTCTAATTACAAATTTTAAAATGTGATTGTGTAGGTGACTGATTCCTGATATCTAATACGCACGTATGTTGATAAACTGCATTGGGAGGGGCTGGTAATCATTTTTAAAGGCGCTGTGAAAATTATTAAATTATGGCCAAATTTCAAATGAAAATAGTAATATTTACTTCTAAATTAAAACAACATAAAAGCTAATTTTAAGAACATTACGAATTTTATTTTAAAGTTTTTATTAAAATTTTAGTTTTTAATTAATTAACTTTTTTTTGTTATATAAATGATTCACTTGGCTTTGTTGGAAAATCAATTACATACAATGCAAATGTTTGTTTTATTTTATAAATTTATAAACTTATAATAAACATTACTATTGTTAGCTACTTTCTTTACTTTAAAACGAATTTTTGAATAGAATTAAATGTACAACTTCTTTTTTTTAAAATAAGACAGCAGAAAAAATCAAAATATTTAACACAAATTAGGAATCTAAAACGACAAAAATTAATAATTCAAAAATATAAAAGCAGCAATTTGTATCTTTGAATTTTTGTTGCTTTTATTTTTCTATTTTATTCAAGAATTTTACATATAACAATTTATGCTATTTTTCCACACATTAAAATTTAATTTTGAATATTTGAGTAGGTCAACAACAAAGGCAGACAGCTGCAAGTACGTGCATTTCGAGTAGAAGGGATTTTCGAAAACAGTTACTGCTTATAAAAAAACAAAGTGGTGATTGTAATTGGGTTTGTAACTAAAAATTTGGAAGATAATATTTCTCATATGGTATTCAAAATTATGCTTCAAATTTTCTATTACAACAGTATTTTGAAATACTTATGTGGCTCATATTTACCCAAACTGTATTTTCTAGCTTTGCAAATATAAAATAAAACACCTCAAAGTTCAACTATAAAAATTATATGATCAGATTTTGATTTGACATAGAAAAAAAAGGTCAAAAAATATAACAACCTTAATTTCAATTGTCGAAGTGCAAAAAATTAACTAGTCATGGACAGTAAAGTGATGAAAACTGCAGCGAATAAAATCTATTGGAAATTTTCGATTAGATTTTCCTGGGGTTAAAGACTTTCTGCACATGACAAACACATAAAAATCCTGTTGTGATGTGAAATTCTGTTTAAGCACCTCAAAATCTATAAGATTACGTAAAGAATTGCTACTCGATATATTCACTTTTGCAAATGCACCTTTTTGATTTATCCATGACTCAACTTGCCACCATTCGATTCCTGGCATATGACTTGACAAAGAACAAACTTCATCGGGATTTTCAAAAGAAGAGTGAGATGCCCACCATTGCTACTAACCTGCTGATTTGTAATTATTATGTTTGTATGTGAATTAATTTTAATTTGTAATTTGTTTTTGAAATTTATTATACGATATTTTCACAAGCTAATTTATTATTAAAATTTAATTTTAAATTTAATAATAATATAATACAATAGTAACATTTTTATACTCGTATGCTTATTATTGAACTGCTAAAACTGCTGACAGACAAAACGATGAGGACATATTGAAAACTATGTAACAACATAAAGTTTATTCTAAACGTTTAATTGCTATGAAGTTTTATTTGCGAAATTTAGAAAAAAATTATACAAATTGAAAAATTATTTACAAAAATTATGTTTTTTTTTTAACAAAGAAGCTAATTAAATTAAATGTATTTTTAATTTCTTTTATTGTTTGTATTATGAGTAGCTTTGTTTAGGGTGTTGTTTGTTGTGTTTCTGTTTTGCTTTTTTATGCAAACTTTTCATTTTATTTACCAAATACTTTAATGTTTTTTAAATTGTTTTTCAGTTTTTTTCCTAAGTTTTAATTTGTTTATATTTAAAATAAATTTGCTTATTTTTAATGGAATAATTTTTAACACATGTTTTTCTTTCTTTTTGTTTCATGTTAGGTGTTTTTATATTTACTTTTTTTTATTTTGCAACAACTACAAGCAAATTATTTGCATGGTTCAAAACAAAAAACTTAAGAGTTATTTTATATTTTTCAATTAAAAAACTTTTGTTTATGAACTTTTGGTATTCTCAAATGTTTAAAGAACTTAGAAATTGAAATTTTTTTCAATCCACTGCGCAAGCAACGCGAAATAAAGTAATTGATACTTGAAAAACCTTGTAATAAGTTTTTGACATTAATATATATAACAAATAATAAAGACCTACAGCAGTGGCAAAAAAAGTAATTATAAAAATTATTTTAAACTTATAAAAATTATTTTTAGTTTATAAAATATTTTTCATTTTTTTATAAACTTTACATTTTCTTCTCTATGTACTACAACTGGTAGTAACATAAGTGTTGATATATTTTAAGAAAAAAATAAAAAAAAACAACAGAAAATGGCAATAAATTACATATAAAAAAATTAAAATATTTAAAATAATTCAGATGAAATGTTGAGTGTGTTGCATTGCATAGGTGCTTAACTGCTCGCTGTTACACTGGAAAGCTGAGATTTTTGATATTTTGTGTTGACTTTGTTGTAAAACGTCAAAAATGCTTAACAAATTGACAATTGGATCATCTGGCGGTTTCAAATCCACACCGATTAAGAAAATTCTGAAGAAAGCTGCTATTGCTGTTGATTTGGCAATTGTAGTTGTTGTATTCTTTGTATAACCATTTGCAAAGTTACTGTTTTTGTTGTTGTTGTTATTTATTATTGAAATATTAATTTGTTGTAGTTGTTTAAAATTTAAGAAAGTTTCTTTTGTTTCATTTTTGTTAATATTATTGTTGTTGTTTTTGTTTTTATTCAAGTTATTTAAAAAGTTTTTGTTATTAATATTAAATTTTTGTTGTTGTGTTTGTTTAATAAAATGTTGTTGTTTTTGTTGTGATTTTTTGGAAATGTTCTTCTGCCATTGCAACTGTCATGGCCTATGGAACCTGTAAAGAGAGAGAGAGAGAGAAAGAAGAGAAATAAATTCTGATGAATAAATAGTTTTGTTTCATTTTGTTTAACAATTCCGGATACTTTTTACAGAGACAAATAGTATACCTCAAGCAGATGTTACGAAATTATCATTAAATAACAAATTTAAAAATATACTTTCTAAAAAAACAGTAATGTTCATGTCATTGGCACTATGCTAAAGCCAAGAAGTGCCATAGACATACATTGTACATAGCACTAAGTGACTATGATATAGCACTTAGTGACTATGATATAGCACTTAGTGACTATGACATAGAACAACATAATATGTAATTAGTAAATGGAAAAAAAAATATTTCAACATATTTCGACCACCGACACGCTTAGCCACCTCGTCTCTGAGTGAAAATGGTTGAATTGAATATTTATATCAAATGAAATATATAACACCATGTAAGAATATATTTCATGTTTTCCCGTTCCCTAGCGCTATATATGGGACATTTTCAAACCCCTCCCTTTTGGGGGTTTTTTCATTTAATGTTTCTTGATCATTTCAAAGTGTAAGTACAAGATTCAGCGAAAAATTGTAAGTGTCAAGACTTTTTATAATAAATTGGTTCAGTATCGTCGCAAATATTCGGATCAGAATAAACTTCGATACAACTCTTTTTCTTTATTATTACAGCAGAAAACAAATTTGAGCCGAAGCCTATCTTTTTATTACTTTGACAATAGTTCAAAAAAGGATCATTATACTAAGTTCTGGTACTAATGTATAGCATATCGCGACAGTTGATAGTTCTCACTATGTTGAAGTGAAATACTATTGGAATATTCTTTACATTGATAGACTGTTTATAACATTTACAAAAAATATTTTATATTTATTTTGATTCGAAGTTTTGAGTGCAGATATGGTTAAAAATTAGCTGTAATTGGGGCCTAGCATATTGAATTCTGGTCAATGCCATTAGAAGCGATAATTGTTTTTGTATGCAACATCTTAACACTACAATTAAACTAGAGCAAAGATAATGCGTACGAAGACTTCAACATTCAAAAATCTACAGCTCATAACATGAAAAAGAAATTTGCGGTGGCAAATTAGCATTAGCTCCTTTTTTAACTAATTCAGGACTAATCTTTTGTTTCAGGGCTTATAGTTGACTTCCCCATACACTTTATTAACTTATATAAAATATCACGTTTTTGAAATGTGAAAAACATCATAACAGTGTTATCAATACGATTTGATCAGAAGAAAGACCACACAATTTGTTAGCTCAATTTGTCTTAACGAAAAGTAGGTTATTTTAGCTAACAACTGCATAAGACATTATCCAATAGAATTAATTTACTTAGGTACTTGATGGACTACAAAATGTTCTTTCTTCGTACTGGTTCTATTGTCTATGAACAAAGAAGAGATTAAGCGTTGTAGAAAAGTTATATAAAAATGTAGAAAACAAGTAAAAGTCACCTTGGCACATCTTGCCCCAAAGGGTTTGACATGCGTCATTACACAAACTCACACAGCCACCCATACGTAGGAAACTTTTTTGGTAACCCGAAATGAAATTTTAAGCAAGCAATGTGACCCTTGCAACGAAAAATTGAAAAACTCTTCCAAGCAAGAAATTGTAATTCCTATGGGTCGGTCTGCTACATCACCCACACAATAGTACATATTCATATGTATGTATGTATATACAATGTACATATCTATATAGAAAACACAGCGCAATCAGCCATAGAGCACAAAGGTTATTATGGCTAACTAGATTTTGTAAATACAAACAATTGAGCAGCCATAAAAATTGAAATGAAAAAAAGAGCAAAATAAAAAAAATTATAAAAATCACAAAATTGCCTTATACGGTGGAGGATGAAAATCATTGCGCTGCAACTTAAAGTGATGCTGTGATAGCATTTTAGATTAAAGTATGCAATTGTGTTGCATCACAGTATCTAAGATCTTTCATATACGACAATCACGTGTCGATAAATTGCCGTGTGGGCGTTCAAAATGAAACATTTCCATTTTGTAACCCTAAACCCCTAATGAAGGGGTATATGTACTAATAATATGTAAAAATTATCATTTCCAACGGGACTTAAAACTTTTTTTGAAGCCTTAGATTATCAGAAACAAGATGTCTGTTGTCAATTTTGTCACATTTAAGATCTCCCCTTCCCTACTCAAAAATTTTAGGTCAAAAATCGATTTTAGCTCCTTTGCACTGTTAACTCAAATTCGTATAGTAAAGTGGGCGTTTAGAGTCGACCTTTTTTTTGCTTAAATTAGCTCAATTTAATGAAATTTTAAATTATCCAATTTTCGCGCATACTTAAAATCATTTTGTGCCATTGCTTTTATTTTCTCTTTAAACACATTATTAAAATTTAAATTAAGTCCTTTTCTTGTTTGTTAGATTTTTTTGCTGTCATCTTTTAGAGTTTTAGTCCAAGGTTACCCCAGCTGGTGTGGTGTTCTACTTTATGCTTGTGCTATAATGGCCTAAGACAAAGACAGCTGCAGAGAGCACAGCACAGTGTAGTAGTGTGTTTAGAGAAATGACACAAAAGCCGTTTAAGTTCATTTGTTTTTGTTGTGGTTCAACAAACGTTTTTCTTTTAATGGAAAGCAATTTATTGTAAAGAGCTTCTGCCTAAACAACGGAAAAAAGGGTGATGGCAGTTTGTGGAACGAAAGTACAATTAAAAACATGAAAAATTCAAATAAAAATTAAAGAAGTTATTTCAATAGTAATAATTTAAGCAATTTAAGACATATTACCACTCAGTTCGCCTAGAAAAATATTTTTTCATTCGTTTAATTTTTGCACCTGCAAATTTTTTCAATTTTGCATTTGCTTACTCAGGCGACATTTCTTTTTTTACGGCCACAAATTTTGTTATGTAAAACTTTTACATTTTTAATTGCTTGATGAATATTTCGTTACCATATGTGCTACTGGGCGCTCCTAATATTTGTAAGTGCGCGCACATGTGTTTGCATTGGACCTCTGCATACACATAAATTTAAGTGAGTTTTTGTGCACAATTTTGCGCAAAATATAAATTGCCCTGTCAACAAAAAAAGTTTTTATTTTTGTGGCGCAAATAAATAAAAAAAAATTTTTGCTAAAAAAATAAAATTTACAAAATCACTTACATTTAGGTACAGAGATAATGGTTTTTATAAAAAATAATTTAAGTTTTGAGCAGCCATTATGCAAAGATGGATAAAAATGTAGATAGCAAAAAAAGTGACCTGAGCATGTCGATGTTAAGTTAAATCGGATATATAGCGGGTTGTAAATGAAGTTTTACATTTAATACGTATTGGTAAACGGGGCACATGATTAACATTCAGAGCGTAATAAGATGAACAATATCGACCTACGCTATGGATTCTAAGTCACATAATAGCTGAAATATTACTGTTTGAAATAAGAATCTTTCTTCATTTTACATTGGTTAACATGACATATAGTATGAAAAACATGAATTGAGGTTCAAGATGAATGACATGACATTATATATCTTTTTAAAAAGTCGTATCCTGAAGAAAACTTTAAAAGCTTGAATGAATATCGTTACCTTAACTAACATTTTTGTTTCTTTACAGGAGAACGAAAAAACTTAATTAAAATTTATGTTTTGTTGTATTGAAGTGAGATTGTTTATTTTTTATATGGTTGTAAATGCTTTATTTTCAATCGTAGCACACACATTTTTATCAATATTGTATTAGTGGGTGGCCTACACGCATCTACAAAAAAAAAAAAACTCGATTTTGAAAAAAATGTTAGTTAGGGCCTTTCTATATTAAGGTAACGATATATAATTTAATATATCAATATAATTTCATTTACCTTGTTAAATGTCGACTGCCCTCGTGTACCGCCATCTCAGATGATTTGAACTCATTCAATTCCTTACGTATGGCAGCCTTATCTTTTGGCGTCAGTCTTGTCCATGGCTTGTCTGCGCGTCGATCGTAGTCATGCGCCTGTGTCACCTCAATGTAATCGTTGAAGCGTATGATTTTTTTCTCTTTCAGCTCTTCGACGGTGGGTCGAAAACTGAGCTTGCGCAACAGATAGCTTTTCTTCTCTTCCTTTTGTTTCTTCTCTTCGGCGGGTGATTGTGCTGTAAGTTTAATAAAATAAAGTTGAGTATAATATGCCCAAAACGAAAATTCGCTTTTCACTTACTCTTTAAAATGTTGCGTTCCACCAACTCCTCCGCAGTGGGACGCATTGACAGACGACGTATGAGTCGCGCTCCGATTGCCTCCTTTGACTCTTTGATCTCGTTGTCAGTCACCTGGTGCAAAATGTTGCGATTAATCAAATCCTGCTTATCAGGACGCAGTTGCAACTTGAGCGACAGTGACTCCTTGCGTGCGATTTTCGCTTGTCGATCGTTATCATCTTCGCGATAGAGAATACGACCATCGCCCTCATCGCTGTCGCTGCTACTTTCGCGTATCACAAATGGGCGAGCGTTCTCTTTATTTTCAACAGTACAAGGCAGCTGAATGTTGAACATTTGTTGCCTGCTACAAAGTAGAGTAGATCGTGAAACATAACAAAAAATTAAAAAGAAAGTTGGAAAAAATTTTAATAAAAATTCAATTTTTCTTTTATGTTAGTTAGGAATATAAATATTTATTATTAATTAGCATAAAATGTAAAACAATAACAACATTCAATTACTTCCGTTGACACACAACATGCAATGTATTTATTTTACAAATATTTAGTTTTATTTTTAGTCATCCTTACGTTAGTGTGACAAATGAGCGTGACAATCAGCAAACAAACTGCTGGCTATTTTTCTAGCCTCGAAAATAAAACCAACATTTGAGTGAGTGCCTAATTTGTGGTGATTATTTGCAATGATTTTGTTCTTTTTCACTTCACTCCACCACCCAGGTACCTGAAAAATAGCAGTAAATATTGCATTGTGTGTCCTTTGTCCTTTGCTGCCATACCAAACTATCACATCTGTATGTGTGCATGCCTAATGAAATACAGCAGAATTTTGCGTAATTGTTTTATTATTCAAGTACATAGTGGTAGTTGTAGTGGTTGGATAGAGAGCAAAGAGAAGCAAATAGAATTTTCAACATTGTGTGAGGGTTAAACGAGTAGTCTAATGTTTGGTCTTTTCCTTTCTTCCTCGGTCTGTTAATGAGTTGGTGACATTTTGGGCTATCAAAAACGTTTCGCCTGGTCTCGTTTTGCATTTTGCTAATTGAATTAAGTTTAAAGGAAGGAAACAAGAATCTTATAGCGGTAGATTATCTGGTGAAACTTTGAAAATTTCAACTAAAATAAATTTCTAAAAGCTTTTAAGATTTCAAGAAACTTCAAGTTTAGCAAAGTTTAAGTGACGCAAATTTTAAAGATTGAATTGAGAGAAAAACTTGTATTAAATATTTAAATAAGTTTCAACGAATAGCTTTATTTAAATTGTTTAAATGTGGTGTTATCGACAACGTATAATTTTCGGGTAAAACACTATGGGAAAATGTAATAATTCGTTAATTTTATATCGACACTTTTATTGTCGCAAAAATACAGATACACATCATAATTAAATGAATAAAGTTTACATGAGCATGTGGCTTCTAAGTTTGCATCCGAGCTGAAATATCCCCACAAGAAGTGCACACATTTATTTTATATTTATAAACGTGCCTAAGGTGAACATTTAAGTTTATTTCCAGTTTTCTGAAATAAAGTCAGTTTCAGCCTAGCTATCAATTACTTTATGTAGTACCCGTGCAAGGACAATATTAGTTTAATAGAGGTTTTCAAGTCGAAATATGCCAAATTTTAGCTTTTAAGCCGTGGTGGTAGCCCGATGTTTTGATAGAAGGTCTAACAAAGCGACGAGTTTTTTCTCTACACAAATTATGTAGTTACCTACTCTTAAAGGTTACCTTTTTCAAAATTTGATTTATCTCTCTGACCAATAAGTTCTTTCAGTCGCCAACACAAGTTGAAATTAAAAAAAGGGTTTTTGGTCCATTGCAAGAAAGAATACACCAACATTAACAACTATTACGTCTCGAAAAAGAAAACATAATAATTACTAAATTTTAGGCAAAACTTCAGCTTCTTTAGAACTGAAAGCAGTAAAATACCACATGAAATCCTCAAGTTAAATAAATGTAAGCCTGCGCGCTTACATTATTCAATTTGAAAGTGATTAACCTTGATTAAACCATTCAAATTCATTTTGTTTCGAAGGACAGTAAAAAAGAAAAACATAAGAACGTTATTTCAATACAAAGTCAAAGAAAACAAGTCATATTGTTTCAAAATGCTCTCTATCTGTGGTTTCAATGAAATGTAACAGCTGCGCATTGTTAAACTAAAAGTTTTTCATGTTGTTCTTTTTATTTACAAAAACACTTGACTTTCAAAAAATAAAGCATTTTTTTTTTGTTTAAGCTATTAATTCACGCTGTGTGCCACGCGCCATTAGTAAAAATAAGAAAAATTGTAAGAGGTTCACTGCTGTTGTAATTAATTATATACCCGAACAAATAAATTGTAAAAGTTTCTTTTTTTTCTGTTTCGCGCCGGGTGCTTTTATTTCGTTGGGTAATGGAAAAGAATTTGTTCTTTGCCTTTTTTGTTTTAAAACTTTTTTTTGTGTTTACATTGTTGTGTACTTTCGCTGTTCCTTCCTATACAAATGATTTTAATTTTTAGCGCCTCAAAGTATACTTTATTAATGCTTCTTTTATATGCGCCACTTTTTACGTGGTATAACATTTAATCAAGTTTTACTCAAACTCAATTAATTTTCAATATGATTGATTGATTGTTGTAATAATTACATATTCTTTTTTCTTTGCATATTGGCATGATATTGATATTGTTCGCTTGATTGACTAATGTAATTTACTTGTTATTCATGATGTGTGGCAAAGTTAAATTTAATTAATGTAATTTTTCAGGGCGCTTATTCACTTGCACAATTTAAAAAATATTTAGGGTTTCTGATGTGTTTAACCTTTTACATTCGTAAAAGTGGTATAGTGAAATGCAGCGGTGTGAATTTAGAATAAATAAATGAAGTGCTGTGAAATCAAATTAAGTTAAGGTATTTATTGCATTTCCATATTGGAGCTCTAACTTTTCTCATTTTAATCCAACTAAGTTTGTGAGATTGATCAAAGTAAGGCCAACTTTACTTGTTTTTATTGACTAGAAAATTATTTCAAATTTTAGGAAACATCAAGTGAGCTGGCCCACATCCAGTGAATAAGACTTTTTTTAATAATGATCTAGTAAAAATATTTTCCCACAGAAAATTACGAGGACATCAAAGTGAAAGAAACTACTCACTAATTTCTGTAATTTTTAAACGCAAAGTTTTCGTATGGAAATTGTTCGATATCCAATTTTCAAATGAAAGATAAAATTTGATTTGCAGTTCATTTAGTGGGTTGCACTTCATGAGATAAAAAATAGGCAAAATCATCCGTTGGATACTTCCAAAATAATTCGAAGCCTTGACCTTTTAGAAGAGGTTTCTTTTGGAAGTACTGGATAAAATTTAGTAAAGATACCGCTAGAAAACATTTATTATAATTTGGAGTGTAATATGAAAATTTTAAACATATAGATAAAACTTATAATATCTTATAAGTTTCTGTTTTTTTAAATTTCAGTTTTTCAACTCAAACAAAAGAGCAGCAAAGTTAAAAACTTTTTGGTTTATTTTTTATTTATTTTTTACTTCAAGAGCTGTAACTTAAGTAAAAGTGCATTCATTATAAGTGGGAGCCACAAAGATTTTTCACATATTTGTTGCACGCACGTATGTAATTCTTTTGAAAGTGCATAAATATCAGTAGCTGCATGGTCGGATTTTTTCTTTCAATGATTTTATCTTTGAAGACCCTAAAAACTATATATTATAAGTTTTCTGTCAGATGCTCGCTTGCTAGAGTGAGGTAATCAATTGTTTTTCCAGAAATTCTAGAGAACATAAAATTTATATTACGGTCGTGTCAGTCAATAATATATCCAACACCAGCATCGCTACCCACAGTAATTTTAAATAAAAGTTAGTTGGTATATAATGCGAAATTTTTTTTGGAAAATTCATTTATTTTGTTATAAGCACCCAAAATTATTTGGCCTTACGTCTTAATGTTTTTGGGGACTATGTCCGTGGTTATAGCCCCAACAAAAAAATGCGTATTGTGACCGGAAAAAAGCGGACATAATGCCCAAAATCATTTTGGGGATCACGACCATTGGGGTTATGACCGCGGTCCTGGTAAAATGCCTCAAAACAATCAAAAACTCAATTTTGAATTTTTAGTGGTTACGGATTTTTGGATGTTAGGTGACGATGTGTATATAGAAAAAATTGATAAAAAAATTCTGAACAAAACAAAAATTTGAAAAAATCGAAAAAATCTTTTTTTGGTTCACGGTGGCAATAACGGAAGTCACACGCACACTATCCACGCTTTTCCGGTAGTGTGCATTAAATGTAGTACTTTTTAAAACTACCGCTTATACGTTATTGCTATTACCAACATGTTTTCGTTGCTAGCTTTTATGAGTTTTAGTTTCAAGTAGTTGCATGTTGCTTAAGTTATATTCTACACGGTGTTAAAGTGGAGGCCTTAAATAAAGAAAGCCGGAACTCGTTTCTTTATTGTTTGTATTGGAAAATATAGGTAACAATATCGAGGTCTTATCATTCATTGGTTCTTTTAAAAAATTAACACTTTTTTCTGCAAAATACGAATTTAATTGAAATGTTAACTTTAAAATTTTATGTTTATTATTTCTGAAGTTATTTTCGATATTGAATCTAAGCCTGGTATTCGTTTTTAAATTCAAATTCAAATTTGTCAAAAGCACCGGTTTTGATCATTCTTATGCACTTATAAGGGCGCCAATTGTTTAAGAACATTTCTGAGTAACAACGATTAAGTAACAAGTCCTTTCTTTAATATTCAAAGAACACAACACCTATAGTCAGTATCGGCACTGTTTCTGATGCATTTGACTGCACACAGTGTTCATTAATTATATTAATAAACATCAAGTTAAATTGTATTTTTAAAATGGGTTTTATACTCACAAATGCTTCACAGCAATTGGAATCCTTGGTACAAGTGCAAAAAGATAATCAAGATTGATGTGTTTGAGACATATGATCCGGATATCTCAAAAATTTGGACATGTTAGAAAAGAGTGAGCATCCAAAATTACGTGGAAAAATTGTTTTTCCAGCAAATTCATATTTAAAAAAAAAAAAAATTGTTTTTTTTAAAAAAAAATTCCATGGTTCGGACCATGTTTCTAACATTTTCCAAATAAATAAAAGATTTCTAGTTTCTTTGATTTAATTCATCCATTTAAACGCCGGCTATTTAGCGTTACAATGATTTTTTGTCGATTTTCTCCATTAGTTTTCAGTTTCATTAAGTTCGCTTACTACGATTTTCAGGGATATTCTGTTTAAGTTTTATAGTATTTCTTACAGTGTACACTTGTATCGCTGTTACCTAATATTTTTGATTTTAATGAAGAACTTTTCATTTGACTTTATTTTTTCCTTAATTTTTGAAAGGATGCAACTTTTCTTTGTGTCTCAGTTTCGCAATTTAATTTGTTATTTTAAAGTTTTTTGTTTGTGTGACAGCACAAATTCTTACAGCTGCATGGGGTGTAGGGTTTAACTTTACTAGCAAAGATGCAGCATGTTGCATGATATACTTTTTAATTGATTTTTTCTAATAACAGCTATGAAAAGAAACTAAATATTTGCGCTAATAAGTAAAATTAAACAAGAAAAGTTCACAGAATTGAGTTTGTTACTTGCCATGGTTATCTAAAGGCACATCCACTATTTCAACAGTCGTATTTTTAAAAGATGATGCCACTTTAGCAAAGTTCATACAACACATTATCAGCTTAGGCAAATGTTTCATAAAATTTTATTACAATTTCCGGGGTTATGTCTTAAAAGCTTTATTGCTTTCAAACGAATAAAGAAAAACAAATTTAATTTCTTTTTGGAAAAATCCAATAATAAAAATATTTTGTATTTTCAAAAATTATTATATTTTTATGACCCATTTTTTGAAACCATTGGCAATATTTTAACTTGAAAATGCTTACATAACAAGTTGTCATTTTTTATTAATACATTTTTAAGTGCATTTTAATGAATGGCACGGAAACAAAAATAGAGAGTATAAACGAGTTCCTTTATAGTAACAATATTTGGACGCTTTCAGTGACGGTGGGTCGTTTAACTAAAATCGCAATTTTGACTAACTTTAAATAAAAACGATTCAGAAATTTGTCGATGAATACTTCTGGAATATATCCAAAAAGTTTGGCAAAATATATTTTCTTGTCCGCACTGTGAGCTGTGAGCTTAAAAAAATTGCATAGTGTATACCTAAGGTATGATAAGTCTTGTTTCAAAATATCATTTTTAAAGCCTGCTAGATAACTCATACACAAAAATTGCATAAAAAGAAAAATGTTGCCAAAATTTTCACTAAGGTATCCTTTGAGGACTTCTTCCTGCCTTCTTTTTAAGTCTTTTCCCCGTCGTTAAATCGTTACAAAATCAGATGTTTTTCTTCTTTTATTTTTTGGCTTCATGAAAATAAAATAATTTGGTTAATTAATTCAAATACTGAGTATGAAAATGCATATAAGTTAATGATTCTTAAATATCGTCTTGGGAATAATATACTTTAGTTCACTTTCTATAATTATTTTGAGCCTTTCATAAAAAAGGTTTTTTTCTTGAATTCTCATTCATAATTCATCCAAAAGTAATAATTTAATTGATTCAAATACGTTCAACCCAAAATACCACATGCATTTTGTGTATAAAATTTACAATTTATATTGAGTGTGATATTCACTCCTACAATTACAAAAAAAAACAAACGAAAAATGATTACAAATTAATACGCATGCCAGGGAATTCGAATTTTTCTCTACACATACAATTTGTTAAATATTTATACAAAAACCAAGAAAATGCACCAACAAAAAAAAGGAGGGGGAAACTAAAGAAAATAACAAAAGAAAAACAAAAACCATTGCATAAATAATTAAGTTCGTTGAATTAATTAAATCTTTACCATATTCTAATCCGTGGACGTAGTATCGGCCTAATTATTCGGGGTGAATAATGTATGTGTGTATGTGGAAGTAGTAGTTAATGTATATTTGAGTAAATAAAGTAGAAGAAGAAGAAGAGGGAAGAAATAAGTATTAAAAGTAATAAAAACTCGTAAGCGAGAAGCTACACGCCAAACAAAATTGTAGTATTGTAGTTAAAAACTAAAAAAAAACGTATATACGTAAGTGAAACAATATTACACTTTCAAAATATCGAACCGAAATTATTCAAAAACAATCAAAAGAAAAGACGTTAAATTAAAAAAACAAAACTAAGGAAAGATGATAATTTTCGAAAAACTTACTTGTGTGAGTAATTATTTGCATCCTGCCGCACAACTAATGGTCGTTGATTTGCGGATCCCGAGGCCCCACTCATTTTATTGCCATTGGATGTTGCATTACTGCCACCACCACCACCACCGTTTGATACTTTAGCATGCTCTTGTGTGGGTGTTCCAGGTGATGGTGTCGTTTGTCCAGGCTTCTTTTTTAATGCTGACTTAAGAGGAACTGCATTTGGTTTTGGCTCTTTGGCTGGAATTTCCTCAATGCGTTGGGTATCGACATGATTGGGATGTTGCTGTTGCTGGTGTGGCAATTGGAACATGTATTCCTCATCGGAATCGATTTCATCCTGATCTGGATCATGATCTGCTTGAAATATTAAGAAAATAAAAATGGAAATGAGTCGAAAATTTTTGAAAGAGTATGAGACATCAAAATGTTATATTTGGTACAGGACAGGAGTAAAAGTAAAGAGAAAACTTATAAAGTTCAACAGCTAAAGAAATAAAACAATTAATTATATAAAAAAAAATTGAATAACATAATTAAAAGAAAACTAGAATAAAATAGATAAATGATGTAAAATAAAGTCAAATTGAATAAAATAAAATTGTGAAACATTAAAAAAAAATTGTATAAAATAAAATAATACTAAATAAAATACAAAGAATTTTATTTAATAGAATAAAAAAAATAAAATGAAATAAAACAAATTAAATTTAAACCAATGTTGTAAATTAAATCAAGCAAAATTAAATAAAATGAAATAAAAACTTAAATGAGATTAAATTAAAATAACAAAAAAAAATTTTTCATATAAAATATTTCCCAAATGCAATGCTGCATTCCGGATAAAGCATATAAGAGATATAAGAAAACTTAGCAACATCAAAAGCACTTAAACGGAAATGAAGATGAATAAAGCACAAGGAAATAACTAAATTTTGTTTAATAAATGAATACTATGCAAAGAAATGATAATCGCAACAACACGAAGAACAAAAATTGAATTATTTAAAACAATTCCTTTAAAAGAACGAAAAAATTGTTTTGATTGTTCCAATGTAGAGAGAGAGAAAGAGAGAGCGACAGCGAAAGAGTTATTTTGCTTGTAATGTTGCTGCCCTGTTGCCTACCATCATAATCATAATCCTGATAATCCTGATCGTTAACCGCACCTGGACCATGCGGTCGTCCCGCAATTAATGTTGGACTCGGTGTTGAGAACATAGGTGGCGGTGGGATGGGTCCAATTTCCGACAATGGTATCGGCGGTTCAGGCAACTCTGATAGCAGCACGTGCCCAGATAATTTTTGGCTTTGCTGCTGTTGCAGTAGGTGATGCTGTTGTAGCTGCTGTTGCAGCTGGTGATGATGATGGTGATGTATATCGCTATAGGGTGGTGGTGTACTGCCTGGAGGACCACCAATATGTTGAGAACCAGCTGAATTTTTCGCATTATCAGGATCTGTAAGGAAACGTGTAAAAGAACAAAATGTTGGTGTTCAAGTGAGATGATTGTTTAGCATACTTCTAGGAGTGAGAAATGAAGGAATAAATGGAAGTTTTTTCTGAAACTAATTCTGCGCATTTTACCAAATATTCTTGATTTAAGGAGCAAAACGTATTGTTTTATGTAAATATTTGAATGATTTATACGCTGCCATATGAATATGAGAAATTCATAGTTCCAACAATATTTAATAACACTAGCTGTAGCGATATGTTACATTTTAAATTTTATCTAGAGCTTAAATTGTTAGCACTTTCAAGAATTCAATCAAAAATGGGGAAAAAAGTCAAAGCATTTTATGTGAAAACGCTGTTACTTACAGTGGTCATTGTGGTAGCAAATGTTTACACGACGTGATAATTTATTTGTGCCGCCACTGCTGCCGCCGAGCGTGCTAGGACGCTCCATTTTGGAATTTTGTGAATGTGAATCGCATTGATCGCCACGTCCAACATTGCCGCCGCCATGATTTTGTTGACCCCCACCACCTGGTGGTGGTAACATTGAGCCTTGACATGATGGTTGCTCAGTATTGGGCGATAGCGTACCATTACCACCGATCGGAGCATCAGTCTTGTCTTTTCTGGGTTCTGGAATAACAAACAAAAGAAAAATTGTAAGTTAATTTTTATATCGTCTATAGATGATGCGTGAGATGTTTGAAGTTAAATATTTTATTAGAAGTTGCGTTAAAGTTGAGACTAAAGAATTGATTGCCTAAGTGATATATGAAGGACCACTCAGCTAGGAAACCATTTGTCATAGGAAATAAGGTCGACATTTTTTTTTTGAAACACAAAATAACTTCTAACTACATCACATTTGAAAATTGAATTAAACTCATGACTATAAATGTCAGTGCAGCATTTTCTGGTTTTACATCCTACAACCAACAAAAAAAAGAACAACAATTTTGTAAGGGCCATTGTGGTCAATTTGTTTTAACCAGCACATAAAGTAATTAATTTCATTCCATATAAAATGTCCGCAACACATTCGCACGCGTAAGGGCTAAATGACACATGTGCATGATTTAAGCAAATGCATACGTAGTGCAAATGACTTTAGTGACTTTTATTTTTCATATGAGACTGGATTAAGCGAGTAGTTGTTAAAGACAAAAATAAATATGGTGCCTTTTTTTCTGTATTTTTTGTACACTCTCCACGATGACATGCAACTTTACAAGGTCCCCTGAGGAACAACAGGGCAGCATACTAATTTTACTTGTGATAATTGGCCCCAGTTGGTGTTGGTCGGTTGGTTTTTTACTCGTATGCTGCGCGGCTGTCTGTAAAAGTTGAGCTTTTAATTGTTAAGTAATGAAAAAGCTTAATTTTTTATTGCTCCTGCTGACAATGTGTTAAATTGGAGATTTATTTTTATACAGTTGATGTTTTTGTTTTCGCATCTTGCCACTTTTTTTGTGCTGTAAGTCCGATTATGAATTGGAGTGATGGACACGAGGTACAAAAAAAAAAATTAAATGGTGACATAGCTTAATTTGTTAAGTTATAAGAGAGGACTGGGCGATCGAAACGAAACATTTCCACTTTTCACAAGAGAATAAAAAAACTAAATAAGTTCTTGTATCGTAAGTATTTATATTTTGTTTTATGGTAAAATTGCAAAAAATAATCAACGTCAATAGTTGAATGGTAACAGAAACTATATCATTTTTATTATTAAATTTTTAGTAAAATTTTGATGAATTTTTCAACAGCTGTATTGTTTGTATGCATGTTAAGTAAACGCAATACAAGTAATTTCGAAAAACTTTTGTTGCATACTTTGCAGCTGCAATTTTGTTTTACAAGTGGCATCAAAATAATTTATTTTATTAAAAAGAAAAACTAATCCGTATAATGCAGAACAGCGTTTATAAGGCTTTAATTAAAAACAGCGACTGAGAGACTGATTAAAGAATCAATGCAGTTCATGTTAAAAGCTGCAATGTGTGTAAAATAAAAACTGGTATTTACAAAATTAATATGTACAAGTAAAATGAAAACTTTAAAGCTGTTAGCTTATGAAGGTATACAGGTGTTTTGTTATTTATTCTCTCATGTGCACTAAATTGTGCAAAGCTGGAGTTTTCCAGACATCCATTGTATCTCAGAAAAAAAAGTTTTTTTTGCGGTCGATTTTACAACTTCACACAAGTGTACGACTGAAGTTGTAAATTTCATGAAACATTTTACAAAATACGATAGTAAAATTTCACACAAGCAAAAGTACTAAAATAGTTTCATGCAAAGTTTTGGGTGTACAGATTTTACATTTATTTGTGTTTAGTGCTAGTGGGATAAAAATCCAATTATTGCTCACTACCAATGATTTAGTGAAAGTCAAACCGTTTGATTACTAATCATTAGGTGCTAGCAGAATTCAAATTTAACCATCATTAAATATTAAATGGTAGTGCAATTCAAATTCCATTACCAATTAAAAAAATGTTATGAAACTATTTTTTACTAGCACAAAAAATAGTAATAATATCTAATACAAGTAAGATTCATCAAATTTTTCTATTAAAAAAAATATTTTTATGTAAAAAAAAGTTTAACATGTACTCGAATTCAATGGGTTTGTCTTCCACTAAAACTTTGACGTTTGAAGGTGGTGGGATGATAGCTTTTTGAAACTCCATATACAATATAAAGTCCACTTTTGTATTTGTTGTGAAATGAGCTCCAAAACTTGCACTGTCATAAGATTGTTATAAATTGCAAACACATGAAAATGACAATGATATTTATCTATTCCACGCAGAAATGAAAAACAAAAAAAATCGTCATTCGAAAAATTTTTTTTGTATGTTTGGCCTACATGGCGTCTACGCAACACTTAACAGACACTTAAATTTTAATTTACGAGTTTTTTTTTTCCAAACGTTGCGGATAAAATATTTTTCCGTAGTTTTTTTTGCACACTTTCATTTCAACAAAGTTTTCATTTTAATTAAAAAATTAATTGCTATTAATTTTTCGTGCGTTGCCAATTAAAATTCAATTATTGAAATAAATCGATGTACATTTTAAATGAACAGAAATTAGCAGCTCCGTTTAAACAATGGCCATTTACCATGTAGGTGATGTTGATTTTCTGTTTGAAATTAAGTAGTAAAGCAGTAAAAATTACGGCAAAATATTTATGATAATTTTAGCAAAAAAAAAAAAAATTCCTGAGAGCACTTTTTAAAAAAAGTTTTAGGGATGGTGGAAAGCAAAACTTACAGATTTACTACTAGCTTATTTATTACCAGTGGTATTCAAGATCCACTAACACTAAGTGTTAAGTGATAGTATGATATAAGTTAAGTATCCACTAAAATAGTTTAGTGCAGATATTTTCGCGAACACTAAAAATTAAAATAGAGATATTACCGAAATTTAATGTATTCAAAAATTTCTTGTTCCAGTTTCTATTAAATTCACACATAATTTTTTTGTTAAATAAAAATATATTTCCCTAATGGACAACCTAAATGAAAATTCACTTCCATTAGAAATTACCTGTATTCTATTTTTTTGGATTTTATGATAATTGAAAACCAAACTTGTTAGTGGCTGCGAAGAATATTTAAACTACATTTTTTTAATGGTAATGGAATTTGAATTATGCACTTAATATTAAGTGGCTGTTCAGTTTGAAATTTATTACATTTAAGTGTATAGTTATAACATATTTTATATATAAAAATATAGATACAACGAAGTCTCTTAAGCATTAGTTGGTTTTAAAAGTCAATACTAGAAAGTTGACCAAATTTGACAGAACAAAAAAAAAAAAAGATATTTGTTAGTTTTTGCCTCACCTTACCCTGCAAAATGCATTCAGAATACTAAACCTAAGATTGAATTTTCTTGCCTTGAGCAATCAACCTTAAAACAATTATTCAATCAACAATCAATATTTATTTATTTATCTGTTTCCCTAGTGGTGACTTATTAACCATGGCTTCCTTCACATACTTACATTAATTTGTATACTGACTTACGCCTCCTATCAAAATAATTTTCAACCACTTAAAAAAAAAATCATTTTGCGACGGAAATGATGAGGAAATAACACGGCGGCAAATCTAATTTTAACGCAATAGAGTAACCATAGCATATTTGATTCAATATATGTGGGCGTCTGAATTTGTGTATGGCATTTGAATTTAAACAACAACAAATATGTGTGCACAAGAATTTCGGTGTGTACTCAAAATTCTAAATTTAACTGTTTGTTGAATGCAAAACTACGTGTATTTATTGGCATTTATTTACATTTGAATTGATTATTTACGCGCAAATTAATTAAGCGTAACATCAAAAGCATTTTTGTTGGTAGACCAAATCAAATAAATAAAGAACATAAAAATTTTATTGAAAAACAATACAAAAAAAACACTAAAAATTTTACTTAATTAACAAGTTATCGTTAATTTTTGCATATGGACGTAAATAAAAATACATGGGTCAATTTTATCCTACATCTCACTCTATGACACATTGATGGTTTATCGCTCAAAGCATCATTTTTTACTCATAGATATTTTTATATTAAAAAAAAAAACGTTGAATTCACATATAATTCTCTGACGTCAAGTGTGAGATATCATAAAACTTTTTACTTTTTTGGTACTTAAATCAAAGGAAAGCGAAAATTCTAAAATGTCACGTTTTTTGATTTTGAAATAATGAAAGGAATTTCTTCTATTTCACATGACAAACTTTAGTTTTTTGTTTTTGTTTTTTTGAGAGTGTTTTATTATTTCTCATTATTTTCACAATATGTTGACAACCGCCGGAAAACGTCCAATTGTTTTTATTTTACTTTGATGGTAAAAAAAAAATGACAAAAATGTCATGCGTAAAAAGCACATTTTGTTTGTTTTTGCTTAGAACTTTTTTCTTAGTTAAGGATCCTCCTTAAGGACAACAAATTAATTGGATTTTTTGTTGCTTATAGATAAATAACACATTATATTTATGTATGTATATAAATGAAGAGCTCAGATGCAAAATCCGCCAAGTCCAAAAAATGAATATTTGTGATATTGCAGGAGGGGACAGAAAAAATTTTTGTCTACAAATTTCCCTTCATAAACTTTTGATTGCAATAATTTCTGATACATTTTTTTTATGAAAACTCGCGCCAAGTGCAAATTTTCATTAGAAAAGATTCGACTTTCATAAATACAAATTACTATTATTATTTTTCAAAATCCGTCCCGAGGTCTCAGTTTCAAATCCCGCCAAGTCTACGTTTTCTATTTCAAAACCCGCCAAGTCCAAATTTTTTTTATAATAGTCCTTATAGATTAGGTTATAAAATGTAATGAAACAACAGGATTTTAATAGCTTTTGATAACTATTTCAATGGATCAATCAATCAGTTTTACTATAGTTAAATTCAGTGGAATACATTTTTTGCGTTTTTCTCTAACCGCAAAATATGGACTTGGCGGGTTTTGCATCTCAGCTCTTCAAATATTGAAAACAGTGAATGATTTGTTGCTGTTTTGTGTCAAGAGCCAAACTTCATATGAAAAATTTTCTATTTATGCATTCGAAAACATTTTTAACAATATAATATTAACCATTAGCGGCACCATTGCAATTTTATAACAGTCCTATGTTGAAAAAAGTTATAAAAAGCCAATTTTAAATTTTAAACTTCATAACTGTGAACGAGTGTTGAAATGACTCTACTCTATGAAATTTAATGGTTAGGGCAATTTTTGAAAACAATTTATTTCTACATGAGGCAAAACTCGGGATTTTTCAAATGATCGCATTTATTCAAAAATTCTGTGGGATCCTTCACGACCAAGTTCCGCTAAGTGTTAATAAGAGTTCATTGGCAGACTAATGACAAAGGTTTTATATTTTGAATTTTTGAGTAAGTTTTGCCTTAAAAAAAAAGTGCAGGCGTCAAAAAAAAAAATTTAATTAATTATTATTATATTAATTATAACGAAACATTCGAAGAAGCTGTACATAGATAACGCAAACTTTAGCTTGTAGTAATGAAAATGTACAATGATTCAAAGAATTTTTAAGCAACTTTCTTGGTTTAACAATTTCAAACAAATACATTTTTTTTCTGTGTAATGATTGACGTCAAAAGTCACACTCAGCCAAAAACTAACAAAGGACAAATGAAATTCGGTAAATATTCCTTTGGTTATGCAAGCATACATTCCCACATACATGTATGTATATGAATCTATTTACTTGTTTACATGGTTGGGAACTATTTATTTATTTATAAATATTTGCATTTTTTTTTTTGTTAAATAACTCCTTAAAGTCTCTTGAACGTTGGGCATACAATTTCATTATTTATTAAGTATTTACAATCTCATTGTCTTATGTTTCATTTGTTTGCAATATTTGAGCTTTTTTGCTGCTGCTGTTCAATTGTCCTCATTGCTTTGGCCATTAGAGTACAATAAAAGCACTCATGGCTTTCGTGACCTGACCGTCAGGCCACCAAAAGTTAATCAATTGCTGCCCACACAAACACTAAGAAACTACACATATGTGGGTGAACCTACACAAATATTTGCAATGTAAGGTGGCATACACATAAAGGAAAACTTTCATTTATTTATTTATATTTTTGTTACTAAAAGTTGCTTAGTGTGCTTTGTTTACTTTTCTGTCAAGCCCAAATTTGAAATTAAAAAGTTTTATAACTGATTACAAATTAATTGATTCGACATACGCAGCACCCACTTTAAAGTGTCACCAACTTTAGCACAACAGTTTTCATTTTAAAAACGCAATAGGGCCATATTTCTTTTAAATTTGACTAAACCTGACTTTTAAAAAATTAACGTCAAAAATCTTATAGCGAAATTTTTTTAGGTAATTTTTATTAATTAATTTTTGGGCAACATTTTATTTATATTTGACTGAAATTTTCCGTTCGTATTTTGTTGACTTATCTTATTCATTTAGTTCGTCATATAAAATATAAAATTTTTGCTTGTGAACCAGTGTAATTCGAATTTCATTAATGAAAATACCAATTGAAACCAACGGATACTCAAAAATGTATTAAAAAGGCATTGTTGCTTAATATTGACATTTTGCCAATATGAATGAAAATTTCTCAGCTCTGACTGTACAAAAGCAAAAGCGGATGTCATTTCTTCTCAAAAGAGAATATTTTCAAAAATTGATATTTAAATAAAAAATTTTAATTTTCTTTTAAAGAGGCGCTTTTTAGTATTTTTACTACCACCACTACCCACATTTATTTTACCCAACCTCACGTCATTTCCCAAAGCTGTCACTTTGGATGACAAATGCATGCGCAGTATTTTAAGTACCTCCAAAAAAAACCCAACATTCAATATTTCTCTCCTTCCGCACAAAATTGATTGAAATTTATTAAGAGACGTTTGAATTATGTAAACATTAACGTGACTTTGACATTGAGTTATTATTTAGGTGAAAATGTATGTGTGTGAGTGAACACTGAAGCTGTTTGAATTATGGAAAATAGAAATTGAAAGAAATATATGAAAAATTATTCTACCCAAATACCAAATTTGTAGTATGAGCATTTAAAAATATGCAAACTACGCCAGTACTACGAGAAGTGTTGACAAAAGTTGCTGAAATAATTAATGTGGCAGATGCGTTTATTTGTGATGAGCTGTCAGAGCGATAACTCATTAATGCTGCATATATTAATTGATTGAGCTGATCAGCAATGAAAGTGCTGAAATTAAAATCACCAAAAAAAAGATGTCAACAACAACAACAAAAATGTACCTAATTGGAAAAGTACTTGCTAGTGTGGTATTTTTGAGCTTTTCAAAAAATTTAAATTTTCTACAAAATATTTTGTATGGTTGAGAGAAATATTTTTAGCAGAAACTAACCAGAACTTAGCATTGCAAAAATTATATTTTATCGCCGATATTTCGTACTATTTTCAAGTTATTTTCTGATTGAAACAAAAAATATCGAAAACTTTAAGTTTTCTGGAAGATTTGAACTTAAAGTTGAACAATATTTCACTAATAGGAGCGAACTAAAATGAAATGCTACAAAAAAATAACCCTTAAAGGAACTTTCAAACTGTTATAAGTTTTGGCTTGAAAAATTTTTCAGCTAAATTTAATGATTTTTAAAAAATTCTGCATTCTAAATTCTACGATACGAAAATCAATAGATATATTTTCACTCAAAATTAATAATAATATCTGTACTAGAAAATTTCGTCATCTAAAGGATAACAACAGTTTGTTGGTGTCATTTTGTTATGAAACAAAATGGTCTAAAATCTGATATACTTATGTAAGTACCTTGAATAAATGATTTCGGGCCTTAGGTTTTTTTTTTATTTATTATTTAAAAGATAGTGTGGAAATGAGTGTTTTGTCCAAAATGCGTGTGGAAGTACACTTTACGGAGCTCGTACGCAAAACTATTCATTTTCGGAAAGGTTATATTGTCAAAAAACTACTTTTAGGCGTCATTTTTCCAATATGGCGGCGTGAGCGGCAAAAATACGAGGTGGCAAAGTTGAAATTCGAAATCTATCGGATTACGCATTTTCAAAACTCCCGGAAAACTCTCCAGGTAAAACTACCCAATGATTGTACTATTTAGTTTAATTTATTATTGAAGTATAAAAAATATAATTCATCAGAGACAAGGCAACTTTGCCAGAAACAAATTTATTCTTTATTCAATATGTTTACTGAAATACGAAATCTTAAGAAAATGTTCATCAAATTTAGCAGATCGCGTGATAAAAAATTCCTGATGCAATTTTTCAAATTTCACTCAGGTGACCAAATCATAGGGTGATTTATAGCAAGTAGCGTAAGCTTTGAACTAAACAAATATTACTCACAATGTATTTTGTTAAATTTTGTCAATAAATAAATTGTGAATGTTTATTTTTAATTTTATTTGTGATGTTTGAGAAAAACCAGAGAAAAACATTTTTTATAATCAATGACAAATTTTTATTAAAATTATTTCTTATTATTTTCTTCTCGAGGCAATAAAAAATGTTGGTTGATTTTTAATTTAAATAACTTGTTGTTATGAAGCGCATAAATTCAAATTGTGAGTTATATTTTTCTAACCAGAAAATCATATGCACATCAATTTATGATATGAGCATATAATGAAAAATGCTTACTACCACCAAATATGCTTAAAATTTTCAAATTTATAGCTATACCTGTGACCTTTACCTGTGGCAAAATGCTTTTTGAGCTTGTGGTTATGTTGCTGTTTTTCTTTTTTTTTAATATTATAAGGCATAACGCAGAGTAGAATAACAAACACCAAAGGTTTAAAATCTGGAAAATGTCACCGATTCTCAGTGGATTGTTAAGGAAGTGGCGGTAAAATGAAGCACACACACACAAGCGGGGTGCATCTTGTGGAAGTAGTAGTAGCAGCCCACAACATAAAATGATCAAATTCCGATGAAATTTTTGGGTCCCTAATGAAAAATAAACAATAGCCGACCACGGCATTTTTGCTGCAATTACGAATTGTTGCTACTTGAAGAAATATTTTTGCAATCTTTATTTGGCAACGAGAGGTTACACTTTTTACAGCGTTTTTTTCTTTTCTTTATACGTTTGGATAATTTCTGTGAATGCTATATATTTGTTGTTGATTCTTTTTTTTTTTGTTTTTATTTAATTAAATCATAAATAAATTCCAACAGTTTTGTTTATGTTCATTTACTTTACTGCGTAGAAATTTAATTTCAGTTCACCTGAGTGGTTTTATTTTAAAATGTTCCGTTATTTATTTTCATTATCAACATTAAGAAAATCAGTGCCAAAAAAGGGGTGTGATATTTTAAGAGGTAAATAATTTTCTTTTTTTACATTTTAAGTTTGAGCCAATCAGGAGAAGAGTTTTATTTATATTATTCTATTTATTGGACAAACTACAAAATAATCAACCTGTATTTTTATATGTGGAGGAAAAGAAGAACTTGCGCAATTCTTAATGGACTAAGGTTTTTTCAATTAGAGCCACCCAGTTGAAAAGTCAGCTTTTGTGGTGAAACGGGAAAAACTGTGACTGCGTAGCACTTAATTACATGTTTGCATGATTTTTTTTTGTCAAATTCGAAAAAACTATTTTTTAATAAAATAATGAAGAAGACCAATGTTTTCTAAAGCCATAATACTTCACGATGTACGAATTCAGTAGACTTTGAATCGAAAATGTATTCGTTTCTGTAGCTTGAGGTAAGAAGGATGTAGAGTTATCAAAAAGTCCTATTTTTAATGTTGCATAATAATAAAAATTTTATTTAAAAATTTAATTTTATTTAAAAATTTTTATTCCACTGATATTGTGTAAAAATTTGAAAAAAAGTGGTTCCGTAGTTTTTTTCTCAATATTTACGCCAGAGAGTATTTTAAAAAAGAGGAGTTTCATATTAACAAAGATCTAATGCGTCATTTGTCAACCTTTTGGCTCTACAGAATCAGAGAATTTGAATGTATAATTGAAATTCTTGGGAAATTTAGAAAAATACGTCTAGAGAATATATTTTATGTTTTAAAAGAAGCTATGAGAACAATGTTTGAGCCAAGAGCCATAAAGCCTCGATATATATTATACGAAGAATTATCAAATATAATGAAATTTATTTAAGGCAAACATTTCTTTTCTCTCTTCCATGTGAAATGAATACACAAATTTAAGTTTAAATACATCGCAATAAAATAAAATACATAAATCACTACACACTTCAGCTTGTTCCTCTAAATCTCATACCTAAATATTTTTAATTAACTTAGCCACAATTGTGAAGTATTTGTAAAATTTACGCTAAAATTATTTTCAATTAAAAACACTACAGCCGTTAGTGTTGCTGCTAATTTCTGCTTAAAAGGTAGAAGCAATTCTAGCGATTTCTATCTCAAATATTTATGAAAATAAACAAAGTTATTAAAAACCAATTAACACAAAAGAGCGAAACCATTCATTAATAAAATTTTAAAATTAGTGCGAACGAAGGCTTCAATAGAAACAGCAGCATAAAAAAAGACTTTATTTATGGCACAATTATAATTCTGCGGAACGTGAAAAGTTTTTATTCACTTAAGGAAATCAAAGAAAGAATATAAGTTGAAAGATAGCAATACATTGCATTAAATATATCTTTAAGTATTCTATATTTTAATAGAACAGTTAAGGCTAGAAGTGTTCAGAAAAACAAACTGCGTAAAATTAAGCTATGTAATTAAATGAGGTGTAATTTCATCCAATTATCAAAAGCAATAGGTTTATAGTGAATGAATTTGTTGGCAAAGATCTATGTTCACATATTTATTAAGAACTTAATTTAATTCTGAATGATCTCACATTTTCTGAGCAAATCTAATAAAGAAATTTCTTATAAATTTTGTCATATGCGCACCGAAATCATTGCCAAGTTTTAGTCATCACATACAGATTATGTTGTGTTACATTTGATATTTTTGGCAAATTAGCCCATTTTGCGCTTGCATTAATTGCTGATCTGTTGCCGAAAATGCACGTGTGTGTGTGAGTGATGTAAAAATGTCGCAGCATAAAAATAAAAATTGAATTCTTAATATAACACAGCAAATGCATTTTTGACACTGCAGTGTCACTTAAGGATTATCCAACAATTCACATGCAAAAAATGTGATTTTTCTTAACAAATATGCAATTTTATGTGCTCTTATATACATATACAGGGTGATTCTCTGGAGATTACAATTTAGATCTGGCAATATATTTTAAGTGTCAAAAACAAACAGCTGATAATTGACATTTAGATTATCTATAATCGCACATCGCGTGGCATTAAAAAGCTCTTTTAGTGATTTCACTCACGCCTCTTTTTTCATTTTTAGTTATTTAAAGCAAGGGTTGCTTGCCAATGGTCCCAAACAGATTTTGGAGTTAAAGAAAACAGGATTCCTCGCATTATTTGTGGCACATTTTATTACAATGGCGAAAAATTGCACTGCTCTGATCGCGGCGACTATGTATCGACGTTTAATGTCAATGTTTTAACTTCATATCTTATTGAGAACATCAACCCTTTATCAAAATACAACGCATATTATTTCAAATGTTAATTGTAACCTTCAACTGAAACACCCTATATGTGCACCCACCACTTAACTGCAGTGAGTTTATGTTAAAGAATGTAAGCGTATTTATTTTAATTAAAATGGCATTAATCTCCATGACAGCCTTCTTTATTGCGTCGCCGGTGCGTTGTTTCGAATTCTTAAAAGTTGAATTTTCTTTTAAATGTAAATGCAAAACAAATATCTCGTCGGTGTACGAGATCTCAGTTTGTCATGCGGCGGTGCGTATGAGTGTCATTTAATTTAACAGCCGTTGATTAATTAATACCCGAGCTATGAAGGAACAGCGATCGCTTCTGGCGCTTCGAAATTTGTGCACATGAAAACAGTAGGCTGTTTTGTTTTTAGTTCAAGGAGGGTTCTATGTACACTTAATGAGTTGAAGGAAAATTAAAAATTAACTGTACTAAGGAATTTTACAAAAAATATTATTGAAAATAATTTACTACTTAGTATTCATAGTTGTTAAAATTTAAATATTTGAGCAGTGAGCAACAAATAGTTCGTTGTTAAGTTAAATGTTTATTTCAGAAATCTCACTCTTAATGGGCAAAGAAAGGTACCCCTTAGTTTGAAAAGTCACTTTTTGTTTTGAGAATTTACTTGGAACCTTAGTATCTCATATACTAAAGTTTTTAGAAAAGTCTCGACGAGCGCTACATTCTGTTTTATTGACCCATATAGGAGTATGTACCTGGGTTCCTAGAAGTTCAAGTATGTAAAAATATGGTTAATACTCGTAGCATCATTCACAAATGACCACTGCATTTTCGATCTTAGCCATTTGTATCTGATTTACAAGATACTTTTTAGCACAATGTTGGGTATAATTCGCTCGGTGACGCCTTTCAAATGCAGTTTATAATATAACTTTCCGAACTAAAGTTGTAACTCTAAAATATTCCTTTTAAATAATATGTATGTTATTCCCAAAAAAAAAGATTAAATAAGACGACTTGTGAAGCTTGAAAAAATGTCCTAAAACTGTTTGTAAAATTCCATGAATGAGCAAACCATCAGTTTATATGGCACACTAATTCACGCTTTGGACATAAACTTCATTTGTTTAAGCTGCATCACAAAAACTATAAATATCAATATCGCAAAATAAATAATGAAAGAAAATCTCTGCTACAGAAACCATTTCCAAAAGACCAAAAATCTCTATTATTTGATTCATTAAATTTTAATCATTCAAATTCATTGCACACGATACCCAATTATTTCTTCAATTTATACAACACTCAATGAAGACGATAAGTCAAATCCCATAAATATAAACTGAAACACAAGTGTCACTCCTTCCGAATGAAAAACAAAAGAGAAACCTCAAAACAGACAAACCAACAAAACTAAAGAATTTCCTATGAATTGACAGTTACCAGCTACTCCTGGCATACTGTGTGCCTGGTGAACCCTTATCAAACAAAGGCTTTTCTTAATAATATGGTTACATAGACCAAAAGAATTGGGCAACAATTTAAATAAGTTTCCACGCCTAATCCTAACGATTTGATAAATCTGTAGAAGCGCTGTAGTCTGCCAAGTCAAAGAAAGTTAGCAAAATTATAAAATTCAACAACTAGGGTGGGCGGTGAGGTTTCTCAAAAATCATATTATTACAAGCTGACGCGCTATTAACATAATGATATAAAATTAAGCAAAACGGCATTCTGAACAAATTCAATTTTATAAAATGTGATTTTCTTGACGCGCCATTGTGTGAGTTGATGATAATGATAATAATTCTCTCTTTACTTAATATTTATGTCTTTTTATTTGCGTTGATTTTATGATGTGGATTAATAAATGGCAAAAAGAAGAATTTAATTTGCTGGTGTTTTTGCTGAAAATCATGAGGGCACTGCCAAAATATTTTCAGAAAAAAATTGATATTTATATTATAAGAAAATAAAATGTTAAAATTTATAAATAAACACTTTTTGCGACGAATCATCACAGAGGTATTTTCTGTCTTGCATGACGCTCTTCAGGTGTTTTGTTGGTGTAAAAACTCGAGCACTGCCTATAGTATTGTTGTCAAGAGAAAACTTAAAAATTTCATATAAATTTTGTGGATTGCCAAAACAGAATTGTTGACATTACACTTAGGTTTATCATGAACAATATAAGGCACACGAAGTGATGGCATCTTTTTAACTTACTCACAATAGAATTTGCATTTTGTTGAAAAGAACATACCTGAAAGAATAAAAATATGTAAAATAATAAATTAGTAAATTCTTTATATTGTAGGATAAATTTAAAAAAAAATATTTTTTCTTAGTTTTAAATATGAAAATTCTTATTATATGCTGTTACAAGGGCCAATTTATTTTATTTATAGAAAAATCGCTGCATTTGCTCGAGATTATAATCTTGAAAGTTTTATAAAAAGTTTACTTATCTTTAATAATTTAAATTGTATAACTTAAACTGGTAGTATTGAATCAAAATTGCTGAATATTAGAAAAAGTTTTCTCCAAGCCGAGCATTATACAAACATAGTGACAACTGCTGAAATGAAACACTTGCTACACATAAAAGCAAAGTTCATTGTTGTTGCATACTTTGAGGCTCAAAACTATTATATAAACTGTAAACTTCGGCGTGAGTTTGTGTGTGTGTACGGACACATTTGTAAAGTTCAGTGTCTTTATGCGTACAATTTAGATAGCTATAATACAAAGTCAAAATGTTGAAATATATTTTCACATAAATGTCGACAAAAGGATTGCTATGTCTTTTTTGCATGTGCTGCTTTATCTCTTAGAGCCTTCTTTTATGATGTATGCCTGTCTGTCTGTCTGCATTTCCATTTCACTCGTTTCTGTCTAAAAACGTTTGCTAATATCCTTGCCAAGCCAAGAGATAAAAACATCAGGCATTCATTGCAGTAATTTATATGTTGTGTTTGACAGAGTGAAAAAGTACATATAGTATTTTTTAAGGAATCATGGAGGAAAGAGCTTTAAGGGTATTAAGCATGCTAAGCATGAAATCCTAGGAAAAACAAAACAAAATAAAATTAAAAAAGACAAAAAAGGAAATTTCACAAAACCCAAAAAAAAAATCGAATTCACATTAAAAACAAACAAGTATTACTTTATTTTGGTTTAAATATAAGTACTTAATCTTTACTCGTAAGCAGTGATTGACATTGCAAAAAGCTCAACCATTAAGAGAAACTCAAACATTCAATTAATTTATTTTCAGTTTTGCGTTCAATATAAAAAATAAAATTTTTTCAATTTGAAGTTTGGTGGAAAAAATAGAATAATTTAGCAAATAAAATTGACAATTTATTAGTTAAAGAACCAGTTTTCATATAAATTCAGTTTTGCTTGAGCTAGTGCACAAAGCCTTTTATCCTTAGAAAGAAGCGCAACATCTTGTTAAAATAATTTTCACTTGAACAGATAAATCGAATATTCTTCGTGACAAGGAACCAATTTCTTTTTTTATATATTACTGTGATGATTTTTTTTTTTGAAAAAAATGGAAATCTTTTATTTTAACGAGCTTTTAACTCTTTGTTTGCATTAGCATAAATAACAAAAAAAATAAAGAAGTGCAAAGAAAAATCTTTTTTTTTTGAATATACATATGTATATAAGTGTTTTACCATATTATATAGACACACATAAATATACTTATTTACATGCTTCATTTTATTTACAAAGCATAAAATTGACCTTTTATTTTTTCAACACATCTCATCAGCCGGTTTTTGCCATGTCGTGAGATATTTCGCTATTTGGCAATGGCACGTCTGTCGGTTGTGCTTATGTATGCGTCAGTGCGTGTGCTCAAGTGCTAAAAAAGTGTTTATATCCTTAACTCCTTAGGATGTTATTTTCTTTTTGTATATTTTACAAGCGTGCGTAAATGTGTTTTTGTAACTGTGTCTGCGTGTACATAGACATAGCGTGAAAATTGTTTTTGTTGTTATAATGAAAAGTTATGCTAGCGTTGAAAGGCGTTTTTCTGAAAATTTCATTACAAAACAACTTGGCGTATCAGAGTGCGTGTGCGCTCAAGCAGTGCGTGTGTGTTATTATTGAAGGAGATTTTTTTTATTTTGTGTGACATCTTAAAAATTATTGCTCTAACGAGCAAAAAATATTTTAGAAATTTAATAGACTACGAGTTCAAGCCGGAAGGATGCAGAGAATTTAATTTGATTTTTGTTTCAATTTGGCTGAATTTTGATTTAGTAGTCAAAGAAATTCTTAATTTAAACAAACGATTAAGAATTATTTTTTGCTAAACTCAATTTAAAAGAAAAAGTTACATGTGATTTAAAATCTCATGAGATTAAAAAGTTTGTTATATTTACAAGCACATCAAATGTTTGCGTTTACAGAGTTGCGAAAAATTACTTTATAGAAAAATTTATCAGGATTTGATTTCTGCAAACTACTGCTGCTACTTTATTTGAAAAAAAAACCCATTCAAGATAAAAGTCAAATGTCTTAGCCTTAAGCATCCATTTTGCTTTCATTCAAACACTATAAAACTTTCAATTAAATTGCAGTGCTTAAAATAAACAGTTGTTCTATATAAAGACATGATGCTATTTATAAAAGTTCCCAACTAAGCAAACAACTATAAATTTAATTTTTGTTAAGTTTCCAACACTTCAATTTGACTTAAGTAAGGAAGTTTTTTAATTAAAATTCTTGACCTAATTAAAATGGAGAATTTTGTACAGTACAGAGCAAACTTAAATCAAACACTTATACATGTAAAGAAAAAGAAACAACTTTCAACGAGATTTTTGGAAAAAACCTAAACTGCTATGTTGCATTTGAATGGCAAATATTTAAGCAAATAAAAACTTTTTAAGAAAAACAGACATGTAGCTTAGGAAAATAAAGGGTGAGCTTAGTTTTGTTGATAGACTCAAGAATTTCTTAACTAGAAGCAATTTTTTTTATGCCAGAAAAAAAAGAAAGATATTTAAATTTAAATAAAATATTTGTTTTTCTAACAAATAACATAAAAATACAAAAGCAATGGAAAAATAATTAAAAACGAGGAAATTAAATGAAAAATTTATTGCTATGCAAACAATATAATAGCATAAATAATTTTAGAAAAGCAAATATTTTAAAAATTTTCACTCGACACCTTAAGAAAAACAAACTAAAAAAAAATAAAAAGTTTTGCGACGCAAATTTTTTGCCGTCAACGAAATGACAGCCCACGCACTTTGATGTTTTTCGAAAATTTGCAAAAAAATTAAAATTTGGAATATATGAAAATTTATAGTGTGACAAAGACTGTGACGTCACTTATAGACAGTTCAGCGATTTGCATAACGCCACTGAGTCATATTGGTATAATTTAAAAGAAACTCTTAAGCATGAATAAAAATCTCATGAGATAAATATCGTATCTGTATTTATTTTTAATGCACGTTGGGGAATTTTCGATTATCCGATGGTAATTGAAATAAGGCTCTGTTTCGATTAAAATTAATTTTATAGTCAACAGGTCGTATGAGAGATATTTAATTTCATGTGCTAAAATGTGTATGTATGTACATAATTTTTTCTTGAAATAACATGAATTGCTAAATTAATTTTACTTTAAATCGAAATTAATATATTTTTGAAGTTCCTTCATTAAATTTTTACAAAAAATTTGCTCTTTTCAACTTCAATTTGTAATTGTATACGTTTTTTTTATAAATCAAAGTATGAGTGAGAAAACAAATATATGGAACATATGTTTTCGCATGAGTTTTTCAATATCAATATGGGGCAAATTCCATACAACTGATTCTGCTCATTTAGAAATTCCACATTATTGTTACTACTGTTGTTGTTGCTGTCATTGCTGCCAAGGTCAAGTTCATAAGAGTTCCATGCAACGTCAACAAACAAAAAATTGAACGTGAAAAGTGTAAAAAAATGAATGGAATGGGTAAAGGTCGATTTCGGCGTTGTCCTCCTCATTTCGATGAAAATTCATAGTTAAGCTAAAATCTAAAATAAATTAGCATAGGAAATACGAAAACAAATATTTGCTAATGAGATTTTCAGCATGTCGTATACGAATGGTGGAAGAGTGGGCGTAGAAAAAGTGCTTACATACAAGCTATTTGTGTTTAGCTACCGATGGGGATGGTTAATCAAATTGTACATTTACATGCTGCATTAATTTAGTTTGATTGCAGCACCATTGATTGAATGCCATGTGGATTTTCACACTTCATTATTGTAATGTTGATGAGAATAGTATGCTAGCAAATCTTAAAAGTAAACAAATTCAGGCAAAACTAATGAAACATTTCAAAATCAATTATGTAAACCATAAACAACTTTGATTTTTTTAGGGGTCAGCACTGCGTATGAGTAATTATGAAATATATAAAATTAGTATAAAACTATAAATAAATTGATTTTATCTTTAGTACAATATTTAAAGAACGTATTAGTTTTAATTTAAACGAAGTCGATTCAGCAGTTTTTCGCCAGCAAACATTTTTGGTAAACTGAACAGAATAAGGGAAAAAACTTTTTTTTGTTTTTCAAAATTTTAAGAATAAATTTTTGGAATTTTTCTTCGCCACACGCGCGAAATAAAACTTAATCATAATGGCAGGTAATTTGTCTCATTGAGCAAAAAGCTGTTGTTGATGACTCGAAACAACTACATGTGACATACACAGTATGATGCTGTAGTGTTACTTGCCACAATTGTTGCTGAGAAAATGTTTATTTTTGGCCAATTACTCATAATTGCTCACCTAACACTATATGCTTAGCGCTGGGAAGAATTTAGTAAATTATTTTTGAAAGCTAAAGATTTTCATACTTGTAATTTTGTTGTTGGCATTTTTTGTTTATTTCTTCAATCAAATGTTTAATTTGCTTTTATTAATTTTTTTCTTGTTATGGCGTCTCAAGGCCATTTGTTTGGATTTTCAAGTTCAGCTGCATTCTTTGAAGAGCATTTTTGTTTAGTTTTAATTAACTAATGAATGAAATACTCGTATTTTGTCTTGTTTAGAATTTGTGAATTTGTTTTGAAAATGAATTTATTTACTTGTGTAATGTTTATTACTGTATTTTTTAATTGAAAATATGAAAAAGTTATTTTGCAAAAATTTTTATTAACCTTTTTGTAAATAAACAAGCCACAGTTTGAAAACCGCAAGATTGTACACAGCTCATAACAAAATGCAAAGAAAAACATTTATATTTTAATTAATTTTTTAATATCTTGGATTGATATCAATATCAACGCCTACATTATGGCTTAGCATGAAGCTTCTTAAAAGATTTCATGACTGATATTTTTTTTTGCCCAAGACAAATAAATCTTTTTTTATAAGAGCTTAAACTAAAGCCTTGTTACACTGGCAGAAAGCAAAAGCGCCAGAGGCAATATAACGAAATCTTTCAAAAATAAAATGATAGATTAGGGTGAAATAAAATGAAGAATTTGAAAAATTCGCAATATTTTTTAAAAGAGAAATGAGTTTTAATAAAAGGTTTCTTTGTTGCTTAGGAAATTTAATAAAACCTTCATTCGCTTATAATATGGGAGCAAAATTTTGAAAAATTTTTACTTTTAAATTTTAATTTATTTTTAAAGAAAAAATCAATTTTGATATTTATGATACATATAATCTAAGTCTAAGTTTTTGAAGAAAACTTTAGACAAAAGGATATGTTCAATTAGATATGTATGGAATTTTCAAAATTATATTCCCTCTTATAAGGCTGATGACGGAATGTAGAAATTTGCGAATATCGGCTTTAAACTGTGACACAAGCGATACATGTGGCGTTGAGCGGCTATGAATTTTAATGAAACTTAGTTTAAAGATAATAAGACAATTTTTATCCAATACATTTTTCTGTCATATACTGCTCCATTGGGTATTCATTGCATACCCATTATATGTCAAGTACAAAAATATCATATATTGGGCGGTGCACCCTTTTCTTTATGCATTTTAAATTAACTCTTTTTCAGCTTTTATAAATATATTATTAAGGCTCGGGAATATGGTCCCTACAAAACAAAACTATAATGATTTACTTAAATATAAATTTATTTGAAGATTACATAGTTTTTTCACTGCATACTTTTAGAACTGATAGCTCGTAGTTTGAGCTAAGCCCTGATTGCAGCTAATTTTCTCCCAGTGCTTCAGCAAATATACGAAGATGGCAAAAAAGGGCAAAAAAAAACTTAATATTTTTATCATCATCAACGCCGTCATTAACACTGACAGTGCCGACATCAACAACAAAAAATCACAACGCACTTGACATGCAAAGTCATTAATTTCGCTTTTTTCTTCTTTTGCTTCTGCTATAACTTATCATGATGATGTGCACAAAGTGCAGAAAATATTTCCAACAAAATGAATCTACACAAAGCAACCTACACATCACATAAGCAGAAAAACAAGATAGTGCCTACTTCAAGGCGTTGCTCAGTAATGAGAGAATAGATAAAACAGAAGATACTATCAAATCAAGCGTAAATCAAACAACAACTGTAGCTACGATTTTCAGTTAGTCAGCTTAGCAAAAATGGAGAAAATCAATAGCATAACAAGGCACAAAATTTCTACGCACACACACGATAATTGCACAGAATACTTTTAGGCGTAAAAGTACATATAAGCACACATATTTGTGCAATGCCTACGCTCCACAGAGAAGCAATCCCATTTTGAAGCTATTCAAGTTCAATGTCATCACTCAATCATGGTTTGTTTCCTTAAAACTACTATAACCACTAACACGAGCATCCTTTCTGTAAGTGAGTGAATTGTTGCTAGTGTTGCATTCGCTCAAAGTTATAGCATACTTTTAGCTGATGTTTTGGTAAGGGCGTTCAGGAAAACAAATTCAAACTCAGTTAAAGTTTAATTAAGGAGTTTTCAAGCGTTCGGACGTGCAGTACTGCTAAGTGGAAAAGTTGCAGTTCATTTTAATCAGAGAAAATTGGTTGCTATGAAAACGTTTTGTTAAATGTGCACATTGAAATTGAACGAGGTGCAAACTAATACTTTGCGAAAAAGTTTATAAATAAATAACACAATGATATCCTTAACGTATTTTCATAAGTGCTAAACTGTAGGGCACATTTTTTTGTAAAACAGTTTAAGAGGATTTTTCATTTAACTTATGAGTTGTTAAAAAAAGTTATCTTTGGCGTTTCCAAATAGTTTTTGCACCAAAGTTGCTAATTTTAGCTTCTTTCAAATAACAAAGCATCTGAAACTAAGCAGAGGATAACAAACACTATAGCTATTGTTGTTTTATAAAGCATAGTTTAAGGCAGTTTATTTTAAAGCACTCATACCGACTCAATATAATTAATGTTCAACTTAAATGCGACATTTTTTTTACAACAATAAATAGTGAGGAGTAGCAACAGTTTCTATGAAAATACTATCAGCAAAAACAACAACAACAACTGTCCCCAGTGCACGCGCAAAATTTTAAACTCGATTTATCTAAAGGAAGTTTTAATTTCCTTTTTTCCAAAAAAAACAAAAAAAAATATTCCGAAATCTACAACATTTCTCATGATTTCCGTTCAAGACAAAGCACCAAAAAACAAAAACAATAGAAAATTCGAAGGAAAAACGTTCATCAACCATCTATGCTACCAACAAAACATCAGTTTGTCTCCATTTTCCAAAAAGCTTATTTTACAACTGTCAAATATACAAACGATAATTTATTTTCCCACTGTGTTGTGGTTGTGTTTGCCCAGCGATGTGCAAGTCCCCCTCACTTTCGTCATCATCATTCATCTTTCGAAGAACGAAACTTAAAACAAAAGTCCTCAAGCAATCGATTGCCGCAAGGACTTTCACATCTTATGATAAAATGAAAACAAAGGGAAAGAGACACTTTGCTTTCCTAGTATCATGTTACAATATATATGAAGTGCCACACCTAGCTGGCATTATTTTGAAAATAAAATGAAAAAGAAATAGAGAGCGTAGTGCTGTAGAGGCGTAATAATGGGCGACAATAGTAAAACGTGACTTTGGTGTAGCAGGATGGACCTCCTTTTGGAAAGTTTTAGTTAAAATGACGAATGCGTGTACAGAAGGGTTTTTTTAATGGCTTAAGTTTACTTAAGCTCACAATCGTAAATTTATTAATTTATTATTTTTATTAAACCATAGTTTTATTATGTGTTTTATAATTCTAAGAATAGAGCTGTCATCAAAAAATATTGATAGGAGCTGCTTTCAGAGACATACCAATAGAATTTGCGGCGGATATAGCTTTAAAAAAAATAAATTTAAGTTGGGAGCCCCTAGATTGATAATTTTAATAAGCTACCATAATGATATTTGTAATTTAGAAATTTTACCAATAGTTTTCGAGATATATTTATATTTTTTCAAATTTAAAATTAAATAAATTCAACAGAAGGATTGAAATTTCACATAAAATAATTGTCTTCATAATATACATCACTTCTGAAATGTTCGGACTTGGTAATTTTCTTGTAGAAATAATCTTTCCTAAGAGAAAATTTAACGAACGAATAATTCTTCGGTCTCCATATTCACCTGATTTCATGCCACCAGACATGTTTTCCAAGAGTTACTTGATAGAGAATTCCAGAACTTAAGAGAAAATTTGAGCTGAAATCTGATCTGAAACCTAAATCAGAATTTTTGAGCAGGGAAATGATAGCAATTTGAGGGATGTTGCAAGGCGTATTAGCCCCCATACAAAAAAAAAAAAAAATGTTTAGTGGTCACCAGCCAGTTTGAAAGCTTACCACAAAATATTTTCAACGCAAATTTTTTTTGTTGGAAAATAGATATTCCTTTTTTGATTTTCTTGGATAGCTGCTCTCAATATTTTTCACCCAAAATTATATCAATAAATTATTTTAAAATTTTAGTAAAATGAGTATCCACACTTTCATACTAGTAGCAGCTTAAGAACACTGCAAAATAAAATCCCGCACTTAAGCTCCATGAAAAATATCTTCATCTGCTTACACCCTTAATACAGTTCGGTCTGAGTAAATTAAAAATTTTTTATTTTGCTCATTTTATTTACATTTTTATTACACTTTTATTAAAATGAGTAAATTTTTTAAATTGAATTTCTTTCAGTTGAATGGGCGCTTGTTAGCCACTTTATTTTGTTTATCATTGTCAAAGGGGGAACTGTTGCTTTACGATTCAAACCATAGATTTGCGTGGAAGTGGAAATAAAATTCCTAAAGTTTAGTGGAAGTTGAACATTTAGTCATAGTAAAATTAAAATTGTATTGCCACTAAAAAAAATGGTAGAGAAATTTTCCACTACCACTTAACTTTTAGTGGACATGTTTTCAAGTTCCATTAAATTCAAAAATATATTTATTTGAAATAAAGTTTTAAATTTAAACGTAATGATAAAATTAAATTTACTTCCATTAGAATTTCCACCAAAAAATTTAATGGAAATTAAAAAGATCTCCACCAAAATTGTTATTGGTAGTGGAATATTTTCACGAAATTTTTTAAGTGATAATGAAAGTGGAATTCCACCAGCAATAAATGCTTAATTGTGGAAGGGTTTGAGTGGTTCTTAACGCTAAGTGTTACTTAGATTCAATTTCCACTACCACTAAATATTAAGTGGTAGTAGAGTTTAAATTCAAGTATTTAATGATAATAGCATTAGGTAGTGAAAATCAAATTTCACTATCCTTAATTTTTACTGGAATATTTTAACTCTACAAATCTTAAACGTTTAAAGGTAAAGGAAACGATGCAATTTGCTGACTTTGAATATTTAAATTTTTATTTTTGCAGTATTTCTTGCTGACATTATGCGTCTTTATGGTTTAACGATTTTTTTTCCAGTTTTGTCTATTTCTTTTATTATTTTAATATAAATGTTGATAATAAAAGGCACAAGCTCGCCGCCATTGTACTAAAATGGCAGGAAACTTTCAAAGCCGCAGGATTTTTGCATAAATAATGAAGTAGAAAAAGATGCGCAGCAGCAGCGTTGGAATTTCGCCTTAGGTTATTAGAACCAACTGTTACTGGTTAGTTGGTCTAGTCCGTCCGTCGGTCTGTCAGTTGTTGGTTGGATTTATGTACGTTTGGCTTGTCATATTACTCTGAACATCGTTAGTTGGCAGCATGTGGCGCTACTAACAGTCATTAAAGGTCTATAGTATTATAGTTTCTGAGATGCATTCACTTTATAGTTTCATGCATCGTCTAGGGTCAGGGTTATAATTTATATTGTTTTTGAATTTTTTGTTCTTGGTTTATTCTTTCCTATATCTATTGTTCAATTGTGCATTGTTCCCATTTTGTTTTTATCTTTGCATTTATTTTTCATTCATTTCTTATATTTTTGCGACCATCAACTGTTCACTGCCAAGGATTTTCTGACATTTTATTTATTTTTTTATGCGTCCTTTTTTCTGGTTTGTTTGGTGTTGACTTAATATTTTGATATTAGGTATTTTTTTTTTAAATTTTGTTTGTATGAATTTTAATTTAAAGTCAATTTTTTTCACGGAACGGAAATTATTTATTAATGTTGTATAAAATATATTTTTCTAGCTTAAAATATACAACGTGAGATAAAAATCTATAAGGAATCTCATTAATTTTAACAACGTTCAGAATCAGTGCGTTTTGTAACCAAAATTATAAAAAATCTAAAATTATGCAACAAAAAAAAAAAGTGACCATCTGGCTAATTTGTGCGGCATAAACTTAGGGTAAAGTTTTTGTTTGCTTAAACATTTAAATCGTTTAATTAAATTGAATGGAAAAAACTGAAATTTCAAATGCAAACAAAGCCAAAAATTATGCATTTGTAAATATAACATTGTATACTTTTAGGTTGCAGCCCTAATTTGCATAATTTATTTAGGTTACAAGATTTCGTAATTACATGAACCAGCATAAATTATGAATTTTTGTTTGTTTGGACTGTTCGTAGTATATATGGCACAATGGGATTTATGTACTATGTGAGCGGAATCTTTTCAAGTAAATTTTTTTGTGTCACTCTAGGCTGCGCTTTCAAGGTCTGGTTGATGTGTTATAAGCGTTAGTATGACTACATACAGCAATAACAGGAGCAGCACATCTGTGCAGTTAATAGCACAGATTTTAATTCGAAGATTAATTATAATTTATTATGGCTACACTAATATTTACAATGAAACAAGGTGCTGTCGAGTTTAGAAAAAGTTCACTTTTGTTGAAGGTCAGAAAAGTCAGGCAAGAGTTTTGCATTGAAAAAATTAACAAGCAGAATTTGATAATATGAACTTTTTGAGGTTTAAATATCATTGAATACTAAAGAAAATAATTTGTTTTTATTCATTCAACTCAAATTTTAGCTCATGGAACTGAAAAAAAAAACATAAATTCACAGATAATTTAGTGGCATAGGTTTCAAGTAACAAAAGAAGTGGCATAAACGTTGCCCTATTTTAATGTACCAAAAGGAATGAAGTTGAATTTGGCGAATGAGATCATTTGGCGAATGAGATTTTTTGGATAAACTGACTTTTCTGGAAGTAATATTTAAAAAAAATATATATTTAGTGAAGTTTGTTTTCAGTCATGTAGAGCTGATTAATTTGAGAAAATAAAAATTGTTTACCATTGATTTACGATTGTGCAAAAGAATTAAGCGAAAAATCACTTTCAACATTCACTCACCGTAATGTGGCAAACCACCAATAAGAATTTCAGATTAATTCAAAATCAATATTTTTCGTTTTCCAAATTGCTACCAATTTATTTACAGAATTTTTTTTTGTTTTTTCATTGCAATTTGTGGTATTTAAATTGCAACGACAAAAACGCCAGAGGTAACAGCTGTGACTGGATTCTACAATACAGATAGATAAGAACTGTCACAACAACAACGATCGTTACAGCGGCAAAAAATCAACAACAACATCAACTTTAAAAGGGTGTGACAGCACATGCATACAAACAAACAAACAAATCCATATACTGCAAAACCATCACACAATGAGAAAACAGGAAGAAGAAAAAGCGCGCGTGTTTGCGAGCAAGTGAGTGAGAGCGTGTTTGTTTGTATTTGAAATGCGTGTTCTGTCCTTCAGACCAGCAGCAGTTGGAAGAGCAACGTGCAGTAGCAATTTGCAGCTGGCATTGCTTACCATGACCTCGCACTTGCACACATGCAGAAGGACGAATATTGCGCTTCAATTTTTTTCACCACAGAGCATAAGCTGATTTTGAAAACAACACATTTTTTCCTTTTTCAGATAAAAATATTTTTATTCATGTATTTGTGTTGGTATGGCATGTTGCCCAAAAAAAAACAAAAAAAAAAAAAAAAAACAAATGAGATGAAAAAAATGAGTTAAATATTTTTTCACAAAAAAGCGGAAGGATGTGAAAATGACAGCGCCTGAGAGTTTGCAACAAAATGAAGGGCAACAAAAAAAGCATTGTTGGTTATCGTTTTATTGTTGTTGTTGTTGCCACAATATCGTTAACAAGTGTAAAAGCAGAGGAGGCAACAACAGCAATATCATTGCCATGCTATGCGTTGGCAGTAACAATAGCAACAGCAACAGCAACAACAACAACACCATTCAGTAGCACAATTCGCTTTGAGTTTTCATTATCATTGCTTTTATTGAAGGTTGCAAATGGTTTTGTTTGTATTGTATTTACATTTCATAATAAAGTTAACAAAAAAAAAAAAAAAATGGACAGAACATATGTACAGCTGTAGCTTTTGCAGGATATACAGCATTATTTGTGTTGTTGTGGTTCGAGTGGGTTATTTTTTTATTTACTAATAAGAGAATTTTTTTTTCGTGGCGGTTTCAAATTTTTTTAAACGAAATCGATAAATAAATGAAGTATTTAAAAGAGTGTTTCTGAAATTTGAAAATATGAATTTATATCAAGCAACCGTATGTATTTTTAATTTAAAATCAATTAACATTTAAAGCATTGCTACAGGGCTACAAGAGTTTAATTGTTTAGAGATAAACTACTAAGCTACGAAAGATTAATCCATGAAATTTGATAATGAGCTGGCTAGTTTGCACATTTTTCGAGCGTATAATAAAAAAATATATTACATATATGTATAGATTAGTTTAGTTTAGCACAATCTACTTGCACAATTACATACATACATAAGTATTTCAAATCAAAAAGAAAAAGTAGTTAAAAAGGGACTGGTGAACAGTTTCCAGAAATTAGAAAAATTTAAAGATGTAGATGTGGCATCTTCTTAAAGCTAATAGATAAATCATTTACATATTGAGAAAATTATTAGAATATATAAAGATTCATTTCAAAAAGAACATAATTACCAGTTAAGCTAAAAGTTGTTAGTGCAACCTATTTGTGATATTTATGGTTTAGAAAGATCTAAGCTCTTTATTTGGAAAATGGTCGACGATGAGGCTCGTTGAGTAATAAATTTATTAATTTTTTCGTCTCAGGAACGAAAGAACTTTCCAAATTAAGAGCTAATTTGTTGAACTTTTCTGTAGCAAAACGAAGCATTGTTGAAACTCACATATTTTCAGTCCGAATGACGATTCTTGTACCAAATTGGAACACATTTCAATGAATATTGGATATGAGTTGAAATTATGAGAGATATTGTGGATATTGATATTGTGTATTTAGAGCTATTTAGCATGGGCGATGATTTCCAGTGATTCTGTCTGAAATTTACTTTTCTGGAAAGTGCCATAGCACCTTTAAAAATGGAACTTAAAAAAAAATGTCATCATTTCGATCGGAGAGTTTATTTCTAGTGCTAAAAACATAATTCTTATGTTCAAAATTAAAAACTTTCAGAAATAAAAGTGCTAATACATGTGTAGCTTAAAAGTAAATAATTATAATAAAAACTTTTACTTCCTGTTAAGTTTTCAAGGTTCAAGAGTTTAATTTTATTGCATTTTCATTCTTAGAGAATATAACATTTTGCTAACAATATCTTATATTAAGGTATAGCCCTAAACGTAAAGTTTGACAGCATATAAAATGGATATGATACTAAATTAACTAAAAAATTCCGACGTTTTCAGCTGCTGTCAGCAAACGAACGCATAAAATACAGTAGCTTTTTTTTTGTTTGGAAAACAAAAACTCATACATATTAAAGTCCGAAAGCCTCGAACAAATCTGGTAACAACATTACAAACTTAAGCTTTTGGGTTTTTGATATTTCTCTTTTTGTGCTGTTACATTTTATTTATTTGCAAAAAAATAACTTTTATTCATACACACTCACAGCCAGTTAGATTCGCAAACAAACAGATTTTATACGCATTTTCTCTATTTTTCCAGGGCACAAATAAAAGTAAACGCACAAGTTTTGCCAGAATTTCACACACTTAAAAATGAAAAACTGTTGTAAAAAGTCTACCCTAAAAGTAGTCCATATAAAAATTGAAATTGTAAGCGCAAAGCAAAGAACAAATAGGCAACAACAACATGTATGTATGTAGAGGTCAATGAAACTTGTGAGTTTTATATGCTCCCAGAAAATACAAACAAAAAAGTTTACTTGTGAAACAAATGTGACATACGAAAAAGTTGGAGGAAAAAGTAAGAAATGCGTAAAATTAAACAATTTCGCCTTTGTTGGGAGCGATTTTGTATGTGTTTGTGCTGTCGTAAACTTTTTATGTTGGAAGCAGAGTAACAAAAGAATAACTACAGCAACAAAAAGAAACATAAATAAAAGCCAAATGTGAGAGCAATTTTGGAATGCGTGATACTTCTACACTCAGCTGTTGTAGGAATACACTTAAACATTTTTTTAGTTTAACCCGCTATTTAACTGTGATTTCATGATTCAAACAAAAGCGAACTTTACTTACACATAGCTAAAATATTACTCAAAAATTTCAGGCGATTATAAGGTTGAATCATACTTGTACTCCTATGTCTGTATATAATACTGCTAAATCGCGACTTTAGCAAATTTTTGTTCACAAACATTCCAGATGTTGTTAGTTAAAAATATTTCTACCAAAGTCAATAATAATTTCGGAATTCAACAACACGTCAGGTACACATTTTTGAAAACATCGTTTCAATAATGCAGTGCCAGATTGCATCATGACGCTACAATGGCGAGGATATTAAAAAATTTCAAAAAATAAAAATACATTTCTTACCGTTATCTTAAAAGCTTTCTTTTTTTTTGACCCGCAATAGCACACTTTGGGTTAAACATAACGGAAGTTGTGGAGCACGCTCAAATAAATAACGTAAGCTTAATAAAACTAAACGTTAAGCCATCTTATGGGCGTAACTTTTGTCTTTATATACTTTCACAGACATTTGTTTTTTGCGTTTTTCTTCAGGTTTTGGCCACTTGGACTTTCATCTTAATTATGGCTAACGCACGTTTTTATTGCTTTTATTACAATTTTTATATATTAATTTTGTTACATTTTGCTGACTTTGCTCATACCAAAAAATAAAAAACTGTGCGTTAGATATATGAAAGAAAAGCGCTACTTGGTATCATGTCTCTTTCGAAGTTTAATGGCTTTTAGCCAAGTTACTTTACTATGGTAATGATTTACTTTTATTTCAGTTGTTTATTGTTCAATGTTGGTGACATTTTAGATTTTATTATCTTCCGCATGATATACGGCCATAATAATTTTCTAATGATTAAATTAATTATTAATATAACTTTTTTTTTATTTTATTTTTTACGAATTGAAAGGTTTTTGCCTTTATCTCATTTATAAACTTCTTTCGATTTCATTAAAAAAAACATTCATTTTCTTTTTGGCCTTTCCTTGCACAAATCACCATTAAACAATTTAAAGAAAATTTGGTAACAGAGATTATTTTTAAAATTTTTTTGATATATATTTTGCGCTAATCAGCTTTTCCAAACAATATAACGAATTTCTTTATAAAATTAACAAATTTCCAAAAACAATCAATACAACCTGTTGTCCCGCTACTATTTACATGTTTTTTCTTTTTTAAATATAAAATTATTACACTACGATTCAGATAAGCAGAATACAAAGGTTTGCCCATCATGACATTGTAAGGAAAAATTACCAAAGCATTCATAACCACTTTGCAAAGTTTTTTTTTTACTTTCGTACCATTTTTTCAGATCCTTTAAGCCTCCAAATAAAAAAAAACCCAAAAAAAATATTGAAGGCATAAAATATTAATATTGAGGATTAGTCTAAAATTTGTTGTTTGTCAGATGAAGCAATTCCACAATAAACCCTTGACGGAAGGTTTATTTTTTGCTTAATCCACAGATTTTTAATAACTTATGTCTACATTTTCTCTATGTTCATGTTTTTAAGTTATTTGCTTATATAACCTAATTATATGACATCAAATAGTCTGCGGGTGATTTTTGTTCTTAATATAATTATTTTATACTTACTATTTGAGTGACAAAAAGTGAACTCACCTGAAAAAATATAATGAAGAAAAATTACATTAGTCATATACTTTAAAGGTTTTGAGATAAAATTAAGTATAACTTTATGTATTACAGAATTCAAGATTTAAGAAATGTCTTTTCAAGTATATGGATGTGCACATGCACTTGACGAGTTTTTACGAAACCTGCTGCTGATATCCAAATTGAATTGCTGTTGTCATTTTCGTTGGTTCAAAAATGAAATAGCATTGAATTACTGAAAATCTACAGGAATATTGATTGCATACCACAAAAAACGTTTCTGACATTTTTGGTGTTTTTGACTTCTTTGCAGACTGCAACCCGTAGTCTCATGTGACTTACTTGAAAATTTACAATTTCCATGAAAATTTACTCAATAAAACCAAAAACAAATAAAAGAACGTATCTGCATTGTTAAAAATTGCTTACCGTGTATCAACATGCTAAAAAGTTTAATGCTATTCAACAAATTCATTCAAAGGAATTTCCTGCGGTAAAAACTTCAGATAAACTCAAATGTTTGTTTTAAAAGTATTTGTTTTTATTTCTGAACAAATATTTTTTTGACAAATTCACTTTTTTCGCGGCAAGCAGTTGACATCAGTCTTTGCTTATGACTTAAAAGCTTTAAATGCAAATTAAACATTTTAAATGCATTAATTTTTTATAATTTGAATTTTGTAATTATGTAGGTACGTATTCTTAAAGAAAATCAAAATGATATAAATCATCTTGCTGCAGAATACCAGTCTTTTTTACGAAATAAAAAAAAAGTTCTGATCCTCATCATCTTTGACGATATTATGGAAGAAAAACAATCGATTAGGCATTTCCTATATGGTACTCTGGTGCCAACAAAAATTTCACTTCTTTTATTTTAAATGCTGAGCTTATGTTATTTTACAAAAATTTAATTTAATTTCTCATCTAAAAGCACTTGTCCACATTGTTTAGTTGTTGCGTTTGTTAGCATGACACGAACTAAACAGGCGGTAATCAAAAACCAATGGCGCAAAAAAAAATAATAAAAAAAATAGAAACTGCAGGATTTCAGTTAAGCTTCTGAGGATAAAATAGGAATGAAGTAAGAAATAAAAGCAAAAATAACAATGACGTTGAAAATTAAAGAGATTCACTATGACAGTGTATTAGATTTATCTTCTACTCAATCTTAAGCATCATTACATGCTGCTTTTATTTCTTCAAACTGACATGTATTTCATTCGGATTCGTCACAGTTTTCTGCTTTTTAAGGACTGAACACATAAAAAGTTGAATTTTTCGGAAAAATGCAACATTTTTGTTTTTTTGTTAAAATAAAAGCTGCAGATATTACTCAGTACAGTTACTATGTCTTAACACTTTTTCATTTTCCTCTTGCACAGGTTCTGTTCGAGTATTACATACTCTTTAAGAAATCCTCAAGGCAGACAGCTCACGAAAGTAACTAGGGTAGAGCCAACAGCAGAAAGTAGCAAATGGCACAGAGCTAAAGGGACTTTCTTATATAAATATCATGGTATCAATGTTCAGGGATTTAATATAAAAAGCAGCTTTTTGTTTTTCGTGCTCTGAATATTCATAAATCTGTAATCCTTCAATTTTTGGGTTACTGGGTTTATGTGAGGGACTGTTTGCATGTGAACACATATAAATATTCAGCCGTTTTCTCTTCTTAAGGACACGCACTGCTGCTCTTGGAACATGCCAGCTAAAATTTTCGTATTTGGTGTGTACTCACAAAAACATATAAAAAGGAATCTGTTCCTTCAACAAAATGATATCTTACAATTTTTAAGCGATGTGAAATAAATCGTTTCCATGTCGTTTCGTATTTCAAGTTTCCGCAAAAGATTTTGCTTTATATTTTATTGCTCCTTGGAGAATTAGTTAGATGAAGTTTTGACGCAGTAATATACGGTGCTGCAATATTGAGGTGTAAAAAGGAATAGAACCTTATTAGCTGAAAAGCAACGCGCAGAACTTAAATTTAATTAAAAAGTATTTATTTGAATTGTATTAGATAGAAGTAAGACAGACAGACAGCCAGAAGCTGCGTTTGAATTTATGGAAATAACCAAAATGTTTTTTGTTTTTGGAAAGTGAAAAATGTCATACAGCTATATAATAAGCAAAGGAAAGTTACAGCAATTAATTTTGTTTCCTTAAAGTTTTTTGCAGGGGTTTTCATAGCATAAAATATCGTCCCAAGATACAGAGTGAAATTATTGAGGAAAAGGAAGAATCTTAATTTCGCAACTCTGAAATTTTTAGTACACAAAGAAAAAGTATTCACATTAAATTTTGAATATTTATTTAAAAATTAATTTTTAATCAAAGGAAGCAGACCAGCAAGAAGACCAATTTTATTGTTTATTGTCCTTGAAAATCATAGCCAACAAATGGCTTATCTACAAATTGTGTTACATGACACCCGTTATTGTTGTTGTTTCAATATATTGTTGTTTATGTAAACAAAAACCACAGCATAATCAGTAAACACCATAGAGCAGTCAACTTGACCCTCAAGATCTGATTGCTCGCTCGGTCAGTTCAATTTTTCCTTTTACATTTTATGTCAATAGATTTTGCATTATCAAAAGCAGTAGCAAATTTCAAGATTTTTTTTCCATTTTCATTTATATTTTTTTGTTTTAGTTTTTGTTTTCGTCAACAACAAGTGCGCTAGCTTCTCATTTCTATAGAAAATTTCCAACAGTTTTTATGCTTTGCATTCGTCTATCTGTCAATCTATTACAAGTGCTCCGCTCAAGTAATGACAATATTGACAGCTTTCACGTTGCTTTTCTTTTGTTGTTGTTGTTATATTTTGCAAATATTGAAGTGGCCAAGCAGTAAAAAAGTGAAATTCAATAGAAAAACAAAAAAAAAATAATGCACAAACAATTGTCAATCAATGGGAAAAGCAATTATTTTTAGATTTAGAAGCGTAAAAAGAGGGAATCAATCAATTGCGTTTTAATAGCAACTATTTTGTAAATAGCAAGAATTGTTTCACACATTGCTTTGATTAAATAAAGATAGCGCAGCATTTTCGTAGATGCACCCAACAATTGGAATTTCAATTATTCAACAAGATACCTACTGTGAAGCAGCTTATCAAGTTATTCATTATGCTTCAAGTTAACAATCTAGCAATTTATCAAACTATCATACACCATCTAATCAGTTTTTAAATCTTTTGATCTGTTCATCAACTATCAATTTATCATGCGAAAAATTGTAAGCTTATATTGGCAAAATGTTAATAGTGAACTGAGTGAAGCCTGCAAGCGAAAGAAACAGGACGAAAGTTAAAAAAATAGTGTTCATAGGTAGAACTTCTTCCTTTGAGCTATTTTAGTGAATGCTAAAAAGCATAATTATTACAAAGTAAAATTTAAAGGAATAAACTTTTAACAAGCTACTACAAGTTAATTAAAGAAGAGCTCAAAATGTTTCATTATTCACCGACAATGCGATGATTAAGGCAGTGCATGGCGAGCAATAATACAATACCAATATTTTTGAAAAAATTTTAAAAAGGTTTCGTCTGTTGAAAGATCAAAAAGAACTTTCTTGAAGAAGTAAGTTGGTAAATAATAAAAGTAGCTTGTTACAGCAAATCCACAAAATTTCATATCTAATCATTATACTTCAGTAGCAGCAATCATCGGTTTTTGAGTTTGAAATTATTTTTAAGATCGAATCTATTTCAAATCATGCATTATTTAAATAATAATTAAATAAACTTTTTTAAACATAATTTTTTTACTTAGAAAAATGTTTTTCAAAATATATTCGATATTCTTTTTTCTATGACTTTTTTATGTTATTTTTCAATTAATCTTCAGAATGTACTATCTGCTTTCATATCAAAAATATGATTTTTCTATTGATGGTTGATTATAAATAAAAGAAAATGTTGTATCGAAGAAATTTAGAAAAAAGTTTTTGGCAAATAAAAATTATTGTTTAAAGAAATTTATTTAAAGTTTCTAATTTTATTTCCCACAAAATTAATGCATTTTTAAACAAAAGGGGTGCAGTGTTTTTTTAATTCTATTCTCCATAGTTTTAGAGATATTTGGTTTCAAACATTTTTTAAAAAGTGTCAAAAAAAAAAAGAAAGTTTACAATAATTTAAAGAATGACCGATAATAAATGAAACATAAATCATTTTTATCTATGACAAACTTAAACAAACGATTACTGAAATAGAAACTCAATTTTCCATTTCTTTTGTTACTAAGCGTTTCCCTTAAGCAAACCATCCTTGAAATATGACGCTTCATTAGGCGGTTATTTGCAAACATGAGTATTTGATTAAAGTGATTTTACGTTTTTTAGTTGAAATTCTAAAATTTGAATTTACTTATGCCAATACTTACATAACGCTCTAGATAATGTTAACAGAGAAATTATAGTTCTCCATAAGATTTGCATAAATTCATTGGAAATTTTCAATTTCATATTCCACAATGCGAATTCTGGCAAACGATATTTGCTCGCCACTTACAAGCGAAGCGATATAAATGGCCTTGAAATTGCAAGTTGTTGCGCTACCAACTGCTATAAAATAAGACTACTCATAAATACACACACAGGTACGAGCATGTATAAAGTAAGCAGAACTAATACCGACATACATAATGTTGATTTGAGATGTTAGAAGAAATTTCTATGAAATATTGATCGAAGGACATTGGGAATAAGGTTGCTGTTCAAAATTGCTCAAACAAACTATATAAAAAATCAGCAAAAAAGTTTGCCTTAAATTTTAGGTGGTTATTCTAACTGGTAGTGATTTTGGCTCTACAGTAATTCAAGATATGCAAAATATTTTCCAACAAATTTTTTGCTACAGTTCCAAGGCGATTTAGCATTTCAACACAAATAAGTCAGTGTACTTGATATATCTATTAAAAAGGAGTTTTTAGGAAAATTTTTTTTCGAAAACAATTTTTTCTTTTATTTTAGTTGAAACACACATTTCAGATTTGAACGATTTTTCATTTTCATTTTGGCTCAATTTTTACGGCAAATTTTCAGAAAATAAACTTAAGGACACACACATAAGGTCACTGTACCTTATGCTATGCCGACATTTTGTTAGTCATTCAAGTACGCTTGTAAGCGGATATTAGCAATATTAGAATTTGTACAAGGATTTGATTGAAATATCAAATCTAACACGAGGAAGGTGGGTCCTTGCTATGCATATATGTATATGTATGCACGTAGAGGCAATAATATATAATTCTTGTAGGAATAGATATGACGAGACAAGATACGGTTCGAGTGGGTGGTGGGCGAAAGAAGCAAAAACTGTTATGCAATACAGACAGACATACATATGATATTTCACATACATACAATAAATTCCTTAGGATCGTTCAATCAATAACACTCTGCCATTAATATGCATCATGGTGTATGGTTGGTTGTTGAAGTCATAAACTTTTTTGGGATTAATAATGATAAAGTTATAATAAAATGTTATGGAGGGAAGGTAGTCAAATGCATAATACATACAGTACGAGGAGTATAGTTTATTGAAGCTAAAAGGTTGTGAAGTTTGTAAAATAAACTTATTCAAATGAAAATGTACACAAAAGGATACGTTCTTATTTAATAAAATTTGAAAGAGCTAAGTTAGCAGGGGTTGTAATTTAATGCTTCATTTAATGCTTAAACGTTGGATAAATGATGAATAATGAAAAAATGGTTTAAGGAGATAGGTAATATTAATAATTATAATAATAAGCAACTTTGTAAAATAAGTAGTTTTTTTAGATTTTACTCAAAACTATGGAATAATTTTAGATAAACTTGACGTATGAGTAACATTTAATTAAAAGAGCAAAAATCATCACGTCTGGATTAAGAATAATAAAGAGCACAATTAATCTTTAAAATTAATTTTAAGACTTTCTCTAGGTTTCATTCGCAAAACCCCGAACTCACCTAAACAACGTTTTGTGGCAGTACCACTAGTCGACGAACGCTTATAGCCAATTGGTAAAAATGCTGGTGGTGGCGTTATTGGCGGTGCTGGTAGGCCATCAAAAAGTGTTGCTGCTGCCGATGAAGATGACGTTGATGATGTTCCAGTTGTTGACTTTGACGTCGCACCTGCATCAGTTGTTGCTGTTGTTGGCTGCTCACGTTCCCGATACAGCTCTAAGTGATGTTTTTCACAACGACGCCGTCGTCGTATATTTGGTGCAATTGTTTTCATTTTAGCAGTTGGACTAATGCTGCCATCTTTGGGATTTATTTTAACATAGTGAACGCGTAATATTGGTATATGTTGCTGCTGCTGGGTATATTGCTGCGTTTGCTGTTGTTGCTGTTGATGCGAATATTGCCGTTGCCGCTGCTGTTGCGTTGGTAAAATATGCGTATATTGTTGAGTATTTTGATTGTAATGTAACATTTATTGTTTTTTTGTTGCTGAATTTGTACAAGTATTTTCAATAGTTTCAGGTTGGTTGCTGTTGCACGTTTGGCAAAAATAATTAATTTTTTTTTTAATCTCAAAAAATAGTAACTTTTTGTATGTTAATGATTTTGTCTTTTATTATTGTAAGTATAACGATATGGAAGCGTTTGTTTACTTTAGTTGAAATATGTTTTATATTTTTATTGTAAAACAGTTAACATTCAAAGCCTTATATTAAATTTTTATTTATTTATAAAAATTTTTTATAGTTATTTTTTTTTGTAATTTTGTTGATTTTTGGTAATTTTTTTTTTCAATTGAGGTTTTCAGAGTGAGTTCTGTTGAAGCACTTTAGTTGCAATACAATTTTTTTTCACTTTTTGTACAATGAAGCCTTTTGTAATTGAGAAAGTTTCTGTTTTATTTTTATATAATTATAGTGTTTTTTTAACAAACTTTTAACGTTTATTTAACACGATAAAAATTTTATTAATTTTCTTTTACAATAAAATGTATTTATGCACATTTGGGACTAAAAAAATTTAATAAATTTAAATAACTTTCTGTTGTTTTTTGGAATTCAAATAAATGCATTTATCAAACATGAAAACTTAAAAAATGTAAACTTAAATAATATGATTGACGTAATAAAAAAAAATCCAGCCTTTGAAAGCAAAGAGTTTTCATTCTACTTAATGTTACTTGTTTGTTGTAACGCATCTAGCGACTAATAATTTTTGCAAAAGCACATTTGGAAGAAAAAACTGATATAATTTATTAATAGCTATGTTTCATCGGAATAAGTCATAAATAACTTGATTTGAAGACCTATTCCATGGGAGGAAAAGTTAATAAAAGAATTTTACAGTACACCGAAAAGAAATACTTTAAGCTCAATTTAATTTAAAAATTGCTCTTTTTATAGTAAAAAACTTCTTAGCTTTATAACAAATATTTTCCTAAGAAATTACACGAAAAATATACCTTAAAACTTAAGCTGACAACAAATTAAGCACTCAACACAATGAGTTTTTAATACGACAAGCAAAGAAAAATTAAATAAAAATTCTACCGAAAACAAAACGGCGGTGCGGAAATAAAATTTCCTTTTAAACTTCAACAGTTTACCGCTAGGGGAATTCAAAGTGGCATAAAGTCAGTTGGTGGTCACAGCACAGCATAGCGCCACCAACAACAACAACAATAATGTGAAAAATCAGCAGCTTCAGCTGCAGTTGACGCATAAAATTAATGCGCGTAAGAGAAGCGGAAATAAAACCTGCATTACCCACCAGCATAGTGAAGGGAAAAAAGAGCAAATACTTTGCAAGAAACGTGAGGAAAATATTTCATCAGTAAAAAATATTTTAAGGTTTAACGGCATACAAGAAGAAGCACAAGAAAAAAGCAAATCACATTTCAAAAAGTTTGGAAAGGCAGTGTGAGCGCGGCACAGTGGAAGCATTAAATTTAAATTACGAAACACCAGAGAATTAAAAATAAAACGAAAGTTTAAGAGCCTACTTATAGGCGCCTACAACCACAAAAAAAGTGATCATTTGTAGTATACATTTAGGTCACTTTTAAATTAATACTTTATTGGGGGGCAATAAAGTTAAAAGTTAAGAGCACCTGCGTTTGCTTATAGCGTACATACAACAATCGCATAGAAAATTGGGGGAAACATGTTTTTCAGCTTGAATTATTGACAGTTTTAGACAAACGTTAAATGCTACCAGCTCCTTGTGTTGCAGCAAGTACAGTTTTCAATGAAATGCAGCAATTTTACTGAATTGTTGTTCATGTTTTGGCGTTCTTGTACAAACGTGCTGTCAGCAGCAGTAAGCTACAGTATTTTATTATAACGATTAAAGCAAGTGAATTGTAATGGAACCGAAATTTTTTTTTCAGCTGAGATGTTTGTTTCAATTCACTTGTTTAGGGTTACATAAATTTTGTGTGCAAAAGATTTGAGCATATATATATAACAAAAAAAAAAAAAACAAAATTTTAAGACCATTTGTGGAGCAGCTACTGCTCAAACCATAATTTTTCTATAGAGATAACATTGGAGAATGCAAGTGCACAAGTTTTTTTCATTCAAGTTGTATCGCAGCAAAGATATGTGATTACGTAATACGAGAACAGCAAGTACAGAATTTTTTACCCTGACGTATGAGTAACATTTTATTATAAAATAATATGCAGAGAAAATTCGCATTTGCTATTAAATATGGTGACGAAAAATTGACAGAAAATATTAGATGAAACATTTATTGCCGCAGTCAATCAACACAAGAAAATATGAAAAAAAAATGATCATAAATGCTAGACACATGTCAAAGTTAAATGAAGTAATTTTTTGTGTTCTGAAAATGTAGCTTGATAAATTACTTTTCCTCTTCATTAAGCAATGTGTCAAAAAAAATTCAATTTAAGAAAATAGCTTGTGTTTAGTTGTAAAGAAAGATAAGAATTTATCAAGACATAAAATGGTGTGAATCTGAAAAATTTGGTACTTCAAGCTAACTGCGTACAGCAGCACTAACAGAACAGCAAAAATAAATTCAATTTAATAATTTTACTCATTCATAACTGCGAATAAAACAAAAGTATATAAATAATAAATATCAACATAATGAGTTTCTATCAATTGAGATATGAACAATTTCGCAAATTTCGTCGACAGCTCCGTGACAATTTCATTACTTCAAAAAATTTGCTATTTGACATTGCGTGTGTATTGTGTTATCAACACTTTGGTAATGTGGTGCAAAGGCAGAAGGAAGCGTATCTGAGTTAAGTTAGCACCATATTTTGTATTTATGCTAACCTCTTATAGAAGGATAAATTAAATTGAGAACATTTATTAGCACAAACTTTTCCAATATTGAACGTGCGCTTTACGAGTAAAAGGAATAATTAAAAATAAAGGGTTCAAATTCATTTATAAAATGTGTTTACCATAAATCACAGTCGACTTCTTAAGTCAGATTACATAAATTTTAGCACTCCAAAGCAAAAAAAGTCTAAAAAAAAATTGAATAATTGCCAACATTTTTTTTAAAAAAAAAAAACATTAAAATAAAAAAATATAACAAAACAAGCAATCACGTTCAAATTCAATTACACAGCGCGAAAAAGTAGGCAATATAATGGTTGATGCTATGCTCTAATCTTGTGCCTGACGTTAATCCCAATGCACTGATGCCGCTGCCTGGCATCAAGCGCAAAGAATCAACAGTTAATTTAACACAAAAGCATAAAGTGAAATAAAAGAGGCTCTTCAAAGCCTTCAATGCTTTCTTACCACTTACTGGCTTGTCAGCAAGTAAAAAATTTGCCTGAACAAAAAAAAAAAAAAATTACGGAAAAAAGGCAGAAAAAAAATTACTTGGAAGGATAAAAGGATAAAAAATTTCACCTGCAGGTTACACACAAAGTAGATAAAGAATCTTAAGCCGGTTTAATATATGTTGGCAAGGTAGGTAGAGAAAATTCCCAAGTGAGTAAGAATGCTCGGGTGGTTGGATATGGAGCAGAAGAGAAAAATTGTGGTTTTCCACATTTTTTGGCTATTTGGGGTTTTTTTGGATTCTTTGTATTTTCTTGCGAATAATAAACAAAAAACAAAAGGAAAAGAAAACATGCAAAGCACAACGAAGTAGCCTAATTTAACAAATTGAGTTGAAAGCAAAGTGTTAAAAAATGAGCAAAAATAGAAGAATAACTTAAAAGGGCAATGTTAGGTCAGGCAAAAATATAAAAACAAATTTACTCAAGGGCAGCTTGATTGAAGTGAGCAATGCAAGCAAAAAAATGTGTTGCCGCATTTGAGGCGCACTACACTTCAACGCAACCATTTGCGATTTTTGTTTTCTTTTTCCTTTTGAGAATTAAAGATCCTTCTATTTGTTGCTTCACTTGGTTAACATTTTGTTTTTATTTTAATCATTAAGCTACTTCGCCCGTGTGAACATTTTTTCTGTAGTACTTTTTCCATACAAAAGAAGGTTCTTAAGTCATTGACATAAATTGCTTAGACGCTATTTTCATTAATGCTTTCGATTTTTTAAAAAACAATTTTTTTTTGTTCATATCATATGGTAAGCGGTGCATGGAAACATTTAAATAATAATAACAATAAAAGTAACAGTTCATAGCTCTATCGTTAGAAGTGAATAATTTCATGTTCATGAGCAGCTAGAAGCAAAGAACAAAGTATGCTATTCCATAGGACGTTTAATGGTGTCATCCATTTACACAAGCTGTCAACTTACAATCCTTGTGTGGTTATGTTTTATCCCATTGCATAAGGTCAACGTTGCGTATAAGTAACACTGAGTAAGTTACCTCATTAAAACTAACGTAACTTTCATATCTATCGCTAGAACTCCTTAAATTTTCCGTAATATATTCTAGAGAAGACTAGAAGCATTGCAGTGGTATTACATGTAAATTGGTTCACAAGTTTAGAAGTAAAAATCAGCATATTTTTGAAAATAAATGTGAATTTTTTGTCGAACAAATTAAAATCCTCTTGTCACGTACAAAGCGTTAACTTTATTTTTTGCTTTTGTCTGATAGTTACTCGTTTAAGGAAATTTGCATTTAACTGAAAACATACAAGAAAAACAACAAATTTACTTTTGGATCAAAATAGCATGAGCATAGAAAAAAAGAAGAAAGAATCGAAAGTGATTGAGCACACAACAAGAAGGTCAAAGCAAAAGAAAGATACTAAGGAGAAACTCCCTAATGGCATCATTATGTAACATTAGGCAAGCAGGGCATGTGTACATTACTAGAGCTCCCACTGCTGATGCTTCAGGCCAAATGTTATCTTGCTATCTCTTTCTACTCGCATGTATTGCCAACTTGTATTACATGCTGTCTTGTCTCGTCTAGTTGTGGGATATAATGCGCTACAATAGCATTCAATTTCTTCCTTTTTTTTTGTTGCAACAACTACTATTTTTACCACTTTAGCAACTACTTATATTATGTACTTGCAAAAAAATAAAATTGGTACTACAAAACTTAAGTTGCTGGCAGCTTAAGCTGGGTATTTAAACTTAAAGAAAATTTTGTTTTAGCGTTTTTAAAAAAGCTCGCTAGACATTTAGTGGTGTAGTAGAATTTTACTGCAGTTAATATTTTCACGTAGCGGTAATCTATTTTCATGACTTTAAGTACTCTGTATTCGGATCTAAAGTCTAAGGCCATGAAGTACTGAGCTTAGCTATGTCAATGCAAGAGAAGTTGATACCATACATTTTTTTGTAGATTTCGTTTGTTTTAGCAAATAAAATTTTCAAAATTATAAATTTTAACTGCGCTTACTCCTAAAAATTGTTTACAAACAATCAACGATTCCTAGAGTAATTTCTGCTATATACAGAAAATAGTAATCTCCTTTTGGGAAAATTCAGTTCTTTCAATGACTCTTTTTTTTTTTTGATTATTTGAAAACAAACATAGCTAAAATAGTAAAATAATATAATTTGCTGAAATTCAATGAAATAAAACAAAGGATTTATACCTGAGAGAATTTAATTATTTTACGATGCGAAATTTTGTTCGTTTTCGATACTTTATTAATAAATTCTTAGAAATCACAAATTGAAAATATTTTAAGGATGCAAGTAGTTACTTTTATTTTTTTCTGGAAATTCTCAGCTACACTTAGAAAAAAAATTTAATTTTTAATAGTTTCAAATTTATAGATTCAAATTTATTGCAATATTCTATTTCGATAGAAAATTAAATAAGTTGAAACTTAAAACTTCCTGAACACACTTTAATAATATTTTAAAAAGATCGGAATCAGTTTTAAGAAGAAAAAATGCATACAAGATATCGCGTTGTGTTCATGAAAATTTACGAACAATAAAGTTACATCAAGTAGTTTGGAAACCAACTGCAATAGTTTTATTTGAATATTTTAACAAGTTACGAGCGTGTCAAGCATACATTTTTATTAGTTTTAGAATATTTTCCAGGTAAAAAGTTGGTCGGCAGATATTTTATATTGTTACCAGCTTATTAAGAAAAATATGATCAAAAAACAAAATGCAACTTAAATGCTACAAAAACTCGCAAGAATACATCCATGAAGAGATAATTCTTATTGTGATAAATTTGAGGGAAGAGTTTAAAGTTGTAAACAATTTTGCTGGAAGAAAAGTATAAAATCAGACAGTACCGTCGTACTACATACTATTTCGTTTCTGGTATTGTTCTACCGCTCTTAAAAAAAGTGTAAAAAAACATTTGGAAAAATACTGGCCGATTTTCCTTTTGTCTTCCATCTTTGCTTCGCCTTTTAAAGGGAAAGTTAAGGCATTGAGCATGGGTTCGCAAATGATTCAACGAATCTTTTAAGCTTAACCGCGAATATTAACCACTATTTGCATTTACTCCGATTATGGTTAGCCAGTAGTTACTATCAGTAATAAGATAAAAATAATTTGTTACAATTCCAAACTTCAAAAGTCGGTAGATTTTGAAATCATATTTTATGGAGTAAAATGTAATTTTGTTTGTAATCGATGTGTAAACCAATGTTTCGAATAATTTTCCTAATTATAATATTGATTGTGATAATTTTAAAAGTTGAGAACTTTAAATGACTGGGCATAATAGTGGACTGTGATCGGAGTTGAAACGAATAATTTTGCAGTTCAAAAACAAAACTTATTTACTTTCATCTTCAGTAATAAGAATGTTAAGCCGTCTTAGAAAGTATGTTTCCAATAAGCCATTTAGAAATCATTTACCATCGAATATTTCATTCTAAATTTTCATACAAAATCAGCTGCTGAGGAGGTGCCTTCCAAAATAAAGTGCAACAGCGCTCATCTATCCCAATCGATGGAATTGCTCAGAAACACAAAAATGCTACCAGTTTGTTATTTGTTTTATTTAAAGTTCTGAAATTACTTTTCAGCGAGAAGACTATCAGCAAAACCCTTTATGTGATATTTACAGCCTTCGAAATAACTTAAGCTCTAAGGTCTGTCTGGAAACTTTTCGCACCACACTATTTGGAAACTTCTAGGCGGTTTGATCATGTAAACTATTCAGTGGCCTCTCAGAATACAAACGAATTATTCGATCCCCCATACGCGTTTATAAAAAAAGTAAAATTGTGGCTTCTCAATTTTGTTGCATTACACTGTTTAATTATTAGTTACATATGCTCAGCATTTATGCCTCAAGTTTGTTAAATATTTAATCTATAAATTGTTTACTTTATAATAGTACTGCTTGCTTCTACGTTTCTCTGTTATTTATCAGTCAATTAAATGTTCACCCTGCAACTAATTAAGTAGTTGATGATTATAATTGTAAATGAAATTAAATTGTGCAATTCAAAGTGACACTTATTTTGTTTTAAAATAAATAATATCACTATTCTCATTCAAAAAATATATTATAAAACACTGGAAGAGACTTGTGAATAAATAAATAAATAATATCGTGAGCAGTACCGAAGAAAAGATATTCTGTCATAACTCAAATTTGATTTTGTCAAAATGAAAGTCTGCGCCCGTAATGCACTTTAAGTATTTCCAAAAGAACTTAAATCAAAATCTAGAAAATGCTATACTTGAGTTATGCAACAGAGTTTTATGTAAAGTGCGATATTGCAACTCTTTGTACTATGACAAAACTTGGATTTTTATATTACTAAGTTTTAGCTTTTCAAAACATATTTACGATGTTTATAATTATATATGTATAAATGTTTATAATAATATATCAGACTGACAGAAAAATTAAAAAAAAAAAATTGAGTGATTTATATGATTTTTAATGTCTTCATGTTTCTTTTTATATAGTCTCAGTAATAAATGCGAAACATTTAAGATCACGGTGGCCTTTAACCAAGTTCAAATGACAAGTTTAATTACTACAAAAACTTGAATGGGGAATTAATTTGGATATTATTAATAGTCCATATAGTACATCAAAAGGGAAAAAAATCTTTAGAACGGTTTTTTTATTCCATATGTAATGTTTTTGAATGAGGCGAACATATGATTTTGTTCAAATTCGACAGGTCAAAGAACCTTGAAGGATAACCCCACAGTACAAGTTTGAGCTCATTATGTAGTCGGTGTCCTGAGTACTGTTAAATCAAAGGTTGGAAAAAACGCAATTTTTGCGAAAAAAGCCGAATTCAATATCTAATATCTCTGAACTTGGTCAACCATTCTAACAGTGTAATAAAAATGTTAACAATATAAAGTTTAATTGAAGTATTATGAGTAAGACCTCGGTTTGGGGCATTATTTTCAAAGTTGTCATATTTTACTAAGGCTTTTTTCACTTAATCTGGTCGCAAATAAAGGCTTTAAGGTTTTGAAGTTTAAATTATTTTTTCTTTATAGCAGATAAAAAACAAAAAAAAGTTATATCTATAATTTCCAACTTAGATTTGTGGGCTCTTTGAACTAAAATTTTCGAAACGGACTAAATACGGAGATTTTCAGGCAAAAATATGGCTCTTTCTCAGGACCCCGACCACCTAGAAAGTTGAAACTGCATTAAAACTGAACTGTGGTGTTATCTATTAAAGTACTTGGACGTGTCAAAATTTGAATAAAATCGGAAATTTTTAAATATCATACCTATGTACCTACGTATGTTTTACCTATGTAATATAATTGAAAAACAGTAAATATGGATTTAAAGAAAAAAAATTCTAAGGTTTTATTTTGTTTTTTATATATCGACTCCAAATTACATCCCAAATAGTCCGCAATTAAAGTTTTTGTAGTAACTCACACTTTTATTAAAAGTTGGTTAAAGCTCACCGTGAGATATAATAAAAACATTTTGAAACGAATAATTGTGGAAGTAGTAAATTCACAAGAAATTAATCAATGCGGCATAAAAAATAAATTTCAAAAGCAAAAAAATTAAATCAACAAACAGTAATTAAGTTGCTAAAGTCAATAAAATGAATAAAATCAGTTGCCTTTTTTCTGCAATCTGTTTTGTATAGAAAAATGTTCAAAAAAATTCGAAGTAAACTGATGAAATAAAAGTATCTAAGAAACGAACAAACTTACGATTTTTTTTTCAATATATCATAACTACCAAAAATATTTTTTTTATGAATTTAATTATCTTATATTTTGTAGTATTTAGTTAACTTCAATTATATTGATTTTTTAAAAATTTTACTTGAAAATTCGGTAAATGTACTTTAAATATTATAATGTCATGATATATAGGCTTTATTTTTATTATTTATTTAAAATTCTTTTTAAATTAATTAGTCCTACTTTACTTTTAATTTTTTAACTGCTCTGAAATTTTAAAAAATGTCAACGCACTTCTTACTTTGACTGTAAATTGTGCTGGAAGTTGATGACCATATATGCGTGGGTGTCATAAAATGCTATTTTAATTTATTTGTTTTTTGTATTTTATTTGTTTCAAACAATAAAATTGTTAACATAACATAAAATGTCTACGAAGAACTTTGTAAAAAAGTTTTCACACCTAACTGATGGGTGTTTATTTAAGCCATAAATAATTGTTGCATTCACAGATGAGTGCTTAAATTAAATTAACACTTTTGAAATTTATTTATTATTTAAAAATTTAATTTAATTATTTTTGTCTTTTATTTGAATTTGTTATTGACTTGATGTTAATTTTGTATTTATTGAGTAATCTCTCGCCTCAAAGTAAAATGTTTGCACTTAGGAGTTTTTAGTTTAATTTTTTATTGAAAATCGATATCAAAACGAAATTTAAACCAAATAAAACGCGAAACGAAAATAAAAATACACGTTTCACAATTTTCGCGCTCAAATCATCATCGTGTATTGTTTGTTGTCTGCTGCAACAAATTTTATAAAATCAAATTGACAAGAATAAAGTGAAGTAACTGTTAAAATGTTCACAATTTGCAATAATTTGATTGTTAATTTTTTCACTATAAAATGAAATTAAAAATTGTTCTGTATTTAGTTTTTGGTACTGCAAGGCTTTCTATAATTTAATATTTTTTTATTTAATTTTACGGTCGTAATTCTTTGCTTTGCTTGCTTTTCGTTTGAAAACTTTGTAGAAACTGATTTGCGAATTTGTGAAAATTCTTCGCACGTTGACTTTGCTATGTTGCTGGTGCTGCTGCTCTGCGGCGTTTGCTTTTCATTGTCAACGACGAGGCTGTGCAGCAGACGCAAATGCTGACTGCTTCTTGCTTGTTGTCGTTTTTTGCAATTTTTGGCAAATTTTTATTGCTGCTGTTGCTTGTCGGCTTTAATCAGTCAGAGCAGTAAAAGATTTGAATGAAATTTTATCGCAGTAGCGGCAGCAACAGCAGCATCTCTGGCAACAAAAAATCATCTAACACGTAAGAGCCGAAATGAATCTTAGTTTTCGCAAAAGTGCCAAAAAGCTAAGTGCGATTAAAAGAGAGATCACATAAAATGGGATAGGGTTACCAGCAAAAAACATTTGCTTAAAATTTAAATTTAGTTTTGTTGCCATCATCCAGCGGATGTCTTTGCTCGCGCTTTAAGCTTCTTCTTTCTTATTTTTCATTAGTTGTCTTTCTTTACTTTTGATTGAATTTTTCCTTCTATCTACTCTTAGGGTCAGTTAAGGTCTAGTGAGAAACAAAATCAACGATCCTTTTGATTCGAAAGCTTATTGTGGTTATAAGTTATAGGTAACCAACTATTAGCCTTGAACTAAATTTTTTTTTGTTTTGTAAAAATATCTCTAGAGTAAGTTTTATTGATAAAAATTAAAAAAAACTACAGAGCCGATTTGAATAAAAACAAAATCATACTATTTATGTGAATTTAAAGCAATTCTGTCGTTTACAAAATAAGCACGATTTGAATGGTACATAGAGTTAAATGTTACTCATTAGTCATGTACTTTAACAGCTATCTTTGTTAAAGAAAATTCAAGTAAATATCTCGAGTACACATGGCAACCCTGCAGCTAAACACGCGCACAAATGAGCAAAGCATTTAACTTTCTTAGCCGTTGCTGCTTTTGGACCAAAATTTCTCTCATTTTTATGCTCTGCTTTTTGATTGAATTCTTTTTTGACTAAACTTACGCCGACAGCTGTGCGCAATGTGGGCTAAGTGACGCTGCTCTGTGAGTAGCATCGTTTTTGTGTATTGGTGAACTTAGGCAAGGACATTGAAGCGGCATGTGCGAAAACCAAAACAGCAATACGAGGGGAATATTTACAAAATCAAAAAAAAAAAAATGTGTCTGACAGGTAATTCATTCTCTCTCTCTCTCTCTCGAAAGCTTTTTTTAGCTGCTCATTGTTTTGGGGTAGGTTTGTTGCATACCTTAGAGTGTAGGGGAAAATAGGGACAAAAGTTAGTAGTATGCGTAGGTGGTTCGACGAGTTGTAGTAATTGAATTGTGTTTTCTGGTTGAAAACAAAAAGTGGGCGTTAATGATGCTTAGGCACAAGTTTGTTAACATTTTCATAATGCTGCTGTTGTTGATGTTTATCGTTAGTAGCTCCTGGTTGTAGTTATAGTAGTTCTTGTAGTAGCTTTGCTAGATTTTTTTTGTTCAACTTTGTCGTGGCCTGTTGCATCATGTACGTAAAATATATGAGAAAATTGTAGGCATGGCAAAGGTTTAACGTTGAAAAGATGACATCTATGGTTTTAAAAATAAAGCGTTTTTCAAGCAACCGGAAGAAAATTGACTTTTATCAAACCAAACGTTGGCTATAAATATTTTATCCTATTTTTGCCATATATAAAGTTGGCGATTTTTTAAAAAATTATTAAAATTTTGTCTTTCAAAAATATGAAATTAAAATAATAAAAATTTATTCTAATGGACATTTTAAGAAAAAACGAGAAGCCTATATATAGGTGTAGTTAAATAAATGAACTGGTATGGCATGGGGTATGGTTTATTAGTTTTATTTCTTAATATGACAGAAAGTTTAATAAAATCATTGCGCGGACTAGAATCACAATATAAATTATGTGTGCAAAGGAATGGGAGCTTCAATAAATATAGTTGAACAGTGCTGATTTAAATAATCTCAGTTTGAACGTGGAGTCACATTTATAGCGTTAACTGGACATAAGTAGGTCTCTCACATTTGTTTTGATCTTGGTCTTGCAATCACAACAGTGTCTTTATCTTGGTATTCCAAAATGTAAATGTCTAATAGCAATACTTATTTTGTCACATCACTAGATTTTACCATGAGAAATGACATTTTAAACTGAAATGTGAATTTTACACACTCTTGAATGATAAACAAACTCCTGATTTTTGTAAAAACTGTGTACATTCTAGTCTCTTGTGGGGAGCGACGCGAAGATTCACCTATTGTTTTGGCAAAACAAAGAACTTAGCGACAAAAAATCCAAATCAAACGAATGCAATGAAATGTTAAACGGAAATTTCTTACAAGAACATATATTCAATACATGCAATAATAAGGTAGAACAAATGTTGGGCACGCACACAGAAGAGTATGTTGAAATATTTTTATAAATAGGTAACGTGCACACGCTTAAATTGACGAATTTATATATATGCATGTGTTGCTGATATACTCATTAACTCAAGCAAATGAAAACAGACTGACAGACACACAAAAGGAAGATAGATGGGCCATTTTAGAGGCAGAAAATTCCTATTTTATAAATCTATTGTACACGTTTCAATTACAATTATTGAGCCAAGCAGCGCTGCTCAATACAAACATATGCCAAAAACATAAGGAGATGTGCACAGTCAAGATTATTGCAAGGAAAGAAAAAATTCAAGGTTTTTGAAGGAGATTGAAATGTAAATTTTTTGTTGCAATTAGAAAAAATTTTGCTGGAAAAAGCCATTTAATAAAATGTCACTCATACGTCATGTTATTTTTGATGAGTAAGTGATTAGCTTTTTGAAAATGGTAATCAAACTGCAGACAACGCATAGTATATTAATAAAATTTGAATAATTAATTACTTAACAACACAATTTTCTCAAGCTTTTTCACAAGAACAATTTGTATTTTTTTAGATTTAATGAGTACGAACGCTAATCTGCATAGTGGGTGTATAAAAGAACAGTGGTGAGCTAATTAAGCGTAGAATGGTTATCACACTCGCTAGCTGAAATTTTATTAACCCAACAAATGCACTAATTAAACATTCAAAAAGAGCTTTTTGAATATTTGTGAAGCTCGGCATGAAGTCAGCCGCCTATATCTGATTCATTATTGCTATTTAACTTGGCTTAAGTTACTGAATACACAATCATTAAAATTGCGGCCTCATAAATTGTGAGTAAACAGCGAAGAACCCCAACGCCAAATTAGATTAAGCCCGCATAAGTTGTAAGTAAACAAACGTAAATATATCCTTCATATCGCCATTGCCTTGACTTGGATAGTTGTAATAAAATAAAATGAAAAAACAACCAAAATTCAAATAAAATAAATAAAAAAATTGCTTACGAGTTGAAATATACATTTTGGACTCAAACTTAAAGTCTACGAAGTCGAGACTACTGTGCACGCTTTTCTGTTTGATATCCTTGTAATTTCACACACGCCCAATCTTTTTTTTTTTCTTTCTTATGTCCAGCACAACTCAATATATCATTTTAATGTTTCTCTTTTTTTTCGATCGGAATTATTTTGCTATTTCCACGTTTGCAACACGTAATGACAATGAAGTAGAAAATGAAAATGAAAGAAAAAAAAAAAAAAAAAAAAAAAAACAAACAGTAAACTTGAAATTTATTTTTTGTCCTTAAATCTTTTTTTTTTTTTGTGTACATAGAGAAAAAATGTACAAACTTTGTTGCGTTCATAGATGTACCATATGTACGTATATTAATGCAAAAATCTCTCTAAGAATATATTTTCATGTACTCTTACGTTTATTTGAACTCAAAATATTTTTCCCTGTTAAGAGATAACTACTCCCATATACCTACAGTATTGGCCAAAACTGAAGCACCCCTAATTGCAAAACCACTGTAAAAAACAGAAGTGGACAGCGATTGCTTCTTTGGTCATCGGATTGGGCCAATTCATAGAATTGATGAAATTATGGATCACTCCATGTACGTTGACATACTAAAAGATGTGATGCTGTCATATACCGATGAAGATATGCCATTTAAGCCGTGGTTTCAGAGCTATAGAATTGAATTCTTAGTTGGCCTGATAGAAGAATTTTGATTAATCAAAAATAAATTTATCAAAGCCAGAATTTCAAAAGCATTTTTTAATTAACTTTAACCCATATGTGTATTTCGAAATTAATTCAAATTAAACGATTCATTCATAGAAAAATACAAAGGAGTTTAGTTATTTATAATAGTGAGTGTTTCATAAAATTTTTTTTTTCTTAGTGTAATATGGAATTATGGCAGTTGTAGCAATAGTGACAGCCTTGTGGTTTATTGATTGAGCGAAGTCGTCGGCGTCTTTATTCTATTGCTTAATGCTGCTGTTGCGTTGGAAACTTCTGTTTTTATTTTTCTACGTTTTTTGCTCGTATTTTGCTTCAGTAATTTTTGTTGCTACAAAAGTCGGTTGTATGCTTGGTTGAAAGTTTATGCCTTCTACTTTAAAAAAAAAATAACATCAACAGCAGCAGCAGGCACAATGATACTAAGAAAAACTCATTAATGATCATAGTGGATTTACTATAAGGAATAATTTTTCTTGTTGAAGTTCGTGATGTTATATTTGTTTATTTTTTGTTCTGCTTTTGTTAGTAGTTTTTAATAGAGTTGTACTTGGCAATACTGTTGGATTTTGTTAATTTGATTTTAATTAGTGTGCTAAGAAAATAACAGTAGCAACAACATGACGTATGCACCACATTAATTGATTGATTGTCAACATGGCGATATTAAATTGAACATTAATTGATTGTAAGCTGACATGTAAGTAATGTTGCTGTTTCCGTCGTAAGAAAATTAATGAAATTTTAAGTTATAAATTTGTAATTTTTCTCAAACAAGCATACTTGTTATATGATGTAGAATTTTAAATTTTTAGATGAATTAATAAAATTGAAGTAATTAAGGAAAAAAACTATGGCAATATTCAACTATGAACTGAAAGGAACTACATTGCTGAGTTCAACGGCAATTAAAGTTTAATGAGTAATAAAAGAATACAAAATTTTGTGTTTATTTTACGCTACGATCGGGAAGGATTAATGTAAGGCTGAAGATTAAAGAGAATTAAAATGTGTATATCCTACACTGATTACTGTCAGTTGGAGCAAAAAAGTGTCGAGCTAATTTTTTTTGCCAAAAAATAAAGTTATTTTTCAACTAATTAAAAATCAAAATTTTCTGCGATTTTTTAATTAAAAATTCATCAAATTGGTGGCAAACAAAAATTGGTAATAAAATTAAGTTTATTAGGAACAGACATAAAAAATTGACAACATCACAGTTTGTAACATTACAAAAGAAGTGTATAGGCATAAAACTTTGATTTTCAAAGCAACATGAAAAAGTGTACTACGCTTGTACTTTTTTATTTTTCCTCGAGAGTTCTTCATTTCGGTGAAAACAATTCCACCACATCAAATGAAAATTTATATGCTTCTGTTGCGTGATGGCTCTGTTTTTACGCACGTTGGTTGAATATTAATGAAATGCACCCAACTTGCCTCTCTAAACCCAACATATGTCAAAAAATTAATATTCACTGGTATGTCAGTCTGTGTGTAAGTGAGTTATGAATACATTTGCAATTTTTTTTTTACCTTTAACGAAAAATGTTAATATAGAAATACATGAAAGAAGAAAAATGTTAAAATACCAGGTCACTCATACGCCATGTTGAACTTTAATTTGAATGTTGTTTGATGTGTTGAAGTTTCTCATGTATGTATAAAACTTTTTATGGAATATAACTTGACATAAAAGACATAAAATTAATATATGAGAGCACTTGTAAATACAAAAAGTACATGATTTTATCTGCAACAGTTAACAGGTAATAAACAAATGTTACAATTTATTTATTAAATTTGTATGTCAGCCTCTTATAGTTTAAGCTTTTCCAACGAAATTAGCCGAAAGTAAGCCCTACAAAGAATTTTAACAGAAAAAATTCTAAGACAGAAAAAATGTAGTAAAAATGTGTGGAAATATTAATAATGATAAGAATGTAATTTAACTCTAGTAAAAAGGACAAAAAATTCATAAAATATTACGTAACACATACTAGCAAGCGCAACAAGCATAATACGTTGCGTAACAAAATTAACAACCAAAGAGATTAACAAGCAAAAGGCAAAACAAAACTAGCAAAAAAAGAAAAACATAAATAATTACAGCAAAAATGTCATTACGCAAAAAAGTATGCAAGGTTTTATCATAAAGCGCTACACCCGAACGAGTTGCGCGTCATAGCAGAGTATATCTCTCTGCTTTTTTTGCATACGTAAACAACAACCTGTTTGCTAAAAAAAAACAAAGTAAAAAATAAAACAAAACTTAAAACTAAAAAACATGTAAATTTTCACACAAAGTTTTAAAAAAATTAAAAAAAAAAGTTCATACGCTCATAAACAAATGCGTCGTAAGTGTACGAAATATTATTTTGCTTTCTCTCATAATGATTTTTGCAATTTGCGTCAGCAGACGCATTGAAAATGCCGCCCGCAAAATGGCAAAAGCTTACACACTCTCTCTCTCTCTTTTACACGACAAGGCTCTCGCTCACATATACATTAAAAAGGAATGTAGCCCTCACGAAAACCGACGAAATTCAAGTTCATGTTACAAGTTCAACCTCAAGACTGCTTACATAGGCACAGCCAAAGTGTTGTAGTGTAGTCAGTGACAATAAGGGGAAAAAGATTGAAAACAGTATTGCCAACTTTTAATGAAATATGTGAATATTTTGAGTGTTATTATTTTGATAATTTTAATAATTAAATGCGAGTTTAGAAAGCCTTTTGAAATTAATATTCCGCTCTTGCACTAGATCAGGTGAAATGAAAAAAAAAATGGTCGATTGCTATTATTTTGTTACATTTTGGATGTGGGCTTAGGCACCTGTATTTTTTTTTCACTTGAAATCTTTAGTTGAAATTTATGTACAAAACTTACACTTCGACAAATCGGTTGCCACTTTCTATTGATGTAAGAGACTCTAAATTGTGAGAGGTACGACGTAATTACGAATTTGGACCATTGTATTTTTATGCGTGAGTACGATGAATAAGATAAAAATAAACACACAAATTTAATTATTCTTATTCTCTTTTTGGCAACACTGACGAATAGAGAGCAAGAGGAATAGAGAGATTAAGAGAGCTGGAACGATAAATTTACATCATGGTAGCCAGCAAAAGAATTTCGTGCGAAGGCCAGCAGAGTTCGGCACGTGTAATTTCCCCTATTTGCTTTGCTATTTTTTCCTCCACATTTTGCATTGGCATTGTGTTTACTTTTCCTCTTAAATTTTGTTTTTTGTTCGTGCAATGATTACGTAAGTTTGGCGTTCCTTGAAATGAGAAAATTAAGAACGCGCGCTCAAAATTTTGTGCTGCATTTATTTTTTCAGCACAAGAATTACTTGCAGTAATGAAATTTCATTTTAATGCAAAAAAATGGATTTCGTTTGATTTAATTGCAGCGATATTTTTGCGATTTAATATTTCCAAAGTCTTTGGATATTTTTTCAGCAATTTGTTTTTGACAATAACTTTCAAGGTTGAGTTGAAGGTTATTTCAGGGATTTTCTTGTTGGCACCAAAATATTTTTATTTTCAGGTTGCTATTTCTGCTGCTATTGTTGTCAATTTTGTGGCGTAAAATTGTTGCTGCTGTTATTACTACTTCAAAGTTATGCGGTGAATTCAAGGTGGCTTTTTATTTCTGTTATTCTTGTTGTCTTTGACTGAACTGAAGGATATGGTAGCCTTGTGAAGTCGTGAACAGCTGCTTAGTTATTTATTTATTTATAATAATGTTGGAAAACATTTTGTGTACAAAATTTTCAATTAATTAGTATAAGAATATAATGCGATGATAAACTTTAGAATGATAGAGATACAAACTCAGAAAAATGCTTTCGTTGTCCTGACACTTGATTTTGGCAAAACCTCACGAATAAAAAATGTACGTCTATCTGCATATTTAGAATTGTCAAGAAATTAACTTCTGGATTGGAAAATTACAATAACGAGCCGCTGTAACATCCCAAACTTTTGGAATGATATGCAGCAGCAATGGCATGATATATCCGAACGAATCATTACGAATTTGGTACAAAGTGCTCCAAAAATACTTCGAGCGGTCATTCAAGGCAAAGGTGGAAATACAAAATAAAAGTTATTTTTAAGGCTAATATTTCAATTTAAGAAAAAAAATTAAATTTATACTTTCAAATGTCGTGATTTATCGCAGACATTTAAGTAAACATTTTTCTATTTTAAAGATTATTAGATCATTATGAATTGGTTTTTCATAATACCTTTGAAACCATAATTAAAAACAATTATTATATTTTTATTTTAACTTAAGAACAATTCTCAAAAATTCAAAAAAAAAAACATGAACTTGAAATTTAAACTTTCAATTGTCGCCTAATGTATATTCAGAATGAAATTTAAAAAAAAATTATTGCTTTTAAATTTGTGTCAAATTTTTCTAACGATATAACATGGCGTATGTAAACAGACAATTTGATTCGACCAATTTATATAACAAACAACACAATTAGCTTGCAACACAAAACCATAAATAGTTATAAAAAAAGAACTGCAGTTAATTATGCATAATATTGAAGTAGTTTGGATATAGAAAATCACATAAGCACACATCCATAGAAAGTGAAAATGCAATTTTAATACGACACAAAAGAATAAGGCCATTAAAAAAACAAAAGCGGGGAACTCCAAAGTAAAGAGAAGACTTGGAAGCAAAGGAAGTTGAGTGAAAAATCAAATATTCTACCTTGATCTGCATAGCAAGTTGGCGAAGATTTATGACTGGCGTACTGTATGTGACTTGCACTTATTATCCTCCCAATCAAACATTCCGTAGCAAGGACATAACGTTGCTGCGGGCTGCAGTACTACAAAAGCTACATAATTGCAACACAGCATTTTTTTATTATTCAACAGTTCATGAGAAATCAAATAATATTACATTATTTCATTTGATTTTTGTTTGAATAGAAGATGGCTGCAAAATTTAAATTATAGAGTAACTTGGTAACACTTGGCCAGTTGCCGAGTTGCAAAACAAGACTATGCAGACTCTGCTGGCTATGCAAATAACAAATACTACTCCTAGTGGGATGGCAATAATTATTGGATTTAAAATTTAAATGGTTGTAGTGGAAATTTGGCTGTGGTGGGTTTGTTTGCCAAATTTATGTTTGTGTCGTAATCAAAAATATACAAAGGTTGTAAATAATTAGTCGCTGGACTTGGCAAAAGCTTTAAAGAGTTTTTAGCGTATGTAAAATAAAATACATAATGTTTAAGTTTTATGTATGTATTTAAATTTTTAATAAAAAATTTTAATTTAAAATAAAATTCTAGCAGAAACTGTCCAAAATAGAATTGTAAATATAAATAAAAAATTGACAAAGTACAGTTCCTTATGCCCTGGACCTGATCGCATAGGCAGATTCAGAGCCTGTGATTAAACGCCAGTTGCATTTTGCAAAATTATTACGCGCTTTCACACTCTATGGCTTGCGTGTTTCAGTCGACTTTATTTATGTGTAAAATTTTCAGCGCATGCCACACAAATTATTTGAATTTTACATAAAAGTGAGTGAAAACGGTAAAAACTGTAAATTTTTATTATTCTTGCATTTGATAGTTTTGAACACAACATGTCGTATGATTAACATTTAATTAAAAAGGAAACATACATAAATGCTTTTATTTAAATGAAGTATGAAAAAAAAATGTTCGCATTTGCATTATTACGCTCGCCTTTAAGAACTAACCCAATTAGCTGCACCCAAGATAGAGCGCGACATAGACATTATAACCGATATTTTTTAACAAGAAATTGATGCAATGCAAAACTAGAGTAAAAACTTTGAAACAATCAACATTTGTGAAATTTGAATAAATCAGATGTAAATACTTATATCGAAGTTCATTTTCAACGGCCGATTGTATCGAAGTTATTGGTTATAAAAATACTTTTGAACAAAAGGAAGCCTTATTAAACATATTTAACTCAAATGTAATGCTACGTGCTATGGTCACAAAAATTTCGTATGCAAAAAATAGTACGTGTTAAAATTGCGATGTCGTGCCATACAACATGTCGTATGAGCAACATTTACAATTATCATTTTAAATATTTTGGAAACGAGGAAAAAATAGCAATTGCACACACAAACACACTCAGTAGCTCAGTAACACACAAACACACTCTTGTACCGTAGCAGCACATCCTTCTGAGCTCGAAGAAATCGATCAAAATTTATGACATTATATTGCGACAGTGTCATTTAACAGAGGATATAAGACAATAGCGACGAAAACAAGAGACCTACGTGGCACAGTGTACTTTTTTATGTCTCTAGGTGGTCAGAATATAACAAACTTTGCTATTAATGTTAATAAATAAAAAATTTTTAATTTATATGTGATAACTTCACAGGGTGACCCAACATATGATAAAAATCCAGAATTTGTTTCGATACAATATTTTGTATTTCTTAACAGTTTTAATATTTTAAGTAATTAAGAAAAAGATTTTACAGTTTTCCAAACTTATTGACACAAAAACAGAGATAAAATTTTTTTTCTGATTTTGTGGTTATATTAAATGTTTTAGGTAAAGCAGCCACATTTAACAGCGCTACAGCCAACACAGAAGCAGCTGATATATCACCCAAAAAACTCAAAAATCAAACTTTGTATGTACATCTTTCTATTCGCTAACAATATAGTGTGAGGCCTACGCTTTAATTTTGCAAGTTTGCATTGTTAATGAAAAAATTTCAAGAGGAAGAGGAAATTAAAGTCGGCCTGATATTCAGTCAATTCAATTTGGAATTAAAATTAACCAATTAAAATATCTTACGTAAGTTTCTGTATTTTACTAATTTTTAAATAGTCAGTCAACAGCTCCAAAAAGTGCACTGTGCGATGTACCTACACGTGCACACAATAAATCATACAAGGCGACTTTACTATTTTTGTCGTAGTATGTTAATACGAAGGTATGCATGTTTCGAACAAAATAATGATAAGCTAAATTTTTGACTTTGGTTGAAAAATGTCTTACAATGGTGGGTATTATAAATTCTTCATAGACATGTAGTGAATAAAAAACGAAAAACTCTAACATCAAAACATAGTGCTGCTCCGACTAAGGAGCAACACAAGCGCCATAAATAGATGCTAGGAAAAAGCAGTTCGTAAAAAACAAGAGGTACGGGTAAGGGGGTTTGCAGATAACATCATGAACGTAAGCAAGGCAAATTCTTCGACTAAGGTGTAGCAACACAACACTCGCTCCAATTTTCACTTACTTCATATCTTTTGTAATATACCTGGCTAAAACTCATCAGTCTTGTAATCTTCGCATGGAATGTAGACAAGCACGAAAATAGTGAAAGCAAGAAATTACAAAAAATAAAACTACAGGAGAATGAACGAAAAATTTCTAGTAATGGCACAATGATGAAGTTGTGTTACACTGAGAAAAAAATGATAAATTAAATTTAATTTGTGAAATGTTAGTAACATTCAGCGTGGATGCTAAAGAAAACAACGCTAATACCAACATTTCGGAAATATTTATATTCATTTTAAATATGTTGAAACTTCACTTTGTGATCGTAAACGCAATGACATGCAACAGAACAATTGTCAGTCAGATTTTTTGCAAAGCAAAAGTCATGATATCGTACCATCAAACACAAATAAGATACATATTCAACTTCTAACCAATAAAAGAGCAAAGAAAATATAAATCTTCTGTAAAAATTTTATTTATCAATATTTCTTACAGTATCCTTAGTAATTGCGTAACATAGCATACAAAATAAAAGCACGCAAAGGACATCGCCTTGAAAATAAGTTGAATTTCGCTTTCATCTTGTGTTGATGGCTAAGCAAGCGGGCGAAATAACACATAAAAGAACAAAAATTCAGGAAACCCAGCGCAGAGCAAGGCGAGAGATGTTGCTAAAAATTAGCAACATTAAATGTGAATCGTCCTCGGCGTTGCCGTCAGTCGGTCGATACGGTAGAATGATAATTCAAGGATATGTGTAGCGAAGAAGGAAAAACACAAGGCGACTACCAAATGAGGCAAGTGGGAGTAATAAAGTGACAAGCTGTGGTAGGTAGAAATACAAATGAGGCGGGAAGGAGGATTTGCAATAAAAGGCCAAAGTCGTAGAGGTAGAACGGAGAGCATACAAAAATAGAAAGTGAAATGGGCACGAGTGCGGTTTGGATGTGCTGGATTGAAATTATTAATTTAAAAGAACCAACAAAAATGTATGCAGATAACGTGTTACATGGCGTATGAGTAACATGTAGCCTATATGGCTTAGGATTGAAAACCTTTATGTAGGCCGACTTGGCCCTTAGTCACAATCATAACTTCCTTAGGAGAATATAACCAACCTGGCTACGTGATTTTCACCCTCCATGAAAGTTAAAGAGAAACTTTCTAATTTCAATGATAACTCACTGAAGGTGTTGACCGTTGCCTGTCCCAATTACGTTCCAGCGTTTCTGTCTCGTAGAGTTCGTTGCATATAGACATTTTTTAACATTTAAAAAATGCTCAATAATTTCAGAATGAAGGTGGAAACTACTTTCCATATTTTTGTGAATTTTTTTAAAATTTATTTATTTTACTAAGGAAATTTTCAAAATTAGAATACAGCGTGCCTGTTTAATAACTTTAATCTGCGCATATTTTTATTCTGTAATGTTTTTAGCAATTGAATTTAAATTATTTTGTTCCAGGTAGTAGAAAACAATAAATTTTTATATAAGGCCATATTTTTATGTACAACATGGCGCATGAAAGACATTTAATTGAAACGATGAAATAGAAAAGTGTGTAATTACAAAAAGTGAATTAAAAAAAGATAAAATAAAGAAATATAAAAAAAACAAAGCAAAATTATGAAAGAATTAAACAACAAATTATTCAAGCAATCTCCAAATTCCATAAAATTTGTAGAAAATTCTTAGATATATAAAGATTTTGAGGTTCTACCAACCCACAAAAGTGCGGCACAAGCAAAGGGAAAAAACAACACATTAAAAACACTGACATTGGAGGCTGAATTAAAAACCATAAACTCAAAGCGCTAACCTTGCCGTTAGCTATAAAGCAGTAAAAAACAGAGCCATCAAGATTTCTGGTAAAAAATAATAAAAAGGCAGTGGCTACAAAAATTGACATAGAAAATTTAAGTCGAGTAGTAGAAACATTTGATGTAGAAGAATTTTTCCCATAACATAAAAACATCCATCGAATACGAAGAACAGCATTAAATACTTGGGAGAAAATTTCTTAAGGAGCACCGGCACAGCAACATACACACATACGTCACATACTCAAGCGTGGCTGTGTGTGTGAGTATCGTTTCAACACACCGCAAGTGTAGTGAATAAGGCACCATTCAACCATATTTTCCAATAAGAAGTTCAAGTGCTATAACACATCAAATTGAAAGCGTTGGCGGCGGCGTTAATGGTATTAATAAGCTCATTAAGATATACGTAATTAATTTTTATTAAAAGAAGATGTGAATATCTTGTGCATTTGCACGTCGTGTTTAAAAGAAAAGAAGTGCGAAACAAAAATTATGGCATTATTTTGTGGTTAAACATGACGTATGCGTGATATTTAAGGCAACTACGTATCAATGTCACTCATACGACTTGTTCTCCCAAATAATTATTTTTCTGTAGTCGCTTTGAAGAATAATTTTATTCTGAAAATTATGTCTGAAACTTTAAGCAAATATTAAATAAAATTTTCGTAAAAACATCAAAACATGTTAAGAAGTTATATTTTTGTTATGACAACTAACTACCTTCAGGGGAAACACGAGCATAAGCTTAAGACAGCTATTTTTCGCCATTTTCAAAGAAATTCAAAAAAATTAAATTTTATTTTTTTGTGCAAATGAAATAATAAAAGAACTTCTTCTTCAGTTTGCTTGAGAGAACATCAACAAATTTCATAAACAAAAATAAAATCAAAGTCCAAGCTCAGAAAATCTAATAAATAACCTTAATAGAAGGTGGGAGCAACTTCCGCAGGTAGTTACATATGTACATATTTATGTAGGAGATTAATGCAATATTATATAAGTTAGGCATAATTTAACATAAGTTAAGATAAAATCTATAAAGACCTGCATATGAGTCTTTTTTTACTATACGAGTATATGACTCCATCTTCTCTGCCCACAAGCCAAAACGAATACATATTTATTTTTTCTTGCATAGAATGAGAAGCTTTTAAAGTAGGATTAATATTTAAATTAAATATAGCACTTTGAAAAATAAAAACACGTCATTTATGCGTGAGTTGTTTGCCATTTTTTATTTACTTTTAAAAATTTTTTTCCTTAATCGGTTTTAAGCTCAGCTAGTCATTATATTTAAAATTAGCAAAATGTATTTCCAAGTCATCGAAGCCAAGACACCTAAGTTGTAGGCATAATCACTACCGATGTACTGCAATGCTGGGAAAACGATTTTTGGTAAATTTTATTTTATCCAAATAGAATTTAGATTCTATATTTTTTCGATATTTTTACTGATTTTTAAACAATTTCGCGTGCGAACGAAATCATCCTGTTTTGTTGTAAATTTAGGTAACATAAATAACTTATATATTGAAAAAAAAAAAAAAAAAAGAGATTAAGCTTCACGTAGTTTGCGCCAACCGCCCATAGGTAAATTTTCATATAATTCTTCAAGTCCTGTTCTACTGGCCAGACCAATGAATATTTAAGGTAATTGAGTAAAGCATTAAACATTTAAAATATTTCATAAATCGTTGTATTCGAAAAGTGACGTTTCGAAAGTCTTTTCCATTGATTTGTTTGAAAAAAAAAACGAAATATGTTGAATATATTAAAAACAATTAAATTGTACTTTAAATAATAAAATAATCGGGAAAAGCTCTCAAAACTGCAATATTAATTTAAACGCCATATAACTTTTTGTGTGAGTTTTTGTATGGGTTTGATTTGATGAACAATGTCCCATAAAAAAGAATACGGAAAGTCATATGAGCAAAGCTGAGAATTTTTCATCATTTTATTTTTTAAAAAAAGGGACACTCATGCTTATACAATAGTAGCTGTTAGTACAGAAATAATTTTTGCAACCTTTTATGCTTAGTACGTGGGCGCCAGCTACTGCAACTTTCGGCTTAGATGGGATAAATACCTAAATTATGCAAAAAGGACAAGTCGCATGAAAAAGCAACTTTGTCACGTTTCACAAGTAATTAGATTCACTTAAACATATTAAAATGATGTTGTACGAAAATATAAGGAAAATATTTTTAATAAAAATTTAATAAACATAATTTTATAAAGTAAAAAAATAAGACAGCATGTCTTAAGTTGGTGAGGATAAATTCAGAAATATGAAATAAAAACGGAAAATTCAAACAAACCCCCACTGAGTTATTACCATCCTTGAGCTGCATGCTTAAATTATGCGTGCATCAATCCTTACAAAATATCAGAGGAATTAAGGACAAAGAAAAAAACGACAGCGCATTCGAGCAGTAAGGCATTGCCCTAACGTTATTGTTTTAATGCAATATTTATAATGCAAACGATTAGCATTAAAAAGTTGTTCTAAAGAAAAGACTTTGAGACAAAGCTTTGTTTTCGTACAATAATAAAAAAATGAAACACCCTGTTAGCTTTTCTGACCAAAGTTTTAGTTATTTCTGAAATGAGCTTTCTAAAAGCTTTGACCGCATGAGCAATTGCTTTAAGTTTTCTACACAGAGTTTCTCTTAAAATGTCAACTGAAGAGAGTGTGTTGGAAATAGTAGAGCTTTTTATTTTACTCACCAGCTTTAGTTGGACAATAGTAGTAAAATATTGGAAGCTTACCTATAAAGAAAAAGAGAAGAAGCAACATTAAATGTGTTAAATTGAACTACTTCAAGTTGGTATATAATTATTTCAAATTAATTAATTTATTTTGTATTAATTAAAAGCCTTTGTAATCGAAAAATAATTGGTTTCTTAGATAGTCATCATATCTTTCAGAGACTACCGCTATAAACATTATTGTTACTAACAACAATACAACGAACGCACTGTACTATTTTTGCAAGTCGTATTTGTTTGAGAAAATAAAGTGAAGTACGCTGGTTAAATTGCATTAACTCAAAATTTCAGATGGAAATATCGTCAACAACGCTTAGCTCAACCAGTAAAGAAAGAAAATTATGTTTTATTAATATATTTGAATTTCATCAAAATTCTTATGAAAAAACTATACGATTTCAAAACTGATGATCCAACGTAATTAACCTGAAGAAGAACACAATATCGATCCAATTATTTTATACAGGAATTTTTTTAGTTAGAGGTAAAATAGCAATATGGCACGATCCATATATATCATGAACAACAAACATTATTTTTTTTCTCTAAACTTTCAGTGTATTATGTTGGCAAAGTAATTGTTCATACTATTTGTAGAAACTTATTAGTTTTTCCAAAAGAACGTATTCAGATTCCCATTTAGTTAGATAAGATTGGTTATCACACTGCACTGAACAGTAAGCTAAGACAAATAAATTAAGTGATCATTTTTTTTCTTCTATATAATGAAAGGAAATAAATCTTTTGTGAAAATTATCTACATTATATTTCGTAAGAAAGTTTAATTTTGAAAGTGAATTTTGAATTCAACGCCATTTGAATTTTTTCAATTCTGCCAATTTGATAAGAGCAAAAACCCAAGAATAATAAAAGACATTTTTTTTAAATAAAAACTAACCAATTTGCAACAGTTTGTTGGTTTTTTCAAGCATTGGCCATTACACACGTAGAAAAAGTATTTTAAATTATACAATGAAATTTACATGAGCAGCTTACACGTGCTACGTTGATATTTTCTGACATTTTGCAACAAAACGTAAATATAAATTGACACCAATTTCTAATGCATACCCACACATATATTGTGAATGTACGCATAGAACACACACAACTACACTTAAGTCAATGCCAAATGCAGACTAACACGTACAAAACTTATGTCAAAATAAATAGAAAGAAAATGACAGGAGAAAACAGAGTAAGCGTAAAATAGTGTGAACAAAAAAGAAAAACAAACAAATAAACATAAAAAGAAAATGATAAAAGTCAACAAGTTTCGTTACTTGTCCGTGTGTATGCACACAAACGTAAAGTTAATGAGCAATTGTTAAGATTTCCTTTGCACAGTTCAAAAGGGAACAAAAAGAATACAAAATATGGCATAGTAAAAATTGAAAGGACAATATAACGTTGATGTGGCACATTCATAATGTTAAAGGGTAATAAAAAGTTAAAGCAGCACGCAGACAATACTATACCATGTTTGCTGCTAAATTAGGATTTTGCCTTTTTCAATTTAATTTGTTCGAGAACAGTTTTATTAAATTAAAACTTCAACGAGATTCTGTGTAGAAAAGACGACCTAAGAATTTTAAATTTTTAACCACAAAAACGACATGTGCGCGAACTATGGCAGCTAAAGAGCCTGCATAGAAAACTTCCTTAGTAGCCTCTTATATGTGTAATTTACTTAAGAAAAATGGAGCAAAAATTTAAAAAGAATAGAACGCACTAAAATTTTCTGCAAAGATGATATCGAATATAGAGAATTTTTCTTTGGAAAATAGAAACAAAATTTCTTTCCGGGCTAAAGTTTTGCGATGAATTTTTCTAATTTTTGGGACAGTTTTCTTCTATTTTTTAGCGAAATTTCTTATTGTTTTAAGTGATTTCTGAGTTCATTTTGCCAACAGAGCCGCTAATATGTTCAGTGAATTCAAAACTTCATTAGTAAAATTTTCTTCTCTATGCGGGTTTAATATTCAGTCGCCTCCCACTTTTCTCTTCGATGCTGCTGAAAATAGCAAAAGTCAAAGAGCATTTGCTTCAATTAAATTAGCAGTAAACAGCTATCGTTCGGAGGAGCAACAAAGTTCAACAAAAATGTTAGGCAGGTTATAAGTAGACAAAATGTTATCATATGGATGACTTTTATCTTTTTGTCATAATAACACACTACTTACACTAGAGTGTGCACACCGCTAGAAGCATCAATTTTAATAAAAAACAAAAAAAAATTGCGCTGAAAGTATTCTGACGAAAGCTTTCAAACTGGCTGGTGGCCGATGAAATTCTTTTTCGTGATACGTCCTAATGTCATACGAGTACGTTCAATGCTTTATTGAAGTAGTGGTTTAAAATGAACTTAGCTTATAATGAACCATTTCCTCCGTTCTTTACAAGTTCGATTTAAGTGAAAATTACTGTGTATTGAAAGCCCTGATGAAATAAGTAAAAAATATCACATGACGTATGAGCAACATTTTATTATTTTCATACTAAATAAAAATCACTCATACGTCAAGTGTAGCCAAGGAGTTTCAATTAGTTACGTTTGTTGATTTTGCCGGGAACGCTAAGTCAAATGGTGTTGATCACAAAACAAAATGAAATGTTTTTTTTTTTTTGTTTTATTAAAAGAGCCAACGAAAACAAATAAAATGAACAGCCAAAAAAAATAAAATATGAAAACTTAGTGCTTTGACAACCTACACACAAGATTCTATCATATACGCACACAACAACGACTTAGTTATTTCCGTTTCATTAGCTTTTGTTTATTTTGTTGTTGACCACAAAAAGCTTAAATGTGAGCAATAATTTGTTTATGTTAGATTTTGAATTTGTATGTGATACTGATCAGAGTAAAACAAAGGAATAATTCCGTAGGAGACAAAAAGCAATTTGGCACATAGGACGTAGGTGTTTAAGAAAATTTGTGTTTTGCACACGCGGAAGTTTTATTTATTTTTAAATGAAAACAAATTTGAAGTAAGGTGTTTAATAAGGCAAAGCAGAATTCCCCTTAATTTGCTTCTACGTTGGGCCCGCTTTAACGGCAGATTTACAAAAAAGACGCAATGTTTGTGTAACTTATTGAGTGAGCTCAATGAAAATGACACTATCGTGTCATATGTTTCATGGTTGGGTTTTGCTTTTTCTCACACTGCTTAGAACTAATTTTAAAAACTATTTTGAAACAGATCCTTTTCATATACTAATTGATTTATATGGTTTAAATACGGCATATAAATAGAAAAAAACTTGAATTTGAATTTTCGATGGATAATGATATTTCTCTTTTGCACGCAGACAAATGGTTTCAAAATGCAAGACAATAAATCACAATCAACTAACGTACTTAAATTTATTATGAAAGTGAACGTGCACACACTGGCGCATTTTACACAAGTCACCATGGTGCACTTACAAAAAATACAGCGGAGGAAAAGAAAAACACCTAAAGAAAATAAGAAACTGATTTATTGCATATCTAAGAAAAGCACTTTAAGAAATTTTAATGACTTAACTCTTTTTCAACTGAAAAATATTCAAAAAACTCTTAAAAGCTGAATAGAGGCTAGTAAATAAAGGAGCCGACTCATCGCGTCGAGAAGAGTTCAGCGACTTGGCTTACTGGACTCATGGTTCATGGCTCAAAGTTCAACTTGTATCCAGAAGAGTTAACTTAAGTCGAATAGAGTCGACTTAACATGGTCAGACAGAATACTTTGTCTAAAAGTTCACAATATGGAGGCTGTAAATGAGCTATCCGAAAAGAGTTGCCAATGAAGCCTACATAGCTTTAGTTTAACTTTGCGGTTCAGTTTGCAATGGTAACCTTTCTATACGTAGCGCTAAATCAAGGGCTATAAAAAGTGGGTAACTATCGGCATCACAAGAGAGAATTTATTAACAAAGATGACTTGCAATTTCTACTTGTGGACAGTTTCAATTTCACTTAATTTCAGCTTGTGAACGTACGTAAGTTCATTAATCTTTAAATTTGACCATAAAATAAAATAAATAAATATGAGGAATGCGTAAGCAAACGCCACGTCATTCCACTGAAAATGTGAACACAATGCATTGACACTTTCATTGCTTTATAAAAATAATTTTATGATGTATACAACAGCGAGTCATATTAAAGTCAAATTGAGTTTATTGCACCACAGGGCGTATGTGCAATTATTTTATTTTCAAATAAACCCATAGACTGCTCATAAATATTTGCGAATATATGACGTGCTTATGTTTATTTGTTACTTTAGTGGAAGTTATTTTTCGCTAACTGCTAATGGAATTATGAGAAAATATCTGTAAGGTATTGTAGTAGTAGTTTTGCTTTGAAACACTTAATTTGTTAATTAATTGCCACAGGAATACTACATTGTATTAAAGATTAATGCAATTAAGTGCACACTGAGTTCTGCATAATAAGTGCACAAAGTCAAGCGTATTTTTGCGCTTCACAGTGACGTTGAAAAATATTATTAACCTGTCATTGCGTTTGCTGTCACACAAAAAGAATAAAAAACTTATGCTTCACGGTATCTCACAGCAGCTCTTTTTTTTTGCTGACAACGTACAGTGGGAACATTTCATACAAAAGTTGGTTTGAACTATGGAATTAATATGGGACAAGGCACGCTAAATGCAGCCCAGCTGTTTCTTAGATTACAACAAGTGGAGTTCATGAATGTGATACAAAGAAGGGACGGAGATGAGGCTGTTCTTTCAAAATTAAAACTATTTGTTTCATATCAGGTGTCTATTTTAACCAACTTGGGCGCTCTAATTTCAAAAACTGCAATAAATTTTAAAATTTCTTTTGTAGTTTTTTCGTAATACGCAAACAAGAAAATGTTGATTATAATTTCACTTAGTGGTGATTTTATTTTGGAGTTTTTTATTATAAGATTAGATGAATAGTTTTGCAACAGTTTTTCAAAACGGTTAAAAAAATAAAGATTAAGTTCTTAAAATAATTTTTTTTCTCTTTAAAATATTGTGAAATATTGTTTGGTCTATTGCAAACTGTTTCTTTACTTTTATCTACTATAAGATATTAAATGTTTTAAGTCAAACTTTGCCAAAACTCAAAGATCGCCATTTTTAACGTTTTTTCAAATGTGCTCAGTAAATGTTGATTGTTTTTTTTTAATTTCCATTAATTTTTTTCCAATGAAGTGAAATGGAAGCTATTCAGACCTTGTTTTGGTTTCGATACAATTTTTTGTGCAGATTTAAAATAAAAAAAAAGAAACAATAACTTATCACTCGAAATACCCTATCGGAGGGGGAAGTTAAAAATGTTTGGTTCCCTTTCAATTTTCGACAAGTAAATTTTCAATTTATCCTGTACTTACAATTTAGTTCGTTGATATTTAAAGAGACAGAAAAACGTGACTATATAAAAATCGTAAATAATTTTTACTACATTTATGATAATTATCAAATATCGACTGAAAAAGGACCATAAAAAACTGTCATGGCGTATAAAAGTGGGATCTACCCTGTCATTTATCACTTAACCTTCACTTTTGAAAAAGTAGAAACTTTGTGCTTTCGTATGACATGCTACCTAGGTTTACTTCGATATAAATAAATGGAATATAAATTTAATTCCATGATATTATTTTTGATATGTAAAGCTCAACTTTGAGCTTAACTATAAGAAATTTAAAAAAATTTTATATCTTTATTTTTCTTATCCTAAGTTTTATCTGCCGGTTACTGTAAAAAATTTATAATTCATAAACACTTTTCACTTTTCGTATTTGTGGCCACAATCTCCCACTGTGCAACGTAGCACAAAAACGTCACAATTAATCAATTTAATGATACGATGTTGTTTGGTTGTCCGCGCTCACCAGCACATAAAGACATTTTCCGTTAGCAGGGTGGTTCTAATTTAATAGAAAAAAGAAAATTCTAGAAATTTAAATGATACAAGCGAATATTTTAACAACTCAACAGCGCGAAAATTTGCCTGATTGTTTTTGGGAAAACTCGAAAACAAATTTATCAATTTGAACAAAGCACTTGTCTATGCATTACTCAACCTTGTGCAATAATTATTCTATTTGATTTACTCTACATGTAATAATAAAAAATCTAGGAGAACATTTTCACAGTTGTTATAATCGTATGTTTAGCATTTTTACTTTTTAAAATGTGCCACCTTTATTTGAGTATTTGATACAATTTTCCTTCTTTTTTTTTTGCTGTAGTCCTTTTTAATCGCATGCTGCCAACGGAAGCAAAAAGAGGTATAAATTTATCAGATGATTTTCATGCAATTCAATTTGTATTGATTTTCTTTTTTTATTTTCATAGTTTTAATGTCCTGTGCTGTTATATTCCTCTTGTTTTAGCTTTTTTGCTGATGTGTCAGCTTGCTTGTCATATTGTAGCGTACATTACATCTATTTGTGGTTTGTCTGCATATTTTCTGTTATGTATTTGTATGTGTGTGTGTGTGTGCAACAGCTATAGCACAAAAATAAAAACACACAATTATTTAGCTATGAATGCCAGAATGTGCTGCTTGTCATTGGCGACAACGACAAAAGTGTGGGTTTTTGTTGGCGTTGTTGTATTGTCCTTTGTTTAAATTTGAAAAAAAAGAATAAAAAAAATATAGAAGAAAACATACATTCCACGAGAATGCATTAATTTTGCTAATGTATGCAGAAATTTATGAATGTTTCAGTGTATGGCTGAGTGTTTTTTAAATGGGCGTCTGTGTGTAGCCAACTGTTAAATTGCATTTATCATAGTGTTGCGCATACTGCAAATATTAAATACACAACGATCGAAAATATTTTTGTGCCAAATTTTTGACTATTCAATTTGTGCTATTTATGTGAATGTTGCTTCAGATAAATTATATGAATGAAATTTATTTTTTGATATATGGAAAAAGTTTTAGATTGTAAAATTTTTTTAAACATATTTTAAATATTTTGTCTGGTAACGTAAACTAAAAAAAGAGAGCCCAAAAATATGCAATATCCTGCCAAAAGATATTTTTGTTACGGCTACGATCTTATGGAGACAAACAAGTGGACGAACGCGTGACGAACGAAAAGGTCGACCCTTTTAAGAACTCCGGATATAGCTGTTACCTAATTAAAACATTTACAATGACAAGAAAAAATCAGCTTCTTATGAACAAATATAGTCATGATGCCTGTATGTGTTTTATATAGACGTGTAAAAAAAAATCGCAAGTGTTAGAATTCTTCGGGAATACTCGAAATTCGAAAATTTATTCATATTCGAGCATATCCTCATTTAAAAAAACCAAAAATTCTAGAGTCGCTACCAGAGCTGCAAAATTTGCATTTTTTGGAGTTTGTGTAAGGAAATGAAGAAAATTAGATTTTTTAGTCATTAAAATTTTATTATTTTAATTTTTTTTTCGATTTTCATTATGTAAACATAAGGAATTATCGAAAACAAATTAACCGCTATTTTTTGAGCCTATATATAAGGAAAAAATGCATGGTCTCTGCGCAAGTAGGGCTTTGGTGTTTCTTGTGTAACAGCTCAAGTCCTTTGCTTATTTCATTACATTCTCCTTAAAACATGAATTTCTTTTCAAAAAATTAATGAGAAAAAAAAAATTTCATTTATACACTCTAAAAAATGAAAAATGCGATGTGTAAATTTACTATATTAATTATAGTGAATTTACTAGTATTATTGTTGTAAAAAATACAAAAAATATGTAAAAATTTACAAGGAAAATGGAAACCGATTTTAGTATTATTTCGCATAAATCGTGCAGCAAACTGCGCCAAATGGTCTTAGCTGAGAATAAATTTGCTGTTGGTTTCCAAGCCCGTTTGATATCGGTATGCTATTTGGAGTCTGAAACCGATTGGTGGGTATCGAAGCATATTAAAAAACCAATTCGATCAACAATTACCTCATAGAATTGGCATCGGAACAATGTTCTTAGTATAGCTGAATAACTGATTATAAGGTAGGAGTTTTTTCTGCTTATATCAAAGACATCGAGAACCAATCCTCACCTACCGTTTGGGGAAGCCGAATGCCATTAGGTTATTAAATGGCAGAGTTTAAAAACTCTGCATTTTCTGGGGGAGGCTGGATAAATAATGTCAGTTTTTCAAGTGATGGAAATAAAGTTGCTGGGTTGGTCATGACAGTTGTATAAATATAGCAGATGCTGTGAATAATGGTGTGGTTAGATGCAACCTGATCTGAAATAGTACCGTTTACAAATATAAATAAAAATATAATTTACTAGCAAGTAAAACTATAAATAAGCTGCTATAATCGTACAATATTGTAAAGTAAACTTTTATTTATGTTAATATTATAGCAAAATGAATTTCTATTTTTTATTTATTGTTATGTCATAAGTTTAAAAAAAAGATAAAAAATTAAATTATTATGTTTGCGCCAATATAAATCATGCATTTTACACATTTATCATAGTTTATTTGAAGGCATTAAAATAACATTAATAATGTGTATAGGTATATACATTTTTGCTGTATCTTTACACATCTAATGTGTATCTATTTTACACATTTTTATGTGCAAAGTTATGGATACATTTCGTGTGTAAAATTACTACATTTAATAATGGAAACACGATTACAACATTAAATATAGTAATTTTTTTTTTGGAGTGTATTATATATTTTATATTATTAACGAAACGAAATAACCAATTTCATTAGAAGAGCTTAATAGTAAATTTTGAGTTGAAAACTCAGATGTCGGAACGTTTTCAGTCCGTAAGGTATATGAGGCTTTTTCTTCAAAACCTATTTTCAATTATATCTGCATTCTTGTTTTCATCAAAGATAAGTCTGTCTTAAGGAATATAAATGTACATATTTTTAAGTTACGCTGTAAGGAAACATAACCTAATTGAAGTCTTGATCTACGTCATGGCTTTTGAACGCAGAAAGAGGTGGTACGACCCACTGATGATGTTAAGAAATTTTTTAAAATTAGTCAAAAAGCAACTCAGAAGAGTTTTATCTTTTTTTTATTTTTTTATTCTATACTCATTTGCATTGTGCATCACAGACAGACACAAACTACCCGCAGTTTTATATCTTATCCTCTTTGCCTAAATCTCCCGAGATAAAGTTCACTTTTCTTGCCAGCATCTCCCCCAACCAGTCGTACTAATGCTTATCCACAAAATAGTTGCATACTTAAAGGATGCAAATGCGACAGCGAAAGCGACACTTTATGGTAAAATAGGAAAGGATTTTCTACTAAATATGAATGCTGGTAGCGAGACCCTGCACACAGTTGCTTCAGTACGAGCGTAGTGGTGTTGGTTGTTTTGTGTTTTGGTATGTGGGAATACTTTTTATATTTATCATGCAGTGGTTAATGTCCCTTTTGTAGGTTGGTGGCCTTGCAGCAGTTTTGCTTCCTTACATTGGCAGATTTGAATTACAACTTCTACAATGCTTAATATTGTGTGGATTTGTGGCTTAGAGTTGGCAAAGATTTATGCATTTGAATTTCTGACTTAATTTATATATAGGATTTAAGTTATTCAATGCTACTTGAATATTAAATTTAACGAAGAGAAATATTTCGCTCGAAAGCTGCTGCCATGTATTCAAATCTTTTTGAATTATTGTTTTTTTTTTTGTTTATTTTAATGTTATATACCACTAAGAAATTGATTGATAAAAATCAAGCAAAAACATGTATGTATTTGTAAAGAGATAAGTCCATTAAAACATTTCCCTACTTATTGGACAATTTAATAAACACATATGTAAATATCATTCAATAAGTACACACATACATACAAATAGAAAAACATTTGCATCAACAGCATCGGCATCAGCATCAATATGATTAAAAGGATCAGCCCATACCAAATGGGATACAAGAAAAAACAATTATTTATTCAGGCAGCAATCATCAATTTGATTTTAGCCTAAATGAATATGAGCACAACAACAGCAACAACAACAAAAATCAAATTCTAACCACAGCACATGACACGCTGGCCAAAACAATTAAGATTAACGACAACGTCAACGAGATGAACGAGCCATAAAGTGATGATGGTAAGGCGTCACTTGGGGAAAAAGCAAGGTATGGTAGGAGAGCGAAAGTTGTCAGGTCGAGCAGCAGCAAGTAAGTGGTTCAGTTGTGTGGAAAAGGAGAATGGAAAGTAACAACTTAAGATTTTAACGATAAGCGTTAACGTTAAGGAGTAGATGAGAAACTAAAGCCAATATGACAGTTGCTTTTTGGTGGATGTGGGTGAAATAAAGTAAAAACAGATCTCAAAAAAAATAAAAAAAATTGAGCAAATAAGAAAATAAAAAATTGAAAAAACATTAACAAACAAGAAAAAATTATCACAAAATTTACAAAAATAATTAATCTTACTCGAATCACTTCTAAATAATATGGACACGGTAACAATGAATACGCATTAAAACTTCAATTTCAACTGACCTCCTGTGTAAGATTTTCTCATAAATCACTTTTACTCACTTTTTCGTTTTATATGGCTGTTTCACTCTTACATTGACTAGTTGCTTGCTATTTCGTATATACTACGCCACAGTTACACTCTGGCTGCTGTAAAGCTTCTTCTTATCGAAAGCGAATATTATGATATATGAGGCGTCCAGCTGCAAAACCGGTCAAGTCAAAAAAAATCAAATTCTAGACTTTCTACTATGTTTTGAGATTAAAAAAAATTTTTTGACAGAAATATTACATTTTTTAAATTTATTTTTGATGTATAGATTTCCAAACTGGCCAAGTTCATTAACTAGCTCTCAAAACCAGTCCAGCACATTGATATTAAACAAAATTTGTTGATTACTCAAAACCATCTAAGTCCATGTTCAATGGATCATAACCTGCCAAGTCCAAAATTATTTTCTCAAAAACATGAAACTGGAAAAGTCTGATGTAACGTGTTTTGAGTAAGAAATATTATAAGATATAATGTGGGAAATCCATTTTAATTTTTCAATGAACATAACTAAATGAAGATTTTGTTTTTCCAAAAGTATTAAAAAGCCACTTGGCCGGTTTTGCAACTGGACGCTTCATATGGTGGTTGCTTCATTGATACATTTTCTATCTATTGATGTCTTACATTATGACTCATTTTTTGCTACACATTTTTTAAAAGCCAGAAAAAATTCCAAAAATTAGAAGATCGGCTTTAATTTTTATATTTGTGCTTTTTGAGCGAGTTTCCAAATCGTTTTCAATTATGCTCTACACAAAAAGCGGTATATTAAACAGTAGGTAATTTGCGCATGTAGAAAAATAACAAAATGAAAATAAGTATCATCTGAGCATAAGCGATAAACATTAGCGCAACAGTAGCGGAAGCATAAAGTATAAATACAGCACAGATACTTAGATGCAAAGGAAAAGGAAATTTGAAGTAAAGAGAGATAGAGAGGATAGAGGAAAACATTATTGAAAGCATATGAAACAAAAGTACTCACGAAGTTGCCAAGTCAAACTAATACATATTATTAGCATAAAATGTTAGCAACAACAATGGAAGCAATCAAAGTTCAGTACAACTTTAAAGAAATATGGCTTAAAGTGTTCAAAAATTGTAATAGATTGTAAAAACTGGCAACAAAAACAAAATGAAAACCAGCAAAAACCAAAAAGAAACAGAATAAAAATAAGGCAAAGAAAAATCTACAAAGTTGTCGGATTTATGACTTTTCAATGAAAATCCCAAGAGTCGCAGTTTTCGCTACTTTCTCTCTTACTTAATATTTAGCTCATAACAAGACTGCGCATGTTTGCTATAAAATTAAATGACGTAAACTTTTCAGCAAATGTTAACGTTAGGCAATTTTGTTAGAAAATTCCGCTACGTGAGAGACGTTGCATCAATTTTTTTTTTATTTTTGTTTTTTTTATCGGCAAAGAATTTTTTTCGTTTTGTTTTTGTATTTTGTTGTCTGCGCATTTTATGCGAAAACGCGTATAAAGCAAAAAATGGCAGGAGGAAAACAATGCTGACAATGTTGCCACACGGGAAATGACTTGTTAAGGTATATGTATGTATGTGGATGTTTGCATGTGTGTACAATGTAAAGATATCTCTGTGGTTGTGGGTATGTCATTTTATCAAACATGAGACAAATTGGCTTCTTCTTAAGCATCAGCAAAATAACTTGACTTAAAATTTTTCAAGTTTTTTGTCAATCTTTCGCTTAGCTGACATCTACAAATTTTACATGTAGGTAAATTTTATGGAAATTTTGTGAAACTGCGACGGATATCCAAGAAAATGCAAAGTTAAGTTCAACAAAATTTTAAGCAAATTTAAGAAAAGTTTTGAAAAAATGTTATGAAAATTAAATAAAGTTTATAAAAATGTTTTTCATTTCTTTTCATTTGCAACATTTTTTTTTTTAATTTTCAGCGGAACTTTTTTTTAAAAACTATTTACCGCATTAATATTTACGAAGAAACTTCCTCATGCATTTTAAAGAGTTAATTTTGATATCACTAATACTTAATTAAAAAACAAAACTAATTTCAGAGTTTTTTTTTTATTACAATATTTATATTTCTGTTCATTTATTGTTTATAAAATTGATATGTCTCATTACGACGGTGTATATGATTTACACTAAAAAATCAAGCTTATTTGGCGTTACCCATTTGAAAAGCATGCGGCATCCGGTACATTTAACTATCATTTGGAAATTTTGAACATAATTGAAGAGCTTAAATTTTTGTTCAGCAAGAAATAACAATTAAGATATGATATCAGTAAACCGAGTTATCAAGAAATTTGCTGTTAAATGTTACTCATATGTTAAACTTCACGAAATTTATCTATTTATAAAAAATCTGATATTATTATTAGACGCATTCATCAAATGCGGTAAAAAATATTTCATTTAAAGAAAGCCGCAAGCAAAGCAATTTAGACGTTTTAAACGGATTCGTTGAGTTTCGGAATGATAGATATGGCAACGGTCTTCACAAAAATCAGCAAATTTTGATTTCATTGTAAGAAAAACGAATACGAAACGTTCGTTTGTTTTCTGCATCGAGCAGTTTGTCAACAAATAACCAATCAGATGAGATACAAGTGAAGAGTTGAAAAAATTATGGTATGGGCGGCAGTGAGCGAAAATACCAAGTCTCCACTCGTTTTTCTGCCGATGGAACGCAATGAAAATAAATGTACAAACTTATCGGAAAATGTGTTGGAGCCTGGCCTGCTACCATGGGCACGCAAACATTTCAGTTTCGGGCGCTGGATGTTTCAGCAGGACTCGGCACCATCGCATAAAGCCAGAGAAATCCAAAAATTACTTGAAAAAAACGTTTCATCATTTATAAAGCACGAACTTTAACCGGAGAAGACTCTCCCGATCTAAGCCTTCTGGACTACTGTGTTTGACCCTATCTGTAGACCAGTGCATGTACCAAAAAACACACATGTATGGAGTCGCTGAAGTAGGATTTGCCTCGAGCATGGAACAATATTGACCATAACATCATACAGGCATCGTGTCAGTCGTTCGATAAGCGTCTCAAGGCTGTGGCCAAGGCCAAGGGCGAGTATATTTCAGATGAAAGAAACTTTGGATATTCTTCTTTAACGCAGACAAAACAAAAATAAAAAAAGTTGAAAATTATCCGATTTTTTTAATTTCTAAAATATATAATTTCAATTGGCTAACCTGGTAGTGGAGGGGACAGCATGTTAGAACTATTTAAAGAAATAAATTGTTATTATTTTTCGTTTGTTCCAAACATAATTTTTTTTAATGCACTTGATCATGCTTTGATGACAAGATAACTTAGAGCACTGTAGTATAGGACCCATTAAAAAAAAGCACTGAAAAGTGCCTTTAAACAAAAATAGAGTTCTATAACCTGTGAAGCCTTATAGCAAGCAATATACATATTTAATTATTTAATGAACACACTATACGAGTATATACTCTAAGTATTTAAATCATTGCCTTGATAATGCTTATAATTTTGATTTCAGTATTTTTTTAATATGTCGACCACTTTTCTCGGAAAAATTAACAATTAACAATAAGAAAAAAAGTATGAATTAAAAAGTTTTACAGCTTTGTAAAAATTTACAACAAAAAAGTCATGAAAAAGAATTAGTCTTAAAGTTGTGCGGCAGCTGCAATGCGTAGAATGAAAAGTGAAAAATGAAATATATTTTACTGAAAACAAAACACAAAATAGGAAAATATCAAATTTATGCTTCAATATTTATAATTCTGTACTACATGGAACAAGGTGAAAACGAAAATTCATGCGTCCTTTTTCTACGTTATGCTGTTAACGTTAATTGGCCAGCGCCGCTGCGCATTTAGTGTCTGTTTGTACAAACAAACACCCGTATAAACTTTGTAAGTGTTAATGGAAATGGTGTACAAGCGAAAAAAGTGAAAAAGCAGTTTAACGGTGTTATTGAAAAAGGATAAAAAACAAAAAAATGTTACCACTTAGTATCAGTGTTGAGGAAAAACATTCAAAGAACAAAAAAAAAAAAAAAAAGTAAATAACTAACGAGTAGGTTATGTTAAATCAATTGATTTGTTGAATACTAAGGAGAAAAATGAACTGCTTTTGTTCCAGTCATTTTTAATTTGATAAGGTAAACAAAGTGCTCACTTTTTCAATGTTATAGATTTTGACGAGAAGTATAGAAAAACTTCATGTAAAATCAGCTTTTTTTCAAGTAAGAGACAGATTTATAAAGGGTGAAAGAAGAATTATAGTTTCGGCCTTTGCAAAAAATTGTTTGGTCCTTTCATAAACATACGATTTCTTTGACTTAATGTTAGAAAACTTACCATATCTACGATTTATCAAATGAAAGGCTTACCTGCAAAAAAAGAAAAAAAAATTAATAAACTGTTTTATAGAAAAAGTATATACATATAATATTCTAGTCAAAACAAGTAATCAGATACAAAAGATTTTTGTGTGCTAAGTGAAATCTCATTTTCAGTTTTATTTCAACACAAACAGTTGTTTTTTATTTCAATTTACTTATGCAATAAGATAGCATTGAACTTTTGGATATTTTTATCTCTTTATATTTTTAATAGTATGCTTTTTCTTTTCGACTTACTTATATTAACTCCATACAAGATACAATGACTAAACTATCTCAACTTTATGTCTCGGAAAGGAAGCATCTATTTTAAAAAGTCGGTGGGTATAAATTGAAGAAAAAGATTATTGTTGTCAAATTTTTAAAAACAAATTTACCGTGTGAGATATCACCAACTAAGCAACAGCATTTTTCGCGCTTTTGAGCAAAGGGATCTGAAAATCCTGAAGAGTAACGAAAGAACAGAATATGAGGTTTTGCTTAGCACACAAGCCTCTTGGTGTGATCTTTGGGCTAAGAACTTGTGATAGAGCTGAGTAAGGTTACTAAGGGAAAATATTATAGACATATGATATTACGCTCATACGGTACAGATTTACTTTATTCACATAAGCCCCGCAATATTTTTTTAAAAATAATTTTTCTAATCAGCACTAAATTTCAGAGCAAAATACCTTTATGTTCAAAAAGGACTCATTTAGTTCCAGTGAGGCGCTGATGTAGACAAGGAGTCCAACCACTAATTAACCAGTTTACGTTCTCGTATAATCACAAAAAAAAAAATTAAAAATAAAATTTCAGAAATTTCATTTCAGAAACGAATTGAGCTCGAAAAGTCTGTTCCGCGTATTCTTAGAAAATACAATAATAATTAAGTTTATAGAAAATAAAAGATAAGGTCCCTTTAGAATACAAAACGCAATTTTTTAATACGTTGCATGTAATTAATTACAAGAAGCTGGGGTTTTTGTGTTTTTTTTTTTTAATATATTGAATCAAATAAGTTTTCTTCATAATGTTTTATTGTTTTTTTATTTATTTAGTTAAAAAGTTTTTTTTCTTTTCATTTGCCTACCTTTAAAACAAGCACAACCCATGATGTAGCCCATCATCAGCGTAACTTGTGTTGAACTGCGGCGTTGATGATGTGAAAACTTTTTAAACGGCTAATTTTGAATGATTTTTTTTTTAGTTTTAATATTTTAGATTTTATTTTATATAATTTGGGCGTTAAGATGGCAGCGCTTAAGGAATTTTAATATTTACAGCGATTACGGAGATAATTCGAAGAATAACTTTTTGTATCTTTTTTGTTTTTATTGTGCAATAACGTTGTGCAGTGCGAAATTTTGTGCAGTAGACGATGACAATTTATAAAAAATTACTATGGTATTTTTTTACAAATTAACATTATTTTTATCGATTATTTACATTTACGTTTCTGCGTTTTTAATTTTTTTTTTGTTTCAATTTAAAAATATTTTAGTAATTAAAAATTAAAATTGTTGCGTAAAGGAGGAAAGCTACAAATGTCAATGTTTCACGTTCTGTTTTCAGTTTATAAAATTTTTATTAAAGCTTTTAATTGCTTTGGTGTTTTCTTTAAAGTTGATTGGCTATATCTTTTTTACGAATTTCAATTATTTTCTTTTTTAAAATTTATTTCTTTAGAAATCATTTTTAATCAGCATCGCATTTTTTGCAGTTTTTTGAAACCTTTAAGATACGTAAATTTATTTTTGCATTACTACAGTGTTATTATTTTCCAAAGCAAATATATGTAATTACCAATATATTTTCAATTAATTCATGAGGTTTTTAATATAATAGTTTTTGTGTGAAAATATTTCATGCCACAGTGAATAAAAAACTTTAGCACAAGTGTCTTCATAAAACAAAAGTTTACACACACTTTTAATTAAGTTAATAATGTAAGTAAAAATAAATTATTTATTTATTAATAGCCAATTTTACAGTCAACTTTGTTGTTTGCACGTCATTTGAATATTTTAAAAACTTTTATTTGCAGTACGTAAGTTAAATCCAATTAGTATAGATTACCTTAGTACATTACGCTCTCGTGACGTATTGAGGGATAGACTACGTCAAAACAAAATTAAATCATAAAAATAAAATGAGTCAAACCAAATTTTTTCCTATCTGTAGAGGTTCATAGAATACAAAAACATTTTCGAAGCATTTGACAAAAATTCAATTTAAGAATCTTCATAAGTACGTTGGAAATTATGTTGACAGATCTTTAGAGTCACGAAACTGGATCAAAATTTTGTAATTAGATTTTTACATCATAATTATTTTTTTAAGTACTATTTGAGTATTTATATAAAACTGCCATACATGTTGATTAATCTAAGTACCCTGCCGCTGCACTTTAATTCTACTATTCGCACTAATCAAGTTTTTTATTGGAGCTTTAAGCCCAAAACTGTTAATTTATTCAATAACTTTTTAACTTCACATGCAATTGTATTTATTTGAACTCTATTTTTAATACACTATATGATTTAGAATATGTCACCAAAGAAGCTCCAAAATTAAAACACACTGTGAACCAATAAACGGCTAGAGATAGCACCCCATATATTATTGTGATATTTTCATTTGCTCGAGAAGGTTTTGATTCCACCTTAGAGCTTCATGATCAAATATCCTTAATGTTCCTAAGCAGTCAAAGTTGTCAAATGTGAGATAAAAATATTTAGACTTAGTGCTAGGCATTTCTTGAGAATGCTCATTTCAAATAGTGCTGCTAATAAAAAATCGTCCTTGTAGATTTTATTGATTTTAATGATTTCCACAAAGATTTCTTCGGTTCTGTTATGCATATCCTTTAATTAAAAGCGAGTAAAGAAGATTTCCGTTGCTCTAATCTTAAATCAAATAATATGCATAACTAAGCCACAGATATAATTGCAAAGCAATGATTGCTAAAAATAACTTAATTAATAAATCATTCCCCTCCAATTGATTACGATTTCATATCCCTAAGGCCCAAAGAGGCGACAAAATAAAATTGATTACGCGTACGTATGGTGCGTCATTAATTAATGTTTGCCAAGTTATACAAATAACACATCGAAGATGATTTGAATTAAAAAGATAATAGATTTAAGCAAATAAACCGAAAACACAAGCAGCTCAAGTTGTAATGTATAAGAGAATATTCACAGATACATATGAAGCATTTCATGTCAAATGTCCTAGGCCAGAAATCGAACTTCAAAATATTTTCCTGAAATAACTGCAAAAGTTTAGTCCAGGTGCTTTCGAAAATTTTAAAATGTGACCTTGAAATTTCAAAATGAAAAATATATTTAATTTTTTTTGTACATTTTTTTTTTGATAAGTATTTCAGAAAAAAAGCTGATATTTTTTTACTTAAGATACTTTGAATTCCCGAAGGCCTTTTTTGGTTTTCGAGAAAACACTTGACATTACTTTTTGCACCATTTTTATTAACTCGACTAAAGCTTTTATTAGTTGCTGCCACAGAAATTATGACTTGGAGACTCATTCTTCACATAACTAATCTATCTAAGTAATTATATAATTTACCAAAATGAAATGCATTTAATACTTTGAAAAATTCACAGATAAAAAAAAAGTAAAAACTTTGTGGATCTCCCCACATCATCCATTCAAAATTTTTGATTTAAACGGATGGTGACAGTCTCAATCATTCAAATGATGTGAAGAGTTTTTATGAATGAATTTCGTTGTATATCTTATATTATTATTTATGACAAAACAAAATATTTGCAAAGAATTTATCAAATTCATATATTGAATTTTAATGGAAAAGCTTTTAAACGAAAGCTTCTTAGTCGTTTTTGCATCTACAACAGCCAAGTAATTATAGTTTTGTGTAAACAAAATTAAACAACTAATGAGCAACAATTTTCAACATTTGGCGCAAGCCCAAAACTAAAACAAAGCACAATACAAATTAGAGCAACAACAACAACAAAAATTGACGAAAACGTGCCATAATTAAATATGGCGTGACGAAAAGACACCCTTTACCGTTAAATAAATGAAAACGTGAATTTTTAAACAACACCACTTCTACTGTACAAAAAAAAAAAAAACAACATTGAATGCGGTGCACAGTAGTTTGTTCAGTAGATAAAAATAAAAATTTTATTTTACTTTAGACTATCCTGGACTTTTCATATTTAGTGTACGACTGTAGTGACAACTGAAGACATGAGTGAATATGGTAAAAACTAACTAACTAACAAGCTTTTGTTTATTAATTTGCCTAAAGTTTAATTTTTGAATAAATTTTTTTAAAAGAAGAGCAAAAAATTATATAGATAATATAATTTTATAAAAATTATGAGGGTTATATAATTTTTGCAAACACGTATTTTGATCATAATTTCAAAGCTATGACCGTAAATATGTATTGACTAATATTATTCTAATACTGATATTCTTACTACTTTGGTCATTCTAACTATTTTGGCATTTCAAATTATTCAGGTTTCTGCTAACTATCCTGAATTATTCAATTTATCTGATCATTTTGAATATTCGAACTAATTCAAAAGGTTTAATTTCTGTTTATTTTTTACGGAAAACGAAGCATAGTATGGCAAAGGCACACAGGTGCACACAACGACGGATAACAGTAATAGTTCGACAACACTGTCGTTTTCGACTAATTTGTATTTCACAATGACTATTGTTGCTGCTAACCTAGTATGCACCCTTTTCAAAAACAAAAACAACAAAAAAAGAGTAAATTCAATCCCCCTGACGCTCATTATTAAGGTGTAGCAAGCGACAATGGACTAATAAAGCAGCAACAGACGTGGCCCAACCCTAGACAGACGGAATCTACAGTAGTCATTTATTATATACCACTTTCTTTATTAATTGGAATTCGCTATATAAAGCAATACATAATAAGAAGTTCACTTTTAGGCGCCGCAACTATCTAAACGAAATTATAGCGTTAACTGGCCTTGACTTTGTAACAGCGCAGGGTTCAGCATAAAAATTAAAAATAACGTAAACTTTTTTTACGTTTGCACAATAGCCTTTATATGAATGTCATAAGAATTATGATTGATTTATGACCAGCATGATATAAAAATACAAAAAAAAAAAAAAACAGCAGCCATACAAAAATAAATATTTTTATATTCAAATCTAAACTGACGCTTTATGTTGGCATGGGAGAATTTGCTTGTAAGCATAAGATATTTCTTTCAAATATTCATGGCTACTTGACGGCTTTATATATTGAATTTTTTTTTTTATAAGAATACTTTTCAATTGATGAATTCAAGCATGGTTATTGACACTTTTGTTAAAGAGAAAAAATCAATTTCTTTTATTATTTTTTAATAAAATGATTGCACATTAAATGGCTGATCAGATTTTTATGGTGTTTTTATGTTTGCAGCTTAGATGGAAGCTTGGGGTAGAGATTTATTTTTCAAAGGAAAATTTTTGTGTTTACTTGAAATATTCTGAGTTATCCCGGTTTCAAGACTTTGCCATGATGGCATGAGAGTACTACTTTAGTCGAGTAAGGCTTTCAGTGCAGAATGCAAATTAGGCAAGTTTAGTTTAGTTAGGAAGTTCTATTAATTCAGTATGCTTTTGTAACAGCTGACTTTGTCAGTGTTTTTACGCTTAACTACCAAAACTCGCGAGACATAATTTTTTTTTGCAATGCTTTTTAGCAAAATTGTAGCGCGAGCAAGACTGCAGAACACTTTTGAATACAGCAACCTAAATAAACCAACACAACCTATTACTTGGAAATAGCTGCATGTTTTTCAAATTATAAGAAAAAAATAAATAATGCAAGAGACTTTGAACCACATGTCGTATGAGTTACTTTAAATATTTTTTAATTGTAATAACAATTTTTTGAATTCATCCAAAAGTCAGCCATTAACGAAAACGACGACGAGCCGGAAAAAAATATTAAGGAAACTTCAGCGTTTTCATATTTTATTACATCAAAGCAGGAGTTTATTAAAAATTTTACAATAGTTTTAAGTATTGGAGCAGGGACAATAGTTTATAATTAAAAGCACGGATCATGTTGGGGAAAAAATTGACTTAACTAAAGTGCAGTAATCCTCCAAAAAATAACATTTTTAAGTCCATAGATGGATCAACCATCAGTTTCTTGATGGTGTCAAGCTTATTTTTTCCAAAGTCAAATCCAAAGGGTGGCTAAACAAATTTTTTATATCATAAAATACAAGCATCTGTTCACATATCTGAAAAATCACTCAAGAAAAACTGTGTTGATAAGCTCTCTTAACACTCATCAATCTTTAAATATATGAAACAGTTTAAATAAAATGTATGTTAAAAAGGCCCATTTCTATCAACTACACTCTAGTGGGTCATTAGAAATGCATAAATTTTATAAAAAATAATTTATTCGAACGCAACGTGACGATGTCAAACATGTCACATGTAATCGCGTAGAATGCTAGGTATGTGTCTGAACTTGTGTAAATGAATTATGAACAATTATATAAAAAAATTTACTCAAACAAAAGATGAAAACAGACCTTACATAAAAAAGACGCCCACATGAGTATAGTTAAAGCTAATTTATTAACATATTCATCAGTTGACTTTTGCTTTGCGAGTGAAAACCAAAAGGAATACTTAGAGTGTGATAAATGTTAGCGCGCGCCTGTAATTGACACAGTTGCTATTGCTGCTACTTAGATATATTTTAAGTTGTTTATGACATACTGACCTAGTTTTCTATAAAAGCGAACAAATTAAAAAAAAAAATATTTTTGCGTAGCATTGCAAAAATTTTCCAAGAAATTCCCTTAAGTGAAATTCATTAAATTTACTCTTTTGTAGCTTTTTTACACATATGGATAATATAATTATATTAAGCTCAATAAAAATTTGCTTAAAAAGTATTTTTAATAACTTTAAGACATTTTATTTTTAACAGTTTTAACACATTTTTGTATCTCTACTTAAAATACAAAAAAAAAAAATCTATTGGGAAATTTTTATTAACAAGCCAAAATGCAGCAAGTGAACTTTATATTTAGAAATAAATTAAAATTTCTACTTGAATGCAAACATTTTTACATTTTTTTTTTAACACAAATTTGAAAGGCGGCATCTTAAGTCATTGCCAATGGGAATTTCCGCAACATACATACAATCATATACTATATACATACATACATACATAGTATAATCACAAGTATGTGATTATTGCTTATAGCTAACTGCTGTGCTATTTATGGCCATATTAAAATTGCTATTGCAAAAAGAAAGACGAAGAACAAAAAAACAGGGGACGGAGGCAAATTGCTGCAAAAGTAGACGAAAAATTCATTCATAAGGAAAATACACGATGATGTCGACATTTTATTATTGCTTGTTTTATTGGTTTAGTGCTGTGCAAAAAAAAATTACTGTTCAGCATTTATTTGTAATTGCCCATAAATTTGAATTAAGCGGAAACAATGTGACAGTGTCAAATTGTATGTACAATGTCAATGTTATGCAGTTGCTATAGAACACATTGACCCATTTTCAAGACAAAGTTGACAATTGAATTTATAGGTTATTTTTTGATATTTTCACACATAATTTAACAAAAGCTTGAGGTGTTTTAATAAAATTTGCTGCCGTAGCAATTCAAGATTGAAAAAAAAACCGAATAAAAATGCACAAGGAATATAAATTAAATGGCTCGTATTAAATTTGCGCAAGTTTACTTGAAAATTTTTATTATTTTAAATAAAAAAAAGACTGATACCAATTTGTAGCGCATAGCAGCATTTTTTGTTTATGTTTGGGTATTTGCCGAAATGATTTCTCTGCAAGAAAATATTTCAAAAATTTACTTAGTATTTTTAATTTTCTACAATTTGAGATAGTTTATACCATACCCTCGAAAACATGCGGTGGGGGCCAGAGCCCACGATCGAAGCTAAGAAGGGCGGATCCCTCTTGTATTAAACACTTGCAGTTTATTTTCAGCAGCGGATTTTTTTATAGCATCATTGAACACAATTAAATTAAATTTAAAGCTATTAGTTGAGAGATCTTCATTAAGGACATCTTCTAAAAAAGGATTTTTATTGAAAAAAAAAAAACAATAACTAAGCAGACAAAAAACTTTTCAAAATTTTCCTTAATTTAAGCCTAATATCAGCACACTCTCGCTTTAACTTTTTCCTGCCAATTACTTTAAATCAAGCTCAGCACATTCGCTTGCCGAATATTGAAGTGTTGCTGGGGCATTTTTGGAATAGCGTTTTATTAAACACACGACACGCGTTTCTAATTTAGACATCACAATAAATTATTTTGAATATATGCGCGAGTGATCTAATTAAAGATTTTTATTTTTGGCATAACATTCCACTGCGGCTTCTTATAATTTGGAATATTTTTTGCCGCATTCCATAACGTACAATAAAAATTTAAAAGAAGAACGAAAAAATTGCCAACTTCCGTTAATATCGTTGCGTCTTTCATTGAGGAAAAATTTTGTCAAGTAGTAAACAGCACAGCGACAGCCGTCGTGCAGATAAAAAATGTCTGTTTAAGTCATAAAAATAAACATAAAAAATGTTGCCATAACTGCTGTTGGGTTTTTATGATGATTGCATTGTTTACTTTCGTTTTTTAAGAATTTGTTAATTTCTTTTTTCTTCATTTTGCTTTTTAATGTATCTAATGGGCATTTTGCAAACTTTTGGAATTTTTATAGCTGCCAGTAATGTGTTCACTTCTATTAAATCAAAATCAGCAATAAATTGCACATGCAAGGCTGCAGTTTAAAGAAAAGTTTAATCGTTCGTAATAATAAAAATCTTTTAGCTTAATAATAAGTGAAATTTAATTAAAAATATCACTATTTAAGTCTTCGCGCAGTAAAATTCGACGGTTTGTTTGTGATCGTTACAAAAGCTAGCGATGCGATTCTCTTGAAGCCTAAGTGCAAAGTTTCGCAATTCTTTTAGGCCTGATTTAACCAAATATGAGAGTTTCGTAACGATGAATATTCAAAAATTTTGTGATTATAAGTAACTACTTAGGATTTCAATTAAGTATTACACATACGCAGCGTCAACCAATTTTTGTTTATGAAAGCGTTTCGTTTACGATTAAGATTTAAAAATATGTGAACGTGCTAGATATATAAATATGTATCACTCTTGCAAATTTAAATCGCACTCCAAGCTTCTTAGCAGTAATAAAAAATGCACATAATATTTGAATGCAATAAGTGTAATTCGTCTGAGCAAAATGCCTATAAGAAATTGAACTTTGCAGTACTTTATATATTTTTCTTTTAACATTAAAATCACTGGAATAACAAATATTTATAACAAGGCATACAATCACTTAATTCTTTTATCTTTGACAGTGTTCTGGTGTAGAGTATAACTTAAAGCTAAATAGCGATAAGCTCTAAAAAGCTAAATAAACAATCAAGTTTGTTTTTTAATAAAGCAACGCAATTGATAACGGGTATAAATTATTTGAAAGTCAACGACTTGTACGAGTACTGTGCATGGTAAATAAAAAATGCTGCATTCAAAAAAAAAAAGAGTTTTAAAATATAATTAAATCCGACAAAGTTGTGTTAAATTTTGAGATAAGGTAATGTGTCGTCACTTAATTTACCTTGTACTAAAACTTATCGCAAATCGCTTTTGGAACAGCAAATTGTCACAATCACACTTGTTGCCGGTTATTGGAATTGGAGCAAAATTTTGTAATTAAAAAATATATAAATAAGATTAAGTAGGTACAAATAAGTAGAAACGAAAATAAATTATTTTGTTAGGCATGATATTTTTAGTTAAAGCTTCACCGATCGATCTTCAGTTATTATATTTCGAATTTGAAACAATTCATAAAAAAATTGGTACTTTACAAAAGAATGTTTTTCCAAAGTTAGTTTTGGAATTTTGATTTGTAAGCAAATACATTCTTAAGATTTATTCAAGAATAAAATATTTCAAAAAAAAGTTCAAGTTTTTTTGAGAAAAATTTTTAAATGTAAACAAACTAATGTTAAAACTTATTTATTTAAAGTGAACTATTTTTTTTTATTAAATTTTTATATTTTCAAACAAAAATTATATCGAGTATTATTTTGTTATATTCAACCCACGCAAAAATTAAAGCCTGCCGTGCATGGAATGCGCAGAAGAAGTTGTGCAATATAGTCTGGTAGTGTCCTTTGAACAAGTCGATAAAGCCGCATAATAACCAACTTGTTTTGTATGAACAGTTAAACACCAAAATTTGTAAAGCTATGGCGGAGTTAGACATCAAACAGACCAGAAAAATAATGGAAAATCACCGCAAAAAAATTGGCTGCTGGAGAAAGTTTTGTGGCGCGCACTTCAGTGATATTGTATTTCATACATAATGGCAAGGTGCGAAATAAAAATTAGTCAAACTCTAAGTTTTAAATGCGTTTTTTTTTTAAGTTTTCATTCACCGAAGCACAACCCTGTAAAATGCTCAATATACAAGTGGAACAACAATAAACACCAACGCCAAATAAAAGTAATTGAAATTGATTTATATTTTCAATTAGCGGTAAATTTTACACTTGAGTACAATTTAGATTCCTAATAAGAAAAGAAGCAAAGCAGAGTCACACAACCAAAAACGTCATACAGAGTGTGAACATTGTAAAATTTTCATAAATTAAATTCAACTTTTGAACTGTCGTAAAAAAAAATCAATTAAATGCATACAATGAATAATAATAAAATGCAAGAAAATGTAAAAAGTAAAATATTTGCATAATTTCATTAAGAAAACAATTGAATCACGTTTCGTTAACGGGTTCAATTAAATAGAAATAAATATTTTTTCATTTAACTTTCGAATACAATGCAGAAAAAAATTATATGAAAATAATTCTGTAATAAAATTAAATTGCAAAATAGTCGCAAGTAGTTACGATTGAAAGAATTCAGTATAATAATAAAACTTTATTGGGTTAGGATCAAAACATATTTTCAATGCTGAAGAAATCCAATTTTACTTTGATTATTACTCTTTATTACTCACAATATCCGTTACAATTCAGACGTTTTGGTTTAACTTTCTACATAGATTGTGCGCTATATAAAAAAACATTTAATTTTTCCTCGAATTACTCATAATTTCGCACCATATCCTATTGAAATATTTCAAAAAAATTATATTCAATTCGAAATTTTGTGGCGGCTTTGTGCGCTAAATTTAGAAATTTTTAGATAAAAATTTCCCTTTAGAAAAATTGCACTAAATGCATTATTTCACTTTGTCACCTACTATAATTCTTCATATAAATTAAAATTTTCTTAGTAAATTTTTACTAAATTATTTTCCAAGACAATTTTTGTATCAGGAAATTTCCAACAAAGAGCATGCACATTGTAGTTTGTCTACTTTCACATTGCAGCGTGACAATTTGCATTTTATATTAAAATTTTCAACAAGTTTTTTCATATGCAATTACACACAAAATATCATGTAATCCATAAAAGTTGACAACACAAATCCGGTGCACAAATGTCAGCAACATTTTTTATGCAAATAAACAAAAAGAGATAAAATGCGCACGAGTGGAAGAGAGAAAGAAAGTACAACAAATTTAAATTTATTAATACATGTCATACAAAATTTTTGATTGTAAGCTCCATAAAATTGAATTGAGAATTGCCACAATAGCTCATGCAACAGCACGCAGACAGACCATAAAGTTAAGGGATTTCTTTTCACTTTATATACAGAAGTTCGAGACAACTATACAACAATGACGATTTTGGCAGATTTTTGCAATTTCCATGTTTATTTATGTGGGTGTGTGTGTAAACAATAGACACTTATACACACAAACATTAAGTTGATATAAACAAATTATGGGTTTCTTTGTTAAAATTAAATTTTCTGCATTTTCAAAATTGATATCCTTTGTTGGATAAATACACGAGTTTCGCACGCACACAAACTATTAAAATTTTGAAAGTCCACTAACACGTATACAACAACTGCGATTCAATGACGCTGAACAATGACGCATCCAACAGAGGTTCACGACCTCAGACACCAAAATATGAAAAGCAAAAGAAAGGTAAATTGAGATAAAACAAAAGCAAATAAAAGAATGAGGGAAATTTGTAGAATTTTCCATTTTCGTTTTCGCTGTCTCTCCAACTGTTTGTTCGCATATTTAATAAATTCATTTTTAACATTTTCAATAACTTTGCAAGGATAATCAGAATTTTTTCACAGTCTGCTGCGTTTATAAAAATTTCCTCCAATGACTGTAGAGTAGCGCGAACACACACGTACATAGAAAAAAATTTAAACGATTGTTCGCAGTATTTTCAATACCAAATTGTAATAGATTTCAGAGTTGCCGCAATGAAGTTGAAAGTTGCGAATGACGTGCATATGGCTAAAGCAAAAAACAAAAGTTGTTGTAGTAAGAAGGAAAGAAAAAATTGTTTAAGTTATTCAAACTCGCATAAAAGGATTCGAGACGCAAATAAAAAGGATTTGAATTCATTAGCGTTGGGAAAAATAACTGGACTCTTTTGTGGGGGTTCCGTGGCTTGGCACAAATGGAGTTACTTTAAATGTAATAAATACTAAATAGCTCGAAATCGTAGCATAGACTTAAGTAGTCTAATAAAAATGGGGATAAAATTACAGCGAGTACTTATTTGCAGTATGCGTAGTATAAATTGTGGGTACTGTAAGAGTATTTCTTAGTTTTGATAAGAAAAGTTCTTAAGAATTTTTCTGGCATTTATTTTTAGTGGTATAAAAAAAAGCCAAAGGCGCCTGAAATGGTTAAGACTTATATACATATTTGTTTCGAATAAAAAATGTAATATTTGCGTTGCATATTTTTTGGCTACTTTTAAATATCTTCAAATGTCGTTTGAAAAATAGTGTAATAGAAAACAAGGCTTAGATAAAACAAAAAATTATCGGTTTTAAAGATTAGACCGTCAGATATCAAAATTCCCTTAATACATGGTAGCGCAAAATGATATTTATGATCTGAAATTGTCGATACTTTTTTATTTTAATATTCATATTCTCGAATTTCGCAAAAATCCTTATGGAATTTAACCTACGAGGTTCAGGGACTTTTTTGGCGCTAACTGGTACAGGCAGGTGTCCTAAAAATGTGTGTAAATGTGTTAAATAGTTGGAAAAAGAGGGTCTACGTAGCCGCTTCCAGGAAATCATGGACGAATTCGTCTCTAACGCGCAAAACAATAAAAGGTAATACACACATTTAAATGTAAAAGTTCTGCACAGACCTGGTTGAACCTCTTTGGGTTAACATCGTCAGGAATTGCCGAATTTTATTTTGAAAACCAACTGAAGGTCCAGCTTGTGCCAGAAGTGAAGCTGACATCAAAGGATTGATCATGCCATTACCTTGCAGCAAAAACAGAGTGAAATTCCATGAGTCATGAATAAAGTCAATTTCCACCAGCGACAACAACAGACATTTAAATATACTAGTATCGTATTGTGGTCGAAACTCGACCGTATCCACCAAGTTTTAACCATGGAAGAATATTGCCGACCTTCAATTTTTAAACTGGTCAAACAAAAGAGTCAGTGGGAGGAAGGTTTGCTGTTAAAACTTTATGCCTTAGGTAGCACAAAGCGACAGTCGTGAAAATCGGTGTTGAAAATTTTCTTTAAAAATAAAGTTACAACTGCTAAAAAGATATTTCTAGACTTATTTCAGTGAGCAATTTGAGTGAACTTTTGCAATTTGTCATATCACCAACATTGAATATTTCACTAATCAAAGTTTAATTTTGTTGAATGTATAAGATTTGCTCTAATGTAAAGTTTATAGAATAACTAATATGTACAAAATATTTTACTCAAGGTAGCACACGGTGCTCTTAAACGTGAAAGATGTTTGCCTATGTTAGCGAAAGATTTTTGCTAATAAGAAACCACCGACAACGCAATTCTATCTGATTTTTTTAGTGATATTCAGCATTTTTCATCAAAAATTTTTCCATGAAAAATGGTGAGTAACCCAATAAAACAATAATTTTTTTGTGTTTTTTATTGTGTGAAACTACACAAAAAAATCGGCATTAAATTATTTTTTAAGCCGGGAAAATATCTTTTTTCACGACACACATAAAACAACCGTGACATTTTAAATGTCCAAATCTGACTTATTAGAACTTTAGATTTTACTCTTTTAAAAAAATTTTTTCACTGCATATTCTTAGGCTTTTTAAGTCTTAATAACTTTTATTCTTGGCAGCAGCTATAGGAGGCAGTATCCAGTTCAGGCAAGTGAACGCCAAATTTTTAACCAAAACCACAATGAAATTTTTAGTATTGTCCGTGAAATATCCGAATGACATTTCAAAAAAGGCAATTAATTTTGTTTGTGACGGCCAGGCCAACGTTACAAACGATACACATTGCATCACGTGACTTAGGAAAAACGAAACACTTGTGATGCATTTGAAACCTTTGACCTTTCGTGTGGTTAGGCATACATATATGCAAATTTTGAAAGTACAAAGCCTTTTTTGGCGAACAACTTCAAATTGATTTTTTATAATAAAAATTTTTCACATTTTCCACTACATTTTCAAGTTGGCACAATTCGTTTTTTTTCTTCACCTTCATAGAAAGAAAACTTTAAAAAGTTTTTTTTGTTTATTATTTCCATAATGGCTATGCTATTCAAATTAATTTTCACTGTAAACAAAACGAAGTAAAACAAAACATTTCCTGTTTGTTTTTGTTACTAATAAACTTTTAGTTTACTTTTAATATTGGCAATAACACTTTCAATAATGCAACTTTTTTATGAGGGGCGTTTTTTTTTCTCTTTTGTATGTTGAAATTTTGTATTACACAAAAGTATGAAGAACTTTGATTAATGAACTATTTTTGTGCTGATTTTCTTTTTATCTTTGCTATGTTATCACAATTGTAAAATATCTGCACAATGTGAATTTATTTTGTAAAAATTTTAATTATTATCAAAAAATGTTCGCAATGGCGAGACATAGTCGCCGCCGCGCGTCTCGTTTTAATTCTAAAACTGAAGAGTGAAAAAACAACAAGGCAACAACAAGCGAGATCCGAGAAAAAAGCGGAAAATATACAAAAACAACTAACAGAAAAAAGTTCTCTATACAGCGACAAAGTGAGCAAGAGAAATGACAGTGAGAAATGATGCCATATTGAAGAAACTGAACAGACATGAAAATATAAAATGAATATTATTTTAATACTAAAATATTTTGTTTAAGTAGACGGCGATAAATGGAACCTGTATATTATTGTTGAGCAGCTATAGTGCAGGCAACGTATATAGAATTTGTACAATAAACTTGCTTTGGATGTGAGTTTTGAAAGTCTTGACTGTGATCAAAATGTAAAAAAGTATATGTTTAGTGTTCATCATACGTCGTAGTGGCTTGTAATTTTTATTATAAGATTTTTTCTTAATGGCCATTAATAAAACTAAGACCATACTGACAGATAAATGTAGATATTTAATGATGCATTAGAGTTTGGTTACTCAATTGCATCGAGTGTGCAAACTCCTTTTCATATTTTATTTTTGATGATTATTTCATTATTTTGCTTAAAACTTTTTTGTAGTGCCTGTACTCTGCGCAGTGTTTTGCCCAAATTATGAATACATTTTTTTTTATTTGGTTTAACTAACAATCAGAAGAAGCTTGATATATTCAATAATTTAAAAATGTACAATGTATGCTTCGTTATTTATCTGGCAACGTCAGAGTCAAAAAATACGAGCGAGAGAGCAAGTGAGTGCCTGTAATCAATAGAACGCAATTATAGCGAACTTGAGCGCAAAGGCTGTCAGTTTGCTATAAAATCAACATCAGCTTTAGAAAGGAAACAAAAGAGAATAACGCAAATACTCTGATGAAAAAATTGTTCCAAATATATAAACATTGACATATAAAATTAACTTAAATTATTTTATAATTCATAAAGTTTAATTTTTGTAATCTAATAAAAGTTAAACTTTTATGAAAAAAATTATTTTCTTTACGCTTTGTTCTTAAATGCGCTTTTCTTTCAAATAATCTTACTTTTAAATGTCGATAAGGACGCCACCAGGTAGACGCTGTGAGTTTTCGTAACTCCCTCTAATTTGAAAATCTTTAGCAGTATTGCCTCAATGAAATTTTGTGTGGAAGCAAAAAGAAAAAAAAATAAATTTTAGAGAAAGAGGTAAAACGGTAGTAAAAATGGCAAACTTAAATTCGATTCATATTGAAAACCCGTGACTATAGAAAACTTAAAGAATTAAGATATAGAAACCATGGAACGTCGATATCAAAAAATCTCCTAAGCCAAAAATAGTTTTAAGCAAATAAGAGAAATTTTAAATAAATTGTTTCAGTTAATGTTTTTTTTCGAAAGAATTCTGTTAAAAAATAATGTATTTTTTGAAATTTTTTATATAGAAATGTTTCTTTTAATTTCTTTTACAAATATATGAACATATAATAGCCATAAAGATATTCACAAAACCAATTTTAGATTGCATACTTTTTGGCTATTCAACTAAATTTACTTCAGTTGCACACATTGACAACAATACATAACAATCAAGAAAAATGTATTTTGAATACAAAAAAATGAAAATAAAAAGAGCATACATTCCGGTTACTTTTTGGTTTTCATGTTATTGGTACATGGAGTATGCTTTGTGGACATAACGCTTTCTGCAAATAATTGACATAAGCCGCAAACATAAATTTTTGATTATCTAAAAATGAAACGAAACTTCTGCCAATTATAGAAAGGGAAATTTTTGAATGAATGTCACATTTTCAACGCTATTTTCATGCGAAAAAACAACATTAATTTGAAGTCATGAAAATCGTCAAAGTTCGTTATTTTTACTTTTTAAACTTTTTTTTTTTTAAATTTACGTGAACGTGTCGATAAATTATTGGAAGTATACCAATAAAATAGAAGAAGTTAAATCGCCACAAAGCAATTTGTACTCGAATAAAAAATAAAAAATGTAAATGATAAATTTGATATTTGATTTAATTTAAAAAAAAAAAAAAATTAAAAACAGCAAAAATTGAGCAGTGAACATTTCCGATAAAAAATCATTCCCGAAGCGGTATCACGGTGTTGAAATGGAAATAAAAAAAAATGTTTTATCAGCCATAGTTCGAATGTCTTCTGCATAATTTAAAAAAATATATAAGAATCTCTTGTGTCCTTTATCTTCTCCCGGAGCATTAGGCTTCCACAAAACTATTTCACTGTCTGACGTAGAGTACTTTAAAAAATCGTGTCCAAATTCAAAAAAATTTCCTCATACTTTAAAAATAATAGCTAGCAAGCAAATGCTTGGTATTCAACACCGAGAATATGTAACTCTTTGAAAGTTCTGCCCTGTCGTTGCTCAGGTATAGGCCAAATTATGAAAAAATTTTACTTTAATATTATGCTGCAATCTTACTTGCTTATGAAGCAAATAATAATTTCTTTACAAAAACAAAATAAAAGCCATCAAAGCCAAACGTTTTCTATTCGACTATTATGCTGTATACAACTCAAATATGGTGAGATTGACAGCATTGCACGATATCATATAATACCGAATCATCAAAACAAAGCTTATTGTTTACTCACTACTTTCAGAGTTCTTTCAAGTGATAGTTTTCCTATTGCTGCGACTGATTTTTGACTATTCAAACAATTTGTTTTCAATCAATCAGACATTTTTCAAATAAAATTTTTCACTATGTTGATTTTCAATCATCTAGGAAAAAAAGCGCATTTCTTCAATTTACTGCACAATCGATGCTTGTGGTGACAATTCAAAAGACATTTTTTAAGGGAAGAAGAAAAAATAAATGTAAAATGCATATGCAGCAAAAAAGTGGAAAAAATTTTCAGTGTTTTTGAGTTACAGCCATTCTCACTTGTGTCACGCAAAAATGAAAATATTTACATTAAATTACATGTCAATTACAGTACACAGTAAAAAAGTATTGCATACCCTTTGGCGCAAATTACATATCATTGTGCAAGCAAGTAAGAGCAGCAAAAACAAAATGTACTTTATATATAAAAAGGAAATTTAAAGCCTTACACACACAACCACATTAATATGTGGCTAACGTTGGGTATGTTATGCTTTCCGTTTCCATTTAAAAAATGAACAAGTTGATAATAAAAAGACCACAAAGATCACAAAAACAAGTGCAATTCTGTGCAATAATTACATGCACCACCGTATGGTGCAAAGAGTAATTTGCTTCGCATGTACAAATATGTGTGATTTTTATGTTTATGCGTTTGCCCCATGTGTGTGAAAGTGTACGAGTAAAGTGATAATTAGTTTTTGCTCCTCTGTGTTAAGCGCAGTGCCAACAGCAACGAATGAGCTTTTGTGCTTATTGCAGATTAAAATGAACTCTGCTGGTATATAAGTGGATTTCCTGTTAACTTTAATTTTCTGCTGAAGTGGCTTGCAGCTGTATTATGAATTTATTAATTATCAACTTCCAAGGAACATTCAGGAGTCAATAAAAATTGTGTTCTTTTTAGTATTCTCATTTAGGGATGCTTAGAAAATGATCAAGTGGCTAACCCTGAATTTAAATCGTTAGATTATATTATTGTAAGCAAAACTGTATATCTCTTTTTAGTTCTTAAGTAGTCAGACGTAAACATATGACCACTTAAAGAGGCTAAAGAACGATATTAACTTAAATAGAAAATCAGCTTCGATTAGATATTTTAAAACGATCTGCTGGGTTATATGCAATTTTACGGAAGGTTTTAATACAGGAAATTGATGTTTTTTTTATAAACATATTAAAAATTAAACATTTTCTGTAGTTTTTGAGCTACTTTTATTAGGCATAATGCCTTAAGAGTTTCAAATTCAAAAGAATAAAACAGTATATTCATTTGGCTTAACCACAGTAAGTGCTTTTATGCAGGCGCAAAGAGGCAAAAGTACATGGATCATGTGTGTTCTTTTTTTTAGTTTATACTAAAAAATATGTATGTTTCAGAAAAACAAAATACAATGTATATGTCCCTAATCATTGTGTGCCGATTAAAGGCATTGAAAAAAGGCTTAAAAGTTCCTCATGAGTCCTCCTAGCAGAGGACGAAACTAGTATAACTAGCTTAAGCCCATTTTTCTTTATACATATTTATCTTTGTAAGTGTAATTTTTTGGTGTTTTGACACACAAAAGTTATTGAACTGCTAGCTCTATAAAATAAAAATCAGATTTTGAAAACTTTTTTGTATGAAATGTAAGGGTGTGCTTTGGAAAAGTTCAATTCAAAAGAAAAAAAAGAATTTTTCATATATAGTCAACTTTAGAAATGGAATTCATATTAGCAATGAGTTTCCAACATGAGTTCCATTCTATCTCCTTACAATCATTTTCCAAACCTTTCTCATGGCTCACGCCTTTTCATAGCCTCATTCTCATTCACTTACCGTTATTATTGCTTATTGCAAATCGTTGCTGCAACTGTTGCGCCAACGCTTGATGATGCTGTGCTAGCGGTGTCATCGGTGGCGGTTGCCCCAATTGATGTGGTGCAGACTGTGAATGTGATACACCAGCAGTTGTTGTTGTCGATGATGACATATCACCACCAGTACCACTCGCTGCTGAAATGGAATTATTTGCATGTTGTTGTTGTTGTTGTTGTTGTTGCTGTTGTTGAGCATTAAGTGCAACATTGTTGATATTGTTGTTGGCGCTACCTGTCACTGCGTTGCCACCATTTAAAATTGAGTTTGCATTTAATTGTTGCACTGAAATTGAGGTGGGAACACTCTGTTGCTGTTGCTGCTGTGTGATGATGGTGCCACCACTGCTGGTTATTGTTGTTGTAATGGAATTTGATGCCGCCGCCGCACTTGCATTGGAATTATTGTGGACGGCAGAAAGTATGGAACCATTGGCATTGGTGGTGGATGATGTGTTGTAGTAGGAATCGTCACCTAAAAGATAGACAGACAGAGAGAGAGATAAAGAGAAACGGTAAGAGATTAAAAGAAAATTTTAAGAGGGTCAGCGCTTAACATTTGTTACGCTTTTCTTGAATAGGACAACTTATTCTTTTCACAAGAAAAAGCTTTTTTGGTTCGAAACATTGCTACATTAAAAGCGAAAAGCTACTCCAGTGGCATGTAGTAGAAGTTATATATTTGAAATGTTTGAATTCATGTTTGTCCATCCATCGTATGCAACGGATAGAGAGATTACTCATGAAATTGAAAAACTGAGCCATACTATGGTTTTGGCGTTAATTTTAAAAACTAGCAAGTAGCTTACGCTACTGAATAAAACCAATTTTTTAAGCCCATAGCTAGAGAATTCCAATAGCAACTAAATAACTCATTTATGAGTAATTTTTGCTTTAGAAGCTTAAAAAGAAGCTTAAATATTTCATTGCACGAAAAACCGATCATTTCTTTTAAAATCATAACTTAGTATGATTATTTTTTTTCATGAATCGTCAACAAAATGAAGAAGACAAAAAATTTGGAGTTTGTTTATAAGAAATGATGAATTTTATAAGAAATTTTTTTTTTTTTTTATTTTGTGCAATAAAAAGTTTTTTTTATTAAACTAAAATCGATTTTGGCTTTAGAATCCTCAACTCAATATTTTTTTTATATATGTTGACATTTCCCAATTTATTGAAAGCATTTCAAGAGCAAATTTTCAATTCAAATTTCGAATGTTAGAAAATTGCAGGTAGAGTTGAGAAAATTTATGACAAGATATGATATACATAGTATAATTTTATAAGATAGGATTGCATTAAATAGTCAAGCCCAATATAACATAATCAAAAATTTAACTTATACCTGTTCAAAGAAAGATTTAAATAAAAAAAAAGATTTCTTAAGAGAATAAAAAGAAACGATCAGCTATGATTGACATAATGGAAATTTATTGTTAATTCATCCAGTTGACAGTGTCGCCACATTGTATAGACAAAAAACAACAAAATTATCATGCACTGCATCGCTTTTATATAAAGTCTGTAATCAATAAAAATAACACAACTTGCATAAAAAACAAACGCATTCCAACTTCAATTAGTCTGCCCTTCGTTGTTGGTCATTCAACGAGAATCGAGTTGAGCAGCAGCAGCAGCAACAACAATTGCTGGCATGCAACACTAACTGCCAAGAACATAATTTCACTTTCAATACTGAATACAATATTCATGAAGTTGTTTCTGTTGTTGTTTTCTTAATTGAAATAGAAAGAAAAAACTGTTTGCTTTTGAATTCTACGAGTATTAATGTAGTCTCTTGCATAAATTTACATTAAAAACATGCAATGCGGCATTAGTGGGACATTGAACACATGAGGCGAAAGGCAGGTTTGTTACTTTGAATCATTAAGATGCCAAGCGGCTTCAAAATATTTCATTCCCATATTTACAAGAGATACAATTTGAACGGAAATTCGAAAAAGTTTTTGTAGTAATTTTTTTAAACGAAAGGTATTTAAGTCTTCAAATAGAAATAATCAACTACAAAATTTATGAAAACAACTCATAGAATTGTTATAAATTCTGAAAAAGAAAAATATTTCCGATTCGATGTGTAGGAAGACTTTGAGGCAGATCTCCTTATGATCCAAGGTTAGTGCCGATTTATTAACTCAGTGATGCTACGCATATTGAAAATTTCTTAGAGAAAGAAGAATCTAAACATAATTAAGTCAATAATTTTTTTTTTCTGTACCAATAAGTAGGTGGGACATTATGGTAGTGAGTCAATAAAATGTGCTTTAAATATATGACTATATATGTACATATGTGGTCTGATAAGACAAAAAGCCATTTGTGAAACAATTTTTCCATCAGACAACAATGGCGTTAAGAGAAAAAAAGCTTAACCGAGGATTCAGAATTTTGATAAAGGTCAGATAATAAAGTTTGCCAACTGTATAAGCTCATATAAAATAAATAATTAAAAACATTAGAAAAATCATCAATACACAATCATTAGTTTTAAAACTTTACATGGATATTTTTCATATATTGCAAGAAAAATAAGAATTGATTCCCAACACCGAATAGAGAACTTATTTACAAAACTACAGTAATAAAACTGATAAATTTGTTATAGTTTGCACTATTTCCTGTAAAATGTTATCCGCGTAACTTATGTTGTTTTTGAAATGAACGATGCACTTTCGCTGAGTAATTTAGTTCAGTAAATAGAAAATATATCAACCAGGCAGGCATTAAAATATTGTATAATATTGTGCCAGTATTAACACTTAGTAGTTTCAGCGGCAAATAAGAAACTTTAAATTTGCAGCAAATACCTTAAACTTTTTTGCACATTCTCAAAACAAACTATATGTTACACCTATGCACAGAGGCATCATCATTAGGAACGCCTTTATGTGCATCATCATAGCAACAATCAACACTTTCCGGAATCCTTGAAATGCAGCAAGCAACGTGCAACGCGTAACATGCACCATGCAACACAAACCAAGTCTATGTCGATTGCGCGATTTAATGCGCATCGTCATCAATGAAGGGAGATGCTCTCAATTTTCGCTAATGCAACAAATGTGCATGAATGTGCGTGTATAGCGTGCATTTGTGTGTGAGTATTTCCGTGCGTGATTAAACGCTCGCATGCATGCAAACACAGAACTAGAAATTGTCATGCCATTGACAAGCGAAGGCAAGCAACTGATACAACAGACACATCATACAAATAGACAGGTATCATCATCATCGGTTAAGCAATAGCGAAGTTTATTTGCAAATATAAGCAGTTGCCATCATTTCAAAGCCAACGAAGTTATTGTCATTGTAGATGAGATAAAAATGTTGCAAAGCATCATAGAGTGCAAGTGACAGGATTTTCAAAACGCAAATAAAACGACTTTTATACAACAACTCGTTAGCCAAATTTTAAACTCGAAATTCGGATACGACTTGCAGAGCTCTTGGAAAAAAAAGTTTCCCTGATCGATGGGATTACATTAGAGGTACAGAGGTACTAACTTTTGTGCAAAGAAATGCAATATTTTTGCGATTATCGAATTTTGATTGAGAGTGCACAGAAAATTCCCAAATAGAAATAAAGACTAATCAACAAAGTTTTTACTGTCAATTTCGTCAATTTTATTGTGATGTCCAAGCCAACTCTTTTCAACAAATTATTCTACAAACATAAGGAGAATAATACAACGCAAGATGAATATAACTACCCGGTTACATTATGTAGTTCCTCAAAACTAAGAATTTTTAGCAATCTAATTTATGCGGTGGAAAGGAAAACGCGACTTTTCCTCTGCCTTAAATGTCTTTTGCATAGTTAAAACAAAAAGCGGACAAGTGGTGTGGCACGGAAGAAAAAACGTAACTTATCTTTTTCAGATAACTTTTTATTAGCAGGTTCCTTTTCTGTTAAAATATCATTAATCATAAGACAATTTTGACTTACCTTCAGGTATATTCCCTAGTGGACTCTCCGGCAAAAGAATACCTTTTTGGACGAGTTCCTCTCTATTGGCACGAACTGATATTTTACGCTCAAGTGCTGCAAAAAAAGAAAAAAAATTCAGTTAATAACAATTTTATAAGACTTTAATTATTTTGAATGAAATTAAACCAGATTCATTTGATTTATGATCTTGAAATAGCAAATCTTAAACTTACATTTTGAAGCAGCTTCGAACTTTTCACTTTTCTTTTTCCGCCGCCATTTCCATGGCTTAAAGAAACGTCCTAGTGCACTTAGTTTACTTTTACGTTCCAGTGGTGGAGTACGCGTGCCCGAACCCAAACTATTTGTACGCAGGGCAGCACCGTTTTGTTTTTTAGCTAAAATTAAAAAGAAAGAAATAATTTTACTTTAATGTTATTAAAATTCAAAATGCAATAAACAAGTTTTATTATAAATATGTTTAATGTTTTTACTACCTTCTATTTTAAGGCTACAAAATTATTTAAAAATTTTCATGAGTTTTCAGAATTCAATTGAAATATTACTGTATTAAAAAAATATTGCGTACATCTAAGCGAAAATTATTTGAAAAATACTAAAAATCTAAATTATTCTAATTTTGAGATATCAGCATTGTATTTTTGGAAATTATTACAAAAATATTTAAGGTACGACTACACACATAATTCAGCTTCAGCTTCAGCATTTGATTACATAAATATTTCAGAGCATGAACTTAGGCTATTGAATTATTTTTATCTAATCATATCACTCATAAAATTTATCATAATATAACACACTTTTTCTTCTAAAAGTAGCGTTATTTTTAACACTAACTTTGACAGCTCAAGGGTCCCTCTTAAGTTTTGTAATTTAATCTACAAAAATCTTCGCATTAGAAGCAGCTTCTTAACTAATTTCCGGCATTGACTGCAATAGCTAAGCATAGTTGAAATTTTAAAGTTGCCAGCAGCTATCAAAAACAGAGACCTTCAGATAAAGAGAGAGAGACAGAGAGAAAAGGACATGCATAAATCACGTCTACTACTTTGTGGCCCATTATTTGCAACATTCATTGCCGGCAAGCAAACAGCAGTAGGGGAAACTGCTGAAAGTGCCAAAGTGGATAGTTGACTGGTGTGCGGTTTTGTTTTGCTGTTGGCCTTAGTTTATTTTCATTGGACGCATTAAAAATTCATGGTAGCGTTGCGTGGTCGCTTTTAACACTTCCGTTTCCGTTTATGATGGACGGCGACAATAATGTTGATGATGGTTGATGATAGTTGAGGCGTTGGCAATAGCGTTGATGCTGTTGCTGGCATGTCGTTGCGGCAATGCATTTTTCTTGCTTAAAATGCTTTAAAAATCACTGCATAGTTTAGGGCGATTTGAAATAAAGTGATTACTTTTTGAGCTTTATATTCTTTTATATAGAAGTTTGTTAGTTTTTTATTAAGTTTAGAGCTAAGCAATGAAATACTTCAATGTTAAGAACTGATTAAGAGATAAAATAAAAATACTATCGGGTAACGAACTGCCATTAAGAATTATGGATTTTAAACTTTCTCGTTTTGAAATAATGTTCTATCAAAGCGTTATCAAAGTGTTTATAAGTAATAGCGCCAATTTCTGAAAGATTTTTGAGGATCAGTTTGAAGTAATTTGTTTGTTTATTCTGGTACTGTTTTGCACTAATTTTTCATCTATTAAGCAATGACCATTAGCAGACATAAGCAAAAACACTTGCAACATAGCACGTCATGCATTGCAAACCATTTTACTTTCATTGCAGGCAAAGTCAACAACTATGCGCGCTCAGATGTCATTTTGATGAGCACAACACTTCCGGTTTCACAATAAAATAAAAACTTTTAATCGGAAAATGCAACCAGTTTGGGTGTTGCTCAAAGCTGTGAAGATTAAATGCGCAACAACAACTAACCAGTAAAAAAAGCAGAAACAACATAATTGCTATGAGGTAATAAAATCTTGTTGTAGTTGTAATTTAAGTTACAGGCATTTGAATTTTCATAGCATTTATAGTACAATGGTGAGCAGGTGAGCAACAGCAACAGCAACATAGACTTGTTATGTTGCGTTAAACTGCATAGTTGTTAGCATCTTTATTCGTCTGTCCGTCTGTCTAACTTGTTGACTTAGTAAGCGAATTTAATTTCATTTTTAAATTTTTTGTTTTTTTTACAAAAAAACCCGTTCTCATTGCAAGCAAAGTTGCGCTGGTTTATTTAACTGCCGCTCGTATGTTAAATTTAATTGAAAGATTTATTTGTCAGTGTCACGTGACTGTTAGTCACTGCTGCTACTGCGGTTAGCCGAGTTTTTATTGCAAACTTTTTTTGTCAAGTTATGAGCATCATCATCATCATCATCAACATTTGTTAAAATCGCAGCTGAGATTAAAAAAAAAGTGCCGTAAATTAACAGTCATGCGTCAGAAAATTATAGCATATAGTTAAGCGCAAGGAATTTAAAGCGAGCGCTCATTTAAAATGCACTTATGCCATGTAATGTGGATTAAAAAGATTTTAGATAATTGTCAAATAAAGGAAATTTTATATTTTTTGTTTTTTAAAAATAAAGTGCGTTAATCGCTATTTCTTGAATTAAATTTTTTCGTTTAGGAATTATAATTAGCCAAAACACCGTATTCCATTAAGTCTCTGAAAAAATTTGCATTTTATGATTTACTGTTATGTTTTTGTGTAGGTGATAGCCTTAGCAAAAGGTGGCGCAAACATTTTGACTTTGGAATGAACAATGGTTTTTGTCTTTTACTTTAAGGTACGTGCAAGCTTTACCATTTATTGAATAGTATATAAGGAATGGAACTTTTTTGACAAGCAGCAAAAATTAAATTTTTTTATTCGCAACTTTATATTATAAGCCTCAACAAGTTCACGTTGAAGGGTGCTATTTACACATTTCAATCCAATTCTGAAAGTTCACCGCTTTTAGCGTCTTAGTGCCCCCAATTACCTGCCATAAAAAAATTTATAGGTGTGAAATTCAAGCAACGCGTACTAATTTCAATGACCTTGCGCCACGACGGTGTCAACATAAATGTTTACTTGATGTATAAATTTCCCCTCTCGCTTTTGTTACTTAAATGTATTACACAAAAATTGAAGTAAAATTGAAATAAAAAAAATAAAAAGCGTAGATTTTCCATTGTGCACTCACATTAAATTCACATTAAAATTTTAAAAAGCGTCAGTAAAATGGCAAATAAATTATGCACTACGGTTGTGCCAAATTCACTGACTCTGGCACATGATGTCACTAGAGTGGGGAAAGCACAAAAGCAAAAGTAAAACATTTCATTTTTAGTGCTTGAAGTTTAGTTTTTACTGCTCTCTGACGAAAGTAAATTTTTAATTTCACTTCTGTAGCTGCTCAGATTAGGGTCTTTGTTAATCGTATTGTGGCCGAAAGCATTATTTGAAGCTGTCTATGAATTAATTATTGTTTTTTTTTTTAATTTGGCATTATTTATTAATACTCAGTCTGTAATAATGCGTAGCATTAATTGTTGAGAACCAGCACAAAAATAAATTGATTAAAGTGCGTCTGACCAAAAATTAATTTATTTCATTTAGCACACAATTCACTGTATCAAACCTTGTTCAGCAGGAATTCAAAATAACGTCGTTTTATATGAATATTCTATAAATATATTTTTATATGGTATCTTTTGTGCTATGGCTTTAAATCAAATGGAGAGAATGATTTTGTTTATCTTTCTTGGAAAGACAAATCAAAAACTAAATCAAAATAAATAAAACTTTAGTTGGCTGCTGGTATACCATAAGAAAAACGCAAATTGGCAACAATTGATTGATTTTTTATTTATCTAAGCCCAAAATATCGACAATAAAAATTTTCCCACACACCACAGTTCATATGGTTTATTTATAGATTTATCTTTATGGTGCCAGTTCTCACTCAACATTCATCATGACACATCGCAGCACAAGATGTGTCAACGACATAAAACTATATTTGATCTACTGTGCAGTATCTGTTTGCTTTTAATTCCGGTGATACATTCACTGGACATATTTGCTTCCTACACGTTTTGGTATTTTTTTTAAATTACAAAAATACTGCAATATGTGAGGAAAATGAAGAATGTGTTAAGAGCACACAAATTAATCCATAAATATTTTGTCACAGCGCCCATTTCACATGAATCGGCCCGGTGGGATGTCATCGATTTGCGTGATATTTTGTATATTAGTTTCCCTGGATAAAAAAAAAACAACACTTTTGGGAAATTTTTTCCGTTAGAATGAAAGCATCGTAGAGACCGATGCTCTTAATTTCAGAAATTCATAGCTGCGTTAGTTTTCAACCGATTGGCGATTTTGAAAGTAAATTTACACGTTTTTAAAAAATCGAAACGAACTTTGTACCTTTAGAAAATAAAAGTTGCTCAAAAATTGAACTTCAGCTTTCGACACCTTGTAGTACAGTGTTAGTTTAGATTTTTTACAAATTAATATTTCATTATAATTGCCGATTTCAATACGTATTTTAGGGTCTATAAAACTCCTCGCAGACGCAGGTCATGCTTGAGCTCTTTCTGCGTGATTTTATGCGAGAATATCAGCATTGCGTCATCTTTGATTATGATTTAAGTCCACTTTAATTAACTGAAGAAGAACCTTTACCTAGTATCACATGTAAGCATACTTTTGATATTTACAGAATATGGAAATTGTCATTTTTCATAGAAAAAAACAATAAAAATTTAAACTGATGATAAATTTAAATTTAAATTTAAACACTTGTATTAAATCTAATCATGGAATAGTAATAAGAAAAACATTAAAAAGTATGTTTGGGCACTTTTGATATTTATTGAGTTAAATAACTATGGCGGCAATAGCTAAATATAGCTGCCACTATTTCACATTTATTGCTGTTGTTGCGGCCTGCATCGCTCAAAATGACGGCAGCAAATTATGTTGTGCTCTGCAATAGAAGTGAATTGAAGCATTTCGTAGCGAGATTTCATAAGCAACAACACAAGCAGCGACGAATTGCGCATGTGCAACAGTTTTGCACAAATTAAAATTGCTACTGCATAAGTGTGGTGAGCAGTAGCCGGTAAGTACTCGTAGTCATCATTCAGTCAGTCGAACAGTCAGTCAAACTGTGCGGTCAGTTAACCATAGTGGGGCGCAACAGTTGTTTTGTTGTAATTGTTGTTCACTTTAATGCTAATATTGCATCTACACACACACACATACATACATTTTACTTACATTAAATTGCACTTCTTTGCACTTAATCGAAATTTATTTCCTGATTTAGGCTAAAGATTACAATAAGCAGCAGCTGAATTTGCTTTCAGCATTGAACGCACAAAGTTGAATGGTTTGAATGGCAGGCAGGCACATGGACAGGGAACACAATGTTGTGCCATTGTTTGCCAATTGTTGCAATGTTGCTGTTGATGCGTTTATGAATTGCGTTTATTTGATTTGAAGGAGGTCATTTCAATGTTTTTTAATATTTTTAAAATTTTGTATTCATTCTTTTTATTTTTATTTAGATTGCAAGAATGCTTAAAGCATTTAAATTGGACTTATAGAAATCCTGCGCAAAAAAATTATTCAAAATTTGGATAAAAATCGTTTGAGGAAGTTCTTCTCTTAATTTTTGAGTTATTTTTATGATTTTGCTTTTTTAACTAAGAAATTTTGAGTGAATTAAATTTTTCTCACTATTTTTAGCCTTTACTCTACATAAGAACATTGAGAAACCACTTAGATATACTAAAAATATTTGAGTTATTTTATATTACATATATGAAGATTTATAAAGTTCTTCTGAACATCAAAAACCTTATAGTATTTTCCTCCTGATAACCGTAGGTAAATACATTCGTACTTACACACGTAACGTAAAATAAAAGAAGCCTCGAAAAGCTTTGCTCAATCTTGTTGACCCACTTGTGGTTACAATCAGTCGGATTAACATTCAAATATGCAAAAGATACAGCAAAATTAAACAAACAGAATAAATGAAGAAGTAGCAGCAGCTTCTAACATTAAGAATGGATAATATGGATATATTCAATGGGTTTACTTTACTAAGAAAACAAAAATGTGAGCAAAGTGAAAAAATGAGAAGAAAAGATAAATTTTAAAAATATTTATTAGCAATAAATAAATAATGGTGGATCTTGTCATGCGCGGGATTTGAACTCGAGTATTTTCACTTCCAAAGCCAGAGTTTTACTCACGATTCATTGACTTAAATAGAAAGTAAACATACATAAACATATTACTTAGTTACAAGTTCTAGCCAATTTTGAAGAAAGAAATGCTTCATTAAACACTACATTATTATTACGAATTTCTTAAAAAATTAATGCAAACCAAATTAGTAATCATCAATCACTTGATAATGACAATAGTGAAATGAAGAAGTCTCAATGAGATATTTTGAGAGCAACAATAATACAACGAACTCTTAAGTTTCATTTAACAGATATCGAAAATATAATCATGGAATCAAAGCTGTAAAGGTTATTGGCATTTAAAACCCAAAAAGGGTAAATTTTTCTCAAATATGTTCAAACAAATCAACAAACAAATAATAAATAGAAAATAAATAAAAAAATTAAAAACGAAATTCCAATCATGTCACACACAATTTGAAAAAAAAAAGAAACAAAAGTGCGAAAAAGGTGTTGATAGAAATACGAAAGTATAAACATCACTGCTCACCCAGATTCTCGCATACAAAAAAGATAAAACCACTCAAACAGATTTAAAATTGAAGAAGAAGAAACTGCAGACACAAAAAATAAAACGTAGAAAATTGGGAGAATAAAATATTTTAGCACGCGAAACATTTGGAAAGGTATTTCAAAGTTATGGAGAGACAACAGAAATAGCAAAACAAAATCACAAACAAATAAGGTAAGATACAAACCTTTTTTCCAAGTCGCAAAAATAACAAAAAAAAACTTTAAAACCAGTTTTCATACAAAACAAAAGTGTAGCAAAACAAGTCAAGGGAAAGGGAAAACAAACCTCAAACTTTACTAGGGAAAAACAAAATAAATAAAAAAATTCACAAATATCTTTGTGGAAAACAAGTTATCGCGAATGTTGGGCATCGTAATAGATAGGGAACCATTTATCGTAGAATAACTCATATCGATTTTTTATTGTAATTCTAGAATTTAATTTTATAAATAAAATTATCAATATATTAAATCGGGAGATACTAATATAGACATTTTATATATGTGAGGTAATATGTCAGGAGTAAGTGGTAGTTACAAATTCTGGGAACAAAAAGAAAAGGAACATGTAAAGAGGCGTGAAAAGATACTGTTCGAGTAAGAAGCTTGGGATTATTGAAAGTATCGGAAGAAATTTAATTCAAGAACGAGATGGTAGTGTCGCAAGAGATAATATTTCGCTCACTTTTTGTTCTGAATTAAATTTTTTACATGAAATTAATTTTCGTTTTTAAATGTACTTTTTATAATAAATATCGAAACAATATTATTACGAGTTTTTCAAATTTCAAAAATGAATCGTTATTTTTAACATACACGGTTGTATTATTGGATGGTACTTTTCACACCAAATTTTTTTTTTTTTTTTGAAGAGGACTAATTTGGAGGGGGTAAAATTTTTTAAATAATTTTTTTTAAAGTGAGGTGAGCTTTTTTCTATAAGATCACCAAATTTCAGAGTACCAAAATTCATTAGAATTTGAAACATAATCAAAATCAACGTACTTAACTGATCGAAACATTTTGACGAGACATGTTGTTCCGTAAGAACCGAACTTGAAACCGTCACTACTCACCATAACAGCTGCTTCGATTCGTTGGCTAGCGTAACATTTTGGGTTAAATGACAAAACAAACCTAACGAGTGGTTGGTTAGAGTTTTAGTTCTATTTTGATATTTTTACTCACAAAAACAAAAAATCTCAAATAATAAATGGGACAAAAAATTTTTATGAATTAATTAATTTACTACGAACGTATTTGCATTAAAAAAATTGTTACAAATTAAAAAAAAAATACCTTGACAGACTTATAATAAAAAGAAAAAATAAATTGTAAGCATTTTATACTACGCTGATTCTCACACAGCCATTTAAAAAGTACTTCTATGTATTCAGTCTGCTTGCTCTCTAAAACACCACAAAAGAGCAAAACACAATTCTCACACACACAAAATTGAGTGCTTGAATATGTGAAACATGTAGAATCGAAGATATTTTGTCAGTGAAGAGAGTTGAAAAATTAAGAGACAAAGCAAGTTGAACTTAATATTTCAGTCATTTTTCAACTGTAATAATTATTGCTTAACCAGACGACAATTGTCTGGGAATTGAGCTATTAACTTTGATTTATGGTTTTATTTTCTTGAATAGTCACGTTTTTATGCTCACAAGATTTTTTATTGAAAGACGTTTTAGGCCCAGTCATATGTAGAAGCAACTCTATTAATATTATTTAAATATATTTTTAAGCTATGAAATGAACTTTGTAAGAATTAACTAACTTTTGGAGTTAATTATATTTTATGTTCATATTGTTATTCAATTTTAAATTTTCAGTTAATGTTTTATTTTGGCATGAACACTCCATCACACTTCAGTTATAGAATAAATTTAACTTTTGGTTTATACTGCCGTCAGAAGCAAAAAGGGCGTATCTTAAAAAAACTCGTTTCGAGATAATTGATGTTTTGTTTATGTCAATTTGTTCAAATACATGTAAAATTGAGAAATAGTTAATTTTCTTAGGCGATTTTTTATAGGTTTGAACTAAGATACCGGCAATAGACGCAGTTCATTAGATGCGTAATTTTTTAAGCCATAAGAATCGCGAATATCAATTTTTTTGAGATACGCCCTTTTCGCTTCTGACGGCAGTATAGTTTTCTTGAACAAAAATATGGCTTGTATGGGTGACAGTTTTGAAAAGGTTCATCTTCATATCAATGGATCAATATTTTTTATTTTTTTTTGCATAGTTGATGCTGATTAATATTGTATGTATATTACTATACATGCATACATATGTCTACAAGTTAGTATGAATTTTTTTTTCCGGCTGGCAATTAGGGATTATTGATTAAGTTTTTTTTTGTTATTTTTGTACCTGACAGTTTATTTTAATTTCTTTTTTAACATAAGCACAAAATTTAATTTTTTTTATATTTGTTTTGAAATTAAATTTTATTTTCTGTATGAATTAAGATTGAAATTATGCTGAGTCTTGAAAAGGTAGCATTAGATTTACCATAAATTATTTTACATTGTATTCAGTTGGCCAAGGCGGTAATATGTATATATCTATATAATTTTTTTTTTTTTCATAAAACACGTTTAAGTCAATGCACATGAAATATTATTAGCAAAGTAATCTGCTATTAAATTCAAAAAACCTTGGCCAAATTATGATTGATAAGCCCATGAATTTTATTACTCATTTTGATTTGAAAAACTACCAACAATTAAAATTGAATTACAACTCGTTCGACATGGAGCAAATTAAGTTAATTACATGTGACATGATCTCTATAACATTATCATTAAGCAGCAATATCGAAAAAAACCCAGATAATAAAAATGAAAGCTACTTAGTAGTCAAAAAAAAAGTTTTAATTTTTAATAATCTAATGATTAAATCTATAGCTCATATATGTAGACAAATTGTGAACATAATTTATGATATGTGGAGAGAGAGCGCGAAAGAGCTTAGAAAGAGTGCGCACAAAATATTTAGATTAAAAACGGAGAAAAAATCTAAAAAAAAACATCAATTTCATTAAGAGATAAGAAAAACGTATAAAAACATACAAAAATTATAGATAGGAAAATAACAAAAAATGAAAGTTATTATAAAATGTATAGCGCCAAAAAATTAATCAACTGAAATTAACAAAAGAACTTTTATTATATGTCGCACATGTTTACACTGACGTCAAGTGACAGTCATCAACAATGGAAAATGTTAGCCCATGCAACAATATGTAGAGGAAGAAAAAGGTCCAAGGCATATGATACGCTGTGATGTGCGGCGTATTTAGTTTAATTTGTATGAGGATTAACATCAAGTCTATCATTAAGTCTAATTAGTGTCGACTTTACTAGTGTTTGTTCATTACAGAAAAAGTTCCGAGCATAAATGGTAGTTAAAATGATAAAAAGAAAGTACACTGATGGAGTGAAAGATGTTAGAAGTGTCATTCATTCATTCAGTTAATTCTATAGTTTTGTGCAGTCTTTTTTTTTGTTGAGAAAGCCCATAAGAAAAACGTTCAATTTAGCTAAATAAAACCAAAAAATTGTTTTTGTAGCAGTTTAGGAGAAAACACCTATTTGTTATGTTAGTTTTAATTAAAACAAATATGTATTTAACAAAATTTGTTTTTTTAAGTAAACTATTTAGTACAATTTGTGTAAACACAAAAAACTGCCGAAGTAAGGAACTCAACAACATAAATTTTAAAAAAAAGTAGAAATAATTTTTTAAGTTTTAGTATTTTGATGCAAAAATAAAACCTGAAGAAACTTTGGTGGCTCTTCACTTCTTTGCATACAAATTACTAAACTCCCACCACTTTCATGATTTGTAAGTATTTCATGTTGGAATATATATGCAAAACTAAGAACTATAAAATTTACAATTTTAGTCGTATGCACAAACGCAAAAGAAATAAATTATTTCAACAAAAAAATATATATGTATATTTTCGCTAATACAAAAAAATTATTTGAAAAACAAACTCTTCTAAAAGGAAGTGTATAGTATATTAAGTCATAGCACTATCACCAAAAAATAATTCCACACAAGTTTAGTTCAAAAAATATCTTAATAGCTTTACTATGAAAGCAGGAATGCCTTAACATGCACAAATTTATAATTGCCAAAAAAATTTGTCAGTGTAGGCAGTTAAGTTTCGACCAAACCAACCACAACGACATAGCAACCAAAACTTATTCTTTTTCCGGTTCTTGTGATCTTTCTCTATTAACAAAATTATTTTTGGAGTTCATTTTATATTTTTTTGTTGGTTAGAATTTCGGCTATTTTTTTTTCTAATCTATATAGCTATCAAACTATTGGATGTATTTTGAGATTCTATACTTTGATGATTTACCAAATTTATTTAGAATTCTTTTTGTCGTTCTGTATTGATGTGAGAACGCTTTTACTGACGGCAATGAAAGAAAATCTTTATTGAGTGCAATGGCTGAAACGACCTGTTTGCACTTTTTCAATATTTTTTTCACTTTTTTAACACTTTTCGACATTTTCAGCATTTTTTAAAATTTTGTCACTTTCAAAATTTTTTAATTTTTTCAAAATTTTTTTAATGTTATTAAGTTTTATGACCCCTTGCAAGCTCAACATTTTTTGAGTTTGTTACCTTTTTGTAATTGTTTCTAACTTTCCAACATTTTCGACCTTTTTGACATTTTTCGGTAGATATTGCTTTGAGTGACAATCATCATTGGTATTTGACTTCATTCGGCTTTTCGAAACTGCTTGATACTAACATCATCCGCTTTTGTTCACATCTTTCTTTTCAGGTAATCATTCTTTGGGCACTTTTAACTACATCCATAATTTTACAGAAGTTAAAGCGTTTTTTTTTTTTTTTGTTCTAAAGAGTATATTAATGCGAAAGGCCAATTTCGATTGAACTAATAATTTTTAGCGAGTGGGAAATATTAATACTTTAAGTATAATTTTGCTATACAATCAAAATACTATCGCATCAGAAAACAAATAAATAATTGTATCAGTAAAAAATAGTTTTCTAAATACAGTTTATTCTAACATTTATATACAAGTACATAACATACTTATTTACATTAATCATAACTTAACATTTTGCCATCATCATCGTGAGCAATTTATTATATTCATTTAAATTTATGCAGTTTATTAGCAAAATAACCATAAAATTACTGTACACTAGACTCAACCATTGCAATGATGATAACGTTATAACTGCAAATTGCAACTGTCAAAATTAGCATTTTGTATTAATTTGAAAACAAACGCTCATTAAAGTAATAAATCATTTTATTGAATTATCCTGTAAGCTTTTCGTAAGTTCAATCAAGCAGGAACACAAACATGTCACGTGTTTGCGCATGTAAAAAAGCAAAACCACATAACTGTCTCTTTCACAAGACAAAACAATATATGTATGTAAGTCGGGCAGTGATTACAATAATATTAGTTCTATGATGTACACAGGGCTGTTTGACATTGGCATCACAACTCGACTTATGCTGTTTTGCTCTGTGTCCACAGCTGGAATGGAACTTCAACTAAATTTTGATATTGTGCATTTTGCTTTAACCGTATACGAGTAGTGAGAGAAATTTTAATTATAACACGCATTCACGGGAAAAATACACACGCAGACACACATGAGAGCATGCAGCGCTTATACATCAATGTATATGTGTTGTAGGTGCTTGTGTAAGTGTAAAATAGACTTAATTACGTTTCACTTCAATTTGGTTTTAGTTGGTGAAAATAATTAAAAGTGTTGCATTTGTTGTAGTGCACCATTTGTGCACTGCAACTGCACCTTTTTTTTTTTTGTATCCTACGTATCCTTTTAATAAATTTAATAAAAAAATTTTAGTTGAAGTGTAATTGTTTTAATTAAATTTCATGGTTTTGCGGTTAGCGTTTTATTGGAATTGTTTTCCTTTTTTGCTGCAATTTTGTGTGCTGTAATCAATAATGCGCCTTGAGTTATGCAATCAATAATTAAGGAATTTAACATATTGAACTTTTCACATGAAAAATATAAATATTTTGTTTAGTGATGAATTTTTCTATATTTTCTTTTTACTAACGTAAAATAATAATATATTGGTATTAGCTACTTAAATCGAGAATGGGAAATTGTAGTTACAAAATATTCATGAATAAATACTACTTTTAGGAATTCTAAACATATGAAAAAAACTTTAAGACAAAACTACAGAAGCATAAAAAGTTTGGAGAGTCATTTTTCAATATAACTTTAGAAGGCCTTACTTTTCAGGAAAATTTGTTGGAAAAAAATTTGTAGCATATTTCATTATAGTTAGTTAATTTTATATATTATTCATATCTCAATTTTTGAAGGTATGTCAGGAGCTATGGAGAAGCGATGTTTGGAAATCAATGAAACTCAGAAAAGACGTTAACTTACATGCAACTTGAAATGTCTATTTGAGTTAATTTTGATGTCATAAATTCGCAGTAAATACTTGTGGCAACACCAAGTAATAGAAAAGTTTGGCATGAATATCAAGATAAGTGAATAGTTTTAGTTAGTGTTAGTATTATTTTATTTTAGTATTGTCAGTCAATAAGATAATATTGAGACAAGTGCTTTCTAGCCTGAGTAAAGTGTCTGGACTGAAAACTTCGTATATTTAAACTATTTTTTTTTTTTATCAAGAGTAGATATAGCGGGCACTTATTTTGGATTCACATTTTTAAATTTTTTTTATTAAAGACTTTTATATTATTTAATTTTTTTTTACAGCTTTTTTCATTCGCATTTTCTACACGCTTACAATTTTAGAATTTTCTTACTGCACCCACAACAAGGCATAAAATTTTTGCCATATTTTCTGTTTGCTCATCCTAAGACTCATTGAAATTCATTTAAAAATCGTTGTTAAAAATAAACTGTTTTTGTTTTTTTGTAATTCCCACAATTGAACCCCCACTAGATATTAGTGTCACAAAGAAAAAAAAAAAAAACAACAATGACAACAAAAACAAGTGACAACAATTTTCTAATTTCCAGCTATTTGTGTTGTTGTCAACCTTGTTGTTTTTGTAGTTTTTTGTTTTCTGACATATGTGTGGACAACTGCAAAAAATATTAATACGAAATTTATGTTAACAATAGACGACGACAGCGTTTCGTTTCGCGTAATACATTTTTTATTTGGCTTTGCATTGTTACACTAAATGGCAAATAGTGGTGACGTATGACAGCTGTGCAGAAAATTGTTTTAATTTTAGAGCGTAATGGAGCTTTGTTTTTTAGATTGATATAAAAAAATATCGTTGTAAAATTTATTTATTTACCGTCTTGGTTAACCCGAATGAAAATGTAAACGTTTTTTAATATTTATCAGGTAAAGGGGGATGGCTTATACTTTTCATAAAAATTGTATACTACTGTGTAACAAAAAGCTTATGCATAATATACACTAAATGATTTTTCTGAAAATTTCTAAATTTCAAGTTATGTCTAGAAAAGGAAAATCCACGCAAATTTAAATTTCGCTCGTTGAACCTTATTTGGCTCCAAACATACCGTCGGTGTTGGCAATTTGCCATCGTTATCGCCAATATTGCTGTTCATGTTGTAGTGGTCGTTATGGGACAACAACTTATCCAACACTAAAACATTATGATGTTGTTTGTCTGTGTACCGTTGAGGTTTTTTTGGCGCCACATTAATATTAGCTGTATTGGTTGGTGTAAGCTATAATATATACTTGTTTACTTTTTAAAGTAAAATTTTAAGTGATTTAAGAAACTTTTTGCAAAATCATTTTAAGCGCCATTGGAGTTATTTATTTTTATTTTTTGAAACAGTTTGAAAATTGGCATTTTTAAGCATACTATAATGTAATTTAAAGATATGAAAAAATTATTTTGAGAATTAGATTTCTGAGCAACTTTAAAACTTGCATCTTGCATTTTTTTAATAAAATCTTCAAAACTAACTACACATATTTTCAACACCTAAAGCGTACCAAAACTGTTTTCATGATTTTTTTATTACTCCTTCAGCAAAATATTTTACATCATTCATCACGTTGCCAATTAAAATTTCATTAAAAATTCCATTTTTCATACTTATGTGCGCTTGAGTAGTTTTTATGTCTGTTTGTTCATCTGTCTGTTGCTTGCCACACTTTCATGTCTATCATTGTCAACATTGGTTTGCGTGCACACCCACCTGTTTTACCTCATTCTCTCTTTAATCTATATTTTGCTCTACTTATTCACCCTTTTTCCAGAGGAGAGACTATTAATTATTACTTTTGCAGACATTTCCGTATTTTCAACATTTGCATAGCAAGAAAATTCTGCCGTTGGACAGTGTAAAATTGTATATTTTTGCCGGTACGTTTACTCAAGTATTGAATATTTGAATTATTTGAATTAAATGTCGCTCATACGACATGTTTAACTAAAAAACATGTTTGACTAAAAAACTGAGTATTATTTTTTTATTCCAGCATTTTTTTCGATAAATTAATTTACTGGCCTTTCATCTTCATATAATATCAAGTTTTTATGTACAAATAACTATATAACTTTTAATTTTCTCACTCATAAGATGTCCTTAAAAATTTGAAAAACCCAACACTGTGCTAGTCGGTAGCTGTGGTAGTGCGGAACTTATTCTTTATCTGGTTATACGTTTTTTATGCAAAAATGCATTTTATTTTGCTCTTAACATCTTTTCGTTTTTGTTTTTTTTTGTAATTCTTTGTAGGAATCTAAAGCTGATGTCCTTTGAAGTGTCTATTGCATGCTTGTTTTACTCGCTGCATACATTAAATTTGATTTGTTCAGGTGCCTGACGGCCTACCTCCTGCACTGTAGTGCACCAACTGCTTAAAGGTCGTTGTGGAAATGCGTGTCGATTACAATAACAACGCAATATAAAAAGTATCATTATAGAGTAGTTAACAGTTTTTAAATTTCCGCCAACAATTTTTTCGTGTGCATAGACAGACATATTAAGTGCAGCATAGTTTTTGGCGTTGAATATTTAATGGCACGACTTAGCTTATCTTTTTGTTTAACGATATTTCAAATTATTTTTGTTTCAGTATACGTTAACATGTGTGAATGTGTCACATACATAATACATCAGCAAGTTAAAATTCGCTAGGCGGCCATAAGCAAAATTTATGTTTTACTTGAGGCATAGAGGAATACAAATGACAATTTAATTGAAATATAAGTTAAGAGTTGCATCGAATTTGAAGAATCAAAGCAATATAGCTACGGAATGAAAATAAAAGGTTGCTCTTACGTTACGTAAAGTTAACAAATAAAATTAAACATTATTAAATCTGAGCAAATATTTCCAAATATAATTTGGAATCAGTACAACAAACTTCTAATGCATTGAAAAAAACTTTGTAAGTCCTGCTTTAATCTCAGACAGAGTTACAGTGATTTAGATTTCAGAAAAATCTTTGATGAATAATGATTTAAAAGTTTGCATCACTCTTACTGTTAATTGTTTCATTTAGAAATATTTAGAAGAATGTACTAAAAATAAAAGCTTAGTTATGCAAAAAATTGGTAACAGTTTCACAAACAAAAATACTGTGTGCAACCAATTGAAATATGGACAAAGAATGAATTGAATTGAATAAATTGTGCAACATTTTCCTTTTAATTTTTCAGAAAAAGCGAATAACGGACAGCTGCTATTGCATCTCTCGCTACAACGAAGTGCAGCCATTAAGCGTATCTGACTGAATAGCTGGCATGCTGACTGGCTCAATGCCTGCCAGCCAGACTGTCCATCTTCATATCATATCAAATTTCACTGACCACATCACTTGACCTGCGCTCAATTTAGTGCAGTGAACGAATGTTGGTTATTTTCAATACAATTTTTTTTCTGGATTTTTAGTAAAAATTCAAATATGGCGTCAACGGCATGGACATGGAATGCTTTTTTTTAATGATAGAGGGAACAGGAACGAGCAAAACAAATTGAATGCATGTAAAAACTTGCAATGCAAAGATGAATATTGTGTAGTTGCAGAAATAGTAGCAATAAATTGCAAAAGCTGATAAAATAAATTTAATGAAAGAATGACGATCAGAACGAGAGCTAAGGATTGAATAGAAGCAACGTTTTGTGAATTTAATTGCAATTTTACAAAGTTTCAAGAAAAAAATGTTTTTGATTTGCATTCACTTTTTCGAATATATCAAGGGAATGAGATTTTGCTTAACTTGACTTAACTTTTTTATTGTTACATTTCATAAATTTAATTATTTTCAAGTAAGACTTTGCACAATATGTGTCCAATAATTATTATTTAAAAATATTAACTCTGAGTTTAAAAAATAGTGAATATGCGCTTTAAGCTTAATCAATTAGAAAAAATGCTAACTTTTCTTAAAAAAATATGTGCGCAATGCATCGAAAAGTTATAAAAATGGTTGCTAAGTTGCATCGAACTTGAGAAAAATTATGTTGAAAAATATTGTCATTATTGAAAAAATTACGTCACAGTGACTAACAAAAAAACATTTAAATATTTTTTTTCTACACTCTACAGTTAGTATATTTCCGACAAAATTAAGAAAAAAATTTAAAGTTTTTTTATACCTAAAACATGTAGTCATGAAGAATTTTTACAATTCAACATCAAACATCAGCAGTCAGTCAGACACTTCATGTAGCATCATTATTTGGTACTTAACTGCCAAAAAGCCTGTGGTGGTAATTAAACAAATTATGCACTCATAATAAAGACGCAAAATACAGTCGTGTGAAATTGTTGCAAAAATAAAAACAAAACAAACCACGGACACTGGAAGTTTTGGTTTTATGCAGCTACATTAAGAAAATTAAGAAAAACTTTAGAAGCTTTGAAAAATAAAATTAAAACTGCATTTCAGTTGAAAACCTTGAACCTTGGATTGCGTCATCATTGCAGTTTTCAATTAGAGAAAAGTCAATCTTTTTGTATAAAAAAAAATAATCAAAATCAATGTAATTATCTTGGCAGTCAAGTTTTCTCATTTCTCATGCAACACACACGTTTGAAATACACTGTACAACAGCACAAAAAGCTTGTAAGGCTGTTGCCAAGTATTAAATTGTCAGTGGAAATGAGCGTAAATGTCTTAAATTTATAACAAAGGAAGTTCCTTACCGTTTATTGAAGGCACGCGATAGAGGTACTTTGCGTCCATATGTTGCCTTTTATTACCACCCCGCACTTTCATACTTACTCGAAAAAATACATTTTTACAACTTTTTTTTATAAAGGGTGCTCAAATTTGAGGTACCTTTGTAATTTTCTGCCATTTTTTAATAGGTATTAGATTAAGCCAATGTTTTGTTTAGTATAAAGTAAATACATTCCGGTTAGATAAAATTGATCGTTACATGAGTGGTCAATGTCTTATCGCTATCAAAATACTGGCAATTTGTTAATTGGACCACAGAACAAGAAGAAAATGAGAATTTTTTCAAGGAAATTATTGGAATTGGCCATTATTGCGATTCAACATCATGCGATTTCTTGAAGAGTAAACTTTATGCCTGCCGAGCTAGCAGATGAGATCACTTGATCGACGTTCTAATTCATTCAAGCTCAAGTGTTAGAGCGATTGACCGAATATAATATATCGATTTTCCCGAGTTCAAATCCAAGGACATGAACTCTTCTGTAAATGTGGTAATAGTCGAAATAAATATCACCAATTGCCAGGTTAAATTGATTGTTGTCATGTCATGTTTGCTTGAGGAAAACCTTTTGACAGATTTGTAAATTTATACGAACATCGGAGCCTGCTAATGACTGCAAGTTCGATTCGAATCTTTAACTGTCATTTTTAACAACTCAAAAGCTGCAACTCTCAAAATGCTTGAAATAACTTTTTTTAAATTTAAATTAATTAAAGAATATGTAATTACATCAATTGAAAGTTGTGTAAAACAAACAAAAAAAAAACATTGTATATTATAGTATATATAAATACATATATACATACATAACCACACACACACACGTACGTACGAACAACATAAATCATTGACAAACAATTGAAATTTTTACAATTTATTTACTTTCATAAATTACAATCATTGCTGTTGTCATTGTTAATTTTATTGCTGTTACTTTTGTTGTTGTGTCTTTCTTGTTGACATTGCAATTGTATACATTACAATGTGGCACATGACACTTTTCCATGTAAATACCCCGCACGCTTGCGCATTTCATCAGTAAACATTAACTAAAGTGCATGAATGTCGCAATTTTTACTTAAGGCCTGAATTGCTGAAAAATTTAAAAAAAAACACAAAATTAAGAAACCTATGTATGTAAGCAATCAAAGCTAATTTAATTTTAAAGTCAACGCTTCATTAGCCATATTTGTAGAAAACTAAAGATTTAGTTTGCGTAGGCTTTGATACTTTTAAGTGTTTTTGCTTTTTTTTTAATTTTAATAGCAGTTTTTGCTAAATTCTGACCTTTTTCTATTTAATTTGTAATATGAGCAGAGATAAGCCAAGTTTAAACAAATTCGTGTACAACTGATAAACAACCAATAGATGAGGAAACATTGCACGTTTCATATGCAATTAGCAAAAAAACTGCTCGACGCAATCGTAATAAAATGTTTTCGGTACCAGATATAAATGAGTAGAGTAGAGTAGTAGTCATTTAGTCGAACGTGGAAAAAAAGTTTTTTTTATATAAAACTAAAGTTGATCACAAATGTTTTTACATAAGAAAATTTAAAAAAAATGCTTTAAAATCGGTTGTCTTTTTAGGTCGTTTAGTTAAAAGCTTGATTGATTTTACTTTTTTTTTAATTTTATTTTAATATTTCCCCATTTACTTAAATTTTCATAAATTTAAGAGAGAAAAAAATTTTATTTTCCAAGAAGACACAAATTTTCTCTTAACAGTTAATACCATATTTAGAGTTTATTCGAAATTACTTTCACATATTTCATTTAACTTTCAATTTATTTAAAAACTCAAATGGTCGTATGTCTTGGCGACATTACAATGTATACACTGAACTTACTTACTTTCCATCAAGCAAACTTTGACTAATTGTAATAACTTTCGATTGCAATACGAAATTTTCACATTTAAACCAATAAATGCAAGCTGCTTACAATTAAAAAACACTTTCAATTTCTAATAAATATGCAGTTTGCTTTCAATATTCAGCCACTAATTCAAATAACAATAACGTTACAGAATCGTCTTTAATGCGCTGATGAAAACAAATCATTACGCCAGCTGCCAGCCATTGAAAAGTCATATAAACACACCATATTAGCAGTTAAATTTGCACTTAAGCTGTTTATAGATTTAAATTTCACACCTTCTCAGTCAACACAACCACCAACTGCAATAGAAAAAATAACAACAACGTAAGGTGCGGCACCGGCGGAAATGTCTGCGGCCACCCACTGTTTAAGTGACATAAAGTGAGTGCGCTGTAATAAATTTTGCTTTTTAGTGCGTCGCAATTTTTATTTAAATTTTTTAAATTCAAATTTTTCGCTTCATGTGATTTGTTTGGGATCATATAAAATAATGATTACTTGTCAAGGTCAAAGTAAGTGCCTCCTCCGTCAAAAACTCCCACATATCTACAAAGTTTTGCGTTAAATTGATTTATACTGTATTGCGGAAAAAAAAGACGAGCTGCTGTGTTAGAATGAATGAAATCATTTAATACCAGCAAGCGTGTGTTGAATGATTGACGTCAAAAGTTACAATTCATAGGGTACATTGTACATAAATTTATATCTTGAGTACTTTCAGTAATTTGAATAACTTTGATTTTTCAATTACAAAAAAAAAACTTTGTTTTTTACAGTGCACACCTTATTCTATTTCGTTTTTTAATGTTAATTGTACTGTTCAGTCTTCAGTAAAAAATATGTCTTGGATATGAATAATATGAATTTTGAAAATATATAAACGTTGAGCTAACAAGCAAGTTAATGTTAACCTAATTATTAACTAAGGAGTTTACTTTTATGGAATAGTTAGCCGACAAGTTAGACTTTTTATATTGATTATTGTTTCGAGAGTATAATATTATTATTTAACCGATAACTCTTTTATGAGCCACTATTTTTCCAAGGTTAGATAACTAGTAAGATAAATGATCGTTGTTTCAGGAGTAACTTTCTTACTTGGATTATTACCTAGTTAGCAAATGTTTTCATGCAGTGAATTTTAACCTGGAGTGGAATTCTGTAAGGTGATAGTTGACTGTCGCTTTTTGGATTATCGTTTTAGAAAGCGACACCTAAATAGCTTTTACATAAAAGCAAGCGAAAAAGTGTGATAGTTAATAATCAACTATCACTATCACCTTACAGAATACCACTCCTGATTACAGATTCGGGAGTTAGCTGTAATTGATTAGTTAGTGAAAACAAACTATTAATTGAATTTTCTCTCCTTTAAATTTTAATATGACTAATTACAAAAACGATATAGAAGCTATGTGTTAATTTACCCTATTTGAACGTGAATACGAATTTGCTAAATTTTTTCCAATTAATAAACTTGCCAGTATTATAAATATGGATGCCATAAATATTTATACAATTAAAGTTTATACAGAATTTTTATTAAAATATGCAAATCACACAATTGTAAAAAAATGTGCACATTTTTTACTTACAGTATTATTTCGTATATATCTAAAGACAATTTTATACAATTAATACTGCATTTAACGTGCATTTCAGTGAAACAAAAAATTTACATTTGTACAGAGTCAATTCGGATTCCATTCTGGTATTTCCCGTGAATACGCGAAAAATTTTAAAATTTAATTTTATTCACTCATATGACGTTTAGATAAGGTGAAAATAATTAAAAATGTGAGGTGGAAAGGTGGGAACAGTGTGACACTGTTTCCATTATAGGGGTCTTTACATTTGTTTGAGGGAAAAAAATTGTTAAAATTGAGGTGCTCTCAAATTCATTCGTTTCTTTTGGTTACTTAATAAAAATTAAAGAAATCCTTAGAGCTGCACTGATGTCCTCAAAGTTGAAAAGTTCATATAAAAGCAAGTCGCAATTTATTGGAAGTTGTTTCTATACTCAATCGAATTACTCAAGTGTTCTGTTTAGTCACAAAAAAAAAATGTGAAAAAATTAATGAAATTTTATGCAAAGTCCTAATGAGACCTATGAGTCTAGCTTCATTGTAAGTTGAAAGTTTTTGTTTCATGTGTCTCTCAAAAAAAAAAAAAAAGGAAATAAAATAAATAAAATGCTTATCGAATATTAAAAATATAAAAATTGAATGTAAAACCTTGTTGGCTAACCCATACATACTTTCAAACACGGCGCCCTTTGGGGTACAAAACAACGAACCGCTTACAAATCTCAAGCAGCGTTATAAATTCTCAAACCGTATAAAGATTTAAGCATTTTGTAAAGATTTTCAAAGCTCGGACTTCCGTGATGTAAAGCCTTTTTGAGTTGTAATTTAGTTGTAAGCTTTCCAAAAAGTTCACAAGAACTTGGCAACATTTTTAGAAGTTTCGAAATTATCTAATAATTTTTTGATGACTCTGTGATGTGCGTCAAAATTTTGGTACCAAAACTCATTAAATGGTTTTAATGAATTTTAGCGATTTGCATTATAAATATCTAGATTTTATACAAAAAAAAATATCTGAAGCGTCACCTAAGCATTATTAGATAGATTTTTAAAATTAGCAAAATATTTCCATTATTTTTATCGCCGATTCAAAACACGTTTGCGCTATCATAAATTTGATTTGAGCTATAAATAAAGTAAACAAATGCGTATTGTGTAAAAGATTAAAAAAAAAAACAAAACAAAAATTGGAATAAAATTATTAATAAATAATTTCGTAAGAGTTTTTGCTGAATTGCATGTTAATTTGCCGATTATATTCAACTGATATTCATTCACTTTCAACTTGCCCATTTACTGAATACAATTATTACGCTTGGTTATGGTAATGCTGCACTTTCTATTAGTTACTCAATAATGAGTTGGGTTAAAATTTCAAGACCATTAGACAGCAATAATGTTATATAATAAGTAAAGCATACAAGTTCGTGCACACAGCAAAATGGGTGGCAGACATTTACCAATTGTAGCTATTGAGAAATTATCTCTATTTGAACGAAGTCTTTTTTTTGTAAATAAAGAGAAAAAAAAATAAAAATTCAAGGAATTTTTTCGAAAATAAATACATATTATGCAAAAAGTCAAGTGACATTCAAATCATACTAATACCTACAACAAACTAAATGTTTCTTCTGTGTAATTGATAAGATTTGAGCTTAATTTACAACAAAATCATTAGAAATCAATAGTCAGACGTATTAGGCGCCTATCGCGTACCTAACAAAGTGGCATTATAGTATGCAGAGTAAGTAGAATCGTAAAAAAATCGTCAACACGCGCGTTAAAATCAAGCTTAACGGCATACCGGCTGTGTGTGCACTTACGTTATGACGTTACTTCATTGGCAAACGGAAAATCTCACTTAACATCTTGCTCTCCTTCGCTCTAAGTGCGTGCGCCAAAAGTAGCCACTCAAATTAATGAACAGGCAGGCAGATAGACAGACAGACAGACAAACGAATAAATAGACAGACAACCAGATTATGAGATGCTTCCGTTTCGCGAGAAATAACGACAGCAATGACGACGACAACAACAAACAGTAGCGCAACGCAAAACTTAGCCAAGTTTAAACAGCAACTGTGACGCGTTGCCAATAATAAACAAGGCAATCGACCATATCTGGCATATGGAGGAGCTACATATTTGTTTGTGTTTGCATAGCATTGGCACAAGGAACTCGTCGTTTTTTTTTCTCTTGTTTTTATTTTATTGTATCCGTAGATTCCCTCGTTGTCGTTTACTGTGTAAATTTTGAGTTAAAAATAAATACAATATTTTGCAGTCAGCGTTGCACAGTAGAGCTCTTGGATAATTAATGTTCCAAGTTTGTTCTTGCCTTAATAATTATTAATTTTTTTTTTATAAAATTGGACATCAGAATAGCACGTTAGAGTAGCACTATCTTAAGTGGTTGAAAACAATAGCTGCTAAGAAAGTTTAAAAAAAAAACAAAATTATGAAGTCCTAGTTAGATGCGAGGATAACTTAGCTTTATACAATTTATTGAAATTCATTCAAAGTTCCGGCAGTGATTTTTTACAATTTTTCTTGAATTCAAAATTTTAGCTAAATAATGTTTGTCCTAGTAGTTTTTATCAACTAACGCTGAGTATTTTTACAAAAAAATTTAAAGCTTAACAATCTCTGCACATATTACTAACCTAATTATCACCAATCTAGGGTTCAATATCTGAATTTTATTTCTTTAGATTAGTAATTTTTTATTCATAAGTCGTAATTGATAATATCGATTTGACAATACTTATAATCAAAAATACTGACGCATAGGATATTGTCTAGAACTCTTCTAAATCACTTCACTGTGCATTGTTAGAATTTCTATATTTTTTAGGACAACCCTTGTGCCGACTGATTAAGGCATAGGTGCGGTAGTAGACATAGGGTAGAGATGGTCGCATTTGACAGCAACGCAAAATTTAATCGAAATTTTTATGGAGATTTATATGCCACACTTAGTTTTGTGTTTTCAGTTAATGGCATTAGAAACGCGAGTTAAGCATTTGGTGTAAGCATGTGTTGCATATCAAAATATCAAATTTTGAAACACATGTGCGTATGTAAAACTTTTTGACCGACGTTTTATTTGTGCAAATTACTCGCATGACTGACTCTAACGCACTTTGAATATGAATGTCAAACTGACAGCAATCTGAGAGTGGCGCTACATATTTTACATGGAAAAATGGTTATTTTTAAACTAAAGGCAAGCAAGAAGATGTTAAGTGCGCAATGAAATAAATTAATGTAAATTACAGAGATAATATCAAACGTTCATATTAACGTTGTTTAAATGTAAATTTTAAGTACGGAATTGAACAATTCTTAAGATTCCAATATCTGCATTTAGACGAATTGTAATGACAAAATAATATCAATTTAAATCTACACATTTCAATAAAAAAAAAGCTGAATTAATGATTTATAGAAAACAGTCTGTAAGTTTTCTTTTAGTTCTTTTCATTTATTTTTTGATTAAAAAAATTACATTAAATATTTAAAAATAGAGATATTAGATTTTACCCACAATTGGGAAAAATTAATTTATAAGCAAAAATAAAAGAGAAGAACAAACATTCAATGAAACATAAAATATTGATGATATTTCTGGGAAATTGCATTAAGTCATCCAATTATGACAAAAAAAAAAGAAAAGCACAAATACGAAAAAACAACAACGATGACAATGGCTGTAAATAAAATAGGCAAATACACATGAAACGCTGGGAAAATGGAGTGTTGTAAAACGTTGCGCTGTGGCAGTAGAAGGAAGCAGAATGAATTGTGCGTTGAAAAAAATAAAAATTCTCACAATGAAATTGCGGAAATGATAATTGCCAATGAATTAATAAAATGCATATAGCAACACAAAATGCCGGACAATAAAATTATCACTGACAAAATATTGTGATTGAGGAAATTCGCAGTTATAAAGAGGATAATAAGAATAAAAGACAACAACTTTTTATAAAGTAATTAAAGATTTATGCAACGTACAGCCTGTTGTTGAATCTGATATCGATATAAAAATAATGTTGGTGATAAAATGAATAATAAAACAAAATATACATATGCATGTACATGGCACATATCTGAGAAACATTTTTGAATCAAATTTCGTGAATTTTCTTGAAAGCGCAATTTCCCCATTTTCGCGTATAACGACTTAATTACGATCATAGTCAATTCGATAGCTTTTACTTGAGCGACGCAAATACAATGCGGATTAACAGTAAAAAAAAATTAAAGTGAGTTCAAAACTAAAATTAATTATGCTCAATTTTGAGAATTTTTACAAACGAAATACATATCTCAAAATTTATAGTAGATAGAATAAAAAATTGTTTCATTTTTTTTTTTGTTTCAAAATGTTCTTACTTTATAAAAAAAATTTAAATAAATTTTTCGAAGCATTAATTTTTTTATATAAAAAACTTTTTATCAAAATATCTTTAATATAACATCTCTTTTTTTTTAGGATTTCTTCATATGTTATTCCTCAATCAATCCTTAGAATGCATAAGCCATCATATCGAAATTCTCGAAATAACTTTGGAACATATCATACAATTAGGCTAGTGCGAACCTTTATAGAAAATTTATATTTTTCAAAGTTCTGGTGGGAATTTCGATATAAAAGCAAATACATCCTTAGGATTGATTGAAAAATAACATATAAAAAATATAAAAAAACAGAAGATGTTATATCAAATATATTTGGAGAAACACTTTTATGAATATTTAAACAAATTTATTTCTGCTTTTATTTTTTTTTTTTTCATAAAACTGAAGCATTTATAAGCAAAAAATATCCGGGGTTTTTTTATTCTACTCCACATAGTTTTTGGGATATTTCGTTTCAAAAAATATTCAAAATCGTTTAAAAAAGAAAGTGTAATAAGTTTCAAAATGGAATTTTATATCTTAAAGCGGCTTCAAAAACAATATTTAACAAGGTGTTTGTAAGAACCCTCTAAGCGGACTAGAAATCTTATAAAAAAATGTCGAATACTTTGTAGGAAACGATATCGAAAGCGTCTCCGAAAGCGTGTCCGAAAGCGCAAATTTTCTCAAAAAACCTGAAACGAAACAAACTTTTTCATCAGAGTGACTTCCAAGCAGATCTAGATTTGGATTCCTTGCTCGTCTTTACGAGATAAAAGTATGAAAATTTGATTCTTATCAAGCATTAAAAGCAACATGCGCAATGAAAACAAATTTTGAAAACTACTGCAAGGAAATTAATTTTTCCTAAAATAAATATATTTTTTTTAAGTGCCAATGATAGGATTTGGAATTTTATTTAAAAAAAGAAAATGTTTTTTTTTTCTTTCATCTAAGTCCTCCATTTGAGCATCGTAAGCATGTGCTAAATAAGCAAAAAAAATACTCCATACGATCATTTGCTGCCAGTCAATTTGCCATTAAAACACATTGGCGGCACTGAATCACCTTTTCGTAAGCCACAAATTTTATTTTTATTTTCTCTCTCTATTTTCACCGATTTGTTATAATTTTTGTTTATATTTTTTTGTAGTTTTTCTTTTGTTGTTTGATATTACCATTGCGTTATCATTCTTTTTGCTTAGGTAATTTAATGTGTAATTAATGAGTTTATATTTCTTTTTCATTCTAACACCTTGTGCCATATCGCTTATTTTAGTAGGTTAGTAGTAAAAACAAAACAAACAAAAAATCAAGAGGTAACAACAAAACATCAGTCAGTACTTTAAGCAGCGACAACAGTTTTTGATGCAAAAATCAGTAGCAACAACTTAATGTTTTTGCTGTTGCCGTTGTTGCTGCTGCTAATGCTGATGATGATGCCAATGATGATAATGTTGTTGTAGGTAATGACTCTTGGTACATTTATTGTGTTCCCTTTTAATGTTGTTTTTTTTTTTGCTTTTCATGTTCTGCTTTAATACATATTTATTTCACATCTTCTTATTTGTTTTGCAAGTTTTGCAAACTTTGAATTCATTTCATTTTTACTTCTTTTATTTATTTATTATCGTCATTATCATTACTTTTATTACTACTTTGCCGTCTGGCGTTTCTACTTTGATCTACCTTAGTGTCACGTGAGTAGTGATAATTAAATTTTTTTGTTTGTTTGATTTGTGGTTCGTCGTTGTATTTGCAGCTCGTGCATTTTGCTCTTTGAAAAAGTTTTAATGACAATAATGCTAAATTTGTTCATTAATTTAAAAATTTAATTCACTCATTCTGCGAAAAAGATGTTTTTTATGTTGATGTAGCGGGTGGTCGAAAAAGCTATTTAAAAAAAAAAAACGAAAATTGCAAGAAAAGTTAAGCATTTTATAATAATACTTCAAGTCGAGATATGGTTACAGTATTTCATCTGATTGTCTTACATAGAGCATCTGTCTAGCTTTTTCAAATTTGTATTTCCTTTTAATATTTTCTAAAATGCGCTGTATTACTATGACTGCTCAGAATTTGTTGACATCATTAAGAGCGCACGCGTAACATTTGTCAAGAAAAAAAATATTAGGAAATTTTAAAATGTAAATAATAATAATTATTATTTTTATATACCTAGTAAAAAGTTTGATATAACTTTTCGTCAATCTCAATAGTATTTTGACTACAGCGTAAAACCAAATAAATTTACAATTTTAAAAAACATGGAAAGTTACGCATATTTCTTACTTGAAATGCAATTTAAAAAAAAGCTAAGTAACGAATTTTTATTGTTCAACCTTGAATATTAATTCAAGATAGTCTTAGCTTCAAGAAAAACCATGGCTGAAGGATGTGCTAAAAAAAAATTAAAAACGTGGCCGGCTAAAATGACAATTTCTGTGGAAATGCACATATACCGTCCATGGAGACAATTTTTATTTAAAATCGAAGTGGCAAAAGCAGCTAAGGTTTATGAAATTTTACTTCCACAATACCATTCAGTTTTTATCAAAATCAAGTTCGATACGGCAAGCCAATATAAATGAAATGAGTCATTTTCTGCGTATGCAGCTAAAAAATAGCAGCTGACATCGAATATTTAAATAGCAAATTAATCATAAAAGATATTTGCCTAAATTAATTTCTCAATACTCAACAAAAACAATTAAAATCTCATAAAATTTTAATTGGAGAACAAGAAAACGAACGCCACTTTTTCGCATAAATAAATAGAAATCAAGTTTAATAAAACATGTGTTTTTCATTTCAATAATAAATAACAAATACTCGCTTAACAAAATGTTAATTTGTGGTACAGAGCATGGAATTCTTAGCAACATTCCTCACAAGAACAACAAAACAAAACAAAACAACAACAAAATAAACCAGACAGAATACATTTTAGTGTTTATTTAACTTATTGATCATTTTGTTTTTTGAGCAAAAAAAAAAAAGTAAGAGGAAACAATATAAAAGCAAAAAAATTAAGCCAATTTATTTGACAGCTAATTGGGCTGACTGACAAACATTTACATTAGCTGTCTAACTGTCTGTCGGAGTATTACCAACGAACAAGTGGTTTTCTATTTGCGTCGAATGCTGCAGATGCCGCATGTACTTAAAGTTTTTACTTTTGTTTTAGAGGATTTTCACATAAATGGGCCCCCTATTATTTCCAGCAAAGCATTTGCTAAAATTTTCACTTTTATATCCCAAAAGCAGAAATGAAAAAATTAAATTTTATTTCACGTTTTCCATTAACTGAAAGTAGTAGCCTTAACCTTTGTCTGAACTGATCTTGATAGTTGGCAACACTTTTGTTGCCATTATTACAAAATTGTCAGATTGAAAGTCGTTGCTTATCAGAACTTGTGTTTTTGATTACGCATTGCAATAATAAGAGTTTTCACATTAAATGGAAGTAATTTAACAGGAAGTCTCAACAGGAGTCTCAACTTTTAATGGAAATTTGGTTTTATGAAGCGTAAATTTGTTTTGTAAATTTGAAACAGTTTTTAATCAAATTTCACGAGTTATTCGACTTAATCGATTTAGTTAAACTATTCGAAATATTATAGATATTCGAAACCGTAGATAATTTGTCTCGAATCGAATGACTTAATTTGATTCGTTCCAAACACGAATGAAACTTGGTGGAAATGTTTGTTTTAGTGCCAAGAAATAAAATCCGGTTTGGTCTCTTTTATTCCTGGTGGCAATTTTCATTAAAATCCATAAAATCCAAAAATGGCGATTTCGAGGTAATACTGTTAGTGCTTTGAGGTCTATGATACAAGAAATCGATAAGTTATTTCTTCACTTTTATTTCGCTTCTGTTACCTTTTTCAATTTAATTCACACATTTTATTGACCTCTTTCAAACTATTCAAAGGCAATTGCCAATATTTAATTTTTTTAAGTAATATTTTCTTACGAATACCCTATATTTATTGGTCTCATAAGTGCGTTAAAGAGTGAAAATACCATTTTTGGGTGACCGGACTGAGACTGATCTTCTTAAAATGTTTGCATTGTGGAATTGATAGTAAAAGCTTTAAATTTGCTGAGTTTCATGAAAATTTTCTTTTTCACTATATGTACTTTGAACGTCAAAAATCTTGAAACGTTGGCTAAAAATTGAGCAGTGTCATAATTATCGCTTCAAAGTTTTGTAAAAACGTGTTGACTTTCGTTTGAATTTTCAAGTTCATGATCTTTCCAAGTTTTGCTTCCGAGTTTCTTTACGTTTTCGCTTTTTTAATTAGTTATGACAGTGTTTTGTTATTGAATAAAAGTTTGTTTTCTTCTTTATTAAAAATAAAAACACAAATTACAAAAGCTGCAATAGAAAGATACAAAAAACTCACATTCAACGGTCAAATTCGTGTTGCTCTTTTTTTTTGCTTTTCTCGTTTTTTTCATTTTGTTTTCATCTTTTAAGTTTTTTAATTCTATTTTGTTTTTTTTTCTCCTTATTTTTAACTCATCTGCCTGTATCTTCGTGTATCTGAGTTTTTAAATTTTTCTGCTGATGACGGTATAATTTTATTAAATGATCGCATGATTCATTTTTCTTAAGTTTTTGTTTTCATAATTTCTACGCTTAATGACGATGTTCAGAGTTTATTGTTTTTTTTTTTGTTCTATTTGCTTTTGTCAATTAAATTTTTTATTTGGTTTTAGTGTTCAACAATGGTTAAGCACTTTGCACCCCATGGCTAAACTTCGTTTTCTAGGATAAAAAAAAATATTTCTTTTAAAAAAAAAAACTGTACCAAATTCAGCAGTATTTATGGTAGAAGACATTTATCATATGAATATTATAATTTTATCAGAAATATTATTTACTATCGCTGTCACCTCTATTAATCTGATCCAATAGACATACAATTAGATGTGCAGAATTTTTGATTGATACAGATTTTTTATTATTTTAGCACAATTTCAACGTATTGCGTTTAATTTTATTATAATATAAAATAGTTTTCAATAAAAAAAAAAACATTTTTTAGCAAAGTATAATCAAAGTGACAAAACCCAAATGACTTACAACATCACCGTTTGCATATGAACTCACAAGTGAAGTGCACTTAACCTCATCAATATCATTAAGTTGTTACTCACCTGAAAATACAAAAATGAGAAAAAATTTTATAAAAATTTGGCAAACAAAAAATAAATTTTAAAAAACGTAAATAATGTTGACAGGGAAAAACCATTTACATAAATTTGTTGTTATTAGCCAGTGGCCACACCCCACTAAATTTTTCTAGCTATGCGAATTAGTCATCAGTTGAGAGACGACCAAATAGCAAATGTACGTACTTAAAAAATATTCACATAAATTAAACTAATTGCGAATTATATTGCATTGTGAAGCGAGCACTAAGTGGAAGGGTAGATTGTAGATTGCATACAGCAGACAGGAGTAAGGGTATTTAGAATGCTACGTGCATTGACTACTGATGTGAATTAGTCACACAAATTGGTATTCTGTTTGTAATGACAACAAAAAAAAATTAAAATTAAATAAATGCAGTTAGCTATTTCAACCATTCATGATTGGCATCATTTATTTTATTAAAAAGAACGCAATAAATACCCCAAGTTAGTCACGAGTTATTTATGGACAAATGATCACAATTTTTTTTTTTTTTTTTTTTTTATTACCTGTAATTAAAACTTCTCCCACCACGTCACACACTTGGAGATTGTGGCCATAAATGCAAAAAAAAAATAAAAGTGCTAGGGATTTAAAATTGACCTAAGGCGATTGTCAGATAATACATTGGGCTTAGTGACACAGTGCGCTAAGAGTTGAACTGCGAACGCCGAAAATGTGCTGTTAAAGGTTTTATATTCTATATGTGAATTATGCTGATTTTGTGAAAATTAATTTTTTATATATATTGTATTATGTAAGAAAGTATGGTTAACTTAAATGCAAAGTTCCGGCAACAGCTTTTCACTACTTTTTTTTATGAACATTTTTCCATTGCAACAATAAAAATATTTTTTTTTTTCATCACATTTTGAAAATCCTTTCTCTGTGTTTACACACCAATTTCTTCTTGTTTTTGGGCAAGAAGAGAATACGAAAGATAGGATTTACAAAATTTGGTCGCAAATGCAAATCAAAAAGCACAAAAGAGAATATACAAGAATTTCTTTCACAAAATTTCCTTGTGTAAACGCTGAGTTTACAATAATTATATCAATTGTAAAAGCTTATAGTGTGAAGGGAGGTGCTTTAATTCAGAAGAGAGTTTCCTTTAAGGGAGGAGAGCAAGTAAGGTGTATTTTCGTCATTACATTCTCATTGGGATTAGAGATACAAGTTCGAATGCTTTTCAAAAGCAGAACAGATAAGCCTTCGAAAAGGTTTTTCTTTAATAACTCGTAAGCTATAAAAGATGTCGCACAAACCTTAGCATTTTTCAAATAAACCCATTTTAAAGACAATGTTTCAACCACCTTGGTATGGGACGTAGCTGATTTTTTCATATTCACATATTTTTGTCGTTTTAACCTTAAAAATATCTGTACCGAATTTCAAGAGTCTAGCACTTTTAATACTACTTATGGCCACCAAACTTATCCACTGTGCATCAGGATATTCTCTGTTCTTGTCTAAATTGAAAATATGCAGTTTTGAGGTACATTTGCAGTTATCTCACTGTTCAACTTCTAAACAATTCTTTTGTGCTAAACGGTGTAGGGAAATGTTCCCGCAGTAACTTTTTTCACTTTTTTATTTCTTTAAATAATAGTAAGAGTTTTTTTTAAATGTATAGCTAAAATATGAAATCGTTTACATTTTACAACATTTTTTAAATTCAAAGAAAAAGATTTTCATGAAAAAATTCGTCTTCAAGTAGAGTTTCTCACACCTTTGATACGAAAAATTTTTTAATATTTTACATAAATTTTTATTTTCTACAAATTAATTGTAAGAACAAATAAAGCACATTCCAATCATAGTTATATTTACCAATAACATACATATAAGTTAAATGTTTACTTACGTTTTAACTATACAAAGTCAAACGTCGCAATTCGATTGCTAAATTTATAGGTAACTTAACATAGAAACAAGTTTTGATAGCATAGCGCCATAACATTTTAATCTTCAAATCTTAGCCAATAACGATAAATAACACAATATTTTAGCTAAATACTTTTTGAATATGTATTTATTTTTTTACGCACGACTTATATAGAATTATAAGTTTATCTTTGAAAAATTTCTAAGCAAAAGTAACTGCTTTTATTTTTATTTATTTTATTTATTTATTTAATATTTTAAAATATAAATTTTTAAACCTTAGAGGCTATGACTAGCAAATTACTAACATATTGAAAGTTTAATTCTCTTGTGCAAATAGGAATAATAAGTTTATATAATTGATTTTTTTTCTAAATTTAATATATACAAAAAAAGGTTCATCAAAATATATCTATGCTGAAAATTTATTAAACTCAATGGTAACAATATACTCAATTAAAACTTATGATATTTTTGATAAGCCTGATCAGCCTACGAAAAATTTATTATAACAAAGTATTGTGTTATGTAGTCCCTTCGTTGTTATTATTGTATTATCTTTCATTCAAAAAATGCCGCTTATTTTTATTTTCTTTATAGAATAAAGAAAAATTCTTGATATTATCTTAACATTCCGTATGCAGAACAACTTTTTTCGATTTCTATAATGCACTTGTTTCTTGTTGCCGCCCCTATGTTACTTTTTGTGTTATATGATGTTTCTCGGTGTTTTTTCCCTTTTACTTTACTGTTTTTATTTTATTTTCCAATTACATTTGCATATTTTTCTCATATTTTGTATAAATTTTTATTGATTTTTCCGATTCGGAATTTTTCTTTTTTTCTTCAGAACGTGCGTTCTTTCATTTTTGTTCGCGTTTCGTCTCGCTTACAAATGCAATTTATATACCCAATCAATTTCCTTTATACTCCTTAGATAGTCGTGAGTTATTTTTGTGGGTGCTGTGTATGTTAGTCTTTGCTGTGGCATCAAAAAATAGAGGGTGTTCAAGTAAAATAGTGTCCTAAACTCCACAGAGAATCTAGTGAAATAAGTTACTGTGGTGGCTAAACAAAATGGTATTTAAAAAATACATACCTTTTGAAATACTTTTCTTCGCTGACAGGTGTATAATTGAATGAAGCGGATAAATTCATATAATATTGTGTGGTATATGTTGTGCAATCTACCTTTCAGAATTATGTCTGAAAACTAAAAACACTCCAGACTATAGCTATTTGTAAATGAAAACTGAACGATGCCGACTTTGTGGGAAGTTTGAGAGTATTATATGTGAACATGAATTTGACCGGTGCTTGAAGAACATGCGAAACAGAGGTCTGGATTATAATTACCGGACCATCTAGCTGAATAAAGTAATTCACCGCGAAAAGGCAAATTCTGTTGGCGTTCCAGTAAAGTTTTGCAATTAGTCTTAAATTGATATACCAAACACCCTGTTTACTGTTCGAAATAATTTAATTTTTTCCTTTGCCTTTGCGGCTCCAACAATTTAAATTGAATTTTCGTATCTGTAACGCACGACCAAAATTCAAAACTGAACGACATCCATCCACCATTCACATTCATTCAGATAAGCTATGAATTGGTAGTGAATCAGTGAGATTTGTTATGCTGGTTGGCTGGTTGGACCTGCGCCTCTCTAATGTAAACAAAGGCAAAACATTACTTTTTCATCATGTGTTTGAGATGTTTCTCGTAGCTCCCATTGAAGTTTTATTTTTGTTTTTAATGGAATTTTTCAATTTTCCTTGTATTTGTGCGGAAGTTGCATTTACGTATTTTTTTTCTCGTTTCTTTTTCACTCATTTGGGTTTGGCCCCCAACACCACGTGATATTATCCAGCAAGAGCAACGGTGTCGTCAATATTTGTTTGTTGATATCATCAAATGAAGATATGGTTCAGTGCACTCTGTCGAGAGATAAAAGATGTGGCACAACAGCCGCAGTCAGTCGTATTCACACAGGTGTGCACTCAATGGAAATTATACGATTTTACCAGTTGATGACGTTTTAAGTAAGACACACGACAGCGCTGCATATGTAATTTTTGTAATATTGTAGTGGTATCATATAATAACAAAACTACAAATTATGTTAATATTGTAGGTGTGGTATCATATAATATTATGGCAAAAGAACCGACAACTGCTTCAACGTTTTATAACATAAAAATATTTCAACACTTTCCCTCCGACAAATTATTTTTTTTTTTTTTGCAAATTCTATTTCTTTCGCGTAAAGCTTTTCATTTCGGGTTGGTAGATAAATTAACGATTAATATGTAGGTATTACATGTTAAGGATAGTTAGTGTACAAAGACATTCTCCCAAGTCGTAATACTTATGGACCAACATTTTTCTTTTGTTCAGGCTGTTTGAAACTAAAACTTATCTCTGTTCGAAGAACTACATAAAGGTTTTTTCTTAAGTAATTATACTTTCATTTATTTGCTAGGCGCCACAATAATATCCTTTGTTTCTCTTTAATAGTTGCTTAATATCTGGTCAGTGTAAGTGGAACGAAATATGTAGCTTTTACAATTATAAGGAAAAAATAAAACAAAAATTTTAAGTCATGAAAAATAATTTCAAGTTTCTATACCTACAATGTTTTCTCGATCATAGAGATTGATTACATAAATTTGTTTTAGGTATTAATTAGCATTTATTAACATTTTTTAAAGTATTGATAGCGTTATGTTTTACAACAGAGAACTTATTGAATTAGGTCAGATTTCCATGGAGACTTTTTTCCTAAGTAATATAGTTAATAATAATATAAACAAACATATCTGGTCACCAGAATTCTATTTTATTTTTTACAACAATTGTATCTGACAAGATTTGAAGCTTTTGTACAGGTAATTTTACTATATTTTCGAAGATATTATCAATACAAATGACAAAATAATGCAAACCTTTTTTTTTCAAGTCTTCAAAAAAATCACATTCCATAATGCAGACAATGGCTAAATATCGACCAACAAATCGCTTAAAACTCATAAAAAGGAACTCAAAAAATTCATTTTTACGAAGTCACGAAATTCGCATGCAACGAATAACTTTTGCTGCAAATGAAATGCAAATCTTCAAAATGTAATTTCAAGTACTTAACTGTAATTTCGATTCTTTTTTGTGTGCTTACGGCAGCGACAATGCCAACATTTACGAAAAAGGCGCTAGGAACATGCGATGTTGTACAGATCAAAGTGCTCAAAGTTGAAGTTCGAAATGAGAAAACAAAAAAGTAAAGTTCAAAGAACAAACAACAAACAACAAAGTCGAAAAACTAAATGAAAGTGCAAAAGCACTAAAATGAGAAAACGCGAACATTCAATTTCAATTTAATACAACGATGATATTATGACAAAAGCAGCAACAACAGCAGCAGCACCACCAATAGGATGACTTGTGTTAACAACAAAATTACAACAAATGACGATGACGACGATGCAATAAAAAATTTGTAAAATAAAAATGAAAAGAAACATAAGAGATAGAAAAAAAAACACAACAATAAAATGACGAGAAAAAAGTCAACAATAAAACTTGAGAAAGCAGTGAATCTCGAAAAAGTGTGAGAAAAGTGGGGGCGTTTTTTTGGGGCGGGCTGACTGCAGCGGTATCGTATGTAGTGTGAAAACATTCGGGCGCTTTTCAGTTTAAGATTCAATGGCAAATAAAAGTGACAGCAACTGAAAAATAAATTTTTGTTGTTGTTGTTTAAGTTAAAAGCCTTAGAACAATAGCAACAATCGCAGTGACTCAGACATGTACATTTGCGATAGACCCAGTTGGAAAAGCAGTGTTTAGTTATACTTATGACATCAAACATTACCTACGCTACTATTTCTATTTATTGTTTCTAATTTATTTGGATGTTTGGTTCGCACATTTTCACATTGGCTCATTTAATTAGATGTAAGTCGAGCTTCGGCTCTTTTAATCAGGGCTTCTCTGGTAATAAGCGACATAAAAAATTTTAAAATTGATTTTTAATATGTGTTTTAACTTGGAAGATTTCATTTTAAGTATTCAATTTAACTCTCACCTCATTCTTATTTTTTAGATTTTTCCTATTGGTTTCAAGTTTTACAGTAGCAACAAAAAGCTGACTATTTGGCTTAACAAACTTTATACAACAAAAAGATTGCAAGTCTTGAAACAAAACATCGACTCAATTTTAATGAAAGGTTTTTGAACAAAGTAAAAAATTCAGACTGTGCAAACTTTTAAAAATTAAAACAATTGGCAATTTAAAAGCAATGACTGCCTGGTAGCGTAGCAAAATAGCTAAAAAGGATAACAGCAGCAGCAGGATAAAAATAAAATACAACAACAGCAGAGTACAAACATACAACATACATATGTATGTATGTATGGCATACATGAGGACAGACAGCACTGACAATGGCATCAAATAAAATTAAAAAACACATATGGACAAATGCACACATACTACGCTAAATGCACTCAAAGGATTTTGGCACTACAAACAACGACTGGCCGACCAACACAAAACAATGACTGAGAGCTTTTGAGATGGGAAATGCTGAACTTTGTCGAACAAAACAAAAGTAGGATAATGAAAAAAAAAACAGATTTGAACTAAAAACTTTTCTAAATTCTATAGAGGAAATAAAGCCAAAAACAATGATACACACACTGTGGATACAAAATCGAATAAAAGTCCAATGACTTTCATTTTTTCTTTTTATTTCTTCCAAGTAAAATATATTTGGCTCATATAAACTTGATTACTTTTATCAAATTAACATTTGTTTCTTAAATACAATCAAATCAGTAGCTTGAGTGCTCGTCAAATTTAGCAACAAGAAAACAGCGAAACTAGGGACATTTTGGTAGAGACTTCCAATACAAAGCTGCTCACAAAAAGTTATCTGTTAAATCAAACTAACTTGAGCGGATGGATGACATTTAATTCATCAAGTGACAAATGAATGCTAACTAAACACTAATAAATTATTTTAATTATATTTTTTAATATATATATATGGTATGTATATAAATAATATGACGAAACTCATCAAACAAATTTTTAGGAGTAATTTTTTTACTTTCAAAAGTTGAAAGGTAATAAATATTTCTCTTAAAAATATTTGGCTCCAAATGAATAGTTTTATTTGACTAAATCGTGGAGCATACTCTTAGTTTTCTAGTAATAAATATTCCATTCAATATTTCGGCATGATAACAAATAACTTTGTTCAAAACAATCTTAAAAAATGGAAATAAAAAATGTATTGCATTGATAAACCATTTCATAAAAAATAAAAGGTATATTTTTCTAAATTTTACTCATAAATAACAAAGTGCAATCCTAGCTTGTTAGAAATTAATCAATCAATTTTTTTTAATAAATCTATCAGTATTTTGTTAAACTTTGTCAAAGCTTAAGCTAATAGCTTCAAGTAAAACTTCAGATTGTTCATTTAACGTAAAAGTAGCAAAGGATTTTCTCATAAAACTCAACATCAATTCAATCGGTAAAATCTGATATCTACTCCTTTTACCTCTTATGATACAAGTATTTTTATCATTATGAAGTCAACTGCAAAAAAAAAAAAAACAAAAATGTTCTCTTGTTTCTTCATGTTGTTGTTTCTATAAATTGTTATTTATTGTTGTTGCCTGGTATATCGTTTTATCTGGTTGTGAGCTGCTCGAACACGCAAACTTTAATGCCTTTCCGATATACAATGCTATGCCAATATATGGATGAAGCTATGATGGAAAATTTATTATTTTTTGTTATATGAATAGTAGTAGCAGTAGGGGAAAACAATGGGAACAAAGTTTTGAATGCGTTAAAGGATTATCGATTTATATGCCAGCTATATTTATAACGCTGGTGGTATGAAATGTTGACATGCTGCTGCTACTGCTGCTTCTCTATAGTGGTCATGTGATATAAAAACGAAAGACAGTTAAAAAGTTTTAGGATCTCTTCTGTGAGTTGTGGAGCATTGCAACGCAGTTAAGGTATGAATGTACACAATAACTTTTAAAAGCACTTTGAATGGTTTATTGAAAGATTATATGGCATGTCGTAAAAGTTTCTTGCAAATAATAACTACACTATCGATTTCTTAAGTAAAATCACAAAAATTTTGTAAGTTAATGTTAAAGTGTTAGAGCATACTTGAGGTAGCTTTAAAATTTTCTAATTTCGATTTTAATACAAATTAAAAAATAAAACAAAAATTGAAGACCCCATAGCACTCCCTCAGCGAAAATTAATGTCAAATGTTAAACAGAGAATCTTAACATTAAGCTATAAAGACTCAAGAGAGCTATGAGACGATAACTATTGCTTTATTTTTTGTTATTCATGCGTGGCTGTTTGCGTGACATCTGAATAAATAAAATCTATCCCAGCACATGTGAACCAAGGGTGAAGTGCAAAGATAAGAAAATTCGCAGAAATATTGACACGTTAATACACACATGGCTGCGTTTGTTGGAAAAAAAAGAAAAAAGTAAAATCTCAAGGATAAAAATCAAAAGCATCTAAATCAACACATATGGGAAATCTTAATACAACATCCTGAGTAATCATCATTTGATGTATGATGTTAAAATGTTTCCAAGAGCCTCAGCAGGATATACGTGAAAACAGTTTAGTAGTGTTCATCGAATGATGAATTAACGTTGATTACAGTTGCTGCAGATACAAAATTTTATTTGCTAACTCTTCTGTAACAGCTTCAAGGATACTTGACACTTAGTTTATGCAGCAAAAAGTAAAAGAGCGCACAAAATTCACGCGCATTTTTAAAATTCTTGTTTTTGCTTTACAAAAGCATACGTAGCTAGAGATTTTAAGGAATTTCTCAAGTTTAATCCCTGAAGCGACCGTGATTTGTGCGTTTTTTATTCCACAGGTGAGCAACATTTTTTTTAACATAAAATGTTTTTTTTTTTTGGCATGTGGCAAAAATATATTTATTTATAACTAGCAATAAAACCGTTGTTTATTAGCAATGTCGAGATGCACTGTAAATATATAATGTTGAGATGCTTAGATATAATGTTGATGAATAATGTTGATGAAAATATTGAGAAACAATAAAAATAGATTATGCTGAAAATCAATGCCGAAAAAAATGTTCAAAAACAATGTACGAAAATCCTTTTTTTAACTTTATTTTTAGTTGAAATTCTTAAAAAAAGTTAGGGCCCCTTTAAACTTAGGGCACTTGCCCTAAAGAAACTACCCAAAGAAAAGCAACTTTTTAAATGTAAATGTTTACTTACCATTCGAGTTAGCGGCGACTTCTTTGGCCGCAGCTGCTGCTGCTGCTGGATTACAATGTAAAATATCGGACAAGGACAACGATGAGGCGATCAGCTGACGTTTTTCTTCGAAATTCAAATAATCCATGGAATTGCTCCGCTGTGGTGTAACGGTAATTGTAACAGATTTCTGCATTTTGGCAACAACACAAAGTTGCTGCTGCTGATCCAAATCGGAGGCATCTGTATCACCATAATCTTTGGCACTGCCAGTCACACCACCACCGCTGCCAGCAAATGGAACAACCAAATTGTTGGTCATTGTTGTTCCTGGCGGTAAATCTGACTGTGTCTGATAGTGATTAATAAATTGAAAAGGAGGCTTATGACTCGACCCGCCGCCGCCACCGATGGCAACTGCTGACGAATATGAGGGCGGTGAATTCACGGGTGATGTTGCTCTTCCTGCTGTTGCCAATTGATAGCAATTCTCATTGTTAATAGCAGCGACTAATGTTGCAAGATTATTACGGCTATTGGTGATGATATGTGGCGAATGTTGTTGGTGATGTTGTTGCTGTTGTTGTTGGAATTTATGTTGTTGCGTCAATTGTTGCAGCAACTGTTGCTGTTGCTGCTGATATTGCAATGGTGGAGGTGCAAGATTTGCTGATTGTTGGTGCTGATGGTGGTGTGAATGTTGCAACTGTGGCGATTGTGGCTGGAAATTGGATTGACTGTTCAACTTGTTGCTACGCATCGACATTGCTCCGGAGGAAGGGAGAAGCTGGAACTGGGGGTAAAAGTTTCAAAGTGCTTTAACACCAAAAACGATGGTTTCGGTAATTAGATCGTGTTACAGCTGGGGGCGAACATTTTTTTTTTCTACGCGTTTTCACTTGATATTTTAATTAATTGTTAACACATTTTTCTTTAACGCTTTTGTGTAACACGCAAAAACCGCACGCAACACGCAGCGCATAGCGTTAATCCATAGTCACGTGACATCAAATTCTATTGAAAAGGTCCGCGGCGGTTTGATGAGTTGCAATCACGAATTAACAACGCAATGAAGCGTAACGTAGCTGGTATTAACTTAATTTTGTTGTAATTGTTAGAAATTACTTTAAGTGTTGTATTTGTTGGCGTGATAAAATAACATAACACTAAACGGTTACAGTATTGACAATTTGTCACATTTATTCACAACTAAACACCTGTGTTGATTTTATTTATATTTCAATGTTGGCACAATGTTTTATTTTTTGCAGTAACTGTAAAAAATTAAATTAATTAGGTTGGGTGAAAAACCTATAAAATCACGTCGGCTTGAAGCTTTACATGGGTCAACATTCACCATCCAAAATAATACCATTTTTTACAAAATGGAAAAACTTACTTACTACAAAGATGATAACTTACAGACTATTGATTAATACAATTAACCAAAAAAAAAAAGGAGAATTTTCTAAGCAACATTTTTTTACAATTTTTTTTTTTTCTAAATTCGTTTTTGGTAAAAGTATAATCAAAATGGATCTTATAATGCTTTCGATTGTAATTTCGATCGATATTTTGGAGAAGTGCAAGTCCATCTCGAATCTGTTGTTGAATTTACTATTTTTACAGTACGTTTTCAAATTTTGTAATAACTGCTGCGTCAATTAAACTAGTAAAATTTTAAAATTTACCCAAAAATATTGGTCAAATTGACGTAAGTAGCACTTTACAAGAAAATTTAAAAAGAATCACTTACTTTAATAATAAATTTTAATTAAAATATTATTTATATTTCACATAAATTTTATTTTTATCAGAGAAATAAACTTAAGCACAATTTTAGTTTTCTCTTTTTTTAATTGAAATCTTTCGCATCATTTATTATTACAATTAAAATTTACGCCAACCAATAAATTTTGACAAGCTGCTTCAACTTTGCTCCCCTTTGTTTGACTTCCCCTGCTACTTTTATGATGCATTTTTTTATAGATTGCGTTTTTTAAGTCTTACGCCTCATTGAAAACAAAAGCAGTCCAATTCCAGAGTCGCAATTGTTCTTTGCATTTAACGTCTGTTGTTGCTACTGTCGGTCTGCTGTCTGCTGCACTGCCTTGCGTTTTGTTTCTTCAACTTGTCGAGTAAAATTTTGTGCGCTTTCAAGTGTCTATCTAAATGTCGTTGTTTCATGAAGCAGCAATGCGTTTTCTTTCCTTCCATTGCACTTTAGACTCACTCCACCGACTCGATTCAACTCAACACAACTGTCTGTCAAGTGGTTGGGTTTTTTATGTTTTTCTTTCCTTCGGTTTTGTACTTTTTTTGCTTGCAAATTGATGTTGATATGTCTTTGTGCTTAATGTTGCAGGGAGGGCAAAGCTGTTGCTTCAAGGGGGAAAGCAAAAAAAAATCATTTGCAGTTAATTTCGAATATAATTGAAATCATTTTGTCTGATGACACTTGAGCCATGTGCGTGTCAATGAGTAGAATTCTTAAGGAGTTTCAATTTCCTTTTTTTAATTACAAAAAAAAAATAGAAAATTGTTGCATACATGAAGGCGTTTTGTTGATTTAATTTTCAAATCAATTTATTGTTTATAGCAAAATTGTTGCTTAAGGTTTATTGTATGAAAGCTTTTTCATACCAAATTTTTCTAATACTAAGGGCTTTGTTCAGTGATGTCAAAAAGTTTCTTTCTATTATACGAATTTGAGTAATAAACATTTTCCAAAAAAAAAGAAAACACCCTAATAAAAAGTGGCAGCAAAGTTTTGCATAGCAGAAATACCATTGCAAGTTTGTTGCTAAAATTTAAATTGAAATTTCTGATGAATTTTGTTTCGAATTTTTTGAAGTTATTTTTGTGAAGGGAAAATTTCAACTAAAAGTGTGTACATAGTTCGAATGTGTTGGCATCGATTTATTTTTGGCAACCATAGTAGAGGTAAAAATTTTGTTTGCTTCCAAAACTTCCTTGTGAAGGTTTTCAGAAACAATTGAACTTTAAACATTAGCCAAATAAATATTTATTTGCGACAAAAATGTTTTTGGAATTTTTAACTCGCAATACCCACTTTTGTTTTTGTGAATACTATACCACCTGCTCAGCAGCCAAATTTTAGAAGAAAATTGAAAGAGTATGCTCTAATCAATAACATTTTTTCCTGAAATTTTTGTAGATCAAAATAAGCCTTACTCTCTAATGAAATTTTGAACTCATATCAATGCTCTCGTACAACTGCGGAATACATTTGGGATTCTTAAGATTTTTCGAATATTTTTCAATAGTATATCGACTATTCTTCAAAAATATACCAAAAACAAAATCATCCTTAGATTACCTCAGCTAATCAAGTCTTGATTTCTTGAGAAATATCAATTTAAAAAATAAGATCACTTTTCCCATCAGAAAACATAAAAAAATCGAAAAAAAGTATAAAAATTGTATTGGTATGAAAAATGGCCTAAAATTTTGGCCAATAATAGTAGTTAATATTTTTAGTTTATTTTTTATATTGATTTGTTGAAGATTCAATCAGAAAATGAACTCAATAGTTATAAGGAATAATCGCGAAGAAGTTATGATCTAATGCCCATAATCTGTCAGCAACATTTTCGTTCCATGAAATTTATATTTACCGGAATATTTTTTCTTTGAATTAAGCAAGTCTAGCTAGTTTAGATATAAATGAAGTTATATTTGTAAGACTAATGGAATTTATTTTCTTTGAGTTTGAGTAAATGAGCGTTATTCACGTTTAGTAATAAAAATAACATTTTCAGGCAATCAAGAGACCAAAACTGTCAAACCAGAGCTTATGTATCTGAAATTATTGACAGTGTTCATAGTCGGTGTATGTAAACACAAACCACATGCGTTTATAGTAAGATAACAATTGCCTGCTGGCTAGTCGCCTAAAAGAAAATTTTACTATAATATATTGCCAGTCATGTGAAATGTATCCTGCGAGTAGCTTTCGAATGTCTCTAGGTAGATAATTAGGGAAGTTTATTTATATACTAACATATGGGTATATAAAAATGTTGACACGCAGAGCATGAATTCTAATTGGACTCAGGCAAGGACATTTTGGCAATGGAAAAACAAACAAAATTATCTTATTTTATATAAATTTTTTTTTAATTTATACATATTAAGTATACCTATGGAATGTTTTACTTTTTTGCGGACAAAACAAAATTCACCACATGTTATATTGTATATTTAAGTATTGTTGCCTTCCTATGTATGTACAATATATGTGTATTGATATGGGAGTTTGCATATGTTAGATTGACTTCCCAACAGGAAATGTGATTCAAGTGGGAGCATGAACTGAGCACACGGTTATCATACAAAAAGTGAATACGAATACCTATGTATGTGCCAGTTAATAAAGTTCGAAACTTTTGTGTAATTTTTCATACGTCATATAAGAATTTTTGTCTCAAAATTGTTAATTTTTTAACAAAAAGAATAAAATACTTTGACGAGCTCAAAAATAAATTTTAGAAATAATGGACAGTCTAATGTATACAAACTATCTGCATTTAATGCATATTAAGAGAATTTTGGCTCGCTACACATTTTTTGTATTTTAATGCTTTTATGTGGTTAAAAGTAGTTAAATTTAATTAAAACAGAAAAGTCTTAGAAATTACAATAACCAGAGAAAGCAAACTTTGGCAATATTAATTAAAATAAAGTTCATACCACAATTTGATAGCACATTTAATGATCTCAATAAAAATATATTTTTGTTGAAGCAACTAAAGCAAAAAATTATAATTGACGTGTATTTCTATTGCTCCTATTACTTTGGAAAAACTTAACATTAAAAATTAATACTGTGTGTCTACTCAAAAAGAAAAAAAAAATAAAGAAGTTCTTCGACTTTTAACTTTATCAAAGTCTCGTTTTTATAATCTTATCAGTCTCTATCAGAGCGTGGAAGCCACAAAATAATTACAAAAAACAGTGATCAAATAATGTGTATTTAGGGTGCAAAAAACCTTTTCAAGTTCGTTACACCAATAAATAGCCCAGTTAATTTTATATGACAGGCTTTCCTCAACAAAGTAAAAGACCAAAGAAAATAAATCTAAAAAATAAAAAAACAGGAAAACAATCTGCTGCTTACAGCACAAGGATAACGCAACAAATAAAAATATGGGTAGAAAAGAAAAGAAACATTGCAAAACAAAACAGGAAAATTCCTTTAAAAGAAAAAAAAAAGATTTCTATTAAATAAAATTTTATATAAAATACTTTGGTGAACATCGTAAGATGGCGGTTGCAGATATTGCGATGAGCAGAGGTCAAAAACATCAATGTTTGATGTTATTGTTACTGCTGCGACAGATGCTGAATGTTGCTTAGACTTTCAACAATGCTCGCCTTAGGGACGCAGTAAAAGTAAGCTGAGAACAAGAATATATAATAAGGAGAAAAAAACGTATGCTTCAAAAGAAATTCTATACACCTACAAACTTTTTCAACATAAAAGTTTGTATAAATATTGTTTTCGCCATCTTTTGTTTTGCAAATTTTATTTTCATAAAAAAGAATATGTTCAAAGTTTTGTTGCAAGAAAAATTTGTTCAAAATATTAATAGACTTCAAATAGCGCTGAGAATATGTACTAAAATAACAGAGATTGGTTTAACTTTAGAATTAGTAATTTTTCCGAATACAATTTATTGTAGTAAGTTAAATATTTTTCTAAAAATCATGGTACATTCAGTAAACTTTCAGTGCCTTCTTTGCGAGTAATTCAAAATTATAGCAAATAACACTGGAAGCCGTAAGTAAAAAACTCAAAAGCACACACATATTCCTAGATATTTTCGCGCGTATTCAAAAATAGAAAAAAATTAAATTGTGTCACACATGTCACACGACACATTAATGACCTGTAACAATGTGACACTTCTCTGTCAAAATGAGAGCAAAATCTCGCAAGCAAAAATTAAAAAAAAAATCGTTACGATGTCTGCAGATGAAATAAAAACAAAATAAAAAAAAGAACTCAACAAAACCCGGAAGACCGGGAAAGACCAAGGAAGTAAATGAATAAGAAAATAAATAGTACGAGACAACATAAAGCAACAGCAGCAAATAAAAAGTCAGCAACAGCAAACACCCAAAGACTTGGAAAAAAACGAGCAGAATGACAGAAATAGGCCTACAACTGTCTGAATTTGAAAATACAAAAAAAAAAAGAAAGCTTTCAAGAAAACAATTTACGATGTACCATTTTCCCTTCAACAGTAAACTTAAAGAAGAAAAATAAAATCAATTTGAAAAGAAAAAACTCTGCTGTAGGCGCCACTACACAAGACAAAAGTTGCTGTTGATGACGATGTTACTCTGATGGCTATGTTGCCCTCTAATGACGATGATGTAGCTTTTGATGTGACAAGGATGTTGCTGCTATTGTTATTGCAGACTGGCTGGCTGTTCGCTGTAACGCTGTAGGCTGCTGTTCTTGTTGTGAGTTCAGCTGCCTCGGGAGCAACAACATATTGCTGGCCTACATTGAACATTTGGTGCTTTAAACAGTCGCCGAAATAAGTGTACTCGTATGTAGTGTTACTCGATATTTTTATATGCAACTGACTACTTACACATTGTGTAACCATAAAAAGCTGTTTCTATCGTTTCTCATGAAACAGCATTTAAGGCAGTTTACAGATTGCACGCAAACTTCTAATTTTATTATCTACAATATTACGACTTCAAAAACACCCTAATGTGATAAAGTCGATTGGAACAGGTCGAAATTATACTTTTGACTTGACCAAAGTTTATGGCATCAAACGATGGAAGCATGTTCATGAGCGCCTCCAAAACCTCAGCCGAAGGATCGAATTTACGAAAATAATTTTTAAACATGGGCTAGTACAAATTTTTTTTTAAAACTATGCACCTTAGGAGACTTTGTATATTTCGGTTTTTCGGCTCTTTTTTAAAAAAACATGTTTCTAATTACATTACAGGTGTCAGAAGATTTTTTTCGTTAGTTGTTTTAGGGTTTTTATCAATTGAAAAATTACTCAGTAACCAAGACGGAAAAATATCCCAAATATAGAAAAAATCAAAACCAAAAACCCTAGTCATATTCTACACACAATTGCGGTGGATGAAGCGGAACTCGGAAAACTAAGAAAGAAATTGGGCTCTATTTTCACGGAAGTTTATATGATGGTGGAAATTTGATAACCTCCTGAGTTAAACCCCATTTGTGCCCTTTTGAATTGTTGCATTTCCTATTGCTGTAGGCTGCCCGCTTTGACAACATTACCTCAATAACTTAACAACAGTAACCTAAAAAAGTCAGTACACGCGTAAAACAACATTTTCCTGGTGTTTATTTTTAGCTCATTAAATTTGTACGATTTTTATTAGTAGCGCATCTGCAAAAACTCAGCAGTGGTAGCAGCATAATGCAAAAAAATCAGCAACATCAGCAACATAAAAGCGTAATTCACAATATGTAAGCAACGAACATAATTTGTGCGAATGCGACAGCAATAGCACAAGGTGGGTGCTCATTCTAATGTTGATTTTCACTATAAACAGCAGCAGCCACATAAAAACAGAAAAACAACCGAAGAAGCCACAGCAACATTGACAAAAAAAAAAAAACATCCAACGCGCCATTTGGTTCAGTGAACTTTTTCACTTCAGTAGGTTTTGTTGTAACTTATATTGTACCTACAATATTTTGCCGGCTTTATTTTTACTTTACATATTGTTTTTGTTGTTTGATTTTTTTTATTATTTCACCAGCGCTGGTCATTTGTGAGTCAGTCAACGCGTCTAGCAGTGTTGGACGCTGATTGCTGTTGTTTTTTTTTTTTTTCTAAGCCTAAGCGAAAAGAAAAGCAAAAGGCAGCAGCCGCTACCACCCATTGACCAATATATAATGGCACAAAAAAGTAGCAGCAACAAAAACAATAACAACAGCAAAATACAAAAGATACAAAAATAAAACTGTAACAAGTTAAGTCGTCAGTCAGTCAGTCAGTCAGTCAGTGCGAAGAAGGTACATGATGTTGGAATTGTGACAGTAGAGCACCAACAACAACCGTTAATATGATTGGGTTAACATTAATTTAATAAAAAAAAACTTAGATTTTATTTTGTGGCTAATGATAGATGCGTAAAGCTTGACAACAGTTGGTTGGTCTTTGTATTTTAAGTCTTTTCTTGAAATTGAAATCACATGATCTTAAAAGAAGTGAATTCAATCCGGAAATGTGTTGGTGTTGTTGAAAAGCAACTTCCCCAAACTATATTTCGGCCGAGCAATGGCTTTTGAATTGATCAGAGATCCTTACATTCTTTAAAATCGACTCTTTGTCTTGCTTGAATTGGAGCTCAAAGTATAGAAGGACACCAAAGTGACCACTGAACAAAAAGTAACAACAATTTCACTTTCATTGAGTTTTCAAATTTTTTAAAAACAAAAATCTTGAAACCTAAGCGAAAGTTATGAATTTTTTACTTCACTTCTTATTTTTTTTATATATTGATTTGAGCAAATGCATAATTTGAAAAAACCAAACAAGATACTGAATTTTTTTTATTAGGAAATCTATCAAATTTTAAAAAATTTCCATAGTCACAGAATGCTTACCTATTACACCGGATATGAAATTTTTGGCAATTTTATACCTAAACTTTCTACGCAAATTGAAAGAATTGGGTTAAGAAAAACACAAAATTATTAAAATCTTTATTTTTTTAAGAATTTGTCTTCTTCAATTAAAATAAAGTTTAAAATACGTTATAAATGAATAGAAAAAAATCCATTCACCATTTCCGATTTCCGAGGCAAAAAGTTAATTAACTGTGCTAATTGGTTAAATTGGCTGTGAAGAAATCTTTCAATTCTTTAGCATTTCACTTTTTATCTTATTTTCAATGCAAAAATAATGATGTTAAATTTATTAAAATCAATTCAGTTGCTTGGAGCAAACAAAACAAATATCATCTAACTTGTTATGTTTAGCGTAAACGTTGGCTTACACAGTATAAAATGAAAGTTTTTTTCAGACTGATTTAAATTTTGTTTTAACGCTATTTACCACAACGTTTCTAGCAACATCTTTATTATAATACCTCTCAACTCATGGTAGCCTCAACATTCTTTTTTTACAAGTCTAGACGTCGAAAAATTCAGTAAAATTGTTTTTTTTTTCGCTTTGTGTGAAATAGTTGGATCCATCGTATACAGGAGGCTATGCATAATCATTTCATTTATCCCATTCAATCTACTTGATCCTACTCCATTTCTAGAATGTGATTTCTTAATGGTTTATTTTTTTATTTTTTTCGTGTTTGCTGCTCTATTTCAGTCCTGCACATTGGTGTGACATATTTTGGTTTGAACAACCTCATTGTGGATTGACAAGCAATATTGGTTGTTTGTTGTTGGCATTATTCTCCTGCAGTTTGTGTGGACTTTGGAGCATTCACTTTTTATTATTTGCACAGCATAATAGTGAAATGCTAAAAAACTTGCAAATTGATTTATTGGATTCTTATGTCTGGGTGTCGTTTTTTCGTCTTCTGTCAAGTTTCTACGTTTGTACAGTAAACTGTCCGTTTTTTACGAGATTTTTTATTAGAGGAGCTTGGTACATTAGTGTTTTTTTGGTTAAACTAAACTTTGTTGAAGTTAAACAATATGAAAATAATCAGCTTGTGAAAAAATTGTGCAAAGAATTGAAGTAATAAACAAAAAGCTGGATATATCGAGTTCCTCGATTAAAGAAACTTGGGAAATAACGGATAGTCTAATAGTTATATATCCTATGCAAATTTATTTTTTCTATTTTTTTCATGTTATTTATCTGACTTGAAACACCGTTGAATGTTGCCAGTCGCTGTAGGTTTTGTGTTTACAAAAATTGGATTATTTGCGCTTATTTAATGATGATGGTTTATAAAAATAATAAGTTGTTTCAGTACGTTATTATTTTTTGATTGATTTTTTATTTCTTAAAAAACTTATAATTTAGAGGCCGGCAGAGTACTTTCTTAATGATTTGAACAATGGAACTTCACATTTGAAACAACGAATACGTTGGAGAATATTTGCTTTTTGCAGGATATCTACTATATTTAATGAGCATTTTTTTTTGAAACACAAGAGCTAAGATGACACGATCTACATCTGAATAACCTTCCAGCAATGCACAATACCATGCTAATCATATAAAAATAAAAATAAAATTTTTTATTCGCCAAGTCCAAGACTTATTATAGAAATAAATTTGATTTAATTGACAATATTTTTATTATGTACTTTGTGAAGTACAAATGTTACGGTTAAATATGAAACAACATGTCAGATAAATGCGCTCCACGGTCTTGCCGTGGAATTTTCTACTGAAAATTCATAATTTTTATAGTCAGTTTTAGGAAGCATTGTAATTTTATATATTTACTATAATATTATATATTTGTAGAGCTGCCGTGGTTTAACAAAAATATGAGACAGCGATCAACAAAATTTTTGTCTTAATAATTTTTAAAAATATCAAATTTTCATTTAAGAAGTATGAACTATGAAATAAAAAAAAAAATAGCGGTATATAGACTCGAAAATTTTGGTATATTTTATATAAAGAAAAACACAACCTATGTAAAGCTACAAATTGCAGGCCTGTTTATAGATTTTTTTTTCCATCAAATACATTTATAAAAACTTTTTCTTATCTCACATATTGACGAGAAATTGATCACACATTCGATCATTAAGGTTTTTTTTTTCTTTTGAAGATATTTATTTAGCTACAGCCTAATATTGAAAAAGGTTGCAAAATTTATATTTTTAAAATGTTAGTCACTTTAATCTTTAATTTTTCGTCACTTTATTCTTTGCACAAATTCATTTATTAATTTCAAATTATTATTTTACATTTTCCATATTTTAATTTTGCTTTTTTAGTCAAAGGTATTATATAAATTGTACATGGCAATACTGTTTGACTTGAGGGCAGCTGATATTACCAGCTGCACTTTTGTAAATTAATATTTGTACATGAAATTTTATTTTTTTTTATGATGTTTATAAATATTTTTTCCACATTCCTATACATTTTTGCAATACAGAGCGATGTAATTTCTTGTCGTATAAACTATGAATTTTTATTCGAAAAAACAGAGGAATGCGCAATGCGCTCATATTAAAAACTACATGAGCAGCAGCAGCACAGTAGCACTTACAACAACAACAAATAGCATTTTGTAAGCCATGGAAGTTTTTTTTTTTTTTGTTTTGTTGTTGGTGTGTTGCAGTTGACTATTTGTTTTAGTGAATTTTTTTTTTATTTTTGTTTTCAATTAAATGCGCCTGTGTGAGTATTTCAACAATTTGATGCACTTTTTTATTGTTGCGCTGCTCACTCACTTTATTACTCGTTCACTCACTCACTACTCACTAGCTCGCTCGCGCGCGCTTTACAATGGGCCACAAGAAAAACCGGATTTCTTCTCAACAATTTTTCATGTTGTAGTTGTTGGGTGAAAAACAAAATTCTTAGGCGCAAAATTGAATTTCCATAAGAAAACATATTTATTTTGTTTTTTCAGTTATTGAAAACATAACACACTTTTAGAGGAAACATAGAATTTTTACTTTTGACAATCCCCTTTTGATATATATTTTTTTTAAATTAATTGATTTTATTCGTTACCTTTTTGACACACGCACACACACATATGCTAAAATTTAAGGTTTTACGCGTCAGAAATATTTTTACACATAAGTAGATAGATGTGTATTTTTTATTTAAAAATTTTGTGTTTCAAATTTTTTTCGATTTTAATGCCATAAACTGGCATTTTCTGTATTTTGCAAATATTTCACATTTTTTCTTAATAATTTATTTTTTTCCAGACAACAAATAAAAAATTATTAGAAACAAAAGCAGGTAGCAGACGACGGAGAAGAAGAAGACAACAACACGCGTTGAGTTTCCCCTACATAAACACCAACTACACGCAGAGACAAACAAATATGAACTAAAGTTGGAAAAATTATTATGGTTCACGCTGTATCTTAATAAAACAACAACAACAACACAATCGTAGACAGAGGATGCATGTATTTAAGTGTTTTTCTTGTTGTTGCTGTAACATGTCTACGCTGTATAGTATACATATATGTATGTTTATGCAAGTGTTTGCGCTCAAGTGTGTGTGGTTTGTTTGACTTCTCTGAGAGCACATTTTGACAGTTTGTAAGGTATTTTTATATTTTAACTGTCAAATGAAATTTATCTCATGCGATAAGCAACAGTAGCATTGCCAGCACAACTTTAAAATATAATATGTTATTAAAACTTTTGAATAGAGACATGTGCCCAAAACTTTGCATCTGAATAGAAATTAAAATTATTCAAAAAAAAACTGACTGATTTTTTGAGCACAGTACTGAACTAGTTGATGATTTACCATAAATCATTTCGGCATAAGTAGAACCATTGTTACGCTACAATTTTTCAAAACTTAGGAGTAATAATTTTTTATATATTTTTTAAGTCTGTTAATATCATAACTCCACGAAAAATGTTGTTTGGACGTAAAATGTTAGGAATTGCATACGAGTACTAACATTGCGAAAAAAAAATTACAAAAATCACAATATTTATGCAAAAATTGGTATTATTTAAGTTTACTCCAAAGATAAATGCACCCATTATAATAGTTATAAGGACAACTTGATTGTCACAAATTTAACAGGCTCATTTTGCATTCTTACTCGATTTTATATTTATTAAACATAGAAAATGTAAGTTTCTTAAAATTAACTTATTTTATTATGTATTTTGATTTTTATAACTTAAAATTTGAGAGTGGATGCGAAACAATTATATAGCACTTAAGTTCTTTCCCCCCTTTTCCCCCTTTTCCCCCGGATCAATGTCTTTCTGACTTTAGTAAAGTACTTAATTGAAAGTACTTTTCACAATATAAAATTCGAGTTAGGAGACGTTTGAGAGCAAACTCAAAAATGTGCAACAAAGATTAGATTTTAGAGCATTAAAATGCGACCTGGGAAGACAAAATTATTTTTATTAATGAGTTCATTACAATAATATTAAACTCTTCCCAAGAGTCTTGTATTATTCTCAAAGCAATTTTTCACTACAATCACAAACATTAACTCTTTATTGTAAGATTACCTCCCGCTCTAAACTTCTTTCACATCTTCTGTATCAGATATGAAAAAAATAAATAAAAAAATCGATAGCAGACAAAACCAACAACAAAGGATATACATACAAATAGTTAAACAAAAAAGGAATAAATCAAAGGTAAAATAAGGCGCTTTGATGCTGAAGATATACATATTGTATATAGCTCATGCAATCAGCACAAATTTAATTTTCCAGTACTTTTATCGGATTCCGTCCATTCAGTAACTGTCTGTCCGCTGTGGTAGTTGGCGACAGTGAACGTTACTTGACCGCACCATAGCAGACAGTTAGGGGATGACCAAAAGACTAAAAAGCAACAACCCTCATATCTTGCAAACTTTCATGCTTTTGGAGTCGGAGCATCCAAACACCCAAACATAACAACAAAGTTGAGTGTAGATCCAAGATGCTTTTGCTTTGTTGTGATGACATGAAAAATCAACGGAGATGCCATTACGCAAAACGAAGGGTAGGAGGGTAAGAACAACAGTCATCCTTTTAGTGTGGCTGTTGAAAAATGCTGGATACTTTCCTTTCAAATATTTAGAAGAACGAAGGGTGTTGGTTTCTCCACAATTTGACTTGAAGCAGCTTTAAAAATATGTGAAAAATTTTGTATTATTCAGTTGATTTTTATGGCTTTAAGGGGGGCGGGTATATCTTGTTTGGAATGTAGTTTACGGAGTATTTTGTATATAAATAGACATTTTGTTTATTTTTGTACATACGAATGAAAAGGAATGCAATAACGAAAACAAAACAAAGATAAAAAGCCGGCTACCAGAATACACATGACTACAGTTGTCAGCGCGCAGAAGCTGTTTGCACCTAACAGAGAGTATTGTCACAAAAAACAAACAATTTGACGTTTGATGAGAACCTGCGAAATATTATGAATGATTGTGCATTTGTGAGTTGATTATTATTTAAGAGTAAAGCTGTTGTGACCCTTGCACATATTTTAAGAGAAAATATCTCATGACATAACCTTACAGTACTTTTCAAACCGTTAAAATTTTACACTCAGAAAAAAAAGTGTTTACGTATAGCTTTTGAATTTTAGTATTTAGGTACAAACTTTTTGTTGTTTTTTCTTTTCCCTATTCGTGCAAGGCATTGTACTTTTCCTTAAGGGTTAACAGCTCTGCCCCAATAATTTGGCACTTAAGACTTTTTTTATTAAGATAATCGTGATCGTTTCACGTCAAAAAAGACATTTCGCTTTCTTTAGTTTTTATCCATTTTTTCTCAAAAATATTCTGAACAATCACCTAAATTTGGGGACATTTTTCATTTCAATGATTTTGTAGTGTTTGGATAATTTTTATTTTTTTTTTAGATGATTTTTTATTTGATTTGCCTTCCCTCTCTATGGCGAACTCTCACACTGGTATGTTGTTCTTTAGTATAAAATCATTAAAATTTCAAAAGATCTAATTTAGTTCCGACCCAATCGCATTTTAATTACTTCATCTGCATTAAAAATTGCGCACATTACAACAAATTAAGAAGTTGCTGTGCCATTAGCAACACATGTGCTGGCGTTTTTCTTCCCAGTTTTTATTTTTATTGTGTTCCATTAAAATCAATTAAGTCAGTCGCAGAGCAAGACTACTTGCAACAACGGCAAAAGCTCAAAAAACATATGAACAATAACAGCAACAGAAACAGCGACAACAATATTTACGACTACATCAAGCAGCAGCAAAACTCGAATTTTCATAATAAATTTATGTTGATGTCGCTAACAGTGGCAGGAAAGTGGTGGTTGATAGCACAAACTGCTGCAGCGAACGCGCTGACAACAGCGATGACAAGTCCTGCTGCTTGCTGTTGCCCTGCCACCACTCGTACTGTTGCAGCTTGTGCGCTCTCAAGTGTATCGCATGAAATGTTGCTGACGCCAAAGATGATAGTGATAATGATGATGATGACGATTAAAATGCACACAAGGACCACGATTATGGCCAAATTAAATAGTTGCTGTTACTGCTGATGATGCTGTTGCTGCCAATGGTGCTGCTGCCAATGCTGCTGCTACAACATTAAAAACTTCGTTTGTAAAAGTTTTCTAAAGCGAGCGTTTGCACAAAAGTTACGCGCTCGTAAAAAATATTGCAACAATTAAAATTTTTTTGCGGGTTGCTGAAAATTTGTTAAATGAAGCTTAATGCTATGGAGGACGAACAAGGATATTAGAGCTGCTTTAAGTGATATTGTAATGGTTTACAAACTGTTATCTGCAACTAATTACAATTAAAGTGTCGCAGCGGTGCTTGGTAGCAATGCGGGTTTGCATTAACGATGTTTTTCACAAAAAAAAAAGTGTCATACTGGGACACTTGAAAAAAAAAAACTTTTTCATGTCCTTACTTACATGCTTCTGTAGTTTTGGTGTTTACAATAAGAAGTTATATAACAGTCGCACTGATAAACTCACCTGAAAGAAAGGAAAAAAATAATTTAGTTAATTAACGGTTTGGTTAAATTTAATGCAGTCGAATCAAAAATACATAATAATTTGCTGCTCTTAAATTTTAGACGATAGTTTCTTAATGCCAAATAAACCATAAAATTATAAAGAACAAATTAATTATGACAATTTGGTTGCTCTTATGTTTTTGAGAGCTTTTTTAAAGGAATTTGAAATTTCTTGAACAAAACATTAATCTCAGAATTATTGCCAAAGCAGAGATCTCTAGTAATTGGAAAAATTGCAAGAAACGATCAAATTCATGAACAAGATTTCTAAGGGAATAATTGCCAAAAAATCCACTACTAATCTGGGCAAAAAGAATTGCCAAAATTTTTTTCAGCTGAAAGGGTATGAAATATTGAGCGATCTTTTGTAGCAAAATAACGCCTTAGAACAGATATGTTGCTAACTGAAACTTTATGAGCCACTAAAGTCTTTTTAAATAAAACTTTTTGTCATGACTGATTACAAATCAAAGCCTAAACAAAAGCACTTTGCCCCGAAGCATAAAATTTGAAACATATAATAAGACTTAGGTTAAAAATACTGAGATATTTTCAAAATTTTAATCCGAACGGAATCGAACACGTTTTAAGTAGCATATCAAAATTTAAGCTTTTCCATACAAAAATACCATTTTTTCTAGCTAACTAGGAATAAACGTCAAGGACAAACTGTTGCGCCAGAAACATAAAATTCGCAATAAGACATCCTCCTGCCATGTCAATATTCAAGGGATGGATGTTTTGAAGATCGAACCCTAAAAGGATATGACGTCGAGAAAAATGAAAAATAGCTTTCCCATACAAACAAAGGCTAAGAAAAACCTTATTTTGTTGGTCGTGGAATCGTGAAATTTGGAACGTAAGGTGTTCACGCAATGTCAAATGATTTTTTCGAACCAAAATTCTTATGGAGTATGATAGCCTAGAAGTCTTTTTCTCCGACTAGAAATAATGCTCAAATCAAACTATTAGCCTTACAAGCATAACAATAAGAATATAAGATGGCTAACTACCTCAGAAATCACTAAGGAAGATTTTTTCCCGAATCCGCTTTTTTCTTACAAAAATCGTTTTTCCTAGAAAAATTAAAAGATGTCACTACAAAAATGTTTTTTTTTCCTAAGTTTGAAACCTCACAAGTGTAACAAAAATACTTTATAATATGTAGAGAGAATTTTAAATGGGATAAGCTGAAACATCTATTCAAGGACATGGACATGTGGCGTGGCACCTCCTATAGAAGTAAAACGTTTAAGCTATCAATACATCATTAAAATGTGCATTTTAATAGATTTTATAAAGCTTAGAAATTATAATGAAAAAACTTGAATTTTCCATTAACCCTTCGAATTTGACGAAACATGTGAAAATTCTCTATGTTTCACCAGAAAAACATAATTTTTTTCCACTGCAAAGTTTACAAATATTCACCTGATGTCTTAAAGCTTCAACTTCATCACTTTCTAAATAAACCTTTGAGTCAATCTTAAGGTCCAAGACCATATATTCGTAAATTAAAAATTGATCGCTAAAAATAATTTTTGCAATTTTTTATAAAGAAAATCGATATTTTTTAAAATTTATTTTTTTTTTTTTTTGTATAATTTTTTCTTTTAATATTAATACAATTTCCTGTTTTATGTATAATCCTTTTCCAGTTGCCAACAGTAGGGGAGTCAGACTGAAAAGAAAAACGTTGAATGCGGTTCACCCCACGTGATACCATTGTACTACGAGTATTCAATAAGCCCAGTACATCAGTCTAAGCACTTCACTTTCAAACAAATTATTTATGCTTTCAGGCTTAGTGCCCGACCTTTTTATTTTTTTTTTTTTTTTGGTTTTGCGAAGCCCACTAAGTAAAAGTATAAGCTGATTAATTTTTTTTAGAGATTTATTATTTTTATTTAACACATGGGAGAGTACGCAGTTATTAACAAATTTTTCCAAAAAGTCCTTTCGGTTTGTCTAACCGAAATATGAAGCGCTATAAGGATATGCAGAGTAGGCTGCAGCATATGGTGATGCATACGAAGCGTAGTATGGTGATGCTGTGTAGGCGGCACTATATGGTGCTGCAAAGCCGGCAGTATAAGGTGCTGCATAGGCAGCAGTGTATGGTGCTGAATAGGCCAATGGAGCAACAATTCCTGGTTTAGCGGCAGCCAAGGCGACGATAGCCAAGAAGCACAAAGCGAACTGTTTATCAAAAGAAATATTGTTCAAAAATAGTATCTGTGAAAGTACTACACTCGACTTTGCAACTAATTCCGTACATTTTTAATTCATACTCAAAGCTATAAGATTTATGTCATTTACCATGTAATGACTTTTTTTTTAAGTTTTAAATCAAAAATGTCGCAAGAAGTAAACTCAAAAACTTACGAATTTAAACATTTTGTTGAGTGTTTTTTTAAAAGTTGTTACTTTGCAATTGAAGTAATGAGACTGTGTTTCTAAGCATGGCTAAATGTGATATTTATACAAAAGTTTATTTGGTATTGCCAAAACTGAAAAGACGTGCCATAAAACTTAAACTTTTTAAAACCCAAAAGAATCAACATTCAGCTGAATTTTTTTTTTAATTTTGGCAACGTGCAATGTTTTAATTATTGCGGAAGATTTGCACCACTTTGGCTAATTTGGTAAACATATGAAAAAGTGAAATAAATAAACTAACAAAGGCAAAACCAGCAATACCTTTGGAAACAAAAAAGAAAAAAAAGTAATCGATATTCGGTATTTTATTTATTTATTTAACCTCATGTTGAATGGAATGTCCATGATGGCGTACGTTGTGCCAGAAATCAGGTCTATGTTGTAAAAGTTAATCGATATTGTCACCTTCTATTTGTTGTTGCTGCTGCTGCTGCTGTTATTAGTTTTGTTGTCATCAATTAAGTCATTTTCTTGTCACGTTAAAGACTATGTTCTTTTTTTTTTTTTTTTGTTGGCTATCGTTCCTAAAATTCTTAAATGCAAACACACAAAAACAAATCAAAATTTCATAACTTGGCCAAAAAGTTGGCACCCATCAAACCAAACAAAAACTCATACTTTCGGCAGCCCCTCCCACTGTCCTTTGGTTTTGGATTTTGTTATTGTCAAATTTGCTTTACTGACCAAGTAAACTCAAATTTTGCAGGTCGAGACTTCATTTTGTATGCAATGAACATCGTCTTGTTTTGACAGCTTGTAATTGTAAAGCGTCAGTTGGTTGGTTTATTGACTGTAATGCTTGTTGGCGTGACTAACGTGAACTGAGTGTTGTGAGGTTTTTTTTTTTGTATTTTTGTGACAAATTAAATGGAAGTGTAGAACTGTTTTCGATGCGAAGAGTGACAGATTATGCAAGAAAGTAAGAGATTTTTTTTTTTTTTGGAGTTACGTAATTATCAGTTTTTTATGCTTTGTTATATAAAAATTAAATTTAGAATTTCAGGTTTTAAAATTTAAGTAGCGTTTAGTATAAGAGATGATGATGATTTCATGATGGGAGAGTAACCAAACTAAATTTGCCGAGCTAGCAGGAGATCACATGATCCACGTTCTTTTTCATTATTACCCGCAAACAATGTACTTTAATTTCCAATAATAATAAATAAAGATTTCATACAATTTATGACTTTTATTTAAAATTTAAAAAGATACCTAAAAATTGAACACCTTTTATATAAACTATACAAGTAAATTTCAAAACAAAAAAATTGCAAAAACAACAGTCTATATACTACTTTCAGATGACTATAACTTTTATAGAATTTATGACAATTTAATAATTATTGATGCATAATTTTAGAGACAAAACTTTAAAACTTTAGAAAATAAGACCTAATCAAGAAAATACGTTGTGCTGACTCAGTAGTAGAACTTTATGTAGGAAAAATGTCTTCGAACTTCGATCATCGAGAGATTTGGGGTCACTTCATTCACAGACTTGGGGTTTCACGAATTTTGGTTTGTTTTTGCAATAACACTCGCGCTTCGGCAGGTTGCGAAAATCAAAATTTGAACGACCATCCTAATATATGTAAATTTTGTTCCAGCGAAATATATTTTCGATATGATTTTAATAAACTATATAGGGTTTCTTAGAATAAAAAACATTCAACTTGTACGGGAGTTTGCAGGTAAAATTTTATTTTCACTTTTGTGAAATTTCGTCTTTCCATTTTCATACAATTTATGAAATTACCATTAATGCTGACAGAACACAATAACTAATTTATGGTTAATATGAATTTTCGGCCTGGTTTTGTCAGCAACAAATTAATTTATTTTCTTTTTAACTCATTATTTAATTTTTTTTACTTAACACTTCACCGAAGGAGAAAAAACGCTTAAGCAGCTGATAACGAAATCAAATAACAAATTAAAAATTTGAATTGAAAAAATTAATATTTTATCAACTGACCTCATCAAAAGAAAAACGTGACTTCTTACAGTCACTTTACTACGTACTTATGTATATATTTTATTTGTTGTAAAAATAATAACATTAGAAAAAAAATTTGTTTAGAATTGCAATAAACACACGACTATTTAGTACATATGTACAAGGAAAAATTTGTATTTAAGCCCAACATCAAGTTAGGAAAGACAGCAGTACTTCAGAGGACTCTAGATAATATAGCAATATGTTCAAATTCGTAGGTTTTAATTTTCAAACACAAGAAGAAAAAGTTTAATAAACTTATTCAAACTATTTTTAGTTCGCTTTGTGCCTTTTTTCCATCGTCGCCTTAGCTGCCGCTAAGCCAGGACTGATTGCACCTTTGGCCTATTCAACAGCATATGCTGCTCCCTACACTGGCGCCTATGCAGCTTCACCCTACTATGCTTCATAAGCCGCACCATATGCTGCCGCCTACTCTGCATATCCTTACAGTGCTTCATATTTGCTGCGTTAAATTGAATAATTCCCTTGTGGCCGGAATTTTGACTCAATGTGTTTTAATAGTTTCTAAGAATAAAAAAAGCACTTCAGTGCACACATACACATACGCATTTTTATTATAATAACATGAATTATTTTAGAATAATCTTTTTCTTAAAACATTCTTGCGAAAAATATCAAAACAACTGCCTCTTAACTTCATAATATCGGAAATAATTGAAAATTTTATTTGTAAGAAATATGTAGCGGAAAGTAATCCAATATGGGAAAAAATCCACTTATTCAATAAAAATTAAATTCAAAACAATTTATGATGTAACATTTCGAATATTTCACATCAAATTATCACACTTGATTTCAAAGTTCTTAGCCCCTCATTATCGCACTACTCAACAACTTTCTATCAAATGACATTTCACAACTTAAGCCAATAACAATAGCAATACCAAAATAAACGCCAGTCAACATTAGCCCACAACTACAAAACACTCACAAATATGAAACAAATATTCAATGCATGTCCTTTGAACAAAGGATATAAAATAAAGGCGAATAAAAGCCTAGAAAAAAATGAAGCAAAAATTATCACTAAGGAACAAGACACAAAAAAAACTTCATCACGGAAATGAAACTGAGAGGAAACATGAAAAACCATTAGGGTACAAGGAATAAAAGTGAAAGCAGCAAAACGGAAGAAGAACAAAAACACAGAAGTTGCAATTGAAGCGAAGAATGCCAATAAATGAAAAATTCGTACAGCAAATTCCGAGGGATTACAACAAATGAAATAAGAAGAAAACACAACAAAAATTAAATGAAGTGAAATAAAATAAAATGAGATGAGATGAGAAAATTGAGTGGCTTTCACAGCCGCAACTTACAATGGAAACAATTGGTGGCAAAAAAATGGCTGGCAGTCAGTGAGAGTGGAAGTATTTTTTTGGTTGTTTTCTTTAAGTGCTAACAAGAAAAGAGAAGAAACCATGCCGACCACCATTTCAAACAAAGAATTTTCTCCAAGAACCACACAACCGATTGGTGCACCCTCAAGCAAACTTACAGCAACGTCGACAATAGCGCTACAGCGGCTTATGACCATGACGAGTAGATCTGGCAGCAGTATGAAGAGGGCCAGTTCAGTGTGTGCGGTGAACACAGTAGCAAGAAAATGTAGCAAATGTTACGTTAATTGAAGCAAATTAAGTTTATAACTTTGAATTGAGCACGTCCTCGACCACCGCTCACCGCCCAATTGCATTCAATTGCAATTTTTGGCAGTTTCTATTCATTGCAATTTTGAAGATCTTAAGGAGTTGCATGCCAGTGTTGGGAAAGCTTTTAATCGATGAAATTCGGAAGTTGGATTTTTGTTACTATTTGAACGATTTCAAATTTTTGATTTCTGGGAACTTTTGAATCCTTTGATTATTTAGAAATTTTTGCAGCGCTTATTAATTGTATAGACATTAAATATTCATTGACGTAATTAAAAGGAGATGTTCGTGGCCAATTTTAACTCATTATTTCATAAGTAAACAGAGAATTCAGTTGAAAAATGTCTGTTGAAGATAGAACCAGACCAGACCAGAATCCTTCCATAAACCAACGATTAATAAACATGGTATGAACTATAGATTTTTTGATAAAGGTTGACTGGTAAAAAAAAAAATACTTAAATAATTGATTCAAGTAGTAGATTTATTTTTCTTATTATTAATTTCTTGTTTGCCTATAGGATAAAAAATCTACAAACACAACGATAAGATTTTTTATTTGATATGTAATTTCTTATTTCTTGAACGGCCCAAGTATTACGTAACGCAATTTTTAAAGATTTTTGACCCCCCCCCCTCTTCTTAAACGTTACGATATCACCCATGTGACCATGTTTACCTAAAAGTCACAATTATGTTGCGCAATGTACCGGAAAGTCATTTTAGCGATTTTTGTTACGTTTTAGTCCCGTTTGCGATAGAAATAAATAAGACAGGAGATTTTTAACGCGTTGTTCGAATGAAATTTTAATGTGGCTAGCGAAGCTAATGTTGGAGCCGCTAACTCACTTCTACTTTTATGCAGAAGTACTGTGGCTAGCAAAGTAAGACAATAGAAACTTATCAATTTCATTGTTTGCTTGGCAATAGGACGCGACTCGGGGCTTATATCCTATAGTACACTATAGATTCACTGAAGAAAGTGAGTCTTAATTAAAAAGTGTAGAATTTTCTATTCCAAAATAATGATCGATAACAATAATCATTTTTAACTATCATATTTTACAAGAGATAAAACGCTTATTTGATTTTTAGCGCCGGTTTACAAGAACTCAAGAACTTTATCTATTTTAGGTAGCTATGAATTTTCACTTATAATAACTTTAAATTGTTTTTCCTCATAATACCAAAAAAAAAATTTTGATAATATTAGCCGATATGTTTGAGAAATTCTGACCCCATAACTACTTGATAGGTTTCATTTTTGACAGTTTTTAAAGGTTTCCGGAACTTTCAGATCAATTGGATGGTTCAAATTATTGTAATTTCTAATTTTTTTTAATGTCTTTGAACATTGCCATTTTTGATTCCATTTTAATTCTTAAATTTTTTTTATTTTAAAGATTTTTTTGTATGTAATAGATATTCTTTATTTTTTAATTTTTAACTTTTTAGTTTTCTGAATTTTCAGATTATGTAACTTTCAAAGGTTAATTGTTTCGTTGATTCCTCCTGAGTATCGAAGGAATGCTTTCTTTTGAATTTTTTGAAATCGTTAAGTCCCTTTAATCGTTTGAATCTAAAGTTTCAATAAATCCTTGACTATTGGCATTATCATTTAACTGGTATCTTTCAGTTTTTTACATTTAGATTCGCAACTTTTAACTTTTGGCACAACTGAAATTTGCGTAAACACAACCAATTTCTTCCAAGCCGTCCACGAACTAATCCAAAAAAAAATAAGATTCCTAACACATTTATACCCAGCAACTACGCTTCGTTCAACACACAGCAGGTCGGTCAGTTCACTACATTTCGATACTTTCGCTGTTTGAGTATTGGAAAAGGAGAAATTAATTGCTTTCTTGAAAGTTGCAAGTACCAAGTTATTTGTGCAATTATTTTCGGAAAGAAAGGGAAAAAGCGAAAAGGAAATTAAGAAAATGGACCCATTGAGCAGTAGAAACAGCACAAAGTTAACAAAAGCCAAGAGTGTCTGTGAATGGAATTTTAAGGAGCCCAATTAATTATGCATTGGCTGCTGCTGCTGCTCTGTTGGTGCTACAAAGAAGGTCGTCGCATAGTTAGCGCTACGCGCGTCAAAGCAAACAATGGGTTTTTAAATTAATGAGAGCTCTGAAATATTGAAATGGAAAAATAAATACAATTGATTTTCAAGCGCTCGTTGCATAGAGCCAAGGAAAATAAAATATTTAGCTTCCTTTATAAAGTAAAAAAAATTTTCTAAGCGGAAATTCTGCGAATTAAATTAAGAGCGTCACAAGCCATAAAAAAAAAGCTGTTAAGCAGAGGAATAAAATGTTGCTTGAGGCATTTCATCAATGTAGCATTGCAGACTTTTCTCAGAATTTTATTTAACTTAACAATTTGTGCTTTGTGGCAATGAGAATAGCGTTTAAATTTAATTTTCAGAGGAATCTTCCTATTGAATCATAACAAGAAGTCAGAAAATTAACTTTATGGGATTTTCTCTTGATAAATTAACAAGCATTGGTGACATTAAATCTTTGTAATAATTAGCTAAGAATAAACTCAAAGTTGGCAAGAAAAAAGAGATATTTTGGGGTTACCTTACAGTAACTTTTGCTATAAAAGGAAAGAAATAATAGGTAGGTTTTAAGCGAATTATATTTTTTAGATGATTTTTTTTATTTGATTGATACTTTGTTATAAACACACAAAAGTTGTCACTGTGTTATTAATTTTTTCGTCAATTTTTTATTTCAGTGTATTTTAAATAAAAAATAAGCGACATTTTTGGTTGATGTTTTTTAATCGAAGTAAAGATAATTTCTGACACTTAAACTTCTCATTTGATTTTATTTATTTTTTATTGCAAGCAAATCGCAATTTTTTATTTAATTTCTTCTTAGAAGTAGATGTAATTTTTAATATTTACATATAACATTTATATGACCAAAGCTTTTCTTAATGACTTATAATCGTCGCTGTCGATTTTAATATATTTTTTATCAAAAGTTACTAAATTTTTTTATTTTGCGATCAAAACTTACCATCTGATTTCTGCATTTGCTTATACATACTTCGTCAAAATAAAATCGAAAGTATTTTAAAATATTTTGTCAAAAATAGCCATCAATTCTAATAATAAATTAATAATAATTTATTTCAAAATTAAGAATTGAGCAAACCCTTCAAATACAAATCACTTTGTTTCAAGATTGCCAAATTACACATGTCTTGCCATACTTCCTCAACATCGGCTGGAATACTTTTTGGCAACAACATTGAAATCAAAAGTCTAGCTAACTGACCTTAAAGTTAAAACGTGCCTTTACTGCTGCTGCTGCTGTTACCATAATGTTTTAATTTGGCACATTAAACGCAATTGTCACATGCTTTGTCATATTGAATTTTAGTATTTAAGCCCTGTGGTTGGTTGAGTTAATCAACAGTTCAATTTTGTAGAACCTCACAAGCAAAACAAACAAAAAATCACCGCAAAATGTTCAAATTCGTAAGTTTCAGTGAATTATTTAGAGTTTTAATTATTTTTAATAAATAAATTTTAAATTTCCAGTTCGCTTTGTGCTTTTTGGCAATCTTCGCCTTGGCTGCTGCTAAGCCAGGAATTGTAGCTCCTTTAGCCTACTCTGCGCCTTACACTGCCGCCTATGCTTCACCATACACCGCTGGCTATGCTGCACCCTACACAGCCGCTTACGCTTCACCTTATTACGCCTCATATGCTTCACCCTATGCTGCTGCTTCACCCTATGCTGCTGCCGCATACTCCGCTTATCCTTACAGCGCTTCTTATTTGTTGCGTTAAGTTTTGCTGAAAGTTTGCTAGCCGACCATTGATATTCTGTTGTCTTTTAAAAAAAAACCACATTGATTGTTAAAAAATAAAATAAAAAAATTAAAAGGTTAGAAACTGTTTTTTATTAAAGTTATCAGGAATTTATCAGCATTTCGCAAGAGGTGCTGGAAGCATCAGCTGTTAGTTTTAAGCCTGCATGCTTAGGCCATTCCAAAAACATATGTCAAGATTAACCATTTTAGGTGAAACCGTGTTCTTCTAGAAATAAAATTATTCTTTGTTGGCTGCTGTGCCTAACTCCTTGGTGTCATAATTTTAATTATCGGCACAGGTATGCCTATGATCTATCGTTAAAGTTCATTTTTTATTTTCCCTGTAATGCAATATTAAACAATCTATATTTTTCAATGGAATTCGTTTTTTGAATGAATCCTGTCACTTGACTATCGAAAATTGATCACAAATGTTAGCTTTTATTGGGAGTTAAAAAGTATTACCATCTGTAATGCAGTGTTACCGATCAAAAAAGCCAAATTTTGCAAAAGTTTAAGTTTAGTTTTGGCCATCCACTCTTTATATGATTGGCTACGTTTTTTTGCTTCTAGTAGCCATATCGGCATATTTTTGATCGCTGCATTAAGTAACTTTATTAAGCTTTAAAACAAGCAATTGATATTTATGGCTGACTCAAATGTATTTACAATACTGTAGAAAAGAAATGAAGAAATTGTGGTCCGTCCCCAAAAAAAAAACTACAACATAGGTATGATTTCTTTTTCTAAAACGAATCTCTACCAACATGAGCAGATAAAGAACACAAGAAGAGATGACTATAATTTTTTCAGCTGATTGCAACTGCCTCTTTTCATTTTTCTGTCGTAGCCAGACTCGTTAATATTTATTCGGTCCATTGAAGAAAAATATTTGCTACAAACTTATTAACAATAAAAATCAAAAATTAAGAGGCATAAATAAGTTAAACGAAAGCGATGTTCAGAACAATTAAAATCTAAAATTTAACAAAAAATATTACAAAAGTTTAGTTAGTTATTGGCTCATTAATAGCGTAATTTGTCCTTTGGAGGGTTTTTTTTTCTAACATCTGATTATTACGCAGATTTCTTGAAGCCTGATACAATATAAAATGGCCAACAATGCAACACAATTAAATCTGTTAAGAGGGGGATGGTTTTTAGTGAAAATATATAGAAGGTTTTTTAAGTGCATATTTAGTACAATTTTTTAAGACTTTTTGATTCAAAGAAAACAATGGCTCCAAATAACTCATCCAGAATTCTACGCAAAAGAGATACAAAAATTGATTTTATGGTGAAAGAATATTTAAAATTTTTGCTTATTTGGAAATTTTAAGCATTTGGGGGCAATCATTAATGACTACCAAAAATAACAATAGGCCACAATGTGAACCAGCCGTACAGAGCGTAAATAGCTTTTGCAGAATGTGGAATCCCTTTATCCTACAATTTTCTGTTGTTTAAATAGTTTTTGAAAAATTTTAACAATGGACCTGATAAACCAAAAGTTTTAAGTTTATACGCCAAACTATTGTGGTCAATTTTATCCAACGCTTCAGAAAAGGCTAAGCTAAATGGCTTAGTTATTAGTAATTTACGTAAGCTTAGTGCACACAAATTTACCTGATAAGAAACAATGCTGGCAGTCAGCAATAATATTTTTATTTTTTCAAAGAGTTTATTTTTAATTTTGCGGATGTATAGAAAAAAGAATGTTTAGAGAAATCAACGTCCAAATTCAAAATAGTCTAAAACTCAGATTTTTCCGAAACCACAAGATTTCGTTTTGTTTTTCTCATCAATTATTTTAAATCTTCCATGTTCTTTAATTAATGGCAGACTTTTCGAACAAAAAGAAAAGCAGAGGTGCTATTTTTTTTGAGAATCGAAACGCTGCTAGTTTCTACATTGCAAAAAATTAAAAATCTGAAAATTTGAGCAATTCGCTTTTTTTTCTGTTAAGTAGTACGCTGTCCTTATACTTTAGATTATTTACTTAGACACCCAAAATTTAAGTTTTGGGTGCTCATTAACTACATACAACAAAATATATTCAAATAATACCAAATCACTCTAGACAAATTTAATTAAGCTTTTGCTTTCGTATTATGTTCACAGAAAAAAGTTTACTACAATTTGAGCTCATTACTTTTTAAATGTTTCCGGATAATCAATGTCGAATGATAGTTGTATAATTTTTGACTAAATCAAGCAATATAAAGTAATTATTTTATAAACAACTACAGAACATGCAATAAACTGGAAATAAATACAACATGAAAACAAAGTAATAGAAAAAACAGGCAGCATACATAGGAACATCAAAAAATTGCAGAATCAGCTGAAGCTTAAAATACCCCAAAGAAATAAAATTAGTTTCCTCTACATGCAGACAAGAAAATCATAAAGGCAAAGACGTGTCATGGGCAAAAACACAACTATAACGACCAGTTAACAGTAGCGTTAGGCAGTAGTTGACCAAATTTAGCAACAACAAAAAAAGTGCTGCAAATAAAACAGAAAATTCGGAAGCAATAAAAAAATAAATATAAATTGAAAGTACAAACGCTAAAATCAAATAGTTTCAATTGTTCATTCAGTGAAGACAGTTGAGTAAACAATAGAATTTTAAAATGTACAAATATGTAAGTCACTAGAATACTTTAAAATATTTTACACATGAAATTCATCAAATAAATCGAAAACTTTTCTCTTATGTTCAACAACAGTTTGCTTTGTGTCTACTGGCCGTGTTCACCATTGCTGCTGCCAAGCCTGGTTATGTTGCTAACTACGCATCAGCACCATTGTTAGCTGCCTCACCATATGCAGCAATCGCTTCACCATACACAGCATACTCGTCACCATACGCAGCATACTCGTCACCATACTCAGCATACTCTTCACCATACTACTCATCATATGCCTCTCCATATGTTGCCTCACCCTATGTTGCTTCACCCTATGTTGCTTCACCCTATGCTGCTGCCGCCTATTCCGCTTACAGCCCATATAGTTCACTGTTGTAACGTCGTTAGAGTTTGTTAAAAGGATCAAAGGACTTATCAAATAAAAAGAATAGTATTGTGCTGAGCTGAGAAATAAAAAAAACAAAATCGGAAGAAAGAAAAATAAAATTAAAAAAATAACAAAAATTTCTTTTTTTTTTCCTTTCCCTTATCTTCTTCACATCTTGTCTTGTCTCGTACTTCATTAACCCAATCTTTAAACTAACACTTATTTCCACACTTCATACAAGCAAAATCCTCTTAATTTAATCTTAATTTTCACACACACACACACACACACACCACACCAGTGCATGGTTGCTTGAATTTTTCAACTGCAGTTTGGATTTATCTTTCTCAGTCTTTCTGTTTTTTTTTTTTGGCATATTTTACTATTCGCTTCAACAAATCTTCAATTCAGTTTCAGCATTCATTGGTATCATCAGCAGCACCAGAAGCGGCTCGACAGCAACACATGCTTGCGTCACTCACTCACTCGCTCACTTTATATTCTACACTGGAGCACCATATTGACAGACAACGCCATTTTGCTTAAGTCGATTGCCAGTAGTTTCCTTTATTTAGTTTTTGTTTTAGTGTCAGCATTTTAGTCAGTGTCTGTGTTCCTTAATTATTCTACCATATGCTGCTACTAAATTGAGCTTATTTGTCAAGTTTATAATTAAGATACTTCGAGGAGATACTCGTATCATGTTACAAATTAGTTTTTGAAACCATTAGTTTGTTGCCACAAAAGAGACTTGGGAGACTAAGACACTAAATACTTTTTATCTTAGGATAGCACATGACTGCACAAAATTAAGAAATGACGCGCTTGTGCTACAGCATTTTAGAAAGCACAAACCTATTTCCCTTAAATATTTTTCACATAGCAAAGTAAAAAAGTATTCTTTGGCATCATTTGGTTAATATCACCACACCATTGGATTAAGTCAATTTTTCTTTATCGTCAATCAAATGCCAACTGGGAGTTTTTTAAGGGAAAAATAATGCATAAGCAAAAGAACATATGAAGCATGGAGATGGTGTTTCGTTATCGAGTATCAAAGTATCAAGCAGTGTCAAAAAGTATTGCATGGAGCTCGAAAAAATCGACAAAGTCGCATAGTTCTAAACAGCTTTGAAAAGTTGACGAGTATCGACGTATAACGAAGAAATCCAAAAGAGTTGAAAAACTTTGAATGACATCATAAAGTCTCGGGAAAATCAAGGAGGGTATTTTTCTAAGCGCGAAGATGCCCGCGAAACTGTGTAAGCTGCGTAAGCTGAGAACATATTCGAGAATCGAAACAAATTTGTACGAAGCAAAGTTGACGCAAGCCGAGGCAAATTTGATGACAAAGCAACCTCAAAAAGTCGGCGAGTGAATCAGTGATGCCGTTTATCATAACAAATGTTCCCGTAAACGATCTCGACTTTTACATTCTTTTCGAGTTTTCACGCTCAGAGGAATACGATCAATTTCTCAAATACTCCAAAATCGATTTCAGCCTGTTTAGGCTTAGAAAATTTTCTCACTTTCCCATGCATTTTTTATGTACAACTAGAGATAGAAACTGAAAATTCTGAGTTTCGTTAATCTCGTGCAAAAACTTAACGTTGAAAAATCATTACGCACTCACTGTTTATGTCATAAAACGCATTTACAGCTATTATGAGCAAAAATACACATACATTAGCAAAAATTCCGGAATATCTGCTGACACGCACAAATTCAGCCATTTTTCTTGCTGAGCACACAAAGACAATGGCAGCAGCAGAAGCAGAAGCCATAACAACAACAACAATAAATAATCTTCATAATGAAGTTGCTGACAAACGCAAGCGTTGGCTCAATTCATGGCTCATTTACAAAGATGAATGGCGTGCGTCGTCTGATGATGTTGCTGGTATTCCAGGCGCTCCTGTTTTTATTGTTGCAGTGAATCAGCGTCAAGCTGATGTGTAAGTGAGAGTTACATATGCGCGCTAAGAATGTGTATGCAGGCCCAGATGAAGAAATCTGCCGCCCTTAGGCCAGTCAGAAATTGCCGACCCTTTTTCACTAGTAAATTTTGTAATATCAAAAGTGAGGACCTTTTTTTTTTTGCTTGTTCCCATTTTTAGGTAATTTAGTGCACATTACCCCAGTATTTGCACTTTTTTCACCCTGTGTAAATAAATTTGAAAAAATTACAAAAAAAAAATTTCAAAGTTCCCAATATTTGCCGCCCTAGGCACTGGCCTAGTGTGCCTCTAAGGTTAATCCGGGCCTGTGTGTATGTGATCAGTGGCGGATCTAATGCTAAGCGGCCGCGTGAAGGATGCTGAAGGGCTCTGAAATATTTTGGCAGGCACTACATAAAAACGATTTTGTGGTAATTAAGCATAATTTATTTTTAAAAAGGTTCCTCGTATAAAAATAAATTCTTGTCGAATATTAATTATTTCTAAAAAGAAAATTGACAAATATGGAACCGCCCTAATGACAGTGATTCGGAATACAATTTTACAAATAATATATAAATTTATTTAATGTGTAATGAAATATTTCATTACTTTTCATTGTTTTGTTTATATTTTTTTTGTGAGAGTTTTCATGCAATTTCAAATTTGAGGTTAGGGCCGAAAAATCTTTCGTGCTTAGGGTCTGCACTTGACTCATACGCCACTGTATGTGAGCGTCTTCACGCAAATTAATTGCAATAAAATTACTTTTCATTCAATTTTTCATTTTTTTTTTTTTATTTTTTGCCATGCAAAACTTAAAATATTAAAATTCAGCTAAGAACACACAGAGAACGCTGAATAAGATTGATGCACGACAACAAAAAAGCACAGCGTTAGGGAAACATTAGCGACAACAACAGCAACAGCCGCATTAGCAGAAACATTACAGCCACAAATGACGTCAACAAAAAAAAAATTATGCCCATCATAACAAATAATAAAATCAGTCAAACAAACAAAAAAGATGAAAGAATTACTTTCCAGTGCTATATGATTTATGCTACGCATACTACGCAACATTTGCACACCGACACAAATTTGCTGACGAAAAAAGCTACTCTGTAGAAAATTTCAGGCAAAGTACGAGAACGAAAGTAAAAATGTTTTTAAAAGAACGCTGGTAAACTATGTTAAAGACGTTTCTAAGGAATACTGCTGAATGCTTTTTATGACGTGTCTAGGTAACACTACAGTCTGCTTTTTATCTTGCTTCGTTTTTGCGTAATCATGATTTCCATAAATATAAAAGAGACACAAGATATTGATAACTGCTAAAAGTTCGACGCCTACTTGACCAATCCCGCACATTTTTTATTTAATATTTTTTTATGTCATCTTTCTTTTTTATATTATCTCAATAGCCACTGATTTTCGAATTACTTACTTCAAGCAAGTCTTACCACTTATGGTCACCTGAACGAAATTTCCTACAGATCTAATTCACACATTGCAGCCAGACACGTACATTCGTAAGTGACACACATTCAATCATATTTGTTGGGGTATGCGCAAAGTGGTTGCTTTTGCAAATCAAGTGTAAATATAAATGTAAATGTGAGTGTTAGTGTTCTACCCAGCAAACCAAAATCTTACACTCTAATCAGAAAGGATACTAAAACGTTATAAAAGAGTCTTTTTCTACTAAACTGGTCCATCATTAATAATTCCTAGTGAGGATTTTTTGACTCTGTTCAGGTGAAACGTTCAGAAGACAGTGGACATAGAGTCAAAATTAAAAATATTCTGTATTTTTTTAAAACAACTTCAATCAATCTAATGAAATACGAAACAAAAATGCAAAATTTCTAAATCCTTTAGTATCTATTGGAAATCAAATTCTCAATTTTCAAACCTACGCAACTGGTTTGCTGGGTATGAACGTGTCATGTGCGAGTATGCGAATAAACGAGTGGGTGAGTGTCGGAACGTGGCGGAAACGGATGTTGTTGATGCTGATTACACTTTTCACATTTACATTTGTATTTGAACTTGTTGTTGCTGCTGCTAGCTGTTGCCCCTGTTTAGTTCTATTTATTTATTTTTGAAGTTTGGTTTGTTTTGACGTGATTTTCCTGTGTGCGAAAAACCGTCCTTTTTGTCAGCCTAGGCGATGACAATGACAATTCAAGTGTGCAGCAATAAAATGTCAAGCACCTCCTTTTTATTACATTATTCCTGCGATATCCGGTATTTAACTTCAGTTCGCTTTTCGCTTTCTATGATATAGAAAATTTAAATTTATCATCAAACTTTATATTTATGATGCTGAGTTTTGGTTACTTGATTTTTCCAGTATATCAAAGTCTTTTTTTGTTCATTTTTGATTAATAATTAGATTTATAAGTCACAATCTTAAGACATGAGGAAAAAAAACAAAATATTTCTCTGTACAAAATTCAAAAGTAATGAAATTTACAACTCTTTTAAAACTCAGAAAAACAAACAGCTCAACTAAAATTTAGCACGCAACATGCAGTAAATGTTGCAACCACAGAGTTAAACTGCTTCAATTCGCCTTAAATTGCAAATTTAAATGAGATTATTTCAAAAAAGTAAAAGAAATGAAAAAAATCAACCAGGCGCATTAACAGGAAACGGATGTGGCTGAGAATCCGCGGAAGACAAGTAAGAAAACTGCAAGTAACAGAGATGCAAAACAGCGCTCATAAATGCGCATCATAGATGGTGGCGGCGGCGGTAACTACGTGTTGTAAAATTATATGGTAACCTTAAGGGTTGCCACTGCTGTCGTTGATAGTAAAAAAACGGATGTTGGTGTTAAAACGGAAGCAGTTGCTTGCTGATAAAAATTGTGACATCCTTTTTGGCGCTAAAATACCAGCAAGGAAGATAAACGTAGCTGCAAGCATATTGCACATTTGAAACGCAAAGTGCTACCAACAAATTTACTCAGTTATGTACGAAAGCAGTAAAAAGTGTTATTTGCAAAATATTATATTACGTAAAGTAAATAACAATGTATGTACATATAATTTAAAAGTTTTATATTATACAGATTGTTTTCGATCACAAACCTTCATACTGTAAGCATAAAGTACGACAATAGCGTAGCAAATATGGTATGAATATTGTGCATTTTATTGCTTTTTGCATTGCATACTTTTCAGCGCTGCCACGTTTCAAGTGCCAGCCACTTACATAAATTTGGCGTCCTCAAGTCAACACTGTAAAAGTTTTTATTGTTTTTTTTTTATTTATTAAAATTGATTACTACCAACAAAACTTTATTACATAAATGAATAGTAAAAGTTTAATTACAAAATACAATAAATACGAGTACATTGATTGGAAAATTTGTAGAAATAAAAATATTTTTTCGTTCAAATATTGCAATGGAAAAAAATTCATATAAGAAAAGGCGTAAAAATCACTTTTACCATTTTGCATTGAGAAATCCGTACAATTCAGATAAGGGCGATAGAAGAAAAATAAATTGGTTTTCCGAAGATATGCTATATTAACGAACTTTTTTGGAGTTCAAAGTTCAACTTTGAGCCAACTGTGTCACTAAACCCAAAAAAAATAAACTTAAGAACTTTTATAACTTTTTTCCTCTTTCCTAAGTATTATCTGACTATTTTCTAAAAAAATCCCTAGCACTTTAATTTTCTATTTTTTTATTTATGGTTACGATCTTCCACTGTGTGCCGTAATGATGTTATGTTTGATAAATTATTAACTAGAAAGCAAAATCGAATCAAGGTCCAATTTCTCTCGTTCTGGCAAAGATTTGTTATGCTTTACTTTAGTTTACTTAAAAGTCTCAAAGATTTTCGTAAAATATTTTTCAATTTTGTTCACTGTACACTCAGACTTCCCTTCCGTAAGTTAACGAAATTGCATTTCATTTTTGCACAAATATGACATTTCTGTTTTATATTTGTTATTTTTCTTATGCAAAATAAAAGAAGAAATTTACATAGTTGTATGGGTTTAATGTTTATTCAGAGTTGCATTTTCCAGTTGGAGGTCTTTATTTCAAAGCAGAAATTTTCAGCTTCATGCAACTAAATTGGAAATCATGCAATAGAGCATAAGACGCCGGAGCATTTTGAATTTTAAAAACTTTTCACAAAAGCACCACAGTAGCGTTCTATTCTAAGGATACCAACCATAGCCGAATTTGTTTAAATGGCCCTTGTGCGCTCCGCTACCAATGCAGCGTACTTTTTCAACTTGTCATGACAACATCTTCCATCAACGTCAAACTTACCTGCAAAAGAGAGATAGAGAAAAACAAAACCATTTAAAAAGTTGCAGCATTAGAATTATGAATAAATAATGTATGAATGCGTGTTTGCTTTAGTGTTGAAAATTAATGAATGTTATGTTGTTGCGAGTTAATCAGCAGATAATGCAGTAAATGTACAATAAATGAATTAAGCTTCAAACTTCAGGTTTCTTTTCATTCGGAAATAGTACTTTTCAAAAGAACTTAGAGTAACAAAGTTGTGGGTGTTTCGGTTTAACCTTTAAAAGTATAAAAATACATTAAGGATATGATGCAATAACTTGTAGTATTCGTAGTATATCTCAAGGGAAACTTCGCAACGGATGGTATTAAATTAAAACAGCAAATTTATAACAATTGGAATAATAAATGAGAGTTGAATATACCACCCTTTCATCTTCAGATGGTTACAAGAAAAAAAAATTCTGTCTATTATTTACTTAAAAGAGTTTCAGGACTTTAACTTATTATGTTTTCGTGAATGAAATAAATTGCTCCACTTAAAAAACAAATATTCAATTGATACTCAATGAATATGTAACTACACTTGAAATGTCAGTATTTTATCAAACGTCTTTTATCAAAACCTTTTATCTGACCTTGAACTAAACTCATCTCGACTAGCAAACATAATTAACTCATTAACTTATGTTAGCAAAGGATACTTAAGTAAATAGTACACCATTGTGCCCACAGGTCAATCTACAAGTTATCATTTCATTCATCATCATTATTATGAGCTTTCAAGTCATTATCATTGTCGTAGGTTGAAGAGTATCATTTTTGCTCTTTTTTTTTGTATATTTATTATTACAGGAGGCTCTTGATGAGAAAATAAATAAAAACCTTTTACGGTTCATTTATCAACTCGAGCTAAACTAAAAATAAAACAAAGACATGCAGGGGTACGAATGAAATAACAATAAACTGAAACTGAACACGTTTACAGCACTCGACTATGGTCATGGTATTGAGCGTGTGCTACTACATACCCCAAGGTATACAGGATATGGCAAAAGTTATGCTACTTTAATATTTCTTGTTAATTTTATTTACTTTGATATACACAAGTAGTTAAGTTATTTATGTTTTTTTTTTAATCGGACTAAAATACAAATTGTTGGCTTTTATATTAGGAATATATTAGAATATAATTAGGTAAATGCTTAGGGCACATGTGTTGGATGGTCTTTTGAACTTAAGTTAGATAGTTTTTTGATTGAAGATTTGTTCTTTCTATGGTGAATTTTCGAATTCAGTGAAGTCACAAAAACTATGGAAAACCTTTGTAAATTGAGATTTATGTATGTAACCAAAAACGCTAGTTTTGAAAAAAACAAATCATATCAAATATTATCTCTTAAGCAATTTAATAGAAATTCAAATAAAGAGATATTGAAAACAAACGAAAATGAAAGTAAGTGTGAAATAACTTGCGCAGTGGTTGCTGAAAAAACGAAAAATTTTGCAGATTTCGGAATGTACTGAAAAAGTCAAATAATGTAAAAAAGTTTAAAAATAGTAAATAAAATTCATATAATACTGAAAAGTCGAAAAAAAATCGAATATATTCTTCAAAAATTTATAAACAGTTCATAAAATCGAAAACTCCTGAAGAATCCGGACATTATTGAAGATGTCAAAGCCTATTAAAAAGTCAAAAAATATGGAAAAAATCGAAAAATATCTATTGATAGAGTATTGAAAAAAATTAAATATTTTGAAGAATTCGAAATGTTTTAAAGAAGTCGAATAATTTTAAATGTTAAAGTTCGAAAAATGTTGATAGCGTCGATAAATATTAAAAAAGCTCAAATACATATGTTGTGGAAGTTGGAGACATTAGAAATGTCTAAGAATTTCGAAGAGTTGAATGTTGAAAAAGTCAAAAACTGTTGAAAAAATCGAAAAATATTGAAAATTTTTGGTAATGGCAAAAAGTCGAAAAGTGTTCACTAAATCTAAAAATTAATACTTTAGCTATATATTAGAAAGCAGATCTGAGCTATCATTATTTTTCTTTTTTTTTTTTAAGAGGTGTGGCTAAAATAAATTTAAGCCAAATAGTTTAGTCAGTCGTCATGACTCACTGTTTAAATAATAGGGGACAAATTAGATGATCGGTGGCCAATCAAAAAATTGAGCATTGTCTGAAATAATTTTATGTTATTTCATAATAGTCAAAAAATTAATAATTTCTGCAATTATTCCACCATAGAGTAGATGAGGAAAATAAAAAGAAAACTTTTCGAAAAAATTAGTTGGTCGATTATCGCACAACCATTTAGTTGGCGCTTATTTAACTATTCATTTACAAGTAAAAATCAGTTAACTATTTAATTGCACATCAACATTTACCAACCAAATTTTTTGATTTGAGGCATTTTGTTATGTGTTTCTTTCTGAATGCAACCTTGTGAGAAGTGAACAAAATTGAGCTGAAAAAATATTTTATATTTTTTATATTATTTATTTCCCTCGCTTGTCAAAAAAAGGTCTCCGGTGTCCTTGTCTATGGTTTTAAACGTCTTCAAGTTTTAACCATAATAAATTTGTCTGGGTAAAAATTGAAGCTTTTTTTAGAAGGGGACTTGATCAGCTGTCTTAAGCTCTCATTTTCTTTATCTCTATAACTACATTTTTGCTGAAAGAAAAACGTTTTGTGGAAAAACTTTATAAAGCTTTCTGAAAGTAACAGGCATATTCATGACTTAACATTTGACCTGCCATATTTCAAAATTCACACGTTCAGTTGATAAACTTTATGAGGTTCGTCAATGTATCAGGATATTGAAAGCAAATTCATCAACAAAAATTTATTTGCTCACGCATTTGAAAGCGAAAAATCATTCTTTATGTAAGAGACAAGTTTTATAATTTCAATTTTGTTTAACACGATTTTTTCCACAGCATTTATTTAACTATTAAGTTAATAAAAGCTTATTATGCACACTCACACAAGCACACATTAACAGCTGAAAAGTATACCATACAACTTTTTAAGTTTTATAGAGCATTAATGCTGTAGTCTTCCTCTGCCCTCCATTACGAATGAAATGAAAAATACAAGTAATTTTTTAGCATTTGAATTGTGAAATGTTTGCTGCTACTTCTGCTGCTAGTCGTACAAATAATGAGTTAAGGGGATAACAAGTTTTGTAACAAAACTTTTCTTTTTTTTTTCATTTGGTACAAATCTCTGGTTTGAAATGAAAAATATGAGTTTGAGTGCAAAATTGTTGTCTGTGTGTGTTACTATTTGTGCAAAAGAAAAAATAAAGTTTGAAAATTTTCATGTGCAAAAAAAATGTTTCAAAGTTATGCAATTCAAATGCTGTAAGTTGGAATGTAAGGAATTAGCAGAAAATTGCTTATGAAAGAAAAAAAAACATATTTTTATTAATTTGCTGATTGTAAGAGAAAGTTAGATTTTCTTTTCTACGGCAAGAAAGTTTTTTATCAAAATAACTGTTATTATGAGTATTCATTAGCCAGACCTTAATTAGGTCGAACGAGAACGAGATTGCTTTGTTCTTAGATTGATTTGAGAAAGAAAAAAATAACTTTCATTGTTTTAAGAAGGCTTGGTTTTGATAAATTTTTACTACAAGTTTTATATATAAAATGAAAATGTAATTGAGATGCTTTTGTAGTTTAGTTATAAAGATTTAAAAGAACACAGTTCAATTTTATTATTTCCTCAACATAAATTTCGTGGTTATTGCAATACTTTTTATGGCAAAATCATTTGTTGTTTTACTATAGGAATGTCATCTTTAAGGAAAAATAAACTTTAACTATAGCTTATGATGCGGCATGCCTTAATCGGCATAGCCTTGGTAAAATAAATTACACGAAATGCGAAAAATATCCTTTAGCACTTGCACTAACGTTCAGACACCAACGTACACAAAACCATCAAAAAGCAAAAAAAGATTATTAGATTCCTTTATTCTCAGCTGAAAATTGCTTTAAGTAACTCGGCCATAATTTTTTCATCAGCAGATGTTTTTGATTTCAGTCATAGTAACAATTTTATTTTGAGTATCCTACGAAAAAACTCCATTGCAATTCAGCATCTTAATAAAGTCAATTTGAGTTCTCAAACAAAATGAGAAACCTGACCCTGCCGTCATATTTTCTTAAGACGACGAAATGCATGTTCGATTCTTTTGAAGCATAATCCTGATCATATCACAGGACACGTCATGCAGTTTCAGCTGCAATAAGAAACGTGATTTGAATACAACGACGATGGGGTTAAAACTGCAGCAGCCGCATTGTAGAAGCCAACACTAAAGAAAGTAACATGAGAAAAAAGAAAATGAAACGTAGCACTGCGCAGCGTGAAGTAATGCCAAAAATAATGCTATGTTGATTAGCATGCAAAAGTAAGAAATTCTCCGAAATTCTTCAAAGCTAAGCCAAAGAATGACAGCTACAAGGGAAATCGCAGCAAAAAATATGAGACAAACAAAAAAATAAGGCACATTTCAAGGATATGCCTTCATGAAAAACAAAAAAAAAACCTTGCCACGAAAATGAGCGCAAAAAATGTAAGTGCCACGTCGGCGACGAGTTTTGAAAGTGAGTGCGAAAAAAAAACAAAAGGGAAAACCAAAAAAAGCTACAGTTACCAAGTAGGGTATTTTTTACGCATTATAAATTTAGTGGAAATTTCGTCAGGGGTGGCAAATATTTCTTAAAGATGAGGTGACAAAACTTTCACTTGCTGTACTCAAGCGTTAGATGATGGAGAAATATTGAAAATTTAAGAAGTTGCAAAGTAAAGTACATAGCTGATTAGAGGATCTTTTCGGAGAAAAGGAATTTGAACTGAACGTGTATTTTATTGAAGTTGTTTATTTTAAATTTATCTTGAAAAATCATTAGGGTAATACTATTTACATATAGAAATGTGTATATTATGCTGCTGAATACTATGGTCAGACATCGAATACTTATGCAAATTTAAATTTATTTTGTCAGCCTGTTATTAACAGAATATTTGCTTTGAAAATTTTAAGTTAATTTATAGACATCCTCATACATTTTTTTAAGGTGCATGAGCGAAACTTTTCAAAATAAAATATCTATGCACAAAAATTCACCTAACGATGAGTGTTAGATATCTAAAAAGACACAAGAATATTTTTGGTCAGTTTCGAATATCATGTGGTTAAGCTTTTGAAGACTCGAATTTATTTATCATTTTGTTTATCTTTTTGTAGATTTTTTTTTAAGTAAACTGTACTCAGAACTATGTTACAGGTTCTAAATAATTGCTAAAAATGTTTTCTTTATTTTTAAATTTGTCACAAAAGTGGTTGTTTGCTTTATAGTATGTCTTTTGCATTGCGTATAGGACAACTACGCACTCATGAGACGAATTATGTTGTTTTATTGCAAAGTTTAAGGCCAGATTCAGAGTAGGCGCTATAAGCGAAGATTGGCGAGCTAGTCAATGCTATAAGATGTCGAAAAACAATAGAACTTATTTTAAGTGTAGTATTGCAGCAATCATTACTGCCCCCAAATCATAGAAAGCTTTATCTCTGAAAAACAAAATGTTTACAGAAAATAAGGAAAATTAATTTCTTTAGCTGCATAAATGCTGGAGTTAGGGCCTTTTAACTTATCAGGGCAGATTCTTAAAAGTAATATGGGATCTCTACTTGCTTCTTCCTTGTAAGTAAAAGGCTTCAGTATAAGACCCATTGCGACTAACTCAAAATTGTTCAGTTGTTAAGCGAAAATATAACACAACAAAATCACAGCATATTTTTAGGAACAAAATGCGGCAAGGCAGCAACAGGTCGCCATTTAAAATATTAAACAGCTATCGCGCACTCACCACATCTTAAAGACCCTTTTGCGATCTTTAAGCACCTTCTTATGGCTAAATGGGCTTTTAACATTTTCACTTGTAGGGGGCTGCACAAGCATGAGTAGTTCAAACATTCATTTCTCTTTTCAGTTTTGTTGTTTTACGTAAATGCCCCACTCATACATTGCACGAGACAAGAGTTTACATTAGATATCCTTTGAGAAGAAAAATGTCAGCAAGATGAAAATGAGAAAGGAGAAAACGCAACAACATTAATGCACAAGCAAAATGCAACTACAAGAACAAAAGGTTTACAATCACAAGAACAAGAACAATAAAAACGATTGTAATATAGCAAATCGCTGTTGTGTTGTTCACAATATGTTGACCTGGTTTGGGCCAAAGTTAACTTCAGTCAACTGGTTGAGTTGAGTCAGATTGACGTTGAGCCTAAAAACAATAGTTCGATTAGTAGGTCAATAAGCAAAATGCAATAAGTTCACTTAATTTTTTTATTTTCGAAATTAAATTTCTATATATCCAAATGAAATAAAAGTAACGAAATTTTTCTAGGGCTATAAGACAATTTAATATACCCTACACGCAAGTTACATTCACTTCAATTGTAATGCATAGAAGGAGGTGTGGCAGGTATAAGCAAACGAAATAATGGAATGAAATTAGACACACAGCCTACAACTTCAAACAAATGTAGTTCTTGGGATTGAAAATGGGCAAAATCGGTTCACAAATACGCCTACCGCTCACACCAATAAAACATTGAAAATAATTAGAGAGTTTCTTGATGAAGTGTAACCAAATTTCTTACAAAAACTTTGAATAACTCGAACAACCTCTGAACAAGAAGTTGGAAAATTTCGTCAAGAAGGCATGGAACATCCCTTGGAACTTATGTCGACGATTTCACTTTTCTGTCATCAAAATCGTCCGACATGTAAACCAACAACTCATTGACTTATCTTTTAAATATTTGGAACACTTTACTTATAAGGACTTATGGCATTTTGCAACGAAGTTTTTTAATTGTAATATAAAATGTAGTTGACTACCATAGAAGAAAACAAAGGAAAAAAAAAAGAGAAAAGACCAAAGTCCAAAGGATGTGTGGGTGCATAAATAACATCAAATATTGGCAAAGCACAAAATGTTTAGCTTTAACTGGCGTTGCCTCTCCTTTGAGGACATCTGTGTGGTCATTCCATTTATTTTCAATCCGAATGAGTTGTCGTCTTTAACTTCATTTTTTTCAAATTCTTTCATTTGCAAAACTATTGAATCGTATTAGAAAATTAAGAGAAGACAAAATTGCCGTAGGAGCATTCAAGTATAGAGACATTTTTCACATTTGCAGTGAATGAAATCCCAGATGGCTGCAGCCAAACGAAGCAGAAAATTAAGCGCATACGAATGCCGAAATCGAAAAAACCTTCAAAGTTGAGCATTTTTTTTAATTTTGGGAATTAAGTTTAAAACGATTAAAATTGAAAAATGTTCTATGGATTCAAATAAATCACAAGTAAATTGACAAGAGTTGCTCGAAAAATCCTTTTTTTGAAATGATTCTTATCAAATATGCACTATGGAAGATTTGATATCAATACTTACAAGGGTTGAGGCAACTTATCTATCCACAAATATCGTCCTAGTTGCAATTGGCTATTTAAAGCATAAGCTGGAGTAGTCTCAAGGGAACCTCTTCAGCAAGACTTTTATAAGAAATTTTAACAAAATCTGGCTTTTATTCAACAATTTGAGTCTGTCACTGTTTTTATTAAAGTGGATTTATCTCGGTTTTTTACAAAGCACAATTTGAAGTATGAATTAAATGGTTTCAACGATTTCATTAAAAAGTAAAATATATTCAAAAATGGATTTATTTTGATTTGTTATGAAACTGCCGAAATATCGCCAACTAAATAGTTTAGTTTTGCTTTGCGAGACTGTGAAACTTTTCATAAATTTCGAATAAATTAATCCATCCTCATAATTGAACCCAAGAAAGTTGAAATTTAATTAACCCAATAATGCCATAGTTTAGAGCGGCTTAACTTTGAAATTAAACCAACTGTCTGGTAATTAAAAGGCATTTGCTTAATCCCGCGTAATAAATTTTGGATGATTTAGGCAATGGAAGTTTCTATGTGTTGGTACACACAGCAACATGCCCCCATTAATTAAAAGTATTTTAATAAATGCTAAAACTTTAAATCGAATACCAGCGGAAGATGACAACGACAAAAACCACACAAAAACAACAAAAGTATTTTGCATCAAGGGAATATTAAAGAAGAAGAACAACTTTTGCCGCAACAGAAAAATAAAGGAAATACCCACACGAAAGAGTTTAATGTACACCCACGAAACCTGATTAGAATTTTGGCCGTTAAAGGGGTGTGTTGTGATAAGTAAAGTCAAGTGAAAATAAGTTTATCGAAGGAAAAAATTTAAGAAGATACAACAAAAGCAGCATTTGCTGCATGTACTTGTATGCCAAAAACCTAACTAACACAAACAACGTATGAAACGTATGTATTGAAAAGACGAACACTCCAACGCACAAGTACCCTGGCGGAAAAGAGGTGGTCAGTGACAGGTGGTACAACTACTGCACATAAATTCAATAATAATACAATACAGTTTTTATAATTAGCAAGCTCGTAAATGACTTTTTTATGACTCTCTTAACTTTGTAAAAATTTCCTATAAGATCATTCCTAAGCTGGTTCATCATTAAGAGCTCCTATTAGGGAGCATGAATGAGTTCTTCGTGAAACTTTTTTTTTAAGTTTTACCCTCATATAGGGTATATAGACTAGTTTAGAATAACACTCAGTGGATTATACTTAAGCTTTGATGACCTTTTGTTAGCATATCCTGCTGGGTTGCCACAAACACTCACACTGTGTATGAGCGGAGCTACACTTAAAAAGTTAAATGTAGAACAAAAACCGAACGTTTTTAAAACTACGCAAAAATTATGCTACGTGTTTGGAAACAGGAAAAAACTTTTCTAGAATTTTGCCAGCAACTTTTAAACGGACTACAATAAACAGGAAGCGTGTGCAAATAACACACACGCTCACACACAAATGCAAGCAAAAACACTTGTTCCTATGTATGAGCGCGGATGTATGTATGTTGCATGCATTTACTTTAATTACAAGCGTCAAAGACATATGGTATGTTCACCGACTCAAAAAAAAAAGTGTTACAGAAAGAGGAAACAAACAAATATATACATATACAAAAACATATACAATAAATGTACGTATCAGTATGAGTGAAGTTACAAAAAAAAAAACAAAAACTTTTCCTTTTTTTGAAAAGTTTTTTTTCGGTATTGTAAAAGTTTTTCTGAGTTTTGATGCACGCATACTAAAGGCAACGCTTAAAGTTATCACTTGATAAGTGTGCACAGCAGCACAGGATATTGTAAGCAATCGCAAGGATAATAATAATATGCATGATAATAATTTTAAGCAAGACGTTGAACATTGAACCTATGGGTACCTTTAAATTTAACTTTTAAAGCAAAGAACGAATAAAAATAATTGAAGCGATAGAAAGATATTTTTGCTTTGTTTATAAGAAGTAAGATTGTGCCTAAGATGATAACCTTATAGAAAATTTCATTGCAGTTTTAAGCTCTTCAGTTTTCATGGAAATAAATTTCATGTAATTTATATAAAATAAAGCGAAAATAATTACACATTTCAACACCTTACAAAAGTATTATATATATATATTATTTCACAGTCAAAAGAGATTTTTACAATACCATGATAATTTGTATTCCTACAGAAGTAAATACCAAAATTCTCACACCAAATTTTTTGAAATCATCTTAAATGTCACATAATCTGCTGAAGGCATCCCAAGCATTACGTGGAATAAAATAAAGTCACACTAAGAAATGCCAAGCAGATTTTCTTTTTACTGTCTTTCTTCACAAAATAGAGATGAAAATGTGTAAAGCTTAATTATTGGCTACAAATAAGAAAAAAAAAAAACAGGGAAAACGTGAGTCAAAAGAAAGCAAAAGCCAATGGTTGCTGTGTAATCCTGGGCACTTAAGTTGATAACACAATAAGTAGACCAATTTCCAGGAATTTTTTTACAAAAATGTTTACGGTAAGTGGATAAGTGAAAATTCAATTTGTCAAAATATATTTTATGTTCGTCTTTGCACATTTTTAAAACATTTTAATTTTAATTTTAAGAACGACGGATTTTTTATTTTTTTAATCAAAACATTAAAATACTAACTTAGGATTAATATAGGATGCAAGTCCTAAGCTAAGAATGATGTCATTTGGAGCCAGCGGATTAGGAAAATTATTAATCTTTTGCCACAATAAAAAAAATGCATAGTTGGTTTCGTTTGCCATAATCTTTAAGCGTTTGCCTGAGTTATTGGGCATTTTTCGGTGCTCACAATTTATGCGTAATTTTTCCAACACTGAAAAAATATTAATACTATGGCTCACGAAGAGCCATAGGTATAACTATTTTTTGCTAAAACTACATTGGCCGGTTACATATAGGATATTCTTTCTACTTCCAACATTGGAACTATACATTAAGCGAACTGATTGATGTGGATCTACGTCTCAATTTTTGTTTTTTTTTTTAACGTGTAAATTATCCGTCAAAAACTTTTGTCTCAAGTACAAATCGTTTGAGGCAGAAACCTGATGCTTCAAATTTTTTAAGTTTTTGATAAACTTTAAGACAGGGAACCACAACCAAGGTACAAGATTATATTCCTAAAATAATATATGTATGTTATAAGGTATGTAATTTCATATACTTATTTTAGAGGCGGCAGCTGCCTTAAATAGACTTAAAGCAATTGTGTTCTACTTAATTTAAGATATCAGAACATAATTCGCTTTTACTTATCAATCTAATAAATATGTACCCAAGGTACTCGAATTAAATGAATTTTCAGTATGTGGACTATGGTCCACAGAAATTAAAATTTTATTTCATTAAATTTTACCGCCGAATTCGACCATGACCGATTTAAGTGTTCCTTTCAACTACTATATGTACATTACACTTTTAACTGGTATAGCATTTGTTACCTTTATCTTTAAATTGTTCCATTGTGTTCTTCATATTGTTGTTGTTATTATTAATATGATTTTGGCAGTGAAATTTTTGCTGCAGATGATGCTCTGGCAATAGAACTTTCTGTTGTTTTAGCGATGATTGCTGACGTAAATTCAACATCATGTAAACAAATGTTTACGCTTGTGTTTCGCGTATGCAATATTGTACTTTGTTGTTGTAGATAGTTGTGATGTTGTTGCTGTTTTTTTTTTATAAAAACGGAAATCGTAATTTTACGTATGTGTGCATGTTATTGTGAAAGGATAATTGTTTGTATACATGTGCATCTATGTGTGTAAAAATGTGTGCATTTGTAAGGCGGATATGATGTTTCTTTCAGTGTATTTTATATCCTGCTTTTGTTAAATTTACAAAAAGAGCCCACATTATGAATACAATTTAGTTTATTTTCAATTTTTATTTTTTTGTTCCTTTTGTTGTGGCACAGCAGCAGCAGTACATTAAGGCAACAACAGGAGTATATTCAAAGATGTATTGTACGCAGAATTTTAAATTTTATTTAAGTATTACAAATTGTTATTTTATTTTTTTTTTTTCAACTGTTTCAATATAACAATTAAATGAATTTTTCATCAACAGAACTGGATATTTTCGTAGAATATAAATTTAGTATTAAAACCACAGGATTTAAATATGTATATGGTCAATTTTCAGAATAGCGAATAATTAAAGAATTTTTAATGTTCTTCAAACAAAATGAGCAGGTCTTCAGACAATGGGTCAGTTTTGTATAATTGTTTTTTTAACATAACCTCGCGGCTTTGAGCTTTGAACAGAACAGATATTCTGACTTTTTTCAGTATCTGAATTTCGAACCACATGAACTATAAATATCGGCCACCAATAAAATAATCATATAAATTTACCGTCGTTGCTATGAAATATTGTTACTCAATTAAATTGAAAAACGCCTGCAGCAAATTGATTGTTACTCATACGCTGTGTTGAACTATATCGATACAACTTGAGAGCCACATTCAAAGGTAGTATTTTTATCTTATAGGTACATTATTAAAACTTAAGGTTTTGTTAATGGATTTTTAAATCAGCTTTCAGACAAATACCATCATAGTACTTAGATATTTTATTTTTATTTCGTGCACAATAAAATAGACTGTATTTCTGACTTCAAATGACTTAACATAATAAACATTTCGAATAATTTCATCCAAATTTTTTTGGATCCGGAAGTTTTGCTGAATTCTTAGCATAAATTTTGGTTTTGTTTCTTTATTTTTGTTGCTTTGTGCTCTTTTTTTATTTTGTAGTTGTTTTAATGAGCTATAAACTTTTAACTAGCTCTGATGTGCCGTACATTTTTGTACAAGTTCACAAATTTTGTTAATCTAAAAACTGTTAGCTTGATTAGATGATTATTAAAAATATTCTAGTGATAGTTTGGACCAAAGCTTTCAAAAGCCTTTTTATTGGGGCCAAAACTCAGCTAAGTTTAGTTTTAAAGAAAAATGTCACAGGAAACTTTCAAAAGGTTCCTATATATTCCAAACATTTCTTCTATAACTCGCTAATAATTATTATTATAATCAAGCGTTAATACAAGGGGTATGTTCTGGGGGTTATACCCCGCTAAATGTATGAAGAAGAAGATTGAAACTATAGAACTGACTTTCCATCGAAATATAATCATAATGAGCCAAGTGCATTATTTCCTCACATTTAGTCATAATATGAATTTTTAATCTTTTGATAGTGTCGTACTTTGAGCCTAGACAAACCAATCTCTAAATTTCAAATTGAAGCAACGAATAACCCCATACTAGCTCAATTCACAAATGTTTGCTTCGGAGGTAAATGTCAAATTATTACAGGCAAATCATGTTGTGATTTTTCGGTATGACCCAATATTAAGTAGTTGGGAATATAAAATCATTATGGCATGGCTACTACAGAAGTCTACAAACCGAGATGTCGAAAGGAATGAAGATACAGAGGTGCATCAATGATAATGTGTATTTATTTGCTGCATAATTTTTCAACAACACAAATAAATTTATAAGAAAAATAAAATTATTTTTGTGTACACTCTATTTAGGACCAGAGTGCTGATCCACTTATCCGCTCTATGCGTATTTCCCTATATATAAAAGAAGCTTGAATTGCATGATACTCATACGTCATGATAAACGAAATTGTTTGAAACAACATGTATCGATATCGATGGTACTTGAAAGTTAAACTGTGTGGTCGCTTAAGCGAATCGATGCAGTTTTCACACAAAATTGGCTTTAACTTTTTCCATGTGTGTATATTTTTTTTCACCATTTCAAATATTTTGTAATATAATAATTTGAAAAAATTTAAATTTGTAACTACATTCTATTTATTTTAATTCGCACATTATTTTAATTAGAAATTTCAATAATTTAATTGTTTCTCTTATATTTATTTAGCGTCAGATTATTTAATGCGTGTAAACAAACAACTAGCACGTTTCGCGTCAGACTACTGGCTGTTTGCACGCATTAGTTGGCTGGTGTGTTGCATACAAAATGCCGGTCAATAGGGTTAAAAAAAACATGGGAAAAATAAACAAACTGATGTGCCACATAAATTCTACATTATTATGAAAATTGAATTTTTATTTTTTGCATTAAATTTAAATTCAGTCATTTAGAATTTTGTATAATGCTCTTTAAGTTTTTCACATAATTTAAGGATTATTTTGACGACTTCGTCCCCACTAGGAATCAAACTGACTGATGTTTTTATAGTAAGAATAACGCTTCGAGTCAACACCATTAGTCTGGCAATAAATTTTGCAAGACCATAACTGGGGGTTAATTTCAAGTCAATACGGACAAGATAAATTTTCCGAAAATTTGTTATAACAACAGCTATTAACAATTTGAAAACTTTTCAGCTAATCAATTAACTTAACCTGTCTTACAATAAGACAATGTTATATCCTGAGCAACAGGATGTCATCATGAATTCCCCACGCTAAATTAGTAATTAAAAAACTTTTAAATGGCAATACTGCGCAATTCTCAAATAACAAACAACAAGAAAGGGAGGAAGATTAAGAAAAAAAATAGAAAATGAAATATAAGTAAAAGTACGGCAGAAAGATTATAATTCAATTATATATTGTTTTAAAACCGATAGAACGATGAGCGCAAAACAAAAGTGAAAGGAAAACCTTAAAGTAAAAGAAAGCAAAACAAAAGTGTAAGAGTAAAAATAGCAAAAGCTCATATTGGCCAACACTGTTACAATGAGAAAAAATTTCGTCAAAATGTATATAACGTATGTGTAACGTAAGCGTAACACAATGCAACGTCATATGAATTCAAACGTAAAAAATTTTGTAGCATAAAGCAACGTAAAATAATCACTAACGTAACTCAACATAAATGCAACGTAAGCCCAACGTAAGATAAACGTAACATAAGTAGAAGGCAATGGTAAACAAGGCAAACATAACTTCTATGTAATGTAAACGTATCGTAATGTGAATGTTACTTTACGCAAACATTGCGCAGAGCGAACATTGCGTAACTTAAACGTAATGTAAACATAACATAACATTGCGCTGATTATTATTTATTTTTTTTGAGTGTATCTACTGAAAATACAATGCATAGAAAAACAAAACATTATGGGGTTGCACCCAGTTGCAAGTTTCAAAGTTAGTGATCAAAATATCTTGAAATTCGCAGAACAAATCGCTCATAATTTGAACTGCTTCTTTTAACATAATTTACGACTATTTGATTGAGTGCTTTATCTCCTCACGCCACGAAACTTTTTTAGCGTGCACGACTAGTAGTGAATGCATTTAACTCTCCAACATTTCCCCGTTGGAAGATGTGCCCTATCTATTTCCGTTTTTGTTATTTGATTTGAATGGAAAATTTTAAACAAAAAATGTCATAAATTATCTATTAAATAAAATAAAAATTTGGATTCAAAATTAGTTACTTTTGCCTCATATCTTGGTGTAACCCCTTAACAAGGGAACATGTTTAATTGAACACTGCCGCCACCCACTCTAGTAGAATATCTATTAATTTTTACAGTTTACAAGCGTCATCAGTCCTTTCCTTTGCTGTCACCAAGTTTTTCGACCCGACCAAGGTTGAAAACAACAAAAAGAAGAAATAGAGAATACTTAGAAATTGCTACTTTTTGTTGCAATTTACAACAAGTACTCGCGATACTTCATCATGAACTGTTTGTTACTTTTTAACTTGAGAGAAACTGTCGGTTGTTTAAAGTGCACAAATAAGTAGCAGAAAGAAAAAAAAGCAAAACTAAAGCAAACCTACCAGCAAAATGGTCAAGAGTGTTTGGCCACGTCAGCAGAGAATTAATAAATGTGCCAAAGGATCAACAGGATGTAGGTTGTTAGTTCATATAATAATGCAGGCAAGCAGGCGGGCAACCAGCCAATGCAGTAGGCGTTATCACCATCGCCTTTGCCGGTTGCTGTCGGGCAAACCATAATGATTTATTGCGCAAAAATTTAAGCAAAAAGCTTTTAACTAAATACAATGAAATGGAAGAGAGAAAAATATGTTTGTATACAAATGGTATTATCGTATTAACTTTCTTATATGGATATTGTTATGTTTTAACGAACTGTAAAATATTTTAGGTTTTGTGGACGTATTTTAACGAATTACTTGTTAAGTATTTTTATTCCAAATCATATTTTCACTAAAGAAAATTGAAAAATCAAAGACGATATTTTTCTTTTAATAAAATATAATTTTTAGTAACTCTCAATGTAGCTTAAAAACCATACTACACAACTGCGAATATATGAGGCGTAGCTGGCCAGATGCAGAATCATATACAAGAGTCATGTTCTGAATGGAATTTTAAGTTCGTTTTTGGGCGATTATTATAATTGAATGAAAAATGTGGTCTTGAATCAATTTTACTTAAGTCGACTCAAAAAGTTTTTTCTTTTTACCACAGAAATTATTTAGGTTTTTTAGATTACTATACGGCTATTAAAAATAGTTATCAAATTAGAACTGAATTACACTTTGGCAAAAAAAAAAAAGGCAAGAAAAGATTTTCATGTTACTTAAGTAAATTGGCAACGATGGCTATTTACTGCACTTTCAAATAGTCTCAGTATAAAGTTTTTCATACGACATGGTAAGCAAAAGTTTAGTATAGGAGTGCAAGTATCGATACCGATGCAACTAAAATAATAATTTCTTTATTTGTGTTTGAAGCCAACTTGCTAAATATGCGAGCTCTTACCAAAATATGTAGTTTCCATGAATGGCCTCTACAAAAATTGGTTGTATTACAGGAAAGTTTCACTTTATGTAGATAGGTAGTTGTGCTACAAGTTTAAGCACAAATAACAATAAATACAAAAATTAGTCATAAAAATATTTTTAATTTCCATGAAATTTAAAATATTATAAGAAGACATTTTACAATGGACCACATTAGCCGAACATTATTTTTAAGTTTAAGTATTTACCGCTGGTAAAGAAAAAAAAAACTGCAGAAAATCTTCTTTTTTTTTTTTGCCCTGTAGCTGTTAATATTACACTTTTAACGTTTTTTGTATTACTTTATCATTCTGCATATTTTATGTATTCTCGTATATCGAGGGAGTAAGACGCTGAAAAAATCTGAATTTTCGTGCCAAATCTGATGTTGGCAAAACAAGTCATTTGCATACAAAACAGAAAAGAACAACAACTCTATAAAAAATTTACAATGTCGCTCATACTAAAACACACTCTTACTCACACACTGTTATAAAAAAATATACAAGCTTGTGCACAGACAGATACATACATATGTATGGAATAACAAAATCATACATCTTGGCATTTGTTTGCATTTGTCACATGAAAATTTAAAACCTTGAACCTTAAGCGACGCCATGTGTGCGACAGCAGCAGCTGAATAGATGTGGTGTGACACCGCGCACTTGCACCCACTCGTACTTTATATGCGTGCAAATTATGCTCGAGGCATTTCCAGGAAACATTTTCAATTATTTTACCTCTACGCCCCACCGCCCCACCTGCCACAACCGAATATGACAATTTCAGACAAAATTAAAATTTGATTTCTTATAAATTCACAGAATTTCAATAGAATTCGCATAGAACTAACAAGCAAAATGTGTATTAAGTTAATAAAGTATTGCCGTAGGTTAAGGTTGCCATTTGTTCCGACTTATCGTTATAGGTCACCGTTATTAATAGTAGTGTCACGACATTCTGAGATTTCATGTTCTGACAAATTTTAGTTTAGTTGAATTTTTTTTTTTTTGATTAATCAGGTGTTGAAACTCAGTTTCATTATAATCAGTGTTGTCAATAAGTGTTTCAGCGCAATAACACAACGCTGCGCTGCGTTATTCATCACTATGGTAAACACAATCAGCTGCTTTTGAAACCTTTTCAGATTCGTTTCAGTGCTATCGTTGCCTGTAATTCATTATTACTATATGGTATTTTATTAACAATGAAAGGACAACGATATCTAGATAAAGAGAAGGACAAATGAAAAAACATTTTGTGTTTCCGTTAGTCACGGAGTTAAGGGCAACGTCAAGTATCATAATGAAGCAACTCGGTGCAAAACTTAAATATCATCTGCATTCTCATCACGCAAAATAAACAATTTGTATTTTAGCTGAACTGACGACCGCATATACTACGATTTATAGCTTCAAGCTTAATAGCTAAGAAGGCTAATAGCTGTAATAGCTAAACTCTAACATTATTATAGATTAACCATCATCGAACATTTAAATTATAGAACTGTCAACCAGATTCGTTAATGTATTTAGTTTTGAATGTAGCACACGAATCATTAGCAACTGCTACTTATTATTTCAATATCATCTACTGCAAATAATTGTCATTAAGATTTTCATATCGGCACTTTCAGGGGAACGGGTGTGACAGTTGAAGACTAATTTTTATTCATATCTTTTCAGATAAGTGTGAGAATGCAATTTTATCTCTTGCAACAGGTATTACATTTGGTACCTTCCAACATTTAATAAATATATAAACATTTGACGTGTAATTAATTCAATAATAGCTACAAAGTAAATTCAAAAATGTAACAAGTGTGGCATCCAAGTGTAACGGGTGTGACATTATAATAATCTTATAGTGATATATAAACTGAAATACAATTTTTGAAAACAAAAATAAAAAAAGGACACTCAATATGTGATGAAGAGTTTTTGTGCATTAGTATTTTTAAAGCGATTAATTTACAACTTTTTTTTAAGTTGAGAATTTTTTTTTTTTTTTGAAAAATGGTCTGTTAAGCTGTAAGTGTCGATATACAGTAAGGTTTACATTTTTTTATGATTTTCTAGAAATCTTATTCCAAAAGGTATTATCCAATTCCTTCGCTGATGTCAGCCGAGAATCAGAGAAAAAGCCGAAATTTGTCTAATGAGTTTTCTAGAAACCTTTAACTAATGTCTATTTTCCGCTTATACATTTCCAGTCTTTTCGTAAGGACACATTAAAAATTAAAAAACCAGACATTGGTATCAATGAGTTAAGGAGTAGTGGCACAAATTTTTGGTACCATGTTGAATAAACAAGTAATATATTGCCTTAATCGGGCAGGAACAATTTTGAGAGGATTTTGTGAAGATTTACAACATTGTATTCAAAAATGTGCGTCACAATTGGATCATTTGGAATTAATCGACTTGACGGCTTTAACCCCAAAACATTTACCTTATTTTACCATATGTTTTTACTAACCAATTGTTCATTGGTTCTAAATTGTTCATTGTTTTTATCTAAAAATAAAGGAAAAAACACCTTTCACCAAAGCGTTCCCACGAAGTTTTAGGAAAATATAGCAATTCAAGCGTATAAACATTGGCTTCTTCCCTAGTCCGCAATAATGACTTTGTATTTGAGGAAGAATGGTAATTTCGGTGAAATTTTAAATGGATTTAGATTATGAATTATAGGGTCTACATACATACTTGAATTAAAATAGCATGAGCAATTAATTGGCTTGAATTTTCTAAAAATAGACTATTAACATAAGCGTTAGAAGGTGTTTGACTTTTTGTAATTTTTGAACGATTTCTACTTGGCATATATCGGTAAAAATTTAAAGTTGAAAAATGATACAAAAAATTAAAATTTCCATTCTTTCTTCAGCCCCCATCATCAAAGTTCTCTTAATTAAAATTATTTTATTTGTGGCAGCAAATGCATTTAATTAATATGTAAATGCTGCTGAATTTCAATGTATGTACTCGATTTCAATTGTATTTTGCTTAAATCCTTTTGATATACCTATATTAAATACGTGGCTTAAAGCCTACCTTTTCATTATTTAGCTGTCTTACTTACATTTTAACTCTCCAAATCCAACTCAAAAGCAGTTCAATACATAGGATTCAATGCTAATCCTTAAAATCCTTCAATGTCATGCTTGGGATCTCAACTAATCCTGCACTCAACATACGAATACACTATTAAGGGAATATGCATGCAGATAAATACACATACACAAACTTAAATATGTATGTATAAATAGCCGACATAAGTTTTTTCCTTATTCAGTAAAAAATCAGAGCCATTCAAGAAAAAAAGGAAAAAAAAATATCCTTCAAATAGGTAAATCCCTGCAAACCATAAAAATAAACACCATTTTGTGTGGGTCGGATTCTTTTTCGTTTTTCTCTCTATTTTGCTCTGCCAAAGTTTGCAATCTTTGCAGGCAATCAGGAAAATTTGACTTATTGAAGGTTAAATATAATTTAGGTCTATAATATGTCTAAATGATTTTTTATGTGTACATGCGTGTGTGCGTGCGCCCTTGCATTTGTGTGTAACCTCAAATATCCGTTCATTCGACAAGCATTCAATATGTCTGTTAGTGTAAATCTCACTTGTCATATCGAATGAGTAGGTTTTTTTTTCTGTGTGTAAGGCATCTCAATTTCAATGCAATTTTGAATAAGGTTTCAAGGATAATAGAGAAAATTTACGTAAGTAGATTGGACTGCAAGTGCAGACGTCAGAATTAATTGATTACTCTGGTGAAAGAAAATATTTACAAAAATTAGTTAAAAAAACTTTTTATATCGTACATAATACGTATATATTGAAAACTAATAATATACATACACATCATTAGAACTACAGTTTTCAGCACTAAAATTTGTACTCAACATTCAAAATCGTGAAAAGTTTCGTCAAACTAGCACTATAACTGGAGGCGAATTCCATTATTATTTAAGACAATAGATACCTTGAAGGGTATAAACAAGGTTGTAACGTAACGCAATTTTTGAAGATTTTTGACCCCCCTCCCTTTTAGCGACTTTTGTTATGGTTTAGTTGCGTTTGCGATAATAATAAATAAAACAAGAGATTTTTAACTCGCAGTAAAATACTATTTTAAAATATTGAGATTTAAAGGTTGTAAGTTGTCGAAATCGCAGAATAGTCTAAGTGTTCTTCATTGTGGAACGCTTTCTTCTCATTGAATCAATTTGAAATTTCTTATAACTTATTCATATTTCTTATGAAAAATTGTCTACGCCCAAAAACTCTTCTTGATTCAAATGATTATTTTCCCTTGAAAATGTCTCCTAAGCTAAAAAGGAAAAATCGCCTAAATATTTTCACCAAAAACTAGTGAAAAGTCGCAAATAGAGGGCTTACGCTACATGAACGGTAGCCCGAAATTTTCTTTTCTTAAGCAATTTTTCTATTTCGTCTTTCGGCGTTTTTTAAGGATATTTCGAACATAATACACATAGAATGCTACTTTTTTTTATGCTAAACGTCGTCTTATTAACGTTACGTGTGTTTAAAATTTAAATTCTATCAACATAATTTGACACCTACACAACCGGTAAAAATGGAATAAAGGAGAGAAGTGGTCCCATAGAAAAGGAAAAAAAAGAGAATAGAAAGCACAGCATAATATTATTTATCATATTTTAAAGATTTTTCTCTTTGTTATGTAAGTAGATTACGAAGCTTTTGCAATAACGCAAAGTTTTTCATTTGTATTTGCCTTTATTTCACCTGACTTAGGTAACATGTTTCTATTATTTTTTCTTTCTTCGGCTTTTCCTTTTTCTACTACTTTCTTGTAGCATCAAATTCCAATTTATTTTCGATCACAATCACGTTTTGCATCACTTTCTTTCTTCCTCTTTTCAATTTGTTATTTTTGTATTTAAATTTAAATTTCAACGTTTTCTTTCGCTAGCAAACTGTTGTTTACGGTTTTGATTACAAGTTACGGTATAGCCTTACGTTACGCTTTTTATCATTTGCTGCTGCCATTGACGTTTGTGTGTTTACTTTTTTGTGACATCTTAGTATTAGTGTCAGTGTTTGTGGAGCGCTGTTGTTGTAGTTGTGCCGTCTTTAATATTCATTCATGCGCGTGTCTTATACAGAATTTTAAAATTTACGTAAAAGAAAGAGTTTTTTTCTATTGTGTCCAGCCTGTAAGATTTATTTTTAGGGACTCTAACTGGTTTCTAAAAAAAAGCTCCCAATTTTCAGGAAGAAACCTTTTTCTAAAGATACTATGAAATTTTATAACGTTCAGTTTAATTTTTCATTTAATTCTTTACATTTTTGCAGCTTGAATGAAAGGATTATTAGTCGAACATTACGCTATATTATGGAGCTGTGAATTTTCATTTTCATCGTTTTTCTATGAGAATGAAAAATTAATTGCCTTGACAACTATTTGGCACCAAAGTGTCTGACCTCAAAGTCGTAGAATTTTATTTGTTCGTTGAAAGTAATTTGTCTCTTTTCTTTTTTGATTTTATTATATACTTACACGGGTTTTGCGGTCATTTGACAACTTATTAATGTGTTACGTAATACTTGAATGCCCCCCAATGTGCTCTTTTAACATCTCTGATCTTTTTCCAGCAACGACGTCGTAATGAGCAAACACGCAGCAGAGCCAGCTGTTATCCCCCCATTCATAGTTTGTACAGTACATTATTCACTTCGATTACTTAAATTAAAATATCATCAAAATCTTTTTCGTCCAAAGCGAGGAACAGTAAAACTTTAAGTTTTATCATTGCTACATTTTAGAAAAAGAAGTGTTTCCATATTGTGTACTACGATTGAACTTGAATTTGTTATATCAATTTAAAAAAAAAATATAATTTTATTTTTTAAACTCCTACATAATTTTTGACGCCGAATCCGGAATTGATATTCATTAATTTCTATCATGTTTACCGAATTTTTTAGTCACTCGGGATATTAACGAGCCAACATTAGCGCAACAAAGTCACAACTTTTTATCCATTCTAATACTAAATAATTTGTCTACATTAACAACATATTTTTGTGGCATCTCCTACGCTATCAAGTCTATGAAGTTGAATTATGGTTGCTGTGGCTGTCTCAGTAGCTATCTCTATCTGTGTCGCAGTTGCTGTCACTGTCACTATTCTGATGAGCATATGCAGGCGGCAACGGTTTATTATTTATAGGCCAACATTTGGCACAACAAAGCGAGAGCCCCATACACACATACTTATGTCCGCCAAGAGCAGTGCAAGTGCGAATCTAACACACACGCACATTGATTTGCCCTTTCTACGTCGCTTATCTACTCCATTTCATACCACTGTTATGTAGCTCAATGGTACTTTCATTATCCTGACGATTAAATTTAATGCCACTAAATGGATGAAGCCAATACAATGCCAGACAGTATGACAAACACAGATACAGACAGAGAGACAGACAGACGGACAGACAACATAAAGACTGTCAGGCAGTTGGCTAGATAGTCAGAGACATAAGGCAGTTCGTCATCTTCATTGCCATCAGCAGCTTTGAGGTTCTGTTGCGAGAAAACAAAAACGCATACGTAATTACGCTTTGTTGGAAAAGTAGTAATTGGTGACTGCTACGTGAGCCATAGACTTGAAGTTGCTTTCAAGTGTTTTTGTTCATTAATGCAATTGTTGCCTTTTCATGCTTCATGTAAACCTTAAGCTATGGTCGCTGTATGACTTCATATTCACTGTTGTCGTTCTGAGATGTCGTAGTTAAAATAAAATTTTATACAAAGTAAAACAAAGCAAGACATCCCTGCACGAATGAATTCCCCACTGGGTATCTTTGCATGTGTGTATAGCGTATATTGTCTACAATCATACTAATGCAGTTTTTGCACAAGAAGTTTCTTTGAAAACATTGTTTTTGTACTTTCAATCCTTGTGCTTTTGAAACTTTATTGCTATTGTTTCTGCGTAGTGTTGTCTATTTTTTTTTTTGTTATTTTTTTTGCGATCTGTTAACTGTTTAAGACACTTTTCTCATCTATTTGACATTTTTAGTGTGTATTCGTATTCACTTTTTTTTTTTTTTGCTTTGTGTTTTGACTTTTTTTTACTGCAAGATTGCTTTTAACCAATATGGCGCCGCTTAAGGACGCGTTTCCAATCGCGCTGTTTTTGTCGAATGTGTGCAATTTTATAACTGTTGTTTTTTCTCTCTCTTCCTTTCGTATTTTATTGAATTTTCATTTTTCAGCTGTCAAGGATTTTTACTTTCGATGTTTTGTTACAAATAAATAAAAAATTTAAAAATCGCACAACAAAAAACTTTTGATTTATTTTTAAATTGAAAGTCGGCATTTTAAAAGCGATTTGCCAAAAAGCTTTTGACGTGTTGACACTTTAACTCTTAGCTTTTAAACGTTTTTACTTAAGCTGTCAATGTATGTGTCGGTGTGCACTTCTATGAGTTCTTTGTGTAGGTGTGTAGTTATATAAAAGTTAATCTAACATTAATGTAGCTGACTTTTGTGAGAATTGATGTCATTTTAAGCAACATTTTTATGAGCGTTTCTTTTCGAAGAAAAGACTTGGTGGGATTTATCTTATTTAAAATTTACTTTGAAAATGTAGGCAGGTGTAGGCAGCTTAATGAAAGACAATGATAGAGAAAATGTTGCTGTCGTCAGCATTTGATTTTTCAATAAACTATTAAGCTTTAGTGCGGAAGAGACCATGAGAGATCGTTATTTAATATATCGTCTACATTAAGGTTTAATAATTAGCATATGTATGCAAAAAATCTGATTTCAGTTACATAAATATTTAAATTTTTATTCAAAAAAATGCGTGTGTGAAAAATATTGGGACGATGCAATATAACATTTTTTTATAATTAACGCACAAAGGGTAGTCGTTTAAAAATTTGGACTTGACCTCGTATAGAAAGGGCTAAAGGTTATGGGTCGAAAAATAGATCGCTCAAAAAAATGAACGCCCCTTGCACGTCAAAGATAAAGTCGCCGTTTTGCGTGATATTTTGTCTGTTGGTTTTTTTAGGTCAAAAAAGTGAGCACAATTTTTTCATCTTTAAGAACTTATAGGTTTGTCTTTTTGTAACCGATTGTCAAGTTTAGGAGTATGTATTAAAATTAATTTAAAGCACTTTTAAGTTATTTTCACCCAGTATGAGTTTCTCAAAGACCGGCATGTAGCGTTATGGAACTTTCAAAGGTCGACAGTATTTCTGAAGATTTTAGGCGATTATCCTAACCGTTTTGAAATTGTGGACAACTTGAGTTCAATGAACCCAAATCATGACCAAATTGTGTACCAGGAATCAAGAAGTACAGTCCAATGTCATTGATGTAAAACCAGCACTATATGCGAAATTTTCTACAAGTAGTTACATTTCAAGCAAAAACCATCATGTACCCAAAGCGAAACATCATCCTTTGCATAAAATTGAAACACAATGAGCATTAAAAGGCTTTACAATTGAAAATAAAGAATTATTGATAAGGACCCGCATTGAATACATCAAAATGTAAATAAAAACTCAATAAGCAAGAGAAACAACAATGGACGGATACAGCCTCACTACTCACCTTTGTACATGGGAAACTCGCCATCGCTGTGACTGTGACACAACAGCATGGGTGAACGACAGCGGGAGCTGCGTTCAGCAGCAGCAGCAGCGCACAGGGAAGTTGCTGCTATAGGTTGCTGCGTTGAACGCGAAATGACAGTCATGGCCCGTCTACGTATTGTAGCAGCATGCTGCTGAGTGTGCTGCTGCTGCGAATGATGTTGCAATGTATTGTGCTTTTGTTGCTGATGTGAATTTTGTCGCTGTGCTGTCGCATGATGATGATGATGATGTGGCGTCTGCGGCTGCTGTTGTTTCGGTTGTTGCTGGTAGTGATGACTGCCCAGCGACACATGATGTTGCAGCGGTGGATGTGTATGCGTGGAATGATGATGTTGCAACGGCGGATGTGAGTGTTGATGCTGTAGTGGACGTTGCTGGTGTTGCTGCAGCGGCTGGTGATGATGATGATGATGTGGTGTTTGTTGCTGTTGTTGTTGTTGCTGCAGTGGTTGATGCACATGTTGTTGGTGCTGGTGCTGATGTTGATGATGCAACGATGAGTGATGATGTTGTTGTCGCTGCTGCTGCTGTTGTAATTGCTGTAGTAATTGTTGTTGCAGTTGTTGATGCGTAAGTTTTGGTTGCTGCTGAGAAATTGCTGTTGTAACCGTTGTAGTTGTTTGTGTAGTTGTAGGAACATTTGTCACATTTGCGCTTGAAGCAGCAGCTGTGGATGTTGTTGCCGCAGCAGCTGCTTGTGAGCTGTTGGTAACACCGCTTCCGCCGGAAGTGGTACCGCCACCAACAGCATTGCTGTTGTTTGTTGTGGCCAAAGCGTTGTTTTTCTCCCATGGTCCGTTTTTCGCTGTATAATCCAGATTGAAAATTTGTTGCTTGATAATCGGGAATGGAATTCGAAACGCGGTTTTCTTGTTTTGATTAAATTTTTTTATTAATTTTTCTTACATATTCTTCCAACTTTTTTTCGTAAGTTTTCTTTGTTCTTTTTGAAATATCACATTTAACTATTTTGCTAAATAATTTTTGAGATTTTTGCGTGGAAATAGATATTTTATTTTTATTTTCGATTTATATACAGATGTGATTTTGTATGAAAAATTACTTTAAACATTTAATAACACACTTTCTACGACAGATAAGAAGCTTAAGGGAGCGACAATTTGTTAGCATGAGGCTTATACATTTTTTGCTAAGTTAGGAAGAATAAATTCGTCATAAATTTAAAGAGGTGGCAAGATGAATTTTTACTGCTATGCAGTCTATGCCAGCATTATGTAGAAATACAAAAATTGTTTCTGCAGCTTGTAAAGCAGATTCTCTTATTTTGATTAAATCGAAAAATACTTCGTGAGTGCCCAAAAGGGGAAAAAGTTCTAAAACACATATTTATTCCCATCTACAACCTAAGCTAAAATGTATCCAGAGATGTTAGCAGGTTTTGGATTTTTTATCAAAATGTCTACTACATACATATGTTACCAAGCATTCTCTTACTCCAAGCGCTACTGACATTTACTCTGTTCTGAAATGGTTTTACATACAGATGCTTATGCAGCGAAATGACCAACATTTTCAATAGTATAAGCAAAATCATTCAAGAAAACTTCAAAATAATTTAGGCCTTACTACAGCTGAAGAACAGCGCAAAATTTGGAGCAACATTCGCATATCTTGTATTTGCTTTCTTCCTTGGCATTGAACCATATAATACTATTTGATGGTTTTAGGCAAAATCGTCCTAAAAATCGATAAAGAAAATTTAGACCAAAGATAAACACAAAGACCAAATTGGCAAAAATACAAAAACAGACCTTACAAACATATATAAACGAGTGTTGGTGAAATTGTCCAGGGAATTATCGCAAAAACGGAAAAACATGTTCTCCATTAAAATGTATCATTTTTGAAATAAAATGAAAATGTAAAGTCGTTTGCTAAGAGAAGTCTGTGACACTATCATTTTAAACATTTATGTCGTTGAAATATGAAAAACTTAAGGCCTTATTATACATCCTTTCAAAGCTTATAAAGTAAAAGTTTTATATTCGAAACAAAGAAAAAGTAATTGGTGATTTTTTTTGAATGGTTAATATTAATAACAGAATTTTTTTCTTTAAACTAGCAGGGTTGTTGAAAAATTTGATTTGTGCAAACTTTTCAATTTAGTTCAATTAAATTTGACTTTATTATTACTTCCAAATTCAACTTTTTGTGGATAACACACCAAAATAGTATGATGCAAAATTTTCACTTTTCTCTCAAAATTTCTAATTATTTAGCTTATTTTCTTGATAAGCAAAAACTTTGAAGCGTTAAAACTTTTTCAATTTAAGTGACAGAACAATTTTCATCACTTCAAGAGGGAAATAAAAACAAATCAAACTTCACGCCAATTTGCCAAAGTCATCAGTAGGTTTTTTTTTATAAAATGTGTTTCTAATTACTATGGCGCTCATGGTTCGCAACTGTAAAAAAATAAATAACAAAAAAGGCTGCTATTGAAACTTCTGAGCCCCCCCAAACACAAAAAAAATTGCGCACATCACTATCACTAAAAGTTATCACTGCAACATATCACATCGTATAACAATTGAAAACAGCTTGAAATTTGGAAGCCATTGTTCCACTTTAACTTCAATTTAATCAAAAAGAAAAAAAACTCAAAGTTATGTTACTTTTGCATCTTAATTATTAAAAAAAAACAAAACTTCAAGCAAAATGTAATACACCAGTCGCTGATTCAGCTATAAAAAAAAAACGACGAGATGTTTCACACTCCACTTCAGCGCATCATTTTGGCCAAGAATTTTATAAAATTTATTAGTGACCCGCGGACTAGTTAATAGCAAACGAAAGCAAAAAAAAAGAACAGCTGATGCGTATTTTATTTTCGTAATGTAAGGGGGCACGGCGGCGTACACTCAAAAAAAAGTCCGCCACTTGTAGTTCCTACTACAAATTTTTTCCACACAACAGGAGCAGAAAAACAGAAACAGAGCTTTTTCGCACTCACGTTACCAGTAGCACGTTATGTACTGCTGGACCGTGTTAGGTACCGCACAAGCGAAAACACGAAATGAAACTGAAATTGAAACTGAAACCAATTGTTTGAGAGTCCTATCTATGAAAATCCTTAAGCGGATACAAAGTTTTGAGTTTAGTTTAACAATCAGTAGTAGTTGTTGTTATTGTCGTCGTACCTTCCCTATCAAACTCTCAGCTAGGTGCAGCTTTTGTTTAAAGGAAAGAAAAGCTTTCACGCGAGTACAGCAAAATTTCTGCAAAGAGCCCAACAGCCGTTTCAGCATCGGTAGCAAAATTGAAATCAGAGCAACTTTTTACGTTTTCTGGGACAACAAATTTTTCTTACTGATGCAATTTTTCTTTGTATTTATTGTTGTTTTTGTATTTGTACAATGGGAGAAAAATATTATTGAGGTTTTAAAAATAACCGGAAGTTCATGTGGCCATGCTCATTAGGCTGCGCACGAAAGTTAAGTTAAAAGAGCGTTTTTATAAACTCATCAAATTTTTAACTATCCAAAATTTTTACACGTTATTTTCGAGAATAGCTATTCAAAGTTTTTGCTTATATGGGAGGGATTACGACCAAGACCCGTCTAATATTTGTCCAAAACCAAATGTTCCCGTTTCGAGTTTGGTTAAATTTCCTTGAGTAACTTTCTGCGCATAGTTTATCAAATCACGTACCACGCCCACTTATCAAACTCCTTCCTATTTTATGATTTTTCCGATGGGCTAGGTCTCGCTTCTGTAAGATTTTTTTTCAGGAGACATAGAGACAAATATCTAGTAAACCATTTCTTCCCATACGAATCGTATGGAAAACAAAAAAGCTCGATGAGCCAAAAGTAAATATTAATATTGTGAGCTCAAATTGCACCAGAATTCTTCTTTCGTGTACCAGCTACTATTAAACCTGTTCGAAATAAAAAAAAAAATTTAATCACCCTAATGTACATACTTGTCAAACTCCGCCCGTTTTTTGCCCAAATTTGATAAAATTTGCGTGAATGTTGTTTTGCGCATATTTAATATCACAATTGTATCATATTCCCTTTTAGGCAATGGACCAAATCTAGGATTCTAAAATTTATTTTTACGAAATATTATTTTTCACCAATCGATGGCGAAAGGTCGATAATGTATTTAAGATATCGCAAGGGGCAAATTAGTATTGTTGGTTAAATTTGCACTGTTTTCAAAAATAAAGCAAATAAAAAGTGAATAAGTCTAAGTAGACCGTCTTAGAAATCCAAACACTTATAGTCCGGGAGGTAGCGTTGCAAATTCCGAAGTCATTTCCTCCCACTTAATTTCTTTTGTAAATGATAGCTGATATTCGAAATAAACGTCAGATGCCAGAATAGTGGTGGGCCTGGTTTTGAGAGGCCGACAAAAAAAACTTTGCGCTATAACTTGGATAGTAAACCACAATGAGAAAAAATATGTTTTGATCAATGTTGTTAGCCAATATACGAAGCCCTTACTTGCCAATACATGACATAGTAAGATTTACCAAACTGTTTAATTTTAATGTTACGTATGTAATGTAATGTGTTTATTAAGCGTAAATATATTTCTCTAAGCAAATAGAATCTGTTCGTAGTTAAAACATTTACTGAGACAGCATAGATCTGTAAAAAAAAGCAATATTATGTTTTCTCGTAAAACTTCGTTGTGATCTTTCTGTGAAATTGTAGTTTGTATCTTTTAAGCATGCTCGGTTGAAAAAATAAGTATACATTTTTATACGTTATCAGTTTAATGGTCGTTTTGTATGAATTTAGGTATAAATTTAATAACTTTTCAACATATAAAAACCAGCTGTACGTATACAGTTATTTATGTATAATTTTTTTTAATAAAACATATTCATTCTGTAGCCGAGCTAGCTAAGGAACGGGGTAGCATTCAAACTTTTCTAGAAATGAAACAGGTTCAAATCTCAGTTGATTCAAGCTGTGTTGTTCAAATCATTTTATAAATAAAAATTGTTAGTAAAATTAAATTGAAAAGTATGTTCCAGAATTTGAGTCCGTGCTTATAATAAAATTGAATATATACGTCAACCTATTCAATAGTTTCAGTATAAAAAAATATGATATTCATATAAAATTTTATAGCTTTGCAACTTATAGAATTTATACGATTTATATGAATAATTAAAAGTTATTAATTTTATAGTGATATTTTCAACCGTGTAGGTACCGCCGTATTATGTAAGGCGAAACAAGTGAGTGACTGAATTTCGTTTGCCTATATCCTAAAAGTGTAATCCTGAATCAAAACTTTATTTTGTAAATTATGTTATTTAAGTTCAAAGTACATGAACATCGGAGCAAGTTCTTAATTACAAGTTTCACTATTGTGAATGCGTCACTATCAGTCACTCACTTTTTCGCTTTACAAAATACGGCGATTTATTTGCTTATATGTAAGTAAACATATGTGTATACGAGTACATGAGGAACAACTTAGGTAGCTTATAAGAAGTCGTAGCCACATTTTTGATTAACTATATAATTTCACATATTATACGTACATACATTAGAATGTTACCGTCCCATATCCTTTGGCAAATTTACAAACACATACATTGTAAAATATAAATACATTCATCTCTAGTTATCAAAACAAAAAAAAAAATTATGTAGGTTAAATTTTAAATCCTTTGCAATGGCAAACAATCCATGGAATACTCATGAAAAACGTATATAATTCATGCATGAAAGCAAATCGACGAATGAGCGTACCAGTAGAAAGGCAACCAGCAAGGTCCCCTGTTCCCAAACGGGGCAAAATCCAATTTTTCAAAATGATGTCTGTGTGAAAGCAAAATAACTGGGTGAATGAACCGCATGAGAGAATCAAATTCAATAGAGAATTGAGAGTTTAAAATTGAGTTGGAAAAAGCTTTCATCAAAAAGAAAAACTTTTTGCTTCAACAGCGGATGCTGTGGACTTTTTGTTATTTGCAGCCGAGAGAGAGGCAGAGAGAACGAGCGAGATAGAAAAGCAAAAATATCATGTTTTGAAAGTAACAGAAAAATGGCGCTGATAATGGCGACAGCATTTTCCGTTTTCATTTAAATATTTAACGAGAGAGAGATAACATTATTATTTGTGTGTGTGTGTGTGTGGAACTGTTGACTGTGGTGTGTGATTTTTCTCAGTAGCCCACATATTTTGAGTGATGTTTGTTGTTGCTGTTTTTTTTTGCAAATGCCTTATTTCTTATCACTGATAACGCGCAAGAAGTCGATATCGAAATACAAATATGGAATAGGCGTTCAGCATTGCAAAGCAAGTGGCAAAAGGCTTAGAGAGCTGCGTTGCCATTGATTTTCCTGAATTTTTTTCCTTTTTTTTTTTGTTTTTTAACTTTGATAAGAAAAATTGTTTACATTTTCTTACCGGAGTTTAGCTTTTTGGTACTTGTATGTGTGCATGTACTCATATCACTTTTAACTGATATTAAACGGTGGGATTGAAGAAGCAAGATACACAATTCTAAATACAAAAATAAATGGCACAGCGAGTAAAATGGTGGTAGTTCCCTTCTCCATTAATTAGCAAATAATTTAGATTGGGTGAAAGCGAGAAGTTGATAAGCTTTTGATGGTGTTTGATAGTTTATTGTGCAATCAGTTGCTTAAGATTTTTAGTTTTTTCGTTTAACTTACAACACTTAAATGTTTAAAAGAAACGATTGTGTAACTTGTGGTTTTGGTACTCTTTTTTTTATTTTTTTTTTTTTACTTAAGAAAATTATTTGCCCAATGAAATGTATTGTGAAGCACGCACAGTCGTCCAGTGGCAGAATTTTGAGTATCTCAAGATACATATGTTAACTAGCGCATTGATTGTCGTTGCTTTTTAATCAAGGTTCTGGTTCTGGCAAGGGCCGTACAGTAGCAGAGAAAGTGCTGAACAGATTTTTTTTCGATTACATTAAGACAACTACGGAAAAGAGTTGAATGAAAACCTAATTTTTCGATGTCACTGCTCTTGGACAGTAGGTTTTTGAATTGTTATAAAATGGCGATATTGCTCTGGAAATTTCGCAGGTTTTTAGGGTTCTCCACTTCTTTGTTGCCTCGAGAAGAAAAATCAAGAAGACATTTTTCTTAAATATACCGAGCGGAGATTTCACATGATGCCCAAAACCGTAACGCTCAAATTCCGTTAAGACATAACGCCCAAACCTTAGCACATTTATGACACAAAGTTCAAATGAAAACAAAACAAAATTAATCGAAAAATGACATACCGTCCAAATTTCTTGTGAAGACTGGTTTTGATATTTATACGTTCACTGATTTACAGTCCGAACTGTCCGGATTCTGAGACATCTCGTTTAAGCTTAATGATGAATCTCCATCACCATCACATCATCATTTTTGTCAATCAAAGACATTGAAAGTCAATTAGAATTGAGCAAGATTTCGACCAGTGTTTTTGGAACACTTATACATATTTAGTTGGGCATACATTCGATAAACAATTTTCAATGGTTAATTACAAAAAAATTGCATTGAGGCGACCTTTGTTCAACTCTCCACGTCAAGTATCGCTTAACATATTTGAGGCCGACTAACCCAATTAACAATAGCAAACTGATTGAAAAAATGCTCCAAAACTCTACGTGATTGAATTGATTTTATTGAACCAATCTAGTATTTTCAAAATTTTAGAATCATCTAAGCCTACGAAACTTTCCATATTTTAATAGTTCTGGCTTCCACCAGATAATTACAATTTGTGGGTTTTTTATGTCGTACTCACCGATTAAAACTTCTTCTGCGAGCATATCACCTGGATCTGATGATGGCGATTGAGGTTTATCTAAAAACAAACAATAAGGTAAGTTCAGAAAAAAAACAAAAAATTAAATGCAAACCTTAGAAAAACTAAAACTAAAATAATCCAGTAACTTATTAAAATTATCTGCATGATTCGAAAACTTTGAGATTTGAATTGGGATACCTGATTCCCATATTTTTTTGTGGAATAGATTTGTAAAATTAATACTTTTTGAATTACAGGATCTCAAAGTTTTCTAGTAATAGATTTTTATATATAACTCGCAAGCAAATTTCGCGCAAAGTTATTTTTGTTAGATGAAAATGTTGCCATCTACAGAGTTCCACAGTACTAAGAAGTATTTCTGACAAACGAAACTATTCTGAAACTAGAGCTTCAACAATGTGGGCAAGTTTGTAGAATATTGTTGTATACTTTAAATATAATAGTTAAATGGATTTTATAATTATAAGTATCATATATAATTTTAACTTAATTTAACCAGAATTATGTAATTTATTTTATTATCATTATTAATGTCTTTATTAATATGTATTAGTTGATGTACTACATAAGACGCATTCTAATTTTACAACCATGTTATTTTCAAATAAATAAAATAATATATAAAATAAATATTCAATATATTGGGGTGACAGGACAGGTTCACTACACATGACTGATTTATTCGAAAAAAAATTTAGACGCTTGTTTTTAAAAAGTATTCATTTAAAAAAAAAAAAGTTTTCCAAAAAAACTGGGAACAGCTGAGCTGATCAAATAAATGTCGGAGTAATTGAGTAATTGAGATAATCGTAAAAACTGTTTATCAATGAGGAGGCTAACAGGGTACAGTTTAGGATTTACACTCAGGAAGCACCGTACTTCTTAACTCAATTGAAATATCATAAGTCTTCGAATTTTGGATAATAGTGGTACAATTTTTACAAAAGCAATAAAACAAATTTCAGTTTCTTTACAAATTCATAGAAATTTTTTTTTGTTTTTATTCAAAGACGTTTCCAACTTTTACATTACAAGTTCAAAATAAAATACCAAATTTAAAAATTGATCAATATACCACATAAATTCGCACACACATACATATGTACTTCACAAATAATATTTACTACGTGTACTTAAGTAATTTAGTTGTTTGTTAACATTTGCAAGTATTTTCAATTGATTCTGACTGAGATATTTGAAAATGTTCTCATAAAGCTCAGCTGGCATTCCTAGCAATGCAGGAAACACGCTTATTGTCATTGCTTCCAACTGACCGTTGCGCACAGGCACAAAAATATTTTCGCGCAGCAATCTACTTAATTCATCCAATTTGCGAAAGCATTGAAAGAGCTGTTTTCCTTTGGGATGCGCATTGAGTACATAACGTCCGATAGATAGGCAAATGCTGCGCCCAGGAATATTTGTTGTGCGATCTGGTGTATGAGTTACTATCAGAAAATCACCAGTGACGAGGCAAGTGAGTAGCGAATCGAGTAACGTTGGCTGTGTTCCATTCGTTGCGACATTGACAATATTGCGCAGTTGCATGACAAGCTGTTCCTTATTATCATTTGCGATGTAGGTGGGCACTTGCCGTGATATCCGCAAAACATTCTTAGAGTGATACGAAGAAGTGGGTGCCAGGCGCATTATAATGTCTTTATACTTTGTGAATTCTGAACGTGTCATAAAACCCGCTTCCAACGCAACGCAGTAGATTAACAATAATAGGATTTCCGGTGCTGTTGTCGCTGTTTGGTCCTCAACATGCTGCAACATTTGACGCAAATGCTGTGGAGCACATTGCAGTGTAGTATCAGCGAGAAGTAAACATTTGAGATCGATGTTATCTTCTTCAGGAGGCGGTGGTGATGGTGTGTTAAGCTTACGTTGTTTGGAAGTAGCTGTAATAAACAAACAAATTCAATTGTTTGATTTTATTTGGGCAAATATGAAAGTGAGCATTTAATTTAAATTTTGAAATTTTTTTAGTCAAAAACGAAAAGCATGCAACTTTATTTAAAATAAGTAAATGAATAAAAACAAACCTTTTTGTTATTTTGTTTGAAACAAACCATAGCTAAATCAAAACACAAAATATTATTTTTTTTTTATAATAAGTTAATCACAATAAACATAAACATAAATAAAAATGCTAAATTGCATCAAACATTTTGTTTTTAGAAATGTAACAATTACTGCAAAGTATTATAATACCTAGAAAAATAAATAAATCATGCTAAGCAGTGGCGTGAGTCCACCAAAACCTTGGGGGTGTGGGCAAGAACTATAATTCCACCACTATTAGATGGTTGGGGGGGACAATGCTCTCCCCAGCCCTACCGAATTGACGCCACTGAAACAACTATAGCCATGGTTGATTTTTTGTGGCTTCACACGATCATAATTTTGGAAAAAATTTTCTAGTCAGCATATTCAAAAAATAAGGCATCACTAAAAAGAAAGGAACGATTCAACAAGTTTAATATTTTAATAACTAAAACAGAATTAACTTTATTTATATTCTAGATCGCTTGCGAAACATTAATTTCATGTGAACCGTTAGGGTAGAAACAGAAAAAACCCTGATTTCAACTTCTTTTAGACAACAAGAAAGAACTCGTGTTACTTTTGCATTACTATAATACATATTAGCTTAAACACAATTCTGACGGACGACGAAAAAACCGTCAAGGTAAATTCAGCTGTCATTTTGTGTTTATAAGAGAATAATTTTTTGTACTTAAATATTTTTGATTGTGAAGTGAATTCTTTTTTTTAGTAATCACTCCCTTCTTCTATTAGTAATTCGTTTTAATTCAATTCATTTATATTCTATTATACATTATTACTTTTCATGGAATAAAAAAAAATATAACTACATTAATAAATTGACAGAAGCTGATTGAAAATGCAGCACTGATCCATCGTCTGCCGATGACTAAAATAGAATTACATCTATGTTTACGGTCAGTGGTTTTTCCTGCGGGTAACCGCTAGCAGTTTTTTCGTCATCCGTTGGAATTGTGATAGAAACAGAAAGAACACTGGTTCAAACTGCGTTCATTCAACTTAGTAAATGTTACAAAAATAACAAAAAAAAAGTACCCAAAGTAAAAGCAAAAGCCTCAACCCATGGGATCTGTCGTCTCCGTTAGTATACAACTTAGCTTGGATTAATTTGTAGTAGTGCGGCCTAACCAAAACGCATCCGTAAACGTAATAATATGCTTATATATTAAAAATTGTGCTTATGAATATTTTTCATAAAACGATTACTTTCATTTGAGTTGCTTAACCTAATTTTTTAAATTGCAATAAGGGGTATTTAAGGGGTATTTAATTCAAATATGTAGGTGAACTTATTAGTTTATATGACGTAAAGGACCAAAAAATATTTTTTTTCAATTTTTACAAATGTAATTAATGTAACGACGAGCTTCAATTCAAGCCAACAAAAACTTGAGTTATGTTTCATAAAAATTTACTTAGTGTAATTTAAATAATTTTTAATGACAGTTTCCTGAGGAAAACATAAATGTGTCATCCTTACTTCATTCCATCCAATTCATACATTTTGCTGCGTAGCTTTCGGTTAAAAGAAATGATTTAGCTTCCGTTGGTGGTCTAATTTTTTACATTAACTATATAAGATTCATATATTCTGGTTTTCACTTTTAATCCATAACTTAATTGGGTTAGTCATGTTTTGTTGAGTACATTGAACAGGTGGAGGGGGTTAAAAAAAGCCAAGTTATCCTACATGGTGATTACATGGACGCTCCCATAAACAACACAAATTTCAGTTTTTTTTTTTATACATATATCAAGTCTGGCAGTCTTACACATTCATAACAACGTGGCAACACGGCTCAAAACAGCAGTGACATTAACAGCTGATGGCAGCTTGTTACAAATTTTTATCAACAAGTGACGTCATTGATAAAGTGAACTGCAAGAACAATTTGTTCTACAAATGTTAAAGATTTTTAGCAAATTAACAATAAACAACTAAATTTTACGTTAAGTGCTAAAACTTTTAATCAACAACGAAAAGTGATTTTCATTTAGAAAACAAAATAAAAATCTATGCAAACTAATAGTGCTTTAAAAACCAACGAAAAGAAGTGTTGCCTAGAGCTTTGCTCACCTTGTGTCTCACTAGTTGTCACCGCAGCCGAAGCTGCAGCCGCGCTAGACGCTGATTTCACATCCAATTTGAATGATATTGTGGTTACGCTCGTAGCCTCAGGCTCAGCTCCGGCATCGTCAACACTGGCAGCACGCGTTGCATCCTTTAGCACGTTGCTTCCAGCAGCAGCAGAGCTTGACTTTGCGACTGCAGCTGCTGCTGCTAAATTCGTTGCTGAGCTTCCAGCTGGGCTTGGATTTTTTGCCATTTCTCCTTTATTCACTTTCGCTTATATGAGTTGCAATTTTCGTTTACTTGATTTTTTAGAAAATTTTTTTTAATACATGATTTTGTGGAACTCGCCGAATTTTTTTCGTTTTTAGTAAATCACAATTTTTTTTAAATGGAAAACCTTTTTTGATTGGACTTTCGTTGAAAATTTGATGAAATCACTTTTTTGTGCAAATTTTTATTCTTTTTCTTTACTGTCTTATCTTATTCTTTTGCTACCGCGATACTTAATCACTTTAAACGTCGATAAATTAGCAGAATCGCTTCAAAATTCTTGCTTTCGTTAATTAAGCACTATTATTTTCACTCAATTTAAACTTAAAAAATAAAAGCGAAAATAAAAACGTTAACATTTCGTAGAAGAAACACTAAATATATAATATGGCCGAGCAATTTTAAGACCTTGCAATTTTATTGTTGAAAAGAAACTGCAAAAATCTGACAGCTGTCGGAAAGTGTTGCCAAGTCTTAAGTCTAATGAGTTGAACTTAAGTGTGGCCATTTTGTTTTCACAAACGTAAGCAAAAAAATTGACACAATCTGATTCAAAATGTAACACTCATCGCGCTGCCGATGATGAATATATAAAATTGGTTTGAGGAGCGTTGTGCAGGGTACGCAGCGATAATAGGTCTGTTCCATAACTTTTTGAGCAGGAACTCGCAAGTTCTCCCTGAGCGTGAAAAATTTCAAAAAGTACGGGAATACGTTTTAGTAAAAAGTTTTCAACTTTTGAAGAAAACGTCAAAAACACATCCATAATTTTTCAATTTTAAACTTCATTTTTCAAATTCAGCTTTACTTTACTTTAATTTTTATATCAATATTTGCTTTGTTATTAATTTCGTTGATTGAACAAATTTCACATTTACTGTCAAAGCATGAGCTTGAAAATTTTTTACTAAACGAAATTTGTAAAGCAGAAAGGAGATACATTTGGTAGGGACTGGAGTTATTATTAATTAGGACAACGTCTTCTTATACTGTGGTTACTCTGGTGCAAAAACAATGACGGACTGTTATCAGAGCTGCAGCAAAATGCATGTCAGTGTCTAAATAATTATTTAAAAAAAGTCATTAACAAGTCTTCTCTAATCTACTGAATTTTTTTTAATGAGTAGTAGGGTATTTAATTTATTGACTGACCGACAAAATGAAAAATATTTGCTTATTATATTAAATTAAATGTCATTTTTGCGGATATATATTTTATTTATTTTGTTGATTTCTTACCACCGAGGCAATGGTTAGTTATATTAGAAGAAAGACTAAAGCTAAGTGAGTTAACGGAATTTTTTGGCTTAATAGTTACAGTCGATTCAGTACTTTAAGAAAGGATTCCATAAAGTTTTGAATAGAGCTTTACACTCAACTCAAATATGTTCAGGAGACTCAAGCAAAAAGCAAGAATGCGATTTAGACGAATGCTACAAGGCCATCATACAAATAACTGAAAGAGCTGGAGAGGTAAGTTGTAAACCGAACAGCAATATAAAGTCAGAGACACCTACATTACAGAGACTTTACAAATACCCTATACGCAGAAGCACCAGCCTTCAAATATATACATACATATGTACATAGATGTCGCAAGTTTTGGTCAAACAATTTCTATGATTTGACGCGACGACGTTTTTTTCGGCAAGCGCCGTTCCAGCCGAAAAAGTAATTGGAAAGTTTCTGCAATGGACTGCAGATTTCAATGAGGACCGTTTATTAGCCCGTACCTTCGAATTAAAAGAACTGACTTGTTTACTTTTTAGGACCATAGGTGCGTATGTATATTCTTTCCAAACTCTTTGAAAAATAAATAATTCGCAAAAAAGCCATGGGACGGTCTTTTACAAACCGAACACTTTTCGGACGACATTTTTGATTTGGCTGAAATTTATTTTATGGGTTCTGTATCGAAAAAGAAGAGATACGTACATATTCGAGGATTTAAAAAAAAAAATTTTTTCAAAATAGAGCGAATTCAAATTTTGAGAATTTCGTGATTTTTGGCTTGGAAGCTCACTTTCAAAAATTCATAACTCCGGTCCATCTTCAATTCATAGCTGCCAAGAATAGAAAAACGGAACCTTCATTTCAGAACGAAATTCACAAGGACTCTTCGGGACTGAATGACTATGACACTTTAACTTTTCTCCAGTTTTCTTGATGGTTTCCCACACAAAAAATGTTTCTTCTCTGCAGCATTGAATTCATTTTTATCCATTGAATCGATATACTATTTGACAGATATTCTGAAAAATATGTGTACATACAAAGAATGGATGTTAATTATCAAAGAAGGATCACACTTAATTTGCAGAGGTAATTCTAGGTTAATTGCGAAAGTGATCCATCTAACTAAAGCATAATTTACTTCAGCTAAATCATTAAACATGAAACTTTACGAATATTGAGATTTTATAAATATATTTTTCTTTTTATTCAGATTATTGCACTCGAAAACGATAAACCAAAAATATTTCAAACTAAAACGAGTAATGTTGACTTAGTTACTGAATTCGACAAAAAGGTGGAACAGTTATTGGTCGAGAATTTACAGCAACAATTCCCCACTCACAAGTAAACTCAATCATCATTACATGTACACTATTGTTGTTGCTTATTTCACATTTATATAACAGATTCATTGGTGAAGAAGACAGCAGCAATAAGGGATCATCTGTCCAGCTGACAAACGATCCAACATGGATTATTGATCCTATTGATGGCACCATGAACTTTGTGCATTCTTTTCCCCACTCGTGCATCTCAGCTGGTCTTGTGGTAAACAAAGTTACTGAGATTGGCGTTATCTACAATCCAATACTTCAGCAACACTTTGTAGCTCGTCGTGGTCAGGGTGCCTGTTATAATGGAAACCCTATAAAGGTAAGCGGTCAGAAGGAATTGAAGTTTGCATTGATCACAAGTGGAATTTGTACATCAAGGGAAATTGCCGAAATGGAAATTGCATTTGCAAATTTTGCCAAAGTTGCAAATTTATCCCATGGGTAAGTTCAATCACTAATGACGTCACTCTAGCGCGATGTATGATGATAGGGTGAATAACAATTAGGTTTTTTATGATGTTTTGAAGGGAAAATAATATCTTATCGGTTTTCTAATATCGGTTTTTTAGTTTTCGCAAACTTCCTATGACTTTTTTTTAAAGTTTGTGGTGTCAAGTCTGTCAGAGACTGAATTTTTTTAATACATTTCATTCTTCAGATAACCTCATAGGAAGATGTCTGGAACTGTTAAGTTCAGGGAACGAGCTGGCGAATCGATTCCTCCATTTTTTGAAAGAGAGAACATTTTTCGAAGAATGGTCATAGTATGTCTAGCTGTATGCGTAGTAGCGCCGTCTTGTTGAGACCACATACTGGAACGGGATATTTTTATTAGCGGATGGACTGACACAGTCAATGTATCCAAAAAATTTCGATTTTGATTGTTTTTGTTTTCAAGCAGTGTGTCGTGTGCGTCAAGAGTTGTCCGTATCCGGTATATGCTGTCTCGGTAATGTTCGTTTTTTTTCCGAAAACGAGCAACTTAACCCATATTCAGCCACGAAAATTCAAACTGCCAACTCTTGCCGAGGTGTTGGAAGGAGGTGTTCGCAAGTGCGAAAGGAAATCGAAATTAACAATTCGCGTACGCGAACAGTGGCCGAAAATGGGTTAACGCACGATGTTATCGTGTTTGGTCCGGTGTGACCTGGTACTAATAGTATTTAAAGATATAGATATAAATATAATCGGCCGTATTATGACAAACATACATACATATGTATATAAAATTCCATAATAGTTTTTTTTTAAATTTAGAATCAATCAAGTGAAAAATCTTTTTTAAAAATTTCTAATTGAATATTTTTTCGTAATTTTTAAGACTAATTTTCTTACAGCTTACGCCTAATGGGTTCTTCTGCGCTGCATTTGGGCATGGTTGCACTGGGAGCTGTTGATGCGAATTATGAATTTGGACCCCATACTTGGGATACATGCGCCGGTGTTTTATTGGTACGTGAGGCTGGTGGTGTTGTAATTGATCCTGCTGGTGGTGAATTTGACATGATGTCCCGACGTATTTTAGCCGCTGCCACTCCTGAATTGGCTCAGGAACTTGGAAAAACAATAACCCAGTTCTATTTGCCAAGAGACGATGCTGTTAAATAAAATTTTGTGTTTTTAACATGAGGACTTTCGAGAAAGATATTTACTTAAGATCATTTGCGCTTGAACGGTAGGCATTCAATAATTTCAAAAAAAATGAAACTAATATTGTGTGGTGGTTTAAATTTTAAGTCTCTAATCTTCTTTAATTAATGTGCTCAAATTAAAAATATAATTTTCAAAATGATATTTCAAACGAACGCTGTTTATTGGTTTGGTTTCAGGAAAGAAAAAACCTAAATTCTTACGGCCTTCAAGCTTATGTTAACGTCACAAAAACACAAAACCTTTGAAAATTTTTGTTCCCGATGAATATAACTTGTAAAAATTCTTGTATGCTAAAATTTTTGAAATTCTGTGAAAGAAGACTCATGGCGATTCTAGAGTTATAGGGACCATGTTCTTCACTAAGGCTTTGGAACTAACATTACACTAAATTCAAATTTATAATGAACTTAAAAATATATGAAAAAATTTGGCCTAAAATAATGGATTTGGAGCAGACCTGTTGTTTACTACAGTTTACTTACACACCGTGCTAATTACATTCAAAAGATATTATATAAATTTCTAAAAAAAAGTTTCATGCATATAGCAGGTTTCGAAATAACACTCCTTATATGTCATTTTTATTTCTAAATTTTTGTTTTTGGCTGCGATTGGCATTCTGTTTCTAACCACAGAGGCAATGGTAACTTCCTTAAAGAATTATCTAAATTAAAATCTTGATTGTAGCAGCTAAGTATCTTATCGGACTTGCAGGCACTTTTGTACTTTAAAAAAGGATTCCACAAAGTTTTTAAAAGAGCATTACACTTGACTGAAGCATGTTTGGAATCCTCTAACAAAAACGAAGAATGTGACTTAGATAAATGTTACGAGGCCATTGTTCAAATCGTTGAAAAAGGTGGAGAGGTAAGTTGTGGACGGAGCTTCAAAATAACTCTGTCTATTTCTCACTATGTTATTTATCATTATTATTTCGATAATTTGATTATGCATTACACATTCGCTTACCACATCGTGAATGTTTTCTCCATCTAAATATCAATGACAATCAATATCAATATCAATTACAACTGGTAAAAATGGTAAAGCATGATCCCTGCTGGGTTATGAGGAACGTTTTTTCAATTATTACATTCTGTCGGCCCATTTTTAAACACGAAAAGCCTAAAAATTTCCACTAATAATCTTTTTTTCTTATCAGTTTATTCGACTTGAAAATTTTAATCCTAAAAAATTTGAAACCAAATCGTCTAATGTTGACTTAATTACTACGTCCGACAAAAAGGTGGAAGAATTCTTGATAAGTAACTTACAGCAACAATTTCCAAGTCACAAGTAAATTTATTCATTATTTCATACAAGCTAGTTAGTTAAGCTATATATTCTTTACCCTCAACAGATTCGTTGGTGAAGAAGAGACCAGTGAGAAAGGATCACCCATCCAGCTTACAAGCGATCCAACATGGCTTATTGATCCAATTGATGGCACCATGAACTTTGTACACTCTTACCCTCATTCATGCATCTCAGCTGCTCTCGTGGTCAACAAAATCACTGAGATCGGCATTATCTATAATCCTTCGTTGAAGCAGCGCTTTACTGCGCGTCGTGGTCACGGTGCCTGCTATAATGGAAGACCTATTAAAGTAAGTGGTCAGAAAAAACTGGGCTTGGCATTGACCACCAGTGGAATTAGTACATCAAGAGATCCTGCTGAAATGAAAGTTGCTTTTGGAAATTTTGCCAAAATTGCAAAACTTTCGCATGGGTAAATCAAATGTTTCATATATGGTAATAATTGGTGTCATGATCGAGGCCGAGGCTGATTTCAGAGTACGGCACTCAAAAAGTAAAAAAAATATTTTTCCTACTAGGCCCTCGGCTTTGACATGAAATTCCGGGCTTGACCGGATCAATCCCGGTCACTTGGTAGCCCTGACTGCACCTGGTTCAACTTTAGAAGTTTGAATCCTTAATTGATTATTTTTAAGCTAGTCGCTTAAGTATTCAGATATCTAATCTTCATTTTCGGGATATGCCTTCTTATAGCTTACGTTTTTTGGGTACTACTGCGCTGCATTTGGCAATGGTAGCACTTGGCGCTGTTGATGCGAATTATGAATTTGGTCCTCACGCTTGGGATATGTGCGCCGGTGTTTTAATGGTGCGTGAGGCTGGTGGTATTGTAATTGATCCGGCTGGTGGTGAATTTGATTTGATGTCACGACGTGTTTTAGCCGCTGCCACACCAGAATTGGCTCAAGAACTCAGAAAAGCATTGACCCAATTCTATTTACCAAGAGATGATGAGGCGAAGTAGAATATTTTTTCACTGTGTTCCCAAAGGTCTTATAAATAAAAAAAAGTGTCGTAAGTTTCATAATTTTTTTATTTTTGGTATCGCTAAAAGCATTTTTGTTTTTATACACATGAGCTTTGCATCAAGCACAACTTCAAAGGGCGTGCAGTGACTCAAAAAACTCAAGCGCTTTAAGACGTGTGACTTTTTGAAAAATTCAACGTGGCGAGTCTGAGGACGTTATAACACTGTAGTTGTAGGTTTCATTTCCGAAAATTTCAATAGCACAATAGTTTGTGGGCGTGTTAAGACAAAATGTATGAAATTTTAAATTTTTAAGTGTCGGGCGTAAGATCCATTTTTAAGTTTGGCACTTGTGTCTGTTTTTTTTTTTTTTGTTTAAATGGAACATAAAAATTTACCTGGAGATGGGAAAAAAGGATTCGATTTTTTTACACCTAGGTTTTAGTCTATTTACATTTATAAACATATTCGCAAAAGGAAAAAAGTTCTCAGAGGCGGTACTCCTTGCGCCCCATATTGTTTTTTGCAAAACAGCAAACTTTTTCTCTAAACGTTTGAGTATATACATTTTTTGAGCAGTTGTACGTCTCTTGGAATCGCGCTGAATTTCTGAATGAGCTTTATCCACACGCGTGTTGTTTATATATATGTTGGGATAAACTAGTTTTTCCTGGGCCAAACTAGTTCATGTCTACATATTTTTTAGAGCCTCCAGATGAAAGCTCCACGGAAGCCTTTGCCAATTTGTTTATGATATGGAAACAATTATAATATTCTACTACATATATACAGATTTTAAACTCAGAGATTATTTTACATAAGTATTTATAACATTTATTAATAGTTTTTGAAATAACATGAGTTTCAATATTTATGTTTTATTCAATTCTAATTCATAAATCTCATTTCAATAGCAAAATATTTATCTCTAAAGATAACAAAAAACAAGCATATAAATTTTCAATATGTGTCCCTAGATTGTTATATGATATGTATCTGTTGCGGGAAGTCTTTTCTATATTTATATAAATCTGTAATCAATTGATATGTTTCATTATTTCAATACAGTAGATTAATAAATAAGTTTATAAGTAACATATTTTTAATTTATAAATATATGTTGTATGCTTTAGGGAATATTTGATAACAATTATATTAAAATACAATGTAATAATTATATGATAAAAATCTTATTTTAAATTTAAATAACAATGATTTACTTACCTGTGTACAAACAATTTACTCAAAGGAATAATTTTGCCTTCTTACCTGAGTTATCGCCTATTTTCAGGATGATGTGCTAGCTTCGAAAGAGAAGCTAAAGGACTGAAAATTAAAAACTAGAGAACAACTAATGTAATAGGACAAAAAATTTAAATAAAAGTAATCCTTTATTCCCCGGGCGTTAAGGTATTCACTTACATTGTGTTCAAGAAAAATGGCATAAGAAATCGACGCTCCTATGAATTTTGGTTTGGTTTGGATGCGCATAAATGAGTAAGTAAGTAGGAATGTTTTTCTCAAGGTTCTTTGAAGATGCTAAAAGTCCTAAGAAATTTTAATTTCTAAATTGCTGAGCTGTGCAGTCGAAAGTGTTCAGTAGGTAGTGTTCAACGCTAACATGAAAATCCATTGTTATTAAACCATTAAATTTACACTAAGAACATTTGTTTTCGAACAGAGCGTTAAGAACACTGGAAGAACCAATATAGAATTATTACAATTTCTAGTAAGACATTTAACTCGGATTTAAAATACGTTCTGCTGTGTATCTATAGTAGTTCATAAAAAGATTACTTTTGTAACAAAAGACTCCAAATTTAGTGTTACTGGATATACCTATGTGCATATTACTATATAAATGTATAACTGTATTTAATCAAAATATTAAGTTGTAAAATATATAAGTACTATACAGACTATATCTTTTTTAAATTCTCAACAAAAGAACTAAACACCATAATCAAACATTTTAATCAAATGCAAAATATCAGAACATCTATTAAATGGTCGCGTGCCCACATATATTGGAAATATTTTCCAAGACACGGTTTGAATGGAGTGGCAATCAGTTTAAATACCGACTCATTTAGACCATTGTGTACCACAGGATATTCCAAGACACAAAATACCAAGAGTACAGTTTCAATTTTAATAGCAATACATATATTTAAAAAATGCAAACTTAACTACATGCTTACTAATTAAATATTTAACTAAAAAATACAAACAAAAAATTAAAACATATTTAAATGGCTACATATTTTTTAATAATTACATACTAAATAATTAGAAAAATGGAGGCGAAATTAATAAAAATCAAGGATACTACTTAAATTAAAGAGATTTACATTATAGCAATGTACAAGTGAGAATGTTTCACATATGTACATACATATATTCTTTTAACTACGAAAAGATTTTTAAGCATATTAACTACATACATGGTAGCATTTTTGTGTGTAATGTAATTTGTGCGTAATTTTTTTAAAAATATTTAAAAAAATATATATTCGTAAATAACAGAAATAGGGGTTATAAAAACAACTGTAAATATAGACGCGTTAACTGCGCAATGACAATAATTTACGACACTGGTGACTAGTGTTATAAACAAACTTATGTACATGTACGCAAAATTGTAAATAAATGCTGATCCCAAAATAAAGAAATTCAAATTTCTAACTGTTTTTTAAAAACTTTTAGTTTTTATACTTTTTTAGTAACTATGGCAAACAAATTAATAATTGTATGAGAACATTCATTTTCCAACTATATTAATATTCTTCATAAAGGAATTTTACTAGGTGACTCATTAAAGCTGACAAAGAAAATATTCACGTTACGCCACTAAGCATACATTTCAGTTGTGTTTCTTTTATATGTATTTCTTACATTTTTATGTATATTAGGTGCAAAAACTAAAATTGTATTCCTTATCTATCAAACAATCCTTGACAATACCATAAATCTAAACTTTATCCTGACTTATTATGTTAGTTTTTTTTTTTTTTTTTCTTAAACAATCTTTCAACAATCGTCGTTTTTTTCTATGATTTTTTCAATAATTGAAGCATTGGCCGAATGAGGAGCTAATTTCGCTTTTCAGGCATTGTATGCAATTTTTAGCCCACTTTTCCAAAACAAAGCAGCTTTTTCCAGCAAGTGCCTTAAATTTTGAGTTAAAAAATACATCACTATATGAAGAACGACAACTGTAATCAGGAAGATTGAATTCTAATTCATTTACATTACATTTAACAACTTTCATACATTCTACTATTATGCACTCTTTTATTTACTTAACTTCTTGCGGACGGTTGGCAAACAATTGTTCCACTATATTTTCATCCGCCAGAGTTGAAATGTCACCCACTTCACGATCATTTACGGCGATCTTCCGAAGTACTCGACGCATTATTTTACCCGATCGAGTCTTTGGCAATCCAGGCGCATTTTGTACAACGTCTGGCATTGCAAAAGGTCCAATGCGTTCGCGCACTAATTTTTTTAATTCGGCTACCATTTTTTGATCAAAAACTTCATTTTCGTTTGGTGTTATGAAACAATAAAGACATTCGCCTTTAACAGGATGTGGCCGCGAAACTACTGCAGACTCAGCAACACGAGGATGCTCAGTAAGCACTGCTTCCACTTCAGCGGTAGACATAAGATGGCCGGAAACATTTAACATATCATCAACACGTCCTGTTATCCATAGATAACCATCAGCATCACGACGTGCACCTATGATTAGATAAAAAATTTGCGTCTTTTTATTGCCGAAAAGCTATAATGAAATATAACTTACCATCACCAGTGCAATAATATCCTGGAAACTTTGAAAAGTATGTATTCTCGAAACGATCATGGTTATTGTATAAGGTACGCATCATACCAGGCCAAGGTTGAGAAAACACTAGGTAACCTTCTCCTTCACCTTTAATTTCGGCGCCACTTTCATTCAGTAGTATAGGTTTAACGCCAAAGAATGGAAATGACTAAAATTAAAAATATGTATGTATATTTAAATTTTCGAAGATTTTTTTTTTTGTTTTTGTTGGTTATAACTGTTTTTATATATCTATGCATTTTTAAAATCAATTCTCTAATACTATTAGATCGCTTAGTATCGATAAGTCATAAGAACACTGACGCGAATCTTCATCTTTATCTACACATTTCGATTTGTCACGTATCTTCGAAAAACCTTATGTTTTGAATTCTTCGATAACGCTCAAAATTTGAAAATTCATACCTTTCGAAAAAAAAATGTTTGCTACAAAATCAAGCTTGCGAGCATCGCTTAGTTATCCGTCAATTTATTTTTAAATTTGGTTATATCTTTCATGTGGTACACATAAAAAGGTATTTACATATACCATATAAGGTTTATTTATAATACCTGAACCTTTAGGCAAATCGGGTAATGGTTTGGTTCGAGTAAATAAAAATTTTTTTTAAAAATTCTTAGTTTGCATACAGTAAATGGTAAAAAAAAAGCAAAAAATAATCACTCGAACCAGACAATGACTTCTTGTGGATCTGATGTTCGTTTCACCCCATCACGTAAAGTTTAAAAAATTATAATTTTATTGCAAATTTATCTGTTTTATTCATTACTATCTGCCCGGAACGGCTTTGCACGGGTAATAATAGTTCAGTTAAAAGTTGATTTTGATAGCCTTTTGAGATATTATCATGTCTCCTTGAATTATTTGAGTTAGAGCGACTTGTCTGATAAACTTTTAAAACCACCAAAAATTGGCTTTAATTTTCTCATTTTAAGCAAAAAAAATATGAAGGTAGCTTCAAGCATTTTTATATAAAAAAAAACTTCATCGGCGTTGGGCGACCTCTTAATATTCGAAATCGGGGTTTTTCTATAAATGTAGATAAATTCAATAGCTTTCTAATAAGAATTATTTATGTTATAAAAACTTACAGCTGAGCCAGGTTTCATAGGTGTTGCACCCGGAATTGGCGTAATAACATGACCTCCGGTCTCTGTCTGCCAAAATGTGTCCACAATTGAGCATTTCTCTTTTCCAATATAACGGTAATACCACAGCCATGCCTCAGGATTTATTGGTTCTCCAACACTGCCTAAAACTCTGTGATTCAACATAAAAAAAAAAGTTTGTTAAATGGTACAAATGTATGTAATTGTTCATACATACTTTAATCCGGCAAGACTATGTTTCAAAACGGGACCCTCTCCAAATTTCATGAGAGCTCGTATAGCTGTAGGGGCAGTATAAAACTGCGTTACCCTGTATTTGTCAACTACTTGCCAATAGCGATCATTTTCTGGATAAAAAGGCGTTCCCTCAAACTAAAATTATACAGAAAATTTACGATATATTTTTTAAAAACATCTTTTGTATCAAAAATTTTGTGGAATGTTCTTGCTCCTTTCTACCAAAAGATTACTAATACAAAATTTAGTATATACATTTGGGGGATGTGAAAAAAAAGATTAACCAGTCATCCCGGGGAACTTACGATCGGAAAATCGATTTAAAAAAGTTTTAATTCCTATAACCTGTAAATTGACAAACTGTACAGCAATAAATGCATCATATTTCGGCTTATTTAAGTGTTCCAAATACTTCCCGTTCTAATGAAATTGATACAGGGGTACCCATCAAAGACTGATTTTCATAAAAGTTATGGCCAAAGTTCCAAATATACTTTTTCTCCACATAGTCAACTTAGACTCCATAATGCTAACCTGAAAGATTGACCAAATCTTACAAGGTGTTCAAGGACAGCATTATTATAAAGTTGCTATCGAACCCTAAAAATTTTTTCAAACATGATTTTTAATGCTATTTGAAGTAATTAGAAAAATCAAAATCAAGACATATGTACATATTTTTTATGAATTTTTAAACTTAAATAGAAAATTTCAGGTCAGACTTAAATAGAAAAATTTACTGAGATCAAAATGATAGAGGAGATTAAAACACATCGTTTTCAAGCCCAAAAAAAAAAACCTTTGTATAATTAAACTTTCGAACAGAAATACATAGGTACTTGATCAAATCTTAAATTCGCGTTTTTCATCCGAAATAACAATTTTTGTTCGAAAATTTCGGGTTTTATTGGATATTTTAAAACGATGAAAGGTGGGTACGACTTTGTCCTCTTCTACAACTTTTAATTCAATATATTTTTCTAATTGAGACTTACTTTCCGAGTTATTGAGACCTCTTTAAAACTGATTGAGAAATAGATGTGCCTCGATTCCGTGTTTTCCTTCAGTTATCATTAAAATCATACATCAAAAAATAGGGGGCTAGCGAAACAATTTTTTTCCACTCCGCTCTTGATATGAATATCATCGTTTACGCTTAGAACTTACCATAACCGATGAAGCACCATTCGCTAAGGGTCCATACACTACATACGTATGCCCGGTAATCCATCCAACATCGGCGGTACACCAGTAAATATCACCCGGCTTGTAATCAAAAACAATTTTAAATGTTGTTGCCGCATATAACAAGTACCCAGCTGTTGTGTGTAGAACACCTTTCGGCTTTCCTGTTGAACCACTAGTATAAAGCATAAATAATGGATCTTCAGCGTCCATCCATTCTGGATAGCAGGCTGGCTCTTTATCTTCCATTTCTTCATGCCACCAAAAATCACGATCATCAGTCCATGGTATATCTTCTTCTTTATGCTGGTCTTGACATGGTGTCACACGCTTCAAATGCGAGACAACAATACATTTTTCCACAGTATGCCCCATTTCTTCAGCCTTTTCTAAGGCTACATCACATAAGGCTTTCAGATACAAAGGTTTTTCGCCACGCCAACCCCCATCAGCTGTCAACAAAAGTTTTGATTTACAGTCGACCATACGTTCAGCTAAAGAATCTGATGAAAATCCGGCGAAGACAATGGAATGTACAGCACCGATGCGGGCACAAGCCAACATAGCGATAGGTAACTCTAAAATCATTGGCATATAAATTGAGACACGATCTCCTTTGCGTATTCCATGATATTTAAGTACATTGGCAAAACGACAAACTTCCTCCAACAATTTACGATAGGTAAGACCTCTCGAATAATCATCGGGGTGATTACCCTCCCTGAAAAGTAGACAAAAGCATGTATTGTGTGAAAATACGAGGAAAAATAGCACTTTATTTCATAAAAAATATCAATATTTTTAAGCATTGGCACCGTGCCAAAATTACATGCAAGGCGCTACGTATGTATGTTCTCGTATATGTACACACCATTGCATATACAGCTGTCGCATCAAGATCGCTTATAACTGATCATAAGATGTAATTCAAATTTTTATTTAAATTATCAAATTAAGCAAATTATTATGATTGCACATGCATCTCTAATTAGACCTCAATTGTTTCATATAGCTACTAATTCATGATGTATCTCTTCAAAGACAATTTAAACTCTTGGAAGTAATCATTTTGTGTTTGAATGTAATTTTTACTTCGAACTGATAACGATAAACATGAAATAGCATGCGACCAAATTAGATTAGAAGAAATATTTAATTGAATACCAGGAAGATAAACTGCTATAGCTGGTTGCAGTTCCCATCGGTGGTCCTTAAAAGATATATTTTGGCTAAAGTTCTAGGGGAGAAAAATTCTTTCAAGTGATAAGATTGGCTATGGTACTTTGAATTTGATGTTGGTGGATCTACGGCGAAGGGAATACAGTTGAACCCTTCTCCAAAGACACTTTTAAATATTAAGCCGTTCATATCGTCAAATCCTGGTTTTGTTACTCTATGGCAGCTAATGTGTTAAAATTTAATTATTAAACGACAAAAAACTGAATTGGAATTGTTTTTCAATAAAATTTATTGTATCTAGTCGGAGCTGCTGCCAGCGGGTGCGCAGAGCGCGAAGCACGTTAGGACAGTGCAGTAAAGTGGTGAGATAACACACTGTCAGGTGAGCAGGAAATAATTTATTATACGTATCATCCTGTTCAATCAGTATTGCTCAGTACTCGTGAATCATGGTCCCTCAAATGCGCATAACCACAATGAACACAAGTCTATGTAAACTCGGGCTTGACGCGAATATTCAAGATGACGTGTTGCGTTTGCCGTATATATACCACTTATTGACATATCTGATGCCAGATTCGGACTAGACTGATTTCCGATTATGGCTCCGAATCGTTGTAAGTAAGCACGTAGGCACAGTCAACTAATATATCTGTGGCCACAAGGAATAACAGCTAAACTCGATATTTGATGACAAGGCGAAACAACATAAGTTATCTATGTGTATATTCATATGACTTATACTGTTTCGCCTTGTCATCAAATATTGAGTTCAGCTGTTATTCCTTCCATAGATATGTACGCTAGCGGTAATGAAAAGTCCAACCAAGACAGACCAAAACTGATATAAAAACTTAAGATTAAGATTAGTACTTTTTGGTAAAATTAATATGCGCACTGATTCTGCTCTACGTCAAAAAACACTATCCTGGTTTCTAATGCAAATAATTTTAAATTTTTCAGTGTAAGTCATATATATTGTATGTGTACACCAGCGTAATGAGCTATTGTCAGTTGTACAAATAAAATACATATGTAAATAAATAAATAAAAAGTGAAAAATTCAGCAGAAAAAATTATTTTACTAATTATTCCATTTTTAATTAATGTTGTGGTGCTTATTGAGTGATTTTGTGACATAAAGTTAATGTAGTGGAAAATCGAACATTTATACGCATCCCATGACCCTCATTCATGATAATCAGTGCTGTTAACAATTAATTTTACATCGCCATAAGCTTTGTTCGAATATCCTTAATAACTTTTAAGACTTACGGAATGATTTTACCTGTTATTTACTTTATAACGAACGAAGTTTGAGTATCGGGTAGTTTTCTCAATTCAATAATGTAATGAAGCTTAAACTCGATTTTCCAAAATTGCTTGGAGTGTAAACGTCAAAATAAATCTCACACAGAAACGATTCGTTCGACAGTAGCTTTTAAACCAGTCGTAAAGAGTAGCCCTTAATATTTTAAGAATATTGTGTCGGAATAATAAGTATGCGTTGCTTGGGGGCAATTTTAAAAAAACTGAGGCCATCTATCCAAATACTCTTGCATGAAAACATATGTGTCAAGGGAAACAAAATGTTTTTAAGCTTTAGCACTTAAATTGAATTCCCAGCGTTTAAAAAATCCCTTGCACCTCAATGTGGTTTATCTTATCTACCTTCATAAATTTGTATATAGAAATTGCGTGTCTAATGTTAAATGAGCAATAATAAGACAGTAAAACATTTTTAATTAATTTTGTTTATCTAAGTACGATATAAAGATTTATCATCATAGGTTAGACTGATACGATTAAAAAAAAATTATTGATTTTTTGGACTACTATACTTGTCATGGGTTTCATGTCGAATAGAAGTGCTAACATCCAATTTCATGCTTTTATTTAATTCTAAGAGGGGACTATTCGACCTCAATTATTCCAGTGCAAGTTTTTGAGGATTTTTTTTTTATTACGACGGACTTTTCAAAACTAAAAATGTTATAATTAATAATAATTTAGGATCTTTTGTAAGGCTTTTAAAAATTAAACGAATTTCAAAAAATGTTAAAGTGACAAGACTTGTCAGAATCAGTTGAATCGTTGACTTGAATTTGCAACAATATTTCTTGGAACAAAGTCCCTCAGTTGAGCTCATTACGAGATATAAGGCGTTGAGAAAATTTGAAAATTTCATATTTCATATTTTAAATTCAAAATTTCATTTTGTATTTCAGAAATTGTTAATTTGTTCTTTTTCTTAGAACATTAACTTAATTTTGCTCTGTTAAGATGCAGAAGCAAAGAAGGGATAAAACTCGATTGTAAGATGAAAACAAAATAAAATTCAAGATATAGTGTTTGAAGAAGCACTTCAATAAAAGTTTACAAACTAAAGTTACATACGTTATTTGTTTAGGCGGAAAATTTGAATGCTATTTCATAGTAAAAAGAATGATTAAAAAGAGTTGTAAGTACTTGCGTGCTCCTATCCAAGGAATGCCTTCTAATAGCGCTACTTACTTTTGATTTTGCCTACTGGGTAGACTTAGCTCGATTATGTTTTTTAGCTATTGACAAAATTGTTTGCTTAAAAATGTTGATATTAATAATTAAACACGTCAACAACCAATTGGCTAAAAGCACTTTGACCATTTGCTATTATACAATAAAATATTTCGTCACTACATAGTTCTGATTCGTTTTATAAGTTTATCGGTCAATATTCGCTGATTAGAAAATAAATAATAGGCTTACTAACCATAGCTGAATCATAACTAGGTAAAATGACAGTAACAGCTGCACTCATTTGAATTCAAGGAAAATGACTTCTCACAGACAATTCTATCAGAATAATTCAAAAATTTGGTTGTCTTTTTATCACTTTTTATTAATTAGACATACATATTATTAATGTCACATATCGATTTTCATTCAAAAATTCTTTGAAAAAATCAAAATTATCTAAAATAGGTGAGCTATACAAAATTATAAGGGGTTTTCACACGAAGTCTTGTTTTTGTGTTTAATTGTAAATCAAACGTAGTCTGTTAAGTGATAAATATGCAATATGATGAGTTTTATGTGAAATTAACACTTTGCGCTATGTTTAATGACTTATTTAACGTGTGAAAATCAAAAACGTGCAAACAAAAACTTAGTATTTTTTATAAAACTTTTGTTGACTTTTTAGAAACACTTTATTAGGAGTCTTCACACGTATGTAGTCTTGTATGTTGAATTAATGTGTTATTTTGAAACATGAACACAAAATCAAGACGGACAGAAGATGTGAAATGTCGTAATTGTTTGATTTCATGAACTGAGATTGAAATGCCATTATGGAAAACAACAAAGAATGAATGCCAGAAACTTTCCAATAACTTAACTACTGCAATTGCATGTGGGGAATGTTACACTTAATACGATTTGACACTCCCCAACTGCTATCTCCTAATTCGTCATGTAGAAATAAAATAAAATAAAATTTATTTTAAGAAAGAAACTTTTTTGTAGTTTCGAACGTTTGCTTTGTGTTCTTGAATTTTATAATTGGTGCATTTAAGCGTAACTTCTGCAAAGAACAACTACAGAGAATCATGTGCCTGGTGAATGTGTTATAAATATTAGGCTTACCCCTCGGATGTTCGTATGTCTGTCTGTCTACATGCGCACGACTTCGATTTTAAATGTTTTTATTTAGTAAAGCATGCGATTATCGAACTTTATATTACACGCACCCATATGTACATATATATACCTACAATATATATTTACTATTTCAATAAAACTTGCATACATTCATACTCATATCGCACATTTATTAGCAAAGTGGCACAACTCAAAAATAGTTGTTGATAATTTAACAACTGAACTAATATAACTTCTTTTAACCTCGTCGAAATCAAATTTAATTATGGTTTTTATTTCTTTTTTTTCAAGGATTTTTGTTGTTTTTTATGGAATTTAGATATCAATTGTGAGTTTATTTCATTGAGGAAATTTTATGAAAATTGCACACACAATTGTTGGAGAGTTCCCATCATGTTTTATACCAACGTCCCTATCGTAGTGATGACTTTATTAATCTAACTTTTAGACCAAATGAAACTTTTACTTGAGCTTCCGCTGGAACAAGTAATAATTTAGGTACAGTACAGAAGTTGTGAAACGCCAAATTACAGGACCAATGCAGAACATTTACACATGTATTTGGTTTCACTGAATTTTTGTCAGTAAACTAGCAAATCAGACCTAAGCCGCCGACTTATAAGCATTAGCATTTTTTGTCACTTCCCAGTTTACCAAACGGATTCGTATCGAATCCTCGAGGGACACGCTTCTTCGTATATTTTATCCGAAACGGATTCCGTTACGGATCCACGACTGACTGGTTTTCGTATGAAATTTCTCTTAAAAACGCGAATCGCTTTTCAGATTCCTCTCGAACTCGGAACGGACTTCATATACGAATCCGTTACGTTTTTTTAAGTAATAAGGATTTGAGACGGATTCTAATAAAACGGATTCGAGACGGACTCGTGGCTAATGATATAAGAAAAGTATGTATTTAAATTAAAAATACGTACAGAACTATATTTCGTATCCCTGATACATTGAAAATAAAACAAAAATTTGATGACAACTTGAAAACTGTCTTTTATGTTAATGATCTGTACATTCTTTTGAGGGATTCGTAACGGGTTCGAAACGGATTCGCATCTGTAGGATAGAAGCTGAGCTATGAGGCTTTTTTAATGCACGTCGTGTAGTATAATAGTGATAAAATTTTTTTCGATACTTCTTTAAGTGCACAACAGGAAAATGGAAAAAACTAAAAAACAAGCAGATTTTACATAAGAAAAAAGTGCGATTTTCTTAATATTTTTGCTGAAATTTAGAAAAATTAGCATTTTGCAACTCTGGTAGCTAGACTCCAGAAATTTTTGTTTTTTGTTTGATTGGGGATATACTCGAAATGGAGTAAATTTTCGAATTTTACGAGCTCCCGAAGAGTTTTAGAACATGAGGCTATTCTGAACATGTCTTATATGTATATGAGTACATACATATGAATGTAGATATTTATTCTATTTTCAATAAAAATAAGTCATTTAGTGGAAGTTTGATTAATATATTTCAATTGATTAATAGAAAATTATAAATACCCAGTAAGTTACTTAACTTTTTCGGGGCCGAAATATTGTTGAATTGACCCTTATCCTTTGCTATTAGATTTCGAGCTATGTACTTATATACATTTATTCATTTAACAGAAAAATAAACAAACTGCATGCTTAAGTGCAATGTTACTATGCTGAACAGCTCGTTATTGAACTGAATTGCAATAATTGAATTGTCTTAAAAATTTAATTAAATCACACTGAGTGTTGAGCTCCACATGATCACATAGTTTCTGGTTAGTTCGCAAGTTATCAGATCGTGACTTAAATTAGGAAACAAACTTTTTTGAAGGATATCTAACATAATTGATCTTTGTACCAGATTTTGTAGTAATAATTACTGTAGAAAAATGTATAAATAACAACACAAAAGAGAAAGGTTTTTATGGTTTTTGAATTTGAATAATGATTTATGTATGTATGTATGCATAACACAATTTAAGGACAAAAATATACTTGAATATAAAATTGCACTTGATTTTGCCCAATGGAAGTAAAATAAAGTAAAGTAAAATAAGTTTTTGACTAGGGATTGTTCAAAGATTGTAACAATCACAAAAAAGTAAGGGTACATTAATCAACATATGGGTAGTTTTAAGAGATGTGAGTATACGGAATGTTCAGGGTGCCTTTGGATTCGACCAAAATTAAATTCAGCACTGAAAATGGATAAATTTTCTGTTTCTCTCACTCAGAATAACGGTCACTGGCACGACTATGCTCAAAGGCGAACAGAGCTTCAAGGTCAGTTGTGATTAAATTTTACTTTATTGAGGTCAAAAGGGAAATGAAAATCTTCAATTTATGATATTCTAGCATTTTTTGGGGGTTTCAACTCCCGTTTTTTTAAAAAAAATATACGTGATGGATAGCTTTTGAGCCCAGATTCATGTTCAGCGTGCGAATATCTATTGGAAAAACTTAGTCACTTTCCATTAGCAGACCGAAAGTTGAAATTTGCCGACAAGAGTAATACAACAAATGAGCTACGTCATTTTGAATTGAAAGAACAGCTGAACGCCATGTGCCATCGAATTCCTCAAATTCCTTGAAATATTTGAAGCGCTATGGGATGTGTTGAAAGTAGATGTATATTACTAATACATAATACCAATATTTAAACTAAAAAATTTGAATAGAAATTTAAGAATTCAGTTTTTATTGAAACTTGTAAAAAAGAACATAATAATTTTTTTTATAACAAAATTTGTTTTCCGTCCCGACATTGTAGAGGCCTTCTATTTGTCGCCGGGTATATATTAATATTAATATAAATAATATTAATATAAATAACAATATTAATATAAATATTAATATTAATAATAATATAAATATTAATATAAATAATAATTTATTTTATTGTTTTAACTAATAGCTAAGGATAAAATAAAACGTTTTGGATATCAACTTTTTCTACTCGGGTTGTTGCGCGAGGCCCCCTGCCATCCTCGCCACCCTCTAGGTCTATAGATCGAAGTTACTCGAAATAATTGGTTTTTTGGGCTGAATTATGAGCTTCCCAAGAATAAACTATATTTTTATCACCAATGAAATGTATTCCATTTTTACTATTTTTTAGTGCTGTCAGTTTTATAAAAAAAGTTATATCAACAATTGTACATACGTACATGTATGTACATGAATAACGCTATTGATTATGTTCTGTAATCTTTTGGTTGAATTTTTGGTGCAGTCTTTAGTCAATTTATTTGAGAGTAAACATAAAATTGCACTCAGCGAAAGATTTCACCAAAAAAAGTGAACCGATTAAAAACTTATGTATATTTATTAAATAGCTCATTCATTGAGTTGACTATCAATTAATACTATTTTGATTTTTTTTTTTCTTTTTTAATTTTTCGATTGATTGGAAACCTTTGCATACTAGGTCTGTCCGATGAACGATCTAGAGAGCTCTGACGCAAGTTACAGCCGGCCGTGAAAAGTGTTGTTACACTTTTTTTTATGGGCTCTTTGTTCAGCAACTCAAAATAGATGAAAAAAAAAAATAATCAGAGTGTATTTTAAAAGTAAACCTTTATTTCTCTTGGTTTTACTGTGGTTTACGTAAGGTGTCATAGAAACGTTTTAATCAAGGACCCGCAAACATTTCAAACGGTCGATTTTTTACTGTCGAATTTTTGCTCGGTTCAGGCACGGTGTAATTAACTTTGCAGAATAATAAACTTAAACTACTTGTCAATACATTGAGGTATTAACGGTTATGACTTTTCGTTTGATTGGTGTGTTAGTTTACTTATTTCGAGGATTTTTAAAGGGAGATCCGTAAAATGGACGCTAATCGGGCGATTAACGCGAACAGGTGAAATGACCCTAATTATTCTTACATTAATTGTACAATTTGTCTTTCTAGTTCCTACATTATTTTCATAAAATTTATTTTTTTTAATGTCAGCTGTTGCTTGTTTGACACTTAACAATTTCTATCGAAAGAAATTCTTTGGTTAAAATTTTGAAAATATTTTTTGGAGGGAAAGTGACTGTTTACTTCTATCGTTTTTTCTTAGGGAACAAAACTTAGAACAAAGATTACTTTTAAAAAGTCATATGTATAATCTTACACTCATAATCGAATATATGTATATGAAAACACAGACAATCAAATGCAAAATCAGGCGAGTTGGCTTATCTTCGTTTTTATCAAAATTGGAAAGAAACACAAAATGCAAAAATAATTCCATGTGCCATAATATTTAAAAGCAATTATGATATAAATGAATTACTCATGACAACATGTGTACATACTTATGTATGTACTAAGTATATTCGCAAATTCATGTCTTTTATTTGGCAGATACCCTATGCCGGTTAAAGCAACAAACAAAATAAAGCTTTATCAAGTTTATGAAAACTCTACTCTACCACTATGTCTCCGAACGGTTAGAGAGCATTAACAATCTAAGTGGCTCAGAGATCGCATGCAATTCTCTCCAAAAGATCAGACGATATCGTAGCAATCGCGTGATTTTTTTTTGTTTGCTCTTAGGTAAGCACTTGCCTGCCCCGTTGCTAGTATGGAAAAATACTGTACGATTTCGTAGTCAAAGATGCAAACGAAATGTGTTTCGGAAATTTTAAGGTAGCTAAAAATGACCTAATGATGAGTAATTGGTAAAAATTGATACATATATTTTTTAACAATCATTTGCTAACATAGTAGGGGTCTTCAGACGTAATCTTGTTTATGTTAGCCATAATGCGCACTAAACACAGTCTGTGAAGTATTTAATGTGTAATTTGCTGTGTATAATATGCAATTTAATGTAATATTCTATTTTGAATGTCACACTTTAACACAAAAGCAAGACTACGTGTGAAGACCGCTAGTGTTAAGCATCGTATAATTGGGAATTTTATTTCAAGTATCGTAGTTTTCAATAAGGATTAAACATCAAACAATTTAATAAATCTGGGAACGCTGATGTCATTTTTTTGAATGAGGTTTTCACTTAAATTTTACGTGGACGTCTCATAAATAAGAAGTTAAACTTCGCATTTGTTTGCTTTAAGAAGAAAAACGTTCCCTTTTTTTCGTTTGTTTCTCTGATAACAGAAATTTTTTGCATGAGATTTTTATTTTCTTTGCTCAATTTTGCTTTAATTATAATCAACTTTAATACGGCAATTTTATTGGATGAAAACTTGAGAGAAATCTTATTGATGTTGTTCCATTTTACTTTTGCTCTGTATAGATTTCTTGAAATGATTTGTTCTTCTTTGAGATTAAGTTTAATGAGCTAAAGCTTATACAAGCCAAGTGGCGGTTTTTATTATTTTCCCTTTATTGGGACAGAATCGGCTAAGCTTGGTTTTATTTTTTATAATTGTATGCTTCTTTCATATTCCTATATCTGCTCAATAACATAGGAGGTACAAATGTGGCGTTTACAAAGTGCTATAAAATATATTTATGTTTGTACACCCAATTCTGTTTATACACGGTCTTTTTTACACGGTCTAAAAAAAATTGATTCCGTTTTTACACAATTTGCCTCGAATTAGCACGATTAAAAAAAGCTATTTGATTAAAAATTTAAGGAAAAATATTTTATTAACAGTAATCTTTTAGAAATTTTTTTAAGGAATTCTCCTTTCTTTGAAGGATATGGAACTACTCCCCTTTTTTCCATGTATCTACATACATACTTCATGTCTTTTTTTATACGGTTTTTTACACGTTTTTTTTTTTACACGGCTTTGTCTGGAACGTATCTACCTCGTAGAAATAGAAAAGGGTGTATATTAAAACTATGCCAAATGAACCAAAACATCACACTGGCTTACTTAATTTAAAATAGTTAATAAGAAAATTTTTAGAAAAAAAGAGTGCACACAATCAAAATTTAGACCGAAATGGATTTCAAGATATTTTATAAGTCTGTTGAACATTGTCTAACTCTAATTTATCTGGTATCTTTATGACATTTACTTTGGACAGCAGTAGTTAGGTACTTTTTTCTATATACATATGTAGATATAACGACGAGACTTATGATTTAATGACTTATAAGCATCCCCAGAACAATTAGAATTAAAAAATGTAATCCCACTAAAGGCCTAAAATCTCATTATCGTGATTAAGAAAAAAGTACACAAAAAAGATAGGATAAATTAAAAACTGCATTTCAAAAACAATAACCTTTGAAAGCAAAATGTTTGCTATTTTGTAAATTAATATCAGCAACATTATCTCGTTAAAGCAAAACACTTTTGTAAGATTTATTACATTATATTCTTATTTTGCGGCAATTTTTGTAAATCTTCAAGGTCGCTCTAGTGCACTGTGACCACGCGCATTAAATTTTCAGCTAACAACAGAAAATTGCTAACAGCTATATCAAATTTCTATAAGCCTAAAGTTTAATGTCGAATTCAAACGGCAATGGTTTAGAAACCTTTTTATGGCAAAGTATATTCTCGAAGCATTGACAGTGATTTGCAAGCGGGGAGTCACGAATAAAAATAAAGAGGATTTCGAACTGCGATTCGCTAGCGTCACAGTCGGATACGCAATTGGGCTATTGGGCTCTCAATTAGAATTCATTAATAGTAAAAATGTTTTCACAATTTTAAGCAAAAGAAAAGAAAAACTTTTATCAGTTCCTTTACATTGGTACTAATATGCATCAAATCTATGCTTGTAATACGTGATCAAAAATGATGCACACATATTAAAAATTAATCAGTAAATTAGCTTTCGCTAAACTTGTAGGTTATTTTCAAAATATTACTTTAGATAACCCCGAACTTTATTTCTATATGGAAGAAACACAAAAATCGCATGACGTTGTTTAAAATGTATAATTTACTCGGCGGCTATTTCCAAGTGCAAAAACATTAGACTTTGCGCTGAAGTACGATGTGCGATGTAAAATAATGTCCGATTTGCATATGAAACAATTGAAATGAAAGAAACAAACAAATTTAGTAAGAATATTGAGAATGTATATTAATAATAGAAGATGATTATTAATATCGGATTTTGTGAATCGAAATATCGATGCATATGCTAGACTACTTTAAATATGTAGAATATAAGTAGAACCACGTTTCAACTAACTATAAAGGTAGAACTATCTTGTGAAATGCTTCCGTGAAGGTGGCTCTATCGCTGTCAAGAATAAATAAAACAAGCTGATTTTGACAGGTAAAAGTATCAAATGAACTTAATACCTTATACGCCAATGTTGTAATAACCTTATTTGGTTCAATTTTATTCAAGCATTTGGGTCATATGTTTAGCCTTATATTTGGGTAAGTTTTGACAATTTCTTCGCTAACGTTCACTTAACTCCTACAACTTCAGTTCAAAACTGAAAGCTTTTAAGAAGGGCTGGTCGAAATTGTAAGCATTCGATCAGCAAAGTTTAAAGAGTTCAATGGGCTGAAGTGAGGTTCAATATTACAGTTTCGTTGGCATTTTGTGATTTTTAGCAGAGTGATGGAAATCGCTTATTCCGTAAGTAAGTGCTGACTTCTGGTCAATTAAAACCTGAGATTAGTCAGCGCTCTACCGTAGCTGTCGTTTATTTACGGCAAAAGTACATTAACTAAGTAAAAGCACAAAAATAAGAGACAAACAGCCGGTTAATTTTTCACCGAAAAAAATTAACAAAAGTTAACTAAAAATATATTTAGTTAAGTGTCAAAAGCATTTAAGTCTTAACAAAAGCAAAAATATTACAAAAATTCAAATTTACAAAATTATTTTATGGAAAATAGTTGGTGGCACTTGTATTGTAATTACAAAAATAGTGATAAATGCCACAATATACCTAAAATTTTATTAGTTTTATAAGTGGGGTGTAGAAATGAATAACTAAAGTGATAAATGGAAAAACAATAAAAAGAAGAAAGTTAAAATAGTATAGCCAGGGGCGGATCCAGAAATTGGTTTTGGGGGGGCTAAGACTTTTTTTTATTACACACTTTCAAACTTAATGCATGACATAACTAAAAGGAATTAACAAAAACTTGCAGTAAAGTGGGTGTCTCATATTGTATTTCTTATTAAAAAAAAGCTATAAAGAAAAAAAAAATAAATAATACAACTGCATAAATTAGTCTTCTTTTTTTTCATAGAGCAAATCGGTGTGGGGTTTTCCTTCGATATTCTTCTAAAACGTTCTCGGGATCGACCAATATTAACCTATGGATGTACAAGGACGCTAATATCGTAAACCAGAGGCATTTTTTTTCATCAAGCAAAAAGAATTTAGTCGCCAAATAAAAAAGTTAATAAAAAGGCTAACTGAAATTTGTTAAAAAGCAATAATAAAATAAAAATTATTTTACAAACGTAATTCTACTTTTACACTCTCTAATTATTTAACCACAAATTTAACTAAAAAAAACAGAATACAGGCTAATTTTAGGGAAATATACGAAACTATTCAATCTAATAGATTACAATGGTGCAATGACTTACATATGGTATGTGCCACTAGGGCTTATTTGAATACGAAAACAAATAGAGCGCGTGGTCTAGTTGAATATTATATTATATCGATTTCATTTTCATTATACATACATATATACGTATATGTACTTGCAATAAAATACGTTGAACTCAGTTAAAAGAATTAAGTGCAATAACAATTTTTTTTTTTCGAGCAATGCACTATGGGTCCAAATCAACTTTTAACTGGCAAAAAATCTAGAACTTAGCGACACATATTGCTTCAAATTTTAGCGGCTCAGAGCTTACATCCTCCAATATGTTCCACGATGGCTTTGTCGAACATGGGCTTCGCTAACACACCGGTGTCGCATATACTACAGTGAGTCGCGGCCGAAGGCCTCCGCCCACTTACCCTAACATACAAAAATAAATTAGGTCAAATGTGTTTTTGACTATTTTCGTGCATTCGTATGAAGAACAGTAATTACATGAAGCACTTACGCAGTTCGACAAACTTCAGTATCTGAAATCCAAATATACTTTTCCAAAGGTTTTTGACACGCTGAAATCGAATCCGAATTCAAAATTAACTACTGTGATAGTTTCGGTTTTCGAGATATTCTAACCTAAAAGTGCGAATATCACAGTTTTTCAAAGTATTTGGGGTTGTATGTCATCGAAAAGTAATTTTTGTAATCTTTTTCTTCAAAATAAACTTTGAATTATATCACGATCTTTCATTTTCTTCGAAATATTCCATACAAATCAAATTAAGTTTCAGTAAGCAAAATAACTGGAAAATGTGTAATAAATTTCCATTTATGATATTTCGGAGAAAAAGAAAGATATCGATATATGTAATTCAAAGTGCATTTTGAAGATAATGAGGAGTTCTTTTGGATCCAATTAATGGTTTTATAAATAAAAGTCACCTTTCGATGTAATATAACCTCAAAAAATTCGAATTCAGCGCGTCAAAAACCTTCGAAAAAGTATATTTGAGTTTCAGATACTGAGGTTTGACCAAAGTCTGTCGAACTGTGTTATTAGTATCCAAAAACTGGCAGCCAAATTCCGTATTATCTTAAAGAATGCATTTTATAGAATAGCATTATCGGCTTATAATTTTGTAGTTTTAGATGTCTGCACATTAATGGGAATATCGTGTTTGAAAAATACAATGAGAGATCTATTGGGAGTAATTCTATGTGATTTTGGGCTTAAACAAAAAAAGTACATCTTTTTTGATTTTTGGTCAGCCAGATTGCCCTACAGTGCAGTGACACTATTGAATAAACTTTTCATGCATATTAATTTGATTTATTTATTTGAACACCTAATTTGAATATTTGGGGATTTTTTTAAGTTACCACTGCATAAATATTGCTAAGCAAGAAATAAGACTCAAACATAACGTAAAACTAGGCCATTTGAAAGTCATGGCTATATTCAATTTCAATCGTTTATTTTTTAAAAAATTTTTGTTTATATTATTAACATACATATGGAAATTAGGTATTCACAGCTAAGCTTATTTACAAGTAAAAGCATTAAAATAAAGAAAATAAATAAATAAAAAATGTCAATTAATTGACTTCCGTGGTAGTTAGTGCCTTTATGTTTTATATTATCTTTAAAAAATCTTTCAGATTAATATGTAGATATACATATTCATTAAAATTGTCGGATACTATGGTCAAAATCAAACATTAGCTTACATATAGTGTCAACCTTGAATAATTAGTTTAAAATTAAAATTTATTTGTTGGTAATTTTAAATTTTTATTGAAGCTGTACAAATTTTTGTAAAATATGCAAAAACTAAAATCTAGGCTGGCTAAAAATTTATTTGTTTTTTTAAACTGAATAGTAAAAAGTACATGGAAGTAACTACCCCAATATTACGCATGATGAAAAGAGCTACATTAACTCTCTTCGTAGGGCATCAACATAGAAAAATAATTAGTTCTTAAAATATAAAAAGAGTTTGCGGTGGAACTCGTACCAGCACTAAACCAAGGCTTTTGTTGTGCCAGTCCAACTAAGCCCAAAATTTTGTTTGCAAAAACAGTATAAAATATTTAGTCAAAATACAGATATGGATCACACAGTTACTCTAAACAAAATTTGGACTTAGTTTGCGAATGCAAACATTTCAATAGTAAGCATGGTTGCCACTTGACATTTTTTTTCTGTACCAAATTTGCTGAGAAAATGTACCAAATAGTTAACATGTTTTTTATGTAACTTAAGTAAAAAAAGTTCACATTTTTGCTTTATATGTACAACTACACTCCCAGTCACAAAAATTGACGCACCTTTACCGCAACAATCTTGTTTTCTTATCATAAACGGTTTTAAAAAAAAAAATATTAATTTCGGACATGATTTGTGCTCTTTAGCCATTTTTGAACCAAAAAATATTTATAAAACTTTTTTTGTTGGCCTTTTACTTAATATAATAAAACACGGAAAATGTTTCTTAAGTGTCCAGAAAAATCCAGATTTTTATGTATATTTTTTTAAATGTCCAGGTGAAGCACAATTTGAATCTGGTAAGCCTAGTCTGGGCCATCTAAATTAAAGCGCTTCTGATCAAAATATACGACCAATCGCCAATCATTGACCGTTGCGTCATTTTGTATATTCCAAGTTATTTGAAAAGGAACAAACTCAATGGAAATAAACAGCAGTGTTGCAAATTTTGTAATTTTATTATGAAATTTTAGAATCTTTTCTTTTCATACTTTCATCGATAAAATGTACCAAATCAGAAAACAATGTACCAGTGTACTAAATGAAAATAAATGTGCCAGTTTTGGTACAAATGTACCAATTCGTCAAAAAAATCTCAAAATCACATTACGTAACATGCTAACCACCTCTAATTGATGAATCAATATGTGCAATAAAAATTAACAATTTCGTTTTTCGGGGAAAAGTTTTACAAGTAAAATCATCTGGCATCTCTGATTAGTATCCTATGTTCACAAATCATCAATTTTCAATTTTAAGGAACTTATTCGTCTTGAACTCTAAATACCTATGTTTTTTTTTTAATGTAGAATAGCATATTGATTAAAAATGATCATAAACTATTTTACACTAAAAAACATTAAATTAAAGAAATGCAGTAGAAAAGCCATAAATATTGCGTAAAATACTGAATAATCCAGCTCCTTCACTTTTTCTAATTTCAGTCCTCCGCGACGGCAAACCATGTGACCTTAAAATTCGATATGTCATTTAATATCCTTGTCAACTTCTGACCTACTCGCTACCCCACTTAATAACGGATTGTGCTGTTGCTGAAAGGTTGAAAAAAAAAAAAAAAACAGATGTAAAAGTTTATCCCACCATTCGCCATGCGCGATGCTGACAGGATTTCGTAACAACAACGTATAGCTAGGAAGGTAAGGAAGGGAGGCCTCGTATAAAAAAATCAATAAACCAGAAATGAAAATCGCAAGGCGAAACTTTAAGTGCGTCATTGTGAAGAAAATATTTTATTTGATAATTACAGAAGTTTGATCTTGATTTTTACAATTCTTACCAATAGAAGGCAATGGTATCTCCTAAGCCGTTGCGAACATTACGATCCAAGAGATTATAGCAAATATTTGTTGAGGCTCCCTCCATCCATTTAATCGATATGGGGCCCTTGGAGATATCAAAGTTGTATTGCAGAAATTTTTTGGGTTCAGCTGGTGTTTCCCAATGGAATTGTTTAGCCACACGTGACCAGAATTCTTCGGGATTCTCTAGTGATTCCTTATAAAATTTATTATATTCATCCATACTAGAGATGTATGCATTACGGCTAATGGCCGGATTAGGATAATAAATTGATTTTTCTGATGGCATGTTTTTTATAATTTTTCACCGTTTCAAAATCAAAATGAAATTATTTGATCTTTATTCGTTTAGATTACAAATTCACTACCAAAAACTTGTTTTATTTATTTTAAATATATACTAAATATCCGTATATTATATTGGAGTTAGTTAACCTTTAAGTTAATTTGGTTTTGTACTCGCGTTTTCGTACGTCTAACCGATATCCTATAAACAATGCGAGTGAATATTCCTCGAGTACTAAATGCAATGTTTTCAGTTTTCAATTTTTCCGTATTTTTACGGTTATAAAAACGCGCAAAAAAGCTCTACTTCCTAACAGCTGCGAAAGCAAATGACAAATAAACAGAGAGCGAAACAATGAAGCTTTTTTCAATGTCAATGCTTATCTACTACCGCTCTCTATTCAGTTTATATTGCAAATGCTTGTTTTTTTTGCAAATAGTTAAAAAGTATTATGTACATATGTAATATTGGTCATTCCATAAATAGCTGTATACTTTTTTCTCCGATATTTTTGATTTTCATATATTGTTTAGTGGTCATCTTCGGTGAATTTTGAACATACATACATATTTAAGCTTAAGAAAATGTATTTTCAAAAAAGTTATGAGTATTTTAAGATTTGACTCAAAAATCTTATGAAACGGATTATCTGAAATTCTTAAAATTACATACATACATAGTTAAATTTAAAATTTTCTTTAAATGAATTACATAACATTTTTTTTATATGTAAGTGAATATTTTTTCATCGCAGCTCTGTAATCCGAATCTTTATTTTGTTTTATTTCTTCTGTTTTTTAGGGGCGTGCAAGTATTACGTAACGCAATTTTACAAGATTTTTGACCCTCCCTCCCCCTGGTAACGCGCCGTAAAATTTTTTTTAAATGTAGTAAAAGTTAAGAGGGCAAACTGTTTCTAATTAGTTGTCCACGGCTGTACGTAATTTGTAAAATGCGTTATATGTTTTCTTTATGATAAATAAAAATAAAATTAAATTTGTTTTGAAATCTTGACTTGTATTTTCGAATATAGCGTTATTTCAAATATGTATTATACATAAAATCAGCCTATCCAGTAATCCGAATATATCGTTAATCCGAATTAGGTGCATTCATTAATAATCCGAATTAGGTGTAATCATTAATTCGGATTAGCGAACCTTCACTGTATATACATATTTATGTATAATATTTTTTTATCAATAAATTTATTGAAAGTAAATTATTACATATTTTTATAAAATTAAGTAAAATTTTAAAATAACTGGTCGAATGGTCGAAACTTATCTTTAGATAAGCACTAAACAATATATAAAAGTTAACTATATTTCAGGGATAAAGTCAAAAAAGTGTGTAGCTATTTATGGAATGACCGATATATGTATGCAGTTTAGGTATAGTATCCCAGCAGGCAATTGAGCAAGGCCTTCCTCGGAGAAGGCCTGCTAGCACTGCTGCGATTGTAAGATGCCTTCTCGAAACAAAATTTTCATGCAAATAAAAATATTTATACTCATTTTTTTATTATGATGTTTGTTTTTGTTTAATAGTGAAAATTTAATTAGCAGAATAGTTACACTCCATTGAGGGTCTGTTTTATGTTATGGCAGAGTGTTGTGTATTCAATGTTAAATTATAAAGCAAGAAAACGTCACAACAAATAAACATTAAAAATATCAACGCAAGTTCAAGTAAGGTGACGCGGATAAAAAAAAATTAACTCAGAGTCTCACGGCGTATTAAAACTTAATTTTTTCCGAGTACTTCTATCACCCCTGCTACGGCAAGCGCTCTTAGAAGGCCTGCTTAAGATGGCCTGTTTTATCGGGACATTTCATATAAAAAAGAAACCAAGTTTGAAAGGAGGTGGCAAGGCCTTAATCTTACCAAGGAAGGCCTTCTGGAAGCACTGCTAGCTCCTGCCCTTGCCTACTGGGATGGTTCAAATTATTAATATGTGTACGTGAATATGATACATTATTTGATTATTCACCATTGGGGCTCCTGCTCCGATTTTGATGGTACTAGCAAAGAGATGTAAAATATACATATGTATATACCTACTCTCTTTTTTTAGTATGTTAGGTGTAGGTTATTAGGGACAGTTACAATTTATGTAAAACGGTATGTTTATGTAGAAATTGTATTTTGACATTTTTGAATCCACCTTCTTTGCAATTTAAAGGTTTTAACTTACAGAGATTTTTGGAAAGATACATACATACATACACAACATCCAACGAAACTTGGCGGGAAGGAAATAAAATTTAGTGAAGTGAATTGCTACATCTGTAGCTGTTTGCAATATAGAAAAGAAGAAGTATACTATGTGAGAAAATATCTAGAGTACATATAAAAAACAGCATCGATTTCTGGTCTGAAAAACCTACATACCATAAGCGAATGGTGATATCGACTTATTTCTTCAATAGATTCGAAAAATTTTATAATCGGTTTCGGATATTTGTTTTGATTGACTACTGCCTACTGCAATGCTGAGCAATTTCGAAGTCTCGCGTAAGAGAGGCTGTAAAAAAAACTATACATATTATTACTCGTATAAGATTTAGCAAAAAATAATGGCTTGAGATGTCATCAGATACACCTATTTTAGTCTTAATATACAACTTATATTACTATTAAAACAAAGTTGAGTTTTTAAAAAAGATTAATTAAAAATGTATTCATGAATTATGTTATCAAATATTATGTCAATCACAAAATTGTCAAAATCACATGTTTACCACTCATTTTAAACAAGCTGCTATATTCATGTGATCACTGATCTCCAAAATTAGAACGCAAAAACACTTAAAGCTGTTGCTGTGGCAAAAATTCATCATCATTCTGATAAGCTTCTGATCTTCGCAAGACTGATATTTAAAAAACTTCCAAGATAGGAAATTATAAAGAAAATAAGTTTTTAAATACTTGTATGTACTTTCAAATATTTGGATTTGTTTGAGCTTATCGGCAGTTAATAAAATAATGATCACGTTCAGAAATCACCTGATATATTTATTGCCTTGATTTCGACTAGTAAGCTCTATAAGGAAAGCTAATTAAAGCTTATCAGGAAATGACACGCGACTAAAACTACATTTTTTTATAATTTTGCAAAAGCATTTCTTTTTTAATACAATCGCCTTACTTAAGCTCTGATAACCCACAAATCTCGTAAAAAACGAAGGCCAGACGAATCCGTTTTCTAAAAATGTTCAAATCAAAGTTTTTGGTAATACATATGGGTATTTCCATGAAAACGAATGTTTTTGTCCCGAAAATTTTATCTTGAAAACGAAAAATTGCCCAAATTCACCCTTAGCACCAATTATAGAGCTAATTAGGAGTTATGGTTAATTGTCAAAATAAAAATCAGTTTTATTTTGACTTTTTTACTTTAAATGTGTTCGACGGTCCCGTTCGACACCATGGAAATGCTCATAAGTAGTTTAGTTTAAGGGACACCTCTCCGATTTTCTTAAAATTTTAGTATTTTGTGGAGCTCAGCATGCTGATCAAGAATATATATATACATGTATATTTTGTGCGCGGAAACGCCACCTTTATACTTGTTTCTTAGCTTGAAAATCGCTTACATCCTATAGTAGTTGGGGTAAGTGGGAGAATTCGGTCGCGGCTCAGATTTACTGATTTACCAAAATGTCAAACACCGGTTTCGCGGCGACTTTCGGTCGCGGCTCACTTTAGTATGCTCTATTACCAGTATTGTGCATATTAAACTGCCCTCAGAAGCGGAAAGGGCGTATCTCAAAAAAGTTCATATTCCTGATTCTTATGGCATCGGATAGCTTGAGATATTACGGATCTAATGACTTACGCCAAATGCCGGTATCTTAGCTCAAACCTATGAAAAATCTCCTTAGATAATTTCCTCTATCTCAATTTTACATGAACATATTTCAACAAATTGACATAAATTAAACATCAATTATCTCGAAACCAGTTTTTTTGAGATACGCCCTTTCCGCTTCTGAGGGCAGTTTAGTGATTCATGACTATCGAGCGCTACGACCTTTTTCGAATTTTTGTTACGGATGGAAAATTAAGAATGCAGAAGTATTCGTTTCGTGACATTTTCGACAGTCGTAAACGATATCGTTCGCTATTTTCGATACCGAAAACGACTAAATTCTATAAACTGTTAAGCACGACAGTATATTGCGCAGGGTTGCGTGACGTGGCCAGGCTGTTAATTGCATGCCAAAGCCGTAGGCCTCGTAGGAATTGGCAAATTTCGGAAGAAGCCGTTAATTGGAGGTAAACGGAAGGCCGTTCATTCCTTATTTTCAACTTGTCAACCCTGATAAAAAAAAGTGCAAATACAGTGGAGTACGGTAAGGTGAACGAAACAAATTTTGCAATGTCTACCTTGTAGCAAGACATAACTCAACCATGCCATACGCAAAAGGCTGTTTATTTATTTTTATTTTCATTTTTTTATAGTTTGTGAAGAAGTTTTTTGTTTCTTTTAAAGTTATTGTTGTTACAATTGATCGATCACACCTTCTAAACAAAATCTTTTGCAACCCAATTTAACTTTTTAAAAAATAGGTAACGCCAAATTATATATAGCCTAGAATTTCATTGGTCAATATAGTAAGTACATGTGTTAGTTTTAAAATGCCGCACAAATCTCTTGGCACCCAGTTCTCCAATGATTATCGAATCTGTTTATTTCGTTGATGCATCGCAACTCGATTTCTATGGCGACCAAGTGGTTATTAGCAATGCTACGTGCTGGTCAAAATTTTCCGTAAAAAGCTTTTCTCAACTATCGCCGTTCGGAGCCGGCATTAATCTTCATTCAATAGGTCTCTGAAAATATAAACTCGAAATGGGCACAACAGAATGGCGGTAAAAAAAAATGGGCCGAGGTCTTTATGAACTGTTACGTGATGTTAACAATAAATCTTGCCAGAAGCAAGCCTACATAGTTAAATATATTAAAAACATTTACATTTAAGACATTTTACAAGTGCTTAATCAAGCAATTCATGATTGTAACTGTTAACTACTTACTTAATTTAGAAATAGATTAATCATGGAATATGGTGTTGCAGGTCAACATCATATACGAACAACAGATAAGAAAAATTATTTATTTTCCTTATTTGTTTTTGTTGCAAAATAAATTTTATTAATTTTATGCTATTTTCTATAATAATAAACTTAGAAATTAATGAAAAAACAAACGGTGAAGGCCTATTTAAATAATGCCAAAGGCGTACTTTCCACAAAAATGAGTCACTCCATAACAAATAGCTGTAAAAGCATCCACGTTTTAATGAAACCAGCAGTAACAGGAAGCGGATATTAGAACGAAGAATATTAATGATCGGAAGATTTCAGAAAATTTTCATATTCTTTTTCGGTCATGAGTTTTTCAATCTCTGCTGGATTACTAAGTGATAGTTTGAAAAGCCAACCTACATAAAAATTAAATTAATTTTATTGATTTAAAAAATAAATTGCTTTAGCCATACGAACCTTTATCATAGCTATTTGTGTTGATTAAAGCTGGCGTTTCTTCAACATCATTATTTTTTTCAATAACTTTACCACTAACTGGAGAATATACTTCACTTGCGGCTTTTACACTCTCCAGTGCACCACATTCATCGTGTTGCTTTAGGACTGTACCTGATTCAGGCAATTGTGCAAAGACAACGTCACCCAATGCTTCTTGTGCATATTTCGAAATGCCAACAGTTCCGATTTGTCCCTCAATGGAGACCCATTCGTGTTTATCTGTGTAGCGCCGTTCTATATAAAATATAAGATTATTATTTGTTACTTTGATTTAGTTTTTAATTAATATAATACAATGTATTTAACATATGGTTTTGACAATGATGCATTGGTAAAAGTTTCCAACAAAAAAATTTTTGTTGATGTTATATTTTCTTCTATAAAATTTTTTGGTCAGTAAAGTAATGTTGCGATTTCTTTGACCATTAACCGTTTTTCCCGATTAGATTAAAATTTTTTTTTAACTGATATTGAATGTGACATTGAAGTTATTCCATATGGACATCAAATGGATTGTGCGGTATGATTCTGAAAATATAACATATGCATACTCTTCTGTGTAGTTATTTGCTGCATAGTATTAATATCTGTTTAAAACGTTCTACTTATGTATGGAGGACCATTGGAAATATATTATAAATTGCAATTTTTTTGCGATATTTAGTTGACTCCTCAGTCGACCCTGTTCAACTTTAAGAATTGATTTTTCCATGCATTAAGTACTCATATTATGTTACTTGAAAACACAATCTTGAATTATCAAAATTTCTCAATTTTTTTCTAGAATGTGAAACTTTCAGGACATTTAATTGCTATGTTCATCTTTATATGCTAGTTAGTTCCGTTCTGATAGTCTCACCCCTCTAAGAGTTTTGGAATCACAAATTTCAAAACAGTTTCGCGCCTATTAAAACTTCTTTTTTATACGTATGACATGTAGTTAATTTGAAAGTTAATTTCAGGCCGCCGGCTTTGACCTAAAATTCCAGACTTGGCCGGGTCAATCCGTGTTTAATGCTTTAAAACTTTTATACGTATGACATGTAGTTAATTTGAAAGGTAATTTCAGGCCGCCGGCTTGGACCTAAAATTCCGGGCTTGGCCGGGTCAATCCCTGTGTTTAATGCTTTAAAACTTTATCACGAAAACTTAGCGAGATATCGATATTTCTAAATTCTTCTAAACCGATATAATTAGTATTTACAAAACGAAATCATATGGCAGCACTATTGCAAAGTTCAAATAGCACTGCAACACAACCAGCTGTTTTAAGAGCGATTATTGTGAATAGATAAACACATGATTTAATGTATCCGTAAATTGCATAAATCCAAAAATTCTATAGTAAAATAATAATTTTTTCAAATTGTCCTACCTGCATCACGTGCGATGCTCACACTAAAATTCCGCCCAGTAGTGGGCAAACATTTTAAATGCCTTGCTGATTTGCTGGCCAAATAAACACCGGTGCGAATTACTCTCGAAATTAAAACCATTTCCACGAGATTCTCACTGCACTTCACAGCCGTTCACTTTCACAGACTTAACACGAATGATTCCCAATGGTTGCGTATTATTTTAACAATCTAAATAAAAATGACGAATTAGGCACGCGTACTAAAACGAATACTCTCTTATCGATTTCAATTGTTTTTATACTTGTTTTTTTGTTGAACTTGATGGTCGTCAATGTCAAAGGTTATCGCAATATCTGATTTAAAATTTTGCGCCTTCGTGCATAAACAACGAAGAACAACGAGAATGGTGACTAAATGTCCGCATTAATTGTGAATGCTCCAATCCTTATCAGAGTGTAACTGTATTGTGAAATAATCAAGGTGAAGACATATTACATGTTGGCGTGTTCAAAAAACGCGCGTCGATGGTGTGGCTGATTGCATATAATTTTGTGGTATGTTGAAACGCGCGTTGAAAAAACGCGTTTCAGAATTAAAATTGTTCCATTCATCATGGCATGTCCATATTTTATTTAATAACATAGGTTTGTCGGTTATCGCAAGTTGTAAAATCTTAATAACGAGCCCTGGAAAAATAGAGCATAACTTCCTAAATTGTCAAAATCATAAAGCAAAACAAAAATTGTATATTTGAAGTAATTTATTCGCGCAGTGATTAAACATTGGTTGAGTTATGTCTTGCTACAAGGTAGTCAATGCAAAATTTATTTCGTCTCATTACCGCGTTGTTCACATTAGACGGTGGTCACTTTACCGCGACTACACTGTATAGCCATCGGAAGTTGCGGATATAGCTTTTGGAAAAATCATTATAAGTTGGAAGCCGCTGATTGGATATCAAAAACATGGGTGTTAAAAGAAAGATAATATAATGGCCTACAATAATGGTGAGCAAATCTTTGAAATTTATCCCATAATTTTGGAGATATTATCAATCAATTTATATCCCTTAAAATGGTATATCGTTTGTTCTAAATTTTTGCATATTTAAATATGGTTGTGGTTGTTGTTGTTGGTTTTTTATTGTTTTTGTGCATAAATACATAGCTATCATAAGAATTCATTGAATAAATATACAAAAATTTAGAACAAACAATATACCATTTTAAGGAGAATAAATTAAGCTTTCATAACAAGCTAAAAAAGTTATGGGTTATTAACACATTTTTTGGAAAAAATAACGGTTTTTAAAAAAAAATTGGACAAAATTTCAGAAAAATCACACCGAACCGGAGTTATGAATTTTTGAAAGTGAGCCAAATATCACGATATTCTCAAAATTTGAATTCGCTCTATTTTGTAAATTAAAAATTTTTTTAAAAAATCCTCGAATATGTATCTTTTCTTTTTCGATACAGAACCCATAAGAAAAATTTCAGTCAAATCAAAAATGCGTCGTCCGAAAAGTGTTCGGTTTTTAAAAGACTGTCATATGTACGAGTATTAGCCCAAGATCCCGCTGTAGAAAAGTCGAGTATATAAGATTACAGAATAAGATATACGGGAACGATATTAATTAAATTAAAACTGGTTGCATTGTTCAAACCTGTTTCCAAAATGTATTAATGCTTGAAATGTGTGCCAAACAATAGAGCTCGAAGAGCCTAAAAAGAATATATTGGGTTGCTTTATCGAATCCTGTCTTAAACAGGGGCTGCCACCCGTTTTGGAGACAGGACTCGACAAGGCAACCCTATATATTCTATTTAGGCTCTTCGAGCTCTATCATTTGGCACACATTTCAAACTGTTAACGAAAATTACCCAAAAAAACGGTGAAAACCCATTTTTGGGACAGGATTCAACAATGCAACCCCATATATGATATATATGCCTCATCGAGTATTATCATTTGACATTAATTTTGAGAAGTGCTACTTATTATCGGATTCCAGTAGGAATAAACACAAATTCAGTATCACCCGTTATAAATAAACAAATGAACATTTCAATCTACAAGTAGCAGAGTAGGTAAACACTAAACTTTTCCTGAACTTATTGTATTACTTTTATTCGGTAAAGAAAAAAAAAATTAACATTTCATAAAATATTTTGGCAAACAAAGTTTTATTCTCATTTAAAACTGAAACAAAAAATTAAATAAACTGAAACTTGCACAAATGAATATTCAAGAATGTACATATTTGGAAAACCCGACTGAAACTGATATTTGTACTAGTATGTACATAGTATACGAAAGTATATATACATATGTATAAATAATTTCTAAATATTTCTAGAAATAAAGAAATTATTTATTGATATCTTTGATTTCGCAAAAGCCCATTTTGTGAAGGCTGATGTGCTCGTGTCATTGGTGGTGTATAGTTAGGTGCTGGAAACGGTGCTGCAGCTACTACAATAGCTTTAACTTCTGGTTCTTGTGCTTTCTCTGACTGGCCTGTTGTTGTTAGGACGTGGTGGTGGATACTGTTGGAAATTATCCAAATTACGGAAAAGACGATCTTGCAAGCTGGCGGAAGTAGACATACGAGCTGCGCGTGCGATTGGTTCCTGATTCAGTTCTATTGTACCAGTAGAACGATTATCGGGAACGAAAGCTTGATTATTATAGACAACTGGCTTATTGCTACAAATATTGGAAAGCATTATATTTATTAACTTAAAACTGAAATTAAAATCAAATTACTTGTTTTCGTAAGCATCAATTGGAGGACGAGTTGTAAGAATACCATCAGAATCTTTACGTGGTATAAATAGATTATCCTGTATTTATTAAAAAGAGTTCAAGAATAAAATGTAAGAAGAATAAGTTAAATTAAAGTAATATCAGAGACGATAAATTTATGAGATTTTATAATCTCAAAAATTCATTCCGCGGAAACATCGGACCCCGTTCCACTTAGTCAAATCACATAGATTTTTTGAGCAAGGTCTCCTAAATTTAACGTCTCTAGTAATATGTTAATAAAAAGATAGTGTTTCCACAAAAAGTCAGGACAAATTTCAATAAACAATGTAAATAACATGTAGTTATATTTTTAAAACACATAAATTCGCCTGGTTTTTTTTAAATAAAAGGTTTAATACCATTAATAGCAAATACTACTCTTACACAATACAACTCTATATAAGTTGCAAGGCCATAAGCTCAACTGAAATTATATCTGTTATTATGTATTATTACGTTTTCAGTCTTGTTACCAATAAAAAAATAATCGATAATTCCAATTTCATAATCCATTCATTCTCAACACTTAAATAATCGTACATAATTATGGTCGAAAATACCGATTCCTCAATCACATATCAAATTTATAAATACTGAATAGTTGTAATTAACAAAAGCAAGGATAGATTAACTCCGTTAATTTTCACAAGGTCTTTCCATCGGAGCTTCTAAGTATGTACCTTATATTAAAAATATCTTTTATGCCGAGAACTTTTTTCTCAGTAGGTACAACAAGTGAAACACATAAAATCAAAGAAAGGAGGTATTATATTGAAAGGTCAGAAGAGAGCAAAGTTACAAATAGGTACTATCGGATGTTAAACACAGAATGATGTACTTCTACAAATACCGGTTCAGTAGACGTTACTATACTAACCCAAAACTATAAAAAATAGTTGTAACTAGTTAACAGAAAAAATAAGTGACCTTCATTTCATTTACAAATAACGTAAATTAAATGAAAGTTTTACTAAAAAACGTATGACCATGTAAACATAACAAACTTTAAGAAGATGATTATACTGTTAAGTCTATAGTCCAATGCCATTATATAGTCATTAAAAAGGAAAAATGACGGAAACCAGCTATAGATTTCTAATGCCATAAACTAAAAAGCTTACCCATTGAAAATTACTGCAATTTCAAAAATCCGTAAGCACGCCTATCGCCCAACAAATTAAATTTAAAACGCTATAATGCCTAAGTTATATGTACATATGTATAAGGTAATGCAACCAAGTTTCACACAAATATTAGATAGCTTATAGAAGCTCTAGACAAAAATTAGTAGAATTTTTAGAAGATGTGGCACCTCTCATACCTGCTGTACTATACTGACGAAGTTATTCATGTTAGAGTAACCGCCTTTGTGCGTCGGTAGGTTTCCAGTCGTCTGCTGCAATTCTATTCCATTTCATACGAGTGTGTTATAATTTTGACAGCGGGTAATCGTTGACAATTTCCCGAAAAATTCGTTATTAGTATTTGTAAAAAAGTTATTAATTAAAACCTATTAAAATAAATGCAATCGTAAAAGTTAAGTTGGAGTCTTAACTAAGTATTTTATAGCAAAAAGTAAGGATTTGTGAGGATCTTAAAACTACCTGGCTAATTAATCTCAAAAAATGGCAGTTCAAATCGAAAATAGTCTTAAAATTTATTTGTATTTCATTTACGTAATGTCGTTTGAAATTAAATTAGATCTTCTCATCATGATAATAAAGATTTTATACTACGATACAGATTACAAATATTTAATGACAAAAAAAAGGAGTTTGATTTCAACTTATGCATCTAGGATAAAATAATTTCCTCTTTAATGGCCTCTTCATCATCTAGACATTGCAATTGTGCTTCGCTCATACGCTTTTGAAGATGCCGCCATAGCGTACTTTTTGGAATTTCGTACAAATTAGCGGCGTGATTCTGCGACATGCCTTCATGAAGACAGGCTTGAACTGCTTTTGAAAGTTTTTCTTTAAGTTGCTCCTTTGAAAAGGATCCACGCTTCTTAAATGAAATATAGTCCGGCAGACGTCCTTGTTGAGCCAAGCGCACTTTATGACGATGCAATGTTGACATTGGTATGTCCAGTGCCTGACTAATGACCTTAAGCGATTGACCACTTCTGAGACGATTACAAGCAGCCTCCAATAGTGGATTCTCACGTGTTGTTTTCATATACATGGGGTGCTTGCGCACACGTCTCCAAAGTACTGTCTTTGAAATGTTATATTTTTGGGCGGCCTTCTGCAGGCTCATTCCTTCGTTGAGGACACCTTGCACAGCCATTTCAAGGTTTCCATCACGCAATTGACTGTCATTAAAGCCACCGCCGGATGAATAGCTATCAGTGGAGGTATTCAAAATGCTAGCCATTGATGACGTTGCTGCCGTATCGACGACTGTGCTGGTATTCACTGTTTGCTGTTGTTGCTGCTGGTGATGCTGCTGTTGATGATGAGATGATGTACGTCGCTCAATTTTTATTTTTGGTTTTAAGTGAATAAGAGTTGGCTTGGCGACACTTACAACATTTCCAGCTGCGGCGGCGATAGCTGAGTTGTTGTTTGCCGTACTTATTTCAATTATAGGCTCAGCGGTATTGCTATATTCTTCTAGAATGTGACTATCATCAACATCTTCTTCGGGTTCAACTTCTATTTTTTCTGTCATACTGGGATCGTCCAGTTTTGTATTTTGTGTAAGTGTGAAAGTGCCAGAGTTCTCTGTTAAAATAAATTCATTTGTAGTTGCAGCGGCCATGTGCTCAATGGAGTAAGTGATTTTTTGTTGTGGCTCATTGTAAACATCAAGAAATTCTAATTCACTTGCTGCCTGCTGATCAGCGCCGTCCATAACAGTTTGTTCCTAAAAAGAATAAAAAAAAACATATATGTATAAAAATATTGGTATAACGAAAAGAGCACAAACACATTTATAAATTCGGTAACCATAGTCGTCCGTTTTCGTAATGACCAGTAATCTGGCAGCCATTTTTCATATCACATTTTGTTTTTAAGATAAGTGGGTCAAAACCAGCTTTTTTTACATATTTGACCCTAAAAATTTTATTTGAAAAGGCTAAATAAGTGAACAGACACTAGCAATAATTTCATAAAAGTTGGTTGTACTGCGTAAGAGGACGTGGTACTTTCATAGAAGCAAAATATAGCATACGTCATTCAAAATGATAGCTCATGTTCACTAATGAATGGTGCTGCCCAGAGAACGAGCAGGCGTTCAAAGAGAGTAAAAACGAGAACGAGAAGACGCTTAAAGAGCGTAAAAAAGCTTGCACGTATACAGAATCGTCAACACATGCTTATCGTTGCTTGTGGTAGTGTGCACAACTGCTCATGATTCATGAGTCATGAACGATATGACGAGTTGAAATTTTGATTCTATGGGATGGAATTTTTATCACGATTCTGTACATGACCATTTACCACTGTCGGTTTGCTTGACATAGATTGCTTTTATAGTAGCCAATACAGTCACTTGTGTTATATAGTGTCTTTTTAGTATTTGCTTATCATCGGTTTGCTTGATGTAATGAGTAAAGAGCCCGATTCATGAATTAATATTTTGGAACCAAGCGAGCTGAGTTAATGTTTTAGATTAACCGCTTTTTGCGCAGAACCACTGGTCTAGCTGTGAACTACAGAGCCGAACCATAGGTGCAATTTCGCATGGTTCCAGCCCTGGCTTTAATGCTTTTCGTTTTTCTGTTTGTTTTTGTAAAATTCTTAGAACAACCAAGCGAAACTTTTGCAAATTATGTAGTGGCTTCTGTGTAGACAACTATAATTGTGTTGCTAGGATGACTGTACTTGGAGCGGATATAAGGCCGTATTTCTTTAGTACTAACGCCAGTAAAAAATACTCGATAAGATGTGTAATAGAAAGAATTCGGGGTGGGAAAAATTTGTCATATATTGGAGTCTATCCCATCCGAGCCAAGCACTGAAATAGTGTTTTACATTAATGCTTACTGAAGTTTTAAAAGCACAGAATCTATAAACTTGGAGCATAGGGCGTCCGTTCTGCTGCTTCTTAAGCTGCTATGGGATGACCATGTTCTGAAGAATTTATCAAACCGCGTACTTTGTAGTTGACTGCACCCATTACAATTATGTAAGTTTAAATTAATAATCATGTTTTTTAGACTGCCTTAAAATGTTGTTGTTGCCTCATGTCCTTCCTCAGGAAAAAATTTACTGTTTATAAACTTTTTTTTGATCACTCTTTTTCCATGCGACTCTTTTACTTATTTTATTTTCATATTGAAGACAACAAAACTTTTAAGCCAGTCATAAAATTTTAAGACACAATGACAAGTTATAACACCTTTGTGAATTTGCCTAATTGTTTCTCACCTCCATTTTGGGCGATGCCATTGGCTCCTCCTCAATAATTTCATCTTGATTTATTTGCATTGCGCTGGTTATTCCTTTTGACGATGAACAATCACCACTGTTTGCATTACTAGTTCCACTGCTTGTTAGCATCCCAGTATTACATTCAAAACTTATAGCAGATTTAATTCCCAAATGATTGATGGCCTCCAAAAATTCAGACAAATTATTGGAATTTAGACATGTCTCACCCATGTAAATGAAGGCAAGAACGCTATCTAAAAGCGCCCCCTTGATGTCCGGCACCATAATGGTGGCCTCTTGTCCGATGGGTATCTCTGCGAGGATTCCTCTCAGCATATCACTGCACGAGGACAAGACAAAACGATGAGCTCGCACCGACTTGCCTTTGCCTGCCAGTGTCACTTCACAACTTTGCGAATCGTTGCGTAGATTTTTCTGTATTTCATAAATGGTTGACTGGTGTCCCATCCATTTAAGGTGATTCATTTTGAGTAGTCACTTAATAATTTATCGCTTTAATTATTTTCTTGTTCCTATATTTATTTACAGTATTTTTTAGATTTGTTTTGTTTTATTTTCACCGAAACATGAAATGAAATTTATTGAAATTGAAATTTTAGAATAATTGTATTTTTCCCACAAACTTCAATTTCAAGCGTTGTAGTACCTACGGAGCATGATTCAATAGAACAAGGTTAAGCAGACTATCAAATAATAATTTGAGCAAATTTAGTCGTCGTATCTGTCAAATCTCAACACAAAATGAAGACAAAAATTTTGACAACCAAATTCGTTTATATACAATTTGTATGAATTTTGACATCAATAAGTCCAAGATTTTTCTCGCTTTTCGTAGCTTATCTAAAATTAAGTTCTAAAATAACACGGTAAATAGGTATTTACAATTTACAAGAAAAATAAAAAAATCATTCTGACAGATAGACCGTATATCTACTCTGTAAAACCCGAATTATCACATCACTCAAAAATTTTCTTAATTTTTCAGTCGTTACACCGATGTTGGTAGACCCCCACCACTCCTAAACTTTTCTTTTCTTTACCGACCGTTAGCATATTCAGCACAAATTTTTTTACTCCAACTGGACTGAAATTTTGTAGCTATTTTTTGCAATTTTGTTCCTGAAAATTTCCAATTAAAATTCTAATTAAAACTATGTATGTAAACGTAATTAAAAATCAGTCAACGGCAATTGTTCCATTTTGTGGAATTTCTGACTATCCGTTCCATGTTTGTTTACATTTATGTTTTTTCTTTTTACATTTTCACTTATTTATGTAAGGACTACGCCAAGACTTTTCCACAATAATGATGTAGAATGGTGGTGCGCTATCATGCCGCTAATTTTTTACAAAATTTTAACTTTTAGTAAATATTATTGGAAAACCTAAAAAATAAGGCTTTGGGAATGTGTCAAATTGAAACACAAGAAAAAACAGGATGCAAGTATAAAAGAACAGAACACACGCACCACATTAAATAAAAAACCATAAATTTCACGTTCGTTCCTCGATGCCCGATAGCGACGCTTTAATTATTTTCAAGTTCTATTTATTTACAGTATTTTTTAGATTTGTTTTGTTTTATTTTCACCGAAACATGAAATGAAATTTATTGAAATTGAAATCGCAGGTTTCTTTCAATTTTAGAATTAATTTTTCCCACAAACTTCAATTTCACGCGTTGTAGGTACCTACGGAGCATGATTCAATAGAACAAGGTTAAGTCAGACTATCAAATAATAATTTGAGCAAATTTAGTCGTCGTATCTGTCAAAGCTTAACACAAAATGAAGGCAAAAATCTTGACAGATTCGTTTATTTGCAATTTGTATGGATTTTGACATAATAAGTCCAAGAAAAGAGAGCATATATTGAACTAGCTTAACCGTATTGGTAGTAGGAACGTTCCGAAAATTAAAATACGGAATCAAAAAGTCAGTACGACCGCGTCGTATGTATCTTGTTTTGGAAATAGAGACATCAGAATTGATATCAAAATATGGGTGTCAAAAGAAATTTATAATAAATGATGTGATTTTATCCGGTTTTTTTTTCCAAAAAAATGTGTCAATAACCTAAAACTTATTTGACAGGTTAAGAGAGCTGAATTACTTCCCTCTGAAATAATGTATCATTTGTACAAAATTTTTGTCATATTCACTCCTATATGTCTTCAATCATTATCATAATATATATTTGAACTACAATATAGCTTAAAAGCATCGTTTTTAATCAAAATAAAGGTAAAGCCGCCCAATTAAACTTTTCTTTGTTTTCCGATATATATATCTGCTATCAAAATTACAACACACTTGACCGCTAGAAATAGAGCAGAAATACGATGGTCGACAGAAATAGCGCTGACCGTCGACTTAGATTTAATCCGTCGCGGTTGGCGAAAAAGTGCTGCACTTCTTCACACTTCAGCTTGTGTGATTTTTTTAATTTAAGTCTGTAGTATCATTTTAATTATATGAAAAATAATTCTAATATAAATACGAATATAAATGAATTGAATTACATACAATGAATTTCTAAAAGAAGTACGCTCACAAAAAAAAAAGATTTAACTTTGCCACAATCAAAACAAAAAATGTCGTTCAGAACAATGCTTCGAAAGTTTTCAAGTGCTTTACGGCTACTGAACGGGCCATGAGCACAAGTTTAATTTATTCTCTGGATATGATTTCTAGTAAGCGACCTGGCAACGCCGTAGTTATTACATAAATTGTCAAATATTAAATTTACGAATTATTGGTTTATTCTATTAATTACGTGGAAATGGCTGCATTGATAAGAAGTTTGGGCACAAAAATTGCTTCAAATTTCGCAGCTAATAATGGTAATAAAAAACGAAAACATGACAAAATGATTTCTGCTTATTTCTTCTCAAATAGGTTCAGCACTATCACTGGCAGCAATTAGGTTGGCAAGCACCACAGCCACTGATGCTGGAAAATCTGATAAACGTAAGTTGCAACGGAATGTAAAATCTACTTTAAATGCAAAACGTTAATATCCGCTCTTTTTAGCAACAATACGTAAGCCCGACGTAGCTACCCGTTCAAGTCTTACGGATTTTGGAAAATACGTTGCCGAGTGTTTACCAAAGTATGTGCAAAAAGTTCAATTGACCGCTGGAGATGAGTTGGAGGTGCTCATTGCACCTGAAGGTGTTGTCCCAGTATTACAATTCTTAAAAGATCATCACAATGCTCAGTTTGCAAATTTGATTGATATTGCTGGCATGGATGTACCAAGTCGTAAATATCGTTTTGAAGTTATTTACAACGTTTTGTCTTTGCGCTTTAATTCGCGCATTCGCGTAAAGACCTATACTGATGAGCTGACACCACTTGATTCGGCAAATGAAGTATTTAAGGGAGCCAATTGGTATGAACGTGAAATTTGGGATATGTATGGTGTTTTCTTTGCCAATCATCCAGATTTAAGACGCATTCTTACTGATTATGGATTTGAAGGACATCCACAACGTCGTGACTTCCCATTGTCTGGATATGTAGAGGTATGTATAGATATACAAAGGGCAGTTATCGATAGTCGATACTTATCGCCGCTTAATTTCTCATACAAAAAATATTTTGGTAGACGTGTCAAAAAAAAAACGGCTAATATCTCAAAAGTTGCATGTCATAATTTTTTAAATACGATTTTTGTAGTCAAAGTTGTTGTACATAAATGGTTATTGAAACATCAAGTTCACAACTTTTTTCAAAACTTATCGAGTAGTTAATAAATCGATAGTGTTTTCACTTGCAAAATGCTCTTGTACAGTGTTTTTTTTTGTCACAAAATTATTTCAAGTTCGAGCAAAAGTCAAAAGTTTAACTAGCTTTTTCTATTCGAGGAATTTATCCAAAAATTAATTCACTTATTTTATACACCAAATGTCGAATAAACTTTCAATTTATCTATAACACGTAATTTTTATATTTCCAGCTACGTTATGATGATGAGAAAAAACGTGTAGTTTGCGAGCCATTAGAGTTGGCACAAGAGTTCCGTAAATTCGATTTATCGGCTCCATGGGAGCAATTTCCAAATTTTCGTAACGCAAATCCACCTGCTGAGATTGTTGACATCAAGAAGGATAAGAAGTAAATGCTGCACATTGTATACAGTTTTGAAGTCAACTTAAAATTACAAAATATACAAATTAGTTAAATTTGTTTGTTTGCTTGCGATAGTTTGAATAAATTGAATGGCAAAAAGGATACCATATTGTTGTGTATTAGCCCAATTTCCACGCGCCAGTTTCCACTGGTGAACATTTTAAGAGGGAAAAAGTGTTTTTATTTACTCGATAAGTACATTTGCCCTAAACAGAAAAATGTATCACGTACAAAATTGTAAACACAGAGTTTGGGAGTAGATTACCAATTGGTTTGCGTAATTTTTCTGACTTTCCTATTATATTTAGAGCTAAACTTTAAGAATATTAAATTCAAAATGGCTTTGTTAAATATATTGCGGTTTGGTTTGAATTTTTACTTCGTACTTTAGGGCAAAAACAAAATGCATTGTTACTTATACTTTTCATACAAAACACATAAGACGCTTGCTTGCGTTTAGAGTATCTTAAGAAATAAAAAAAAAAAAAAAACAATGCAAGTACAAGCAAAACGCCTTCTTTCTTTCTCTACTGGCAAATTTTAAATTTGTATGTTAGCTAGCTAGTATAAAATTATTGTTAAAATATGTTTTTCACAACAATTACACCATGTAATACTGTATTTTAATAAATAAATGAAATGAAAAAAAACATTGACTTCCTGCCCAAATGACTTGTGCATTAGATATGACTAAGCATACCAACTGTACTTATTTAGTAAGTACAGTACTCATTTAGTAAGTACAGTACTTATTTTCACCTTCCCGTACTTATTTTTCAAAGCGTACTTAATTTGCACTTATATTTCAAAGCGTATTTAATTTGTACTTATTACGGCCGAAATCTGTTTTTCAAAATAATAATAAATATTATTTGCGCGGAAATAGTTGTAACTAAAATTCCTTTATTTAAAATTTTCTCACGAATGTTTAAATCTTTACATTCAGATATATTTATTTTTCAACGATATTTAAGTAAAAAAATAGTATATGTTTCTATAAAATTAAAACATAAAAAAAAATGTTTCATAAATTTTATTATTTAAGATTATAAATTTATGTTTAATTGTGGTAATGTCCATGAAAAGTTCGCTCGCTCATTTCTTAAATAAAAATAAATTTCTATGTTATACATATGTACACTTTATTATCCGTTATTTCCGAGCTCCGCGATGTATTAAAAAAAATTCACAATAATTCTTTGTTTTCGACCATTGAAGCTTGTAAGCTAACAAAAACTAGTGAAGGTGTTATCTTTGGTGCCATCAAAAATTAAATATACTACATCGCGTTAACAGTAAAAGTACGCGTAAGTGTTAATGTGCCCACATTAAATTAGACATTTTCATACTTAAATAGCTCTCTGTGTAACAATTTAAAGCTTATGCTTCTATGGGAGGTGATACACCCTTTTTTCAAAATGCGCCAACTTTTTGTCTGATCCTTGGCTCAACCTTTTTTTGTGTTTGTGTGAAATTGTGTGCCCTCAAACATGATGAAAGTGTTGTCTGTGGTGGACTGTAAAACATCTTAGTCCAAGTGCTTTCGATGGTCGTAATTATTTTACGAAAATTTTGAAATTCGACCTTGATTTTTCAAAATCTAAAAAAAATTTAACTTTTTTTTAAGATGCTTTTGATTTGTTTTGATATACTAGAAAGAAATCTGAGGGTTTTCATTTTAAATACGTTAAATTTCCGACGGTGTTTTTTTACATTTCGAGAAACTAAATGAAACATCTCGTCACTGTTTTTGCCGGTGCAAAATGTAAGTATACATATATGGAAAATGTTGAAGAAAGATGAAAATGTCGAAAAGAAATGTAAAATTCGAAATTTTCGTCCACTTTCAATTCCGCCTACTTTTGGCTCAATAAATTATATGCGTCATCGGCATCGGCATTCGCATACCAAATTATACCACAATAGCTGTATACCTTGCGACATATGCCACACTTCGGCATCGGCATTCGCATACCAAATTATACCACAATAGCTGTATACCTTGCGACATATGCCGCACTTAGGCTTAAAATTTAGGGTGGTGACCGGAGTTACAATCTACTTCTTACACCAAACTTTAGTATGATTGCTAACATATTTCGGTAGATGTCACTCAAAGTATTTTACACGAATGGGAAGTGCCACGCTCACTTGTGCTATTTCTCCCGCTTTTGATGCAGATAGTGTTGTTCAAAACAATAGAAACAAAATCAATGCGCTGCTAAAAAATCGTGCATCTCTTTTAATATTAAGGGCACACAAAAAAATTTTATAGGAATTAAATATAAATAAATAATATTCAAATTACTTGCTATAATTTTTCAAAAAAATGTAAAATTATTTAATACATTCAATTTGTCTGTGTGCAAAACAAAAGCAGCAAAACATGAAAAAATAGGGCTGAACTTCCTAAGTTATCGGTGAAAGTACTGTTATTGTAAAGTATAAGTTCTCTGAGTCATGTCACTTTAAGTTTACAATTAGTTTAGATTTTGCACTAGCTGTTCAGTTTATAATGGTCCGTGATAAATACTCTAATCCTCTAAAATTTCAAATTAATATCGCAAATACTCTTTCAAAACTGTTTCATATTAACCGATCAATAATTTGTATTCTAAAAAAAAAAGTATAATTGCACAGAAGACTCAAAAACGGTACAGTAGGTGGGCGGCCGCAGACGAAATTGCATCATGACAGAAAAATTTATGGAATGCTCAAATGAAATTTATTTGCCACATCCAAAGAGGTTGTTCGGACACTTAATTAAGCACTGTTCGCAGACGAGCCATTAAAAATAGTTTAAGGAGTCACACCTGCGAAGAAATTTTTTAATTTCCTATTTAATATACATATGTATGTATGTATATGGACATTTCCACGAAAAATTATATTTATGTCTCGTGTATGGTTTTTTGCAATTATGTATCTTGAAAAAGAAAAATTGCACAAAATCAACCTTAGCACCAATTATAGAGCTAATTACGAACTATAAGTTAAGCCTATTGTCAAAATAAAAATCCGTTTAATTTTGACTTTTTTTTACTTGAAATGTGTTCGACGGTCGAACGGGACTCATGGAAATGCCCAAATGTAAATAGAAAAAATTCATGGCAATAAACCAAAAGTGAATTATTTTGTGACATGATATTTTAATTTAAAACTTTACTACTACGTCCTTTAATTATCTAAATAGTGTTCAACACTTATTTGTTAATAGAACACCCTTAAGGCATAAAATTGTAAATTTAGTAATGCGAACACATACAAACTTATCTGATTTATTTATTTTTTTCTAAACAATAACTTTTGCCAGAGTAAATTAATTATGTACAACGATTTTGTATGTATTTATATATAGAAATTGTAGAGCAAATACCTACTATGAAATAATAAGAATTTAATTTTTTATAACTTAATAAAATTGTAGCATGTGCGTACATTTTATCTATACCTAACTTCAACTTCAAATTAAATAAACGTAAATATTCTGTAGGACTTAAAAATGCGTTTATTAATTTACAATTGCATAAATTTATGTGTAAATATAGAGTATAACCGAAACATAAATTGACAAAGAACTGCTAAGAAAAAATTTTATGTCAAATAGTCCAATCAAATGGTGCTAAAATAGCCACAAAACGTAAAAGTGTTGCGAATGCACTTTAAGTCATCGCCTTCCTCTCCATATGATGAAATTAAATTTCGTTAATAATTTTTAGGAAAATTAAAGTTTCACTACCGGAGGTTTGAAACCACCCTCCCTAGTCAAGAGTAAGTATTCACTTTGAAATCTAGATCCGTGCTATATATAGGTAGTTTGTTTTTGCCATTTATGGTAGAATAAGAACGGTACAATTTGTTTTACAGCTAGTTGGACGACATTGATTTTCTACTACTCATTCAACTCTTTGGCATTTTTAAGTCAAGATGTTTTTAATACAAACAAACTTACTAAGGTACTTAAGAGCTCTTTATTTCAATGTACAATAAGCTTTAAACTGAGTACATATCGCTTTTGAGGCAGAGCTAAATAGTTGGATTTAAGTTTAAAAAATTATAAGGGACCTTCATATAATAAAATAACAAATTTAACATTGTAAAAAAATAATTTTATTTCCAGCATAATATTTCAAAATTTGGTTTTTAGTCATTAATATTAGAATCAAAACGACTAAAAATTGCCCAAAGGAGTTGTTGCCTATTTAAGTGTTGTGAAATTTTGCCATTTTAACTTACGCGTTATATCGTAAATAAATCGCAAATTTCATTAAACTTAACTATAGTCAAACAATTTTTTAGTCTAGTGCAATAAAACATGTGCACATTTTAAGAGCGACTAGGCCATCATAGCTTTATCCTTCTCAATTCGAATTTTTTGTACCGCTCTTGAACAAAATAATAGTTTACTTTGTATAAAATATTTTAGGACACATTTTGCTAAAGCTATAACGCCCAAACTTACCAACAACAAATTTTTTCATAAGGAATTTAGGCGCTTTGTCATTTTTACATAATTTTTTTTTTCAAATTAAGTTTTGTGTGATGTGAACTATTTTGGACGTTATGACAAATTAATGAGCCAGCGCTATAAAATTACCGAATGCTGCTGCACTGATTAAAAATTATTTCTAAGCCAATTATGGTCAAACTTTAAGTCCAGAGTCAAAAAATTTCCCAATTATAAAATTCAAATGAGAATTTAAAAATTGACCCATGATATTTTTATTAAATTGTTCGCACTAACTTACTTCAAAGCAAGTTACATACGATCATACATATACATACATATGTATGTAGTACTTCTATATTACTATCAAACACAGTGTGTGTTTAATTCCGAAATTATTATTGACATATTTCAATGGTACAGCTTGTTACGAGCATGCTTGAATTTTGTATTTGTGAGTTTATAGAAATACATATGTATTTGTAAACAAAAATTTATTAAATGCCAAATGGATTCAGAGAGGGTGTATAAAAATGAACCGCTCCTGTTATTTTGAAAAAATTTATTTGATGATTCCAAGGCATACGCATTATAGTTGATAGCACTCAACATCTTAAATGCTTGTGAAGAAAAATTAGCCATATCGGTAATATAAAAGTATGTATTACATGTATGTATGCATACAATCAAGTTAAACCAACGCATATAAAAAGTTTTTTTATCATCAAAAACAGCTAAAATTTATTTCTGTTTTCAATATTTGAGTCAAATTCAAAATAGCTGCTCACTTCTGGAGCATTTTTTTTAATTATTACATGAAACTTATTGGCTTATACTTTTTAATTTTACAAAAAAGTAGCCTAGTCTCTAGTAAAAAATTAACAACAAACCATAAGCTTTATTTAATAAAGCACCCAAAGTACTCATTTTCAATTCTATTCAATGCTTAAAAAACAAATCCAATTCATATAGATTCTGTTTTGTGATAGTGTCTCGCGTTTAAGCTTCCACCAACGTTGGCACCACTGCCACTGGCGCCACTTGTACTTGAAAAGTTTCTGTTACTGCTAACACCGCCGCTACCGCCAGCGCCACTCTCACCACTGCTATGACTAGGTGGAGCATTTGATGTACCTGCTGATGTTGATGACGCCTCATTGTTAAGACGTTCATGGTACTCCTGAAAACAGGGTACAATACACAAATTCGTTTGACATTCTGGACAATGGTATTTTGTTTTGCGACGTAATATTCTGCCATGTCCATCAATTGTGTTCCAACAAAAATTACAACCTAACGCTGGTCCAGGTCGTATGACTGGACAATGACTGGAACGAGGATTCTCTAAGGTAATTATCTCCCGTGAAGTCTGAAAAATACAAATAACAATAAATTTATAAAAAATACAAATACGAGGATATTGTTAAAACTATTTTCCATTTATTCAACAAAGTCGTCTGTTTTTCTTTTAATTATCTACTATACTAGGCTGATTGAAAAGTCCCGGGCCTAACAAAAAAAAACACATTTTTTTCGGAAAATTTGATTTTATTCTTCAATATAATCTCCTTTTAGCTCAATACGAGTATAGCGGGCCTCGAGCATTTTGATGCCTTTCTTGTAGTAGTCGCCATAAGTTCCTCAAAATAGGCGTCCGTCTCGGCAATGACCTCTTCATTCGAGTGAAAGCGCTTACCTGCGACCCATCTTTTCAAGTTTGGAAAAAGATATATTCGTTGGAGGCCAAGTCTGGAGAATACGGTGGGTGAGGCAGCAATTCGTATTGCAATTCGTTCAATTTTGACATTGCTTTGAATCACCGACACGATGTTGCTTTTGACCAATTGTCAGCAAACGTGGCATCCATCGCGCGCACATCTTTTTCATTTCGAAATGATCATGCAAAATATTAAAAATACTACCGTTCGACAACTTCATTATGTCTGCTAGATCTCTCTCCCTTTCACTTTGTGGTCTTTCAAAAGGATCAGATGGGTTTTCTTGATCTTTTCTGAAGTGGTAGCCTCATTTGACCGGCCCGAACGTGGTGCATCACTGGTGCTCGTACGACCCATTTTAAATTCAGCAAACCATCTGTAAACAGTTGTTTTCGACGGAGCAGATGTGCTATGATGTTTTTAGAGCCATTTAAATGTTCGCTTCTCGTTTTTTCCGATCTCAAAGCAATGTTTTATCAAAATGCGAAATTCACTTTGTTCCTTAATTAAAAAAACACAGCGGTGATGCACTTTGGACAGCTGTGAAAACCAAACTACTGAACGAAATTTCACAAGTAGCCTTTTGAAGGATAGGTCCTGTCAAAAATAATAAGGATTTGATATTTGTGGCGCCCTCTCTGTCTCAGGCCTGGGACTTTTCAATCAGCCTAGTATAAATGTCATTTTTTGTCTGTCTGTCCGTCTATCTGTCTTTTATGGACGCGAAAACTATCATGCCGATTTTGATGAAATTTTTACAGTATGTAAGTATCGAACAGGCGAGTGTCAGGCTATAAAACTTTTATTTAGGGTGGCCCTCATACAAAAATATTTTTAAAATATCATTTTCACAAAGACCACTTAATCGATTCACATGGAATTTACACCAAGTGTCTTTTATATTAAAATTTATATTAAAATGCATAGCTTAGGCTATAAAACTTTTACTAAGGGTGGCCCTCATACGTAAGTAGTATTAAAATATAATTTTCACGAACACCGATAAATCGATTCACATCGAATCTACATCACGTAGCTTTTATATTAAAAAGCATTGCTTAGGCTAAACTTTTGTTTAGGGTGGCTCGCATACAACAAATTTTTACAATAACACTTTTACAAAAACCATTTAATCGATTCACTTGGAATTTACACCAAGTGTCTTTTATATTAAGAGGCATAGCTAAGGCTATAAAAACTTTATTTAGGGTGGCTCTCATTCAAAAATATTTTTCAAATATCATTTCGACGGCTAATCGATTCACATCGAATCTACACCACTTAGCTGTTATTATATGAGGCACAGATTAGGCTACAAAACTTCTATTTAGGGTGGCCTCACACAAAAATATTTTCAAAGTACCATTTTCACAAAGACCACTTAAAAAATTAGGACGAAATTTTCCATTTAAGCTGAAGCGAACAGGGTAGTGCTAGTCGGTCATATTCGAGGTTGAGAAAAATTCGTAACAAATTGAATCAAAGGATTCTATAAACGATCTTTTTCGATTATCGATTCTGTTCGGTATTGTGTTTATCGACTAGTAGAATGTTTGTCGACTGTAAATGACAAAACAATCGCTGGCTGTTCTATCATTTTGTTTTGATAGATAAATATTTTTTGTTTTTTGACGCAATTTTTTCTATTAAGTTTCGTGGTACCAAAATGGCATCGTTTCTATTAGATCGATGGCTATCGATTATATCGCAAATCAATAACAGCAATAGGCGGGCCTCTATTTACAAACAGACACTTTTTCACAAAATATTTTTTTAATTAAGTCCAAGTTTCTGTTGCAAATCAGAAATTTAAGATACGAGTATTTAAAATGTTGATATGGTGGTATGTGACAAATTGAGTTTAATAATGACCACAAATTTTTATTTTTCACTAAATTTAGTGGTAGCGGAAAAATTCTTCGATCCCACTAATTATCATTTCTATTTTCACTCAACTGTTTAGTGATTTTCATCATCACTAAATTTAGTGATACATAATTAAAAAATTTCCATTTTCACTAAACTAATTTAGTGGAAATGAAAAAAATAATGTGTCTGACAATGACGCACAAATAAATTTGTATTATATATGTGTATTTTTGTAGAATACTCGCATTCACCTTTAAGGACACGTAATCTGACCTCGAAGTCGAATTTTATCTGACACTTTCTTAGCCATTACAATGAGTATATATTTTTTGGATTGAATTGTTTTTCTTAATTGAAGTTTTATATTTAAAAATTGGTTTTCAGTTATAAATATGTAATTATTTTAACAGAAGCTATATCTATTTAAGGTTTCTCTTCACCGCCCACTGTTTAAAGAAAAAACTTTAAAAGTTATAGAGCAACATGTTATTGGAAATTTCATTGGTGCATTGTGTGCCCAGACTGGTGTAAGTAATAGAAATATTCGATGTTCATATTTAGCGAGTCATTTCACATAAGAATTGTATACTGGCGTACGGATCACAGATATTTTCAATTGTTATCTAGTGCAATTGGAAAAGTTTGCATTAGGAACCGTAGTGCTCATGATTTCCATAGTGAAAATTACTGCATAATATTGCCATTTTTGATTTATAATTTCTCTCGATTGTTGACTAAATTATTCGAATAGCCATATATGAAAAAATAATAGCAAATGCATTGAAAAAACACTTACTTGTGGAGAAGACACAGAACGCTGTAATTCCTCGTTTTTTACTCTTAATGTTGGCAAATGTTCAAAAGAACCACTAGTCACCGTAGCAGCAGGTGCATTTGGTATGGTACCACCAGCATCGGTAAGTAAAACCACTGAAGATGTTGATTTTGATTGTTTAAATTTGGTGTTGCTTGTTGTCAAATTGTCAGGTTCTGTTGCTGACCGCGGAGTAATGTAACCACTTGAACTTGACGATTTACTTATAGACATATCCGAAACGCCAACATGTGTCGTCGTAAAATGTGGTAAGTTCAAAGTCTTAGTTGTTGGACTCAAAACACTAGGCAATTGAATACGATGGTGGAGCGTTGTCGGTGTACCGCCGATATTTGGAGATGAGCACTCTGAAGGACTGCCACCAGCAATGCCGTCATTACTGTGCGTTGATGCACTGCTTATTGTAGTTGGAATAACATATTGTGTCGCACTGACAACGCTAACTTCTGCTGAAGGTGGAGATGTTGGAGATGTGATGCCATACATATGCTCTGACATTGACAAATGATGCGGGTGCGATGCGTTGTTACTTCCAATTATTGCCGAAGACGAAGGTCCATGTGAGCTTGACATTGGGTGGGAATATTGACGATGCAGTGAGGCAGCAAATTGAGAAGTACTACTACCACCGCTAAGGCTACTGCCTCCCACAGCATGTTGACTAGGCAATAACGGATCTGAGTGTTGTTTAATTAAATATGGCGTTGATGACGGAACAGATAACAAATGTGGAGAAGACGGCGTTATGCTGGGAGCCGGTTCTGAAGCATGACGCTCAATTCGCGGTGGTACTGAAAGCAAATGATGATGATGGAGATGATGATGATGTTGATAAGCAGCGGAGTGCTGTGAAGTGGTCGCGGTGGTGGCAAAAGGATCATATTCTATTGCGGCTGCTGTCAGATCTGGAGACGGTTGGTTTGTTGTGATGCTGTCACTGTCTCTTTTAACGCGTGGTTGTCGTGTTAGGATACGATTACGTTTGCTGCCCATTTGCGGTTGAAAGCTAGATGATAATGAAGTTGAAACAGATAGCGTTCTTGCAGTGCTAGTGGTTGTACCCATGGCATAGTTAGGTTCTGCAACTGTTGCGGATTGTAGAATTGGTTCTGTAAAGAAATTTAAGATCACAATTGAGATGGCATTTTAATTGTTCTGAGGTGGGGAGCCCAGCCTATTAAGCTGGTGGTCGCGGTACGAACTCCACGGCTTCCCCTATTACAAGTCAGTCGAGGCGCGCGCGCACTTTCAACGTTCAAAAACTCGCAAAACCCATTTTTATCCTATTTTTAATTCTTGACATTCTGAATGCTAATAAATCAAGCTTTTATGTAAGCCTAATTAAAAAAATATTAAAATATGTGTTTTTTCAAAAAAGAAAAACATTTTTAAATTGCAAATTTTTCTAAAAAAAATTTTTTGAGCAAACGAAGTATTTTTTTAATAAAGATCATAAAAAAGTCTATTAGAATCATTCATTACAATTCCTTATTTACAAATGAAATCCAAGTACTGAATTTTCAAAAAGACGTCCGTATAAAAAATTACGAAAATTACCAATTTTACACCTCTGTATTTTAAAACTACCTGTTGGAGCGAAACCCTATCGGAATTTAATCGATCGCTACTAGAACTACAAATAACCCACAAAAACAAGATCGGAGCACAAATAATTTTAACCTGGTAAGCTTGGCAAATTTTACCCCATATACCGAGTGCCGTAGTATACCGGCTTTGCTCTAATCCCTGAGGGGCGTTGAGGCCTAATCCCATCGATGTAGCCTGGATGCACTTCACAAAGCGTGATTAATAACACAGACCAACAAAATTGAACTTTTAGCAGAAACTTGAATAAATACATATTTCCGAAGGATTTTGAGAAATCCTAACCTAAAAGTGCAAAACTACACTGTTTTTGACATAGATATTTGAGGTTATATAGCACCATAATTTTTTTTCTTTTTTTCAAAAAACTATGTGTGGGATTTTAAAGTACATTCAAGTCTTCCTCTTTCCAATGCCGTTGAGTTTTCTGAAATATATTTTTTTTTCAGTGAGTTATCGCATTTTGAAATCTTTTGAGTTGAGTTTTCAGGTATAGGGAAAATCACATACATATATAAAAATTCGATATCTCGGCGAAAAGAAAAGGTATTTAAGCAAACTTAACAGTAAGTATTTGAAAGAAGAAGACCCTTTTTCTTTGTTGTATTTTGGGTGATTTTTGCAATTCGTTTTTTCTGAATAAAACTACGAAAATTAAGTGTTTGTTATAAATGCGCTACACTAGCGGTAATAGGATAGAAGGGGGAGGCTTCGACACCCTAACGACACCCTGCGCGCGAGTTAGTGTCAGAAGAAATGAGAAAATTTGGCAATGTCGAAGCCTCCCATGTATCGAATCCTCCCACTTCTACCCTACTTACAATTTATAAAAATTATTTTTTCGCAAATACAGCCTGAAAGAAAATCAAAAAGATTTTTTTATGATAATTTGGCCTAATGAGAGATTTCAAAGCGAGTTTCTAGACTTAATGAACTTTGGACAAAAATTTCAGTAGCAAGAGAGCGAATACCGTTCCTACTTTTTTTGGTTTTGCTTGCCATAAAATACATAAGTATATCTAAACCAAAAATTTGCGTTTCTGCGTAGTGGGCAAAAAATATGAGCAAAATCTTTGCTAGCTACATATACATACATATGTATGAGTAATCATAATGAAGGTTTGTATTTGTGAAAATCCTAGTTCATACAAGCGGTCACTGATCCATCGACGGAGATGTACAGCAGCTGTAATACCTTCAGTATACCTACATAAAAAACTCTATGCAAATTTTTAGTTAATAATCACAGGAATATAACGAAAAATCGAACAATGGTCGGTCACCTGATATAATCTCGAAAATTGGTCGAATTTTCAACTAGAGATAATATTTACATAGTCAATTTTAATATATCGTGCTGATATGTATTTACATAGATAAAACATATTTTTCATAAAGTCATTCGCCCATTTCAAATAACATCAGCCAAACACCAAGGTAAACAAAAAGTAAGCATACGAGAATAAAAACTAATGCATAAGATATGCGTGTTTTATATTTTAAATTTTTATTTTTGTTACTAAACATTGAAAACTACAAATATTTTACTTTATTATTTGACTTGCATATTTTACAAGTTTTACGCCATTTCATTGCAGTTTTTTCGTTTTTGTATTTTTAAGAATTATCAAATTAAAACTAATAGAAATTATGAAACAAATGCAACACCTCGTACATATTATAAAATAGCAATATGATAAATTATACACTTTCATGAATTATTTCAAAATTCGCGATTTATTCTTCGATAAACAGATATAAAACCAACTAAAATTTGCAGCTTGATTTGCAAAATTTGTTAAAAAGTTGTTCCTCTTAATAAATGTTAATTATTTGTTCAACTTTATATAGTTTGATGCATTTTTTTTAGGTAGGAAAGAAGGACTATATAAAAACAGTTTTATATCATTTTTTTATTTAAAAAGTATTACATTAAATATGGTGTGTATTAGTAAATTAAAGGCAATACCTTATATACAATTTAGTAATTACGTAGTAACCTTAATCATTTTTTAAATCTATGCGAACTATTATAATTTTTTTTTTATTTATCGTTTTACCTCACACTCAATATGTTTCTGTAAAAAGTATACAATTATTCCATGTATTAAACTAACAGTATTACGATAGCGTAATACTAACTGACTTTAATTGAATTACAATTATATATTTATAATATACATTTTGCAGAGCGTTAAGCATAAAACGGCACCTGTCGTAGATAGGTGCCGATTGACGGGCGATCGACACTAACCATGTAAAAAGAACTATATTAATTAGTATAAAGTATAGCTTTATACAAAAATAAAAAAGAATCTCTTTTGTGTTAAAATATCAAAATAAATATACAAATTTTGTTTGCTGCTTTTGTGTTCAATTTAAAATTTAAGCGGTTCAGTATATTTATCAGTAAAATAAAGTACATCAAATATTTAACTGCTTAAAAATCAATTTACGATAATATAAAATTGCAACGAAGGTATGAATGTTTGTATATTAAATTAATATAAATGGCATATACTACATATGTATTACTAATTATGCTTTATTACACTTTTTACAAGAAAGTAAAGAAAAAAATTTAGAAAACGCCGTAACAGAAATAATGGATGCCGCGCTCTTCATTTAAAATATAAATATGTGAGCCCGATACTAATAAATATTTATGATGACTGATCAGAACAATTAAGTAATGTATCCATTTACATGATTTCTTTTTAATGTCACGTGTTACGCGGAAAAATTAAGTTTTGAATACAATTTCTAAGTTTTATAAAAAAACTGACATTTGGGTGAAATCAGCCATTTGAAAATAACCCAACATGAGAGGATGTGAAAACAACCAATGCTAAAAGGTGAGACAATTTCTGAAACGCTTGTGGTGCATACATTTCTATAACATATCTTAGAGACTGGTATAAGCAATTTCTAACGTAAGTAAAACGATATGTCCACTCCAATTTAACATTAAGGAATGAACAAAAGTTGTGCAAGAGATTGGATACTAATCGCATGCTCGCGGACAAACAGTTTCAGAGATATTCTAAAAACAAATGTTCCATTTGGTAATATACGAGTACATTACTTTTTGGAATATGAACTAATTTAACAAACAACAATGCGTATGACAATAACTTTAATGCTCTGATATGGTTTAACTCTTGTACCTTAATTTAAATATTTTAAGGGTTTGTTCACTTTGCAAATTACGGAAAAATATTAACTTTAAATACTTCATTCAGTGGTTACAAGGAGACTGATACCTTTTTTTCTCAACATAATCTCCTTGCAGAATTATCAGCTTTTTAAAGCCTTCTACTAAAATTTCTTAAGGATGTCACAATAAGAATCCCGTATTTAAGTTTCGCGCTATTTTTTCTTTACAACGTTGGCAATCATCTTTAGCGATGAAGCACAATTCCAATCCAAAGAGTATTGTTAGGCATGTTAGTGTAGGTCAGCTACTTAGTTTCATTACGAAATATGGTTGGATCTACGAAAGAGCTTAGTTAAAATCCCGTGGTGTCACAATAGAAATATCTTTTGGTCTAAGTTAATCGGTTCTTAAACTGACTGCCACTCCTACCTAACCTTACCTAATGCGTATGTAAATAAGCAAATTAAATTAGCGGTTCCTCTACAACGCGTCACTCCGATATCGGTTTTTGATTTTATGCATCAATTTCATCGAAAAGTTCAGCAAACTAGCAAAGTTCTCTAGCAGAGCCATGGGATGCATTTATCTGAAATCCGTTTAATTCAAAAACTAAGTTCGGTGCTCTTATTGCAACACTCTTTACAAGTTTGCAAAATAGCCCTTGGCAATAACCACTTCATTTGATGAACAATTTTCCCAGCTAGACATCATTGATGTTTGGGAAGAGAAAGAATTTACAGGGAGCCAAGCCCGGAGGATAAGTTGAATTTAGCAACAGTTCCCTGCACAAATCGACTAACTTCGATGAATTATATATTATCGGAGGCTTTTCAATCATTAAATTTTTGAGCCCTTACGTTGCGAGCGATTTATGTTGAAATTCAATGTAACTTTTTTCAAAAAACACAAAAAATTTTCATGAAATTTTAGTTTGAACTCCGGGGTTTTTAAAATAATGTTCTAAAATTTTTTTTTAAGTTAAATTTCAGAGATGAAAGCAAATATATTAAAATTTTAAACATTTTCTGCTCGTAATTTTTACGATTCGTTTCATCTCTTTAGAAAGGTAAAACGAATTAGTGGTAAAAATTTCGCGATTATCGGTAACCTGATTTTTGCGTAAGAATTTTTTTTTACCAAAAAATTAGGCTAATTCTTCTGCCAAGGAACTTAATTATTAAGTGTTCTTTTTTCTTAAGGCCTGTCATGGTACTAGTGCTTGGTAATCTTGCAGTTCCATAAGTTCCGAACTTAAGACTTTTTATTTTATAGTTTACGCATTATAGTAATTTTTTTATAATTTATTATTTTTTATTCATCTTTAAGGTGCCAGAGTTAAAATTTTAATATTTACGTCATTTTAGTTCAGTAAAAAAATTATTATTTTTTAGTTGCAACTTATGGTCAATGCTTAATTAATAAAATGTATTTTGCTGTAAAATATTAAAATATAAATAAGTAAAAAATAACTTTTGTTTCTTTATACAGTGGTTGACTCTTGGTATATATAGGTATATGTATGTATATAATATAGCATTAAAAACTTGATAGTGAAATAAGGACAGATTTTATTCCAAAACCGGTTGAAACAGCTGATGAATTATTATATTCTATTGTATTACAAATACATTATGTTGCTTTTAGATATATGCAGCGCCAACAGAAATTTTGATGCGGAAAATTTTTTTAAATGATATTTCAGTTAGACCTTGCAATAATATCAGATTTTTCTTCAGATATAAATAATTTTATAGTTTTCATTGTCATATTTTACACAACACTGAAAGACAATTTTTTTTTATTAATAATAATTTAAACTTTGAATTTTTCGAAGAAAACTAGCACAAATAACATTCCAAACGAAAACTTGATGAAAAGTAGCACTTTACATTATGTACTACAAAAAAATTAGCATATTTCATTTTTAAAAAATAATGAAAATTATGAGGGATTAATGTAACTGAAGCAGTATGGCGGCGAGAAAAGCTAGACAGAGCATATATGGGATGTTGATTTTTTAGCTCATTATATTTTCAGAAATAAAAGTACTAAAAATATAAAGCAGATAAAAAAGCAGCTGCATTAATTTTATATGAACTTCTATGCATATCTTGGTCTAATAAAAAGTAAATTTGTTCCTCGAAATATTACATTTTTCCTTAAATTTAGACAACTGAAGAAATTTTTTTCAAAAATTGTACGCGTAGAAATAATGTCACCTGGACTACGGAAACCAGGTTTATATACGAAAAATACATTTTCGAGATAATTACAGTAAATATTACATTCAATATTAAATAAATATTATTTCCCATTTTTTTTTTAATAAATAAAAAGTACATAAATTTTTAGTTTTTTTGTTCCTGGATATAATGTACTTTTCCCATTAAAATCACCTAAATCAACCTCTTGGGTTGCTAATGTTAACGAAATTACGTCCATTGCTTTAGCGACAAAATGTATATTAAACAGTGTAAACGATTTAATTATCTGAAAATCGTAAAATTTCAAGTTTAAAAATATCTTGCACATTGTATTTGTAACACACTTAAAAAAGAACAATCCGAACTGGAGCTGTCACCATGAATTTCAAAATGAACGTATCATTAATTGGAATATTAACTCCACTATGATTAGAGTAACATCAAGTAACAATATCCTGTTTATTATACAATAATTTAATTTCACTTAAAACCTTTTGCCCATTGTCAAGAATCCATTTTTAATTTTTTTTGCTTAGAGTTGCTGTTGCCCACTGCAATTTCCAATAACCACATTGGCCACTGTAGATGGCGTTGTGACAGTTGCTGCTGCAGCAACTGTCAACGGAGGAACTGTTACAAAATTACTTATGAACAATGCTGTGGTACTGCTAGCGGCTGGTGGAAGCGACACAGTTGCACAATTTGATATTTGAGCATGACCACGTGTTTGAGTTTGTAGCTGATGATCTTGCTGTTGTTGTTCTTGCTGTAGGGCTACTGATGCTGCTACAGTATGATGCTGATGCTGCGCAATCGTTGGCATTGTCATTGTTGCAGCGGCAGAAGTTGTACTCGAAATTGAATTCTATATAGAATTGAAATTAATACTTTGTAAATTCATTGCAGCTGCCGGATTAACATTTATTGTGCCAGCACCGGCTCCACTACCGCCAGCGCCAGTTGCATCAATATAACGTTGCCTGGACATCGTGTGTAGGCTGGCAGGGAAATCCATATGTCGCGTATCGAGAAAACTCATTACACCCATCGATGGATGGGCTCCAGCACCACTCGGTGTGCCACCATGATGTGGTGCACACATCAGCGATGGTGTCGGTGTATCGGATGTCGGTGGTATTTGCATATTGAGCGCTGCAGTTTGTGCTGCGGCAACCGCAGCAGCCGCAGCCATATGATCGTAATTTTCGTTGGTATCGTCAGCTGTATTGGTTGGCGGTGTAGGTGAAGGCGACAAATTCGGTTCTTGTTTGACAATGCGTGATTTAATGCTGGGGCGTGATACGGGATAGCCACGTTTTTTATATTCTAGCCAAAGCGTACGATTATTAACGCCATATAAACGTGCCGCTTTACAAAATCCAATTCCACCGGAACGCACAGCTTCCAGTGCACGTATAAAGTTTTCATCACCTTGTGGATTAACAGAACGTTTCCGTTTAACAACATTTCCACCGACACCTGCTGTTGTACAATTTCCACCTGATGCCGCCGCCGCCGCTGCAAGGGCACTCGCATTAACGATGTTTGAGCCACTGGCTGCACCGGTTGAAGCATTCGAAACTCCGCCTCCACTGGTTATTGACTGATGTACTGGTGACTGTGTTGGTGTAGGACCTTGGCTGTAAACTGATTGCACCATATTGGATTCGTTTGGTGAGGTTGGTGAAAGGTTTTGTGCGGCTGCTGCAGCTGCATATCCACTGACTAAACTATTGACTGATATTATTTGTGATGTGTATGTAGCATTTTGTTGTTGTTGTTGCTGCTGCTGTTGTTGTTGTTGTTGCTGTTGAAAGTGAAGCTGCTGCAAGTGATGCTGCTGCTGCTGTTGCTGCTGTTGTTGCTGTTGATTATTTGTAGCGCCGCTGGCATCTTGCTGATGACGCTGTTGTTCACTACTTGCGGAATTTGTATTCGGATTGCCGTTACCGAGCAAATTGGGTTGGCAAGACGATAGCGAAAATCGTGAATAATTTGAATCAACAACCGTCCATTGCAGACCTGGGAAGTGGAGAGAGAGAAGAGAGAGTTTGTTTAATAGAAGAGAGCCTGATTAGTGTTTTTTTATTGTTTGATTACTTTTATCAAATCAAATTAAATCATTACAAAAAGTTTAAACGTTTGACTAAATAGTTAGAAAGATTGCTAAAAGCTAAATAATTTGACCGACGTCATATTTTTTTTTTTTATAAATTTAATTACTACTGGTTTCAAAAATATAAACAAAGAAAACTTAATTCACTTTGAAAGTTTTTTTAATAAATTAAATTTACAGTATCTTGTATTTTTTGACTCTGTGCTACAGCTCTCTCCTGATCCCAAGTACCGCAGGAACGACGTTGAAAATATTCACTCAATAAGCCAATATTTTCGTTGCTAATTATTTTTAAATGCATTTTGTGTTTTACTGAAGCTCTCATACTCGTAAGCAACTACACTTATCTTCATTTAGCTTTAGCACTCATTCTTTTTATGTTTTTTCATAAAACAAAGTTTTAGTTTATAAAATTGCACAAGTGGAAAACGAACACAAAGACGGTAATAGTTTTAAGAAGAAATCGTAAGATTAAATGCAAGATGGTATATGAAAAAAAATTTTGAGTTTAAGAAGATGTAATAGGAATGAAGAATACAAAGAAATTGCTTTTATAGTGTCGTTTCAATTTTAAGTAGCTATTGATTTTCCAGCCTGAAAAATATGATATTTTTCAGAATGCCACCATATATAATTCTTCTCTCACTCTTGAAATACACGAACAAATTTTTTTTATTCATTTTAAATGATAAATATATACAAAGTGGCGGCATCTGTGTAGCCATACATAAACAATTGATGTCAACAGTGCCGGTGATTTTGTAGCAAGGAATCGTCTGAAACACAAAAACCTAAAACAATCAGATTCAGTATGAAAGTGGCTATCGTCTGAACCATGATTATTAAATTTTATGCAAAAATGCCAATGGCGTCTGTTTTAGCAAAAATTTTCGAAAAATAAATTTTTTTGGGTGATTTGTCGGTTTCTAGTTCATGCGATTCCGTTACATATGACGAATATGTGGTTAAAGTTTCATAAGGATCGGCGCAGTAGTTTCGGAGAAAATACCGGCACGGTATGAAAGAAAGTGATTTCGAGAAAAACGCCTTTAAAGTTTTCTCTATTGAGTCGAAGAGCCGCTGAGCGTGCTTAAATAAGAAGAGCCGCTGAGCGTGCTTAAATAAAAGTGAGAAGAGTATACTTAGAGAGCTCGGATCTTTATGAAATTTTAACATCATGTTTTTGAAGTGGTATACATTCAAAAAAATTTTGAAGTTGACAAACTTTATTCCTGTATAACATCTAGTTAACAAAAACAACTAATAAAGAGACCACCACATTGCGGCGTCGCGATTTGGCTAAAACTTTTCCATATGGTAGTTCACCTGAAATAAGAAAAAACATCTTCGCCGTTTTCCACAATGCTCAAGGAAAAGCGAGAAAATCGTGTCTAAAGTTTTCGCCTAGTTGTCTTATACAAAAAAAAAGTTAATTAAGTTGACTAAGCTGTGGTATTCGGATGTAACGTAGAATTATATGCCGTATAAGTAACTTCAATAATAATCCTCAGTTTATGTAGACAATTTTGCACAACTTTTAAGCCGATTTAAATTAATATGCACGCCGATTATTTGGCAGTTTTAAAAATCGACACCAGCAATCACACAAATTTTGGCGTTACGCAAAATTTTTTTTTTTTTCATAAAATAAAGGCCAACAAAAAGATTTTAAAGTTTCAATTATTTGTTAGCTTTCATGATAATGGAAATGTAGTGTAAATATCTTTTGATGTGTTCTCTTAGGGGAGATATTAATATAGCTACAGAGTTGGCTGCTAATTACAATGAAGCATTTTTTAAACGATGATCCTATATTATCACATTTTTCAGATTCTTGCAGAATAGACAGAAATACATCAATAAAAAATAAAAATAAGCACTAACGACATTTAGTTTATTCAATGTTCTAAAAAACATTTTTATTAACTAACCATGGATGCCTAAGAAATCTTGGAAAGTTGTGTGCCACAAGGCGCTATGAAACTGAACTTACATAATATTTGCTTTTAAAAAACCTCTTTGTTGACAAAAAAATATTAAATAAATTTTATACAGTTAATTTCAAGTCACTTAATTGCTTCTCAACGAAGAGGTACTTGCACCACTTTGAAAATAAAGAGCTCATTTGTACATACAGTGTCGGACAAAACATATTGGACTGAATACACATTTTTAAGACTCTTACAAAAAATAGATTGAATTATGAATAGGTTCCAGTACCAAGAAATCCCACAAGGTGTGATGCTTCCTCATGCAGAGTGGAATTTGCCAATTTTTTGGCAATTTCAGCAGGACCACGATCCAAAACATACCTCAAGGTGTGTGAAAGATTGGTTTAATAGGAAGGAATTCGTGTTATGCACAATCTTCAGACCTTAACCCAATCCAGAATCTCTGGAAAATAGTCAATAAAAGGATCAAAAGAGAAATTGTAGGAGGAGATAAAAAAAAACTTTTTGGTGCTTTGACCGATCCTTGGGTAGCTTTATAAAAAACGACAATAGACATGCCAAAGAAATGACCAGCCGTTATTAAAAACAAGGGATATTCTACAAAATATTGATCGCAATGTTCAGTCCAATATGTTTTGTCACGTGAATTTTCGACATATTTTGGTTTTTTTCATAACAAAGTTTGAATTTTGAATAAAATGTAAAATAAATCGTATCTCTTTTAAGAATAAAGCATATATTTTGAATTTAAATGCATTTTTCATATTTAACTTTGATAATTCAAGATGCTTATGAGGTTTAACAAAAATGTGTATTCAGTCCAATATGTTTTGTCCGACACTGTACATACACACATACACATTGTCAAAAAAAGTGCCAGTGTTATACGTGCGCGAGACAAATTTTGAGCACTTGGAAACTATTCGAATGAACTTATTTGATAGTGAATTTTTTTGTGCGAACAGCAAATAGTTTTTAACAATGTTTTATGACAGCGAGATGCATAGAATGGTCTGTATCGAATTAAAATAGAGAAATGTGGTTAAGTGTCACTACCATGGTATAGAATATTTAGACACATCACGGTAGTGATATTCAAACACATTTCTCCATTTTAATTTAATGCAGACCATTCTTAGGACCTCGCTGGCATAAAACATTGTTAAAAACTCAAAAACCATTCCGCACACACAAAACACTGTGAACGTGTTGAATTTTTTTAACAATCGCCCTTATGTTATACTGCCGTGCTTAAGTATTTGTTGAGGTTGGTTCTATATACGTTTCTCTGCATATTGGTGAAATAATAAATTGTAAAAATTAATTTTTTAGCAAAATATAGACGAAAAGCCATGCCATCTTTACTCTAACCTGCCGGTGTATTTTCAACTTAAAGATCAGATTTCTCGACTTTTTTTTGTACTGATTTTTACTCAAGCACAGAATTATAGACAATTTAAAAAAGTATTAGGGACTATCTATAGCAAAGTTATATGCCTAACAAGGGCACACAAATTTTAAGCCACAAGATGAGACTAAGTCGATTTGAAAAATTTTTCAGCAAACACAAACCCGTAGTCAGATTGTTACCATTACCGAGTTACCGTAAGCGCATGCAAAAACTGTATGTTCAAGACAGCGTAGTATTCCTTTTATATTTTACTTAATGGCCTTGCCTTTAGGATGATAAGTTGTTTGTATTATGGAGTAAAGGCGTCTATGTTTCAACCTAGATCCGAAATTTTAAAGGAAAGGTTACAGTCCTGTTAGATTACTGTAAGTGTATCGCAATGAAAAATAATGGCAATGGATTTGTGTTCAACATACAAAAATACATCGGACGTGGCAAGTAGGACTTCTGAATATGACTAAAGTTGTTTTTTGCATGACTGTACTATTTGTATATAAACGCGAAGATGATGTCGAGATAACATGCTGAATAAATATATATTTTTTTTTTAATTTTGACAATTACTTTTATATTAAAATGAGAACATTGGTGAATTGTGGATTTCTGATTTTTAAATGGTAGGCACAACATTTATGTATATAAAGAAATATATATTTACCAGAATGTGCAGATTGTGAGTTGGGAGCATCATGCTCGGATGGTGTTGTGGCTCCAGAAATATCCAGTGGAATTGATTGTTGTACTCCACTTATGTCTACTTCAGGTTTCTAAAACAAAAGTATCAATGTGTATATATACACTTTTTTAAATGTATTTTTATATTATGTACTTACAATTTGCATATGCACATGTCCGTGTCCATCATCTAAACTGTCAGAATCTTGTGGGTGTGTTTCTAAATCAGTGCTTGTCGATTCTTTTATTATTTTCGCAGAATGCAGTGAATGACCACCAATCCCACTCAATGAGCCACTAGCACCAGAGCCGCCACCAAATGACATTTGACTCATTTGTGATAAGCTTATACCACCGGCAGTGTTGCTTGGATCGAGTGACGCACTGTGCTGATCTTCTGAATTGTTGCGATCACCGGAACCTAAGAGTATTGCAGCATAAACTAACACACATACATACATATGAAAATAAAAATTCTTAATGTTTTTATTATATTTACCATTATTCGATGATTTCCTTAAGCGCTTTCTTCGTGTAGCCGGTGAAGCGCCAGCGCCCAACGGTGATGGTGTTCTTCTTAGTTGATGATGTTGTTGAGTTGTTTGTGTTTGGCTATTTTGTTGTTGCTGCTGTTGATGATGCTGTTGCTGTTGCTGATGATGGTGATGATGTTGCTGCTGTTGTTGTTGCTGCTGCTGCTGTTGTTGCTGGTGATGATGATGTTGCTGCTGTTGCTGTTGTTGAAATTGTGATTCAGTGCTACCCCACAGTGAATCACTAACACTACTACCGCTACCACCGGTACTACTCCCAAGACCACCACCACCACCACCACTACCAACGCCACCTCCTTGAGATCCACCACTACCAGAGGCTCCACTACCAACTAATTCTGTATGATCATTTGAAGATTTACTATCGGATTTTGTCAAATTGGCAGGATCGGTTGGCATTTCTGCAAGTCCCTTAATTTTAAGCATTTCCGCTGTTTTCAAAATGTGCGGTAATTGCTCCTGTGACACATTTACCTCGCCGTAATACATAAAATCGACCATAGTTTTAAGGTCATCATATTGAACATCCTTTAAAATGACAATTGGATGTTGACATGGATTCGTTGTAAAAAGGGTCTAAGAAACATAAACGAAATTTTGAAGATTTTATCGGAATAGTTTATAACATTTATTATTTAATTTCATTGGTAACCAATCATATTATTGTTCACGGCGTATAAGCGACACATATTTTTAAAATTCCAAAATGACTAGTCGTAACTCTCTCTTAATAATATTTGTCAATAAAATATAGGTTATCTCAATGGCTTCACATTAATAGAATATTTTGTGCTGCTTTAGGTTACTTACTTGGAAATATGAACTACATGCCGAGAGGACAATTTTGTGTGCCTGTAGTTGCCTGCCTTCTGCAGCTAGTGTAACATCCACAAGGGTGCCATTATGCAGCAATGACGAACAGACCGAAATGAAATTCGGCTGATGATTGTTCCAACGTAAGCAGAATTGTTGCACTGACATAATTGCAATGTGTCAGTGACAGGAGTGATAAGAACGCTACTACTACTGCTAATACGCCACCGATAATGTCGGCCTGATTTGCAGCGACGCTACAACAAATTTGATCCGCTTACTTCAGCTGTTGTTAGGCTTATTTTGCAGTAATATTATTGATAACTAAGAAAAATGCAATAACTTAGCTTTATTTAACGATTTGTTGCAGTTATAAGTTATTGAATTTTTTTTACAAGTTTACATCTCTATGTATCTGAAACGATAGAAGTGAATTTTAATTTTATCATAGTTTACTACTCTCGTCCTCAATTCAATAAATTTTTTTCTTTTTCTTATGTATGTGTATGTAGTACATACACATGTATGTCCCTTTCCTATTTAGCAAGTTTTGAAATTTTTCCACAAATTTTATTGAAAAATTTGAACTGAAGAGATGTCCAAAAGAACTACTTTTTCTCTTCTAAATACACTTTGAATTATATCGATATCTTTCTTTTTCTCCGAAATATCGAAAATTTAAATTTATTATACAGGATAAGGTGATAGTGATAGTTGATTATCATCTATCGCACTTTTGTCTCGCTTGCTTTTATGTGATAGATATTTAGGTGTCGCATTCTGAAACGATTATCAAAAAAGCGATTGTCAACTATCACCTTACAGAATACCACACCAGGTCTCCTTACAAATCAAATTAAGTTTCAATAACAGAATGTGGAATAAATTTCAATTTACGATATTTACGTTGGTTTAAATTTTCATATTCGCTAACGCGAACAATTTCGCTACCGTGAACATCCTTGGTTTTAATTAGTTCACGTTACCGCGACTGCACTGTAATGTCAAAAAATTTTACATCTATTAATAACGCATTTGGAGATATTCAAATGCAAAGTTGCGCAAGCAAAACTTTTCTTATTTCGATATTTCTATTGCATGTTTTGTTTTGATAAAAGATTTTAAAGAGAGACATTATTCATTGACTTTTGCTCTCTTAAATCTTTCTGAGGGTATAAAGATTCAAAAAAGAATGCATAAGAAACAATGCTATTGTAAATAGCTGTAAGTTTTTGCTTTGCATTATTTATTGTTTATTACAATTAAAATAGTAAAAACCTCACTGAAAAATAAGAAGATTTGTGATCTTGGTTCTTATATAAAGTTGGTCCCGTGCGACACCGTAAGTGTGAAATTTCAAAATTTGAAAGTTATTTTTACATAAATGAAAATGAAAAATTCGACATATACACGGTGGTCTTTAACCAACTTTTAATAAGAGTGGTAAAATTTGTTGACCAAGTTAAGTGATATTAGACATCGAATTCGACTGTTTTCGCAAAAAATAGAGGTTTTTCCAAACTTTGACCTAACAGTACTCAGGACTCCGACTACCTAGAGAGCTGAAATCTGTGCTGTGGGGCTACCTTTCATGGTTCTTTGACGTGTCGAAGTTTGAGCAAAATCGAATGTTTTTTAAATGTTATTTATATGTATGTTGTACTACATAGTTTTGTTAACTTTGTTGTTATTATGTGAAAATAAATAAAAAATTGAATACTTTTATTGATTTAAAAACAGTTTAACTTAACAGTTTATATATAAATTCGTAAAAGCGCAACAGAAACAACAGAAATATCATGATGGAAAAAAAGTACCGTGCGACCCTGATTAAAATTAAATTAAGAAAAAACTAGAATTTAGTTTTGACAAAATCAAAACAATTTTTAAGAGACATTAATGCACAACATTCCAAAATTAGTCTCATTGAAATATTTCTTCAGTTTTCGCTGAAATCGGCGTTTGAATTGTTTGCCGCAAAAACTACTTCTGTTTTTGTCCCGTGCGACCGCCTTGGTTTTTTGCAATTATATTGAAAATGAAAAATTGCCCAAAATCAACTTTAGCACCAATTATAGAGCGCTAATTAAGAGCTATGTATAAGCCTATTGTCAAAATAAAAATCCGTTTTATTTTGCCTTTTTTTTACTTTAAATGTGTTCGATGGTCCCGTTCGACACCATAGAAATGCCCATATGGATATGGTTGCTCGACCCGACGACGCTCGATTAGACTTACGTTATATTTTATTGAAGATACTTTGTACGCGAGGCCTGTTTTTACTATTTTATTAGTTTCGGTGTTGGACATACTATGGAATGTAAACCTAGAACCGCTAGCAACAGTAATTCTGCACAAAAGTTAGGGTGAGAAAACGGACTTAGGCCGCGGCTCAGGGCTTACATCCCATAGTATGTCCAACTACCACAGTGCTTTTGAATTATATATTATATACCGTGTCATTTATAGGGTATACCTTGCGTATGCCGTAGATCGTGTGAATAGACACTGGCATACTTACTTAGCATCATACGAGAATTTGGCTTATTTATATACATACATATGTACATAGCATATTAGGGCACGATTACGATATCCGTGGCGCCACAATTTTTCGATGTTTTCTGATAAAACACGGAAACCAAACGAGATATCGATTTTTTACTATTTAAAACCATCCTTAAATTGAGGCGCTATTGAAATTTTGACTCCAACGATACATACTATAAAAATCAGATTTTTAAGTATCGATAACTCGAAAACTAAACGAGACATGCTTTTTTATTTTTACATTTTCGATTTATTTAGACGTATTTCATCGGAAAACATCGAAAAATCGCGGCGCCACGGATATCGTAATCTCCCCCATATTAGTATATCCGTCACAATATATTTTTTAGATATATTAATGGTTTTTTAAAAACCGAATGACACGTTTTTCGAACTTAGGTTTTTTTTGTACTGTAGTTTACTAAATTACCCTTTATATGACAATAATATTTTTTGATTCGATCTAAGAGTTCCCAACTTATAAGGATTTTTTGAAAATTTATATACATACACGGCTTCTGACAACTATGCCTCCCAAACTAGGTGCGCCCCCAACTTCTAATTGCATTTATTTTCTCCAGGAACCTTACTCGCTTCAAAAAATCAAGTAGGGACTCCTTAACCCTATTAATACTGGGTGAAATTACGAACACAAAGTACTAAAGTGAGTCTTTCGGACTCACATACATTCTGTATGAAAAACAACAATAATTTTAAGTTTATAAGTATAGTTATGGTGTGTATATACAAAAGAGATTCAAAAGTAAGATTTACTGAAAAATGGGCGGTGCCACGCCTCCACATGAGAAAAAAGTCTACTTTTTTACATCTCAGCAACTATTTGACGCAGATGAGTAAGATTTGCAACATATGTTTATTATAGTTTGTATAATGTTATTAGCATAGTTTGGTTTGGAAAAGTGGACAATGCCACGCCCTCCCATATAAGACAAAAATTAAATTCATCATATCTTATCAACTATGTGACGCAGATAAATGAAACTTGGTGTGTATGTAGAAAAGTAAGATTTAATTAAAAAATGGGCGGTGTCACGCCTCCATAAACACAACACAAAAATAATGAAAAAACTTGTATTCTGATAACCCGATAATCGCAAAACTCACCAACTAATATCCAAATATTTCAAAATATGTGCACAACTGAACACTACAAGAAAATAACTACAGTGAAATCTAGATAACTGGGATCTCCAAGGGACCAACATTTTTGTCTCATTTACACAGTTTCCCAAATAGACATACTCAGACCGATAAAACGTGCATATTCAAATTTAAAATAACAAATTATACACACATAAATATTATTTCCCACTTATAGAGGTTATTTCTAAACGGTCCCAGTTATAGAGGGAAATGCCCATGTTATACAGGCGAAAACGCACAAAAAATTCAAAAATTAATTCCCAGACATAGAGGTTTAATAATCCCAGTAATAGCAGTATTTTGATGCGAAAGTGGTGGGACCTTGAAGTGCGTCTCACTAGTAGAGGTTTCCCACTTATCCAGGTACCGCTTAACCAGGTTTCACTGTAATTACATATGTGCAGAGCATAATTACTACAGCCGACGCGGAAGCAATGACACAAAATCAAACAATTCAAATTTTAAAAAAAGATAGCATGCTTTGGATTTGTTAAGATTGTTCTCTGCTGCACTCGAACTATATGAGTCTCTAAGACTCATTTCAGTACTTTGCGTTAGCTTTATAAATTAATTTTTTTAAAAAATAGAAAGAAAAAAATTTATACATTTTTTTTATCGTAATTCTGTTTAGAACATCTGCAGTTTAAAATACAAGAAACCTCAATTTTGAAATAAAAAAATTCACGCCAAGAAAACAGCACAAAGTCAAAATGAGTCTCAAAGACTCAAGGTAGTACTAATAGGGTTAAATAAACCTGTTAAAAATTTAAATATATTAACGTGCAAAAAAACTCAAATATACATATGTATGTAATTTGTTATGATGTATTTTAAGACCTTGAATACCCAATTCTAATGACGTCATTCGCGCACCATTTTTATTTTTACTTTTCTCTTTCTGTTGTGTTCTGTGTGTTTATAATAATTTTTTTTTAATATTATGTCTAGTTATTTCCTTTTTAATTCATTTTAATAATTATTGTTTTGTAAGTTGTAGCTAAGTGCATATAAAAAAGAACCTATTTTCAACAGCGTCGCTTGTAAACGTCAACGACGTCATCGTCAAAACGAAGCTGAAGATGCTGTCGCCGCATACGCGGCAGTGACTACCGCAGGCGTTGACGTTTACTTGTGATGTCTGGGGCTTTTCAATGTTCCTTGATTTTTCACTAGTTCTGCTTTCAACTTTGTGTTTCACCATGTAATAAAAGTAGTCGCAATACCAATTGATTTTTCTTTTTTCAGATTATAGAAGAATTCACAAGGAATTCGCACAATTTGTTACAACTATTTTCAGTGTGTATTTGCATTCTATTGCAAACTTTTATTGAGTATACACATATATGTATTTGTACCTTTTAACAGTGCAAATTTGCGTGAAAATTATTTAATTTGTGAAAAATTTGCTCGGAAAAATCTACAAATACACAAAAAAATACAGTCCTTGAACTTTAATGAATGAAAATGCAGGGCGCAAAGCATAAATAAAAAAAAGGAAAACTGACAGCCGCTGAGCTGACAGTGTTGCATTTCTACTATTAGCAAACGAATTTTCCTTCAATTAGTCTTTTGCTTGATGAGCATAAAAAACTGCAAATTTTTCACACAAATTGAAATGTTGTTTTTCACGCATCATAAATTCTTATAAATTTTAGTTTGCTTTTTATTTTTACACACACGTCGTCGTTGCTTTCGTACAAATTTTCGTTTCCACTCGTTCGAGACAACTAACACATAGCAGAAGCAACAAAGTTAAAAAAAAAAAAGAAAAAAACAAAATACAAAATGGCGCGTTTTTTTATATATTGTTCGTTCTATCAGACACAGAGGCAAATTAAATTCAGTTTTATGCCTACTAATTGCTTAATTTTCTTTTAAAACTCAACATTAATTACTACAGTACATATAAAATTTTACAATTTGCATATTTTAAAAATGAAAGTTTTCTTTTTTGCCAGTAAAAAATACACAAAACCCTTACTTTTAAGAACAGTATAAAAGAAAACACACAGATTGTATAATGGAAAAGTTCCATTTGCGATCAGTGTTGCCATTTTGCTATCAATGCAACAATTCTGCTACACTCAAGGAAATACCATAAAGTGCTTATGCCAGTTTCATCATATATATTTCGCGATTTTGCTACGCCTGTGCTTCAATATATCTTACAAGAGGAAGTTTTCTGAATATGCTAGTAAAAATGTAGAAAATATCGCTTTTTGTCTTATTCGGTCATACAATTTTAATATATAGAAAAAAAAAAATTGTGAGCAAGAAGAACATTTGGCATCGAATCAAAAATTAACGGATGAATTACAGTATTTATAGAAATAAAAAAGTTGATGAAAAAGAAAATTAATTTTTTTGTTTTTTACCATACTTATTTTTATTGCCAAATTGTACACAATTTGAAGATTTTGATGGTCTGAACCCCGCTTATATACATTGCTTTTTGCTTTGTGACATTTAGGCTGTACACATCATCGTTCATCGTTCATCATGTCGATCATGCTTGACAAACCTCGATGTGAACTCTTGATACAGCCGCTTGACACTCATGTTGGATGGATTTCAAAATACTTTGATTTCTCTGCTGGCTTCAACAACAACAACAAGAAATTTTTCATTTCTAATAGGATTTCATAGAGTGAACATCGATGGGTTACGTGAATAATAAAAAGTTTTGGCAAGATTTAGGTTTTTTAGGGACACATTCTCGTTGTAGGGAGTTGAAAACAATTTTTTTTATTATTACACCTCCGAAAAATAAAAAGCAAAATAGGGGAGTGAGTAATGCGAGTGATGTATACACCTCGAAATTTTTCTGCAAATGACGTTTGACAAGCTTGTTTGATGATGTGAACGCTAAACAAGCTATTGTTGCAGAACTTTTATTAGTGGCAGCACTGTTTACGAGTAAAGCGCTGCCCTTGAGGGAATTTCATATCATACTGGTCATAGTTGAAAACAAAATTATGCTCACATAAAATGTGACTTAATTTAACTTTGCAAGGAAACATCTCAGATCACCATTTGAAAGCTCATTTAAAAAGTAAGGACGGTACTAAATGATGCTTTTGTTAAAAATAAGTTGAACAACTTTTTTTGAATTCTGTACATAGCCGCGAAAGTAGACCAAAAACATCATGTTTTAGGTACTTAACCTCAAATATTTCAGAGCTCAAACGTGATTGATCGATTCTGAGGCCAGTTTCGGAATCAGCGCTAAAATTAATTTGAAAAAACACCATGTGTAGCCCAAAAACATTCATCTATTCATTCACATACGTTTTTAATAATATGGTTTTTTCATATAATTTACATGTAAAACTAACAGGCTTCGGCGCCACCTTATAAAATTGAGATAATGAGCTGAATTTTCGTGAAATGTTTCTTCATACCATAAACTTACTTATTAAGCAGCACCTTAAAAAAAAAACAAAATGAAAAAAAATTGAATCAAACTAATATACATACATATGTATGTACTTATAAATTTTGGGTCGCTCATCCAAACCAGCTGTGGGTTTTACACTTTCATTTATCATTTAATTTTTAGAACAACATTTATTTATTTATGTTAAGGACTGGATAGATATGTATGTATGTAGTTCAAGGTACCAAACTCTGCTACACTCACTTAATTTTAGAACCTGTTTCTGGTGTTAGTATGTGAGGAATTTCTCAGTATCACATTGCCTTTGTTCAAGTTTAGTGGCCGTTTACCACAATGGAAAGAGTAACAACTTTCCTTAAAAACAAATTAGCCCCGACAAGCCAGGTGTCTTAGCCCTTCTTTCCATGTATTGGGACATCTGCGTTAGTACCGTTGAAATTCTGACTGCTATGGTGAATAAAAAACCATCCAAATTTAAATGAGGAAAATTTCCGTTTCGCAGTATAGAGAAGAGGGATCAACGGGGAAACCTACAAACTTGTTGCGATCGTTGAAGTCATATTACATAGTCTAGGTAACTTAAAAGACTTCGGGAAGGATTGAGGAAGGTAAAGAAAGAATAAGCTCTGGCCTCTTTCGAGAGAAAAACTCTTGAAATAATTTCTCTTTCCTATGAGAGCTGCAAATTGGGCAGAGGCCGGGGAATTTTCAAGCTGTATATTGAAGTAGATATTGTTGAAAGTTTGACAGTTTCAAAGATAAAGTGATTGCTGTCAACTCGCAAAAGGAACTTTTAATTGGTTAAAAACAGCATAAGTAGATAAATAGCTTTTACATAAATTAAAAGTTAAAAATTTTTTTTTTATTAATTAATTTTTATTTGTATGAAGTTATGACAGTAACAAATCGGGGTAATTTTTACTGTCAAATTTATTTTATGCAACCATCATGTATTGCAATTTCTTGAAAATTACTTAAAACAACTTACTTCAAACTATTAAAAAAATTAACAATCCAATAATTTTAATTCATGCTTGCACCTATATTTTTATGAATTAAATTTACATTTACGTCTCCCTAACAGAACTTTTGAATTTTAATTTCTTATGTAGTTTGAGTGTGCTGCAATTTTTTTTTTTTTGATAGTTTAAATTTTTTGATGGAGCAATATTCTTTCTTTAAGTAAAATTTATCACAGTTTACAAAAAAAGAATAAACTTAGTATAAAATAATTATAAACTTGTAGATATGCATTACTTATATGACATTGGGGGTAATGATGTACATAGTAAATTAACACCTTAATTATATGCCGGAATTGCCGAAAATTCTTTTTTAAAAATTTTGTTTCTTATTTCGCTCGCATTGGAAAAAAAATTATAAAAATTAAGAATGCCGACAATTATAGCACTTTCGATGATGTAAAAATATAAGGTAGTGATACACATATGTATGTCCGTATCATCTTTGATAAAATTAAAGCAATAAATATTTTAAAACATTTGAATTATAATCGTAAATGAAAAATTGTATATATATAAAAAAACAACTTGAATTTAAAACTTTTTAATTAACAATGTAGAAATTAGTGCTTAGTGTAAAATTTTTAATTAAATTTAAATAGTTTCGTTTAGTTCTTTTTGTTTATATTTTTTTCAGTTTTATTTAAGTAGTTTATTGATTATGTTTCTATATGTACTTCTGTTATTTTTTTTTACTTTGAGTTTTTCTTCTTCTTTGGCATTTTTGCCCAAATGCGGAAGAAGTATTCATCACGCTGCAGCAGTTTACCGCGAGCGTACGAATGTATATCCGCATCCATGTTGTGATCACGGAGCCATGATGATGTATTGCAGGTGCTCATCTCTGTGCGTGGTTCATCGGGCAGACTTGCGTGGCCTTAAATTTTTAAAGAAAAACAGAAAAGTAAAATTATTAGTGGACTGAAAAATTTAGTAAGGACACTATGGCTCATGGAGTAACCATCTCATAATGAGACTTGTAATAAAAAAAAGTATTGTACCTAATTACTCATGTTGACCGAACATGTTCTTAAGCACAAAAACAAAATATAGCAAATAAAAATAAATTCGAAGCATTTAAAATTGGAAATGTGGAGTTTTGGATAGAACTTAAGTCATTTATAGTTGGTCAGCTAAAGAGTATCCCAGCATTCACGTAAGAAATTTTGGTGTAGCATTAAATTTTGAATATACAAACGAACCAAATCAATATATGTGTGCACATATGTTTACAGGCCCGGATTTACCTTAGAGGCACACTAGGTCAGTGCCTAGGGCGGCAAGAATTTAGGGCCGACAAACATTGGGAACTTTGAATTTATTTTAAATATTTTTAAGTGTTGAGAGTTACACGGGGGAAAAAAGTGTGGAGATTAAGAATGCCGCCCCCTAAACTACTACTTTTTTCCATATTCCCCAGTGAAGAAGGGCGGCAATTTGTGCTCGGCCTAAGGGCGGCAAATTTCTAAATCCGGGTAGTATGTTTATACGTTTGTAATTTCCAGAAGTAAATGGTTTTTAAGTTCTTAGGATAAAGGTAACCCCAATGAACAATGTTTTCTTTTACCTGTAGTTATAACCTTGTATGGTTCTTCTGATTCCAATGGTTCACTAAGGCCAATTTCATTCTTTGCGAATATACGTATCATGTAATCGTGATTCTCTTGCAAGTCTCTAATTTGGAATTTCATTACTCCGGCAGGTACGCGAGCAACCTCAATCCACATTGTCTTTTTCATGTCACGTATAGCAATATGATACCCGAGCAGAGGCGCACCTCCATCTGATTCGGGTATACCCCATTCGAATACGTGAGCATTGGCAGCAATGACTCTACTTTCAAGTGGTGCAGTAGGTGATGAGGGCACAGCTTTAATGTATAAAAAAAATTATATTTTTATATCAATATTCAATTCAAATACATATAATAATGATGGATGGATTAATTTCTCAAAAAGACTTTTAATATGTTCAACTTTCGGCTTTTTCCAGGCTTACGAGCGTCTTATGACCAGAAAGTCTTTTTGACAACATAAAACAAAGATTTAGGCAGCCAACTCTTTCTCTTATAGCCCAGACATACGAAGAAAAAGCTTCAAAGCTTGCTGCCATTTCTTTTATTCGAACATGGAAACTCATTTTAATTTTTTTTGAAACAATACATACTTGCATGTTTCTTTAAAGCAATACTTTCTGTAGTAGCTGGTGCACCTAAGCCAACCGAATTCTCTGCTGATACACGGAAAGAGTATTCGCATTTTTCTTTAAGATTATCCACTGTATATTGCAAACAATGAGCATCTAATGTTATGACCTTTGTCCACTTAGTCGAGGTCGAGGAACGTTTTTCAACACAATAACCTGGAAGGATAAGTTATGTACATAAATATATCATATATAAATGTGTACGCTGTACTAAAGTTTTTTTTTTCATACCCGTTATTTCGGAGCCTCCATTGCTAGCTGGTACCTCCCAGTCTAGCGTTACACTTCTGCTTGTAATATTTGGCGCTCTTAGATTTTGAGGTGGAGATGGGGGTGCTTAATGAACGAAAACATATTTTCATAAGAATTAAAATTTTTAAAGGATTTAAAATCTAAACTGATTAAAAATAAGCCATATAAGCATAGCTCTTATATGTAAGTAAGTACTTACCGAAATCTTCCAATGAGCGCACTTACACAGCAAAAGCAAAGCAATTTGTAAAAGCAAAAAGCGTTTTATATTGTACGTGAAAGTATAAATTTGTTCAAAATTTTAATAAATACATGTGCAAGTTATAAGAAAAAAAAAACGTATAAAAAATTTTATAAAAAATATAGCGATGGGTAGTTTATACAGTAAGCATTTATATAGTGACACATAAAGATCCACATATATATATCTCGTGGGATCAATTAAAAGTTACAAAATTAAGAAAAATATGTGGCTGCTTGGGAGATTTGAATTTCCGTGGAGCAAAGTTCTCACCAGTGACAAAATTGACAACTATCCAAAATGGCAGTGAAAAATTTTGAGAGAGATCAACTATCGGGCAATTTCCATATCATATTCACCTCTGGATTATGATGCAATCAAATAGGTTGATTTCAAAATAACTAGTTTGTCTAAGTCCTCGGGTCTATATTGACTCCAAATTTTGCAGTTAATTTTTAATTAAAAATCTGTCAACTATTCGCATTCTTATAAAACTCAATACCCTTAAGAAAATCGCACAATTATTACCGTAACGTAAATCATTTGGTGTATTTGCTTGGATTTTTCATATTTTAAGTATAGCTGATAATCGAAATAAGCGTCAGTCGCCAGAATAGTGGTGGGCCTGGTTGTGAGAGGCCGACAAAAAAAATGTTGCGCAATAACTCGGAAAGTAAGCCACAAGTAGAAAATTATATTAAGACCAATGTTATAGAGGAGATGAAAACACATCGATTTCCGTAAGACAAGATTTGACCCACTTTTCATAGTTTTAAAATTATTAATGACCATCTCCATTTTCGCAAAAATACGGTTTTTATTGAAAGTTTTAAATTAACGTTCAAATCTGAACATCGAATTTTTCGCCCAAAATAAATATTTCTGCTCAAAATTACAATAATTATTGGAAACATTAATACGGTGCAAAGTGGGCCAAATATTGTTATTTGGGGACTTTTCTAACATGGAATCCATGTGCTTTTTTCTCTTCTACAACATTGGTTTCACAACCAGACCCATCACTCTTCTGGCGGCTGTCGCTTATTTCGATTATCAGCTATACTTAAACTATCATTTACAAAAAAATTAAGTGAGAAGAAATCGCTTCGAAAAATGCAACGCTGCCTCCCGGACCATACGATTTTCCTTCCAAATACATGAAAGTTCTTAAAATCGTATGAAAAATATATTGATCTTATGCCTAAAACAAAACAGACGTGACGAGACGTAACGAGTAAGTTCGTAAAGTTTATGGTAAGATTTAAAAATGACAGATGTACGGCAACAATGAAAACTCAACGAATAATTATACACCAAATGTATAACGGTAAAACCGTAGTAAAATACGTTCGAGTACACAGAATTGCGACGTACAGCGGCAAATTCAGCTATCATTTTGTGTTAACATAAATAACTTTTGTATTGAAAAATGTTTGATTGTGACAAAGCAAAACCTTTTATTTTGTGAGCAAATACTTCTTCTATTAGTAATTCGTTGTAATTTAATTTATGTTTCCTTTTTTATTAAAATTGACTCTACAAGCTTAAATTATTAAATTGGCACAAGCTGATTGGAAATCCAACACTGATCTGTCATCAGCGGTAGCTTCATTTAGGTCGTACGCCACAATTCTGTTTCATTTCATTCAGTCAAGTGAGTTGTGATTTTGACAGCATCTTACCACTGGCGGTATTTACGTCAACCGCCCGAATTCGTTTAACTTATAACGGTAAATTTAAAAATGCTAGATGTACGGCAACATTAGCAACTCAACGAATAATTATAATTCGCTGCTGGGCCGATGATAAACCGCGTGGAATTGAAATCTTAATCGAATTAATTGATGAACGAATTTCAAGCAGGTCCAATCAAATAAACCATTATTTAGACAAATTTTAAGTAAGTTTAACTAACTAACAACCCAGTACAAATATATGAAAATGGAAAATCAAAAAACAATGAACAGTTACACCAGCAATAACTTCCATTGAACGAATTGCAGTTTAAAAAGAGCCGTAAAATCATAGAGGAAGGAGTCCAATATCGGGCACAATTTTATAGCTTCTGCAAAAATCGCACTGCACCAACAATGGAATAAAAGGTAATTTAAATTGGCTAATTTTGAACATTACTGTAAGGTCGCAAGTATTAAGGGTCATATCTTATATTGAGGGTTCTCGAAGTTTGATCCTAATTTTAGAAACTTATTAATTTCAAGATGGTGGCATTAACCTCAGAGTGTTTAGAAACCACGCATACTAGCTTATAGCCAGGACGTCTGGGTTTCCAAACATAAGAAAACCTAGAAAAGCGTTGTGAAACGATGAAGTTATTTTTTTGTAAGAACTAAAGTTTGGTATTTTAACCCTATGTTTCCCATTGGACAAATATGAGGCTGAGCCTTACTATTGTCCTAAAGTGTTGAATTGCACATTCATCACAGCATAAACTTTTAAATTCACATTCAACTTTTATTTAATGAGAAATTTAATTATTTAACTCAAAAGCTTGAGTCAAGGAAGTTAATGAAACTTATAGCATTCTTGTTTATTAAAGGAACTGGTATTTATTAAATACAAAACTGGTTACACTATTATGCTGCCATAAGCGTGTGGGTGAAATACTGCTTGCACTTAACGTCAACGTTGCTGGTATTCAATGCTTGCGTCAATATTAAATTTACGTTATTTGATAACATAAAGCATAAACTACTCTACTATTTTAAATAACATTATTGGTCATTGGTAAAATTTACTGCTCACTTATCTAAATAAGTTACATTTCTTGATATTTTTAAGATGTGATACTATCGCCTTCAAAGTAGACCCCACCGCTTGCTTTTTACACAGAATGTGCACACGTCCTTACTAATCAAAGTTTTTTGTGTTAACTTTAATTCGGAAACTCAAAAAACTTTGATAATTTATTTGTGATTGCCGATATATACCTACTCGCATAAAAAGTAGACGGGAATAAATTAGTTGCACATACAAACTAAATGAGGAAATAAAGAAAGTTGGTTTTACCCATCGCTATAGTCTAAGGTGTATAAAACTATAAATTGTAGTACATAACACTACTCTACAGGAACAATTGCGGCAAATAAAAACCACCGTTCCTATAGTAAAATTTCTCGCTGAATCCGAAAATCATAGTGGTTTTACAGGATCAGGTTTGGGTTTCGAGATAAACGGCAAAATCCAAAAACGTGCACTGTTCCGGAAGGTAACGCCTTATAGGCGCAACCACCCTAACGGTGGTTATTATTTGCCGCTATAATACTTTGCAAAAATTATCCAACGAGAACATATAATTAAAATATTTCTGTACTTACTTATTCCACGACCCACAATAATTTTGTCATCAGTCTCGATTGCTTCACTAAGGCCCACATCATTCTTTGCAAATATTCTAAATTGATAAGCCCTATCCTTTAGAACATCAGTAACAAATATATTTGTCACATTGCCTTGTGTGCTACCCAAAACCTTATAATGAGTCTCGTGGAATTCCTTAATTTCAACAACGTATTCAATAATTTTTGTGCCACCATCAGATTCTGATGGTTCCCATGAAAGGGTGAATGATGTATCAGTCATACCAGTAACATCAACTGGCGCCCGAGGGGGTGATGGTATTTCTGCATAATGAAATAGGTTAAAATAAAAATGAAAATATATACATATATATTTTTGACTTATTGTGTTATAGTATAGAAAAATTAGAAAACAAGAATGAACATTTAGCGAATGACCCAAACTATAGTTGTAAGTTCGTTAAACCCATCATTTTATGATGAGAAAAAACAAAAAAAATTTTTTTTTCAAATTTTTGGAAAAATTCAATCACTTAAGTAAAAAATTCTAACTCGGCTAATTTATATCGCTCAAAATATAAAAAAATTAAAAAATATGTAGATTTATTCCAGCTAAAATTTGGTAAAATTTTTAAAGGCTGTACAAAAAGTTACATAAACGCCACAATATAAGGTATGGTTTAAGTAGCTTGTCACAAATTTGTAAAAGTTTAGGTTATCCGTTATTTTTTCCTTACAACGAGTTTTAAAACATTTTCCTCGAAAGTTTTTAGCTCACAAAAAAAACAAAAAAAAATCCAACTGTCTCGTTTTATTATAATGTCTATAATATATTGCACCAAAATAATTGTATGGAGAGTATTGAATTTTTTTTTTCAATTTTTCGATTTATTCTAATGTCTTTTATATATTGCACCAATATAACTGCATAAAGAACTGTATTTCGAAAATTTAAAGTGCATAACGTTTTGATTCAACTTACCGTATTTCTTTATTAGTGTAACAGTTTCACTCTCAGTTGGTTCGGATTCACCTATTGGATTAAGTGCCACAACACGGAAAATGTATTGTGCATTCAGAGAAAGTTTTTGCACCGCATATGAATTTATACTCTTGTCGAAATCAGCCACTTTCATCCAGACCTTATTTTGTGCTTCACATTTTTCAAGCAAGTATTTATTAACTTCCATACCACCATCATCTATAGGTGGAGTCCATTCCAAAACAATGGAATCTTTCTTCATATCTTTAATTTCCAGCGATTGTGGACGACTTGGCTTATCGATCACCATAATTGTGCATTCAGCTGTAGCTGATCCACATTCATTGGTAGCTGTTACCTTATAACGACCAGAATCTTCGCGTGTTAACTTTTCAATGGAATATCTTGAAGTAGTTTCGGTAGTTTCGATCACTATACGTTTTGTTATCTTCTGTACGGTGGTCTCCTTATACCATGTTACCTTAGGCTGTGGATAGCCACGTATGGTAGTTGGAATGGTCAAATTTGTGCCAGTGCGTAGTTTTTGTGCCAAATATTTATCATCAATATTGATGCTGGGCTTCTGTTGTATCTTAACCCTGCATGAAGTTTCTACGCTGCCCATTTCATTTTGCGCTATGCAAGTGTACGTTGCTTCAGTCTCAATGGTTGTCTTTTTAATGATATACTTGGATACACGATTTTCATAACGTATATTCTCTTTTTCTTCTATTGTTTCGATAATTTTGCCATTTCGCTTCCATGTTACTTTTGGTTCGGGAATACCACCAAAGACACATGATAGTGTTATTTCTTTATCCAGTTCGGTAATGATATCTTGTAGTGGTTCTTGTACGCTGGGCTTCTCTTTCTTTAATTCGGCTACCAAGCGGATGGGTGGAGTTATTGGTGATGGCGGCGATGGACCAACTTGATTTACTGCAATTGCTCGGAAAACATACTCTGTGTCTATCCTAAGCTTACTAATTGTGTATGTTGTATCTTTGATTTTACGAATTTCAGTCCATCTGTTGGAAATTGATGACGGAAAATATTTTATTGCGAGGTTAAAGAAAAAATAAAAAACATTGCAGCAACGTTTGTTAGAAAATTATGTAAGATATATGACTACGACAGTTAAAGTTGACTTACTTTTCTTCTTTTGTGTCTTGGTATTCCAAAATGTACTCAATGATTTCAGATTTGCCATCATCTTCTGGTGCCTTCCAGTATAGCGTTATAGAATCGTGGATTACTTCTAACGGTTGTGGTGTACCAGGCGCAGTTGGTTTACCTTTGTGGAAATAGAACAATTGTTCAATTAGGTGATTCGGCAGTTAACTTGTTATATTTACTTTAAAATAGTTTAAAAACTATTCAAATAAACGTTTTACTTTTTTTATAATTCGATGTAAACTTACGCATTATAACTAGATGTAGGCTTGCTTCAGCCTCACCAGCAGGATTTACCAATTTCACAGTATATACATCTTCATCATCTTCAACTACCTTCTTGATAGTCAATGTAGCTGATTGTTCATCAATTGTGGGAATAGTTCGTTTTGATTTAGCGATGATCTTCTTTGAAGTCGTCCATTCGGCATCAGGCTTAGGTACACCAGTATACTTAACAATCATGGTGACGTCATCATTTTCCTTAACCTTAATAGTCTGATCTTTATCAGAGGTAATGATGGGCGGTGTTTTGATTTCTTTAACATTAATAGAGTAATATTATAGATTATATTACATATTGTTTAACTCGCCAATTTATTATAACTTACCTTCAACACATAACTTAGTAGTCGTCGTTACATTAGCAGCGGCGCAACTTATATCTCCCGCATCATCATCATCTACATCATGGATGATGTAACGTCTTACGGTTCCCTCTACAAAGACTTCATGCTTCTTATTTGGCTTAATAGGTTTGCCTTTTTTGTGCCATGTCACTTCAACATCTGGTTGTGAAAGTTTCACAACAAACTCTGCATCAGTCGATTTGGTAGCGATTGTTACATCAGGCAAACGCATAACAAAGTCTACTAGTGGTTCTTCTACAATTAACTTAGCTTTGGATTCTTGGTCGCCGACAGCAATTGAATATTCGCCCACGTCTGCGGGTCGTGCAGCTGTAATACGTAACGTTTGACGTTTTCCATCTATGCTAAGCTGCACACGCTCATTGAGTTTTATTTCCTTTCCATTTTTGCGCCATTTAACCAGCGCATCACCCTTGCTGAGCTCAGTCTCGAATGTGGCATTTTCACCCTTTGTAACTGTTACATCTTCCAATGGCTTGATAATTTCCGGCGGTAATTCAATGACAACCAATTCAGCAGTACACTCTTGATCTTCCAGTTTGCAAGTGTATTCACCTTCATCATGCACGGATGAATCACGTATAAGTAATTTACGTATCTTACCGTCCTTAACAAATTCAACCTTCTTATTTTCTGGTGTAATCTTCTCACCATCCTTATACCATGTAACTTCGGCGGCATTCGTAGATACTTCAACATCTAATATAGCTACATCTTTTTCAGTAACCTCATAATCCTGTAGTGGCTTGATGAACTCAGGTTTACGTGGCAATACCTCAACGGTTGATTGTGTCTCCTGATCCTTAACTTTGCAGACATATTTACCAGTGTCACGTAAGTTAGTGTTTCGTATCACTAACTTGTGTGTTTTGCCATCTTCAACAACAACACGATGATCCATGCCACTAAGTTCTTTGCCGTTGAAAAACCACTTGGTGGTAACAACATGTGAAGTCTCACATTCAAGTGTTAATGATTGCGTTTCTTCGATGGTAATATTCTTCTTTAACTTCTTGGTAAATTTAACTTCATCGACCTCCACAATAACTCGCGCACCATGCGACGTTTTACCAACGGGATTACTAGCTATGCACTTGTAGTCACCAGAATCGGTTTCGGGCCTTGCATCTTTAATGATCAGCTCTATAGTTTCTCCATCATAAATCTGTTGAATGCGTTCGTTTGGCAATAGCGGATTATTGTTAAAAAGCCACTGAACTTCTGGCACTGGATTGCCAGAGACCTTAGCTGGCAAGCGTATTGTGCCCTTTTGGGGTACAGATTGCTCTTGGAAGCGCTCAACAAAAAGTGGTGGTTCTGCATTACCGCTTGTGGGCTCTGTGTTAGAAGATAATATTGTAAATTGAAATAACTTTATGATTTATGCTAGATCCTATTGATGACTAAAATAGATCCTCTTAATTTGCATTTGCTTACAAAAATTTTGTATATGTAATCGCATAATTGGTAACACATATCTATGTTACAGTTATGGCAGACATTGTCATTCTAAGGGAAGGTAAATCTTAAAAAATTTTACGAAAAAAAGTTCACATGAAAATGACCTTTAAGTAGAAAGCGTGTCTCGACCACGTGAAAATCGTGATAATAAAAATCGAAGACTTCGTGTAATAAAATTGTGAAAGCTATTGAAATCGATAATACAGTAGCTTTCTGAGTGTTTTCTCGTAAAGTAGAAAGAAAATTGAACTATTTAAGATGACACTCACACATTTCATCAGGGAGCAAACAGTCCACTTTTGTGGGAAGAAAAGATTTTATGCAGCTCTTCTGCAATGTGTTCCTTTCAAAATATAACTTTCAATATTTTATGTATATAAACAAAATACGAATGAATAAACATAGACGAAATAAACACCAGGATTTTACATACAAAGTCCCATCATAAAAATATTTTCTTACCCTCTATTGTAAGATTGGCTGACGTTTCAACACTTCCTAGTGGATTTACTGCTTTCACGGTATATTCACCTTTTTCACCTTGTGTCGGTGAAATAAGTGTCAATATATGCAGATCTTTCTCCGATTTAGTACCTGTCTTTATTGGTTTACCATCCTTGTACCAAGTTACCTTAGGCGCTGGATTGCCCACAATTTGTGTTGACAGTACAACACTTTCTCCTTCACGAATGTTTATATTGCGGAGAGGTTCTAATATCTGGGGTGGTTCCTTATCGCTTGTGCGAACCTTAAGTGTAATTGGTAGCCTTGCTTCTCCCTCACGATTTGTAGCAATCACCTCATAGACGCCTTCTTGAGTTTTCTTCACCTTTGTAATGTGTACAACACTACAATACATATGCATATCCGATTCGGTAACAATGCGTACATTTTTCGATATAGTGGTTGTAATCTCTTCACCATTAAATGTCCAGACAATATCTGGTTCTGGCACGGCTACAAGTCTACATTCTAATATGACATTGGTATCTTCATCAACATATTGCGCTTTCGGTTTACGTGAGAATGTTGGTGGTATACCCTCAAGTATATCCGCCATTGAAGATTCTCGTGACATGCTCTTGCGAGACATGCCAGTGGCATCGGAACCATGATCAGATAATGGAGTTTCAACGATTAACTCTGTGGTTGTTGATGTGAAGCCAGCTGAGTTTTTGGCAACACATGTAAACATACCAGCATCTTCAGGGAAGACTTCACGTATAATGAGTGTAGCAACATTATCCTCATCATAGAACATCTGGAAGTCTGGTGATGGCTTAATGATGGCTGTTTCACGGAACCATGCAATCTGTGGTTTAGGTATACCCTCGACCTTACATTCAAATTGTATAGTAAAACCGTCGGGTGTATGTATGGGTTGAAGTTTCTCGATAAAACGTGGAGCCATGGGTTTCTCTTCGGGACCAGGACCTTTTACGTAACAATTATGTGTGGACGTGTACAAAAACAAAACAAACAAAAGTTATTCACATTATTATGTTAAATGTATAAAGAAGGGATATAAGAATTTATGACAAACGGTTTGTTGGAGACATTTAAAATGTTTTGACCTATCAAAATTAAAATCTAGTTGTATTTTTGTGAAGTTTTTAAACTTTAATATTTGCAATGCATTTGTTTCAAAAGAAGTGACAGTAGTTGAGTGTGGAAAGATGTAGAAACATTTTTATATTTATCACAACATCCCACAAAACTTTTCGTAAAAATTTCGAGTTCAATGTTTATGAAAACTTTTTAGCAACAGTTTGCCCATAAAAGAGGTAAAACATGATCCATTGATAACCAAACTGCACTCAAAACTCTCTGTATCTTGGATAAAATCAAATAAATAATATGTTGTCTAAGCGCTTTTAAAGCTTTGTGAAAATTCAATAAATTAACGCTGTAATGCTTATTTGGGCATAAATATATGTATACCCCCTCCTCAGAAATGATTCTGGATTCTGATTGAATTTCTATCTGATTGTAACACTCTGTTTAATCTAAAAGTATACCCTTGCAATGATTTAACCAAATTGTAGTATTTCCCGTTTAGTACTAACATTTTTATTTGGGAAATATCTATTTGAGTTCATTGCCAGACTTCAAGAAGATAATGCCTTTTTAATCGTCTTCCACCCATAAAAACTATTTTCAATGGTCAAATCAAATCTTGATATTAAACTAAGACGTTATAAAGACTCTTTTTAAGTACTGGATTAATGAAATTGTGTGTACAATATATAATACATATGTATGTACATGTAGGTGAGGTTGTTAATTCTTAGTTATGATAATTGAAATTTTGTTTTTAAATAAATAATACATCTGTACTCAAAACTTACGTTCAAATACAGGTAGCTTATCAATCTTCTCGTGCAATTTTTTCTCAACATATTTCGTGTATTCGGCTGGTTCCATAAGATACTGCGCTGGTACCCAACCTTCTTCTTCTGTTATATTTTTCTTGATAAACCACCACTCGGAGCTATGACGACCTATGACATAAACTTTCTCGCCTTCTACCAAGTTGATTGCCTCGTCATTATCGGCAATGTAGTTACAGATAGAGTACATAACGTTTTCATCTTCAGTTTCTGCAAAGAAGTATAAATATTATTTTTTTGTGTTTTATGCCCTCAACATAGTTCAAATATAAGTTTGACTTACCTTGAATGTTCATTCCCCTGGTTATGTTCAAAGAAGCGCCCTCTGTATCAAATATATAAATGCATATTAATAACACTTCGAATACAAAGATTTGTTTGTAAAACAGCTATGAAATTTTTGAAATTAGGAGATGAAATTTAACAATGTGCACATTAGTTACGAATACATATACGAAATTACCTCACATAAGTACTCTGTTATCATATAAGCATTTTATGTTATTATTTAAATGATATATGTTATGTAATTTTTAATCGCTCTAGATATATTAGCTTTTGTATACATGTTGTCAATAAAAAAAATCATAAAAGTTAGCAAGCACTTGAAAAAAACTTAGCAAAAAGAGAAAAATAAAATTAGAAATTTGAGATTAAATTGAGAAAGCAGACATATTTTAATATAATACAAAAGACTGACCTTCGTTGTAAACTTGTTGCAAGACCTTGCGCTTCTTTTTAAACGTTAGTGAATCTTCGTCATATGTAATTGAATCACGCTTTGGACGACGTATTCCAATCAAGAATTGCTCCTCTTCTTCGTCTTGTATTGAATACCTTGGTTTGGAAGATTTCTTTGGTTTTAATTTGAAATCAACTACATCTGGTGGCAACTCTTCAACCAGATATTCTTCTGGTTCATCTACATCGTACATGGTATCTTCAATGCTACTATCATCTCGAATTTCTTCAATAATAGGTTCTTCGCCATCATCATAATCTTGTATGATCCTAATTTTAGCCTCATCAGCAGCTTCAGAGTATGTTTTCTTAATCGGTTTCTTCAGTTTAACCTTTCCTGACATAGATATTTCCTCTTCAGCATAGGAATCCAATGCAATATTGAATTCTTGATCAACGTCTTCTTTAGTCTTGGTTGACTTAGCACGGAATGTAACATTTTCAACATCAGCAAATTCGGGTATTTCGACCCCTTTCTTTCTTCGTTTAAGTTTCTTGATTGTATATTCTTGATCTTGCTCTTCAGTGAATTGTTTTGGTTTTTCTTTTGGTTTTGTTGACATAATGAACTCTTCTATGTCATCACCTTCTTCATATTCTTCCTCACGTCTAATTGAAAGCTCTGCTTCGGCTTCGTCATATTCTATAGGCTTAACTGGCCGTTTTTTGAGGACTGTTGCTTCTCCAGCCACACCTTGATTAATTTGACGTGGTTTCTTAAATGATAAGCTAAATTCTTGATCTTCAATTTCTTCAACTTGAAGCTCAGGCTTCTTCGTTTGCTTTCTGCGCATAACTACAGCTTCTTCGATGATTTCTTCTTCTTCCACTTCGACTGGACGTTCTTCGATTACTTCTTGTTGTAGTTGCAGCTCAGCAGCAGCTTCTTCAATTTTTTGAACTGGCTTCTTTTTGTTCTTGAGTTTAACGAATTCTTCAGATGTTTCTTCGGTAATTTGCTTTTCTTTACGCAGCTTAACATCTACCGAAAACTCTTCCTCTTGTACTTCTTGACGCTTCTTTGGTTTTAAAGTTATCTCAGCGGCTATGTCCTCTTCTTCTTCTTCAATAGGCTTCTTAAGTTTTACCTCTGCTTCATCTACAGTCTCTTCCACAGGTTTCTTGGGTTTCTTTGACTTTTTAAATTCAACTTCTTCCACGGGCTCTTCTTTTACTACTTCGACGATTTCGTCATCTTCTTCAACTTGTTGCTCATCGGGAATTTCTTCTTTAATCAGGACCTTCAGTTCATCAGCTGCTTCTTCTATTTCGGGCTTTTTGACTTTCTTTTTGATTACTTTAGTTTCCACAGTGGCTTCTTCAATAGGTTTCTTTGGCATAAGTGAAATCTCTACTTCAAGTTCTTCTGTTGTTTGAGGCTTCTTCTTTGGCAACTTAAACTCTTCTTCTGGTACCTCCTCTAGGACCTCAGGCTCGTAATCCTTAACAGCAAATTGATATTCAGTTGGCTTTTCTATGACTTCTTCTTGTTTCGTTATTTCCTGAACTTCCTCGATAATTTCTTCAACTTCCTCAACTTGGGTCTCAGCGGGAACTTCCTCTATAATCTTTACTTTAAGTTCATCAGCTGCTTCTTCTATTACTGGTTTTTTGACTTTCTTTTTGGTAACTATAGTTTCCACAATGGTTTCTTCTATGGGTTTCTTTGGCTTAATTGAGACTTCTACCTCAGGTTCCTCTGTTGTTTCATGGCTCACCTTTGGTAACTTAAACTCTTCTTCTGATACCTCTTCCGGCAACTCCTCTGGAACTTCAGGCACGTAATCCTTAACAGAAAATTTATATTCAGTTGGCTTTTCTATGACTTCTTCTTGCTTAGGTATTTCTTGAACTTCCTCAATTTCTTCGACTTTTTCTACAATCTCTTCTTGTGGCAGTTCTTCAACAACAGTTACTTTAAGCTCAGCCGCAGCTTCTTCCTCTTTCGGCTTCTTCTTAAGCTTTTTCACAACTTTTACTTCTTCAGTAACTTCCTCCGAAGGCTGTTTAGCTTTAAGAACAACTTCTACTTCAGGTTCATCTGTAATTTGTGATGTTACCTTCTTTTTTGGTTTTTTAAGTTCAACTTGCTCCTCGGTTATTTCTTCAACTTCTTTCTCAGGTTCACTCTCATGAACGGAAAACTCATATTCCACCGGTTTTTCATCAGGTTTTTCTACAGTAGTTTCTTCTGGAACCAAAACTTCGATCTTTTCTACTTCTTCAAATTCTTGCGGTTGACGAATCTCTTCAACCACTTTAACTTTCAGTTCTGCTGTAGCCTCTTCGATTATTGGCTTTCTAGGCTTCTTTTTAATTATCTTAGCTTCTTCGGTAAACTCTTCTATAGGCTTTTGAACAGAAAGCTTAATTTCTTGATCAGGTTCCTCTGTAACTTGTGGAACTGGCTTTTTCTTTTTAGGCAATGAAACGGCTTCTTCAATAATTTCTTCGGGCTTTGTTTCAATCTCACCTATTTCGTACTCTTCAGGTTTCTCTTCAATTAATTCTTTCTTTGGAACTTCTTCTTTTGTAACAACAGGCTCATTAATCTCAATAACCTGTGGAACTTCTTCTAAAATCGTAACCTTTAGTTCTTCAGTAGGCTCTTCTTTTGGTTTCTTTGTCTTCTTCTTAACTGTTTTTATCTCTTCAATTACATCTTCTTTAGGCACAGTTGTTATCACCTTGACTTCCTCTACTTCCGCCTTCACCTCTTCTGGTGTTGGTATCTTAGGTTGCTCAACTACATCTTCTTTTGTTTCATTGGGGGCTTCAGGCTCAAATTCTTTCATACCAAATTTATATTCTTTTGGTTTTTCATCTTCTACAACCTTTTCTGAAACCTCAGCTTCATGTATCTCTTCTAAAATTTCATCTGGAGTTTCTACAGGAGTCTCTACGACTAATGTGATCTTAAGCTCCTCTGCTTCAAAATCTTTGACCTTCTTTTTGGGCTTCTTTGTTTTAATTTTAGCTTCTTCGGTTATTGTTTCAACAGGTTTCGTTTCAGTTATCGTAAACTCAGCTTCCGGTTCCTCTTTTAGTTGCTCTGGTTTTATTTTCGGCTTAATGGTAAATTCGGATTCCGGTACTTCTTCAATCATTTCAACCGATTCGATCAAATTAATTTTGTATTCTTCTGCTGTTTCTTCGGGTTTCGTCTTCCGAGAGACTTTTACTTCTTCAACTTTTTCTTCCCAAATTTCCTGAACTTTGGGCGCTTCAATATCTGTTACTTTAACTTCAAGTAATGTTGATTCCTCTTGAAGTGCTTTTGGTTTTTTCGGTTTCTTTGCTTTGATTTCTTCAACAGCTTCTATAACTTCCTCTTGCTTTGACTCCGAAATAACAAATTCTGCCTCGTATTCTTCAGGTTTTTCTTCTACTGTTTTTTGTTTGACACTGAAAGCAACTTCTTCTGGTTGTTCTTCGATTTCAAAGACATCTGCTGCTGTCTCTTGAATTGTTACCTTGCCAGGTTTCTCTTCTTCTTTAGGCTGCTCTTTTTTAGGTTTCTTCTTTTGTTTAACTTCAGGAGCCTTCTCCTCAACAGTTTCAATAACTCTTTCAGCTTCGATATCTGTGGTCTTAATTTCATAAGTCTTGTGATCTGTCACTTCTTCTTCAACAGGTTTTTCATATACTTGCAGTACTTCTGCAATTTCTTCGATAACCTCCGCTGGTTGTAACTCAGCTTCAGTTTCAGTTAGCTTGTATTTGTAGTCTTCGGGTATAGGTTTTTGTACAATTTCTTCTTTCATAACGTCTTCAACAATTTCATCTTCCTCAACCGCTTCAATTTCCTTAACAGTGATCTCATGTTGAGCATGTGCCTCTTCGACGGGCTTCTTCTTCGGTTTCTTCTTCTTAATACTTACTTCTACTTCTGAAATCTCTTCCAGCTTAGGCTCAGTTAATTGAATATCTACAACCACATCTTCAGGCACACTTTCTTTAGGCTTACGAAGTTGGAATACTGATTCCTCCGGTTTTTCCTCCTCTTCAATTTCTTCTTCGTCGGGTTCAGCAACTGTATATTCATGCTCTTCTGGTTGTTGTGGCTTGGGCTTCTTTTTGCGCGTTACAACTCTTTCTTCAACAACTTCTTCGACAGTGACTTCTTTTTCATTGAAATCAATAACTCGTACTTGATGTTCCTTTGGCAAATCTTCAGGTTCAACAACTGTTGTTGTTATTTTGTACTCAATAGGCGTTTCTTCTTCAATTATTTCTTGCGGAGGAATTTCTTCAGTTACAATAATTTCAGCTAGAGGTTGCTCTTTTGGTTTCTTCTTTTTCATTTTTACTTCTTTCGGTTGAATCTCTTCAGCTGGTTCGGGTGCTGTTTCTTCGGTAGCTGAAACTTCATACTGCTCTTCTGGGGCCTGTTCAACAATTACCTCCTCTTGTGGTTTTTCTTTTTTAGTCTTTGGTTTTTTCACCTTCTTTTCTTCGTCAATTATAGGCTCAACTGGCTTTTGTACTGGTAGTTCTTCTTGCTCTTCTTGTTGTACAACAACTGCTTCCTCAGCAGGTTCTACCACCTTGATCTTCTTGACAGGCTTTAATTTAATTTCAGATTTTGGTTCCTCAGGCGCCACACTTTCAGGAATACGGAATTTGACATCTTCTTCAGGTTGTTCCTCAAACTCTTTAGGAACACCTGGCACAATTTGTGTAACATTGAACTCCTGCTCTGGCTTTGGCTTTTGTTTCGGTTTATATTTAGTTTTACGTTCCTTTTTATGTTTTTCAGGCTCTTCAGGGAACTCTAATGGCTCAAGTTCTTCCTTAGGATATTCAATCTGTTCAAAATCAATAGGTTCAAATGGTTTCATTTCATATTGAGGCTTTTCAGGTTCTTCCATATCATCTTTAACAAGAACTTCTTCTTTTTTCCTTGGAATTGTTTCTTCTACCAATTCAACTTCCTGCGGCTTTTCTGGTATTTTCTTAAGTGTCACACTCTCCGGCTGTTCTTCTTGGAGTAGTTTCTTTTTACCTTTGCCAAGCTTTATCTTCACCTGTTCTTCTTTTATTTCTTCTTTTTGTACCTTTTCTGGTTTTTGATATGGAGTTTTCTCTTCAGGCTCTTCCTCACTACTAACGTATTGTTCATATTTCTCAAGCTCTAGCTTTTCCAAATCATCTTTGATTTTCTTGAGCTTCTTCATTTTTCTTGGCTTGAATTTTAATAATTCCTCAGCTTCCTCAATATTACGCGATAAGTCACCATTTTCACGTACCGCACCAATTTCTATTATCTTTGGCTGTAGTAGCGCTGGTGGATATTCTACTATCATCAAGCGGCTCTTCAATCTAAACATAGGCTTGGTGCTGGCTTCCTGTTCAGCAGGTTTCTCCTTGCGTTTAGCTGCCTTTAGTTTAACCATTTGTGGTACATCTGCGGAATTAACGACAACAACTTTCGTAGGTTTTTGCTCTTTACGTTCGATTTTAATTGGTTCCAAGTTTGCAAATTCTGCTTTGAGTGCCTTAGGGCGTTCGTCAAATTCGATCTTTTCATACTTTTCCAACTCAGTTTTCTCAATTTCCTGCTCAAGAAGTTTTTGTATGATAGCATCGTGATCCTCAGTCTTCTTCTTTACGATCTTCTTCTTCCTTTTAGTTTTGCTCACACCATCCGTCATCTCAGTTATCTTTGGCGTTTCTTCCTCTTCTTCTTCTTCGATCTCTTCAATTGGATGCGATTCCTCTTCCTCAGGTATTACTTCGATGACTTTCACTTGTGAAATCGGTTGCTCCTCGTCAAACTCAACTATTTGCTCCTCCTCAATGACACTAATATGATAATCCTTATGAACTTCGGGTGCTTCACCTAATTAAGGAAATATTTTTTAAGTTGTTCAAGTTAGACGCTTGAGAGGTAAAGCACTAGGACATGTTGTACATATGTAGCTTACGCAGCAAAAGGAAAACCAGGGACATTGGCTTGTGCGCAAAGAAATGTGAAACAAATTATTGTAAGTGCGAAATATATTTACAGCGGCACAATTGACGTTGTATGTAACGATCGAAATATAGAAAAGTGAGATAAGTTTTTTTATACATAGCTTAGACTGGACAAAATGGTTAGAGAAAAACATAAGTTGCAAGAAGTTTGTTGTAGGGGAATACTTAGAGGTATTTGGAAAGGTAAAAATATGCATACTTAGATTGGACAAAAATATAAGACTTTTTGCTTTTTTTTATATATACGATGATACCATCCCTATTTGGTTTCCTTAGTCATAAAAAGAAAGGTTTTTCCAAAAAATTTTGTGATAGAAAAAAGGAACCGTTACCAAAAATTTGACCTGCAGGATTTTGGAATTGTATTCCTTAATTTTCAGGTTTAATACTCCACAACTGCCTTTAAAAAACAGACAGATTTTAAACTAAAGTTTTCTTAAAACTGCTGAATATCACTCTATTAGTTTATACTTGATTATGCATTTTTGTATACGAGTACCGCCATTTACTGAAATATTTTGAAAATAATTTCTTACAACTTCAAATTCAAGATCAAATAATTTGTGATGTAACTGTTACTTTTTCGGCTCATATTTCAGCGATGCATTCGTCATTATAAATTTATTTTCCGTTGGTCAGGGTACGTGAATATGATTCGTAGTCATGACTACTCCATGCCTGAACCAATCAAGGAATTAATATACAGATTATTTTCTAAATCATATTTATGGCACAAAAAATACCCTTATACGACCGCTCAGAAAATGTACACATTTATTAATTGTTTAGGACTCATATTTGTGGCTTACAAAATGCACATTGTGCACAAAATGCACTGTCTCAGGAACAACATATCAACAATATTTATTAAAAATTACAAAATGTTTTCTAAGGTGTAATGGTTTAAATAACTTTTTTTAAGTCATTTTAAATTGATATAATAGCTTGAAAGTCAAGCATATAATTTTCTAAAAGCACTGATATGAGAACTCTCTTTTTTTTTAGGTGAAAAGGAACCGAATAGCTAGATGGCATTTGAAAAGTCTATTGTTTTTGGCCCAGTCTAATTTCTGCAAATATACGTAAGTAAAAAAAATATAAAACGCTGACAGTGTAAATTTATTACAAAAGTATCAATCGAGACACTAAATACACGAGTAAATTTATATTAATATCAAAATGCTTTAATTAACAAAAGCGTTTACATAAAAAACGAGCTCATAGAAGTCAATTTACAGTAAGAAGAACGTTAATTTATAAATTTTGAATTAAAAGTTAGTTGTTTGTTTGTTTGAACAAAAAATAATTTATATATTATTTTTATTGAGCTTACTGTTCGATATTTAGCCCATTTTTCCTTTTTATTTATATTTTTTTGTGTTGACACACACACATATCGAACAGTAAGCTCAATAAAAATAATATATAGTTAGCCATAAGGTTAATTTCTTGAAATAATATCATATAAAATTATAGTAAAGTAAAATTTTAAAATCGTGCAGTTTACTTTTGTAATACATATCGCTCATTTACTTCAAGACTGGCATAACTCAAAAAACACAAAGTGGGAGAAAAACGCATTTAAAGTTTTCAATAAGTTACTTTTTATATGAAAATTCAAAAAAATACGTTCACACAAACTCTTCTCACAAGGTGAGCTTATAAGACACCTTTCTGATTTTTTGACACAAATTATTAACTCAAAAATCACGTTTTTTGAGTTATGCCACTCTTGAAGTAAATGAGCGATATAATAAGAAAAATTATAAAATAGGCAGATAGTTTAGTTCTCAAAAATGAGTTATGTTATACCGGGTAGTTCCTATATTGTTGGTTGATCTTGTACAACTAATCAGAGCAGTTGTACTGTGTAAGAGCAACAGGGGCATAATAATATAATCAATATTGTGGCTCGAAATTAAAATTTTTTAAGAATTTGCCTGAGTTTTTAATCTTAAGTTTTGGTAATTTGACTCAAAAAGCAAAATATTTTGAGAGTTCGCAAAAAGGGCCCAACAAAAAAATTTATGACAGTAAAAAATTATCGAAAACTGAAAGTGCGCGAACATGCTTAGGCTGTAGGTATTGAAATCGGACAGATGCACAACATTTCAAAATATCATTTGAACATTAGAAAGCTTTTCTGTCGCAGCGAATCCGCTGCAAGAATAGCTAGGATGACATTATTGACCAACAAGGTAAATGGTCACTGTTTTTTTACTCTATATCGATTATCTTGAAAAGGAAAAAACCATAGTCGGCGAATATTGTTTCAAATTATTCGATAATTTTTGCTACTTTTTTAAGGAAGACGTCCGCATTTGGCAAAGAAAAAACGTCTTTTTCAATATAATATAATATAACATAAGTAAAACTGCCCCAATTTTAATAAAAAGTGCAACATTCAATGTGAATCCTTTATGGAAATGAACTAGTAGCATTTGCTTGAAGCATTTTTTTCTTCTAAAAACCAATTTAGCAAGGAGGCTTATATTCAGATTTTAATATTTAGTCTTGACATACGGATTTAATTTTCAGTAGATATGTATAACCTTAAAACCATAACTCTGGGTAAAAAGTTTACCATCTTCTTCTGAACGCTGCAATTTTGTATGGTAATTATTTCCTGAAAATTTTAAAATCGTGAGATGCATGTATAAATAGTTTAGTTAATAAGCTAAAATGGGGACGCCCGGTATTTTTACGCTATGTTAGTTATTATTTTAATCTATTCCATGCATTTTAAAAGAACAATTAAATGATAGAAAGACAATGAATTCACATATATGTAAAAAAAAGGTTTTGAAAAAAAAAAACACAAAATGTTAATGGGACCAGAGACAGGAAAATATTCATTTTCAGCTTCAATGAACAAACGAAATAAGTAGACGAAAACGCAATAAAGTGTAGAAAAACTTGGCTTATTTGGGAGAAATGGTAGTAAAAAACTTGGTTGCAAATATTTGGCAAAATAATAGGACTAGTTTTTCTTATTTAAGATAGACACAGGCAGCAGGCAACTGCAGTTTGGAGGCTAGAGGCTCAGGCGGGCGGAACTAATTTCAGCACGCACAACTTACTTGCATCGATTGAATCGTGTGTTTTATCTTGTTCTTTTGATTTATGTTTGATTGGTTTTTGTTTTGTTTGTTTGACTGTATCCAATGGTGCATCCTCATGTTCTGTTGTGGTTGATGGTGTAATTTGTTCAGTGTCCTCTGGCTGCGTTTCTTTTGTTTGTGTTATTTCAGTAATTTGTGGTGTATGGCCTAGGTCGTCCTCAGTAAGTTTGTCAGTAGGTTTTTCTTTTAGTTTCTTTGGAGTCTTTTTGTCTTTTGGTTTCTGTTCTATTAGAGTTTCTGTTTCCAATTTAGGTGTTTCCTCTATTTCTTTAGTTTCTTCGATGACCTGAAGTACCTTTTCTGCTGGTATATCGATCTTTTCATGTTGTTCTAATTCTGTTTTTGGTATGTCCTGTTCGATCAATTTTTGTATATAGCCATCAAGTTCATCTTTCTTAATCTTTTTGGTAACCTTTTTAGGTTTCTTTGGTTTTTCAACTTCTTTGCTATCTTTTGGTGCGTCCGAAGTTTCAACATATTGTGGAGTTTGTTCTTCGCTTACAACAACTATAAAATCTGGTTGATCTTCATCTTCAATTGTAACAATGTCCAATGTGGTGTCCTTTGGTCCTTTCTTTTTGAAGGCATGTTTGGTTATTGTTTGTTGAGTTGGTTCACCGGCTTCATTTATGACTTCTTCGACTGTGGTTTGAACTGGTGTTACCTCGATTATTTCATCAACAACTGGTGCTGCTGTCTCTTCTATGACGCGTATCTCCGAAACTGGTTGTTCTTCATTATCCTGTGATTTCTTTGGCTTTGTCTTCTTTTTCTCGACTGCTGGTGTTACCTCTTTAATTGGTGATTCTTCCTTAACGCCCACGGGTTGAATTGGCTTATCAGTTTCCTTAGTGGTGGGTTCGAAATCAATTTTTTCGTATTTTTCTAATTCTGTTTTGGGTATTTCTTCTTCGATAAGCTTTTGTATATAATCGTGAATGTCTTCGTTTTTAACTTTTTTGGTTTTCTTTTTGATTGGTTCTGGCTTCGGAGCATCTTCCGTTGGCCTTGGCTGTGTTTCTATGACTGTAATTTCCGTTTCCGGCTGATCATCAGTTTGCACTTCAATAATTTCGATGACTTGTTCTGTTGGTCCTGGGCGTTTGATTTTGTGTTTGGTAATGATTTGTTTATGTATTTTGCCTTCGTCATCTTGCGTTTCTTTAGTTTCAGTTACGGTTTCTATTATTTCGATTTGTGGCATATCTTCCTTTTCTTCAGGCTGTTCTTCTTTCACTGATATCTTGTATTCATCGACAATATCTTGCTTTGGCTTTTTAGGTTTTTTGGCCTTCGGTATTTCTTCCAATTCAGGTAACGATTCGGTTTCCTCGATTTCAATAGTCTTAATTTCGTATGTCTTATCCTCAGGTTTTTTATCTCCATCAACCTTCGTAACTTCATATGTTTCAGCAATTTGTTCCGGTTGCTCTGTTGGTTTTTCTTCAATTGAAGTCATTTCATAACTTGGAATTTCCTCTTTTGTTTTTTCCTCATCTGTGACAATGACCTTTTGCTTTTTCGGCTTAGTTTTTGGCTTTGATTTTTCTTCAAAAACTGTAATTTCATGTTGCTCTTCTACTTGAGACGGCTCTTCCTCTTTAATAACGACTTGCTGCCCTTCGGTTGGCTTTTCTTCTTCTGGTTGTGGTTCTTCCGTTGTTACTTTAATAAGTTTTTGAGATTTATTTTTTGGTTTTTTCGGTTGCTCTTCGATCATGATGTGCTCATAGGTCTCCAATTCAGTCTTTGGTATTTCAGCATCTATGAGGCTATGTACGTAGTCGTCTAATTCATCTTTTTTAACCTTCTTGGTCTTTTTCTTTTTAGGTGGTTCAATAGTTTGTTGCTCTTCTGGCTTGAGTTGCTCTTGAGATATGACAGTCACTTCTACCTCATCAGTATCCTTATCTTGAACTTCAATGATTTCCAGAAGAACTTCCTTAGGTCCCTTGCTCTGCTTAACCTTACGACGCGTTACAATTTTTTCTTTTATTTTACCTTCATCATCTGGAAGCTGCTCGGTTTCAACTGTTTCGTCAATGATAGTGACTTGTAGTGGAGTCTCAGCTTCTTCCTCTGGTGTTTCCTCATGTACGCTTATAGTTGATTTCTTTGGCTTTTTGATGGATTTGGGTTGCTCTTCAAGTTTTTCGACTACAATTTCCATTGCTTCTGGAACCAGTGCTTCTTTTTCCAAAGGTTTCTCTTCTTGTACTTTCACATGTTTATTTGGCTTTTTCTTCTTAAGCTTGATTGGTTCATCAATATCAATTTTTTCGTATTTCTCAATTTCTGTTTTTGGTATATCTTGCTCTATTAGTTTTTGTATATAATCTTGTAAATCGTCCTTTTTCACCTTCTTGGTCTTTTTCTTTGGTGTCGTTTCTTCAGGCATCTTACTATCAACAGGTGCCTCCTCAACTTCTGTCATAGTCACGGTGATTTCAGCATCAGGTGCGTCACCAGTTTTCGTTTCAATTATTTCAATTATTTCTTCCTTTGGACCTATTTGTTTCTTGATCTTACGTTTAGTAATCTTTTGAGTTTGTGTGTTGCCGGTTTCATCAACAACCTGTCGCTCTTCTTCTTTTACTTCTAATTCTTGCAATACAAAGTTATACATCGGTGCAGTTGGTATTTCTTCTGGTTCTTGTTGCTCCGGTAGTTTTTCTGTAACATCTATGCCTTCTGGTTTAATTTCTTCTGAGGATATAATTTTCATTACGTAGTCTGGTTGAGTTTCTTCAGTTGTCTCATGAACGTCTTTAGGTTTCTTGACTTTCTTATGCTTTTTATCAACTGTTTTGTCCTCAGTAGTATCCTCATAAACCTTAACTTCAAAACTATCTTCTTCTGCTTTCTGCTGTGGAGCTTCGACTGCTTCTTCTGAAGTAGTAAGTTCGTCGACTAGAATTTCTTCAGGTTTATCTTCCCTAAGTGAAACCATAACCTTATGTTTCTTTGGTTTTTTGGTTTTTTCCTCTAAAATAGCTTCTTCTTCAATAACATCATCTTCGTCAGACTTTGTTGCCACAGTTTCAGGATGCTCAAACTCTTCGATTATGTTTATAACATATTCTTCAAGCTCTTCCTTTTTAATTAATTTAGGTTTTTTGATTAATTTCTTGGGCTTGACCACTTCGTCTTGAACTTGAGTGGGTTTTTGTTCTTCAATTTCGATGACTGTGACTTCGGCCAATGGCTGATCTTCTGCAGTTACTTCTGATATTTCAAAAACTTGTTCGATGGAACCCTGTTTTCGTTTGATTTTGCGTTTAGTAACCATTTTTTCTTTAACTTTTCCATCTTCTTCAGTAACCATAATTGTCTCAGTTGTTTTATCAATTTCCTCCATAATCACAGGCTTCTCCTTCGGTGTTTCTTCTATCAACTTCTTCGGTTTTTTAGGTTTACCTCCCTCTTCTTTAACCTCAACAGAATACTCATCGAATTTCATAGGCTCAACTATTCCCTCTTTAAGTCCATATGTATATTGTTTAATCTCTGGCTCATCTTCTTCGTTTTCTTCTATTTCCTCGATTGTAATTGGTACTTCCTCAAGTTCTTCTTCATTAGACTCAATTTCTTGTATGTCAAATTCATGCACTGTAACTGGAACACCCTCAATGAGCTCAACTGTTTTCTTATGTTGCTTTTTAACCTTTTTAGGCTTCTTTGGTGTTTTTTCAATATCTGTGCGCTCGTATTGCTCTAGTTCCGTTTTTGGAATCTCTTTTTCAATTAATGTTTTTATATAGTCATCCAGTTCATCCTTTTTAACTTTTTGCTTCTTTGACTTTTTGACTGGTTCTTCTTCGGAAGGTTTTTTCCCTTCCGGAAGTATTTCTATTTGTGTCACTTCTACTTCAATTTCTGGCTTATTTTCTTCCTTAGTTTCTGTTATTTCGATTATGTACTCCTTAGGTCCCTCTTTCTTCTTAATTTTTCGTTTAGTGATAACTTGTTGCGTAGACTCACCATAATCGTCGATTATTTGTTTCACTTCAACTTCTGGTGACATTTCTTCAACGCGTATAATATATTCTTCTGGTGATTTATCTTCCGTTTTTGGCTTCCTTGATTTCTTAGGTTTTTCAAAGGCTGCTATCGCTTCAGGAATTTCTTCTTGGGTTAATTTGATTTCTTTAGGTGCTTCCGCTAAAGTTTTGGGCTTTTTTGTTTTCTTTGGCTTTTTAACTCTTTCAGTAAATGTCAACTCTTCTGAAATTTCGTCAGAAGATTTTTCTTCCGAAATTGTTTCTTCTTCTGGAAGATTGATAAGTTCGGTTTCAGGCTCGCTAAAACTAACTCTCGGTTTTTTAAGCTTTTTAGCGATTGTTTTTTCCTGTTCGGCTGTTTCTTCAATCTCTTGAGGTTTTTCCGGAATTGTTTCTGGCGCAACAAACTCTTCAATTACATTCATAATATATTTTTTAATGTCTTCTTTCTTTACTTTTTTTGTCTTCACCGGCTTTTTAGCCACCAAAATTTCTTGTTCATCAGAAGGTTTCTCTTCATCAATTTCTTCAATAGTTACCTGCGCATTAGGTTGATCTTTTTCTGTTACTTCGGAAATTTCAAAAACTTTTTCTTCAGATCCTTGTTTGCGTTTGATTTTGCGCTTGGTAACAGTTTTTTCTTTGATTTCACCCTGTACTTCAGATACTTCAATAGTTTTGACCTCTGGTCCTATTTCCTCTATCAACACAGGTTCTTGCAATATATCTTCAATTTGCTGTGGTTGAACAAATTCTTCAATAACATTCATGACATATTCTTTGATTTGTTCTTTCTTAATAGACTTTGGTTTTTTTATTAATTTTTTAGTCTCAACGACTTCTGGTGATTTGGTTAGTTGTTCTTCATCAAGTTGCACTATTGTTACTTCTGCAATAGGTTGATCTTTTTCTGTTACTTCTGTTATTTCGAAGAGTTCTTGTTTAGGTCCCTGTGTGCGTTTTACCTTTCTTTTTGTAACCGTTCTTTCTTTGATTTCTCCATCTTCTTCAGTCACTTCTACTGTTTCAATTGTTGGCCAAACCTCTTCAACTTCAACAGGTTCTTCTGTTGATTCTTCGATTTCATCAGGGTGGACAAACTCTTCAATTACCTTTACAAAATAGTCTCGTATGGCGTCTTTCTTTATCTTTTTGGGCTTTTTAATCGTTTCCTTAACCTCCTTAACTTCTGATGTCACTTCTGGGGGCTGCTCTGTATTGATTTGCACAATAGTTATTTCTGCTATAGGTTGGTCTTCTTCCGTAACTTCTGATACTTCGAAAAATTCTTCTTTTGGTCCCTGTTTGCGTTTGATTTTACGCTTAGTAATAGTCTGCTCTTTAATTTCGCCGTCGTCCATAGTTTGCTTTAGTAATTCAGTAGTTGATTCAATTTCTTCAATATGAATAGGTTCCTCCTGCAACTCGCTTTGCTTTGGTTTTTTAGTCTTTTTCTTCGGTTTTGTTAAATCCTCTTCTTTAATAGTAATGACATCATTTTCGAATCGTATTGGTACGCCTTGCTCCTCAGAAACTTTAATATTGAACTGATCGAATTTCTCTGGCTTTTCTCCTTCAGTTTCAGATTCACGTACTTTTATTTGCAACTCATCTAATTCTTCCAATTCAGTATCAATTTCTTGGACATTGAATTCATGAACTACTACTGGTACTCCATCAATAACTGTCACAGTCTTTTTATGGTGTTTTTTAATCTTCTTGGGTTTCTTCGGCTTTCCTTCCATGACTGTGGCTTCATATTCCTCCAATTCAGTCTTGGGAATTTCTTGTTCAATAAGAGACTTGATATATTCATCAAGTTGACTCTTGTGAACATTTTTCTTCTTTGGTTTCTCAACAGTTTTGCCCTCAAGAATTTCTTCTATTAGTTTTTCTTTTTCTTCAGGTAGTATTTCTATGGTAGTCATTGTTACTTCAACCAATGGTTTATTTTCTTCTTGTGTTTCAATTATTTCAATGACATATTCCTTATCACCATCTTTCTTTTTAATTTTACGTTTGGTGATGGTTTGCTTAGTGGTTGCGCCACGTTCATCAACTTTTTCTGTAGTTTCAATTTCTGGTGCAAATTCTTCCACATGGATGCTGTAACCTTTAGCTACAGAAATGTCATCTTTTGTCTGTTTGTCCTTTTTAGGTTTCCTTGTCTTCTGTGGAAGTTCGTTTTCACCGACAGTAATTCCATACTCATCTATCAGAGGTAAAGGACTAATGTCTGCCTTAGCATCTTCGCTTACTGTAACTTCTTCTATTTCTTTTATAAGTTCTTCTGGCTCTGTCTCTGTAATTTTTATTTTACGTATTTTCTTATCCTTCTTTTTCTTGTCACGAGTAATTTTAGTTTCCTCTTTTTCTTCTACATCTTGTGGGAGTTCCTCTTTCTCAACTTGTTCCTCGACCACAGTTGTTTTGAAGTATAATTCATCGTCAGGCTTTTCTTCATCTTCCTGTAGTTGAGGCTTATCGCTTAAAATGTCTTCTTTTTTTGTTTCTGGTAAACCCTCGACCATAGAAACTATATATTGCGGAATTTCTTCCTTCTTGATTTTCTTAATTGTCTTCTTTGGTTGCTTCTTAACTTCTTCGCTTAGTGCAGCTTCCTCAGTCGGCGTCTCACTTTCAAACATAACAATTGTAACTTCAGCTTCAGGCTGATCATGAACTTGTTTTTCAGTGACTTCTATGGTATATTCTTTGGTTCCTTTCGTCTTTTTCATCTTGCGTCTAGTTATTGTTTCTTTAGGCTCTCCTTTAATTATTTCGAACTCTACGATTTCCAGATCTTTCGGAATTTTTTCAATTATGGGTGGAATAACTTCAGAAACTTGTGTCAAGAACTCGTCCTCTTTTGGCTGCTGCACCTCTTCTATAATGTCTTGTATGACGCGTTGTTGTGATGGTTCGGTTTCTATCATACTAACATCAAATTCCTCAAACTCTTCTTCTGGTTTTTGTTTAACCTGTTCTACGATTGTTACTTCTTGTTTCTTCTTTGGCTTCTTTGCTTTCGGTTTTAGCGGTGCTTCCGTTTCAATAACTTGAACGTCTAGGTCGTCTTGCTCAATGACTTTAGCTACTTTAGGCTTGGACTTTGATTTTTTAACCTTTTTTGGTTTTCCATCGATTTCGATTCTTTCGTATCTTTCGAGTTCTGTTTTTGAAATTTCAGCATTAATTAAATGCTGAATATAATCATCGAGCTCCTGTTTGTTCATCTTCTTAACCTTCTTTGTCTTTTTAACTAATTCTTGGGGTTGCTCTGGTCCATCTTCAGGTGCTTCTGTTGTCGTCACAACTACTTCGAAGAGTTGTTCATTATCACCTTCTTTAGGTTCAATTTCGACAATTTCAACTAAGTTTTCTTCATTACCTTTCTTCTGACGTATCTTACGTTTTTTTACGACTTCTTTCTGAACTTCGCCCTCTTCGTGAACAACATCTCGTTCCACAAATTCGGGCTCTAGCTCCCGTACCTCAACTGTATAAAAATCATTCAAGTCATGATCGAAATTCTCGTTTTCTTGCTGTTTTAGCTCTGCAATAAATTCATCAATATCTTGCTTTGGCATGTGTTTCACTTTCTTTCTCTTTGTGGTTTCTTTCTTTGGTTTCTTATCAGCAGCTTCGTCTTCTATTATCACGACTACCTCAAAGCTTGGTTCTTCGTTTTGAGTTGGTGCTGTTTCTGTAATTTCTATAAGCTGCTCTCCAGTATTTGTTCTTCGTTTGAGCTTACGTTTAGTTATAATACGTTTTTGTGGCTCACCTTTCTCATCGACTATATCTTGCTCAATGGTTTCTGGCTGCATTTCAATAACCTCTACCTTATGGAACGGTTTAAGCTTCAGACTATCTGTTTCATCTTCAGGCTTATCAGAAACAGGTTTACGTAGTTTCAACTCTGCATCTGGACTTTCTTCGCTGTCTTTTGGCTTGCCAGGCACAATTGGATACTGTAAAGTTTCGGGTTGTGGTACCGGTTTCTTTTTGCGTTTATACTTAGTTTTTTCTGTCAACTCTACATCAACATCTTCCGGTACAGATTCACTTTCATGTAATAGTTCCTGTACTTCTTCAGTGTCACTAAGATCTAGTGGTTCAAACGATATACTGGTATCGCCCATGCCAGGCTTTCTACCCTTCTTTATTTTCACAGGCTTTTCATCTTCAGGTTTAACTACCTCTGGTGTCTGCTCGTCAATTGATTTATCAAGCACAACAGGTTTCAATCGTACCTCCTCCAATTGTTCTTCCTGTTGAGGAATTTTTCCTTTCCCAATTTTAATTTTCCTCACTTCTTCTGGTACCTGTTCTTTTTTAGGCTTCGTAGTACGCTTATATTTTTCTTTAGATTTTTCTTCCTCTTCCACTGGAGTTTCTTCCTCTTCGTACCTTTCTAAATCGAGCTTTTCCAACTCTTCCTGTGGGACCTCAATGATCTTAAATTTCTTTGGACGTTTCTTCAGCAACTTTATGGCCTCCTCAACGTTACGTGATAACTCACCAACGCCCCGTTTAGTATCGAGATCAGTTATTTCTAGCTTAAAACAATACGGTGCGTAAGGTACAAAGCTTATCCTGCTCTTTAATTTGAAACCCTTGAACGAAGCGTCATCTTTTTTGAGTTTTTCCTCTTTTGGCCTTTGCTTTGGTTTTTTCAACTGAAGCATTTGGGGGAATTCTGCTACAGATGTTATTTGAAGCATTTTAGATTTCTTCACCTCAACTTTTTCAATCTTCATTGGAACTAACTTTTGTGGTTGCGGCAATTTAAATGACGAATCTCGTCGTGCACGCTGTGGCATTTCCATATCAGTGCGTTGATATTGTGGAATTACGGTCTTGGGAATTTCCTGATGAATTAAGAACTGTATATATTCATCTAAGTCATCTTTCTTTACTTTCTTAGCCAGTTTCTTCTTTTTAACAATTTTTGGCTTAACAACCTTTGGTGTCTCTTCGGTAGGTGGCTCCACAGTTGGAGTTTCAAGAATTTCTGGTATGACAGTTTCTTCTGCATCATCAGATTGCAAAACAGTAACCGTATATTCTTCATCTTTTCCTGTTTCTTTTGAGGTAACAACCTCAATAATTTGCTCTTGATCCCCAATCTTTTTCTTAATTTTTTGCTTTTTTATGGTTTTGACTTTAGGTGCTGTATCTTCTATTGTTTCAGCTGGTACTTCAGCGACTTCTTCCGGTAAATACTCAATAACTAGCTCTTCAGTAGATTCGTCAATTTTGTCAAATGGTTTTTTGGTCTTTTTAGTCGTTTTAAGTCTAACTGTCTCTTCTGGTGTTTGTGTTAAGTCTTCACTTACATCATCTGGTTCTGTGATTGTGTAATCTTTGTTGGCTTCGTCTATACGAAAAAATACTTGTTTACAGTTGAACTAATACTAAGTAGACTTAGGTGAAATGAAAATGGAAAAAAAGGATATGCGGGCGGGCATTCGCTAGACTTTGGTATCTAACAATACCTTGGAAGCTTACACTTTTTATTTTGGCCAAATTGAATTTCCGATTTAAGAATACGAATTGACTTATAAATAATAGTATTTCAATAGTAACTTTTATATATCATATATACGATACTCGTACATATTTGGTTTTGTTTTGCAAATATGTATGTATGTGCAAATAATAATTTAGTGTTCTGTGATTATTTCAAGTACTAAATATTAGTGAAGTAAATTTATAGTGCAGAGAGTCGTCATTAGTAATGCCAAACATAGTATAAAATTAAAGGAATATATTATGTTTTAAATTAATTATTTTGAGGAAGAGTTGAAATTTTATCGTATTTGTTTTTTTAATTTGAACTCTTGAATTTAACCTTTGCTTTATTTGTTGAGTGTAAATTATAATAAGAAATTTATAAAAGCCAAATATCATGTTATCTATGATTCATGCATTTCCCTCATATAAAATTTATTCTTAATAACTTTTCTTAAACTTCGAAACACTAACAATTGTTATTATTATTATTATTTTTATTAGTCTTCAAATTCATAGTTTTCATATTACATATTGTTAAAATTGTCAAGAGTCTCAATAAAAAGTTAGAGTTTAAGAAAAACCATTTGAGTATAATTTTTAATAGCAAATCATTGTTTAATCATTTCGCTCCATTGCTTTAATTTTTTTAAACTTAACGGGGTAAAATTTTGACGTAATTGTTAGTATGGATATACTTCTAGAAAATTAAAGAAAGGAGGAAGACACTTAGAAAATTATGAAATGCGCGTCACCCGGAATTTTGGGTTGAATCACCTTTTCAAAATATTTGAAAATAAGAATGAATTCACTTTGAAGAAGGTAAAAAAATTGGTTATCTAATAACACTATGCTGCAGCAATTCTGATCATGCAGTTTCTCATAGAAAGGGTGAAGATCTAAAATAAATTACTCTTTGTTTTACTTAAATGTGTATGCAAAATTTTTATTCCGAAATGCTTGCTAATATTAAATTCGAATTTAATGGTAGATCTCTAAGTAAGCCTCAAATAGATAAATATAAGACATTTAAAAATATAGCAGAGATGAAAGCATATCGTTTCCATAGAATCTCGGTCGAATCTGAAAATCGCATTTGTACCCAAAATATCTAAAGGGTTCTATTTAGACTGTCGTGGTTTTTCATTGAAATAATACACAAAAAATTAACCACATGACGCACATTGGCTAGATTTTATTATATTTTATGCCATTTAGCATTTAAATATGATTTTAGACACATGAGTTCTGCAACAGGCCAATATTTAGCACAGTCTGTAAGTCGATTCGAGCAATAGGTAGATACTTATTTGCGAAATTACACGCGCTGTATAGGATTTTCAAAGCGTCAATTATTGTTGATTTGTCAGTAGAAGCCAGAAAATAAAAACTTGGCTATATGAAATAAAACAGTGGTGCTACGCGACCTTGGCGGCGGAACGATTTTACAATTACAAGAAATCTTGTGAATTTTGAGTGTTTTTTACGTACAGCGTTAACATTGTCGAACGAAACATTACTCATATTTGGTAAAATTTGACGATTTAAAATTTCTCTCCAAATTATAAGCAAAAGTAAAAAACGAACTTGTTCATACTTTGCCAAAAAGCATTAAAATTTCAAATTAAAAAAACTTGGAGCTAGTGACGTTATGAGGCTGAAAATATGGGTTCAACCTTTCCACCTGCTCAAACTCACGAAGCAAATGAAAAAAATATTTCCAATGAACTGTGTCAACCTTCCGGCGTAATACAAATCGGCAGCGAAATGTTAAACAATCATTTTGAAAATAGCAAACTTCTTGGTAAACTTAACTCAAATCGAAGAAACCTAACGTAAAAATATCTAAAATTCTGACCATCATATCAGAAAACTTATCCTTTTAAAACGGCAACTAAAATTTGAATTTTGTTTTCGGTGTACATACTTATTGTACAATTCACATCAGTATCATAATTGTGTATAGAATGTGTTCAAATATGCATGTTTACGTATGCATGTATGTTTGTTTACAAGAAATATAGTGACATGACTAAGTTTATTTTAAATTCACCTGTGATATCTTGAACTTCAACAATCTCAAGCATGTTGTTTGGTGTAGGCTTGTCAATGTCGTCATTGGTGGGCTCTGTGTCGCTAAGAATCTCCTCAACGACAACGCCGCCTTGTTCTTGTGTTATCTTTTTACTTTCTGTTTCAATCGCTGTTTCCCCATCTTCATTCTGTACTGATTTGAATGTTGTTATGTAAACGGGTTTCTCCGAATCAGTGTGAACGGTTGTTGTGTCTTCTGTTTTAATTCATATGTAAAACGCATGCAATTGAAGTATTTAGTATGAAGTATTAGATTGAAGTAATTTATGAAAAAATGAAAGATGGAAAAAGTAGACAAAATGTGTATCATTTTCTTCTTTCTTATATATAACAAATATGGTATATTGTGTGTGATAAATGTGTATGTGTGTTGTGTGTTGTGTTGTATAGATCTTACCCTTTGGTTGTGTACGTGTAGTTTTTGGTTTTACATCTTTTTTCTTTGGTTTTGTTTTTTCGTCGTCTAACAAACTTATGTCTATAACATCTGCAATATTATCGTCAGTTATAACGTGTATCATTGAGAAGGGTTCCTTTCCATCCTCCTCAATTGTTTGAATTTGATAATATTCTGGTTCCGGAGATTTTTCTTTCTTGAATGTTCGCGTCTTAGTGACTTTTTGAACTGGTTTCTTACCCTTTGAAACAATTTCTGAAATAACTGTTTCTTCGGGCAATTCTTCGATTGGTATAGGCTCTGTAGAAATTTCGGAAGGTTTAACCTCTTTAACATCAACAGTTACTATTGGCACATCATCGCCTTCTGTTTCAACCGATTGAATTGTTGTTATTTCATCCTTATCGTCACCCAAATGCTTTTTAATGGCTCTTGTTTTAACCTTTGTTTTCTTCGTTTTTCCTTCTGGCGTCGTTATTTCAAAAACAATAATTTCCTCTGGCAATTCAACCGATTCGAAAGGCTCTGTAGCAATATATTCTTTTTCGGTCTTGGGCTTTTCTGATACTTTTATTGTAGTAATAGGTTCATTGTCATCATACTCAACAGTTTTAATTTCAGTTTCTTCTACTACTTCCCCCATTGGTTTTCTAATAACTCGTTTTTTAGTTTTAATAACATGGGGAATGCCTTCTTCATTAATGACTTCCTCTGTGGTTGATTCTTCAGGAACTTCGAAAACTGGTGTAACTTCTTCACTTGGTATATCAGGAAATGGTTGTAAGAATTCTTCTACAGTTACATTGGTAACCGGTTCTTTTTCGTACTCTTCGATAATTTGGATTTTTGTTATTTCCATCTTGGGGCCATGCAATTTTTTAATAATCTTTGTCCTGATAACAGTTTTCGTGGGAGTTCCGTCTTCCTTTTGAGACATAACAATGGACTTCCGTTCCGGCAGTTCGACAACAGATACCTCATCAGAAGGCTTCTGAACACGAACCCGCTTCTTAAGTCTAACCTGTGCAAGCTCGTTGACATCACAAGGTTTGACTTCAACTGTAACCGTAGTTTCAGGTTGCTTTTCATCTTCTTCAACGGTTTGAATAGTGGTTATTTCCTGATTATCATCATTTGTCTTTTTGATAACCCGCGTACGAATTTTCTGTTTCTTCGGTTTGCCATCCTTTGAAATTGTTTCAATAACACGCACTTCTTCAGGCAGTTCTTCAACTTCCTGTGGTTGCGATTCCAAAGGTGTTTCTTCTACTGTTATTGTAGTCACAGGCTTCTGATTATCTTGCTCCACAGTTTCAATTGTGGTGACTTCTTCTCTATCACCCTTACTCTTTTTGATGATGCGTGTACGTATCTTTTTCTTACTTGGTTTGCCATCTTCAGAAAACGTGTCAACGACACGCACCTCTTCTGGCATTTCCTTGATTTCTTCAACTTGTTCTTCGACTTGTGTCTCCTCAACTGTTACAGTCGTTTGAGGTTGCTTGTCATCTTCTTCTACCGTCTCAATTTTGGTGACTTCCTGTTTGTCACCTTTATTCTTTTTGATAACGCGTGTTCGTATTTTTGTTTTCTTTGGCTTCCCATCTTTTGCAATTGTTTCGATAACACGAACTTCTTCTGGCAGTTCCTTGACCTCTTCAGGATGTTCTTCGACAGCAGTTTCCTCAACTGTTACAGTAGTTTCAGGTTGCTTGTCATCTTCTTCTATAGTCTGAATCTTCGTGACTTCTTGCTTGTCACCTTTAATCTTTTTAGTAACGCGTGTACGTATTTTAGTTTTCTTTGGCCTGCCATCTTCCGCTATTGTTTCGATAACACGAACTTCTTCTGGCAGCTCCTTGATCTCTTCAAACTGTTCTTCGACAGGAGTTTCTTCAACTGTTACAGTAGTTTCAGGTTGTCTGTCATCTTCCTCTACAGTCACAATCTTTGTGACTTCTTGCTTGTCACCCTTAATCTTTTTGATAACGCGTGTACGTATTTTAGTTTTCTTTGGCTTACCATCTTCCGCAATAGTTTCGATAACACGAACTTCTTCTGGCAGTTCCTTGACCTCTTCAGGCTGTTCTTCGACAAGAGTTTCTTCAACTGTTACAGAAGTTTCAGGCTGTTTGTCATCTTCTTCTACAGTCACAATCTTAGTGACTTCTTGCTTGTCACCCTTAATCTTTTTGATAACGCGTGTGCGTATTTTTGTTTTCTTTGGCTTGCCATCATCCGTAATTGTTTCAATAACACGAACTTCTTCTGGCAGTTCCTTGACCTCTTCAGGCTGTTCTTCGGCTGCAGTTTCTTCAACTGTTACAGTAGTTTCAGGTTGCCTGTCATCTTCCTCTACCGTCACAATCTTTGTGATTTCTTGCTTGTTACCCTTAATCTTTTTGATGACGCGTGTACGTATTTTGGTTTTCTTTGGCTTGCCATCTTCCGCAATTGTTTCGATAACACGAACTTCTTCTGGCAATTCCTTGACCTCTTCAGGCTGTTCTTCGACAGCAGTTTCTTCAACTGTTACAGTGGTTTCGGGTTGTTTGTCATCTTCTTCTACAGTCACAATCTTTGTGACTTCTTGCTTGTCACCCTTAATCTTTTTGATAACGCGTGTACGGATTTTTGTTTTCTTTGGTTTACCATCTTCAGCAATTGTTTCGATAACACGAACTACTTCTGGCAGTTCCTTAACCTCTTCAGGCTGTTCTTCGACAGGGGTTTCCCGAACTGTTATAGAAGTTTCAGGTTGCTTATCGTCTTCCTCTATTGTTTCAATTTTGGTGACTTCTTGCTTGTTGCCTTTAATCGTCTTAATGATACGTGTAGATATTTTTGTTTTCTTTGGCTTGCCATCATCCGCAATTGTTTCGATAACACGAACTTCTTCTGGCAGTTCCTTGACCTCTTCAGGCTGTTCTTCGACAGCAGTTTCTTCAACTGTTACAGTGGTTTCGGGTTGTTTATCATCTTCTTCTACAGTCACAATCTTTGTGACTTCTTGCTTGTCACCCTTAATCTTTTTGATAACGCGTGTACGTATTTTTGTTTTCTTTGGCTTGCCATCATCCGCAACTGTTTCGATAACACGAACTTCTTCTGGCAGTTCCTTGACTTTTTCAGGCTGTTCTTCGACAGCAGTTTCTTCAACTGTTACAGTCGTTTCGGGTTGTTTATCATCTTCTTCTACAGTCACAATCTTAGTGACTTCTTGCTTGTCACCCTTAATCTTTTTGATAACGCGTGTACTTATTTTGGTTTTCTTTGGCTTGCCATCATCCGCAACTGTTTCGATAACACGAACTTCTTCTGGCAGTTCCTTGACTTTTTCAGGCTGTTCTTCGACAGCAGTTTCTTCAACTGTTACAGTCGTTTCGGGTTGTTTATCATCTTCTTCTACAGTCACAATCTTAGTGACTTCTTGCTTGTCACCCTTAATCTTTTTGATAACGCGTGTACTTATTTTGGTTTTCTTTGGCTTGCCATCTTCCGCAATTGTTTCGATAACACGAACTTCTTCTGGCAGTTCCTTGACCTCTTCAGGCTGTTCTTCGACAGCAGTTTCTTCAACTGTTACAGTGGTTTCGGGTTGTTTGTCATCTTCTTCTACAGTCACAATCTTTGTGACTTCTTGCTTGTCACCCTTAATCTTTTTGATAACGCGTGTACGTATTTTTGTTTTCTTTGGCTTGCCATCTTCCGCAATTGTTTCGATAACACGAACTTCTTCAGGCAATTCCTTGACCTCTTCAGCTTGTTCTTTGACTGTTGTTTCGTCAACTGTAGCAGTAGAGTCAGGTTGCTGCCCATCTTCTTCAATCGGACTAACCATTGGTATATCTTCTTGTTTATCTGTTTTGATTCGTTTAACTACGCGAGTGCGAATTGTTTTCTTTGTCGGCTTACCATCTTCTAAGATAGTTTTGATGCCGAGAACTTCAGGGTGTTCTTTAATGATTGTTTCGTGTATTTTGTTTTCTGGTGTGTGAATTGTTTGTGTTTTATCTGTATAAAAAATGTTTAAAATTTGTATGTGTTGTGTTGTGTTTGTGTTAAATATGGTTTTGAATTTATGTGCCCATTAAACGCCTGCTTGAATATTCACATTTCACTTTATAATAGTGGTAGTAGTGGTACTTAAGGTCTTATTGAGTTATCTTTTCGTAATAGAACAATTGACTAAACTAAACATTTTATAAGAAATTGTTTTTAGCAACTGACTATTACTTAATAATTTTAAACATTATAATATTTAACTTGCAGTAATTTAGCAGATACCTTAATTTGAATCACCCTAATGCTTATATTTGTTTACTCCGATTTGAAGAATGCCATGTCTGTTAATTTTAAAGTAACGCAGATATCTTGGTTGTGAAATAGGATTATCAAATGCGGCTTATGGCATTTTGAAAAGGAATAAAAAGATAAGAAAACTTATGTTGCACGGGTGCGACAGCGGAAAAAACGGTATGATTTTGCAGCTTTAAAATGGAAAATCCGTATTTTTCCGCTCTATTTTCAAGTTTTTTATAAGAAAAGAGACGATGATGAGATTTTTTCTCTCAAATTTGAAACTTTAAACAAGCGGCGCTAATCAAGGATTCGATATAAATAAAAATACCTTTGAGGAGCTTTGTCGAAACTGGTCAGGTAACGCCATAGATTTTTATTTTAACCGCTCTAATATACTCGTACTTAACCTCTTCAGACCAGTTGTGATTAATTTTGTACACGGATTTCAACCGTTCCATGCATTATGTATTTTTTGGACGGCCACTCTAACGCTTAAATTGTTTATTGTTATCTTGAGTTGTGCAAAGTGTGCTTATTTATTTTATTCCGCACACATTTATGCACGGAACGGTTCAACTACAAGATTAACCAAAATTGGTCTGATGATTCGATCTATGGGACGTTATTTTGCAATGCGAATGCGATTTTGACAAAAATTGACCGACACATTTTTGATTTGGCTGAAATTTTTTTATGGGTTCTGTATCGAAATTCGCTAACATAATATGAATTCAATTATTATGTTCTTTTTATTTCAATGCTGTAATGAGTTGCAAATTGAGGCAACTTTTTTTATTAATTGGAACGACCTTCTGACTTTTTGGCTTATGTTATTATGTTATCGCTTATGATTCGTGCAGATTTTTTCCACATCCGTTATGGTGTGCTTATTAAAATTGGCATATGCTTGTTAAAACTTTAAAATTTTATAACTTATTATTGGCAAAAAACTTAGCTATTTAAGGTCAATATTTAAAAAAAATGTTGACCATTTATTTTAATCAGCAACAATCTTATTACATAAATATATATATATGCTATTTAAAAACAAAACATTTCATTATTGCAGTTTTCCTTATTGGTTCTGTTCTAGCAAAACAAAAGACTTAAGCAACGAACCTCCTTTCACTCTATGTGATAAAATTGTTTATTAAAGTAATTTGATGGCAAAAAAAAAAAATCCAAACAAAATGCAATTCATATTTTTAAGCATTCAATAGCATTCAATTTTCAAAATAGAGCGAATTCAAATTTTGAGAAATTCGTGATTTTTGGCTTGGAGGCTCACAATTTTAAAAAATTCATAACTCCGGTTCTGTTAAGGCTAGAAAATTGAATTGAAATTGAATTTTGAAGCTAAGAAAACAAACTTTAATATAAAAATATTTGTTTTTAAAAATTATTAACAAATTATTATTGCTATAAACAATTTAAATTGATTATTCGGAATTTCCCCCACCCTGTATAAAATTTTTAATACGACCATCGTGTTTTACGTCGAATTTCCTATCGAAAACGTATTTTTTTTGCAATGGGCAAACTATTATTACTATTCAATTTTGAGAATTTCGCGATTTTTGAAGACTCACTTTCAAAAATTTATTACTCCGTTTCTGTTAAGCTGTAAAATTGAAATTAATTTCATTGTAAAGCTAAGAAAATTAACTTAAAGAAAAAAATTATTTTTTCCAGTAACATGGAAGCTGCTTCGAAGAGATTTTTTTTTTTTAAGCTTAAAGCAAGTCTGTATTCTTCAACAGATCAATTTAACGTACGACCCATCTCAACTAAAATGTTTTCTGTCAATATGTACACTGCATTTTAAGATTTAATCAAAGAAAACTCACCGTTCTTCTAAGGAAAGCTCAAAAAATTAAAAAAAAAAAATGTATCAAGCAAAAATTTGAACCAAATCTCAGGTGTAACTATTATTTTGAGCAGTCAAATGTTAAAACTAAGCACAGTAAGTTGAAACGCTCAAAACATTTGGGAGTTACATGATTTGTTTTACTAAAGATCGTGCTACCAAATTGTGTAATTCACGTTACCACTACGATATTTCCTCTATAATTCCGAAATATTTTTGTAATAGAGTTTAAACTAAATACTCAAATGTGTAACTATTATTTTGAGCAGGTGTGTATGTCACCAATTACCAGGTTATATTGACCTATTTATTATCGGTTGTCATGCGTGTTTATTAAAAAAGCATCAATCAATTTGTAAAAATTTACATGAATATTGGTATTTGCTAAATGACTGTAAACTCAATGAAATAATGTTCAACATTTTTTATTATGAATTTTTTCATTATTTGGCGTTTAATGAACAATATAATATTCTTAAAAATAGTTTTGTCCTTAAAAATTATTCGTAGCTAAAACTAGTAGTTATGTTTACTGACTGGTCAAATTCTTTGTTAATAAAGCAAGAAATGGTATAAAAGGTTAAAAAAAGTAAAATATACTTGCAACATTTTTTTATGTTTGTATTTTTGGGAAGGGTTAATATTTCTTATAGTATAAAAAATATTTGCAGTACTAATATATTGTACATAATGCGTTGAAAGATCTCTTGTAAAATGTTTTTTTTTTTTTTTTTTTTTTTTTTTGTACGAAGAAAAATATTGATGCACATAAAACTTCTTATGACTTTCGAGTTTAGAAGCACATACACTTCTCTTACCAAAGGACTAAATTGATAACTGACGCAAGCTTTTAAAGATAATGTGGGAAATCTGCTTAGAGATAAACAGGAAACTACAAATACAAAAACAACTATCACAACTAGAAATTCAGATTCATAAGAATATAAACGGTTTTGACTTATCTCCGTTGTGTCGAAGTATAAGCATTGCACCAATCGATGGGAAAAGGCCGTAAATAGATTTTTAAGGGGTGTTTAAAATCCATTTTCCGAAAGAAATTTAAAATACAAGATAAAAAATGGATTAAAGATCTCACCGACACTCTCGGAATAAGTATTTTGACAGGCAACAGAAATTCAGTTTTTTGTTGTTTACTTTAAATTTATGAAAATGAAAATATTAGGTGCGTTCCAGAACTTTTTGGGTAAAATCCTGTTAAACTATCAAACACAAGAGAATTATTATTATGAATATGAAAAAATGTATGCGTCAACTTAACAATACAATACGATACAAAAACACTAAAATTATACACTTCGCTTGTAAATAAAATCATAAGCTGCGTTCCCGTACAATAATGCATTACTACATTTTGCAGTTTTTTACAGGATTTTACGCAAAAAGCGTTCTTGTACTCGAAAAACCTGTAAATGATAACGAAAATGAGAGAGTAATTTATGTTCTCTGTTACAGGTTTTTACCCGAAGAATTTTTGCGTGTAAGCTCATTAAAAGTGTCAAAGTATCAGCTGTTCTGTATTGTGCAAGCTGAATTGTAAACATTTAGTTTATTTAGACTATTTTTATCATCCATTTTATTTTTTGCGTTTATAGAACTAAATTTATTCTTCAACTACATTCAATTTAAGATGTTTATTTACTGTCTGTACTTAGAAAATCTAATTTTTGTTCCAAATACATGCAAAAAATTTTGACGTTTAATTTTTGGGTAAGAAAAATGGTTTTATGCGTTCCCGTACTTTTTACATTTTTCCTCTCTCACAGAGCGCAATTTTCTTATTCTCTTGTGTTTGACAGTTTTACAGGATTTTACACAAAAAGTTCTGGAACGCATCTATAACATGTAATAAAATATTAAAATGTAAGAAAAGTAGGTTTTTTATAACAAAATTAAAGACGCTCCTAAAGTAAACTTATTTCATATTCATATTCAATAAAAATACTTTTTTCACCTTAATAAAAATATAAACATTTTTATATTTTATATTTATATCTAAAAGGAAGACTCGGAAGAATTTTGAATCAATTTTTAGAAAAAAGACTGTTTAAGTACAAATTTTCTTTAAATGTGAGACTTTTTTATTACCCTTAAGACATTTAAGCTGCGTTTTTTGTTGAATTCTTGACCAATGCTCATAACTAATCACTGCATTAGCGGGGCATATGTTTCGATAACTTCTTCATAAACATTATACAAATCACTCTCTTTCTCTCTAAGCATGTTTTCCAAAGTAACTTCTCGAGGATTTTCAAAAACACTTCACCGCGTTGTCGCAGTGATTCGTATACTAAAGCATAAATTGTTGATAATCTTAATGGCCAGCTGTTGTTCAATTCATGCTACAACCATTGATAAGATTTTGATTTCAACTTTTTAATTTTATTAACTTTTGGACAGAAAAGACCAACAGATACGAATAACTTATAAGTGTAGCAATATAGCAGTATCTTTGTGTATGTAATGGCATATGTAGTTTATTTTAAAATCACCTGTGAAATCTTGCACTTCAACAATCTCAACAATGTTGTCTGGTGTGGGCTTGTCAATGTCTTTGGAAGGCTCTGTGTCGCTAAAGATCTCCTCAACAATCGATGTGTCTTCTGTTTAAATACATATGCATGAATTGAAGTATTTTATTAAATAATTTAAGGATAAAGTAAAAGCTAAACCATTGGTACATTCATTCATTCCTCTTGCGGCATATCGCTCGTTGCCCATAACAAATCTTTGTTTTAAATGGACCCTTGTATATGCGACGGCCGATAGGCTCACAATAAGAAAAAGTAAAAGAAATTACTATAAAATAATGGTATCCCATAAACTTCTTAATAAGTTGCTTGCAATTTACTTTTCACTACAACATTATTTTATAGCAATTTTTCCTACAATGAAATACCTTAACATTTAAAAATATATGACTTTCATGCAAATAAATAACTTAAAATGAGACAAAGAAAAAAATATTAACGAGAAAAAATATAATTAACAAGAAAAAAAAATTAAATTTTTTTATAATTTCTTTTTTTTTTCTGAAGTGTAAGTACTAGGCGATCTATGGTATATTGTGATTGTGTTCGTAACGTGTATACGTATAAGTTGTTTAGTGTAGTCTTACCCTTAAGCGGCTTACTATCTTTTTTCCTCAGTTTTTTATTTTTATGAACTTCCTCAATTACTTGAGGTTGTTCTACGATAGGACCCTCTTCTACTGTAACTGTAGTTTCTGGTTCCTTGTCATCTTCTTCAACTGTCTCAATCTTGGTGACTTCTTGTTTGTCACCCTTGATCTTTTTGATGACACGAGTACGTATCTTGGTTTTCTTTGGTTTGCCTTCTTCTGAAATTGTCTCAATAACACGAACTTCTTCTGGAAGCTCCTCAACTTCTTCAGGTTGTTCTTCGATTGGAAGTTCCTCAACTGTTACAGTAGTTTCTGGTTTCTTGTCATCTTCTTCAACAGTTTCTATCTTGGTAATTTCTTGTTTGTCGCCCTTGATCTTTTTGATGACACGAGTTCGTATTTTTGTTTTCTTTGGCTTGCCTTCCTCTGAAATTGTTTCAACAACACGAACTTCTTCTGGAAGCTCCTCAACTTCTTCAGGTTGTTCTTCGATTGGAAGTTCCTCAACTGTTACAGTAGTTTCTGGTTTCTTGTCATCATCTTCAACCGTCTCAATCTTGGTGATTTCTTGTTTATCGCCTTTGATCTTTTTGATGACACGAGTACGTATTTTGGTTTTCTTTGGTTTGCCTTCTTCTGAAATTGTTTCAATAACACGAACTTCTTCTGGAAGCTCCTCAACTACTTCAGGTTGTTCTTCGATAGGAATTTCTTCAACTGTAACAGTAGTTTCTGGTTCCTTTTCATCTTCTTCGACAGTCTCAATCTTGGTGACTTCTTGTTTGTCGCCCTTGATCTTTTTGATGACACGAGTACGTATTTTGGTTTTTTTTGGCTTACCTTCTTCTGAAATTGTCTCAATAACACGAACTTCTTCGGGAAGCTCTTCAACTACTTCAGGATGTTCTTCAATAAGAGTTTCTTCAACTGTAACAGTTGTTTCTGGTTTCTTGTCACCTTCTTCAACCGTCTCAATCTTGGTGATTTCTTGTTTATCGCCTTTGATCTTTTTGATGACACGAGTACGTATTTTGGTTTTCTTTGGTTTGCCTTCTTCTGAAATTGTTTCAATAACACGAACTTCTTCTGGAAGCTCCTCAACTACTTCATTTTGTTCTGCGATAAGAGTTTCTTCAACTGTAACAGTAGTTTCTGGTTCCTTTTCATCTTCTTCGACAGTCTCAATCTTGGTGACTTCTTGTTTGTCGCCCTTGATCTTTTTGATGACACGAGTTCGTATTTTTGTTTTCTTTGGTTTGCCTTCCTCTGAAATTGTTTCAACAACACGAACTTCTTCTGGCAGTTCCTTGACTTCTTCAGGCTGTTCTTCGACAGCAGTTTCTTCAACGGTTACAGTCGTTTCAGGCTGTTTATCATCTTCTTCTACAGTCACAATCTTTGTGACTTCTTGCTTGTCACCCTTGATCTTTTTGATAACGCGTGTACGTATTTTGGTTTTCTTTGGCTTGCCATCTTCCGCAATTGTTTCGATAACACGAACTTCTTCAGGCAATTCCTTGACCTCTTCAGCTTGTTCTTCGACAGCAGTTTCTTCAACTGTTACAGTAGTTTCAGGTTGCCTGTCATCTTCCTCTACAGTCACAATTTTGGTGACTTCTTGTTTGTCACCCTTGATCTTTTTGATAACGCGTGTACGTATTTTGGTTTTCTTTGGCTTGCCATCTTCCGCAATTGTTTCGATAACACGAACTTCTTCAGGCAATTCCTTGACCTCTTCAGCTTGTTCTTCGACAGCAGTTTCTTCAACTGTTACAGTAGTTTCAGGTTGCCTGTCATCTTCCTCTACAGTCACAATTTTGGTGACTTCTTGCTTGTCACCCTTGATCTTTTTGATAACGCGTGTACGTATTTTGGTTTTCTTTGGCTTGCCATCTTCCGCAATTGTTTCGACAACACGAACTTCTTCAGGCAATTCCTTGACCTCTTCAGCTTGTTCTTCGACAGCAGTTTCTTCAACTGTTACAGTAGTTTCAGGTTGCCTGTCATCTTCCTCTACAGTCACAATTTTAGTGACTTCTTGCTTGTCACCCTTAATCTTTTTGATAACGCGTGTACGTATTTTTGTTTTCTTTGGTTTTCCTTCCTCTGAAATTGTTTCAACAACACGAACTTCTTCTGGAAGCTCCTCAACTTCTTCAGGCTGTTCTTCGACTGTAGTTTCTTCTACTGTTACAGTAGTTTCAGGTTGTCTGTCATCTTCCACTACAGTCACAATCTTTGTGACTTCTTGCTTGTCGCCTTTTATCTTTTTGATAACACGAGTACGTATTTTGGTTCTCTTTGGTTTGCCTTCTTCTGTAATTGTTTCAATAACACGAACTTCCTCTGGAAGCTCTTTGATTACTTCAGTTTGTTCTTTGACTGTTGTTTCGTCAACTGTAGCAGTAGAGTCAGGTTGCTGCCCATCTTCTTCAATCGGCCTAACCATTGGTATATCTTCTTGTTTATCTGTTTTGATTCGTTTAACTACGCGAGTGCGAATTGTTTTCTTTGTCGGCTTACCATCTTCTAAGATAGTTTTGATGCCGAGAACTTCAGGGTGTTCTTTAATGATTGTTTCGTGTATTTTGTTTTCTGGGGTTTGAATTGTTTGTGTTTTATCTGTGTAAAAAATGTTTAAGATTTGTTTGTGTTAAATATGGTGTTGAATTTATGTGCCCATTAAACGCCTGCTTGCATATGCACATTTCACTTTATAATAGTGGTAGTAGTGATGCTTAAGGTCTTATTGAGTAGTTATCTTTTCGTAATAGAACAATTGTCTTAACTAAACATTTTATAAGAAATTGTTTTTAGCAACTGACTATGACTTAATAATTTTAAACATTGTTATATTTAACTTGCAGTAATTTAGCAGATACCTTAATTTGAATCACCCTAATGCTTATATTTGTTTACTCCGATTTGAAGAATGCCATGTCTGTTAATTTTAAAGTAACGCAGATATCTTGGTTGTGAAATAGGATTATCAAATGCGGCTTACATTTTGAAAAGGAATAAAAAGATAAGAAAACTTATGTTGCACGGGTGCGACAGCGGAAAAAAGGGTATGATTTTGCAGTTTTAAAATGGAAAATCCGTATTTTTCCATTTTTTCCGCTCTATTTTCAAGTTTTTTATAAGAAAAGAGACGATGATGAGATTTTTTCTCTCAAATTTGAAACTTTAAACAAGCGGCGCTAATCAAGGATTCGATATTAATAAAAATACCTTTGAGGAGATTTGTCGAAACAGGTCAGGTAACGCCATAGATTTTTATTTTAACCGCTCTAATATACTCGTACTTAACCTCTTCAGACCAGTTGTGATTAATTTTGTACACGGATTTCAACCGTTCCATGCATTATGTATTTTTTAGGACGGCCACTCTAACGCTTAAATTGTTTATTGTTATCTTGAGTTGTGCAAAGTGTGCTTATTTATTTTATTCCGCACACATTTATGCACGGAACGGTTCAACTACAAGATTAACCAAAATTGGTCTGATGATTCGATCTATGGGACGTTATTTTGCAATGCGAACGATTTTGACAAAAATTGACCGACACATTTTTGATTTGGCTGAAATTTTTTTTATGGGTTCTGTATCGAAATTTGCTAACATGATATGAATTCAATTATTATGTTCTTTTTATTTCAATGCTGTAATGAGTTGCAAATTGAGGCAACTTTTTTTATTAATTGGAACGACCTTCTGACTTTTTGGCTTATGTTATTTAATCGCTTATGATTCGTGCAGATTTTTTCCGCATCCGTTATGGTGTGCTTATTCAAATTGGCATATGCTTGTTAAAACTTTAAAATTTTATAACTTATTATTGGCAAAAAACTTAGCTATTTAAGGTCAATATTTAAAAAAAATAAAAAAAAATGTTGACCATTTATTTTAATCAGCAACAATCTTATTACATAAATATATATATATGCTATTTAAAAACAAAAAATTTCATTATTGCAGTTTTCCTTATTGGTTTTGTTCTAGCAAAACAAAAGACTTAAGCAACGAACCTCCTTTCACTCTATGTGATAAAATTGTTTATTAAAGTAATTTGATGGCAAAAAAAAAATCCAAACAAAATGCAATTCATATTTTTAAGCATTCAATAGCATTCAATTTTCAAAATAGAGCGAATTCAAATTTTGAGAAATTCGTGATTTTTGGCTTGGAGGCTCACTTTCAAAAATTCATAACTCCGGTTCTGTTAAGGCTAGAAAATTGAATTGAAATTGAATTTTGAAGCTAAGAAAACAAACTTTAATATAAAAATATTTGTTTTTAAAAATTATTAACAAATTAATATTGTTATAAAATTTTTAATACGACCATCGTGTTTTACGTCGAATTTCCTATCGAAAACGTATTTTTTTTTGCAATGGGCAAACTATTATTACTATTCAATTTTGAGAATTTCGCGATTTTTGAAGACTCACTTTCAAAAATTTATTACTCCGTTTCTGTTAAGCTGTAAAATTGAAATTAATTTCATTGTAAAGCTAAGAAAATTAACTTAAAGAAAAAAATAATTTTTTCCAGTAACATGGAAGCTGCTTCGAAGAGATTTTTTTTTTTTAAGTTTAAAGCAAGTCTGTATTCTTCAACAGATCAATTTAACGTACGACCCATCTCAACTAAAATGTTTTCTGTCAATATGTACACTGCATTTTAAGATTTGATTAAAGAAAACTCACCGTTCTTCTAAGGAAAGCTCAAAAAATTAAAAAAAAAAAATGTATCAAGCAAAAGTTTGAACCAAATCTCAGGTGTAACTATTATTTTGAGCAGTCAAATGTTAAAACTAAGCACAGTAAGTTGAAACGCTCAAAACATTTGGGAGTTACATGATTTGTTTTACTAAAGATCGTGCTACCAAATTGTGTAATTCACGTTACCACTACGATATTTCCTCTATAATTCCGAAATATTTTTGTAATAGAGTTTAAACTAAATACTCAAATGTGTAACTATTATTTTGAGCAGGTGTGTATGTCACCAATTACCAGGTTATATTGACCTATTTATTATCGGTTGTCATGCGTGTTTATTAAAAAAGCATCAATCAATTTGTAAAAATTTACATGAATATTGGTATTTGCTAAATGACTGTAAACTCAATGAAATAATGTTCAACATTTTTTATTATGAATTTTTTCATTATTTGGCGTTTAATGAACAATATAATATTCTTAAAAATAGTTTTGTCCTTAAAAATTATTCGTAGCTAAAACTAGTAGTTATGTTTACTGACTGGTCAAATTCTTTGTTAATAAAGCAAGAAATGACGCAAGCTTTTAAAGATAATGTGGGAAATCTGCTTAGAGATAAACAGGAAACTACAAATACAAAAACAACTATCACAACTAGAAATTCAGATTCATAAGAATATAAACGGTTTTGACTTATCTCCGTTGTGTCGAAGTATAAGCATTGCACCAATCGATGGGAAAAGGCCGTAAATAGATTTTTAAGGGGTGTTTAAAATCCATTTTCCGAAAGAAATTTAAAATACAAGATAAAAAATGGATTAAAGATCTCACCGACACTCTCGGAATAAGTATTTTGACAGGCAACAGAAATTCAGTTTTTTGTTGTTTACTTTAAATTTATGAAAATGAAAATATTAGGTGCGTTCCAGAACTTTTTGTGTAAAATCCTGTTAAACTATCAAACACAAGAGAATTATTATTATGAATATGAAAAAATGTATGCGTCAACTTAACAATACAATACGATACAAAAACACTAAAATTATACACTTCGCTTGTAAATAAAATCATAAGCTGCGTTCCCGTACAATAATGCATTACTACATTTTGCAGTTTTTACAGGATTTTACCCAAAAAGCGTTCTTGTACTCGAAAAACCTGTAAATGATAACGAAAATGAGAGAGTAATTTATGTTCTCTGTTACAGGTTTTTACCCGAAGAATTTTTGCGTGTAAGCTCATTAAAAGTGTCAAAGTATCAGCTGTTCTGTATTGTGCAAGCTGAATTGTAAACATTTAGTTTATTTAGACTATTTTTATCATCCATTTTATTTTTTGCGTTTATAGACTGTCTGTACTTAGAAAATCTAATTTTTGTTCCAAATACATGAAAAAAATTTTGACGTATAGTTTTTGGGTAAGAAAAATGGTTTTATTCGTTCCCGTACTTTTTACATTTTTCCTCTTTCACAGAGCGCAATTTTCTTATTCTCTTGTGTTTGACAGTTTTACAGGATTTTACACAAAAAGTTCTGGAACGCATCTATAACATGTAATAAAATATTAAAATGTAAATATTTTCCTTTAGGTGACAGGACAGTAGGACAGTTCTTATGAAATAAGTTTAACTTAGGAGCTCCTTTAGTTTTTTTCAGAGTTCGCAAATATTCATGTATGTATGTGCACTCAAAATGACGCAATCATGATTTTATTCATTCATACATACGTAACTTCTTTAAATTTTTCATTTGCCCGTGCGCAAGAATGCACACGTGTGTGAGTATCTATTTTTATAAAAAATCGCCGGCTCATATTAAAACTCATTACAAATTAATTCACAAACAGGTTATTAAAAGTGATGAATGTGATAATGACCAAGGTTTAAAAATCACCTAAAATATGCATTTCTTATGAGTCAATTAACAACTTCAAAAACGTGAACACCCTCGGTTTTAATTAGTTTACGGTTTTCTATGTGCACTGTACAAATGTTTGCTTCTCTACAGACACAAAAACTATGGCACGGATTTAAAATTTTTGGAACTTATATGAGAGCTTATTAAATTATCTCTCATATCACATCCACATTTTGGATTCATGGGTTCCCAACTTATAATCATTTATTTCTGATGTCTATATCTCCGAAACTTGATGCGCTCCACAACTTTTGATTTCATATTCGTTTTCAGTATTTAAAGCCTGGTAAGAAAAGTAGGTTTTTTATAACAAAATTAAAGACGCTCCTAAAGTAAACTTATTTCATAAAAAATGTCAAAATACTTTTTTCACCTTAATAAAAATATTAACATTTTAATATTTTATATTTATATCTAAAAAGAAAAAATTCGATGGTAAAAGGTCAAAAATTGATTTGAAAGTCACAAGGAGGGTTCTCACGCCCACTCGGAAGAGTTTTGAACCAATTTTTAGAAAAAAAATTTTATTGCACTACGACTACGGACCAATGGCTTTTGTCAGCCAAGAGGATCCCCGAGTACCCTCAAAGACTGTTTAAGTACAAATTTTCTTTAAATGTAAGACTTTTTTATTACCCTTAAGACATTTAAGCTGCGTTTTTTGTTGAATGCTCATACCTAATCACTGCATTAGCGGGGCATATTAAGTTTAAAGTTTTTAGTCAAAGATAAACAAAATGGCTAAAATAAATTTAAAAAATTGAACATGGATATATGTTTCGATAACTTCTTTATAAACATTATACAAATCACTCTCTTTCTCTCTAAGCATGTTTTCCAAAGTAATTTCTCGAGGATTTTCAAAAACACTTCACCGCGTTGTCGCAGTGATTCGTATACTAAAGCATAAATTGTTGATAATCTTAATGGCCAGCTGATGTTCAATTCATGCTACAACCATTGATAAGATTTTAAATTCAACTTTTTAATTTTATTAACTTTTGGACAGAAAAGATTAACAGATACGAATAACTTATAAGTGTAGCAATATAGCAGTATCTTTGTGTATGTAATGGCATATGTAGTTTATTTTAAAATCACCTGTGAAATCTTGCACTTCAACAATCTCAACAATGTTGTCTGGTGTGGGCTTGTCAATGTCTTTGGAAGGCTCTGTGTCGCTAAAGATCTCCTCAACAATCGATGTGTCTTCTGTTTAAATACATATGCATGAATTGAAGTATTTTATTAAATAATTTAAGGATAAAGTAAAAGCTAAACCATTGGTACATTCATTCCTTCCTCTTGCGGCATATCGCTCGTTGCCCATAACAAATCTTTGTCTTAAATGGACCCTTGTATATGCGACGGCCGATAGGCTCACAATAAGAAGAAGTAAAAGAAATTACTATAAAATAATGGTATCCCATAAACTTCTTAATAAGTTGCTTGCAATTTACTTTTCACTACAACATTATTTTATAGCAATTTTTCCTACAATGAAATACCTTAACATTTAAAAATATATGACTTTCATGCAAATAAATAACTTAAAATGAGACAAAGAAAAAAATATTAACGAGAAAAAATATAATTAACAAGAAAAAAAAATTAAATTTTTTTATAATTTCTTTTTTTTTTCTGAAGTGTAAGTACTAGGCGATCTATGGTATATTGTGATTGTGTTCGTAACGTGTATATGTGTAAGTTGTTTAGTGTAGTCTTACCCTTAAGCGGTTTACCATCTTTTTTCCTCAGTTTTTTATTTTTATGAACTTTCTCAATTACTTGAGGTTGTTCTACGATAGGACCCTCTTCTACTGTAACTGTAGTTTCTGGTTCCTTGTCATCTTCTTCAACTGTCTCAATCTTGGTGACTTCTTGTTTGTCACCCTTGATCTTTTTGATGACACGAGTACGTATTTTTGTTTTCTTTGGCTTGCCTTCTTCTGAAATTGTCTCAATAATACGAACTTCTTCTGGAAGCTCTTCAACTACTTCAGGTTGTTCTTCAATAAGAGTTTCTTCAACTGTAACAGTTGTTTCTGGTTTCTTGTCATCTTCTTCAACCGTCTCAATCTTGGTGATTTCTTGTTTATCGCCTTTGATCTTTTTGATGACACGAGTACGTATTTTGGTTTTCTTTGGTTTGCCTTCTTCTGAAATTGTTTCAATAACACGAACTTCTTCTGGAAGCTCCTCAACTACTTCAGGTTGTTCTTCGATAGGAATTTCTTCAACTGTAACAGTAGTTTCTGGTTCCTTTTCATCTTCTTCGACAGTCTCAATCTTGGTAATTTCTTGTTTGTTGCCTTTGATCTTTTTGATGACACGAGTACGTATTTTGGTTTTCTTTGGCTTGCCTTCCTCTGAAATTGTTTCAACAACACGAACTTCTTCTGGTAGCTCTTCAACTTGTTCTGATTGTTTTTCGATTGGAGTTTCTTCAACTGTAACAGTAGTTTCTGGTGTCTTTTCATCTTCTTCTACAGTCACAATCTTTGTGACTTCTTGTTTATCGCCTTTGATCTTTTTGATGACACGAGTACGTATTTTGGTTTTCTTTGGTTTGCCTTCTTCTGAAATTGTTTCAATAACACGAACTTCTTCTGGAAGCTCATCAACTACTTCAGGTTGTTCTTCGATAGGAATTTCTTCAACTGTAACAGTAGTTTCTGGTTCCTTTTCATCTTCTTCAACTGTCTCAATCTTGGTGACTTCTTGTTTGTCACCCTTGATCTTTTTGATGACACGAGTACGTATTTTTGTTTTCTTTGGCTTGCCTTCTTCTGAAATTGTTTCAACAACACGAATTTCTTCGGGAAGCTCTTCAACTACTTCAGGTTGTTCTTCAATAAGAGTTTCTTCAACTGTAACAGTAGTTTCTGGTTTCTTGTCATCATCTTCAACCGTCTCAATCTTGGTGATTTCTTGTTTATCGCCTTTGATCTTTTTGATGACACGAGTACGTATTTTGGTTTTCTTTGGTTTGCCTTCTTCTGAAATTGTTTCAACAACACGAATTTCTTCGGGAAGCTCTTCAACTACTTCAGGATGTTCTTCAATAAGAGTTTCTTCAACTGTAACAGTTGTTTCTGGTTTCTTGTCATCTTCTTCAACCGTCTCAATCTTGGTGACTTCTTGTTTGTTGCCTTTGATCTTTTTGATGACACGAGTACGTATTTTGGTTTTCTTTGGCTTGCCTTCCTCTGAAATTGTTTCAACAACACGAACTTCTTCTGGTAGCTCTTCAACTTGTTCTGATTGTTTTTCGATTGGAGTTTCTTCAACTGTAACCGTACTTTCTGGTGTCTTTTCATCTTCTTCTACAGTCACAATCTTTGTGACTTCTTGCTTGTCACTCTTAATCTTTTTGATAACGCGTGTACGGATTTTGGTTTTCTTTGGCTTGCCATCTTCCGCAATTGTTTCGATAACACGAACTTCTTCAGGCAATTCCTTGACCTCTTCAGCTTGTTCTTCGACAGCAGTTTCTTCAACTGTTACAGTAGTTTCAGGTTGCCTGTCATCTTCCTCTACAGTTACAATTTTGGTGACTTCTTGCTTGTCACCCTTAATCTTTTTGATAACGCGTGTACGGATTTTTGTTTTCTTTGGCTTACCATCTTCCGCAATTGTTTCGATAACACGAACTTCTTCAGGCAATTCCTTGACCTCTTCAGCTTGTTCTTCAACAGCAGTTTCTTCAACTGTTACAGTAGTTTCAGGTTGCCTGTCATCTTCCTCTACAGTTACAATTTTGGTGACTTCTTGCTTGTCACCCTTAATCTTTTTGATAACGCGTGTACGTATTTTTGTTTTCTTTGGTTTGCCTCCCTCTGAAATTGTTTCAACAACACGAACTTCTTCTGGAAGCTCCTCAACTTCTTCAGGCTGTTCTTCGACTGTAGTTTCTTCTACTGTTACAGTAGTTTCAGGTTGCCTGTCATCTTCCTCTACAGTCACAATTTTGGTGACTTCTTGCTTGTCACCCTTAATCTTTTTGATAACGCGTGTACGGATTTTTGTTTTCTTTGGCTTACCATCTTCCGCAATTGTTTCGATAACACGAACTTCTTCAGGCAATTCTTTGACCTCTTCAGCTTGTTCTTCGACAGCAGGTTCTTCAACTGTTACAGTAGTTTCAGGTTGCCTGTCATCTTCCTCTACAGTCACAATTTTGGTGACTTCTTGCTTGTCACCCTTAATCTTTTTAATAACGCGTGTACGTATTTTTGTTTTCTTTGGTTTGCCTTCCTCTGAAATTGTTTCAACAACACGAACTTCTTCTGGAAGCTCCTCAACTTCTTCAGGCTGTTCTTCGACTGTAGTTTCTTCTACTGTTACAGTAGTTTCAGGTTGTCTGTCATCTTCCACTACAGTCACAATCTTTGTGACTTCTTGCTTGTCGCCTTTTATCTTTTTGATAACACGAGTACGTATTTTGGTTCTCTTTGGTTTGCCTTCTTCTGTAATTGTTTCAATAACACGAACTTCCTCTGGAAGCTCTTTGATTACTTCAGTTTGTTCTTTGACTGTTGTTTCGTCAACTGTAGCAGTAGAGTCAGGTTGCTGCCCATCTTCTTCAATCGGACTAACCATTGGTATATCTTCTTGTTTATCTGTTTTGATTCGTTTAACTACGCGAGTGCGAATTGTTTTCTTTGTCGGCTTACCATCTTCTAAGATAGTTTTGATGCCGAGAACTTCAGGGTTTTCTTTAATGATTGTTTCGTGTATTTTGTTTTCTGGTGTGTGAATTGTTTGTGTTTTATCTGTGTAAAAAATGTTTAAGATTTGTTCGTGTTTGTGTTAAATATGGTGTTGAATTTATGTGCCCATTAAACGCCTGCTTGAATATTCATATTTCACTTTATAATAGTGGTAGTAATAGGTTATCTTACTGAGTTATCCTTTCGTAATAGAACAATTGACTTAACTAAACATTTTATAAGAAATTGTTTTTAGCAACTGACTATGACTTAATAATTTTAAACATTGTTATATTTAACTTGCAGTAATTTAGCAGATACCTGATTTGAATCACCCTAATGTTTATATTTGTTTACTCCGATTTGAAGAATGCCATGTCTGTTAATTTTAAAGTAACGCAGATATCTTGGTTGTGAAATAGGATTATCAAATGCGGCTTACGGCATTTTGAAAAGGAATAAAAAGATAAGAAAACTTATGTTGCACGGGTGCGACAGCGGAAAAAAGGGTATGATTTTGCAGTTTTAAAATGGAAAATCCGTATTTTTCCATTTTTTCCGCTCTATTTTCAAGAGACGATGATGAGATTTTTTCTCTCAAATATGAAACTTTAAACAAGCGGCGCTAAACAAGGATTCGATATTAATAAAAATACCTTTAAGGAGCTTTGTCGAAACTGGTCAGGTAACGCCATAGATTTTTATTTTAACCGCTCTAATATACTCGTACTTAACCTCTTCAGACCAGTTGTGATTAATTTTGTACACGGATTTCAACCGTTCCATGCATTATGTATTTTTTGGACGGCCGCTCTAACGCTTAAATTGTTTATTGTTATCTTAAGTTGTGCAAAGTGTGCTTATTTATTTTATTCCGCACACATTTATGCACGGAACGGTTCAACTACAAGATTAACCAAAACTGGTCTGATGATTCTATCTATGGGACGTTATTTTGCAATGCGAACGAATTTTGACAAAAATTGACCGAAACATTTTTGATTTGGCTGAAATTTTTTTATGGGTTCTGTATCGAAATTCGCTAACATGATATGAATTCAATTATTATTCTCTTTTTATTTCAATGCTGTAATGAGTTGCAAATTGAGGCAACTTTTTTTATTAATTGGAACGACCTTCTGACTTTTTGGCTTATGTTATTTAATAGCTTATGATTCGTGCAGATTTTTTCCGCATCCGTTATGGTGTGCTTATTAAAATTGGCATATGCTTGTTGGAGCTTTAAAATTTCATAACTTATTATTGGAAAAAAACTTAGCTATTTAAGGTCAATATTTAAAAAAAATAAAAAAAAATGTTGAACATTTATTTTAATCAACAACAATCTTATTACATAAATATATATATATGCTATTTAAAAACAAAACATTTCATTATTGCAGTTTTCCTTATTGGTTCTGTTCTAGCAAAACAAAAGACTTAAGCAACGAACCTCCTTTCACTCTATGTGATAAAATTGTTTATTAAAGTAATTTGATGGCAAAAAAAAAATCCAAACAAAATGCAATTCATATTTTTAAGCATTCAATAGCATTCAATTTTCAAAATAGAGCGAATTCAAATTTTGAGAAATTCGTGATTTTTGGCTTGGAGGCTCACTATCAAAAATTCATAACTCCGGTTCTGTTAAGGCTAGAAAATTGAATTGAAATTGAATTTTGAAGCTAAGAAAACAAACTTTAATATAAAAATATTTGTTTTTAAAAATTATTAACAAATTATTATTGCTATAAACAATTTAAATTTTTAAATTGATTATTCGGAATTTCCCCCACCCTGTATAAAATTTTTAATACGACCATCGTGTTTTACGTCGAATTTCCTATCGAAAACGTATTTTTTTTTGCAATGGGCAAACTATTATTACTATTCAATTTTGAGAATTTCGCGATTTTTGAAGACTCACTTTCAAAAATTTATTACTCCGTTTCTGTTAAGCTGTAAAATTGAAATTAATTTCATTGTAAAGCTAAGAAAATTAACTTAAAGAAAAAAATTATTTTTTCCAGTAACATGGAAGCTGCTTCGAAGAGATTTTTTTTTTTTAAGCTTAAAGCAAGTCTGTATTCTTCAACAGATCAATTTAACGTACGACCCATCTCAACTAAAATGTTTTCTGTCAATATGTACACTGCATTTTAAGATTTGATTAAAGAAAACTCACCGTTCTTCTAAGGAAAGCTCAAAAAATTAAAAAAAAAAAATGTATCAAGCAAAAGTTTGAACCAAATCTCAGGTGTAACTATTATTTTGAGCAGTCAAATGTTAAAACTAAGCACAGTAAGTTGAAACGCTCAAAACATTTGGGAGTTACATGATTTGTTTTACTAAAGATCGTGCTACCAAATTGTGTAATTCACGTTACCACTACGATATTTCCTCTATAATTCCGAAATATTTTTGTAATAGAGTTTAAACTAAATACTCAAATGTGTAACTATTATTTTGAGCAGGTGTGTATGTCACCAATTACCAGGTTATATTGACCTATTTATTATCGGTTGTCATGCGTGTTTATTAAAAAAGCATCAATCAATTTGTAAAAATTTACATGAATATTGGTATTTGCTAAATGACTGTAAACTCAATGAAATAATGTTCAACATTTTTTATTATGAATTTTTTCATTATTTGGCGTTTAATGAACAATATAATATTCTTAAAAATAGTTTTGTCCTTAAAAATTATTCGTAGCTAAAACTAGTAGTTATGTTTACTGACTGGTCAAATTCTTTGTTAATAAAGCAAGAAATGACGCAAGCTTTTAAAGATAATGTGGGAAATCTGCTTAGAGATAAACAGGAAACTACAAATACAAAAACAACTATCACAACTAGAAATTCAGATTCATAAGAATATAAACGGTTTTGACTTATCTCCGTTGTGTCGAAGTATAAGCATTGCACCAATCGATGGGAAAAGGCCGTAAATAGATTTTTAAGGGGTGTTTAAAATCCATTTTCCGAAAGAAATTTAAAATACAAGATAAAAAATGGATTAAAGATCTCACCGACACTCTCGGAATAAGTATTTTGACAGGCAACAGAAATTCAGTTTTTTGTTGTTTACTTTAAATTTATGAAAATGAAAATATTAGGTGCGTTCCAGAACTTTTTGTGTAAAATCCTGTTAAACTATCAAACACAAGAGAATTATTATTATGAATATGAAAAAATGTATGCGTCAACTTAACAATACAATACGATACAAAAACACTAAAATTATACACTTCGCTTGTAAATAAAATCATAAGCTGCGTTCCCGTACAATAATGCATTACTACATTTTGCAGTTTTTACAGGATTTTACCCAAAAAGCGTTCTTGTACTCGAAAAACCTGTAAATGATAACGAAAATGAGAGAGTAATTTATGTTCTCTGTTACAGGTTTTTACCCGAAGAATTTTTGCGTGTAAGCTCATTAAAAGTGTCAAAGTATCAGCTGTTCTGTATTGTGCAAGCTGAATTGTAAACATTTAGTTTATTTAGACTATTTTTATCATCCATTTTATTTTTTGCGTTTATAGACTGTCTGTACTTAGAAAATCTAATTTTTGTTCAAATACATGAAAAAAATTTTGACGTATAGTTTTTGTACTTTTGTACTTTTTACATTTTTCCTCTCTCACAGAGTGCAATTTTCTTATTCTCTTGTGTTTGACAGTTTTACAGGATTTTACACAAAAAGTTCTGGAACGCATCTATAACATGTAATAAAATATTAAAATGTAAATATTTTCCTTTAGGTGAAAAAAGTATTTTGACAGTTCTTATGAAATACATAAGTTTAACTTAGGAGCTCCTTTAGTTTTTTTCAGAGTTCGCAAATATTCATGTATGTACTCAAAATGACGCATTCATGATTTTATTCATTCATACATACGTAACTTCTTTAAATTTTTCATTTGCCCGTGCGCAAGAATGCACACGTGTGTGAGTATCTATTTTTATAAAAAAACGAACAACAATTTTTCCATCGTTTATAAATGAACGTGAACGATGTGAGAAAGCACGATTAAAGTGCGAACATGTACACATGTGCGCGTAAAAAAAAGCTTCTCTATCACGCAGAAATGAATGCGTGCGATGAGCGCTTGTATTTGCAGGTACAGCTCACTATTTTACCAAACGCTTAAAAATTTCCGGCTTCGTGACAAGTCAGGTGATTAAAAAGAAATTGCAATGGTAAAAGAAAATTTAAATTAGAAAAATATGTGCTGTACAATGAAGACTCTAAAAAGAGCACTTGAAACATGTAAAAAAAAACTATGTAGATATGTGGAAAATCGCCGGCTCATATTAAAACTCATTACAAATTAATTCACAAACAGGTTATTAAAAGTGATGAATGTGATAATGACCAAGGTTTAAAAATCACCTAAAATATGCATTTCTTATGAGTCAATTAACAACTTCAAAAACGTGAACACCCTCGGTTTTAATTAGTTTACGGTTTTCTATGTGCACTGTACAAATGTTTGCTTCTCTACAGACACAAAAACTATGGCACGGATTTAAAATTTTTGGAACTTATATGAGAGCTTATTAAATTATCTCTCATATCACATCCACATTTTGGATTCATGGGTTCCCAACTTATAATCATTTATTTCTGATGTCTATATCTCCGAAACTTGATGCGCTCCACAACTTTTGATTTCATATTCGTTTTCAGTATTTAAAGCCTGGTAAGAAAAGTAGGTTTTTTATAACAAAATTAAAGACGCTCCTAAAGTAAACTTATTTCATAAAAAATGTCAAAATACTTTTTTCACCTTAATAAAAATATTAACATTTTAATATTTTATATTTATATCTAAAAAGAAAAAATTCGATGGTAAAAGGTCAAAAATTGATTTGAAAGTCACAAGGAGGGTTCTCACGCCCACTCGGAAGAGTTTTGAACCAATTTTTAGAAAAAAAATTTTATTGCACTACGACTACGGACCAATAGCTTTTGTCAGCCAAGAGGATCCCCGAGTACCCTCGAAGACTGTTTAAGTACAAATTTTCTTTAAATGTGAGACTTTTTTATTACCCTTAAGACATTTAAGCTGCGTTTTTTGTTGAATGCTCATACCTAATCACTGCATTAGCGGGGCATATTAAGTTTAAAGTTTTTAGTCAAAGATAAACAAAATGGCTAAAATAAATTTAAAAAATCGAACATGGATATATGTTTCGATAACTTCTTCATAAACATTATACAAATCACTCTCTTTCTCTCTAAGCATGTTTTCCAAAGTAACTTCTCGAGGATTTTCAAAAACACTTCTCCGCGTTGTCGCAGTGATTCGTATACTAAAGCATAAATTGTTGATAATCTTAATGGCCAGCAGATGTTCAATTCATGCTACAACCATTGATAAGATTTTGATTTCAACTTTTTAATTTTATTAACTTTTGGACAGAAAAGATTAACAGATACGAATAACTTATAAGTGTAGCAATATAGCAGTATCTTTGTGTATGTAATGGCATATGTAGTTTATTTTAAAATCACCTGTGAAATCTTGCACTTCAACAGTCTCAACAATGTTGTCTGGTGTGGGCTTGTCAATGTCTTTGGAAGGCTCTGTGTCGCTAAAGATCTCCTCAACAATCGATGTGTCTTCTGTTTAAATACATATGTATGAATTGAAGTATTTTATTAAATAATTTAAGGATAAAGTAAAAGTTAAACCATTGGTACATTCATTCCTTCCTCTTGCGGCATATCGCTCGTTGCCCATAACAAATCTTTGTCTTAAATGGACCCTTGTATATGCGACGGCCGATAGGCTCACAATAAGAAGAAGTAAAAGAAATTACTATAAAATAATGGTATCCCATAAACTTCTTAATAAGTTGCTAGCAATTTACTTTTCACTACAACATTATTTTATAGCAATTTTTCCTACAATGAAATACCTTAACATTTAAAAATATATGACTTTCATGCAAATAAATAACTTAAAATGAGACAAAGAAAAAAATAACGAGAAAAAATATAATTAACAAGAAAAAAAAATTAAATTTTTTATAATTTCTTTTTTTTTTCTGAAGTGTAAGTACTAGGCGATCTATGGTATATTGTGATTGTGTTCGTAACGTGTATATGTGTAAGTTGTTTAGTGTAGTCTTACCCTTAAGCGGTTTACCATCTTTTTTCCTCAGTTTTTTATTTTTATGAACTTTCTCAATTACTTGAGGTTGTTCTACGATAGGACCCTCTTCTACTGTAACTGTAGTTTCTGGTTCCTTGTCATCTTCTTCAACTGTCTCAATCTTGGTGACTTCTTGTTTGTCACCCTTGATCTTTTTGATGACACGAGTACGTATTTTTGTTTTCTTTGGCTTGCCTTCTTCTGAAATTGTCTCAATAATACGAACTTCTTCTGGAAGCTCTTCAACTACTTCAGGTTGTTCTTCAATAAGAGTTTCTTCAACTGTAACAGTTGTTTCTGGTTTCTTGTCATCTTCTTCAACCGTCTCAATCTTGGTGATTTCTTGTTTATCGCCTTTGATCTTTTTGATGACACGAGTACGTATTTTGGTTTTCTTTGGCTTGCCTTCTTCTGAAATTGTTTCAATAACACGAACTTCTTCTGGAAGCTCCTCAACTACTTCAGGTTGTTCTTCGATAGGAATTTCTTCAACTGTAACAGTAGTTTCTGGTTCCTTTTCATCTTCTTCGACAGTCTCAATCTTGGTAATTTCTTGTTTGTTGCCTTTGATCTTTTTGATGACACGAGTACGTATTTTGGTTTTCTTTGGCTTGCCTTCTTCTGAAATTGTCTCAACAACACGAACTTCTTCTGGAAGCTCCTCAACTACTTCAGGTTGTTCTTCGATTGGAGTTTCTTCAACTGTAACAGTAGTTTCTGGTGTCTTTTCATCTTCTTCTACAGTCACAATCTTTGTGACTTCTTGTTTGTCACCCTTGATCTTTTTGATGACACGAGTACGTATTTTTGTTTTCTTTGGCTTGCCTTCTTCTGAAATTGTCTCAACAACACGAACTTCTTCTGGAAGCTCCTCAACTTCTTCAGGTTGTTCTTCGATAGGAGTTTCTTCAACTGTAACAGTAGTTTCTGGTTCCTTTTCATCTTCTTCGACAGTCTCAATCTTGGTGACTTCTTGTTTGTCGCCCTTGATCTTCTTGATGACACGAGTACGTATTTTTGTTTTCTTTGGTTTACCTTCTTCTGAAATTGTCTCAATAATACGAACTTCTTCGGGAAACTCTTCAACTACTTCAGGTTGTTCTTCAATAAGAGTTTCTTCAACTGTAACAGTTGTTTCTGGTTTCTTGTCATGTTCTTCAACCGTCTCAATCTTGGTGATTTCTTGTTTATCGCCTTTGATCTTTTTGATGACACGAGTACGTATTTTGGTTTTCTTTGGTTTGCCTTCTTCTGAAATTGTTTCAATAACACGAACTTCTTCTGGAAGCTCCTCAACTACTTCAGGTTGTTCATCGATAGGAATTTCTTCAACTGTAACAGTAGTTTCTGGTTCCTTTTCATCTTCTTCGACAGTCTCAATCTTGGTAATTTCTTGTTTGTTGCCTTTGATCTTTTTGATGACACGAGTACGTATTTTGGTTTTCTTTGGCTTGCCTTCCTCTGAAATTGTTTCAACAACACGAACTTCTTCTGGTAGCTCTTCAAGTTGTTCTGATTGTTTTTCGATTGGAGTTTCTTCAACTGTAACAGTAGTTTCTGGTGTCTTTTCATCTTCTTCTACAGTCACAATCTTTGTGACTTCTTGCTTGTCACCCTTGATCTTTTTGATAACGCGTGTACGTATTTTGGTTTTCTTTGGCTTGCCATCTTCCGCAATTGTTTCGATAACACGAACTTCTTCAGGCAATTCCTTGACCTCTTCAGCTTGTTCTTCGACAGCAGTTTCTTCAACGGTTACAGTAGTTTCAGGTTGCCTGTCATCTTCCTCTACAGTCACAATTTTGGTGACTTCTTGTTTGTCACCCTTAATCTTTTTGATAACGCGTGTACGGATTTTTGTTTTCTTTGGCTTGCCATCTTCCGCAATTGTTTCGATAACACGAACTTCTTCAGGCAATTCTTTGACCTCTTCAGCTTGTTTTTCGACAGCAGTTTCTGCAACTGTTACAGTAGTTTCAGGTTGCCTGTCATCTTCCTCTACAGTCACAATTTTGGTGACTTCTTGCTTGTCACCCTTAATCTTTTTGATAACGCGTGTACGTATTTTGGTTTTCTTTGGCTTGCCATCTTCCGCAATTGTTTCGATAACACGAACTTCTTCAGGCAATTCCTTGACCTCTTCAGCTTGTTCTTCGACAGCAGTTTCTTCAACTGTTACAGTAGTTTCAGGTTGCCTGACATCTTCCTCTACAGTCACAATTTTGGTGACTTCTTGCTTGTCACCCTTGATCTTTTTGATAACGCATGTACGTATTTTGGTTTTCTTTGGCTTGCCATCTTCCGCAATTGTTTCGATAACACGAACTTCTTCAGGCAATTCCTTGACCTCTTCAGCTTGTTCTTCGACAGCAGTTTCTTCAACGGTTACAGTAGTTTCAGGTTGCCTGTCATCTTCCTCTACAGTCACAATTTTGGTGACTTCTTGTTTGTCACCCTTAATCTTTTTGATAACGCGTGTACGGATTTTTGTTTTCTTTGGCTTGCCATCTTCCGCAATTGTTTCGATAACACGAACTTCTTCAGGCAATTCTTTGACCTCTTCAGCTTGTTTTTCGACAGCAGTTTCTGCAACTGTTACAGTAGTTTCAGGTTGCCTGTCATCTTCCTCTACAGTCACAATTTTGGTGACTTCTTGCTTGTCACCCTTAATCTTTTTGATAACGCGTGTACGTATTTTTGTTTTCTTTGGCTTGCCATCTTCCGCAATTTTTTCGATAACACGAACTTCTTCAGGCAATTCTTTGACCTCTTCAGCTTGTTCTTCGACAGCAGTTTCTTCAACTGTTACAGTAGTTTCAGGTTGCCTGTCATCTTCCTCTACAGTCACAATTTTGGTGACTTCTTGCTTGTCACCCTTAATCTTTTTGATAACGCGTGTACGTATTTTTGTTTTCTTTGGCTTGCCATCTTCTGCAATTGTTTCGATAACACGAACTTCTTCAGGCAATTCCTTGACCTCTTCAGCTTGTTCTTCGACAGCAGTTTCTTCAACTGTTACAGTAGTTTCAGGTTGCCTGTCATCTTCCTCTACAGTCACAATTTTTGTGACTTCTTGCTTGTCACCCTTAATCTTTTTGATAACGCGTGTACGGATTTTTGTTTTTTTTGGTTTGCCTTCTTCTGTAATTGTTTCAATAACACGAACTTCCTCTGGAAGCTCTTTGATTACTTCAGTTTGTTCTTTGACTGTTGTTTCGTCAACTGTAGCAGTAGAGTCAGGTTGCTGCCCATCTTCTTCAATCGGACTAACCATTGGTATATCTTCTTGTTTATCTGTTTTGATTCGTTTAACTACGCGAGTGCGAATTGTTTTCTTTGTCGGCTTACCATCTTCTAAGATAGTTTTGATGCCGAGAACTTCAGGGTGTTCTTTAATGATTGTTTCGTGTATTTTGTTTTCTGGTGTGTGAATTGTTTGTGTTTTATCTGTATAAAAAATGTTTAAGATTTGTTTGTGTTGTGTTGTGTTTGTGTTAAATATGGTTTTGAATTTATGTGCCCATTAAACGCCTGCTTAAATATGCACATTTCACTTTATAATAGTGGTAGTAGTGGTACTTAAGGTCTTATTGAGTTATCTTTTCGTAATAGAACAATTGACTTATCCAAACATTTTATAAGAAATTGTTTTTAGCAACTGACTATCACTTAATATTTTTAAACATTGTTATATTTAACTTGCAGTAATTTAGCAGATACCTGATTTGAATCACCCTAATGTTTATATTTGTTTACTCCGATTTGAAGAATGCCATGTCTGTTAATTTTAAAGTAACGCAGATATCTTGGTTGTGAAATAGGATTATCAAATGCGGCTTACGGCATTTTGAAAAGGAATAAAAAGATAAGAAAACTTATGTTGCACGGGTGCGACAGCGGAAAAAAGGTTATGATTTTGCAGTTTTAAAATGGAAAATCCGTATTTTTCCATTTTTTCCGCTCTATTTTCAAGTTTTTTATAAGAAAAGAGACGATGATGAGATTTTTTCTCTCAAATTTGAAACTTTAAACAAGCGGCGCTAATCAAGGATTCGATATTAATAAAAATACCTTTGAGGAGATTTTTCGAAACTGGTCAGGTAACGCCATAGATTTTTATTTTAACCGCTCTAATATACTCGTACTTAACCTCTTCAGACCAGTTGTGATTAATTTTGTACACGGATTTCAACCGTTCCATGCATTATGTACTTTTTGGACGGCCGCTCTAACGCTTAAATTGTTTATTGTTATCTTAAGTTGTGCAAAGTGTGCTTATTTATTTTATTCCGCACACATTTATGCACGGAACGGTTCAACTACAAGATTAACCAAAATTGGTCTGATGATTCGATCTATGGGACGTTATTTTGCAATGCGAACGATTTTGACAAAAATTGACCGACACATTTTTGATTTGGCTGAAATTTTTTTTATGGGTTCTGTATCGAAATTTGCTAACATGATATGAATTCAATTATTATGTTCTTTTTATTTCAATGCTGTAATGAGTTGCAAATTGAGGCAACTTTTTTTATTAATTGGAACGACCTTCTGACTTTTTGGCTTATGTTATTTAATCGCTTATGATTCGTGCAGATTTTTTCCGCATCCGTTATGGTGTGCTTATTCAAATTGGCATATGCTTGTTAAAACTTTAAAATTTTATAACTTATTATTGGCAAAAAACTTAGCTATTTAAGGTCAATATTTAAAAAAAATAAAAAAAATGTTGAACATTTATTTTAATCAGCAACAATCTTATTACATAAATATATATATATGCTATTTAAAAACAAAACATTTCATTATTGCAGTTTTCCTTATTGGTTCTGTTCTAGCAAAACAAAAGACTTAAGCAACGAACCTCCTTTCACTCTATGTGATAAAATTGTTTATTAAAGTAATTTGATGGCAAAAAAAAAAATCCAAACAAAATGCAATTCATATTTTTAAGCATTCAATAGCATTCAATTTTCAAAATAGAGCGAATTCAAATTTTGAGAAATTCGTGATTTTTGGCTTGGAGGCTCACTTTCAAAAATTCATAACTCCGGTTCTGTTAAGGCTAGAAAATTGAATTGAAATTGAATTTTGAAGCTAAGAAAACAAACTTTAATATAAAAATATTTGTTTTTAAAAATTATTAACAAATTAATATTGTTATAAAATTTTTAATACGACCATCGTGTTTTACGTCGAATTTCCTATCGAAAACGTATTTTTTTTGCAATGGGCAAACTATTATTACTATTCAATTTTGAGAATTTCGCGATTTTTGAAGACTCACTTTCAAAAATTTATTACTCCGTTTCTGTTAAGCTGTAAAATTGAAATTAATTTCATTGTAAAGCTAAGAAAATTAACTTAAAGAAAAAAATTATTTTTTCCAGTAACATGGAAGCTGCTTCGAAGAGATTTTTTTTTTTTAAGTTTAAAGCAAGTCTGTATTCTTCAACAGATCAATTTAACGTACGACCCATCTCAACTAAAATGTTTTCTGTCAATATGTACACTGCATTTAAAGATTTAATTAAAGAAAACTCACCGTTCTTCTAAGGAAAGCTCAAAAAATTAAAAAAAAAAAAATTTATCAAACAAAAATTTGAACCAAATCTCAGGTGTAACTATTATTTTGAGCAGTCATTTGGTGCTACCAAATTGTGTAATTCACGTTACCACTACGATATTTCCTCTATAATTCCGAAATATTTTTGTAATAGAGTTTAAACTAAAAACTCAAATGTGTAACTATTATTTTGAGCAGGTGTGTATGTCACCAATTACCAGGTTATATTGACCTATTTATTATCGGTTGTCATGTATGTTTATTAAAAAAGCATCAATCAATTTGTAAAAATTTACATGAATATTGGTATTTGCTAAATGACTGTAAACTTAATGAAATATTGTTCAACATTTTTTATTATGAATTTTTTCATTATTTGGCGTTTAATGAACAATATAATATTCTTAAAAATAGTTTTGTCCTTAAAAATTATTCGTAGCTAAAATTAGTGGTTATGTTTACTGACTGGCCAAATTCTTTGTTAATAAAGCAAGAAATGGCATAAAAGGTTAAAAAAAGTAAAATATACTTGCAACATTTTTTTATATGTTTGTATTTTTGGGAATTGAAACCCTTGGTGTTAATATTTCTTATAGTATAAAAAATATTTGCAGTACTAATATATTGTACATAATGCGCTGAAAGATCTCTTGTAAAATGTTTTTTTTTTTTTGTACGAAGAAACAATAATATTGATGCACATAAAACTTCTTATGACTTTCGAGTTTAGAAGCACATACACTTCTGTTACCAAAGGACTAAATTGATAACTGACGCAAGCTTTTAAAGATAATGTGGGAAATCTACTTAGAGATAAACAGGAAACTACAAATACAAAAAAAAATATCACAACTAGAAATTCAGATTCATAAGAATATAAACGGTTTTAACTCATCTCCGTTGTGTCGAAGTATAAGCATTGCACCAATCGATGGGAAAAGGCCGTCAATAGATTTTTAGGGGGTGTTTTAGATCCATTTTCCGAAAGAAATTTAAAATACAAGATAAAAAATGGATTAAAGATCTCACCGACACTCTCGGAATAAGTATTTTGACAGGCAACAGAAATTCAGTTTTTTGTTGTTTACTTTAAATTTATGAAAATGAAAATATTAGGTGCGTTCCAGAACTTTTTGTGTAAAATCCTGTTAAACTATCAAACACAAGAGAATTATTATTATGAATATGAAAAAATGTATGCGTCAACTTAACAATACAATACGATACAAAAACACTAAAATTATACACTTCGCTTGTAAATAAAATCATAAGCTGCGTTCCCGTACAATAATGCATTACTACATTTTGCAGTTTTTACAGGATTTTACCCAAAAAGCGTTCTTGTACTCGAAAAACCTGTAAATGATAACGAAAATGAGAGAGTAATTTATGTTCTCTGTTACAGGTTTTTACCCGAAGAATTTTTGCGTGTAAGCTCATTAAAAGTGTCAAAGTATCAGCTGTTCTGTATTGTGCAAGCTGAATTGTAAACATTTAGTTTATTTAGACTATTTTTATCATCCATTTTATTTTTTGCGTTTATAGAACTAAATTTATTCTTCAACTACATTCAATTTAAGATGTTTATTTACTGTCTGTACTTAGAAAATCTAATTTTTGTTCCAAATACATGCAAAAAATTTTGACGTTTAATTTTTGGGTAAGAAAAATGGTTTTATGCGTTCCCGTACTTTTTACATTTTTCCTCTCTCACAGAGCGCAATTTTCTTATTCTCTTGTGTTTGACAGTTTTACAGGATTTTACACAAAAAGTTCTGGAACGCATCTATAACATGTAATAAAATATTAAAATGTAAGAAAAGTAGGTTTTTTATAACAAAATTAAAGACGCTCCTAAAGTAAACTTATTTCATATTCATATTCAATAAAAATACTTTTTTCACCTTAATAAAAATATAAACATTTTTATATTTTATATTTATATCTAAAAGGAAGACTCGGAAGAATTTTGAATCAATTTTTAGAAAAAAGACTGTTTAAGTACAAATTTTCTTTAAATGTGAGACTTTTTTATTACCCTTAAGACATTTAAGCTGCGTTTTTTGTTGAATTCTTGACCAATGCTCATAACTAATCACTGCATTAGCGGGGCATATGTTTCGATAACTTCTTCATAAACATTATACAAATCACTCTCTTTCTCTCTAAGCATGTTTTCCAAAGTAACTTCTCGAGGATTTTCAAAAACACTTCACCGCGTTGTCGCAGTGATTCGTATACTAAAGCATAAATTGTTGATAATCTTAATGGCCAGCTGATGTTCAATTCATGCTACAACCATTGATAAGATTTTGATTTCAACTTTTTAATTTTATTAACTTTTGGACAGAAAAGATTAACAGATACGAATAACTTATAAGTGTAGCAATATAGCAGTATCTTTGTGTATGTAATGGCATATGTAGTTTATTTTAAAATCACCTGTGAAATCTTGCACTTCAACAGTCTCAACAATGTTGTCTGGTGTGGGCTTGTCAATGTCTTTGGAAGGCTCTGTGTCGCTAAAGATCTCCTCAACAATCGATGTGTCTTCTGTTTAAATACATATGTATGAATTGAAGTATTTTATTAAATAATTTAAGGATAAAGTAAAAGCTAAACAATTGGTACATTCATTCCTTCCTCTTGCGGCATATCGCTCGTTGCCCATAACAAATCTTTGTCTTAAATGGACCCTTGTATATGCGACGGCCGATAGGCTCACAATAAGAAGAAGTAAAAGAAATTACTATAAAATAATGGTATCCCATAAACTTCTTAATAAGTTGCTAGCAATTTACTTTTCACTACAACATTATTTTATAGCAATTTTTCCTACAATGAAATACCTTAACATTTAAAAATATATGACTTTCATGCAAATAAATAACTTAAAATGAGACAAAGAAAAAAATATTAACGAGAAAAAATATAATTAACAAGAAAAAAAAATTAAATTTTTTTATAATTTCTTTTTTTTTCTGAAGTGTAAGTACTAGGCGATCTATGGTATATTGTGATTGTGTTCGTAACGTGTATATGTGTAAGTTGTTTAGTGTAGTCTTACCCTTAAGCGGTTTACCATCTTTTTTCCTCAGTTTTTTATTTTTATGAACTTTCTCAATTACTTGAGGTTGTTCTACGATAGGACCCTCTTCTACTGTAACTGTAGTTTCTGGTTCCTTGTCATCTTCTTCAACTGTCTCAATCTTGGTGACTTCTTGTTTGTCACCCTTGATCTTTTTGATGACACGAGTACGTATTTTTGTTTTCTTTGGCTTGCCTTCTTCTGAAATTGTCTCAATAATACGAACTTCTTCTGGAAGCTCTTCAACTACTTCAGGTTGTTCTTCAATAAGAGTTTCTTCAACTGTAACAGTTGTTTCTGGTTTCTTGTCATCTTCTTCAACCGTCTCAATCTTGGTGATTTCTTGTTTATCGCCTTTGATCTTTTTGATGACACGAGTACGTATTTTGGTTTTCTTTGGTTTGCCTTCTTCTGAAATTGTTTCAATAACACGAACTTCTTCTGGAAGCTCCTCAACTACTTCAGGTTGTTCTTCGATAGGAATTTCTTCAACTGTAACAGTAGTTTCTGGTTCCTTTTCATCTTCTTCGACAGTCTCAATCTTGGTAATTTCTTGTTTGTTGCCTTTGATCTTTTTGATGACACGAGTACGTATTTTGGTTTTCTTTGGCTTGCCTTCCTCTGAAATTGTTTCAACAACACGAACTTCTTCTGGTAGCTCTTCAACTTGTTCTGATTGTTTTTCGATTGGAGTTTCTTCAACTGTAACAGTAGTTTCTGGTGTCTTTTCATCTTCTTCTACAGTCACAATCTTTGTGACTTCTTGTTTATCGCCTTTGATCTTTTTGATGACACGAGTACGTATTTTGGTTTTCTTTGGTTTGCCTTCTTCTGAAATTGTTTCAATAACACGAACTTCTTCTGGAAGCTCATCAACTACTTCAGGTTGTTCTTCGATAGGAATTTCTTCAACTGTAACAGTAGTTTCTGGTTCCTTTTCATCTTCTTCAACTGTCTCAATCTTGGTGACTTCTTGTTTGTCACCCTTGATCTTTTTGATGACACGAGTACGTATTTTTGTTTTCTTTGGCTTGCCTTCTTCTGAAATTGTTTCAACAACACGAATTTCTTCGGGAAGCTCTTCAACTACTTCAGGTTGTTCTTCAATAAGAGTTTCTTCTACTGTAACAGTAGTTTCTGGTTTCTTGTCATCATCTTCAACCGTCTCAATCTTGGTGATTTCTTGTTTATCGCCTTTGATCTTTTTGATGACACGAGTACGTATTTTGGTTTTCTTTGGTTTGCCTTCTTCTGAAATTGTTTCAATAACACGAATTTCTTCGGGAAGCTCTTCAACTACTTCAGGATGTTCTTCAATAAGAGTTTCTTCAACTGTAACAGTTGTTTCTGGTTTCTTGTCATCTTCTTCAACCGTCTCAATCTTGGTGACTTCTTGTTTGTTGCCTTTGATCTTTTTGATGACACGAGTACGTATTTTGGTTTTCTTTGGTTTGCCTTCCTCTGAAATTGTTTCAACAACACGAACTTCTTCTGGTAGCTCTTCAACTTGCTCTGATTGTTTTTCGATTGGAGTTTCTTCAACTGTAACAGTAGTTTCTGGTGTCTTTTCATCTTCTTCAACTGTCTCAATCTTGGTGACTTCTTGTTTGTTGCCTTTGATCTTTTTGATGACACGAGTACGTATTTTAGTTTTCTTTGGCTTGCCTTCTTCTGAAATTGTCTCAATAACACGAATTTCTTCTGGAAGCTCCTCAACTATTTCAGGTTGTTCTGCGATAAGAGTTTCTTCAACTGTAACAGTAGTTTCTGGTTCCTTTTCATCTTCTTCGACAGTCTCAATCTTGGTAATTTCTTGTTTGTCGCCCTTGATCTTTTTGATGACACGAGTTCGTATTTTTGTTTTCTTTGGTTTGCCTTCCTCTGAAATTGTTTCAACAACACGAACTTCTTCTGGCAGTTCCTTGACTTCTTCAGGCTGTTCTTCGACAGCAGTTTCTTCAACGGTTACAGTCGTTTCAGGCTGTTTATCATCTTCTTCTACAGTCACAATTTTGGTGACTTCTTGCTTGTCACCCTTAATCTTTTTGATAACGCGTGTACGTATTTTGGTTTTCTTTGGCTTGCCATCTTCTGCAATTGTTTCGATAACACGAACTTCTTCAGGCAATTCCTTGACCTCTTCAGCTTGTTGTTCGACAGCAGTTTCTTCAACTGTTACATAAGTTTCCGGTTGCCTGTCATCTTCCTCTACAGTCACAATTTTGGTGACTTCTTGCTTGTCACCCTTAATCTTTTTGATAACGCGTGTACGGATTTTTGTTTTCTTTGGCTTACCATCTTCCGCAATTGTTTCGATAACACGAACTTCTTCAGGCAATTCCTTGACCTCTTCAGCTTGTTCTTCGACAGCAGTTTCTTCAACTGTTACAGTAGTTTCAGGTTGCCTGTCATCTTCCTCTTCAGTCACAATTTTGGTGACTTCTTGCTTGTCACCCTTAATCTTTTTAATAACGCGTGTACGTATTTTTGTTTTCTTTGGTTTGCCTTCCTCTGAAATTGTTTCAACAACACGAACTTCTTCTGGAAGCTCCTCAACTTCTGCAGGCTGTTCTTCGACTGTAGTTTCTTCTACTGTTACAGTAGTTTCAGGTTGTCTGTCATCTTCCACTACAGTCACAATCTTTGTGACTTCTTGCTTGTCGCCTTTTATCTTTTTGATAACACGAGTACGTATTTTGGTTCTCTTTGGTTTGCCTTCTTCTGTAATTGTTTCAATAACACGAACTTCCTCTGGAAGCTCTTTGATTACTTCAGTTTGTTCTTTGACTGTTGTTTCGTCAACTGTAGCAGTAGAGTCAGGTTGCTGCCCATCTTCTTCAATCGGCCTAACCATTGGTATATCTTCTTGTTTATCTGTTTTGATTCGTTTAACTACGCGAGTGCGAATTGTTTTCTTTGTCGGCTTACCATCTTCTAAGATAGTTTTGATGCCGAGAACTTCAGGGTGTTCTTTAATGATTGTTTCGTGTATTTTGTTTTCTGGTGTGTGAATTGTTTGTGTTTTATCTGTGTAAAAAATGTTTAAGATTTGTTTGTGTTAAATATGGTGTTGAATTTATGTGCCCATTAAACGCCTGCTTGAATATTCATATTTCACTTTATAATAGTGGTAGTAATAGGTTATCTTACTGAGTTATCCTTTCGTAATAGAACAATTGACTTAACTAAACATTTTATAAGAAATTGTTTTTAGCAACTGACTATGACTTAATAATTTTAAACATTGTTATATTTAACTTGCAGTAATTTAGCAGATACCTGATTTGAATCACCCTAATGTTTATATTTGTTTACTCCGATTTGAAGAATGCCATGCCTGTTAATTTTAAAGTAACGCAGATATCTTGGTTGTGAAATAGGATTATCAAATGCGGCTTACGGCATTTTGAAAAGGAATAAAAAGATAAGAAAACTTATGTTGCACGGATGCGACAGCGGAAAAAAGGGTATGATTTTGCAGTTTTAAAATGGAAAATCCGTATTTTTCCATTTTTTCCGCTCTATTTTCAAGTTTTTTATAAGAAAAGAGACGATGATGAGATTTTTTCTCTCAAATTTGAAACTTTAAACAAGCGGCGCTAATCAAGGATTCGATATTAATAAAAATACCTTTGAGGAGATTTTTCGAAACTGGTCAGGTAACGCCATAGATTTTTATTTTAACCGCTCTAATATACTCGTACTTAACCTCTTCAGACCAGTTGTGATTAATTTTGTACACGGATTTCAACCGTTCCATGCATTATGTACTTTTTGGACGGCCGCTCTAACGCTTAAATTGTTTATTGTTATCTTAAGTTGTGCAAAGTGTGCTTATTTATTTTATTCCGCACACATTTATGCACGGAACGGTTCAACTACAAGATTAACCAAAATTGGTCTGATGATTCGATCTATGGGACGTTATTTTGCAATGCGAACGATTTTGACAAAAATTGACCGACACATTTTTGATTTGGCTGAAATTTTTTTTATGGGTTCTGTATCGAAATTTGCTAACATGATATGAATTCAATTATTATGTTCTTTTTATTTCAATGCTGTAATGAGTTGCAAATTGAGGCAACTTTTTTTATTAATTGGAACGACCTTCTGACTTTTTGGCTTATGTTATTTAATCGCTTATGATTCGTGCAGATTTTTTCCGCATCCGTTATGGTGTGCTTATTCAAATTGGCATATGCTTGTTAAAACTTTAAAATTTTATAACTTATTATTGGCAAAAAACTTAGCTATTTAAGGTCAATATTTAAAAAAAATAAAAAAAATGTTGAACATTTATTTTAATCAGCAACAATCTTATTACATAAATATATATATATGCTATTTAAAAACAAAACATTTCATTATTGCAGTTTTCCTTATTGGTTCTGTTCTAGCAAAACAAAAGACTTAAGCAACGAACCTCCTTTCACTCTATGTGATAAAATTGTTTATTAAAGTAATTTGATGGCAAAAAAAAAAATCCAAACAAAATGCAATTCATATTTTTAAGCATTCAATAGCATTCAATTTTCAAAATAGAGCGAATTCAAATTTTGAGAAATTCGTGATTTTTGGCTTGGAGGCTCACTTTCAAAAATTCATAACTCCGGTTCTGTTAAGGCTAGAAAATTGAATTGAAATTGAATTTTGAAGCTAAGAAAACAAACTTTAATATAAAAATATTTGTTTTTAAAAATTATTAACAAATTAATATTGTTATAAAATTTTTAATACGACCATCGTGTTTTACGTCGAATTTCCTATCGAAAACGTATTTTTTTTGCAATGGGCAAACTATTATTACTATTCAATTTTGAGAATTTCGCGATTTTTGAAGACTCACTTTCAAAAATTTATTACTCCGTTTCTGTTAAGCTGTAAAATTGAAATTAATTTCATTGTAAAGCTAAGAAAATTAACTTAAAGAAAAAAATTATTTTTTCCAGTAACATGGAAGCTGCTTCGAAGAGATTTTTTTTTTTTAAGTTTAAAGCAAGTCTGTATTCTTCAACAGATCAATTTAACGTACGACCCATCTCAACTAAAATGTTTTCTGTCAATATGTACACTGCATTTAAAGATTTAATTAAAGAAAACTCACCGTTCTTCTAAGGAAAGCTCAAAAAATTAAAAAAAAAAAAAATTTATCAAACAAAAATTTGAACCAAATCTCAGGTGTAACTATTATTTTGAGCAGTCATTTGGTGCTACCAAATTGTGTAATTCACGTTACCACTACGATATTTCCTCTATAATTCCGAAATATTTTTGTAATAGAGTTTAAACTAAAAACTCAAATGTGTAACTATTATTTGGAGCAGGTGTGTATGTCACCAATTACCAGGTTATATTGACCTATTTATTATCGGTTGTCATGTGTGTTTATTAAAAAAGCATCAATCAATTTGTAAAAATTTACATGAATATTGGTATTTGCTAAATGACTGTAAACTCAATGAAATAATGTTCAACATTTTTTATTATGAATTTTTTCATTATTTGGCGTTTAATGAACAATATAATATTCTTAAAAATAGTTTTGTCCTTAAAAATTATTCGTAGCTAAAATTAGTAGTTATGTTTACTGACTGGTCAAATTCTTTGTTAATAAAGCAAGAAATGGTATAAAAGGTTAAAAAAAGTAAAATATACTTGCAACATTTTTTTATGTTTGTATTTTTGGGAAGGGTTAATATTTCTTATAGTATAAAAAATATTTGCAGTACTAATATATTGTACATAATGCGTTGAAAGATCTCTTGTAAAATGTTTTTTTTTTTTTTTTTGTACGAAGAAAAATATTGATGCACATAAAACTTCTTATGACTTTCGAGTTTAGAAGCACATAGACTTCTCTTACCAAAGGACTAAATTGATAACTGACGCAAGCTTTTAAAGATAATGTGGGAAATCTACTTAGAGATAAACAGGAAACTACAAATACAAAAACAACTATCACAACTAGAAATTCAGATTCATAAGAATATAAACGGTTTTGACTTATCTCCGTTGTGTCGAAGTATAAGCATTGCACCAATCGATGGGAAAAGGCCGTAAATAGATTTTTAAGGGGTGTTTAAAATCCATTTTCCGAAAGAAATTTAAAATACAAGATAAAAAATGGATTAAAGATCTCACCGACACTCTCGGAATAAGTATTTTGACAGGCAACAGAAATTCAGTTTTTTGTTGTTTACTTTAAATTTATGAAAATGAAAATATTAGGTGCGTTCCAGAACTTTTTGTGTAAAATCCTGTTAAACTATCAAACACAAGAGAATTATTATTATGAATATGAAAAAATGTATGCGTCAACTTAACAATACAATACGATACAAAAACATTAAAATTATACACTTGGCTTGTAAATAAAATCATAAGCTGCGTTCCCGTACAATAATGCATTACTACATTTTGCAGTTTTTTACAGGATTTTACGCAAAAAGCGTTCTTGTACTCGAAAAACCTGTAAATGATAACGAAAATGAGAGAGTAATTTATGTTCTCTGTTACAGGTTTTTACCCGAAGAATTTTTGCGTGTAAGCTCATTAAAAGTGTCAAAGTATCAGCTGTTCTGTATTGTGCAAGCTGAATTGTAAACATTTAGTTTATTTACACTATTTTTATCATCCATTTTATTTTTTGCGTTTATAGAACTAAATTTATTGTTCAACTACATTCAATTTAAGATGTTTATTTACTGTCTGTACTTAGAAAATCTAATTTTTGTTCCAAATACATGCAAAAAATTTTGACGTTTAATTTTTGGGTAAGGAAAATGGTTTTATGCGTTCCCGTACTTTTTACATTTTTCCTCTCTCACAGAGCGCAATTTTCTTATTCTCTTGTGTTTGACAGTTTTACAGGATTTTACACAAAAAGTTCTGGAACGCATCTATAACATGTAATAAAATATTAAAATGTAAGAAAAGTAGGTTTTTTATAACAAAATTAAAGACGCTCCTAAAGTAAACTTATTTCATATTCATATTCAATAAAAAATACTTTTTTCACCTTAATAAAAATATAAACATTTTTATATTTTATAGTTATATCTAAAAAGAAGACTCGGAAGAGTTTTGAATCAATTTTTAGAAAAAAGACTGTTTAAGTACAAATTTTCTTTAAATGTGAGACTTTTTTATTACCCTTAAGACATTTAAGCTGCGTTTTTTGTTGAATTCTTGACCAATGCTCATAACTAATCACTGCATTAGCGGGGCATATTAAGTTTAAAGTTTTTAGTCAAAGATAAACAAAATGGCTAAAATAAATTTAAAAAATCGAACATGGATATATGTTTCGATAACTTCTTCATAAACATTATACAAATCACTCTCTTTCTCTCTAAGCATGTTTTCCAAAGTAACTTCTCGAGGATTTTCAAAAACACTTCACCGCGTTGTCGCAGTGATTCGTATACTAAAGCATAAATTGTTGATAATCTTAATGGCCAGCTGTTGTTCAATTCATGCTACAACCATTGATAAGATTTTGATTTCAACTTTTTAATTTTATTAACTTTTGGACAGAAAAGACCAACAGATACGAATAACTTATAAGTGTAGCAATATAGCAGTATCTTTGTGTATGTAATGGCATATGTAGTTTATTTTAAAATCACCTGTGAAATCTTGCACTTCAACAATCTCAACAATGTTGTCTGGTGTGGGCTTGTCAATGTCTTTGGAAGGCTCTGTGTCGCTAAAGATCTCCTCAACAATCGATGTGTCTTCTGTTTAAATACATATGCATGAATTGAAGTATTTTATTAAATAATTTAAGGATAAAGTAAAAGCTAAACCATTGGTACATTCATTCCTTCCTCTTGCGGCATATCGCTCGTTGCCCATAACAAATCTTTGTTTTAAATGGACCCTTGTATATGCGACGGCCGATAGGCTCACAATAAGAAAAAGTAAAAGAAATTACTATAAAATAATGGTATCCCATAAACTTCTTAATAAGTTGCTTGCAATTTACTTTTCACTACAACATTATTTTATAGCAATTTTTCCTACAATGAAATACCTTAACATTTAAAAATATATGACTTTCATGCAAATAAATAACTTAAAATGAGACAAAGAAAAAAATATTAACGAGAAAAAATATAATTAACAAGAAAAAAAAATTAAATTTTTTTAATAATTTCTTTTTTTTTTTCTGAAGTGTAAGTACTAGGCGAACTATGGTATATTGTGATTGTGTTCGTAACGTGTATATGTGTAAGTTGTTTAGTGTAGTCTTACCCTTAAGCGGTTTACCATCTTTTTTCCTCAGTTTTTTATTTTTATGAACTTTCTCAATTACTTGAGGTTGTTCTACGATAGGACCCTCTTCTACTGTAACTGTAGTTTCTGGTTCCTTGTCATCTTCTTCAACTGTCTCAATCTTGGTGATTTCTTGTTTATCGCCTTTGATCTTTTTGATGACACGTGTACGTATCTTGGTTTTCTTTGGCTTGCCTTCCTCTGAAATTGTTTCAACAACACGAACTTCTTCTGGAAGCTCCTCAACTTCTTCAGGCTGTTCTTCGACTGTAGTTTCTTCTACTGTTACAGTAGTTTCAGGTTGTCTGTCATCTTCCACTACAGTCACAATCTTTGTGACTTCTTGCTTGTCGCCTTTTATCTTTTTGATAACACGAGTACGTATTTTGGTTCTCTTTGGTTTGCCTTCTTCTGTAATTGTTTCAATAACACGAACTTCCTCTGGAAGCTCTTTAATTACTTCAGTTTGTTCTTCGATTGGAATTTCCGCAATCGTAACAGTAGTTTCAGGTTTTTTATCGTCTTCTTCAACTGTCTCAATCTTTGTGACTTCTTGTTTGTCGCCCTTGATCTTTTTGATGATACGAGTACGTATTTTGGTTCTCTTTGGTTTGCCTTCTTCTGTAATTGTTTCAATAACACGAACTTCTTCTGGTAACTCCTTGACTACTTCAGGTTGTTCTTCGATTGGAAGTTCCTCAACTGTTACAGTAGTTTCTGATTCCTTGTCATCTTCTTCAAGAGTCTCAATCTTGGTGACTTCTTGTTTGTTTCCCTTTATCTTTTTGATGACACGAGTTCGTATTTTCGTTTTCTTTGGCTTGCCTTCTTCTGTAATTGTCTCAACAACACGAACCTCTTCTGGAAGCTCCTTGACTGCTTCAGGTTGTTCTTCGATTGGAATTTCTTCAATCGTAACAGTAGTTTCAGGTTGTTTATTTTCTTCTTCAACAGTCTCAATCTTGGTGACTTGTTGTTTGTCGCCCTTGATCTTTTTGATGACACGAGTACGTATTTTGGTTTTCTTTGGTTTGCCTTCTTCTGTAATTGTTTCAATAACACGAACTTCTTCTGGAAACTCCTTGACTGTTTCAGGTTGTTCTCCAATTGGAATTACTTCAACTGTTACAGTTGTTTCTGGTAGCTTTTCATCTTCTTCAACAGTTTCTATCTTGGTGACTTCTTGTTTGTCGCCCTTTATCTTTTTGATGACACGAGTACGTATTTTGGTTCTCTTTAGCTTGCCTTCTTCTGTAATTGTCTCAACAATACGTACCTCTTCTGGAAGCTCCTTGACTGCTTCAGGTTGTTCTTCGATTGGAATTTCTTTAATCGTAACAGTAGTTTCAGGTTGTTTATCGTCTTCTTCAACAGTCTCAATTTTGGTGACTTCTTGTTTGTCGCCCTTGATCTTTTTGATGACACGAGTACGTATTTTCGTTTTCTTTGGTTTGCCTTCTTCTGTAATTGTTTCAATAACACGAACTTCTTCTGGAAGCTCCTTGACTACTTCAGGTTGTTCTTTAATTGGAATTTCTTCAACTGTTACTGTAGTTTCTGGTTGCTTGTCATCTTCTTCAACAGTTTCTATCTTGGTAATTTCTTGTTTGTTGCCTTTGATCTTTTTGATGACACGAGTACGTATTTTGGTTTTCTTTGGTTTTCCTTCTTCTGTAATAGTCTCAACAACACGAACCTCTTCGGGAAGCTCCTGGACTGCTTCAGGTGTTTCTGCGATAGGAGTTTCTTCCACTGTAACGGTAGTTTCTGGTTCCTTGTCATCTACTTGAACGGTTTCTATTTTGGTGACTTCTTGTTTATCGCCCTTAATCTTTTTGATAACACGAGTTCGTATTTTAGTTTTCTTTGGTTTGCCTTCTTCTGTTAGTGTTTCAATGACGCGAACTTCTTCTGGCATTTCCTTAACTTCTTCCAGTTGTTTTTCGATGGCTGTTTCCTCAACTGTCACAGTAGTTTCTGGTTTCTTGTCATCTTCTTCGACAGTCTCAATCTTTGTGACTTCTTGTTTGTTACCCTTGATCTTTTTGATGACACGAGTACGAATTTTGGTTTTCCGTGGCTTGCCTTCTTTTGAAATTGTTTCAATAACACGAACTTCTTCTGGAAGCTCTGTAATTTCTTCGATTGGAGTTTCTTCAACTGTAACAGTTGTTTCTGGTTTCTTGTCATCTTCTTCAACCGTCTCAATCTTGGTGACTTCTTGTTTGTCACCTCTAATCTTTTTGATGACTCGAGTACGTATTTTAGTTTTCTTTGGCTTGCCTTCTTCTGAAATTGTTTCAATAACACGAACTTCTTCTGGAAGCTCCTCGACTTCTTCAGGTTCTTTTTCGATAGGATATTCTTCAACTGTAACAGTAAGTTCTGGTTTGTTGCCATCTTCTTCAACAGTCTCAATCTTGGTGACTTCTTGTTTGTTGCCCTTGATCTTTTTGATGACACGAGTACGTACTTTTATCTTCTTTGGTTTGCCTTCTTCTGTTAGTGTTTCAATAACACGAACATCTTCCGGTAGTTCCTCAACTTCAGTTTGTTCTTCAATAGGAGTTTCCTCCACTGTCACAGTAGTTTCTGTTTTTTTGTCACCTTCTTCGACTGTCTGAATCTTGGTGACTTCTTGCCTGTTGCCCTTTATTTTCTTAATGATGCGCGTACGAATCTTCTTTTTGGTAGGTTTACCATCTTCTGCAATTGCTTCGATGACTTGAATTTCTTCTGGTAGTTCCGTGACTTCTTCCTGTTTATCTTTGACAGTAGATTCTTCTACTGTAACAGTTGTTTCAGGTTGCTTGTCATCTTCTTCAATAGTCTCAATCTTGGTAACTTCTTGTTTGTCACCCTTGGTTTTTTTGATGATACGTGTGCTTATCTTTTTTTTCTTTGGCTGGCCATCTGCAGAAATTGTCTCGATAGTATGGATTTCAGCGGGAAGTTCTTCAACTTCTTCCATTTGTTTTTCGATTGGAATTTCTTCTACGGTTACAATGGTTTCTGGTGGTTTGTCATCTTCTTCGACAGTTTCAATTTTGGTCACTTCTTGCTTGTCGCCCTTTATTTTTTTGATAACACGTGTACGAATCTTCTTCTTCTTTGGCTTGCCATCTTCCGAAATTGTTTCCATGATGTAAACTTCTTCTGGCAGCTCTTTTATTGTTTCTTTCGGTGTTGGCGAAATTTTTGTGTCTTGTGTCGTGTATTCTGGAGTGTAAATTGTTTGTGTTGTATCTGTGTTAAAAAGACTCATAAAATATATTGTTATGTCTAATTTCGTCTCCTTAGCTCTATCTATAGTAAGCAACTCATTACACTAGTTTACACAAAAAAAGATCTGGTTTCTCATAAAACTTTTACGATGTATTTTGAGAAGTAGAATCCAAAACTGCCAACCATTTTTTTTTTCTTAAGAACCGTTTTTGAGATATCCCCAAAAAACACGTTTTTTGGCACTTTTTTCATTTATTTGCCCATATCTCCATCAAGTTCTTTTCTACTCAAATGTATAGCTTCTGAGTTATAATTAAAAAAATAAAAATGGGACAAATATGCACCGTTCGCAAAACTCCAAGCTTAAATTTAATAGTACTTTTGGATTTATCTTTTATAGGGTACAATTGAACATATAAGACAATACAATATCTTTAACGACTTAGTTCGTCATTTAAATACATAGTCATTAGGCTATATACGGTAGTGCATGAAAATATGGATATTATCTATTTTCATTGATTTTGGAATAGCACCCACAGTTTTTGTCCGACTTGGACAAAATTACACTTAAAATATTTGCAAAAGAATAGTCTTTCATTTTAAACCTTAAAAAAAATGTAAGCTAATTTTTTTGTATTCAAACGGAGCAATTGAAATTTTGTGGCCTTTAAAAAAGACCAAAAAAGTTACTTTTTTTGAACTTTGATCGCTTGTAACTCCGAAAAATCTTATTCGATTTACTCAAGCCGCATATCATTATAAAGAAAACAAAAATATCTTTGCAATGGTGCACATTATATTTGAGTAGAAAAGAACTTGATGGAGATATGGGCAAATAAATGAAAAAAGTGCCAAAAAACGTGTTTTTTGGGGATATCTCAAAAACGGTTCTTAAGAAAAAAAAAATGGTTGGCAGTTTTGGATTCTACTCCTCAAAATACATCGTAAAAGTTTTATGAGAAACCAGATCTCGAGATGAAGCCCAAATTTGTAAACTAGTGTTATAGTAAGAAAATTACAATGTGTCGTCGTAAGGCTAACACTTAAAAATCTTTCTAAACAAACTTCAAATGGGCTTAAAGGGGAATTTGAAATATTGGAGACTTGTCACGTACTATAAATTATCACTTTGATGACGAATTATACTTGTTTGTTTGTGTAATATGTGTTTTTTTTTGTAACTGGACTTGGGTGGGTGTTTAAAGTATTACGCCACTTTAGGTTAGTTTGAGTTTCATGATATTCTTGTACTTACCAGTTATACCTTTTACCGTTTTTGTTTCGTGTGTTAGTTTCTGTGCTTCTGTTGTGAGTGTGGCCTTAACCTGTTGTGGCTCTGATATGTCGTTAGTATCATTTGTAGTCTGATATGTACATATGGTTACTATCGTGAGAGGTTCAATAGCATCCTGTGCTTTTTCTTGAACTTGAGCTAGTTGTGTTTTGAATTTTGGAAGCGTAGCCTCCGCTTCATATAACGTATCATATTGCTGTGTAGCTAATGACTTTGTTCCTGTGGTTTCTTTTATTTTTGAATATTGCACAAGATCGTCAACTTTCGTAAATTTTGATTCTTGTTCATTTTTGAATATTTGTGTTTGTTGATAAGATTGGTGTGTTTGATATTCAGATGCTGCAACAACTGGGCTCTGTGGTAGGAGTTGGTTGTCAAACATCTGAGCATCCTCAGTAATAGTGTAAATTGATTGTATTGATGTTAGTTCGCCAAGTTCGATAGTAGGTTGGAGTGATGGAGTTTCTTTTACAACAGCTGTTAGACAAGGCGAAGTACTTTCTAAAACAGTTGTAATGCTGTGATCGGTTGTAGTGTGTTCAGGTGTTAAATTAAGTTTTGCCTTTTCAGCTTTCGATGCGTTTAAAGTGTCTTGTGTGTATAAGTTTGGGTTTTCGGCTACAACTACTTCTTCAGTTAAGTACGTACTGTGATGCGAGGTAAGTTCTGTTGCTGCAGTAATAGCAGTGTCTTTGCTGATATGAAGTTTATCTACATTGCTGGACAAATGTAGTTCGGTTGTAGTTGCAGCTAATGCTGATTGCTCGTATTCTATACTTGCTTCTGTTGGCTTTTGATCCAGCGATCCTTTTAGTTTTTCAATGCTTTCGTATGGCACTGTTGGTTCACTTAGAGCAGCCTTTTGGTGTGATGCCGTTGTTTGAGCTGTAGTTTCAACTGCTGTTGGTGTTGGTGTCACCAGCTGTTGCACCGCTGGTGTGTCAAATACCTCTTCCACAACTGAAACTTTAAGCTCGGTTGGAGTCAATGTTGGTTGGACAGACTTTAATTCGGATATTAAGTAATCTGCCGCATGTACTACAGTATCATAAGTATCAACAGTAGCAGTGCTGTGTAATTGATTTTGTTGGTTTATCATTCGAGATTGCAGATCTACCATTTGCGGGGTAGTTTGTTCTAGTAGTTTAAGGCCTTCATAAATGAACGGTTTTTGTATGAATTTTGCTTCATGACCAGTAGTCTCACATGATAAACGAGCAACTGCCTCGGGACGTTTTTCTAGGTTATATAACTCATTTATTTCAGTTACTGCTATATTTTCTTCAGTGACCGAAATTGGTTTTTGATGTTCATGTTTTAATGTTGCCGTTTCCTTTGGTATGTCAGCTGTCAGAAGATTGTCCTCTTTCAGGAAAGTTGATACTTTCTGCGTCACTTGAACATGACTTACACTGTTTATATCTAGGTGTATATCTGCATGTCGTTGCGGAACTTTGTGCTCAGTTGATAATAAATCGGCAACTTCTTCAAAAGGCGTCACTAAACTTACCAACTGGCTCTTTTGGGCCTCATCAATAATTGGTTCGCCACTTTGTACCTGTGGCTGCGCAAACAGTGCATCTACTTCTTTATTGAGGATTAACTCAGTTTCGGTTAATGGCACATGCTTGAGGTTGTCAGATATAATAGGTAAAGTCGTTTGCACTTTACTGATCATAAGTTTGTTGAACATTTCACTACTGCTTTCTAGCGTATTGACAACACTGACAATTGGACTGCTTTGCATGGCTTCTAGTGTTAGTTTTGCAGTTTCTTCTAACTGCTTCGGCTGCATTAAGTCAATTTCCTTTTGTAACACAGTTGCCAAGGTTTCTAAATGTGATGTTTTTAAATTGGCATCAAAAGCAGTATGCGCAACTTCTTCCTGTAATTGTGATGCAGTCAATGCTACCGGTGCTTCAAATGGAAAGACTTGGGTTATAATAGTTTCATGTTGTGCTCGCTCCATAAAAGGTTTAGCTGCCTTTGCTTCAGTCGTTGGTGCTGGCATAAGTGTCTCTTTGTCGAAAATATCAAATTGTGTTTTCAAATGCACAGCCTTGTTGATATCATCGAGTAATATATTAGCTTGCATTTCTGGCTTATTTATCATCTCTAACGTTAGAGCCACAGACTCCTCAAAAATTTGCTGTTGCTCAATAATAGTTTCACGCTGTGTACCCTCCACAAAGGTTTTTGTTTCTTGCATTTGTGGCTGTGTTGTTACAGCTGGGATGGTAGTATCATCGGCAACCATTTCATGAATTTCTAGTGATGCACAAATCAGCGAAATTGGTATTTCTTGGGCCTGTGATACATTTTCTGGTGATATTGTATTCAAAACTTCCTCGAGTTCGACTGTTTCCTGCATTTGGGTGACCTGAACTCGTTTTAATTCATGTCCGACTTGTGCGTGGTGCTGCGTAGGTGCTACCATATCTTCCTTAAGTTGTACACTTTCCAATATTTGCGTCAAATCTTCTGTATTTGCGGCAAGTGGCGCTTTCTTATCGATAGCTTCTGTAGCGACATCTGGTTGACTTTGGAGTAAAGGTAAAACTGCTGCACTTTCGCTAAATAGATGTTCATCGATTGTAGGTGCCAGATTTGTTGCGTCTGGCATGTTAACCTTTGCCGACTTATATTCAAAACTTGGTCGTTCGGTAAATACTTGAGATTGCTCGAAAGGCCTGTTTTCACTTCTTTCTGTCATACACACATTTGTGACAATGCTTTCTACTAGATGTTCAACATTTTGCTGTTCTGACGCTGGCTTAGGCTGAGTCTCTTCAAAGCTAGGCGTAACTTGCGTTGTAATTATTTCGCTTATAAGCATCAGCTTGTCTGTCGCAGTTGCTGGTTTAGCTTGGAAGTCCTCAAAACTGCCTACATTTAAGTTTTGTTCAATTTGCTCTATAATAGGAGCTTGTAGCTTTGTAGGCTCATTGACTAATTGGGCTGTGCTGGTACCAGACTCTCTTGATGGCAGCATTAGTTCCAATTCTAGTGTATGTTGCTCTTGGTTTACTAACAATAACACACTTCCAGCTTCGAAGTTTGGTTGAGCCAGACGCTCGTTAAACGCTGCCGTTGGCTTAAGCTCTGCTTCTACTTCATAAACTTCTGCTTGATTTGTAAGAATGTTATCGCTTTTTACCATCGTCAATTGACTATGCGTTTCTAACGTTGCTCCTAAATTTGTTTTTAAATCTTGTGTGTTTTCCTGTGCGGTAGCTTCCATAATTATGAGTGATTTTTGTGCTAAATCTGCAAGCTTAGCCTCTGCTTTAACGCTTGTGGTTGGTTTTATTGTTGCAAGAAGTTCCTCTCGCTCTTCGGAAGTTGTTGATTGTATCTCAACTGCTGCTATGTTACTTATTAGCTCAATATTCGCCAGAGTTGTTTTTATTTCTGGTATTTCCTCGAATGTGCTGCCATGTTCCAATGATTCCATTGCGCTTTGAATTGCTGAAACCAATTCGATACCTTGTGAATTTGATTGCGCAGTTGTTAGTTTTGCCTCGGATATTGTTAATGGCTCGGTAGACTCAGTAGGTTCTTCAGCAGTAGAGCTAGGCACTGGTAGCGCTGTTTCGGTCTGCATGATGGCTTGCTTTTGAGACGGTACTTCTTCGGAAACGAAATTTTGCTCCTTTTCGTTGGATTGTGTTGCCCAAACCTCTATAGGTTGCCGCAGAAACTCACTAATGATGCTGGACGCCTTTTGTTTTTCAGGACTCTGATCTCTATCGAGCAGAGACTCTTGCTCCAAAGTAATGTGCTGCTGCTGATGACTGACATTTTGCAGCGGGATATTAAGCTCTGCCATTGCAACAATTGGTTGCTTTTCAATTCGTACTTTGGTAGTGGACTCAAGTGTGTCCACATCAGTAATTTCTAATGCCTTATAACCATCAGTATGTTTTTCTGTAACTGTTTGTAGAGTAGGCTGTTCAAGTTGTTTTAGATTTCCATCTAATTCATTTGTTTGTATATCTGTTATTTCTAGCGACTGCATTACGTCGCCGTAGGTGGGCTTAATATGTTTTTTCTCCATTTCTTCTGTTTTACTAGGTCGATCACTTTCGAGCACCAAAGTTTCTGCAACTGTTGCACTCGCTGATATTGCGTCAATGTAAGTTTTAGCCTCCTGGGTCTGAAATTGATAGTCTGTGGTCAGACTGCTTGTCATTTGGGATGTTTCCAATTCAGCCACAGTAGGTGCTTTAAGCTCGCTAACCTGTGTAGACGCTGTTGCTGTATGTTGTACAGGTTCTAAGTCCAAGCTTAAGACATCCTCTGATTCTATTGCTTGGTTGCTTTTTACATCAAGTGCGCTTTGTTCCAAAAACTCTTGTCTAGCTGTGACTTTAGTGAGAATTGGTTCTTTATCAGTCCACAAACCTTCCTTTTCTTGAGTTTCAACTTCGCTTGTATGGGCTACAACCTCATCCATTCGTTTCTCAAACACAAAATTAAGCTTTTGCAAAATCGGTTGTGCTTCTTGTTTAACATCGCTAACAGTTTCAAAAGTCTGTGGCGCAACGTCAGAAGTAGCAACTGTTTTTGTAGATGTAAAGCTTTGCTTTAGTTTTTCTGTTTCAAATTTAGGACCCTCTAAGAACCCAGAAACTTCCGTTGATAACACTTGTGATATTTCACCGACGCCTATCGCAGTCGTATGCGCTACCAAAGCATTTACTGGTTTTTGATCAGCTTTATCTTTTCGCACTAGCTCTTGTGGCATTTCTTCTGATGCCAGTTGTTGCGTGCCAATAATATGATGCATTTCTTGTTCCAACATTGAATTAGCTTGTTTTTTGTCTCCCTTAAAATCTGGCAATTGCTGGTCTAGCGGACTGTGCATATCGGCTGCTGTTGTTAGCACACCTTCAACTATTATTAACTTATCTAATGCCTTAGTGGTGGGTAACTCTTTTAGCAATTTTATGGGTATAAGTTGTTCCTCAGCTGAAATTTGCTCTACTAACACAGGCATAGACTCCATTAGAAGTTCAACTGTTGCAGTCTTCTCTGTAGTGACTGTAGTATCTAGATCAGTTGCTTTTTCAAGAACGGCCACCTCGGTAGTTATGGAAGACAGTTGCTCTCTTAACACATCCGAAGTTGTGGCAGCTTCTGGTTTTGTCTCAAACTCAATTGCTAGCATCGCAGTATCGTCCAAAACTGTTTCCTTTATTGTAACACCACCTGTAAGCGGAGTTTCTATTGTAACTTTCCCTAATGCTTCTTTTGGCATTTTAACAAGCTGGCCTTCTCCAATCATTTCGTGACCTAATTGATCCAGTACAACGATACTCCGTTGCTGTTCAAATGATTTTATAGCTTGTACTGTCTCCGGTTCAGGCTGATCTCTTAGCGGTGTCTCTGCCTGAGCTGCCGTTACTTCAAATTGGTCGTGCGTTTGTAAGACTGGTACTACGCCAAGAGATGCACTCTCTGCAATCTCAATGTATATGCTGTTGTTATCTATTGCTTCCTGCAAAACGTTAGTTTCTACAACCGATACTGACTCTAACTGATCAATACTCTTTTTAGCCAGCAATTTTTGCGGCATCTTGTGTATCTTAATTTCTTCGGCACTATCTCTAGTATCTGTCTCCATTACTTCTGGTGCATGCCGCATATCAGCAGTAACTAATGTTTGAAGTACTCTTGTTTTTTCCAATTCCTCAGTTGTATCATCGATGGCAGCTACCTCGAGTGTATCTTGTGTTTCTTGCGTGATCAAAAATTTTTTCTCTTGTATGATTTCTTTACGCGCTTTCTGTTTCTTCTGCTCTGTTTGTGTTGAAAGTTGCGTTACCTCGGTAATCGCTATTGTTTCTGCCAATACTTGTGGTACTGTTTGTATAGGTAGTGTAACAGATTTTGGAATGTCTGTTGCCTCTAAGGGTTCAATTGTTTCATCTGTTTCAGTATTTTCTAGATTTTCGAATTGTTGCTGTTGTGGTATTTTTTGTTTTTTCTGCTTTTTAGTTTTAACAATCGTATCCTTTTTAAGTACTAATTGTTGTTGTTGTTCAACAAATGTAGATGTTGTACTTTCTGCGAATGTTTTAATGTAAATCATACGAAAAAAGAATTTATGGGGTGGTAATGTGTTAGAGACTACTTGGTAGCTTTGTGAAACTTACATTTTTCTCCCATTTTTCTAATTCATTTATTTTTGAACTTAAAAAGTTAATTGGAATTTTTGTTTTTATATATCTTTAGTGCTATAAAACAAGGATCATTTGGCAGATATAATAAAAATGTAAATTTTACGCAGTATCTCCAAAGTTTTAAAACGTAAGCATTTAACAAATATAGAGCTTAAGGCATTTTAGTGAGTTGAATTAATGGATTTTTATTACAGGGAATGCACTGGCGGAAGCATGAAAACAATGGCAGCAAAATTTGTAAAATTTTTTTATGGAACATGCATTTATAAATATACGTAATCGATCGGCAGACAAACAATCAGACATGTAATCACATGGTAGCATGATAACTTATAGGCTATTTGCAAAATACTTAATTATGGAGTGTTCAAATGGAAGATGTAAATTTTTTCTCTAAATATGATGGAAGCAATATAACATAAACCATCGCCAATCAAAATATACGCTGCACATCTACACTGCAGGCAAGTTTAAATGTAAATAAAAAGCTAACAAAATTTTGGCCCCTTTAGTCAGTCTAAAATTTCAGAAAAACTTTATAAAAATCACTTTTGTGTAATACCAACACATACATACATACTATGTATGTATGGAGATGCTTGTTGCTTTATCGAATTAGATAAAATTTGGTGTGTTTATGAACAAAAAAAAAAAAAATTACATAACTCTTTTTGTAAAAACTTTTTTGGGGACATGATACCGCCCGAAAATATGAATTTCAATGCCTGATATCTAGGGAACTGTAATAGATATTCTTACGAAATTTTGTGGGTCGGTAGAAAGAATCGTTGGTCCTTTGTATTGCCCTGCCTCAAAAATTATTTGAAATAAATGTAAAATGGACCATGATTTCATGAATTGCATGTATGTTTAAAATTTAAAATTTATCAATTACTAAAGCTAGACTACGAATCTTATGGATTTATGGAACGTTGCCCTTAAATCTAGTACGTGCATTTTTTCCTAACACAAAAACTAAAAATTTTCCGTATATTTCAAAGTCCAAAAATATTTTAAATCATTCAAATTATGCATTCAACCCTAAAAAATATTTTTTCCATTTTGAAATTTAGAAAAACGTGACACGACATTGCGAAGTAATTGATACCATGAATATGTTAAGCGTGGTTAGACCTTTTTATCTGAAAAATTGCGATGGGGTGTTGCACTTGACAAAGAATGACCCGTATGTATTCTTATATAAAAATTGACGGGAATATCTCGGTATTTGGTGCCATTTCCCACTGATGGCCGAATATAGAAGCAAAAAAAAAAAACGAAAGTTTTTCAGTTCCAGCTCATTTTCTTCCGAAAAGTATGCCTTAAAAAAATATTGAGCATTAAGTTTAAAATTTCGTTTCTGAATGCATTCTGTGCAATTATCGTGCTTTGAATTTGACATCTTATTGATTTTGGGTTTTACACTATAGCATTTAAAAAAAAATTGTTGCAAGATAAATTGTTAAAATTGGACTTAATTATTGGACTTTTGGCTTGATTTGTACTCAATATATTTTTCTATTTAAGGCATAATTATCGAGGAAATTATCATAACTGAAATGAGATTCGGTCGTTTTAATCGGTCACCAGTGGGAACAATGTACACATGTTTAATTTGTGTATTATGTCTTAAAATGTTTATATATATCATGGTTTAAAACCCAATCGTAATATGTACCATTTTTTTGGGATATTTCAAGAATTTTCTTTAAATTTTAAAAGTTTGTTTTAAAAAACACTCAAATTCAGTTAAAAACACAGTGCATAGTGGTTTTTTTTGGGGATGATATATATACTCAGAAAGGTAATTTTAAGCTGCTAAACTTTCTTAAATGCATGCTTCTGCTTTTTAAAAAAAATTTTAAAATTTTTCTATTTCGGCCTTGAAGTTTCTTCGTTTTGTTTGGCGATATTTGCGCTTACATACATATACATTAATGGGTTTTATTTTGGAACTGAAAGACTTTAAATCTCCTTTGATACAAACTCCATAAACTTTTGATGATATTTAAAATTATTCTTACCTTATTCTTTATAACATTTGAATTCAGTCCCACACGTGCCGATATTGGATATAGCGAATATGACTATTTTACCTATGTATTTTAGGTAATATGTGTTTAGCAGCTCTAATGTACATATCTACTTAAAAGCTTAAAATTTGGTATGTAAACAAAAACTTGCTTAATGCTTAATTTAGATAAATTAATTTAGTTTATTGTTTAAAAAAAGTACTTTCAATAAATTTCAAAAATTCCAAAATTCAAAAAAAATTCAAAAATTGCTTGGTATATTTGCTATTAATGCTATGCTTAGATAAAAAAAAAATTAAATAAAAATATTTGTATATTTTAAGGCGAGCGAGCTTATATGACAACAGATTACACAGGCAAGTAGTAGCTAGTAGTAGTTAGAGTTGAACTATTTTTCAGCTGGTTGTTAAGTTAAAGGTATGTAATAAGTACTATTCATAGTTGATTGCTGTAGGTAGTTAGAAGTACTATAGGTAGTAGGTATAATAATAGTAGTAGTTGTAGTACATTGCTATAGTAGTAGAAATAGTATTGGTGATGTGCAAGTATTTGATATTGGGCTTCAAGTAATAATTCAGTTTGTTAAAAATTATTATATTATTAAATATTTTAAAAAATTGTTATTATTTTGCTATCTTTTTTGTATTTTTTTTTATCAAAGTTCTAATTGGTAATATTGTTGTTCTTGTCTTTGGATTCATCATTAGTGATTAATCTGTCTCTAATTGCAAACCTTCATCGACTATAATTGTACGCTCCTCGACGAATGTTTCCTCTGGTTGTATATATATATTTTTTGTTTATTTTTGGGAGTTGCAGGTCAGTACAGAACGCAGGCAAAGCGATTTAAAGCAATGTCATAACATATAAAAAAAAAATAAAATAAAATAAATAAGTAGAATGCATATACATATATAAAGTTTTTTGCTTAAAAAAGACCTATAAGCTTATGGTGAAATTCTTACCAATTTTTATATGGGTTACAGCTTCATGACCTTCGATCACCTGAGATGTCTCAACTATCCTCTAAATATGTTTGGGATTTTTTTTTGTTGTGTTGTTAAAATGTAATAAATAATAACAAAAAGGAAAATAAAAACTTTAATCTTTTTAAAAACAAATAACTGATACATAAAATAAATTTTGTATAGCGATAAGTTTCGATTTATTCAACAAAATAACATTTGATGTAAATTTAGAGAAAAATTCCAAAAAATCAATAAATCAATCAAAAAATGCGCTTCAATTCTTTATGAACTTATTAAAATGAAGCTAAAAATACAACAGGTATAGACGTCCAGACTTTCCAATTTTGCGCGAATCGATTTTGAAAATAGAAAAAAAGTTATTGCGACAGAGCAATACCCGGTCAAACTGACTTTATCAACGATGTTTTCCACAAGGAACAAAGTGATACAAGCATTGTCTGAAAAAAGGACCATTTGAAAAAGTGATTGTGACACCTTCGTCATATGCATAAAGTGCTTTGTAAAAGTAACCATACTAAGAAAGCTTTTCAAGACAATTTAATGAACAAAGGCAATATGTGACAAATATTTATAGTGAATACTTGTAATGTGTCATATCATTTATATGTATTCAAAGATGTACATATATTTGATTTTAATTTTAAATAACAATAAATCCAGATTTAAATGGGTCTAAAAAGTACGCTATATGTTTGTATGTGAACGAAGCCGTAAGTATAGTATATGTAATCATATAAACAAAATCGAAACGAAAAGCGCCCATGGCTCTGCTGGTAGTCTGTGGCTTGAAAATTTTACCGAAAACTACAAAAATTCCGCATTTTTAACAATGATAACGCGGTGTGAAACCTAAACTGAGCCATCTTTTTCTACAGCTTGCCTAACACACATTTTCAATACGATAAAATAATAATTTGGATGATTAAAAAAATCAATTCTTCGTCTCTTGTAGGATCCCTGGTTTTTATATTTATAAAATAACACAGGTCTGATTTTGTCATTGGACAACTGGGTGTCATTTTCCGTGTAGGTTTTTGCGCAAAACTCGAATCTGGCGGCTCATAACATCAATATTTTGATATATATAAGCTTAAATAACCAAATAATGAATTTTTTGGTTGTGTTAGATGTTATTTGCAGAATTTAAAAATTTTATTTTCACTTTGACAAATACTCTATGCATATATGTACATATGCAATAGTCGGAGCTGTGAAGTAATGATTTCCATTCCAATATTCCCCAGATGAATATTATAGAAATGTCCATTATTTTTACCCATTATTTAAAATTTTGTTGTAATACCCATTCAAGAGGTTGAAGTGGATATTCTCTAAATAAATCGACTTATCTATACACTGCAAGAATTTAAACACTGTTATGTGTCTTCACCTTCTAATGTTTTTCATTTAACTTTTTCAAATTTTAACATCACTTTAACAATAAAAACACAAACATTTATAAAAAGTAACAAACATTTAGAAGTAACTTTATGTGCAAACCTCTTTCCCCGATATCTTCCAATCTTGCGTTATAAAATCTTCCCTAACAAATTTTCTAATCACAGTCTCTATGGTTATTTCGTACGTCTGTATCATTCGTATGAATGCCTTGAAGCCAACAGTTGCTGCCAGTGTTGTCTCATCATCCGTAGAGGATTCGCTGAGAATTTGGGTTATCAATTCTTCATGACCTTCACGTTCTACCAACTGCACCAGTGCTGATTGTGATTCAGGCTTTTGTAATGCAATAAATATATTCTGTTCATACATATAGATTATCTCTATAATTGTGCAACCATAACGCAACAGCAGTCCAATTGTGGCTAAATCACGTAGCGCTGCTTCGCCAATGGAACCGAAATTTTCAGCTTCAATTGAAGTCAACAACCAGGTAACTTGACTATGTTGCTTCAATGTTATCAAATCTTCAATTGCAATGGTTTTCTGTGAAATTTTTGTACGTATAATTTGAACCGATTCGGTTACTTCCACCGATTCAGTGGTTGTTGTTGTTGAAGTTTTTGCTGTCGTAATTGTAGTGGCCGAGCTGGAGATTTTCTCTTCCAATTCTTCGGCATCGGCTATTTTGCGATCTTTTACTTCTTTTATCTCAGAAACGCCACTTTGTTCGACAAGTATGGATACTGGTTTCCTTATTTTTATTATTTCCATACTGGTTTCTGGAACATTAGCGGGTACAATCGATATCGTTGTCTTGTAAACTTCTTGTGTTGCACCACTAGTAGTGCGTTTCGAAGCCGCTGTTGAAGCGGTGGATTTTTTTATTGTCTTCTTTTTAGCTCTAATCTTTTTATCAACAGTTTCGGTGACTTGTGTTGCTGTTGACGATATCTCAAATTTGGCACGCGTCATTGTCATGCCAATTTCATTGATCAGTTTGCAGTTGTAGTAACCTATATCCTCGGAGGATACATTGATTATTTCCAGTGAAGCGGTGAATTCTTCATAGTTTACGGTAATGCGATATTTATTGGATTCTCTAAGTTGTACATTGTTGTAATACCATTGAATATCTAGATTTAGGTTTTTTTTATTTATTTTAAATGATAGTAACATGTCATCTCATCTGTGCATGACCTATTGGCATTAAATAGTGAACGGCGGTCTTGAAGCAAGTTTAAGAACGACATAAATATTATTGAAAACAGAATACGTCAACTTTTGTCTCGTAATCTATGCAAAAATTATCTTTTCTATTGGTACTTCAAACTTTTCGGACGCTTAAGGCTGCGGTTAACAAGATGGCGCACTTCGTTTTCATTGAAATTTGTGTCACATTTAAACTTGCTTCCAGTCCGCCGTGTTTTACTATATACTATACCTGGTATGGGATTTCCAGCAAATTGTATTGAAAATTTGGCTGTTTCACCAATGGCAGCGCGGCTATCTCGCATTTCATTCACTAAAGATGGCGAGCATTTTGCAGCTATAAATTAGAGAAGCAGAAAGCATACTACGATTATCTACGACTTTAGTGCGGCATTTTGTTTTCTACAACTACAACTACATATGTACATAACATAGAAGGGTTGCTTGCAAATATAATATTTGGATTAGTTAGATAGAAGATTTGTTTACTTACTTGATTGTATGTGAAAGAGTATGTTGTTTTTCGCTTGTGGCTATCTAGATAAATAAGCTCTTAAATATCTAGATTTGTTCATGTCTAGTTAGATTGATAGTTTATTTGTAATTTATTTATGTGCATTTTGATTATCATATACGCGATTGTTTGTCTGTTATGTTTAAGTTGATTTTGTTTTTCTGTTTTGTATGGACAAAAGACAAGTTCACAAAAGCAAAGTTATAAAAACAAAAATTAATCTTATAAAATAAAAGATCAATTATCTATTCACTGCTGAAACGTATTTTATTCTGATAAATTAAGTGCTTGAAGACTGGCTGCATTTTAACATATTCAAATCTGTGGAGTGTAAATAAATTTTGATTACACAAATAAATTTGGCCAATTTTTACAAAACAAATAGGGTTCAGGTATTGTTGAAGTGAAAAACTGGTCAAAAGTGATAGGCTGTATATTTTGTTTTTTTTTCATTTAGCAATTTAATGCCTTTAACATTTTTACTAATAAAATAAATATTTACAGAGAGAAGATTATTTTAAGAGATGAAGAATCAACCATTCAACATTAGTTCTAAAAGGAAACATTTTCGGCTAATTAAAATTCAATATGAGCCACTCTGACGGAATGCTGTACAAGTTCCAGAAGACGACAGAGCCTTGTAGCGACAAGAGCATTAGCATAACACTATGATTATTGATATGATTGCGATAATCAACAAAAAGCCATCCTGATATCTGCACTTCAAGAGTATCCTAGTTTTTAGACGAAGTCATCTTGCAGGATAATTTTGCTCCCTGACAGGAGATACAATTGGTAAATAACAATACATAGTTTTTCATTTGATATTCTGTACTAAATCAGAACCGAAAAATTCATTTATTTTCTTTGCAAGTCAAAATTACTTGTGATTTTCACCCTGGCATGTCATAGTATTGAGGGGCAGCGCATTTTGATGGTTTAAGTTTCAGGAAGGAAGGAAGGCCCTGAAATTATGAATTTATAAAAAAATTTTGGATCTCATCATAATTTATTTCACTTCCCAAAAAGAAAAGGTATTTTTTACGCTATTTTAAGTAAGACCAAAGCCATGAGCCTTATCGAGGCTCTTAAAAGACTGAAGTTAAGGGATATAATTTTGTTCTTGAGATGGCAGCTGAAGTTCATGATATTTGATAAATAAAGGTTTTGGGAAATCATTTTTCAGGGTCTGAAAATAATCTCTATGTCCAAAAATAAATATCTATATATCTATATAATATAAATCATATTGAATTAGTAAACCAATGTGGCATATTTCTAATTTTATAATACTCATTATAAAAATCCCTGCGTAATCCTTATCTATATATTGATTTGTGTCGGTTGTTATAAAACTGCTCTGAATCAAACTAAAAAAAGAGTATTATGTATTTGGTGATTATACGGTTTGATATTATCATTCTTGTGAAATTTTGAAATGAAAGAGTTGGCTGAAACCATTTTCATGATCACCGGAACATTTCCCATTACATAATTTTTTAAAATCACAAATACCGTATGAGAAAATTTTTTATTTGGATCCAAACTTAATTAATATTAAGTTTACTCTATTTTTATTGCAAACCACAGAAAACATTTAAGGATTCTTTATAAAAAAGTTTCCCAATTTTTTCATTATTTTCAAAGTGTAAAAGAATAAAAATAACAATAATGAGCACAATAGTATATTCGACCATGGAAATTTATAGAAATTAATGTACATAAATGTTTGAGTACTTTGAAAAATAATTTTGATATGATACACGAAATAATATTCTTTACAAAAATATAAAATTTTGCATTTTAACTAATAATAATAATTCCAATTTATTTATATATTAATTATCTTTTATTATATTCATTCTTCAAAAAATGTAGCTTTTTTTATTGAACGAAAATATTTAAAATAAAATATGATTGTTTTCTTGTTTCATCGGAAAAGTTAATTAAAGAGCGATTGTTATTCTTATTCGAAAAAATTAATGAAAGTTGATTGATTGTTTTTATTTGCAATAATCGTTTGAATTTAAAATCACCAATAATTGTTATTCATCATCGAAAAAATAAAAAAAAGGAGTGTATCAATAATTAAAATAAAATTCAAATCAGAAATGGTTGCTATTCTGGATCGAAAATGATTTTTACTCTTGATAAAATAAGGTAATGGGATATAACTTCTTTATCGTACGAAATAAAAACCAAAAGACAATAGTTATTCGTAACAGGAAAAAATGTTTTAAATCTTATTTGTGATAAAAAAAATCAGTTAACGATTATATTATAATTTAATTTTTTTTATTCTTTTGAAGTACCTATCCATTTACGTTTTTGCAATTTAAAGTTTCAAGCACTTAATTTATCATTTGGGAAATAATTGTTATTAGAGATAAATACTTTGCAATAATGCTGTAAAAGCATTGCTGGGAATGTTATAGAAAGTTTTTGTTGGATGTTTTTACTAAGCTGTTAGTATAATTTTGTTTCAAATTTTTTAAAATTTCGAACAAAAACTAGATTAAAAAATAATTGAATTTATTTTGTAAATTTTCATTTAACTTTAAACTGCAATTACGATAAAAATTTTTTATTTGATAAAAGCCAATGTAAAATGTATGATTTATCTGCGAAATTTAAAAAATCTTAAATTAATGAGAAATAAATAAATTAGAATAAAAGATGGCGTATACTTTGGGAGTTTTAATTAATAGGGTTGTTGGGGGCTTAGATATTTTTCTTCAAATCAAAGGGGCTAGGTATATGAAGCTTAAGAGCTTAGGGTAGCATATAAACATATATAAAGCTATTTATAAGCTTAAATATAATGTTTATGCATCTACATGTAAGTGTTGAGAATGAGATTAGAGACCTTTTGGACATACATTAAAAAGAAGACAGCAAGTGGGTGAAATAGGAAGAAAGAGACAGGAAAACAGACATTGTTTTAGAACAATAGTTTTTATTATTGTTTTTTATTTTGGAGAGATTAAAACACATATACACATAACAAGGACTTTTTGTTTAGAACATTTATTTATGTAAGTATGGCGAAAAAAACACCACATTATTAGGAATTGTATTTTGAATAACTTACCTTTAAGTGCTTTTTGCATTTCCTCCATATGAGAAACCCATTCTGGCTTACGATAATCCTTCGATCCTACAATACCTATAAAGGATGGAGGTTTAAGACATTAATATTTTTTTTTTTAAAAAATTTGGTATTCGTTAAACATTTTCATTATGCTTAGCTGCATAAAACCTATGTATATATAAGAAATTTATTCAAAAAAAAAAATTTTTTTTGTTTAGTGTTAAGTGTAAAATTGTAAACTTTTACATAGGTATAAAATAGTTACATAGGTGGGAATATTTATAGTAGGAAAAAGGTTTTTATTTTTTTTATAAATCTGCTTGCTGTAAAAAAAATCTTTTATATAAATCCATAAAAATATTAATATAATTTATATAATTAAATGTAAAGTAGTAGTGTATCAACACTTTTAATATACCTTCGACTGCAAAAAGCGCTGTTGTTACCGCTACACCTAATGGATTATGCGCTTCAAAACTAATTGTGCCTACATCGTCTGGATAAATATGATTAATTACGAGAACCGAAGTTCCGTCTTCGAAATTTTCGATTTGATATTCTTCTGAAGCGAATATCTCTTCGTCGTCGCGTAGCCATTTGACTTTTGGTTTCGGCTTTCCCACAACCTTAACTTCGAGTTTGGCTTGTTCACCCTCTTTGGGCTCGATTTTTTCTGGTAATTTTTTGATAATTTTCGGTGCTTGTTCGTCGACTGATATGGTCTGCAAAAAAAGTGAAAGGAAAATGTAAAAAATTTTAGTCGTACATATATCTTTCGAGATTCAGTAAGTCTCATTACATATCAAGTTCAAAAAAGTAACGTCTACAACTTTGATCCGGGTGAAAGGGGATGCCAAAATATAGTTTCAAAGTTGCAGTAAATTTTAAAATCGGAAACTGAAAATATTTCGGCCAGAATCGAGTAAAATTAAAAACTGGAATAATTCAGGCAGTGCTATTTATTAGGTTGTAAATGAGATTGGTAGTTTGTTGAGACTGACTTGAATCGTCCCAAAATTCGTAAATCTGTCACCTCTACGTGATTAAAGTGAAATAAGTGACCATTTAGTAAACTCGTGCATTTGTGGAGATAACGATTTCCGTGGCGTCGCGATCTGACGACGGTTTTCGATAGAACAAGTCAAAACAATTCAAAAATGTTAAATAAAAAAATCGATATCTCGCTTTGTTTTCGAGATATCGATACTCTTACTGAATTCAAAATCCTGTCATAGGACTTTATCGTTCTCATTGAGACTTTTGCTTAGGATGCCAAAAAACTAGTCTCTGCAAGTAATGTGAGCATTTGATTGGCACCACTTTTCCATAAAATAGTGTAAGGTCCTTTTACTGCGGAGAACGAACCTTGTGGAGATCGCCCAAATTCTTCAAACGACTACACAAATGTGACACAAAAAATTATTGTGTGATGGGTTTAAACTCCTTGGCTATGTAGCGATTATTATAAAATCGTTTAGCACACGCAAAGTAATCTTGTCGATTGGTTCCACAAATTTTAGATGAGGGTTCAAAAGGAATCCTGTATTTGTTGTAGGGGAATGTTATTGATTCCCTTACAAAATTTGTAAGCGGAAGATGTAGCAGTGAAAAATATTGAAGCGAAAAGATGTGAAATTTTAGATTATTTTTGGGTTTTTTCAAACCAACTTAGCAAATTGTTCTAAAGAAACCTCGTTAAGCTTAAGATATGTAAGTAGGAGACTGCAAACAGAAATGAAGAAAAAGAAGAAAAGAAAAATATGTAATGAGATTGACAACAAACTTGTTTTGGCCTTTGATACGAACTTGTTTTGGCCTTTGATACGAAGAGATCATAACGTAATATGTACTTATTTTTGGCTTACCTTATCAAGAAGATCCTCTTCTGAAGCTGTGAGTCCAGTGATTTCAGAATCGGGGATATATTCAAATGCTGTAATGATAAGCCGTAAAATATTTAGAAAATATGTCTTTTTGTACCTAAATATTAAAAACGCATTCAATGGTAAAACATGCAATTTAAGACATGACTTCATATAATTTTGGATTAGATATAAAAATACAAATGAAGGTGTCATTTCAAATTTTATTAACAGTAAGCACTTTTTTGTCTGAGACTACGAGCGGCTTCGGATGTTAATGAACTTTGCATTTTTGATCATAAGCACTTAACGAATTTATAGATTGGTGAAAAATAAGATCAAAGTAAACGTGTGAAAAATGCGAAACATCTTCGAGGCAATTAAAGAACTGATTACTTTTTGTACAATTTCTTGAGCTGTTTTAAATACTTAGCCATTGCCATTAACTTCACCCAAGTATTTTAAGTTTAGCGTATGCGGACAGTTTCGGGTGCGGTAACCCTAATTGCGTTAGGGTTCAAACAAAATGCGCATGCGCAAAGTTTTTCAATTTAAAATAAAAAACCGCATTTACTCAGCGACACATTGTTGTATGAATCAGTTCTCATGTCAAATATGTTGTAGTTGTTGTGTGACTCTCAGCGTCTTAAACTACTGTTATACTTTGAAAAATGAAATGACACCTCCTCACACAATATCATTTACACTGTACATTAACTATTATTTAAAAAAATTAGTTTTTATGTGGAACTTGCAGAGTTAGGAAAAAAATCATATCCAACGTATATACAGGAAATTAATGAAACTTTACATATACAGAAAAACAACTGCTATTTAAGAACTCTGTTAATAACAGTCAACTGCTCTATTTAACAATAGCTGTATAAATTATAATTCTGTAAAACTTTTCAGAACACTCTCATATATGTAGGTACATATTTTAGTTTGTTTATTTCCACAGCTCTGCTCAGAACAGTCAACTGTGACTTTAAACAAAAACTATTGTACCTATATAGATTACTGTTCTGTACAGATTTACCAGCGTTTGATTTTGTTCTGAAAGATATTAATTGAGTTCTATTTATAACAGTCAAATATAATGGTTAATAGTAACTGTGCAGATAATATAATTCTTCTGATAAAAACTAAAATCGCATAAAGGCCTGATTTATTAAAAATTTGCTGAAAATGAAATGTTTTAAAAAAATTTACATTAACATTTGGGGATTAAAAAGACTAAATAGCTTAGAAAAAAAAAAATAAAAAAAATTATATGTAGAAAGTGGGTTTTTAATCTTGGGGCTTGTTATTAGTAAGTCACTAACACTAAGTTGCAGTAGTGTTTGTTGTTTTAGTGTTGCACCTTTTTGTGTTAAAAATTTTCTACTACATAAACAAGGTTTAAGGTACAAATACATGTTGTATTGCAATAGTGTGTGTGTATGTTTTGTACCTTGCACATTTACTGTGGTCTCAGTGACGGTCTCGCCTATTTTATTGGTGGCCACACACTTATAAATTCCCTCATTTTCGGGGAAGACCTCGGTTATTTGCAACTGACAAACGCCTTGAGCATCGCGTCTGATTATCGTCTCTTTAGTTTCAACAATCTTCTCTTCATTTTGATACCATTCCACTCTGGGTGTAGGCTTACCCACCACTTTGCATGTGAGCAGCAGTGACTCACCATCCAAAACAGCCATAGGCTGTATAAGCTCTTCAATGAAACGTGGTGATTCATATTCTGTTGCCTCTTCTTGTGGTAATTCCTCCAACAGTTGAACGGTTGCTGTTGATGTTACTGAACCACCAATATTTTCAGCACGACATGTATATAAACCGGCAAACTTTTTCTCGAAATTTTCAATGATGAGTGTTGTTTTATTGGCCTGCGAAACTATACGGCACTCAGTTGAAGACTTAATGGGTTCCGTGTGGACGAACCACTGGAACGAGGAGATTGGCTCGGAATCTACAATGGCTTCAATAATAGCCGCTTCCTGTTCGGCAAAGAATTTTGGCTCCAATGGTTGTATAAAACGTGGTGGGCGAATTTGTTTATTGGGCGCTTGATCGGATACAACAACGGAACCGGATGATTTTGCCTCACCTACTTTGTTTTTGGCACATACCTCATATTTGCCTGTACGTTTACGTGTCATGTTGATAATGCGTATAGTTGTTGTTGTTTCAGTGGTATCAATAGTTATATCCTCGTTCATTTGAATTTCGCGTCCATTGCGTAGCCATTTGATTTCTGGTTTTGGCATACCAGTGTATTTGGCTTCGAAAAACAGTGTACCACCATGTGGTATTACCTCGACACTTAGTGGCGTAACAGTTGGCGCCTTGAGGAATTCCCTTACAGGTACTGCCTCATTAAGGGTATTAAGAATGTTAGCATTGCCTACAGCACGTCCATAGGTGTTTTGTGCTTGTATAGAATATGTTATGGCTTCGTTTGGTGTCGGATTGTAGACTTCGAGTGCTACATCACCGGTTTGTTCATCATAGAACATTTGAACTGTTTCACTGGGTATCACCTCTTCAGTGCCACGATACCATTTAACAGCAGGATTTGGTTTGCCAGTAACCTGACAAGTTACAGTAACTTTAAGGCGCGCTGGTTCTTCGGTGAATTCTATTTTCAGTGGTCTTGTAAATTGTGGTGCAATTCCATGTTCTTTTTCTAAATGTTTGTGAAAGTTGGAATGGAAGTTGAGTATATATTGGTATTGGTAGGGCATTTGGGCGGGCTTAAGGTATAAAAAATATATTTTAGTTATAGTACATTCATATAGAACAGATTGAAAATTCTTACTCGGCTTTTAAATAAAGGGATGTTATCTTACAAGAAACCTTTTAGGTTTTAGGTTGAAAATAGTAACAGGGTCCTTATCAAATAAGAGAAAACGATCTTTGTATGAGCTACAGTTTTAAAAAGGAAAAGGGGAAATTATTTGAATTATGGTTTTTAAAAACCTTACAAAGAGTAATAGCCGAAATTGTTAATTTAAACCATTGAATTCAAACCAAGTGACTTAACAAAGCTATTGCTTAAAATAATGAGGTACATACAACTGTACAGATATTATATAATATAAATTTTTTTTTGCTTACATACTTCATGACAAACACACTATATAAATAGTACATCGCAAGAGGTAAAGTTTATATGTTTATTGTACATAATAGTACTGTATCTTACCTAACAAGATGTTGGCACGACTTGTTGCAACACCCGCTTCATTTTTGGCTTCACAGGTATATACTCCCACATCGTTTGGCGTGACTTTAGCGATTTTTAACTTAGCAACATGTTCCACCACAGTGATCTCGTATTTTTCCGATGCAAACAGTAGCATATCGTTAAAGTACCAATTGATTTCAGGGAACGGTGTGCCTTCTACCTTGCATTCAAGTACAGCTGGCTGATCGGGTACACATTCGCGTGGGCGCAATTTCTCAGTAATGCGTGGTGGCTTAACTTCCTTCTTTTTCTTTTTAACAATCTTACGTTCTTGTCCCATAACTTCGGATGTTGTGGTTTCTTCTTGATTTTGTATGATCTGCTCATCTTCGATAAGTTCCTCATCCGCCACCTTATCAATGCCTTCTTGCACACGTTTCTGTGTAATTAATTCCAATTCAGGTAATGGTTGACTGTCATCCAAAATAACACGACGTTTCTCTTTCTTAACAATGTTTGATGTGACTTTCATTTCAATGTCACGTTTTACATTCTCTACATCAAGTTCGATCAACTGTTCTGTAGTGATAAATTGCGGTCTGGTATCTTCAGTCTTTTTAAGCTTAATAGTCTTTTGTGAGATCTCTTGTGAAGCTTCTACTTCAACAATTTCTTCGATTTCTGCTTCGGCAGGCTCTAGCAGTTGTGGTTGTTCTTCGAAAGAAACTTCTTTCAAACGTTTTGTGCGCTTTTTGTGTGCCTTTTGTTTTGGTGTTCGTTCTTCATCGGTGGGTTGCACCTCTTCTTCAGGTAGCACTTCCTCTGAAATGGCTACTTCCCTTATAGCATCAATTTGAGTTCCTTCAACTTCATCCTCTTCGACTATTGGTTCATCGAAAGGTTCTACTAATTCCTCTGTTGCCTCGTCCACTGAAGGTGTTGCCGTTTGTAACTTTGGTTTCTTTTTCTTTTCTTTCTTTGATTTCTCCTTGTGTGGTTTCTCTTCATCGGTAACTGGTACTGGTTCTATATCAAGCTCTTTCTCTTCTTGCGGTATCTTCTCTTCTGGAATAAATTCTGGTGCAGGAATTACCTTCTCCAGTTTTTCAGGCTCTGGTATCGGCTTAGCTGGTATTGGTTTAAGTTGTACTTCTTCCGGCTGTTCTTCTGGTACGGGTTTTCTTTTGCCAGTAGGCCACTGTTTTTCTTCAAGTGGTTCTTCAACTGGCTTCTTTTTCTCTCCGCGCTTCCAAGGAACTTGTGGTATAGGTTCTGCTATTTTTGGCTCTTTTTCAATATCAATGTGTTCGGCCTTTTCCAATTCAATTGTTTCGACATCTGGAATTTCTGGAAGATCTTCATGTTTTGGTTTCTTAACCCTCTTAATTTTCTTACTCTCCTCAATAAGTATCTCTTCTTCAAGCTTTTCAACATGTTGCAATTTAACTTCTTCTATTTGCTGGTCTTCCGGTTTTGGTGTTGGGCGTTTTGTAGGTTTCAAATGTACTTCTTCAATTGTTTCCTCTTGAGGAAGTTGTTTGACTGGTCTTTTAACTGGTTTAAGTGTAACTTCTTCAACTTTTTCTTCCACTTGCATAGATAGAGGTTTAGGTTTGGGAACAACTTGAGGCACGGCTTCTTGAGTTATTTCTCCTAGTTGCTCAATTTCTTCCACTGGTAATTCCTCCGGTTGTTCTTCTTCCTCCTCTTCTTCAAGTTCTTCGATTGCTTCAGGTTGCTCTTCATCGGTAGTAGTGGTAGGCTTCTTCTTGAGTTTCTTCTGTTTGACACGTTTAATAATTGTTTTTTCAGTTTGTTCTACTTGATTCGTAATTGAGTCTTGTAACGCTTCTTCTAGCTGCTTTACATCTTCTATTACAACCTGTTTCTTACTTGGCTTCAATGTTACATCTTCTAATTTTTCTTCTACTGGCTTAGGTAGTTGTTTTCGTGGTACTGGCTTAAGACTCACTTGCTCTTTTTGTGCAGGCTCTTCTGGTTTTATGACTGTCGGTTTTCCTCGTTTCCAGGGAACCGTGACTTCTTTTTCTTCCAGCTTGTCGGAATCTTGGACATCTTCATTAATTTGTTCAACCTGCTCTTCTGGTACCTCTTCTTGTTCAGTCTGCTCTTCTGGTACTTCTTCTTCCTCTTCTTCAGCTTCTTCCACCTCCTTTTCGGTGGGTGTTTTCTTGGGTTTTTTGATTTTCCTTATTTTTCGTTTCTTTTCTTCCACAAGTACAATTTGTTCCTCTGGTGTTTTTTCGTCTGAAATTTCTTCCTCCGGAGCTTCCTCTTCAACTTCTTCTTGAACACGTTCTTCAATAGAAACCTCGTCATCCTCTTGTGTAGTTTTCTTGGGCTTCTTAATTTTCTTAATCTTTCGTTTCTTTTCTTCAATTACTTCTTCAACCTCTTCGCTTTGCTTCTCTGCTATTACTTCTTCTGGAACTTCCTCTTCCATTTCTTCTTCCAGAACAGGTTCTTCGACAGTAACATCTTCACCTTCTTGTGTTTTCTTGGGTTTCTTTATCTTCCTTACCCTACGTTTCTTTTCATCGAGAACCTCTTCCACTTGAACAATTTGTTCCTCTGGTGCTTTTTCTTCTAAAATTTCTTCCTCCGGAGCTTCCTCTTCAACTCCTTCCTCTTGATCACCTTCTTCAATAAGAACGTTTTTATCGACTTGTGTACGGGTTTCCTTAGGTTTCTTAACTTTCTTAGTCTTAGTTATCTTTTCTTCAATAACCTCTTCAACTTGTACAACTTGATTCTCTGGCAATTCTTCCTCTGGAACTTCGTCGACCTCTTCCTCCTGAGCAGTTTCTTCAACTTTATGATCTGGTGTTGAAACTTTCTTAGGTTTTCTTACCTTCTTAGTCACACGTACCTTTTCTTCAGTAACCTCTTCAACTTCTACAACCTTTTCTTCAGGTACTTCGTCTGTTAATTCTTCAGTTGGTTTTTGCTCTTTTTCATTCAGCGCAGGTTGTTCCTCTTCCTTCTTTGGTCTAGCTTTCTTACCGCGAGTCCACGGAACTGGCGTGAGCTCTTCTGACTTCTCTGGCAGAGGCTCTACGACAATTTCGTCAACAGCTTCTTCGTAAGCTTGTAAGACAGTTTCTTCAACAGGTTCTGCTTCGACTTTTTCTAGTTTCTTCTTTCCACGTTCCCATAAGATAGGTTGTGGCTGTTCTGGTTTTTGCTGCTCTGGAACTTCATTTAGCTCATCAATAGCCTCTTCGAATGCCTTTGTAGGTTGTACAGCATCAATCACTTCTGCTGGTTGACTGCGTTTTACTGGTTTGAGCTGTATCTCCTCAGTCTTTGGTGCTTCTTTTGGTTGTGGTCGTGGTGTACGCTTAAGAACAACTTGCTCCACTTTCTCCTCAGGTTCGCGAGGAATAATTTTGCGTATTGCTTTCTGCTTAGTTTCTTCAACTATTGCTTGCTCTACTTGCTGGACTTCCTCATTTTGCTGAACACTTTCAACCTGCTCTGTAGTTGCGATGGGTTTTTTCTTTCCACGTTCCCATATGACAGGTTGTTCATTGATCGGTTGTTGTGGTACTGGTTCCTCTACCAGCGTATCAATAGTTTCTTCGTAAGCTTTTGTCGGTACATTTGTAAGAGGTTGTTCCTCAATTTTTTGCGTAGTCTTCTTTTTGCCACGTTCCCATAACGCTGGTTGAGCTACTTCAATTTGTTCTGGAATTGGTTGATCTGGCAATACATCGACGGCTTCCTCGTATGTCTTTTGAGGAGTTTCTTGTAATGTCTCTTCTTTTATTATAGGTTGTTCTTGTTCCGTGACTTGCACTGGTGTGCGTTTCAAAGGCTTTAATTGCAATTCTTCGGCTTTTTGTTGTACCTTCGGCTTTGGTCTGGGAGTTGGTTTGAGAACAACTTGTTCCATTTGCTGCTCAAGCTCTTGAGGAATAATTCTTCGAACAGCCTTAGTCTTAGTTTCTTCAATAACTTGTTCCTGCTGTTCTAAGTGTTGTTCGGCTTGAGTGACAGTCGTAAGCTCTTGCGCAACTATTTTTTTTTTGCCGCGTTCCCACATAACTGGCGCTAATTGTTCCGGTTGTTGCTGTGGAACTAGCTCTGGCAATACATCATGCAAAACCTCGAATGTTTTAATTGCTTCTTGATACGGTACTGGATGAACTGCTTCAGGTTGTAGCTGCTCTTGTTGTACTTGTTGTGGAACCTTTCTTCCACGATCCCACATTACCGGCTGTGGCTGCATAAGATCATGAGTTTCAGTATCCTGCCGCTCTTGTACAGCCAGCATTGTAGAGTCTTCAATTTTCTGGTATTGCTGTGGTTGACGAGGCTGGCGCCAATTCACAGCTCTGGAATCCTGTGCAGATCGTTGAATACTCTGTTGATGTTCAAATTGCTCTAATCGCATCAAATTTGAGTCTTCTACACTAACGAATTGCTGCTGCTGCTGCAGATCCTCACTGATTTGGCGTGATACGATCTGATCATGCTTGTCAACCTGCATTAGGGTGCTCTCCTGTGACTGTAACCTATTTAGCTGTTGTTGCTCGCTACGTGGCTGGCGCCAATCAACCGCTTGTTGTTCGCGAATAAAACGTAGAGCCTCTAGACGTTCACGTTCTGCGACACTCAACAAATTGATATCTTCTGTCGTAACATATTGCTGTTTATGCTCATCTGTTAGCTCATCATAACGCTGTAGGTCTTCTCTGCGTACAAGTTTTTGTATTGAGCCCTTTGAGCTATCATCAACTTGCAACACCACGATATCTTCGACGGCTGTAAGAGTTTCCTGCGTAACTACTTCCTCTGCCTGCAGATGGCGTAGTTCAACTTCCTCAATCTTGAAGTGTTCAATTTGCTTATGTACACGTTCAACGCTCTTCAAGTGCTGTCGCATCTCTTTCCATGGTATCGATGAGCTTTCCTTTTGATGTTGTGTAATAAGTTTCTCAATTTGTTCAGTCATCTCCATAATTTCCATGCTTTCCATACTCTTCAAACGCTGTATCTCCTGATCACGTTCCGCCCTTTGTGGTTGCGGGTGTTCAGTTTCGATTATCTGCTCTAGTGGACGCAAGTATACTTCATCTAAATCGAATTTTTCTAATTCCTCTTGTACACTTTCAACACGTTTAAGCTTATCGCGCATTGTTATCCATGGTACAGCTTCTTTCTCTGTTTTTCCTGCTATAATTTGATCCAGCGTAGCACCGATACCCATTAGACCGCGATCACGTTCACTCTTGATTGACTTGAGCATTACCTTAGCTGCTTCCATTTTTGGAACAAACTTCTTTTCGATTGGTGCTGGTTTCAAATATATTGTTTCCTCTGTCCATGACTTTGCCGGTTCTGGTTTGTAACCTGGCAAGAATGTTGCCTTTTCTAAAGAACGTCCACGTCTGGGACGAGATGACTTACGCCAAGGTACAATATTTGAGTGTGGCTGTAGCGACTTGCTGCGTACTTTTGTCTTTTTGGTATGTGACCGTCCCTGATGTCCATTAATATTCAGGTACTGCCCGTACTGTGGTGGTTGTTGCTGGTACAGCTCTCCATTTTGTGGTGATTCGGGTGAGCTGTCTTCTTTGCCAGAGGAAGATGTTTCATCTTCGACAGAATCAATTGTGCGCAATTGAAACGCCGAGATGCGTCGTTCTAAGGACAGAAAGAGTGAAAAAATAAGATGTTGCAAAAGGGGATTGTGGTTGCTAAGTTGCTAAGGTAAAAAAATAAAAAAATACATAATTCGGTCTCGGTATATCTGAATAAGATTTGATAGTTAGTTTTAAAATTATTTTTAGATAACTTGAACTCTAAACATGCAATAAAGATTTCAGTAAAATGGCCTATGTTGAATAGCGCAAAATTGTATATCCTGCAATATTGGGTAAAAATTAATTGTTATACTTACAGTGCCCCTAACGTAATTTCTTTAAGAAAATTTGTGTAACTCATGGCTTTGTAGTTCGCCTAACATTTACTCTTTTTTTTTCGAAAAGAAAATTAAAGTCGGAAAGTATTGAAAACAAAATAGAATAATTTTTGGCATGTGCGAAGTAATTCTTGACCTTGCAATATTCAAATTAACCTTGCAAATATTAACAAGAAAAGTAAAATTGTTTTATTAAAAAAGAAATTAGTTGAACTTGAATTTTCGCAATAAAATAATAATACAAAACATAATTTGTATTTTAAGTATCAAAAATAATCGAACGCTGACTGACGTACATATATTATTTCGGTATAAATATATGTTGTTCTTATTTAGCGTAAAAATAGAATTATAGATATTTAAAAAACAATAAAATTTTGCGAAGGTCAAGTTTTCTATGAGAAAATTTAAAAAAAGTTTTTCAATAAAAAATAATTTAAAAAAATTTGCTTAAAGTTTGGCTAAAAACTTAGAAGAAATTATGTACAACAAATTGATTGAAGTAAAATATAAACATTTAATTGAATTTTATTCTTTTTTGTGATTTAATGTTTATACAAAGATAAATGACAATTTTTATTAAGTCCATAAAAAAAATAATTTTTCGTGACTTAAATGCAAAAAAAAAATTAATTATTCAGACATTAAAAAAAAGTTTTTCAAAATAAAGCTCTAATTCAATATGACAGGTGATTTTATTTTTTACTTTATTACGGTAATGCTCTTCGTTTGTTAAGGTCAACCACCACTCATTTGTGCAAAATTTTATTTTTTTTTTGTTCAGCAGAATATTTCTGAGAAATTTCTAAAATTACTATAAAATATAACATTTGATATAATATAAGGCATATCATAGTGACAAACGAAATCTTTACACATCATGGTGTCCATCTGTCTCGTCGCAGCGTAGCTATTAATAGTTGTCGAAAATATCAGATAATTTAAAGAAAAAAATAAAGAAGAGTAGGTACGCAATATTATGTAACTTGTGTTTAATTACCACTGTCAAAATATATGAGGTGAAAATTTAAATTTGAAAATAATAATGCATGATTAATTATTCCTTTTTGGCCAAGGTAAACGCTAAATAAATTTTTCGAAAAAGATATTTTGAAACTATCTTGTCATTAATATGCTGAAAGTTTTATACCAAGATTTTAGCGAAACAATTCGTTAGTCGGAGAAAGGAATATGATATTTGACGACACTTGAAAACGTAATCTTTGTTCCCTCCAATTTGGACTACGATTGGAATTCAGATTATTATATAATAAATAATAAAATAGCCTAGTGGGTTATGAGACTTACTCTAAAGAAATTAAATTAAGAATTGCTGCAAGGTTACCGGACCATTACTGCGTTTTCAGGTAGAAGTTATAGCTATCGCAGAATTAAGCATACATCAACATTTACTCAGACAGTCAGGCTGCCATAAAATCTCTGGGATTAGTCTCCCTAAACTCCATTGTGGCCCTGAAATGCAGCATGTCTTTTAATGACATGGGTTAGCATTTTAACATGGCAATCACACCTAACTTATACAAATACAATGATGTAGGGCTAAGTAGGGTCAAAGTCAGTGATGAACGAACTTACACTTTTATTGTCGTTCCTTAACGAAAATAATGCACCAAATTCGAGGAGTTATGAAAAAAAGTACTAAGCTTTATTAAACTGGGTGCTCCGGATAAAAAATATTCATTGATAGCTAAAAAATCGCTTTAGTAATAATAAAGACAACCCAGGTCAAAACTATGCATAGTGAACTTATAGATAGTATTATGATGCACTTAAATGTGTATAAGAAAACCATATTTTATAACGGTATTTTTGGAAATAAACTGACAAGGCAAGGTACTGACATTTTAAGCAAGTGAGAACAATTTTTACTATATTCAAAATACAATTTATATATTTTGTCATTGGAACGATATAGTACTTATTTTTTCCCCTCACCTTTTACTCATAGTTAACAAATATGTCAACGACATCGACACAACCGGTTTTTGTAAAAGTACCAATTTTTTCATGTGATTACATACATTTAAATTTTTGTCTTTTTTAATTTTAACAAAATATCTTTGATTTTATTACCCATTTAAAATTTAATGTTCATTTATTTATAAATACAAATATTAATTTGAGTTTACAGCAAATTTACAATTTGTGAGCACCTTAAGTAGCGACGAAACTGAATGAATTGCAAGTTTTATGGCAACTATTCAGACATAATAAGCAAGTTATTTTTAGCATATTATTTATTCGGAACAAAAATTTTTAATATTTTTACGCTCTATAAATATTTTGCAAGAAGAACAAAAAAATTATCAAAATTATATACCTTTACTTATATATATCCATAGGTGGATAATTATTTATCTAATTTTAATTTAATTGGTAATAAATTTATTTATCACATCTCCAAATTGTTGATTAAAAGCATATTTTTAGAAGCACTTTGGCTACATTTCAAGTTCTGCAAAATAGTGATGATTTCATTTTTTATACACTGCTGGAAAATAATGTATTCCGTAAATCGGTTTTTCTTTTCGATTCAAATTAAATTGGAATGCTGGAATGAATAGACATTTTTGTCTTTTATTGTCATTCAAAGCGGATCAGTGTGAATAAAAGAAATTTTTCTGTTGCTTAAAATTCATTCCAGCTGCTTTTGAATTGCATGATTTTTATACCCTACACTTAGAATATATTCACTTTGTCATTCCGTTTGTAACATATAGAAGGGGCGCGACAGGTATAGAAAAGTATATATAATTCTGATCATCTGTCTGTGTTGTGTGTCTGCTCTTGGAAATCACGATTATGGGAAATCTAAGCAAGACAATTGAATGAAATTCGGTACACAGACTACACTTTCAAACGGGACTCTTGGGATTAAAAATGGACGAAATCGGTTTACGAACACGCCTATACAATAAAATATTTAAAAAGTTACACAAGCTCTGGACAAAAAGTTGACGATTTTCAAAAAGAAGCCGTGGCACCTCCCATAAAATCATAAGGTTTAAAACGCTACACAGATTTATTTAAGTAAATAGATTCAATGTGAGTAAGTTTAGTCAAACCAGATATCACAAAGTGTGATGGAGGAAATATCCTTTTAAATTTAAATGATGGGTATTTAATTTTTGTCGAGGTCAAACAAAGATAGCATATTTACTGGTTATATTTAATTCTGTTTTTTCATAACGTTTTTTATACTATTCGACTCTCTCGATGATTTTATATACTTTCCGACTTTTTCGATATTTCTTTTATGCTTTTAGACGTTTTTCGACACTATTCGATACTTTTAGACTTCTGACGACTTTTTCTATAATTAACGATGGGTACGTTTTTCGATATTAAAAATCTGAAAGTCACATAGTATTTAAAATAAAAAGTGGATAAAAGTAGAAAATTGTCAATAGAAGTCGAAAATTAACGATATTATCTAAAAATATAGAAAATTATCGGAAAAATCGAGAGGTATCAAAAAAAGTTTATTATTGTCACACAATATTGAGGCAGGAGTTAAATACTGAATGGTATCAAAAAGTTTGAATGAATAGAAAGTATCAAAATATGTCGACTAAATTCGAGAAGTAGCGAAATGTCGACGCATGTTGCAAAGTCGATAGTGTTCGAAATTTGCTGGAAAGTATCGAACAATTCGATAAAACTCAAAAACAGCGAAAAGTATTAAATGCAGAATCTTCATAACACTTTAGGACTTTGAAAATTTTAGATAAACTAAAAAATAAGGTTTTTACAATAGTCGTGCTTTACCCCGACTCTTTTTAAGGTCCCCATTTTAACTTTACTTTCTGAAATTATTGCAGATTTAATTTTAGTGCTAAGTTTAAGTGCGCACACATACATGACGCATCTGTAATTTACCTAAAAACGTAAGATGAACAAAATTACTTTAAATTGGTTTTCGTTTCTTTACGAAAATTAATTGCTTCATCTGTCATGCCTTTCACTGATGTTTGCTATCATTGCACATATTCCTCGTATTTCTATTTAAAGTACTGTGTTCCTAAAATGTTTACTTCTCATGCAGAAAAATTGGGTCAATACATTATGTATTTTTAGTATTTTGAGTGAGTTTTCATGGTACAAACTCGTACATATCTTTACAGCCTGTCATGTAAAAGTGTGCGCAACATATCTTGTAGATAGAAAAAAATTGTGGATATATCCAACAATATTGGTAATAATAAAGAGATTGGACAGTAAAACTATATTTAAGCAGAGTTTCTAAATTTGAAATGAAAACATTTTGGTTGTTAAAAAAATGGGCGTTACACCTCCCATACAAATAATAATGTCTTGATGACAGCTAATCTTCTATAAAAGGGACACACAATTTTGTACAATTTTTTCTGAAATTTGACCCTTACACTCTCTTACTTGACAGGCTTACAAATTCAGTTCCTCGTGCCCTTCGTCATATCCCTTATATTTTTTAGAAGGCTAATGTTTCCGCGAATAATTTCTAAGAAAAATTTTGTATGTTTTTAAATTGTAGTCTTTGCCTACGATCGAGAAAAAAACAAAATTTTTTAAATTTGATACACTTTTTCAATTTGATTTATTTCACTATTTTGTGTAAACTTGAAGTAATAACACTGATTTTGGTACAAAGCAAGGAAGAGTTATTTAAATTAAATGAATAGGTAATTATCCTGTTTTTTATGTAGAAAACTCAAGCTGATGGCATAACTTTCAAACGTTCAAATGCAGCTTTTTGCAGTGCTTCACGATGATCCGGATGAGAAATTTTAATGAGTTCATAGGCACGTTGGCGCATATTCTTTCCGAAAAGTGAAGCTATTCCATATTCAGTAACTATATAGTGTACGTGAGCTCTGGTGGTTACAACACCGGCGCCGGGTTTAAGTATTGGAACAATTTTGCTCTCACCTTTGTTGGTTACTGATGGCATAGCAATTATAGGTCTTCCCCTACGATCTTCACCTTCAGATGCGCCACGAACAAAATCGACTTGACCTCCAAAGCCAGAATAGAAGCGAGTACCTATCGAATCAGCATTCACTTGACCTGTCAAATCAACCTCCACGCAAGAATTAATTGCAGTCATTTTTGGATTGCGCGCAATGACCCTTGTATTATTGACATAATCAACGGCCAACATCTCAATAAAAGGATTATCATTAACAAAATCATAAAGTTTTTTATCGCCAATCAGAAACGATCCCACAATACGTCCTTGATGATATTTCTTTTGATTGTTCGTAATACAACCTTTCCTCACAAGCTCCACCACACCGTTGGCAAACATTTCCGAATGAATGCCTAAGTCCTTGTGATAATGCAGACCATTTAGCACTGCATCGGGAATGTTGCCAATACCCATTTGAAGGGTTGCACCATTTTCCACTAAATTTTCAGCAATTAATTGACCAATTTTGACTTCAGCATCGCTGAATTTGCCTGTTTTGTGCTCGGGCAACGGCTCATCGATTTCAACAGCTGCATCGAAATGAGATGAGTGTATGAGAGAATCACCAAAAGTACGTGGCATTTGGCAGTTGATTTGTGCAACTATTTTCCTTGAATGCATTAAACCTGCACGGACACAGTCCACACTTGTTCCTGTAGAGCAGAAGCCATGTTTGTCGGGTGGAGAGACCGTTATTAAAGCAACATCAGGCAGAATATGTTTTCGGTAAAAGAGTTGCGGGATTTCATGCAAGAAAATTGAAATGTTGTCGGCACGTCCTTCGGCTACAGCTTTGCGTGCATTAGCGCCCATGAATAATGAGTTCGAACGAAAGATGTCTTTATTTTCCGGTAAATTGTATTCTGCCTTACCCTCAGTGTGCATGTGCCAGACTGTGAGGTCTCTTAGCCGACGCTCTTTGGCAAATTTGACCATAGCTGTGATAAGCACGGTAGGTGTTGCTGCAGCACCAGAACAAAAAATAATATCACCGGACTTAACAAAGGATATGGCTTTGTCTGCACTGACGATGGGAGCCTTGCGTTCCATTGGTTGACTGATTTCATTAATGTAGGTAAAGTAATTTCTCGAGTTTCGTATGGAGACATCGGAAACCGAACAATTTATCGCTGGTTGGCACCTAAGGCGTCCCAGTAGGGTGAAAGTTTTGTTAATTTTTAATGCCATTATCTTGGTTTTTACTTAATTTTGTAATTTTGTTACTGCATCGTTTGTATTCGAGACTTCAAAATTTTGATTTTGTTTTGGAAGCTAAAAATTTTTGTATAAATTTGATTGAAAGTTTTTTAAACGATAGCTGCTCGAATTTGAACATTATTTTAGAACTGAGAAAAAAATGTATTATTTTATGCTTTCACAAAATATTTTTGGTTCAGTTCAATACGAACTCAGCATATTGGCGCATATTAATATGTTTTTTTATACTTTCGGGTCTATAAAAGGTATATTAACTGAAGTTTTAAGTTGGAGACTGCCTTAGACATACATACATATGTATGTTGGAAACAGTCCTATTAGTCGTCATTTTTTTATTTAGAAATGAGAGCCACATAAGATTGTACTTAATACATGGAATAGAGCTTTCATATGATACAATTTCAAGAATTATGAACTAATTTACTAACTTTTTCTTGCTCCTTAGGATCCTTATAGTCTACGCAGAAAAAATAGCAAGCTTCCACATAATTTACATAAAAAATATGCCTGGAGCAGCTTTACAAGTTCTCAACATGCTTTTCTATCAAGTGACATCTATACAGTGCACTGCAGTGGCACACAATGGCCTTCATGGTTAAGTTTTAACATACATATGTAAGTATGTATTTATTTTAATAAGATTTTTATTTATTTTTCAGAGTTTCGCAAACATGTATTAAGTCGTTTAATATGGAATGATACACAACAAAGTCATCGAATTTTAATAGCTTCGTTACTAAGCAAAACTCCAGGATATGTACTGCGGAGAGTCTCATCAGCGACAATTACCCTCACTTAAGTTTACTGTTAAGTGGGATATACCTATCGTCCGAAAGGAGAATTTTTTTGAGAATTAAGCTGGTGCAATGGTCACCATCAATGGTGTTCAATATCGGAAAATGTTGCAAGGAACACAATCGCTCTGTTCGTTCGTTCGCCAAACATAAGCGCTTCATACTGTTTTATTCAACCTATTTAAAATAACGACCGTTTGTCAATAAGACAGCGTCCAAATGAATATGCGCAAAGGAATCCATGCCATAAAACTTGAAATATTTCGAAAGGTCAGGGAAGGTATTTTGGAAAGAGCACTCTGAAAGTTACATATAACGAATTCAAACTAAAAAAGTAATTTGGCGTCACTCTGTTTAAATGTTAAATTTAGTGATCCCGAAAAAAAGAGGTTACTATGTTGTATCTTAAACACGCTATAAAAATAAAATCATCAACTTATCCATCATCATGGCAGAATCACAGACATATAAATAGATCTTCTATTCATCATACTCATGAATGATAGCACATAATTAGTTGTGTTGTTTATGCTGAGATCCTTGTTCTAATGATGTAGTTTGGATGACACGAGCAGCGCAGTATGCTCATTTATCAAAATAACAACATGAATGCACGAGTCGAAATGCGGAGAAGAACAAATTAACACATGTTACGGGGAGGCGTGGAGGGTGGAATTAGATTTTAATGACATACACACATACACAAGTAAAGTATAAGGTAAATTGTTGTTTTATTCCATATTGTGTACGTGGTTGCATTTGAAGAGATCTAGCGAAAAAAATCGTTTTATTTAAGCATGAATCGTTAGATTTTTATATTTTGAGTAGAAAATCTTTTTCATGTATCCCGAAATAGAATACTGATTTTTACACTGTATAGTAACTCGCTCACCAGGTGTCAAAAGAGAGAAAACAGTGAGTGCTTTTTTTCAATATTTCACATATCACACGGAAATTTGCCGCTTATAGCAATGAAAGAAACTGTACCAATTACAGTTTTGATACAAACGTTGAGCGAGTTGGACATATTCGGGCAAAATTTAAATAAAAAATAAATACGCAAGGTACTTAAAGAAAAATATAGTGAAAATATTGTGATATATTAGATTTACACCTGGAAGTTTTTTGAAATCATGAAAGTTTAATAAATTTTCCGGTAGCTGAAAAATAATATTTTCTATAATGAAAAATAATAAAATTTATGCAACAAAAAATTCTGAATCTCATCATTATTATCGGTTTTTATTAATTAAAACAACAAATGAATTTTTATTATACAAAGTAAAGTTAGCGAAAAAGTAAACACTTAACAAGACATTAAAAAAATAATTAAATACATACAAAAAATTATATTGGGAACATAAACATAAAGTTGCCATATATTGTTTAAAAATAATAATTAAAAATTAACTTAAAATAAAAAATAAATTGCCTAGTCGCATGAGTATTTTATTATTATTTTTTTAGTTAAGCTTTGGTTTAACTACAAAACTGAGCTTTGACCAAAAGTAACTAAAAGAAGCCAAAAGCAGCTTAAATGATGTTTCGAAAAAGATGTGATGAATTGTAGTTGCAATTTCAGTTTTTTAATTAACTTTGTGATGGCTTTGATGTAGCTTAAGAAAACAAAATATATTTAAAACAAATAGGAAAATAGGATATAAAAAGATGTGAAGATTAGTAGTAAATAGTAAAAGCGTTAACGAAAAAAGTAATAAAAAAACAACTCATGCAACAACAAAATCTCATACTATAAAAAAGTTGTAAGAATTTTTGTATGAAAAAGACAAAGTGGTATTTTCCATATGCTGACAATGCACTGACAGTGACATTTACAAATTTTGCAAAGTGTCTGAAGATATGCCAGGCTTATGACGATTTATAAAAAATCACGTATGTATACTAATAAGTATTTTCTGTTGTTTGCTGTCAGTGACTGCTAGCATTTGGTTATAAAATACTTAAGATGATTTAAAGAAATCGTTTTTTTTTTTTTTTGAATAGTTGGTAGATTATTAATAAATTATAATATAATTGATGAAAGTATCTCGGTTTTCTTTTTTTGTTTGTTTGTCAATAAGTCAGCGTCAAAGTAGGTTTTTGCTTAAAGTATATATGGGGCATATTGTACAAAATGAAATGCAAGTGACGTTTACGAATTAATTTTGTTTAAATATTTATATTTTTTATAGTTTGAGTCAGCTCTCAATTAAAATAAATAAATTGTAAATAAATGCAAAAAAGTCATTTAGAGAAAAACATAGCAAAAACAGCTATGCTTTATGCGTCACATGCATTTCATTTGCATGAAATTACCCTTCAGTAAAAGTTTGAAACAATTTCAATGTTAATAAAATAAACTGCATCAAATTTTTCTTATATTTTACTAATAAAAAAAATATTTTTAATTTGTTACAGGCATCAATTATTGGAATGAAGCATACTTTTTGGCGCCCAACCATAAACCAATTCATCAGTGCTAAGAGAAAAAACAACAGCAACACCTGATGGCTCATCATGAAAGCAATTTGTGCTGTATGATTCAACAACCATGACAAATTTTAATGATGATTAACAACTGACGGACTCTGAAATTTTGCAATTAAAATGCAATGCCAACATGTGCCAATTATTAGCCATGGTTGGGTGGCCATATGTGCATGAAAATTAAGAGTCTTGCAGTAGCGGGCTGGCGGAGCAAACGGAAGGACTGGCGAGCAGGTGTGACACATTTGTGACAAGGATTTGCGCTGACCTTGAAATAGAAGGGGGCCTCAAAGAATTTTGTAAAAATTCAAAATTTTTAATCATGCTGCATTCAAACTAAACTTTCTTTACTATGACTAAAATTTAATTTTACTTTCAATATAATTTTTTTGCTGCTGCTAAAAACTTATTTAATTTTATTGTTTAACTCTAGAAAGTGAAATTAAATGCGCTCTTTAAATAAAGTGAACAAACAAATCAAATGTTGTTTTTTTTTCACTGCTAAAAATATAAAATTTTATTTATTGGTTCTTAAGCCAGAAGAAGGGTTGCCAAAATTAGCATCTATTGTTCCGAACATCCATTTCCACCGCTCATGACAGCTAAAATGTTATTTTCTATAATAAAAAAGAGTGCCCCATATATTTCACGTTAATCTATTGCAAGTTTTTAATTAAATTGTTTTCCATTTACCCGCCTGTCTATTTGTACTTGGTAGCGTCTGTCTATACAAAAATAGCTAGAATATCTGACGCATGTATAAATACATATAGCTACTTAGCAAAAAGCTTTGCCTACGCTAAAATTGATTTCTTTGACAGCAAAGTTTTTAGTGAAAAATGAAATTTTTAAATTTAATTTTTTTTTGGTTTTCCATACATTTGCCTATCTGTTTTTCAAATTCTAATATTTTTAACTGTGCGTTCGCCGCACGCTGTCTGCCTGTGCGTTTTGCGCACGGCACACAGCATACAGCATACAAATATATCTCAAAGTTAAAAATGTTTCCACTAGTTTTTTCTTTTTGCACCAGATTTAGATGCCCAGCTACACACATATTTGAGTTATGTCTCTATTGCCTTCGCTGAATGTTCCCTATGGAATGGAATTTTTAATGTTTCATTCATCTTCGCATGTCTGTAATTAACGTTGTTTAATTTTTATTGTTTTTTCTTTTAATTACAAAAGCAAAGTATATATTTTTATATTTTTTTTTTATTAGATTTTTATTTAAAATATTTATTTTTATATTAGTAAAATATCAAATAATTCAATGAGTATGTATATCAAAAATGATCTAAAAATTTTGCAATTATTTAATATTGTTAAATTTTATATATTTTTTTTTGTTTCAAACTTTTACGACTAGTAATTGGTATATATTTGTAATATTCTTTGAGCAATGTTTGCCATGTTTATTTTTTATTTATTCGTGGTTCGTTATTTTTTTTTTTCATTTTATTTTATTATTTTAATCCTTACTTTTAACAGTCAACTTCGCTGATGATTCAACTTGTCCGGTTGATGATGTGACACGTACTGCAAAGATACCCGAATCTTCCTCGTAGGTCGTTCCAATCAACAGAACGGCGCTATTTCCATCAAAGATCATCTAGAAAAGAAATAGAAGACAAAATAACGTAGAGTTAGAAATATTGAAACCAATTTTCTTATAACAACCGGACCCCGACACCAGTTCTAGTATTATTTCAAAAATCAAATCTATTTCGATTGTGTATTTTTGAAAAAGGTGGTGGCTTAACAAAGACTATGTGATATTACGGCAAAATCTAACAATGCATACTTTGTGATGAGCCTTAACAGAAAAAATTTCAGGTGATCTCAAATCAAGATCAGATCAGGGATATCAAGTCGTACAAAAGCAATTCTCCGCTTTCTAAATAAAAAAAACAAAAACAACATTTTACCTCAAATGGTAAAAAGTTTAATTTTGTTGACAAAAAATTAATTCATAAAATGTAAAAACTTCAATATTTTAAACAAAAATATTAAGTTCATGACCGCCTGCAGCTGCGGCAAAACTCAGGCACGACTCGATTACTTTGTGTATTATATGTATGTTATTTTGTGTATTATATGTATGTGTTGTTTAACACGCACACATTGACATGTTTTGGTAACATGCATCTGCCCGACACTGATATAGTACCATTATTGGTAGCAGTGTTTTCAGTTCAGAATTATCGCTTGTTAAATTGAAAAAAAATTTTTTTTAAATGTTTTTTTAATGCTAATTCTTTTTTAATGCTAATTTTGTTTAATGCTATTTTTTTTTTACTACAGGGGAACAAATGTGGCTTTCTTATGCTGTTTTAGTGCACCATAATACTATCTAGAAGTTTTCTATACGAAATATTGTTTTGGGTTGTACACTTTTCCACGTATCGTATCAAGTGACCTTACCTACTACACACGGTTCGCTTCAAGCAAGATCAAGATCGATAAAATTGTCAACCAAATCTGACAATGCACAATTATTATTGAGTGTTCGGAGATTCCAAAAACATGATCCGTAAAAATATATTTAGTATTATTCAATTGTAAAATAAAATATTCATTACATATATATATTTTTCAACAGATCTCGACCTTGGGCTAAACGGAAATATTTTGAAGAATCGAATTACAACAGAAGTGCAAAATAATAAGTTGCAAGGAAAGCATTGCCAGCAATGGGAACACAACTAATCTAAGGCATCACCTTAAAAGACATTATGCAACCGAGTGAACAAAGTACCGCGTAAAAAAGTGGTAATCCTTCCAAGTAAGTTTTAGCATATACATACATTTGTACATTTTCTTTTTATGATAGGAATTTATTTTGGAACGAAACATCAGTCAAATAATGTCTCGGAAGTTACGGACATACAGTAGACGTCCAATATAACGAACTAATTAATGCACGGGTTAGTCGAAATATCGAAAAATTCGTTACATCGATGTGTTTTTTACTGAAGAAATTTACTTTTATTCACTTGCGATCACTTTTCCTTTCTTTCCATCTTCAATTATTTTAATTTTGTAACTTAACATAAGGAGTTTGTATGGAAACGGCATGATATCAACACAACAATCAATTTTATAATAATGACAAAGTATACAAAAATGACGCAAAAAAACATCGAAGGACTGGCGTTAGAACATAGTTATTCCAAGGAAAAAAACGAGATAATTTGTTGAAATCAATGTAAAAATTGAAATTTGAAAAACTTTTCATTAAAATGGAAATTCGTTATATCATCGTTATACGTTACATTGGACTTCTACTGTATATTTTTTTAAAATCACTAAACTTGGAACTCCCGTATTCTAAAAAATGGTTGTCATATAAAAGCTAATTTAATAAGCTACAGTATTGGCATATAAATTTTTGCAATCCAACCCATAGTTTTTGAGATAGTACTACTTTTGTCAAATTTAGACTGAGATTTTTCCAAATTTTGTTTCATTTAAATTAGTTTCCTTTAAAATTATGAAACATTTTGGTTTTTTTTTTAATGAAAAATGGTGAATAACAAAAAAAAGTTACATATTTTAGGCAAATTAGAAAATTTTGATTAGGAAAATTATTTAAAAATAGCGATTTGTTTTTGAGAGTTGAAAATTTCATAGTAATATAGTAATATATAAAATTGTTCGATATTTTTTATCAAAAGTACGTTTAAAAACAAAAATTTTAAAACATAAAAAAAAGTACCAAGTATAAAATGTTAGTTTCCAAAAATTTATGTTTCTTAAATAGTTTGATAAAACAAAATTGAAAAGGATAATGGAAAATGTACTAAAAGTAAAAAATTTTCAAAATATTGATGCAAAAGCAAAATGGCGCACGATTTGGCATGAGATGCTCATTCATTAAATATTTATGTAAAACACGGCAACTTTTTAACAAGAGAGAGCAAGTAAGAATTTTTCAATTTTCAAAGAAATTTTTTCTGATTTTTCAATTTCAAATCCAATCCCATTAAAGAGAATTTTTTTACACAAAAAATTCATAAAAACTCATTAGGCGCTAATAACCTTGGCTGTATGCTATCCTTCTAAAATCTACTACAATCTACAAAAAACTTGAGAAGAAGTTTATGCGTATGGGCACAGTTTTCATAATATATTCTTTAATATACATATCAGACTTTTGTAGTTTTTCATTATTGTAGCTATGTGGGTCAAATCTTGTCGCAAGGAGATTTTTCGGGCATGAAATCGATGTGCTTTTATCTCTACAGCATTGGTCTAAGCATATTTTTCTACTTGTGGCATCGGAGTTACTGAGCGAAATTTATTTCGTCGGCTCTCACAACCAGGTCCGCCAAGATTCTGGCGACTGACCGCCTGAACAGAATACCGGCGGTTGACGTAAATACCGTCGCGGCAATCTCTTCTCCCATACAATTTTACTCTCTTATTTATTTGTTACTCTCTTTTCCCATACGATTCCGTCACAGCCGTCGTACGTCAACCGCCGGTATTCCGTTCAGGCGGTGACGGTTATTTCTATTATAAGCAGTGGTGCCCACTACCACAAGCTAACGCGTGATAAGCGTGTGTTGACTTTTTGTTTGTACGTGCACGCTATTATACGCTCTTTAACGTTTTTTTAAGCTCATTAAGCGTTCGTTCTCTGGGCAGCACCGATTATAAGAAATACTTAAACTATCAATTACAAAAAAAAATTAGCAAGAGGAAATGTCTTTGAAAAATGCAACGCTACCTCCCGGACTATGTGTTGTCTTCACAAACTGCGATATAAAACTTCAATTTAAATATATGTGGCAATAAGGAAAAACAGCTTAGGGTGATCTGCCATGACAAAGCGAAGCAGAGTAACAGAACAGAACTTATGTTGCTTTGTCTTAATATCACAGATCGACTTAAGCTGTTTTTTCATATTGTCACAGATATGTATTTACTTCCGTCTTAGATGATGTATTCGCCTTTTTTTAAATATCTAAATGGATCGTGTACGATACGAATTTTAATAAATGAAGGTACTACATTGAACAAATTATTTAATATTTCTGACCAAAACCAAGAAAAAAAAGGTCATCAACTTCTCAAAAAGTTTTTGCAATTTAATTCGTCATTTTAACTTGTACTTATCTGAAAAATTACTGAAAGCAATTCTTTTTAGAGGGGCATGACACGTGTCATGACCATGTGCAGATTCTGTTTCGTTCTTTTTCTTTTATTAATTAAATTTTTTTTTCACTAAATCCTGAATTTTGTCTGCGTGTGGCCCAAATACTCTTGTAATTTTTAAGCGCATCAAAATCGGCTAATACCTATGGTGCTCTGATACTTTTGCTGAATAAGAAGTTCTCAATCTGCGGCCGGGTTTTAAGTACTAAAAAGGTAACTAACCTCGGTTTTTTGAAAATAACTCACTTTTTATTAGTCAAATAAGCTAGGAGTACTTTTTACGTAATTGAACTGTATTCAAGGGCAAAAGTAAAAGCGGTCCAAAATTGTTTGTTTCTGAGAAAATCTCGCTTCTAGCCGAGCCCATCGACCCATGGTTTTTTGATATAAAGTTGAGTTTTTTAATTCATAAGCTAAATCTTTTTGTTTAAACTGAACTCACCTGGAAATCTGGCGTCTCCGGAATCAAAGCACCCTCGCGAAGCCATTGAACACTGGTGGCCTTCACTTTACCGGTTACAGTTGTTTTAAATTGTGCCGGCATACCTTCCGTTACCGATACATCTTTCAATGCGGTGATAGTTGGTGGAGCATCTAAATTCTCAATTGGACGCACCTTCAATTGGGCGCTCGTCTGAATTTGGCCTAATTTATTTTCGGCAATACATTTATAGGTACCCTCATCCTCAGGGAAAGCTTCCGAAATAACCAATTGATAGTATTCGCCTTGTCGGGTCATCTGGAAGTAACGCGATGGCTTAACAATATTATCGCCACGTAACCAGCGTGCTGTAGGTGTAGGTTTACCCTCGACGCGACATCTAAAGATGACCTTGTTACCTTCTTCAACAGATTGACTCTTCAACTGTTCGACAATATGTGGTGCCTTCTCGCTGCCAGGAGTGGTTGGCTTATCCGGTTTAGTGGGTGATTGAACAGTGCAATCGGCATCGCAACGTGCCTCACCAGCGGCATTAACAGCTACGCACTCATATCGACCAGAATCCTCAGCGAATGGTTCAATTATAAGCAAAGTATAGATGCTATCTTCTTCAAGGAACTTAAACTTAATGCTTGGTTGTATCTTCATGCCATTCTTTAACCAGTAAACATCCATAGGACGTGTGCCGGTAACTTTGGCATCGAACCGTGCTAATTGACCAGTAGAAACAGTAGTGCTTTGTATGGTGGTGACAAAGCTTGGTGGTGAAATACCACCTTTGCCAGCACGACGACGTTCCTCAACAACCAAATTGGCGCTACACTTGGCAGTGCCTCCACGATTTTCAACTATGCATGAGAAGACAGCAGAATCTTCAACGAAAACTTGACGTATAATCAAAATGGATTTGCCACTGAAAGTGTGAATTTGCAAATCGGGTGAATTTTGTATGGGGAAGCTTTCACGGAACCATCTGACCGTTGGCATTGGATCACCATCAAATTCAACTTCGAATTTGGCTTGTTCGTTTTCAAAGACGCGACAAGGTTGTATCTTCTTGGTGAATATTGGCGGCTTTGAAGGCTGAACGGGGCCCTTGACGACACGCTCTTGTACGGAACCTTTGTGTTCAACTTCAGTTGTTTCGGTGGCGGTAATTTTGCGTGTAATTTCCAAATCACCAACAAGTTCTTTTTGAGTCTGTTGTTGCTTGTTCATGTGTACTTCACGGCCATGTACCGAAGATTCGGAAGGTTCAACGGGCGGTTTTTGCCCAATCTTTTTGGTGACGACGGCATTTGTTTGTTCATCGGATCTTTCACTATTCGAAAGAAAAAAATGGAAATTTTTAAAGTTAGGACTAGCTAAGCAACTGGCTTCCCAAAAAAATGTTTGAAAAAAGCTTGAAAAAACCAATCGAAGAAAATTCTGAATTTCAAAGAAATTTGTATTTTATGTTTTGGATAATTTCGAAGTGCTGAATGAATTTTTATTTGGTGTGTACCATAAAACAGATTGATTGCCAAGAATTTTTTTTTTACATAATTTATCCTGATAAATTTGCAATTTATGTATTCCATGCAAGGAATCAAAGTATTGAATTGAAAAATTTATCGTTCCAAGATTGAAAAATTTCACTTTTTGATGTCAGTGCTTTGGGTAAACTTTATAGATTCACACCATCATTTGAGCAATACTTACAGACTATCCTGATAGGACTTGGCCATTCCCTTGGCTTGTGAGCTGCTTACAATCTTCTCTCCGGGTATTGCATACTGCTGATGATGTCTACGTGCATTGGTCTCCTTCAATAGTTGTTCGGATTCGAGCTCCGACAATTTAGCGTAGTAGTCTTCGCTCTTCTTCTTCTCTCCGGGTATAGCATACTGATGATGATCTCTACGTAAGTTGGTCTCCTTCAATAGTTGTTCGGTTTCGAGCTCCGACAATTTATTGTAGTAATCTTCACTCTTCTTCGATTTCACTTGCTGTTGCCATTCAGTTACTTCTGGTTTCATATACTTAGGTTTCAGATGTTCGACTCCCTTCAAAGTGGTGCCGCTTTGTTCGGCCAAATATTGTTTGCGATCATCGAATGCCTTTTCAAGCTCATTCTCTTGACGTTCTTTCTGGTAACCAGCTAATTCGTAATCATACCAAGCTGAATTCGAAAAGTGAAAAGTATAGAAGTTTTAAACTTGATTTTTTTTTTAAATTAACCACAAGGTGCAACCTTGAAGGATCGCGACATAATAAAGCGATGTTAATTACAATATATTAATCACAAATGTAAAGCGATACTAAGGAATAGAAACTATCGGTTACGATAATTGTTAAATACAAAATGTATAGAGCAATTCTGAAGCATGCTTGCATGGTGATAGTCATCTATAGTGGTCGCAAATATGAAACGAAATGTTTGGCGTAGTCCTTAAATATCCAGGAAAAAATATAAATTTTAGAATCGGATTAAAATTCGTTTGCAAAATTGCGAGAAAGTCAGCATGCATAATGAATAATGTATGATCCACAGGCACCGTGGGTATGACATTCCAAACATTTCGTCAGATTTGTTTGGGGTATGAACTGAACGTTTAAAAAATCAGTGGTATGTTAGTGAAAATTGAAAATGTTAAAACACGTAAAAGATAAGATAGACAGAAAAAAGTTCAGACATCAGAATGGTATATGGTATAACAGATATATTCGTAGAAAAACATTTAATGATAACATTTGAATTATTTCTTAAATAACTACACACAATACTACCCATTTTCGACTGTTTTCTGACCACGTGCCGAAATTCAAAAGAAACTTGATCCAAAAATGTTGAGCGACAATGCTGTTCTTGTTGTTTTGGTTGCTGTGCTTTCTTCATTACCCGAGGATCATTGGAATCATAAGGATAAATATAGTTCTCGGAAATATAATGGGATAGTAGAGGGAATTTCGAGATTTCCAGGATTGGGAGTGAATTGAATAAAGGCAAGAAGACTTATAAAATGTGTAGTAGTTTGATCTGTTGTGTGATCTGTTAAAAGTGATTTCAAACTACGGGGTGCTTTTTCTTCACTAAACTACTAAATACTTGTGATTTTTATGTTCTTATTTACAACTGAGTGGTGAAATTTGTGTTTATTTATCTTAAAGGGTATGTTGTGTTAGATTGAATTCTACTTTTTATATTATTTTTCATATTTTATTTGTGAACTTGAGATATGTATCAAAAATAAATGTAACTCAAGTTTTCTAGTGTTAAATAAGCTGTAAATAGTGTTAATTTTATCAGCGCTTAGAGAGTGTATCGCCAAATACTTACGACGTGGTGAATTCTTAAGCACATTACGATAATCATCTGAACGTGGTACCACTTCAAGTAGTGTGGTAGCAATTGCCTCACCAACGGAGTTTCGTGCAATAACTTCGACTTTGCCGGTATCGTATTGTCGTGTTTTTGGTACATCCAAATGGAACATACCATCGTTTGTTAATTTATAGCGAGAGCCCTAAAAATTGCAGGAAATAAAATCATGGAAATTGCTGCGGAAGTTGTATGTTGTTTTCATTGCACTACTTACGTGTACAACAGTGTGTCCATTGATCAGCCACATAACGCGAGGACGTGGATGTCCAGTAACACGTACACAGAATCTGGCTGGCTCGCCTTCTTCTACAGTTTGTGGTTCCAATTTGCTGACGAATGTTGGTTTGCATCTTGGTTTTGCATCGGGATCAACTTCATCGGGCACACTAGATAGAAGAGTGGGAAATTATATTTTTTTTTCGGAAGCGTTTTATTTATTTCAAAGATGTTTATAGTAACGCTATTAAATATCATATGGAACTGAAAAATGCTATTTTTGTAGAAATATTTTTTTTTCTGAATCTTGTGTGGTTAGAATCTTTTTTTACTTAAAAGTAAAACAATTATTAGAATTATGCAAATCTGCTTACTGCAGTTTTTAATGATCTATATGTACTGCCCTCAAAAGCGAAATGGACGTATCTCAAAAAAAATAATATTCGTGATTCTTATGGCATCGGACAGCTTAAGACATTACGCATCTAATGAACTGCGCCAAATGCCGCTATCTTAGTTCAAACCTATAAAAAATCTCCGAAAAGAATTTCCTCTATCTCAATTTTACATGTATTTTAACAAATCATCAGTTATCTCGAAACGCATTTTTTTGAGATACGCCCATTTCGCTTCTGAGGGCAGTATAGCACTTGAAAATGGTATTTGTTTGACACATAAACAAAACTTTCAAGCCGCTTTACAAAAAGGGCTAATTGTATAAATTCAAAAATGTCATCGGAAAAAAGCTCCAATAAGTGTGCGACATCTTCATATAGGCATCGAAACCATCATAACGTGTGGGGAAAAAAACTTCGAATGAGGTTTTATTTAGCGTACAAAAATCATTCGAAGCTACATGATATGGTCTCTGGATAAAAAAATTTTATAAATAAAAAAAAAACATCTTACTTTACTTCAAAGAAATTGAAGAGGAATATTACTTCTGTCTGATGTCATAATTTTTAATTCGCTAAATTAGCCAATTAATTTTCAGTAGGTGATACTTTCAAGTGCTCAATGGCAACAAATTGTTGCGGAATCGTAAAACCGTACAACATGTGTGAGCACTAGTTGGCCAATCGAGTGTAAATTTCTAATTTAAAATTTGATTTCATACAGTAAACTTCGATTGGGTGCGCTGCGAACAGTCAGTATTTGTAAGATTTGGAATTGGTTTACCAAAGGAGCCCCTTCCCGATTTTTATTTTCATGGGGGTTATGGAGTAAATAACAAACAAAGGTGTAGTCAGAAGTAGCATTTCAAAAAATCGATATAAGTTTAAAGCTCTTTCTCAAAATATGGCTGTCATATGAAAGATATTTTAGTTAGCTACAATATATGTTTATAATAGTTTCGAAATCATGTCTTCATGATTTTTCTAAATTTCTTACAAACTTTTTTAATAAATTTTTATACTTACACTTGCCATGCAGCTTCCATTTCCCGAATACGATCGATACTTTGCATATGTGCAGGCAATTGTGAATCATATACAATACCTGGTTTGCCAGAGACTTTAATAAAGGCCCTTGTTTCATCTTTTCCATACAAATTCGTGGCACGGCATACATATTCACCGCTATCTTCTGGATAGATCCAACCAAAGTTCATAGCTACGTAGCCAAAATCATAAATTGGCTCGAAGCGATTCTCTGTGTGAATAAAATTTTAAAAGTTAAGTTTATTCGGCACAAGTTGTATAGTTTAAAAAATTTTGAAGAATATTCAATATTATTTTAAATCGTAGCTATTTTGATCAGACGTTATTGATTTTGAAATCATGTGATTTGATTTCAACCAGAGATAGTAACTAATTTTTGAAAATTTATTTCTTGGATTCAAAATAACTATCAACCAACTTCTTGATTTTTATTTGCTTTTTATTTTTTCGATAAAAAATACTACAAACGTTTTTGACTTCTTTTGTTTTGATTATAAATAACTATCAAATACACTTTTTAATTTATTTTTTTTTTTTTTGGTCAAACTCATAATGAGTTTTGTACGTTTTATTTTCCGATAAAAAACAACGAATTCAAAGACAAAAAATATTAAAAAAAAAAATGTAAATAATTTCAACTTACTGAAAAGTAATGGTTTTCCATTGAAGAACCATTCAACCTTCATATTTGGATCTCCAACAGGTGCCAATTGACATTCGAATTTTGTGGAAGCCATCTCTGTAAGAGTGGTTTGGTCCTTAATTTGAGTAACAAAACGTGGTGGCTGTTTGCGATCTGGATCGAAGAGATCATCCTCGGTTAAATGCACTTCAGAAGTGTATTTCTTGATGGTGGCCTCCATTTGAGTGAGAGCTTCAGAGCGCTTCATTCCACGCGGAACTTGATTTTGCAACATGATCGAAGGTAATTCTAAAATATGAAAATAAAACAATTATTGCTACTTCTGTGAAAAAACTTCCCTAAACTTACGTTTGCATGACACTTTAGCTATGGTACGATCTTCGCCATGTTTATTGACGGCACGGCAAGTATATTCACCAGAATCTTCAGCATAAACGTATAAAATATCGAGTGATACAAAACCCATATCAAATATGGACTTATATCTGTGTCCGCTGGGCAATGGTTTGCCATTGCGATACCATTCGACGCGCAAATTTGGATCATTCTTTGGTTCCACTTGGCATTCGAATCGAATAGCTTCAGCTTCTTCAACAGTCACCGACGAGATTAGTGTAATAAACTTAGGTGGACCAAATTCTAGCTCCTCCTTCTTGGGTGCGTCTGGAATGCGTCCACGTTCTAATTCTCTCAGTTTTTCGGCAGTCATGCCATCAGGTAATTGTGACTCGTAGATAATATTATGTTTGCCCTTGCAGGTGACCTTAGCTGTGGTTGTGGCAGAGCCCCATCGGTTTGTAGCGCGACATGTATACTCACCAGAATCACGTGCATAAATGTAATCAACGTCCAAGGCAATAAAACCAAAGTCATTAAGTTGATGTACACGTGAGCCAGTAGCCATCGGACGTCCATTATAGAACCAATCGATACGCATGGTAGGATCACCAACGGGCTCAACGCGACAATCAAAGTGTATGGGACCACTTTCTGGTACATCCAAATTATCCTTAATTTCTTCAGTGAATCGTGGTGGATTTGGTTGCTCTTCATCAATGACAATCTCCTCACGCTTGTGCATAGTCTCTTCAAGTTTTTGCAAACTTTCAGTGCCAGAGCGGAAGTTCGATGGCAATTGTGGCTCTACAATGATACCTTGACGACCCTTAACCTGCAATTTGCAGGACACGGTAGCTTCACCATGTTTATTAGTTGCCTTACAAGTATACAAGCCACTATCGCGCTGATAACAACCGGCAATTTCCAATATGACAAAACCAAAGTCATTGATAGTTTTGATTCGTGAACCAGCCCATAATGCCTTGCCATTGTGGAACCAATCAACACGCATACTTGGATCATTAATTGGTTGCAGACGACATTCAAAGTGTGCCAATGAATTCTCACTGATGACCATATCAAATGGTGTGGTAACGAATTCTGGTGGCTTGCCACTATCATCCTCTGGTGTAAATTCAGTACCGCGCATGCCCAAGCCTTCTAGCTCAGCAATACGATCAATTGTGCCTTCCATGCCTTTTGGCAGTTGTGATTCCATAATAACGCTGCGTTTGCCTTGAATCTTCATGGTAGCAGTAGTGACAGCTTCACCGTATTCGTTGATAGCACGACAAGAATATTCACCAGAGTCTTCTGGGTACACTGGAGAAATTTCTAAAATAACGAAGCCAAAGTCACAGAATGTGCGGAAACGTGAGCCTGCCTTCAGAGGACGGCCATTCCAGTACCATTCAGTGCGAAGTCTTGGATCATCCGTTGGTGTAACACGTGCTTCGAAGTGCGCACTTTCGCCTTCCCGTAAGTTTTCAATACTTTCCAATGGTACAGTGAAAACAGGTGCTTTGCCCTTGGTTTCTTCAGTGGCTTCGCCACGTGTACGTACCATGCTATATTCCAGATTAGCAATTTTCTCCAAGCCACCTTCCATGCCCTATTGAAGTAGAAAGATTATATTGCTTAAAAGAGTTCGATTAAGGAAAAGATTATTCAAATCGCAGAGATGGGATAGTAACCACTGTCTCAGGTAAATTCACCAAAAATTTCCTTACCGTTCTTAAAAATTTTCATATTTTTCACGATATTTTTTCAAAGTTTGTTTATTTGTTTGTTGACAAAACCATTTAGCTTAGAACTGTTTCTACCCAAAACACTATTTGTTCCTCAACTACAGTTTTAACAACGCTTTGGTTTATGTTCTTATTAAATGCAATTGAATTTGCAACTACGGCGTGTGTTTAAATTATGATGACCTTAGGAAAGCTTTTGCTTTAAAAATCGTACTTTTGAGGCGCCAACAGATGATATTGGCATATTCAACACATACGTACATTACGTACATACAGTGTTGGAAAAAATAATAGGGACAAACGCATTATTTTATTGATTATTGCATAATTTTTTCTGCTAAAATCTGTTTTTATTGGAATCGACTGTAAAGTCACGTTATCTAACGGTATTTAATTTAGCAATATTATTTACTTCAAATTTTGAGATTTGTTGAAAAATCAAAAGCAAGAACACCAACAACAACAAAAAGAACAACTACAGCAACAGCATCAACAATAACAACAATAAAAGCAATAACATATTTATTTGCGGTGGTATTTTTCACAAAAAGACTAAAAATTTTAATAAAAAATCAAGCTATCCAATATTTCAAGTAAATTTCTAGATCATCGTTCATTTTCCTTCCTTATAAAATCCGGTTGGCCAATAAAAACCAAACTTAGAATAGCATGCTATTTGAAAGGGCACTAAATGCGCTTTCTTATGTATTAATAAACATATTAGTAAAACAAAAATTTTTCCAAAAAATAACGGTTTTTTAAAAAAAAGTTGACCAGAAATTTTGATAAATTGTCATATTTCGAAAACTATCTATAACTATAGCTGAAATTTCAAACTTTTATGAGCTTATATTATAGTTCATTGAATTATCTTTCATATGACATCCATATTTTGAAAGCCGATTCAGGGGTCCCCAAACTATGAAGATTTCATTAAAAGCTATATCCTCGACTTCTGATGGCAATATCTCCGAAACTAGATGCGCCACCCAACTTTTGATTCCATACTCGTGTTCAGTACTGAAAGCCGACCACTTTATAAAAATTTTAAAAGCAATATTTAAAAAACTAATAATTTATTTGAATAATAACTTTTGTCCCTATTATTTTTTCCAGCCAGAAAACGAACAATGTAGTACGAGAGCTGGCAGCCACTTTGAGCAACCTACTAGATACAAAGCTAAAATTTTGTCTGTGCTTGATTTAGTACTAGTAAATAAGAAAATCAAAATCTGGCAGCCTTGGCGCGGTCGCAAAGGTACACCCTAAAATTTTCAAAATGCAAACTATTCATAAAACAAAATGCACTCACAACTAAAACTTTGTGTATATGTCATTTATTACTAGTAAGGAAAAAAAATCAATATCTGGCAGAATTGGTGCGATCGCGAAGGTACACCCTAAACGTTTCGGAATGCTGTAATATTTGTTGATAAAATTTTGAAAATTTTAGGGTATACCTTCGCGACCGCGCCAAGGCTGCCAGATTTTGATTTTCTTATTTTACTAGTACTAAATCAAGCACAGACAAAATTTTAGCTTTGTATCTAGTAGGTTGCTCAAAGTGGCTGCCAGCTCTTAGACTAATGGCGGCTCCATGGAAAATGAGTGCGCTTTCATACTTGAATAACATTGCTAAATTAAGTCCCGTTAGATAACGTAACTTTACAGTTACAATTACAATTATGCAATAATCAATAAAATAATGCGTTTGTTCCTATTAATTTTTCCAACACTGTATATAAGAGCTAATATTAAATAGTAACTCTTCTATTCTATTTTATAGTTCATCGACAATATATGAAGGATGGTACTAAGTTTAAAAAGTAACTTCGGTTAGACTAAAGTCCTTATTCCGTGTTAACAGTTGGTTGATAAATTAAGAAAGTTTACGGTTCGTAAGTTATATACTGTACCATTTGAGAAAGTCTATTATCAATACTTACACGTGGTAATTGTGATTCCAAAATCAAATTGGCCTTTGAGGTGCACTTAAGTGTAGCACGCGTTACGTCCTCGCCATACTTATTATGGGCACGGCATTCATAAACACCAGAATTTTCCTCGTAGCAGTACAGAATATCCAAAATAACAATACCGAAATCATGGAAAGTTCTGAAACGATGACCATGTGGCAATTTCTTGCCATTGAAATACCATTCCACAACAAGATCAGGATCAGTGACCGGTGTAAGACGTGCTTCAAAGTGAGCACTTTGACCCTCAACCAATTTTGTGATATCACTGATTTGCGTAATAAACTTAGGTGGTTCAGCAACAACTGGTGCAGTAGTATCAGGTGGTCCTTGTGGACACTCTAATTCTCTTATTCTTGGCAAAGAATCTGGTTGTAAGCTGTCATAGAAGACACCACCACGTCCATAGCAGTTCAATGTAGTCCTGGTAAAGTCTTCGCCGTACTTGTTGTAAGCGCGACAAACATATTCACCACTATCGTGATTTTGCAGATATGCAACGTCTAGCACAACATATCCGAAATCGGAAACGGTTTTAATTCGATTCGAATGACGCAATGGTTTGCCATTGTGATACCATTCAACCTTTAGGTCTGGATCGTTCACTGGTATCAAGGTACATTCAAAGTGAGCCGACTGTCCATCCTTAAGTCCTTCCAACGGTTGAATGTGTGTTGTGAAGTGTGGTTTCTGACCACGTGGCTTTTCGACACACTCTAAAGTGCAGCTGATTTCAGCCGTTCCATATTTATTGGTTGCGCGGCAAGTGTAGGTGCCAGTATCTTCAATCTTTGTGCCCAAAACTTCTAGAGCAACCATACCAAAGGCGTAAATAGTACGTAGGCGATGGCTGGCTGCAATAACTTTACCATTAAAGAACCATTCAATAACCATGCTTTGATCGCCTGTTGGCACGAGATTTGCTTCGTAGTGTGCAATCTCTCCCTCACCAATATCTGCAATATTCGTAAATTCAGTGGTAAAACGTGGTGCCATACCTTCTTCTGGCTGTTCTGGTTTGGAACCATCGCGACGTAAAGATTCTTCCAAATCTTGAATTTGTTCGAGACCTTCAGCGCCCTTTGGATGTTGCGTTTTATCAATGATACTTTCCTTGCTGGTACAGAAAATAGTTGTAGATGTAAAGGCTTCTCCGACCTTATTGTATGCCTTGCAAGTGTAGATACCTTGATCCCGCTCGTAAATTTCAATTACATCCATGGTGACAAAACCAAATTCGGTAGTCATCTTAAAGCGAGAGCCATGTTGCAAGATTTTTCCGTTGAAGTACCATTCAATGAACAGGTTAGGGTCTTCCTTTGGTTCCACGTTTGCTTCCAAATGCAATGGTTGTGCTTCGGATAAATGGAACTCAGGCTGCAGTGGTCTTGTCCAAACCGGTGGTGGGAAGTGAGTTTCTGGCTTAGATACTTCACGGTTATAACGACTTGCCAGCTCTGCTTCAGTTTCCTGGACAGCTTCTAATCCAGCTTCACCTTGAGGATGTTGGGTATCGAAGAACATGGTTTTGCCACTTGTGCATTTCAATGTTCCTGAAGTTGTGGCTGAACCCTTGCTGTTGGTTGCCTTGCAGGTGTAGACGCCACTATTTTCAGCATAGGTGCTAGAAATATCCAAAGCACAATAACCAAAGTCATAGATTGACTTGACCTTAGCTGCTGCAATGAGTGGTTGACCATTATAGAACCATTCGATTTTCATTGTTGGATCACGTGCAGGTTCGACATTGCACTCAAAGCGTACGTTATCGCCTTCCTTGCACTCGATGTTGTTTAAATGGGTGATGTAGACTGGTGTTTCATAAACTGGTTCTGGTGCTTCGGGACGACCTTCTTTCGGTGCCTCAAGTGCATCAATGCGTGGCAAAGATTCTGGATGCAGAGACTCTCCTTGGAACCAATGACGATCTTCAATCTTGAGCGAGCAAGTAGACACTGCTTCACCAACTTGGTTGGTAGCTTTGCAAGTGTAAATCGCAGAGTCGTCGGCACGCAGTCCATTGATGGATAGTGTAACCAAACCAAAGTCAAATGTGCTGCGAATGCGAGCACCTGTTGTTAATGTAATACCATTCTTGAACCATTCAATGCGCAAATTAGGATCGGCACGTGGCTCAACCTGAGCCTCAAGCAACACATGTTGTCCTTCGCTCAGTTTGTCGTAACTTTGCAAATGAGTTGTAAACACTGGTGCCTGTTGGGGAGTGGTGTCAACGAACATTTCTGGCACACGGTTCATTGCAGCTTCTTTCAACCGGATAGCTTCCCATGATTCGGGAATTAGTGGTTCACCGACGATATTAGCTTTTGTCTTCACCTTCATTGCTGTGGACGATACAGCCTCACCAGCAGCGTTGAATGCACGGCACATGTAAACACCGGCATCTTCTGGCACAACAGCGCTGATATCAAGAGTGACAAAGCCAAAGTCTTGAGTTGTTCGCAAGCGAGAACCCATTTGGAGTTCAACACCGTTGACGTACCATTCAAATTTGAGTGTTGGATCACCAACAGGTACAACACGTGCCTCAAAGTGGGCATGTTGGCCTTCCCATAGCTCAGATGGACCAGTGAGTAACTGCGTAAAGATTGGCTTATCAAAAGCACGTTCTGGTTCTTCTGGTCTAGGAGCAGCTGGACGCTCCAATTGGTGAATGCGGCTGATACTATCCGGATGCTGGGTATCCATTTGAATACTGGCTTCACTAGTAACACGCATTGAAGCCGTGGTGACAGCCTCGCCCAGTGGATTGACAGCGCGGCACATGTAAACACCTTCGTCTTCTTTGCGAATGTGAGAAATGTCCAAAGAAACAAATCCGAAATCATGCTGTTTGGTAATGCGAGAGCTATCCTCAATAACTTTTTCATTGCGATACCATTCAACTTTAAGGTTCGGATCTCCGACAGGGATAAGACGTGCTTCAAAGTGCGCTGTTTGATGTTCGTTAATGCGATCAATGTTCTGCAATGGCTGAGTGAAAACTGGACGTTGTCTGGTTCCAGGAGTATCGATGTCTGGACGTCTAAATGGTATATTAGACTCAAGTTGACGAATTTTCTCCAACCCCTCAGGGTGTTGGGTATCAGAAATGATGGTACCACGTGCTACAACACGCATGCTGGTCGCAGAGACACATTGACCCATAGCATTAACGGCACGCACAGAGTATTCACCTGCATCTTCGGCGACGGCATGAGTAATATCCAGTGCAACGTAGCCAAAATCAAAAGTGATATGGAAACGAGAAGCTGATGGCAAAGGTTTTCCATTGTGGTAGAATTCAATGCGTAAGTTAGGATCGTGCACAGGTGCTACTTGTGCCTCAAAGTGTGCAGTTTGGCCTTCATGGATTTCAGCGGGGCCACGCAATTGAACAGTGAAATGTGGTGGGCCGATTGGTTGATCATCGACTTCAGTACGTGCTGGAGCAGCCTTTGATTCGAGTTTTTGAATTTTTTCTAGTGCATCTGGATGCTGTGTATCCAAAATCATGCTACGACGATTCAAAACACGGACGTTGCAAGTGTTTACGGCTTCACCTAGCAAATTGGTGGCCTTGCACATGTAAGTACCAGTATCTTCGCCATACACGTATAGAATGTCCAAAGCAACATACCCGAAATCGTGTGTGGTCCGGAAACGATGTCCCAAGGGCAGTTGCTTGCCATTACAGAACCATTCAATCTTGAGTTTAGGGTCATTAATTGGTTCAACGCGACATTCCAGATGAGCGTGTTCGCCTTCTTTCAAGTGCTCTAAGTTACTGAGTGGGGTAAGGAAAATAGGCTTCTGTCCCTTCTCTTCAACAATCTGCTTTTGAGGTGGAGCATAATTCTCAAGTTGGCGAATCTTTTCGAGACGTTGCGCATCAAGAGTGTCGAGGTCCAAAGTCTTGTTTGCTGAAAGTGACAAAAATATCAAATCTAGTTTTCTTGAACCAAATCAAGTGTATAGAATTAGATAAATATATTTCATATTTTTCGAAACAAATTTTCACATTAAAATTTATATTCACTGTTAAAACATAGCTTTAATATGAAAAAAATCCTTTGCTCAATTATATTTATGCTTATATTTTTAAGTACAAAAATAATAAAAATTTGCGGTTACCACCATCAGATAGAGGAGAAATAAATGAATTATTCAAAATAATAAAAGTAAAAAAAATCTGAAAATTTATACCTGATTTTTCATTTAAAAAAAAAAAGATTTCAATTTTTGACAAAATTTCATGATTATTTTCAGTTTTTACCACTGAAGAAAACAACATAATTAAAAAATAATGAGAAATTCGAATTCCCCATTCAAAACTACTCCGAATGTGAGATTGAATTAAAAGAAAAAAGTTCACCTCAGCGATAACCACCATCGTTTTTAGGTTGTTGGTGAACTTTTTTTTTTATGCGAAAGTTTCAAGAGTAAAATGAAAATCGCTAATCAGGAGCGCAATATTTAGAAAAAATTGGTAACACATCCCACTCGGTACACTTATGTGAATAGGAAACTGCCGGTGCCTCTAAATTTCAGAGACTTTATTTTTTTTTGAACCGGTCTAATGTAACATGTATGTGTGTAGAAATCTACACAAAAGGGTCACTAACGTAACTTTTTGAATAAAATCTTCAAAAAAATATTTATTTTAACGGAAAACCTATTTTTGTTTGTGAAATAATGTTGTTGAAAATGTCTTAAAAATGTCATAAGTTTTTATCTGATGGTTTAAGAAAAAATCAAAAAAAAAATTTCTTTTGTATAGTTTTCTACACAAGGAGCAGATGAAGGTTAAAGAAAGTTTTGATACAAAAGGCGTACACTAAAAGCTTACCTGTTACGTTTACAGCACAAGTCGTGACTGCTTCCCCTACTGCATTCTTAGCCTTGCACATGTAAGTACCCGTATCTTCGGCATTAGCGTACAAAATATCTAACGCTACGAAACCGAAATCATAGGTGGTCTTAAAACGATGACCTGTTTGGATGGGAACGCCGTTGCAGTGCCATTCAACCTTCATAGTTGGGTCATTGACTGGAGTCAATGTAGCTTCCAAGTGTACGGGTACACCCTCGTTCACTTTGGCGTTACGCAAAGGCCGTCCAAATTGCGGACGTTCTGCCAAGAAGTGATCTTCTTCAGTCTTTCGTTGGAATTTTGACTCAGATTCCAAGTAGTGAATCTTTTGCAAGGCTTCCTCGTGTTGCGTGTCACGAATAATTCCAGACCTGGATTGAACGTTCAATTGAATTGAGTTTACTGCTTCTCCCAATTGATTAGTTACACGGCATGTATACTCTCCGCTGTCTTCTGAATAGACAGTCAAAATATCCAATGCTGCAAAACCAAAGTCATATGTGGTGCGGAAACGATGACCAGTATTCAGCGGTTTACCGTTATGGAACCACTCGACTTTAAGATTTGGATCTGGGTATGGTTCAATCCGGCATTCGTAATGTGCGCTTTGTCCCTCAACCAAGTTGGTTGGACCAATCAATTTCGTAACAAATCGTGGTGCTTGGCTAACTACATATTCCTCTTCTTCTCTGCGTTGATATTTAGTATGATCTTCTAACTGATGAATCTTATGCATAGCAGCCTCATGTTGGGTCTCCATTTGGATGGAGGTTTTTGACTGTACAATGAGAGACGCTGATGTTACGGCTTGGCCAAGTTCATTTACGGCGCGGCAAGTGTAGGTGCCAGAATCTTCTGGATTCACGTATTTCATATTAAGCGCTACGTAACCAAAATCGTGCATAGTTGTTGTACGATTGGATGCTTCGATTGGTTGACCATTGCGCAGCCATTCAACTTTCAAGTTTGGATCGCCAACTGGAATGAGACGTGCCTCGAAGTGCACAGCTTGATTTTCAGCCACACGGACATCACGTACAGGCATGGTAAAAACAGGAGCTTGTGTAACAAACTCATCTTGTGCACTCAAACGTTGACGTTTTGCGCCGTCTTCCAAGTGTTGTAGGCGTGGTAAGGCACTTTCGTGTTGCGATTCCAAGTAGATTGATTTTTTGGTGTGCACTATTGAGACGGCGGATGTGATGGCTTCACCAACTGCGTTAAAGGCACGGCAAGTGTATGTGCCAGCATCTTCTGGCAAGCAGGACATTATGTCTAAAGCAACAAAGCCAAAGTTATTGGTTTCAGTAAAACGTGAACCAGACTTTAGTGGCGCATTATTATGATACCATTCAACGCGCAGTGATGGGTCTGAAACTGGAATCAGACGGCATTCAAAGTGAGCGCGTTGATTCTCCTTAATTTCAACGTTCTTTAGAGAAGTGGTAAAAACTGGAGCCTGCTTGGTTGATTCGTCAACCTCTTCGCGGCGATTATAGCGTGAGCGATCTTCCAAATAATGAATTTGCTCAAGACCAGCTTCATTTTGGGTGACTGTTACAATTTGTTCTGAGCTGCGGCATTGCAATTCAACTTGAGTTTCATCTGAACCGATCAGATTGACGGCTCGGCAAGTGTAAATGCCGGAATCTTCAGCAATTAGGTCGACTATATCTAAGGCAACATAGCCAAAGTCATGAATTGGACGGAAACGATGTCCTACAGTGATGGGACGACCATTCTTGAACCATTCTACCTTAAGGTTTGAATCGGTTACAGGTTCAATCTTACATTCAAAATGTGCATGGCCACCTTCGCGTGTATTGGTCAAATTCTTTGGATGTGTTAAGAAACGTGGACGAATGTTAACCACTTCTTCCACACATTCATTGCGACGGTATCGTGAGGAATCTTCCAAGTAGGCAATTTTTTGCAAACCCGATTCGTTTTGTGTTTCCAAAATCAAGTCCTTCTTTGCAATGATACGTACAGAGCAAGAAGTTACTGCTTCACCCAGTTGATTGCGTGCTTGACAGGTGTATACACCTGAATCAGCAGCATAACATCCCAAAAGATCCATAGCTACATAATCGAATTCATAAGCTGGGCGGAAACGGTGACCAGTCCTGACTGGTTTGCCATTTACAAGCCACTCAACGTGCATGGTTGGATCGCCAACGGGTTGTAAGCGGCACTCTAAATGCACATTAGTACCCTCCATGGTCTCAACATTGTGCAAAGAGCGTGTAAATTGAGGTGCCTGCATAACAGTGATTTCTTCTTCTGCATGATGACGACGACGTGCTGCATCCTCGAGCAGTTGGATTTGCTCTAACGACATTTCATTTTGTGTTTCAGTAATAACATCAGAACGATCGATAATACGTACACATGATGACGTATGAGCTGAACCCAAATGATTGGTGGCACGACAAGTATATTCACCGGAGTCAGCTGCTGTTGCTTGCACAATATCCAAGGCAACGAATCCAAAGTCATAATATGTGCGGAAACGGGAACCAACAGTGACGGGACGTCCATTTTGGAACCATTCAACGCGCATTGTTGGATCACCCATTGGTTCCAAGCGGCACTCCAAGTGAATGTTCTTGCCTTCATGCATGGGTTTTGGATCGGACAGAGGTTGCACGAAAATGGGCTTCGACTTTGAAATTTCTTCAATATTGTACTGAGGCTCAACAAAAGGTTTGTTTTCCAAATTTTGGGTTTTCTCATAAAGACCACGATGCATGCTAGATGTGTCAATACTAGAACGAGCTGCGACAGTAAAAAACAAAAATATTTAAATAGAGTTGAGTCAGTGTATAGGCTATTGACTATGTCGAAAAAAACAGGGGTAAAAGGAACTAATTCGTTAAAGGTATTTTATTGTCTTATATGTTCAATTGAACCCTAAAAATGATATAGCCAAAAGTGCTACTAAATTCTGGCTTGGACTTTTCACAACGGGTCGAATTAGTCCATTTTTTATATTTTTAATTATAACTCAAAAATCATACATTTTTTATAGAAACACACTACAGTACACTCCGCATATAAGAAACCCGCTTATAAATAATTATCGCTTACAATAGACAAGTCCAAAAGCACCGTGTACATTTTTGGTATTTCCATTCAAAATAGACCGCTTATAAGAGAACCGCATATAAGAAAAAACCGGATAATAGATACATTTTTCAATCACCTTAAATTGTACGTCCATATAAAAAAAAACCTCTTAAAAGAAACGTGACAAATCACTTGTTCAAAAAAAAAAAAGAATGATTATTTTTTAAAATAACTTTATTTCTTATAGCTTATTTCAGTTTAGATCGCGTTTTTTAAGAATTTTTATTTGTTTTAAAAGGCTAAGTACGATCTTTTAACGATTTTAAATCGAGTTTAATAACCCGAAAATAATTTAAAATTTCTTGCATTGCCGCCGTCTCGAGGAATATTTGTCCTCTTCTTCAGGGCGTCAATTTATTAACAGTTAATAAATTGATGACGAAACGTCAGCGCTGCAAGAAATTTTAAATTATTTCCTTGTTATTAAACTCGATCTAAAATCGTTAAAAGATCTAAAAAATCGTTTATAAGAGCAGAAGTTTCTTATACACGGAGTACGCTTATAAGAATTAAGTTTCTTACATAAGATAGCTGCGTATAAGAAAAACCGCATATAATGAACAATTTGTCGTCATTTTTAGAGTTTCTTATATGCGGAGTGTACTGTATAAGATTTATTGTAGGGAATTAAATTTCCTATCGAAATGACTTTTTATATTGGGAAAAAAATTATTTTTTCAACAAAATTAGTTAAAAAAACTATTGAAAAAAAAAACGGAAAATTTCACGTCTTTTAATTTTTTCAAATTTTTGAGTACAACTTTTTTTTGAGTGTATTTAAAGGATTTTTTGTTCTCAAAAAAGAACGTGACGTAGTTTCCATCAAATTGAAGGCCCACACAAGTAATTGGATAAAAATTGACTGAAATACAGTTGTGCTAAGTTACCTACTTTTGTATGATTTTAGTAACACAGGACGACAAAAATAAAAAAAATCCAAAACCAGAGACCAGACTTATCATATCCGAAGGACTTTGATGCGCTGAATCAGAATTTCTCCTATACGTCAGATTTTCGAGATATTCTAATCTAAAAGTGAAAAAACACGATTTTTGGCTTGAGCTTATTTTACATAGTGGATAAAAATTGTTTTTCCGAAACTGATTACGGCATCTGAAAGTATTACTCTAACCCTTCGAAACCCATTTTAAATTTTGTCGATATCTTTTTTAATCACCGAAATATCATAAAATAAAATTTTCTATGCATCTTGCTATAATAGAATTAATGTAGATCTGTATGTAAGCCTATGTAATAAATTTCAAGCTACGATATTTCGGAGAAAAAAAAGATATCGACATAATTTAAACAGGGTTTTGAAAGGTAAGAGTAATACTTTCAGATGCTACAACCAGTTTAAAAAAAAATTGTTCGCATACTTAGGGGGTACACTCAAAAAAAAGTTGTACTCAAAAATTTGAAAAAATTAAAAAACGTGAAATTTTCCGTTTGTTTTTCAATAGTTTTTTTCACTTATTTTGTTGAAAAAATAATTTTTTTCCCAATATAAAAAATCATTTCGATAGGAAATTTAATTCCCTAGAGTAATACTTGCAGATGCTACAACCAGTTTAAAAAAAAATTGTTCGCATACTTAGGGGGTACACTCAAAAAAAAGTTGTACTCAAAAATTTGAAAAAATTAAAAAACGTGAAATTTTCCGTTTGTTTTTCAATAGTTTTTTTCACTTATTTTGTTGAAAAAATAATTTTTTTCCCAATATAAAAAATCATTTCGATAGGAAATTTAATTCCCTAGAGTAATACTTGCAGATGCTACAACCAGTTTAAAAAAAAATTGTTCGCATACTTAGGGGGTACACTCAAAAAAAAGTTGTACTCAAAAATTTGAAAAAATTAAAAAACGTGAAATTTTCCGTTTGTTTTTCAATAGTTTTTTTCACTTATTTTGTTGAAAAAATAATTTTTTTCCCAATATAAAAAATCATTTCGATAGGAAATTTAATTCCCTAGAGTAATACTTGCAGATGCTACAACCAGTTTAAAAAAAAATTGTTCGCATACTTAGGGGGTACACTCAAAAAAAAGTTGTACTCAAAAATTTGAAAAAATTAAAAAACGTGAAATTTTCCGTTTGTTTTTCAATAGTTTTTTTCACTTATTTTGTTGAAAAAATAATTTTTTTCCCAATATAAAAAATCATTTCGATAGGAAATTTAATTCCCTAGAGTAATACTTGCAGATGCTACAACCAGTTTAAAAAAAAATTGTTCGCATACTTAGGGGGTACACTCAAAAAAAAGTTGTACTCAAAAATTTGAAAAAATTAAAAAACGTGAAATTTTCCGTTTGTTTTTCAATAGTTTTTTTCACTTATTTTGTTGAAAAAATAATTTTTTTCCCAATATAAAAAATCATTTCGATAGGAAATTTAATTCCCTACAGTAAATCTTCTGGTGTGTTTCTATAAAAAATGTATGGGGTTTGAGTTATAATTAAAAATATAAAAAATTGACAAATTCGACCCGTTCTGAAGAGTCCAAGCCAGAATTTAGTAGCACTTTTGGCTATATCATTTTTAGGGTTCAATCGAACATATAAGATAATAAAATACCTTTAACGAATTAATTCCTTATTAAAGAACATAGTCAATGGCCTAGTAGTACAATTTACAATACTTACTTTCTACTACCATCGTTCCTTGAAGTTGAGCTTCACCTAGCTTATTTCTGGCCACAACTGTGTAAATACCAGCATCTTCTGCGCGTACCTGCGATATATCTAGCGCAACATAACCAAAGTCATAGTAAGTCTGTATGCGATTGGCTGCCGTAATTGCACGTCCATTATGGTACCACTCGATTTGCATGCTCAAGTCGCTTTGAGGTTCCACACGGGCTTCAAAGTGAGCTCGTTGACCTTCCAAAATTTTATTGGTACCCTTCATTGGACCAAGAAAACGTGGGATTTGTGTCACTTTGGTTTCTTCCTCCTCGGTGCGGCCATAACGAGAAGCATCTTCCAGATGTTGTATTTTCTGTAAGCCACCTGGGTGTTGAGATTCCGAGACAATCTCCTTCTTTGAAATAACACTCAACTGAGCTGTAGTTGTATCTTGTCCCATGGCGTTGAAGGCGCGGCAAGTATATGTACCGGAGTCATAGATTGTCAGTTGCTTAATGGTCAACGCCACATAGCCAAAGTTAAAGAAAGTAGTGCTACGAGAGCTTGCCTCAAGTGGACGACCGTCCTTTAACCATTCCACACGCATAGTTGAGTCACTAATAGGCTCAAGACGTGCTTCGAAGTGCGCATGACCGCCTTCGCGCATATCGGTTTGATTTTGTATTGGCGTGCGGAATTTAGGTGGCGCCACAGGTTCAAGGACTTCTTGAACAGTACGGCGTTGTTGGGACTTCCTGTAGTCCTCCAACTCTTCAACCTTTTCAATATAACGTTGCTGCTCGGGTATGCCCAAGTCAGCTGTAACCTGCGAATGCGTATGCACACGAATTATTGAGGTACTGATGGCTTCGCCAATACGATTCACGGCGCGTACTGTATACGAACCAGCATCTTCAGCCCGTAGGTGCATGATATTGAGGGAGACGTAACCGAAGTTGAAGATTGCAGTGATTCGCGAGCTGGCCGTGATAGGGCGACCATCTTTGTACCATTCAACACGCATAGTAGGATCGTTGACTGGTGTTACCTGAGCCTCAAAGTGAACATTCTTACCTTCTTCAAATTCGCCCAAATCTCTGAGTGGGCGAATAAAAGTGGGTGCTTGATTCATGAGTTCTTCTGAGCTCTCTTGACGCTGATAGCGTGAATAATCTTCCAGCTGATTGATGTGTTGCAAGCTGCTGGGATTTTGCGAGGTTTGTTCAATGGAAGGACGCTGTATAACGGAAAGCGTAGCGCGTGATTCAGCAACACCGCTAGCGTTGCTAACCCGGCACATGTATTCGCCTGCGTCGTGACCCAAAATGCTCAACAAGTCCAAAGCAATGAAGCCAAACTTAAAGACAGATGTAGCGCGAGCACCTTTTTTTATCAAAAGAAAATGCCGTTATTTATTTAAATTTGTGAAGTTATTTGAGAGAAATTCTTACTTGCTGCCAATGGAAGGCCGTTGAGGAACCATTCGACTACCATACTTGGATCACCGACTGGCTCAATGCGCGCTTCCATATGCACTTTGCCACTTTCAACTTGTTGCACATTTTGCAAAGGTATAATAAACTGCGGTGGTGGATAGACGCGATCCTCCTCGCCGGGACGCAAGTGTGGTTTGGCGCGTTCAACATGACGCAAATAAATGATCTCTGGTCCAGGAATAGGTCTATTCAAAAAGTAAAATATTGATAGAAGCTGCATTTGACAGAAAATTTCTTTAACACTTACTCTGGCTCAATGATCTTCGTTGGTCTTGGTAAATTTAGACGTCTTTGTTCGTGTGATGGTTGTTCTCTGGGAACTTCTATATAGAGTCGGGCGCGGTTCGCAGTCGAACCGGCAATATTCTGCGCAGTACATTGGTACCAGCCAGCATCTGATGCCTTGACTCGTGGAATTTCCAAGCAAGTAGCACCGCCATCGATTCCAACGAAACGATCTTGGGTCGATGTTATCTGCATACCGTCCTTCTGCCAGGTAATGCGTGGAATAGGCGTTCCAATAGCGTTAGCGCTCATAGTGATGGGTTCACCTTCGCGCACAGTTAGTGTTGAGAAACGCTGAACAAATTGAGGTGCGACAACTTGTTCCCGTTCAAGTACATTTAACTGTGCTTCAATGGCTACTTCACCAGCTCTATTGCGGGCCAAACACTGTACAGCACCGGCATCCCTGCGACTGACATCAGTGATCATAAGCGAATGACTGCCACTCTCATTGACGAGTATCTTGTGCGTTAAATCATCGTTAACTTGACGTCCGTTGATGAACCAATAAACCTCTGGGTAGGGATTGCCGGTGACACGACAGTCAAAACGAGTCATACGGCCCTCAGTGATCTCGCGATCAGTATAAGCCTTCACGAATTGAGGTGGCAACGCCTTTCCTGCTTCCAGCTGCTCAGCCATAATATCTACTGGCTTGGGTTCATGTGACGATTCAGTAGCTGGTTCAACGGCCAGCACCGCTGACGACACAACACAACCTTGCGTATTCTCGGCAAGTAATGTGTAGTGACCACCATCTTGAATATTGGCGTTCTTGACGCGCAGTGTAGCCAAGCCACTTGAGTATGAGATCTCATATTTTTGATTGGACGTAATGCGCTGTCCATTGCGGAACCAGGTCAAACGTGGTTTTGGATTAGAGCCCACCTTCGCGGTGAAAACTGCGTCGGAGCCCTCAATAAGTTTGGAGTTCCTTGGTTTCTGCGCAATTTGTGGTGCGTGCGCAGGTCCCAATGAACGATCCAATTCTCTTGACAATTGAGAGTCTTGTTCATAAGCGCTACGACGTGTAATGGATTCTCTGAATGAAACCTCACGCAACAGCCGATACTCGAAAGTGTCGACACGGAATTCTTCCTCGATAGATGTGTAGGAATAACCATTGGAATACAATGATTTATCGAACGTTTGTATCGGTTGTATTATAGCCATAGGAGCGCCCTCTGGTTGTATATATACACTGCAAATGGCTTCACCATATTGATTACGTGCTGTACACGTGTATTCACCCTCATCGCCTGGCCCAATCTCATTGATCAGTAAAGATACCTCACCGGTGGCTTCGTTGTAGTTCATTCGAAACTTTTGTGACTCGAGAAGTGGTGCGCCTTTTCGGGTCCAAGCTACGAATGGCTTTGGATTGCCACGCAGTCTGCCTTCAAAGAGAGCGTTACCGCCCTGTGCAAAGCGTGCATTTTTGAAGATTTGTTCAAACATTGGTGGTGAGATATCGCCTTGCGAATAGACGTGTGTCAAGGATGGTGGCTGAATGTAAGTGCCACCAATGCCGCCACTCACGTTTTGAACTGTAAAATTAGGAAGAGAAAGAAAGAAATATATTAAAACTTTTGCATGTTTTAGGCGGACTTAAATTAAGAAATCCTTCAGACCTAAGTTGAATAAAAAAAAAATATGTAGTTGGCTTTGCAAGCATTTCACGAAGAGTGCCCAGTGCCCAGAGAATTCTTTCCTAAAAGTTTTTCTTTATTATAAAATTACATAGTAACACAAGTATTGAAAAGTATGTCATATTATCGAAATGCAATAATATGCAATAAAGGTAGTTGAAACGATTATGGATTCCTAACCTTAATGTCAAATATCTTTTCCATCCTAATTCTTAAAAATAAATTTCTAAAATTAAATCATAATACAGAAATTAAGAAGATATCCGAAAGGAGAAAATTTTTATTGTTGAAGAAGAGTACTGATAAGAGCGCAGATAAATGCTCTATATATTTTAATTTGCAGAAGCTATTCATTAACACAATAAATAAATTCCATAGAATCCTATGTGCTCTTATACGCATTCTACAAAAAAAAACACCTGTTTTTAAACAAATTATTAAAAATTCTAATTTAAAAAAAAAAAACAAAAAAAAATCCCGAATATAAAAGTCTTTAAAAATGTACATATCGTGTGTAATAAATAATAATAGAATTTCAAAAAAAGATTATCTATTTTTATTGAGATACATTAAAATAGACATACATACATATCTAAAAACCGGCAAACTTAAAAAAAAACCATTTCAATGTTTTCTTGAATGATTCATTCACAAAAAATTTAAACAAAGAAAAGTACAAAATCTATAAACCAAAAATAATAAATGGAATGTTAAGCTTCTATTTCGCATACATACATACGTAGACAAATTTGGCACAAATCCTTATATATTGTATAACATATGAATACGTATTTTAAAAGAACATTGATCACACTTACTTATGTGTGTATTTCAAATAATATTGGGAAGATTCAAAATTTTTTAACAGCTGTTAGCATCAGCTGTTTGTTTCATAAGTTGCCAACAGTCGAATATACAAACAACAAAAATTTGCAAAACATTTTCCCACACTTGTTTATACGCGTAAACAAGTTTGGGAAATTTCTTGTGTGTATAGAAAATGTAGGGAAATTTAAGTTACCAATACATTGAAAGTTTTGAGTGTTGTCTTGCGCTATATCAATATTTGAGGGAGACAAATATAGTTTTTTCTAAACTAATGCTATTTCATTCATATACATGCAGAGTTTTAATATGTTTGGATTTTAAAAATATATATAATATCAAAGTTGATTAAAAAAAGAAATTGTCTTGGTGATTAATAGTTTTATTTTTAAAAACCATTTGGAATGCAGCAATCGTTTTTTTTTTCATAGGCAATTAGTCATGTAATATACAATTTCAAGATATTTGGGTATTTAAAAAATACATATACAGTATGGGTATGAACAGTTACAAAATATATTAATAATTTTGCATTTATGTCTTAATAATAAATTTGTTTTGACGGCACATCTCTGGAGTCAACGTCAATATTTCCTCTGAGATTTTAGAAACATAATCTTATGACATACATAAAATATATATAAAATTTTTACCTCAGCATATTGTCTAAGTTATCTAGAAATGGCTTTTTTTGATGTGCACAAATTTCTACCTTGTGATCACTTTGTTTTTTTGATGTTTTTGAACATTTTTTGAAACGAAATATCTCAAAAACTATAGGAGATAGGATAAAAATTATTTAATAATTTTTGATAAGAAATACTATAACTTTATAAAATAAATTTAAAAGATTTAAATAAATTTGTTAAAGCACTATTTTTTTAATTTTTTTGATTTTTTAAATTCGATATAAATTTTTTTTGTAATGTTATTTTCAATCAATCCTAAGAATGTATCTGCATTCAAATCGAAATTCCCGCCATGCCTTTGAAAAATATCAGTTTTTTATGAAGGCGCACATCAGTTTAATTGTATGATATTTTCCAAAGTTATGGCGGGAATTTTGATATGAAAGCACATGCATCTTTAGGATTAATTGAGGAATAACATATAAAAAAATCAAAAAAAAAAAAAAAAACAATAGATGTTATTTGGAAAATATTTTGAGAAACATTTTTTTAATTAATGAAATTAGTGTTTCAACAAACTTATTGAAATCTTTTTAATTTTTTTATAGTTAGAGTATTTCTTAACAATAATGATTCAATAGTTTTTTTTTTCAATCCCTTATGGTTTTTGGTTTTTGAGAAAATTCGTTTCAAAAAATGGTCTAAAAGGTAAAACAATACCAAGTGTGCAGTTATTAAAGGAATGACCAATGTACATACCGACATTTATAAGAAAGAATTTTAGTCTGTACTAGAGTTATAGGTAGACAATGTCAATATCCCACTAAATAGGTTAAGTATGTACATTAATTACGCCAATTCAACAGTTTTAAAAATTTTCAAGAACAAATCTTAAATTTAGTGTTTTTTATTAACTCGTCTCCTATCTATCGGAAATTAATTTGAGTTGGATAAATCTTAATGATTTTCTATAAAAAAAGGTTTTGGCAAACTTTTACGTTTGACCAGACGTTTTCATGATACTAGGTAAGATATTGTGAGTATCAGTGGCATGTCACAAGGGTTTTTGGGTTTGCTACGGTCACACGTCGTAAATTGTCGCAAAAGTCATAAACGTTGTAATCTCCATCTTGAATCGCTTTCAAAATTACTGAAACGTCCTGCAAGCAAAAATTATGATTTGAATTCAATAAGGACTAAGAACGTGTTGCGTTTATTTAATGTAAGACAAAAATTTTTGAATGAAATAATTTTTCTCAGTTTGAACTTCTAATTCGTCTTTGTCACAAACTTCATTTTGTCACAAAGCCTTGAAGGTTAACGACGTAAAATTCGCAAATTTCGCGCGATATTTGTGACATGCCAACACTGGTGAGGACCCACTTTTTACTTTTGGTCTTATATATTTTGAAAATGGCTGCTCTTACGTAATCAATGCTCTTGACCTTTTTTGAGGAAAATTTCGGTAGGTTTAAGATTTATTAAACTGAAGTTCTGTCAGAAAAAGTTTGTAAGCATTTTTAGGTAAAATAATAAATTTATTTTGTAAAGGCTTACACAAATTAATTTGGTAATTTTGACTCGATTTGGTATAAAATGTACGAGACATAATTATTAAAAAGCAACAATACTGACATTTCAGTGATTACGAAATTACTATACAGTGCAGTCGCGGTAACGTGACCACCGTCTAAAGTGAACAATGCGGTAACGTGAACGAAATAAATTTTGCATTGACTAGCAAGACATGACTCAAAAGGTTGTTTATGTATTTTTATTTTCATTCTTTTAGTTTATGAAGAAGTTTTTTGTTTCTTTTAAAGTTTTTGTTGTTATGAATGATATGAAGAATAAAAATTTGACGCAAAATACGTTACAGCTGCATAAATTTTGGATTAAATTTTCATATTCGCTACCGTGAACAACCTTGGTTTTAATTACTTCACGTTACCGTGACTACCCTGTACATATTCCTTCAGAAAAAAAAAGGAAAATAATTTCCAAAACCAGTGGTTTTTAAAAAGATTGATTTTTCTTGTTTGTATCTACATCAAGTATTTCCATGAAGCTCCTACTACTCCAGTAAAATTAGTATTCAGGTATGGTTTTTTGTTTTAAGCTTCGAAAAGGGCTGCACTTCATTATATCGAACGGTACAAGTTAACGAGTAAGAATTTTCAACAGAAGAAGATAGATACAGAGCGGGTTAAGCCTAAAGATTATATTGTGTTTGCAAAAGGTAATACATATTACCAATTCAACGTACTTTTTGAGATATATTTTGCTGTACTAAACATCTCCACCAAAATAAAAATAATAAAATGAAAACTTTCAAAACAATTTAAGAAATTATGAAAACTTTCGGAAAGGTAATTTTATACTGATCGAATTTCTTATATTATTGTTAAATACATTTTAAGAAGTTCAGGATTTTTAATAAAAAAATCTCAGAGCATTAACATTTCCTTGATCTAATTAATATAAATTTATTGAAATCAAATCTTGCCCCCAATTCACCCAATCATATCTGGTTTTTAAGAACTAGTTTTAATTAAAAATTAAAAAAATTACAAGCTTAAAGTGCGCTAAAATAACTTGACGGGATATAGTTGAAATTTGTTTCGAAAAGTAAGTCATCACAAAAATATCTCTCAGGAAATGCATTTTTCATTTCAGTAAATATAAAAATATCTGGGGAGCAGAACAAATATATTTGAGTAATTCCACTTAACACAGAATTATGTAAGTTACATAGGTGACTTACCTTAATTTTCTCAAATTAAAGATATTATTACTAATCCGCGCATATTAGGCATTCAACCTTAGAATATTTTTATTACGCTAAACCCATGCTATAGGGTACTTAACAATGTAAGAAAGTTATTTATCGATAAGACAATTACGTTGGGTCAAAGGTCTTGACAAATTAAGTTTGCTCATTAACTCAGAAAGACAGCGTTGAATCAAAAATATAAGTCTAATATTATATATAATTGATCCTGCAATTGTCGGGTGAATGGGGGAATCTAACGTTTCTTAAAATCTCAATGCCAATGTGTATGCACGAATTTCTCCTGTTACAAATTATTTTCGACTTTGAAGATATTTGTGTCACTAAAACTCTTACCATTATTTAGATGAAGACTTTGCTTGGGAAATTTTTCCTGACAAATAACCGTAAATTTCGTTGAATTGTCGTCTACAGGTGATTTTTAAAACTCTTAAGTGCAGTTTTTATCTACTTAACCAAACCTACTCAGCATACAAAAAGTCTTCGAAATTGATGCGTTCACATATTACAAAATATTTAAGTTCAATAAAGCCATCTCTGAAGGCTATAAATTGAACTTCTTTAACTAAAGGTTTACCTGTTCAATGACTTTTGCCTTTAAGGAAGGACTTATTCTATATTATATATAGAATATATATTCTATATATATTCTGTGAAATTTTTTATACAGCAGAAATGTTATTCAACTTACTGTACAAAAAACTAACTGTCATTTCTCTATATGGAAATTCATTACAGAACAGCAAATTGTTGGATAAATTATTTCGCAGTATAGGCCTTATTGATTCTTAAGTTCTTTAGAACTGATAATGCACGATTATTATATAGTATTCGGAGATCCCAAAAACATGATCAGTAAAAGCGTACCAGGTCATTTACTCGTTTTATAGCCATTTTAAGGTAAACGCTTTTAATTTTATCGATCTTGATCTTTCTTGAAGCGAACCGTGAGTAAGGGATTGTCCCGTTTGTATAACTGGCGAAAAATATCAAAAAAAATATAACTAGCCTGATAATTCCAATGAAAAATTTTGTCATGATATTAAAATTCTTATTCCATACTGTAACGCTAGTACTGCGGATATCGATGTGATATTTTGGTGGGAGGTGGAGGAGAGTGTCTAGTATATATAGAGGTAATTTGCGGATAAAGGGCACTCCCGCAAAAGTGCCCTTATTCCACCCAACTACTCAATTAAAATGTTAATTAGTTGAGCTTTAAGTAAAATGCTCTCAATTAAGAATAAGCCGTTTTCGACAGTTGGAACTTTTATCAAATGCAGTTTAAGTCTTTCTATGTTAAAAAAAAATTCAAGGAAAAAAAAAACTGATGCACTTAAAAAATTTTTGATTTGAAATGCCTCTGGTTTACATTATTTGCAATATTTTCCACAAAGCAGTTTACTTTGCACTAAAAGTTATATTCTTCTTTTCATAAGATCGATTAAATTATGTAAAGTTTAAAAAAAAAAAAAAATTAAGAAATTCCGCTATTTATTATGGAAATATCGACAGTTTGAAAAGAAGTCCCTACAGAAATTTTTTTTTATAATTTTAAAGGACAAAGTTCAAATGACCATAACTTTGAAAATTAGGTTCTTTATGGATCCCCTAGAATTGAACGCAGAATAATATCTGTAAATTTCAAGCTAATCGATGACATTGAGTTAACTTTTTGTTAGGTTTGAAAAATGATGTGCCATATGTAAAACATACGTATGAAATTTAAAAATTTTTCGATTTTATCCAAATTTTGACAATTTATTAGATAGCACCGTTCTAAAAATTTTAGTTCTAAAAGCCCACAAATCTAAGTTTAAAAATATGCATATCACTTTTTATTGTTATGTCATTACTATACACCAAAAATAATTTTAAGTTTCTAGATCTTAAGATCTTTATTGAACAACTTTAGAAATAGTTCCCCAAATCGAGGTCTTACTCGTAATACTAAAATTATACTTTATATTGTTAACATTATTATACCCTTTAAAATGAGATATCACACAATGAAAATGGTTGACCAGGTTCAGAGATATTAGACATTGAATTTGGCTGTTTTCGCAAAAATAGTGTTTTTCGCAACTTTTGACCTAACAGTACTCAGGACTCTGACCACCTAGCAATTCTTGTCAAAATTTGATTAAAATCGGATGTGTTTTAAATTTTATACGTATTTCATACTTATGTAATATGTATAACTAAAAACAGTAAATATAGAATTAAAAAAAAATGCTCTAAGGATTTTTTTCCTTTTGATGTATATCGACTATAAATAACATCCCAAATAATTCCCCATTCAAGTTTTTGTAGTAACTCAACTTGCCATTTAAACTTTGCTAAAGCTCACCGTGGGCAGTTATGCAAACCAGTACAATAAGATGTCATTACTACCGGCCGGTTCTGCCAGGATATTGCATATTAAACACGTGTTAGACTATTTTAATGTACAATTTAACATTTTGACATAAAACAAAACTAACGACTGGCTTATCCAGTGGAGTCTTATTTTTTTAATAGCACTAGCTGATCCGGCGGACGTTTTTCTGCCCTTCCTTATATGTATCCCAAATTATAATATGTATTACAAATTTTCCTTTAATATATCGACTCCAACGCTATCTATGTACCAGATCCAAAGAAAACTTAAGCATTCACGAGCACCCCACAGACACATGGTTTCATAATCTCTTATGGTTACAGAGATATTCAAATTTCCTTAAATATCTCGACCCTAGCCCCATCTAACCGGGTCCAAAAAATGTATAAAGCTTTTCGAGCACCTAACCAACTTATGTTGTGAAAATGGTTGCGGAGATACACAAATTTTCTTAGATATATAAACCCCACAGCCACCTACCGTGTCTACAATACACAAAAGCCTCCTCGAGTATCCAACCAACCTATGGTGTGAATATGTCTGCATCTAACGGTTACGGATACCTACTTATATGTTAAAATTATTCCAAACTTTTTTTTTGCTATAAACCTTGCCTTAACAATTACGAACAAAACCAGTACTAGTACCAGTCCCAGTCCCAAGAGATTTTTGAAAAAAAAACAACCTAAAACCTTGTGGACAACATAACCATAAATAAAAAAAATAAAATGATGAAATTCGAATGAAGGCTGTAAGTTAATTCAATCGCAAGCTATGCTGTGCTTTCTCCATACAAAATTCCCATACAAAGCACTATATCGGTTTCTTGCAATTTTCCGATTTTTCTTTCAAACTTTTTTTGCCATAAACCTTGCCTGAACAATTACAAACCCGACAAAAAAAAATTATTCGAATCGGTCGAGTCATTGCGAGACTAATGCACTGCAATTAATTTTTATATACCTACACATAAGATTTTTTATAATTTTTATTTAAAGTTAGTGTCCTTTAAATGCCTTTAATTACGAAAAAAAAAAGTTTCGTTTTAATCTCCAGACTGGAATTTAAGCTTTGATCTTAACTTTACGTGAATTGAAGAAATTAATTAGTCTTCGACTTTAGTTTTTGGACTTTAAAATTAAGCTATTTAAGACACCGATCTGACACTTGGTAATGTCAACTTAAAAAATTTAATAATGTTTAGAATACGTGCTTAACGTTTTAATATACATAAAATGTTTTGTAAAAATATTTTAAAATTGTTATTTAATGTCAAAAGTTAACTAATAAATATATAACGTTCCGAGCAAAAAAATGACAACATGTATGAAAAATTGTTGATTTTTATTTTTGAATATAACGCAATTTTATTTTAACGGTCGAAATACCTCACACAACAACTAAAAATTAAAACTAGAATTGATCCACAAGAATAACTAAGTAGGTATGCGAGGATGTATTTAAAATATTCTTGAAAATTTTTTTTTCATGACGTTTAAAAAACCTTATCGAATAATTCTTAATAGAACCCAACTTCCTTGGGCTACTTTTTGGACTCTACCTTAAAAAATGAATTCGAAAAAATATTTTTTCTTATAAGGCTAGGTGATCCATCTCGTGCTTCGCTTAGCTCGTGATCGTGGTCTTTCCTTTAACGTTTTACTTTTGTTTAAGAAACAGGAAAAAAAAACGTAGCTTGTAAGATTTTAAAATTTTTATTCCTTCTGTGCTGCTCTATCTTGACAATATAATTGACAATGTCTAAAAATTGTGTATTTAAATATATTGAAAACGCGTATTTCAGAATTTTTGTTTTCTTGTTATATTTGTTTTGTTTATTCTGGACTTAAACAACTTTCATGCATTGGAAAACAAGAATTGTGCAATGGAATTTTTGCTTTATTATAAATATTTGTTTTGTTTATTCTGGACTTGAACCATTTTCACGGTAAAAGTATGCAATGGAATTTTTGTTTTATCTTTTCGTATGTTTTATTTTGTTTTGTCCTTTTATCTTTCTTCTTTCACTATACTCAAATTTGCTGACACTGAAAACTATTTCGTATAATAGAAGGAAAAGAAAAATTTCAAAATAAATGAACTTATGAAAATGCATTTTCTTCGAGTCAAATGAATTCTTTAGGGTGAACGCCTAACAGTAGTCCAACGAAATTACAGAACAAACTAGCTTAAAGTTAGAATTATTTCTTATTACATTAAAACTTTTCAATTTTGTTTATTAAATATTTTTTTTTGTGTCATTTAAATGGGGGAAAAAATTGTTTTTGGTGCACTGTTGTTCATGTCACAAAAAAAGGATGAGTTAAAAAATACAATAATTTTACAAATACTAAAATTTTGAAAATAGCTTAGGATTCATTGGGACAATATACAAATTTTTGACACACTCTTTTAAATTAATTAAATATTATTGAAATGCAAGCAATATTAAAAACTTAAGCTATAAATTCTTGAGATTTAACGATCAGTAATAAACGTTCTGAGGCGTATACACTACGCTTGTTCAAATAACTTTTACTAGAAGTTTTAAGTCTTTTAAACTTTTACGCTCTTATCCCATTGATTTTAGTTATATATCAGTATTTCAGTACAATTCTAGTTTTTTTGCAATTAACTGAAATACAGAGAAGTTTCAGCACATTTCTTACACAAAACGTTCATAACAATTTGTTATTGTTATTTTAGCTTAACATCCTGAAGATGACTTCCAAAGGAAGTCGAAATATCGATGAAAATAAATAAAATAAATTAGAAATTTAATAAATAATTTTTTTAATTTAAAAAACCGACCTGCAGCTCATAAAAAACTAAAAAATTAATAACAAAAAGGTCATCAAATATCAAAAGTTATTTTAGCTTAATGATAGATTGAAAAAGGTAACCTACTTAAAAAAAAAATACGCTCGACCTCTAGAAAGCACATTCCGACAGTTAAACTTTCATGCCTCAGATGTTGTTTTAAAATGTAGTAAAAATGAAATGATTTTAATTGCTACACGAGAACAGCCCCATACACTAAAATTGGAAACTTATTAGCCTTGGGTATGGGCCACAAAAAAAGTTGAAACGGATTTTTAGCATTTGTTAAAATTCAATTCTATTCTAAAACTGGGCTTTAATCGTGAAATTTAAAATTTAAAGCGATTTAATTTCAGCTACTGCACAATTGCACCGAATAATTCTTAATCCACAATGTGAATTACTCGGTACAGAGTTGTACAAGTAAACTGGAGTTTGTTTGGTAGGTCAGTTATGATTGGGGTCATCGCAAAAAAACAAAGGGACCAAGCGAGTGAAAAAACTGACCTCGTTGTTGAGTGGTAACTTGACGCTGAACATGATGTTGTTCAGTGCGGCTAACCCTTTGCTGCTGCTGAGTCGAATATTGTTCCTGGCTCACAAATTGCTGAGTTTGCTGCTGCTGCTGTTGCTGCTGCTGCTGTGACGATTGCAGCGCATTCTGCTGATACGGATTCGAAGTTGGTCGTTGCATTATGTTATAACACTTAAGCGCATTTAAATTTAAAAAAAATCAAAATTAAAACAATAAAATCAGAGACAGCAAATACGAATACACGGATGCTGTTGCTGCACGTACGGCTTTACGAAATTTCACAATTCAACTTTATTGCCGTTTAATCTGATATTTCTTATCCGTTGGCGTATTTATAGATAAATTTCAATTAATTGACCGATTTATATCTTATAGATAATATTCGCTTCTTTAATGCTGCAATAAAAAGAGAAAAAAAACTTAAAATTTTTCGCACTATTTTTATGTTTAAAAATTTATTTATTTATTGTTTTTTTTTTGGTTTTTTCAATTTATATTGTGATGTTCGGTTTTTATGGCTTTATTTTTTAATGAACCACAGACACTAGAAAAATACTTTTCTTTTTTTTTAATTTTTTAAGATATTTTTCTCTGCACATTTATTTTTTTCTCATTTGATTTCTAATTTTAAATCATGATTTCGTTAGATATTCAATATTTGAATATTTTTTTTAGCAAGTTTTGCCATCCTTTTCTTGTGCACTTTTTAACGCCGCATTGGTATCTCTTTTGCTCGGCAAAAATTCTTTCACTTCACACACTGAACCGAAAGTCTGCGCTGCGCTGAAGATCCAATTTTCGAAATCTATTTTTATACAAATTATTCAAAACTGTGAAAATATGCAGACATAAAAAAAAGTAGTTGGAAAAATTTTATACAGAACAAAAAAAAAAAAGAAAAAATAAATGTTGAAAGCAAAGGTTTAACACTTAAGTTTGCTATAATAAAGAAAATATCCTTGAAGGATTTTTTTTTAATTTCACCACAATCAATTTTACACTGTTCTCTAAATTCACCAAACTCTTATGTTTTGTTTTTATAGATTTATGCTTCTTAAATTCACAATATCCTTTTTATTGCGTTTATCCTTGTTTGCACACTGAACGTAATCCTTCGCGTTTGTTCGTTGCCGATGACCGTCATCTATCCGTTGGGCGCGGACATTCGGTTATTCTCGTTCATTGCTCGATTGTTCGTTTCTTTTTTTAGAAATTCAGCACGGCACAGACTTTTTCACAGCACAACGTACGTATAGTATATTTTTTTTTTCAAATTTTTCCCCGTTACGAAACCATTTTAAAATTTTTCAAACCGTTTTTATACCGTTTTAAAACCGTTAATTACTCAATTTTCTTACTTTATTCAATATATCCTTTCGTTTCCTTGTGTATAAGTAAAAAAAAATCAATTTCGCGAGCTATTTTCTTCTTTAGAACTCTATGCGTGTATATATTATATATCTTCTATATATATATGTATTGAAATAATATAATTTTTCTCTAAAAATGAATTAGTTTCAAGTCATAATCCCCGAGACTGAAACCAAGACGTCGATCGTTTTTGAGGTGCGAGCGAAGAATGACACAAAATCTTTGCGATGATTATCATGTAGCTCAAGATCTATGCTTAGCGCTGAGAGAGCAGCACACGTTCGTATCTGCTTCGTGTGGTTATTTTTGCATTTTCCTTTGCTTTGTTGTTGTGAAAAATGTATTCGGATTTCTTGTTAAGTTTTTCACTGCTTTTTTGCTTTTCTTGTGAGCAATAGTTGAGGGATACCAAATTGCTGTGTTGAATTTAGTAGATTTTCTATACATTTATGTGGTTGTTTGTTTTAACTAAGCATTTGCTTCTTGAGTGTGTAAAATATAATACATCATGCAGAGGAATCACAAAAAAATGTTTACAAAATATAATCTAGCTTGATCGATTATAGAATAAAATTTAGCCAACTAAAACCTTGACGAAAAGTCAAAATGTTTGTGGTTCTGTTTAATCCATAGAACCTGGAGATTTCTTATTCTTATCAAATTCAACCTATTCGAAATACTACAGACAGCATAAAATGTGTTAGAAATTTTCTAAAATCCTCGGCTAAGATTACACGTTGCCTGAAGTATAATCAGAAATATGTATACATATATTCCTGAAACCGAATTGAAAACCTTACAACAATAACCGATATTCGTTGGGTTGAAGAAGTTTCCAAAGCCATTGTTGATACATTGAAATAGTTAAGTACTGATATTGACTTGACCCAAAACTCCGTGGCGTCGAATAGTACAAAAATCGTAAGAAAATGGCACTACATAAAAAACCGATCCAGGGATCGAAAATGCTAAATTCACGTTATACGTTAATGGTATGTGATACTGATATTTACCTACTTGCTTAGTGTGCTTGAATTCCGAAATCATTATCAACATATTCGAGAACTACAGTATGTTGTGAGTTTGTGCTAGTCGAGATAGCGATAAATGAATGTAAAAAAGTCTTGAAACAAAAGCATTGCAATGAGATAAATGAATCATTGTTATAAGAAATAGAATACGGAGAAATGCATCATATCAAATTGGCTTCTGATGAATTATTATTCAGAAGCAACCCGTTGATGCCGCAGCATCAAGGACGATGAGAACTTAAAATTTTCACATATTAAAATTGTCGTTACTCTCACTTAGTGAGCATAAAATATTCACATTCTGGCAGATCGTATCATTTCGGAATTTTTCGTGGCTGATTTCGAAATCTAAAAATAAATTTTGATTTATTTTTGGCAAAAAGATGGAGATGTGTTTCTTGCTTGTGCATAGCAAGAAAATAAATTTTTATACTTGTGTGACAGTCTGCTCTCGAGAAATGATTCCTTAATTAAAAATTCTTTCAAAATATACCTTAAAATTTTCTAACTAAAAAATAGATATTACTTGTGCATGATGTACATATGAGGAACTCTTTGCCAAAACGAGATGAGATTGACCTGGAATCAGCCGAACGTAATAGAGTCGTACCGAATCGCATTTCGCAGCCTCTGCTTGAGTGCTGTCGTTATAGAGAAATTCACTCCAAAGGAAATTTTTGATTTGAAACATTTAGATAATAGAAAAGCTTTTTGATTTAAAAAGGTACATACATATATTAGATCAATTTTGTGGCTCGTTCTAATTTGTGACCAAAAATTGACTTTGATAATCTATAAACTTGACAATATTTGATTAATTGCAATTTGTCTGCTGAATTTTATGGAGAAAAATTAAACACCTAAATAATGATGCTCACTGTAACTTCAGTTTTAGCTTAGATATTTCTTCACTTAAAGCAAAAATGATAATCCTTCCATACATTTTTATATGAAAAAGCTTCATCAACGATTTCGCAAATTTTTTTCTGGAAGAAGTTATTTGATAAAAAAACATTTTCCAAAAAAAAAAAAAATTTCCTAAGACTAATACGTTTAGGAAGGTGGCAACCCTAATCAAAATAAATTTGGTATATTTTGCAATAATAAATATTATTAAAAAACAAACTTAAGTGAAACCCATTTTTTCGCGAGGTCGTTGTGATAAATTCCATTAAAAATTATAATAAAATTGCATGAAAATGTATGATCTTGAAAAATATTAAATTATTATTGAAATTCGCTTATAAAATGCAACAATTGCTTAAAGTAAAATTTGCTTTTGCGAAAACTATGTGAGTGTTTGTTTTCTTTATTCAAAAGTTGTTGCTTTAGTTTAAGTGTATTGCAGTCCCTGCAAAGGCTCAGCAGCAACGATAGTTTTTTTTCCAGTGCTGTCAAAATGTTTTGTAACGGATTATGGGCAGTGTGGTTTCACTTCTGTGAAGAAATTTAGGGTCTCAATGGGTAAGATATTTCTTTACGCTTTTCTTATGGATTTTATTTAAATGAGCGCTAACTTATTTAATTTTGAGTGACTTTTTATATCGTTTTGTGTGGTGCAATGACTTTTAATTTTTTACACGTATGCACTCTGTCATTCTTTTTCTCACGCATAGAAAGGGGCGTGGCTGGTATTTTGAGTCGATGTCCATATGTCTTTAGATGTTAATCTCGATTAAAGGTAAACAAAGCAACGTTATTCAATGAAATTTAGTACAATGGGTACGCCTAGGCAGCTTATGGGCCTGAGCTAAATCGATTCACAGACGTGCCTACCACCCATGCAAATAAAATTTTTTTTAAAAATAATTTTTCACACAAATTCAAGAAGCGGTTCAGATTGACGCTATGCAAAAAGTGCACGCATTTTGACAGAAGGGGAAGCAAAAACTTTCAAGTCCTATAGTGAAACTAACTTTCACACAAGTATAAGCAATGGCTTTGACAAGCTCTTAACAAAAATTATGCAATTTGCGACCAGATAGCGTGGCATCTCCCATAGAAGCAAAACTATAAAACGCTATACTGAGAGAGCTGCTCAAATAATATAACCAAATTTCACGCAAGTACTAAGAATGGTTCGGACAAGCATAAAGTGGGTATGTTTGGCAAAGAAATCTAGGCACCTCCCACACAAGCAAAAGCTTAAAATAGCTAAACTGAGAGCTAATTAAGTACATATTATGTAAATGTTTTCTAATACACCTAGAATGGTAGCTTAAAAACAAGCAATAAACTCATATTAAGGACTCTATTGTAGCATATATTACAAAAATGACATATGGTAGTACAAACTATAATTAGAAAATGAACTGACTCATTGCTAAAATTGTGTTCTTTATAACAAGTATCTACTGTATTTATACTAAATATCGTTCTCTAGCTGATGTTGACAAAACGCAAAAGCCCACAAAAATATTTAATGTGATATATTTTCTTTAAATTTTTTGCCTTTAACATATTTTAATTTTTAAGTGTTCAAAAGTATGGAAACATTTATTGCTGAATTTTTATATTAATGAGATATATTTTGACACATAAAAATTTCAATTCTATCTATATATATTATTTTTTAACAAAGAAATTAACAAAATTTGTACTTTTGCCAAAAAACGATTTTGGGTATTTTTGGGTTTTGCAGTCATGATTAATCTTCATTTATGTGGCTGCATCTTATCCACTCATCCACCTACTGATGTATACCTCTACTTTGAGAATGAGTCAGGTGAAAGAATTATCCACCATGCATCTTATGTAGTAACTTGACTATTTTTGTATCTGTGACAAATCGATGATTATGCCGCGAAGGCAGCAATTTTGCACAAGTTTTACGTTGCAACAATTTCTAGTTAGTGCATTTCATAGTACATATATTTTACTTGCAACGTTTTTTGGTTGTTGTTGATTGAAAGTTTTAACTTGTTGACAATTTGCTCTAAGTGAAGGTTGAAACAAATTTAGTCAAATAACACCATAAATGTCAATAACACATTAACGAGTTTTTCTGTGTTTCAATAAATAAACTTGCATCATTATAACAATGAAGTTCATAGCTTTTCAAATTGCACAATCTTAATAAGAAACAACTACTTAAGTAGTTTGTACTCTTGCGGCAAGGTGTGCGAAAAAAAAATTTTAAAGAAAATGTTCTACTTAATTTCTATATACTCAGATTTTGATTTTAAGACATTTGACTTCATCCATCTCAAAATCCAGACGTAATGCAAGAATAAAATATCAGGTTTGGGTTGAACATCAAAATATATATGGAAAATTATAAATCCATAGGTTTTAAGCGTCTGATGTTCGATTTAAAAAAAATATATGCATACATATATTTTTATTACCTATTTCTTCATAAAGAACTATTACGCAAAATATTAAGAAATATTACTACTTCATCATAATGTTCTCCTTGACCACCGTGCCGCGTATAATAAATAATATTATTTTTTTTATTAAAATGTTTTCATATATTTTGCAACAGTGTACGTTATTATGCGCTTTAATTAACTTGTCTCGCAGTTGAATTTTTCATAAAAACAAAAATTATTTTTTATTATACATCATTAAATATAAGTTTATAGGTACAACCCATACTTTAGAGCAATCAATTGAGCGTAAAATGTAATTAAAATTAAAATTTTACAGAAGCAAACAAATTAAATTGCTGCAAAATTATGATGCTGCTGAGTGCAAGTGCAAGTGCTGCAACAAATTTGCACAAATTAGATCAAAGAAAGTGTTGAGAAAATTAAAACGTAGAATTTAAATTGGAAAAATTAGTCTATGATTATAAGAAAATCATTTCGCGTTTGGCGAAAAACTTAAAAATCAAACATAAAAAGACAAATCTTACGACTGAAGCTGCAAGGCGCCTATTACATTCAGTTCGTCATTAAACCTGAAGCTTATCTTATCGAAATGAAAGAGAAAGCAAGTTCGAAGATTCGTTTTTTTGTTCCATCAGACAGGTAGTTTTAAGGAAATGGAATTTGTTTGATAAAACTTAAAATCGAAGTAAATAATTGACATGTTAAATCCAAAAATTGAAATTGCTTTTGTAAAGTGTATAAAGCAAACAAATAAAAATCTTAAATTATATTTTAGATTATATTTTTTATTGTCTACTAATAATGCGAAATTTTTGGTTTTTACATTGTTTATGGATTCATAAGTCCTACATATTGCTCCGCTCCTTGCGTGCAAGCACGGCATAACTCACAAAAAAAAAAAATTTTTTTTTCGACCTAACTATCCGCCATTTCATGTTTTTGTGTGAAAAAATCAGAAAGGTATCTAATGAACTTGCCTTGTGAGAAGAATTTATGTAAGAATACTTTTTTGAATTTTCATATAAAGAGTAAATTATTGAAAAATTTAAGTCCGTTTTACTCCAACTTTAGGTTTTTTGAGTTATGCCGTTCTTGCACGCAAAGAGCGATATGTTTTTAAAGTTTTTTGATCAAAAACGTATTTGTTTTCATTATCTTCAAACCTTGAAAAAGTTCCATATTTATTTCATTGTTACTGAGATTTTACATTTGGACAGGGTTACCAGTTGACATACTTTAGTAGTACATTGACTACTTTTGCGCTGTACTTTTCTACTTTTTCTCGAAATATACTACTTTTCGGTGAAATGTACTACTTTTCACCTAAAAGTGATTACCTTTTTTTTTTTTTTTTTTTGTTTACAAAAAGTAGTTTTTATATGTAAAATTGTAACAAAATTTGTTATGTAGAGCACCACAAGTGAGGACTTTGTTTTTTTGTTACGAAATTACAAAAAATATTCCTTTTTTCTGACATTTTTAAATTTTTTCCGTTGTACTAATTTTGCAAGTAGACCATCTGGTAACCCTACATTTGGTATTTTTTTAAACTATATTTCTTATCTTGATAAGTTAATGTGAAAAAACCTGTCGAATTTTTTATTTCACATTGAGAAGCGTAGCTTATTTTTCGCAACCAAAATATATACCTAGACATTATCTTATTTAGTCAAAAAAAAAAAATTCTGCTTTAGATGTTTATTTGCACGAACAGAGTGTTTCGCATTTTCAAGTCAGAATATCTCAAAAATCTAATGTACTAGAGAAATTTTGAGGGCAAATTCGCAATCTACGCTTAGAACACGAATGTTTTTGTTAAATCTATTCTCAACTTTGCTTTGATACGAATTAACTTACTGTAGCAGAGCTAGCTTAGGAACAGAGTCGCCCTTAAATATTTGTTGGTAGACAAGTCCCTATCGAATCAAATATATGTTATTTCACATTTATTATTGTTTGTTTGTTAATTTGGTAAAATAAATGTTTTCCATAGGTTGAAAACGAAGTTATTAAACCGCATATACAATGGGCCCAACTGCGGCCTAAGTTACGATTACAATTGTCATCTCCCGTGCTAACCTAACCTTACCTACAATTACTATTGGAACCTGCGTCCTTTTTAGTCCAAATTAAAGTTACAAAACGTTTTATCTCCAAAAAAAAAAAACAGGTTCTTTTTTGTGGACACTACAGAACAACATAGACCCATATTTAACTCTGCTAGACAAAAAATTTAATTTGCGCTCTTTTCCAATTTAACTATGTAATTGTTTATTTACTAAACAGAACATCTACATTTTTTAAAATCAAATTTCTCAAAATGCATCTAAGTATTTTCGATTGACATTAAAAATTTGTACTATACTTCTAGTTTATTATTAGCAAAGATTGTTTTCGGCTCAAGCCATTTATCGAGATGATTTTTAAAACCTTGAAATTCAAAGTAAGAAATTCCAGACTGCGGATATTAGCAATACTGTAAAGATACAGCCACTCTTTAGTTATAGAACAAACTAATAAGGTTTGTCAGTTTTTGCATTAAGCGATCAAAATTGCGTAACAATGCATTTGCAGCAATAAAAATCACAAAAAAATTGCTTAAGAAAAACATCACATAAAAATTAAATGAAGAATTCCATGCAACATGCAACAGTTGTTGCGACAATCGCGCAGTTAAACAATTAGGAAAATCATCAAATAAATTAAAAAAAAAAAAAAAAAAATTGTAGAAAAACAAGAGCATCATGTAATGGACGCACATAGAAAGAGGATACCGAACCGAACCGCATATCACTTCAGCGAACCGTTCAAATCGTTCCCCATGCACTTCTCTATCACTTTTCTTTTACAGAGCTGTGGTACTCGTAAATGTTGCGCAACGTTCCGTAGCTCGCTGCGTTTACCGTATGGCAGCTACAGCTCAAAAGCAACACTTTGCAATGCACGACGTTTGAAAAACAACTGATATTCTTTTCACCGGACGATCTCAACTAACTGAAGAAACAAACAAGTAAATAGAAGAAGAGATTAAATTATCCGTCATAGATCCATGCGCCGCTGTGGCGTATACTCTCTAGTGATTATCCCCTCAGTAAAACCCGTACTGTGTGATAGTTAACTAACTCTTTACTGACTTCGTTTCGCTATTCAATCCTTTCATTATGTTGATGATCTTAATGGCATTGATAATGCTGATGATGAGTCGGTTTCGTCTCCAGTTCCAGATGTTGCAGTTTGGTAAAATTTTTTCTTCCATTTAATATCAAATGATTTCATCTGTTGTTGTATTTGTTGTTGCTTTTGTTGTTATTATCTTAGAATCGCAAAAAGTACTGGTATCTTGTTGAAGTGAAACAAAATAAAAGAAAAATGTAACTCAAGCACTTTCTGTCATTTGTACATGTAAATATGTTTGTACGAGTATCTATGGCAGATTATTTTCGCATTCACTTTGCACTACATTTTATCACAACTAACTAAGTAGTAGCTGACTGTAATAACATTAATAACAAATGTTGCGTTTGGTGTAGGTAAGAAGAGTAAAAGGAAAGTAATCACTTAATAGATGGCTAATAAAACTAAATATTTTGTTGCTTAAAGTTTTAATCAAGAGATTATGTACACTGGAAAAATGTACGCTAATTTTTAAGAACCATGTATGTATGTTACCGGCTAAACTGGTTTTTAGGATAAAATAGATTTTCCTAGGACAAACTAGTTCATCCGAAGCGTGTTAGGATGAACCAGCTAAGCCTAGGAACATTTTAGCCAGGATAATTAGGCTGCCTTTGGCCGCGACTCAAGGTTTATTTCCTCCAATATGTCTAGCATTGACCTCGCGGCGGCCTTCGGTTGCGGTTCACTGTAGCATATCCAAAGCTGTTGTGTTGGCGAAGCCCATGTTGAACATAATTTAGTGAATCGCGAAGCCGGCATAAGACATATTTGAGGATGTAAACCCTGAGCCGCGGCCTAAATTATGCCGCCCACTTATACTAACATACTAAAATTTAAAGAATATCGGGAGTGAGGCCGTTAAAGTAAATAATAATCCTTGTCTATCCAACTCGTTTTGGATGAACTAGTTTGGCCTTGGAAATTAGTTTATCCTAAATCTAATTTATCCGGTAACGTATACATAATTGTTATATCCTTCTCGATCATGGACTTCAAAATGTTTTTTGAGACACCAGTAATTGCTTCTTTTCAAACTTGGCAACCCTGTTAAGGCTATAGCTTAAGTGTAAATTAACTACAATACAAAACTTAAGAAAACTTTAACTCATTTTTTTCCAGTGTAATTTTCACAATTAAATATTTTGTTTTTTTATTAATTGAATGCAAAATAATTTGCGTGGAAATTATAAGTTTTCACTTAAAAAATTGTTGTTTACATTTTCTTTTACCAGCAACCATAACTTTTACTAAACACATTCATACATACATACATACGTTCATACGTCACATAACGCCAGTCTACCCGTCCGTCTGTCCATTCATTTGAACGCATCTCAACTCAACTCATCTCAACCCATATCATCTTTCAGTTTGCTTTACGTTCACTTTGCTCGCATTTCGAACGCAAAATTAAAAATTTAATTGCATGAAACAATTAGTCGGAATTTTTATTTTGCAATTTGTTGTAATTTTGCTTTAGTTTTAGCACTTTCTTTGGCCATGCGCTATGGCTGTGTGAGTGCATGTAGGCATGTCTATAGTTTTACGCAGATAACAAATGATAAATAAATTATCTTGTATCTTTTATCTTAGTTTGCATTATTTGATCACTTTACTGTTACGTTGTACTTGAAATATTTGTAAACTTTACCTGCTCGCTAACGAAGTGCGTTTGTGTGATTTGTTCTAATAAATATTGTTTATCTTTGAGGTTGCACTTTTTATTTTTCGCAAAAGAGATAAAACTTAATTTTTTGTTTATGTCAATGTCAAGTTTTAGTTTGTTGTTGTTTTATTATTTCGAGATTTATTTATTTTTTCGTAACAGTAATTTTGCTCCACTTTTATTGAAAATCTTGTTTGTTATTAATTTTAGCAATTATGTTATGCATTCGGAATTTATTTATTTGCGTGTTCTACAAGTTTAATTTTTCAAAGGAATTGATATTAATTGCAGTTGATGTTTGGTACACGATATTAGCCAATATGCAACAATTATGAAATGTGGTTAGTTTCTATGTTTCATAATTACTTTATATAACAATATACAGACTGCTCGGATCGGAAGAATCATACGAGAAAAATTCGGTTTCCTATGAGTAAAAAAATGTATGGTAAAGAGGAGGGGGCCTATCTTGAACTCCAAATGAGTAACAGGGTGTTTTACAAAGTTCGTTTAGAGTAGTACATATTTACAAACAAAGTTTATCTCATAGCTTTCTATGTAATTACGCTAGAGGTACCTAATGGTTAACACACAAAAATTGGCCTGAACGTACAATTTTTCAGGTATAAATTTATCTTAACTAATACCAAAGTGACATTTTAGCTACCTACTCCATTAAGACCTGAGATGGGATTATATAAATGACAATTTTTCTGATAATTTTTAAGAATTCATAGCTCAACAAATTCGTAATCATTTTTAGTGTGCTCTTATTCTTTGGTTTTTGTGTCTGCATTCAAAGAGAAATATGTTTTTATGTTCGGATACGTGTTCCAGTGCAATTTTCAGACAGTTAAAATTTATAAAAACCATATTGTTTTTAAAGAAGTTTCTTATTAGCTATTTTAACCACTATAACTTCTGGTTTCTGAGGCTTCACAGTAAGTTTTTGTGCTGAAATACTCCTAATTCTGAAATTGAAGTTTTGACAACAGAGTGAAAAGTAATGAAACCCACTTAGCGAATAACTTTTAAAGAAAATGGCATTTTTATGTCTTTGATTCCTAATCTATATCAGTAAAAAATACTTAATAAAACGGAGAAATTCCTCGATTGTAATACCTTCGGTTGTTAAGATGTTGTGTTTTTATGATTAAACTAATGGAAAACTCCTCCCCTTTCTCACCAGAATGGGATATTTCAATAATGGTGAAAATGTTCCCATTTATTTTTAACGACATTTCTATATAGCAATTTTTATGACAACAACGCATTTGGTTCCTAAGGCATCGATTTCACATTACCAATCTTTGTCCTCCTTTCTGGTTTTTTTAATTAACATTGAAAATTTTAGAAAGAAATATTCTCAATAAACATTCTTACGACTGTAACAGCTTTGGCTCTAAACTCATATAGTTGCAACACTTTCGGCTCTGGTGATATATAAACTTTCAAATAAAGACTATGATAAAACGTGGGAATTTCAACCCCCTTTTTCCCCATTAAAAATGAAATCAGCTCCTCAAACTTGCGGCTACAGCTATGCGTTATACGCCACATAAGCGTCCACCTTCTATATAAACAGATAACGAGACTTGTTGGTATTCTCACGCAGCATTCAATCGTCTCGTCCGGCCCATACCTTAACGCTTCAATGATGATCAATAGGAAGACAGTTGCACTATAACATACTGCAACATTTTATAGACAAAAATCAGAAAATCAAGGATAACCGATATGAATAAATTTGGTATTATTCAAACTATGAAAAAAAAAACAAAAGATTTCCTCAATATCAGAAAATTTTTGACAAAAATATTGTACTAAAAATGATAATTGGAGGATAATATCACCAAAAATTTCATTTACAAGAATAATGGAAAAAATTTAAACTTGTGCATGTTTAAGAACCATATATGAAATTTATGAAGTCTTAAATCTTTTCCGATATCTTTCGCATGTGAAATGTAAAAATTCATATGCATTAAAATTAAAAAAATAAACTAAAATCTATACAGTAAGGAACATATAACAAAAATTTTGTGACTTTAATTTTATTATTATTTAAATATATCTGATCAAAGTTAATATATGTATATTAGTAAGACTTAAAAACTATGAATTATACACTTTATATAATATTATAATATACTTTTTGTTAGTATAGACTACTAAAGAAACACATTCGAAATTTTTAAACTCCAGCTTAAAAATTGAATGTTTTCCTACAAGTACATTCAGAATTACATTTTAAAAAAAGTTTATAAGAATATTTTCAAAAATATTGGAGTTAGATTTAAAAATTGTAGTAGTAGTAATAGTTGCAGTATAACGAACGCATCTGTGTGTAATAGCGGAATATTTTTAATATCAACATCAACTTTTGTGTTAGGGCTGCTAGGGTTCAAGCGGCATTTCAAGCTGCTGTAAAAACCAGAGGTATATAGTTGATCATTAATAATTGAAAAAAAAAAAGTTTGACACTTTTTTCAGTGCAATTGCATGCATTTAATGTTTTAAGATGTAAACTGCGAAATACGATAATGCAACACAGAAAAACATAACGTCAGAGTGATGTAATGTGCAAGCAGTGACGATATGATGATAGATATGTGATACTGAATAATGATACTGATGGCAGAAAGTGAAAACAATTAATTGAAGGAAACTAAATAAATGTAAATGTAAATTAATGAAGAATTTCTGAGGATCTCCCGGTCAAATTTTTATGTCAATATAAACAACATCAAAAAAAACAAAAAAAATTATTCAATTTTATAATGATAAAAAAGGAAAAAGTGAAAAATTTCTCACTTCAAGAAGTCATACAAAGCGAAACCAGAGTTGTGGCAGTATTATCGCTAAAAGTTATTTTTTAGTACTTAGGGGGATAAAAGCCATCAACTACAAGTATTAGCTCAAAGCGCATTTTTTTGATTTTTAATGTTGGAAATGTTTTAAGTGTTAGCGTTTGATTAGCAAATATTACATCGAATTAAAGGGGATAAAATCAAGTTAAACGAACAAAAAAAAAATTATATAGCACAAAACCTACTATGATCCGTGAGGAGATCATAGAGACACAAAAGAAATATTAGTCGTGCTATTAGAAAGCGATTTAATACCAAAAACGGATTTTTGTGATCGAAACCATAAAAATTTTAAAATTTCAGCCACTATAGGCTATTCAGTAGGGTGGACCGATTGGAAAAGTAAAAGTTTTCTCTCCAATTTAAAAATATTTTTAAAACAAATTGGTGAAATTTCATAAGAAATTTGTCCCAGGTCAGCGCATTTTGGTATTTTCAGTGAAAATGGAAATAAGTATTGTTTTTACATAGTTTTCACTAATAGCCAATGATTAAACTATTTAATTAGAATTCATATTGAGTTTATTTTATAACTTTTTTCTGTGCTAAGGGGCCTGATCGGCATAAATTTTTGCGTGCTAGTGGCCCGATTGGCTAGTTTTGATAATACAATTTTCTATTCCTTATAAAAATTTTTTTTCCAAATGGAAAAATAAAAAGTAATTCTATTACTACAATAGACAAATGACAAAGGTTACAAATTTTAAAAAATGTTACTTATACAATCGAACTTCAATGTATCGAATCGGAAGGGGACAAGAAAAACTTCGATATCGAGAACTTTTCTTTGCAGAATTATGGAAAAAGTTGTTGTTCTAATTGTGCTTATTTGTTATTGAAATAATCACAGCTTTTTGTTTGTGGAATTCCAAATTGCTGAACAGTATCCTTTTTTTCTTTACACCCTTTTCAATTTCGCTTATGAAAACCTTTTGCTCGAGCGATAAGCAATTTCCTTACGACATTTTTTAGACCAATACGTACCTAGTATTGTAATCTAAGAACCAGTGAAAACATTTTGTTTATTGATGGTTATCGACATTTTTATTACTTATTTGGGAATTCCCCTAAACATATTTTGAAATTTTTCTTGTTAAAATTTCCATGGAGCATTTGAAATACAGGTGTAGAAAAATCGCATTAGAGAAATATTCGTTACACAGAAATTCGTTGTATGGAGATCAAAACATAGTAAAAGTAAAACATGTGTTCATGAAATAAATTCATTATAAAGAAAATTTCATTGTACAGAAGTTTTTTATATTTTAGTTCGACTGTAGAAGTTGTTGTCAAATTATATAAACAAATTTTAAAAACTATTATGTATATTAAAAGTTTTTTTTTTGCTTTTGTAGAATGAAAGTCATGTATTTGTGGACCTTTTGCCAAAAGAATTTTCTTTTTATAAAGTTTTTTAAGCAAAAACAGTTCCACTACTGATAGAATACAAAATTTCATTTAGTTTAAGTATAAAAAGTAATCTGTGCCCTAATTATTTGCTTCAATCATAAATTAGGTTACTTTGTTGATTAGACCCCCTAGTAAAAAGTCAAAGTCGACCACAAGTGCGCGATCAAAAGATCTCTCACGGATCGTGCCAGATGTAATGAAGTTGCAAACCGAACATGAAAATATGAATCCAAAACCATAAAAACGTAAACATTTAAAATAAAACCATTGGTTTGATGAATGCAAGTGGCATCATATTACAAACAAGCAATACATAAACAAAATGATATGTACTACATATGTATGTGTGCTAAGTGTTGCCATATGAGATATGTTGCTGCTGCTGGTGTTACAAATGAACATTTAAGTTGTCAATGACTGTGAAATGAATTGAGTTTTGCCGATATAGCTGCGCATGTGGTTAAAATGTGGAAGAAGTATTCGTTAAAATTGTGACTATTTTTAGCTGTTGTTGCATTTTATGCCGCAGCATGCATGTTGTTATTGATGTATGTAGAAAAATTAAAAAAACACAATGTTTTACGGCAAACTCATTAAGCACGCAAGAAAATAAAAGCGAATGGTATAAAAATCAATAAAAAAATTTCTTAAGGCAAAGAGCTTATCACATTGAAAATATAAATCGTAAAACTAATATCGGTAACCGATTTTGTAAATTTAATTTAAATTTATTCTAAAAGTATTTTGCTTCAAAAGCTGCTATTTTGAATTCATCACAATTTTTCAGTTTTATTTAGATATTATAAAATTGAGAAAAAAATCTGTTAATAGTCAGTCACTAGAGGTATTCGAGTATGAAAAATATGAAGTGCGGGAAATGTTGAATATTCGGTTTTCTTCAGATCTTCAGTTGCATAGAAATGTCTGTTGCCAATGGACAGTTCCCGTTGATGGCAATTACAAGCAGTCGAAAAATTGATTCAACACTTTCCAACCCACATATTTTGCACACCAAATTTTTTCTTGATCAGGGTATATTACTAAATTTGATTTTGTATTAAAAAAAATATTCAAAACTTTTCAGCATAAACTACAACACTAACTAATAAGTTCTTGGTTTTTTGAAAAAAGAGTATAACATATAAAAATAAATGTTTTCCAATCAGTCATAAAAAGATGAAGCCAAATATGAGTCACAAAAAATGATATGGAGAAAAAAGAAAATTAGGCCAACTGAAAAGCGACGATTTTCTTAAAATAACATACCTGTTTTTCCCTGCTCTTTGTGCTCCGACACACCATTCATTTTTGCGTGAACATTTTCTCCATTCTGTTCTGCCGTTGTTTGCCCAACGGGCGTGGTTGAACGTGAACGCGTTTTCTGACGCTCCAATGTCACCGAAGACGATCTTGGTCTGTTTGTGCCATCACCTGATATGGCAACTGTTTTTTTGCTTACATAGCTAACCGATTCAATGGTAGTTTCCCATTTTTGGAATGTATTGATCATGTCACTGCGTAACGTGCGTGTTGATGATGCAGCGCGCAATGGTGACGATCGCAGTGATGTGGTGGATGCTGCAGAACCAAGAGATGAAGAACCGAAAGATGCACCTGACGATGAAGAGAAAGAAGCTGATTTACGTAATTTGTGATTTAACAGCTCGTTTTTGTATGGTGAAAATTCCAAACTTCGTGGTAGTGTTGTGCGACCATAGTTAGTGTTGCCATTTTGTATTGGTTCTGTAATCAGTAGCGGTTCAGTTTGTGTTTCTCGATCTGAAAAAAAAAGTTAGTTGAAAGTATAGTTAGTAAAAACAAAATCAATACTATTCTGTATAGACATATGGTAAATATGAGTTTTGAAATAAACATTAATTTTTAAAATGCAACAGCTGCTTAAAAGAAAAGTACCCATTGTTTTCTACAAAAGCAACAGGAAGTGGCATCATTTCATCTGAACTTTTATTTTTATTCTTAAATTAATCACCTCATAAGCAAATTGTGTGTGCAATAAATAAAATATTCGAAATATTTTCGTATTGAAAATATCAGAGTTCTAACCAAATTGGCCTTATTCGTATCGATTTGCGTCATAAAATGATTAGATAAGCTGTGATATATAAACGATTACTAATGTTTAATGAGGTCAGCTTTCGGCTTTTTATGTATTTAAAAAATGTTTTTTTTTTGAAAACTCAGTAAGGAAAATGTCGAAAATAAAATTGATTGTTGACTGTAAAATAATAGTGAACATTCTGTGCAATTTTCAGTGTTTCATCGGTGAACATAGTGGGCGCGTATTATATAAGGCTGATGTTGCTTTCAAAAACCCAGCCATGTTTGACATTTTCGGATGATATTACTTTTTTTGTGTTACAAGAAAAAATATAGAATTGAGTACCCCTTATACTACGATATAATCCTGAAAGAGAACGTTGTTCTGATCAATTTTGCCAAACAAAGTTATAGTTCAATCGGTTATAGTTCACGTCAGGTTTTTAAGATACGAGTATCCTATCCTAAAACTGCTGAAAAAATTTGAATTTTTGATCAGAACAATGTCCTCTATCCTCACGTACAAAAATACTGTTCCACAGTGTTATCAGCAAAGATAAATTGATAATTATGGCACATGCCTGAATAAGGAATTGAATCCATTAATTTTTGGTTGCAAACTCAGTACACCACCAACTGAAAACGGTTTCAAAGCTTATTAGAAATAGTATTTTATATACAAATCCTAAATCCGCTTTATTTATTACCAATAAAAACTACTTGAGAGGTATTAACGAGCAGCAATTTAAGATTTTCGAAGAGATGATGCGCAATATACGAATAAAAGATTTTTCTTTAGTCTTTGTTTCTCTAAATAATCCATGAAAAAAAAAAAATGTTTGCGAAATTATGCGAAAAGTATTCACTTTTGAAATAAACATTTTTATATTTTTCAATATTAATTAAAATTTGATTTAAAAGCTGTGTAGCATTTTCCGCAAAAGAAGAATAAGTTTTTCGTTTTAGTATTCTTGTATAATGAAAATTGAACAAGAAAAATCTTTAACGATTTGAGAAAATCTAGGCCATAAAATTTTAAAAATAACAACATTATTGTGGGTGAAGCTTTTCTGCTTTTTTGTATGACTCTGATGCCTTGCAATGGGGTGGAACTGCTGTTAGTTTAATTAAATTTAATTTATTTAATTAATATTGAATTAAAGAAAATTGTTTTGAACGCTTTTTGACAGTTTGTTTTGCGCTTCAATGATTGCTAAATCTTGTTAAATTACTTTGTTAATTATGATTTTAAAATTGGTTTGGACATGGCTATACTCGATTAGTGCAGAAATTAATAGCAAAATTTGAGTGTATAGGACTTGTAGAAGATCTTTTGTCAATTTAGAATCACGTAGCCAGAAAATCATACAAAATAATTTTTCGAGCAAAAAAAAAAGAGGTCGAAACGCTGGCAAATATCATATCTCAAGTCTTGAAACTGAACTACTCATTTGAAACGAGATCTGTAGTACAGTAGCTTTATATTACTCAGTAATAAATAAAATATATTTTGTATCAGAGGCCCAACAGATGACTTTTTTATAAAACATTCAATAGTAGGAATATGCTTAAAAAGTCGCAATATGGACATAATTTTATAAAGACTATTGATAATTCTGTATCTCCTTGCATCTAAACTTTGGATTCTAAAGAATAAAGACAACAGCTTTCATCTGGCAATGAAATGTTGGAACACAAATTGTTTTGCAAAAGCTATCCAATAAAATATTGGCACTGCCTGGCAAAAAGTGAACACTGTGATTTCCTGTCAATTAGCATATGTGTCGCAAAATTTCTCAGTTTAAATTTTTCTTTGATTTTTATGTGAAAAAACTGGTATTCATTAAATAATAAAATTTTTGCAAAGTCGGTAAATAATCTATTATGAAGTAAGACCTTGTAGCATTCCAATTATGTCTAAACATTTTTTTAAATAAATAAATCATCCGTGTTGAAAGCCAAACAATTTGTCAAGCATTTTTTCTTTTATTTTGTTTCAATTTTTCATATGAAGTTTTGTGCATTTCATTACAATAATTAGACATTACTTGTAAAACAAAATGATTGAAATATCAGTGGATTCTGCATTTTACACCAATATGACTGACATAACCACGCGCTGGCTTATATCAGTTTAACAGTTGCCAAGTGTAGCTGCTGCCATGTAACTTGGATTTAAGCCAATTTTAAGTAGTTTTTCGCATAATAAAGATGATAAAAATATGTATCAATCGAAAGCATAGGGATTTTAAAAAAAAAAATATATAAAATCTTAGCCGTTTTCTGTTATAATGCTGGGGTTTGGTAGTGTAACATTGAATTGAGAATATTTTGATGTAGACGAAAGCAGGCTGAAAGCAACAAAGTGTTTAACATTCTTAAAATTCCTGCTAGCACATAGTACGTAAATTGCAAAATATCCACGTTTTGTTAAATAAAATATTTATGTAAATAATTAGAAATTCAACTTATAATTTGGGGCAATAGTGCGCAAATATGCAGGAAGCAATTTTTTTTATATTAAAACCAATATTTTAAAAATCCAAATAGCATCTGTAGCAAATAAATTTTGCAATATTTAGATCACCGTAATTTTGTAAGTTGAATTTCAAAATTTATTTAAGCTTTTAAGTGTAAGATTTTTGGGCAATTCCATGGAGATGTGTAATAGGAAAGACAATTTCAACAAATTAAAGAAATGTGCATATCAAATGAACGAAAAGCCTTATTATTCCAATAATCTGCGATCAGTACACGACGACTTGTGAAGTGAGCATTGCGAAGAGAATAAATCAGAAGTCATAAGAATAATTCAGAAATTAAATTTTTAATAAAATAGTATTAGAGCTCAAAGTATTTTTGTGGGAGCCTAATGAGAAAATGTTTGTACCAGTAGGGCACATAGGTTCGAGAACACTATACATAGATTTTTAATTTATTACAGCTGCATTACAGATGCGACATTTGCGTGCGACGGTTGAATGTCAGCGTCATCCGGCATTACATCTGAGAAACAAATGTTGGAGAAACTGAGTTACTGGCAAGCAATGCGCTTAACAGCATTGAGTGGCTATAAGGTGGACATTTTTCCCCAAACATTCCTCAAACAAATACAAGCAATTGGCTGCAGCTTTACATGAACTTGCGATCCAAAATGCTATTGCATAGCCACATTTTGTAGAACTTCCCGCGTAATTTAGGTGTTGTAGAATTTACAGCTGACGACAGATCTAATCATATACGTTTCCGGTCTTAGGTTTTTCTATGCTATTTACTCGTTTCTTTTGAATTTTAATTTTTATTTCAATTTTTAATTTTCCATTAAATAGTTTAATTTCAAATGGTTTACGAACAATTTTACGATATTTAGCTGCTGTGACATTTGAAGGAGCTGCTTTCGAAGTATTTTTCATTAATTGTGACATTTATGTTTTGAGCAGATCGTCGGTCATAATATGTCGTATAATAAAATTGTTTTATTTTGCAAAAGTATACATAGTCCAGAGTCTGTTGGCTATTTTTCGAATTTTTTTTGATATTCTTTAATAACGAAAAACTTTTGGCTATTGGTTTATTTTTGAACAAAAATATGATGTCAGTATCTCAAAAATAAAAAAGATTTAGAATATCTCATATAATGTTATTTTGTTACATTAGTAAAAGTGATTCTCTTTTAATCACATGCTCAAATATTCACTTGAATGGAAGGGACTACGTTAACATTGTCAATCAGCCCGCATTATTGATTTACTTAAAACTATTGCCATCTCTTATCTCTCTTTAGAATCGACAAGAAAATTTATTTTTGAAAACTTTCGTTAAATTAGTGCTTATTGAATGGTGTCGTACCCACTGATTCGAAGTGGTTCATTTTTAACACAACGAAAAAAATAAAAGTAATCCTAGCAAATTTCATGAAATTGATCATACAGTTTCTGAGGCATGACAAACTTTTCTTCTTTTGAAAGTTGCCACACCTTGCTACTTTTTCACAAATATAATACCATTTTTTTTGTAAAATAAATAGGAATTGCAAAATGCTGCAAAAAATTATCAGTATTTCAGAAATATTCAGAAGATTTTTATATATGCACGTCAAAAAAATTCAGTAAATATACGATCTTTTTGACTACATACACTGGACTAACACTCTGCATTTTATTATAGTTGGCTATTTCTCGCTTAAACATTTAAACGCCCCCACAAGTTTTCTCAAATTTTTCTTATTAATATTATTATGTAGATATTAGATATTGTGAGAAGATTTATTCTCCGACATTAAGATGACTCGCACGCCGTTGACTCTGCGGTCCATATAGCTAAATCTAATATTGAAATGAGTTCATATGTTATTTTAAGAAATTTCACTTATTAATTAAAAAATGCACCAATCAAATTCAAGTTTCATTTTGAAAGTAAATGAAAATAACTCACAAGCAATATTTATTTGAGTTTTTCAGAAATGGTTACTTTTTTTCAAAAGTAACTACTTATTCAAACTTTTTTAATTTTTGTTTTTTTTTTTTTTTGTACATCATTTTTCACTGCGAACATTATCTTTTTATGTTATCTTCTATTCCAAATTATATAATGAATTATGTATCATAAAAATCAAAAACCTCTGTTAATGCAAAAGTTTTATTGCTGAAAACTGGCATAAGTTTCAGCAGCTAATGAAACAAGGTCATTTATTGCTCTCACAATTAAATTCAGCACAAGCCAATTTCTTTTTTTTATGTTCTAATTATGAATTTTGTGAGCAATTTATTTTTTAAAATAATAAAAGCTACAAATTTTCTGTGAAAACATTCTTGCACAAATTTATTTTTTTACGATTCTTATAAAAAAGTTTATTTTACTATATGATACATTCAGTATTTAATGTTTATCTTAAGCAATACAAAACATATTTTAGATATTTAGAACATTTTCAATATAAGAGAATATTTTCAAGGTTTTATTTCAAATAAAAAATAAATAAATAAAAAGTCATTTCGCATTATGCCAAAAATAATAAATGTTGAAAGTTGCAAATTTTGCAGGTGTGAAATTTTAAAAAAAATTCTTTGCTTATTTTGAGTTTGAAAGAAAACAGAAATTTTCATCGTGATGAGATAATCACGCAAAATTAAATGTATAATGTAAAGCCATTTTTGCATTCTTGCAGTGCGGTGTAGTAAAATTCAAAAAGATTTTTATTGGAATTTTATTAAAATTAATAAATTCTGACATGTACATGGCAAACCGCTATAAAGTTTAAGCTATTTAACGTTTATAGGTTTTTATTGCATTTTTTTTTTTGCTACGACTACGTAACAAAGTTTATTATGTATATATGCAGACTTTTCCCTACCATATTTTTGATTTTTATTTGTTACCAAGTACTGATCAATGGTGAATTTTGAAAATATATAAAATTTCAAAAAAGTTATGAGTTTCAAAATTTGACTCAAAAGTTTTTTGCAAAACTAGGTCTAAAGTTTCTGATCCATTCTACTGACTACTACTTTCTCAGTTAGCACAGTATCATGATCATCATATTAAAAGTCGATGGAACAGATTTATTTGAATTTGACCGGACATTTTATTTAAATGCGTAAGAAGTTCTATTTTAAATTTGTCGTACGACGCAAAATCCTAAAGATTCTTAGATGCTCTGTTAAGTGTCTTAATTTTTTGGCAACTGAAAATTCACAACAAAAAATAAGATACACAAAACAGTTTACAAGATTTTGTACCGCATTGCAACGTACCGCTTGTTGCGGCAGCTGAACTAAAATTAAACTGAAGTGTGTCAACCGACGTTAATGCATTTGTGTGTTAACATTTAAAAAATGCGATTTTAAATCTTTTTAGCTAAACGCAATGGTCTAGTCTGAATACAAAAAATACTATATATTTTCAATTCAATTTAGATCTTTTGCATTTCGAATCGTTTCTAAACGTAGCAGCTACAGCATGTAAATTACTACCGAAAGAACAAATATTTGTATCCACGACCGAACGAATTCGATGTGAATGACATCGTCTGATGTGCGCACAATGTCAAGGATTTGCGGTGTGGCTTACTATATGCCGCCGCCATCTATATACAAGTATCCCCTAGGTCTATAGTTTTGTTAGTATAGTTTCATGCTTCCTATCTACATACTGCTGCTGCGGTTGCTACAATTTTGTTGATGGCACCGCTGCTCTACCTTGAAGCCACCTGCCAAGTGTTAAAGTTTTCTTGTTTATTCGCTTACATTTTAAATAAACTTGGCAAGCGTTTTCGTTGTTTTTAATAAATATCTTGAGAAAAATTTTCGATCATATAGAATGTTTACATAATAATTCGGTTAGCAGAACGTTCTATATATCAGCGGTAAACTATGGTATTTATTTTAAGTATAAATTGGATATACAGTTTAAGGGAGTGAAATAAATTTAATATTTCTTAGGAATTTCTTTTGCCAAGAATTTCAATTAAATTCTTGACAAAAATATGAAGAGCGAAGTTGATCTTTATTAATCGTTTAGAAATTTTAATTTTTTAACGAAATTCAAAATTGCAATAATTTTTTTTTTGGGATATAAAACCGAATAATGCAAAGTATAGCACATTCAAGTGGTTCTCAATTTATTATAAGAGGGCCAGATTGATCTGGATGCTTACTTAACTTGCTTTAAAGACTTCTAGTGCTTTTTGGCTACAGATAGAAATTGCGAGAGAATTCTGTTCTAAGCTAAATCGAGAGGAGTGTGAACATGCTGCGGAGCGGTTACGTCAAGGTGCCCTAACCTGGTTAGGTCTTTCCTACATTGTTTTATTAGCTTCGATATTATTTGCGCCGAGTTCAATGCTTTAATAGCGGCTTGGCTATCGAAGAAAATTAGTATCTTTTTTGAGTCAATACTATCCACTGATCTGCAGGATTCGGAAATAAAACAAACTGCTGCCTGGAAGACGCTAGCTGAATCAGGTATGCGAAAAGATTGAGAGATTGCTGAGACTTTTGAACTCCATAGTCCATTTGAAATTTAAGTCAAAAGCTGCTTAAACTATGATTAATTTAAAAAATAAATAATAGAAATAAAGTTATTTGTAATTGTCAACAAATTTTGCATAAGAAATTATTCGTTTTTATTGCCATGACATTTTTCATTGTCATTTGCTTAAGAAAAGACGTGCCAAAGAAAATTCTTTTTGAAGTATTCAACTAATTGTTCGCATATTTGCTAAGGCAAAAATCATATGTTTTGTCATTTTTTCGGAATTTGTAGCTTTATTATATGATTTGTCTATTACGTTTAGTATTTTCTTTCTACATCATCGGTATCTATGTATGTATGTATTTCTGGATTTTTTTTTAAATACAAAAAATTCGAGAATATTTATTTTCGAAAAGCTTTTTGGTTTTCGAAGTTTGAAATAAACAATATAAACTAAACATACCAATAAGTTCTGCATATGCGCAATGTCTCAAAAATAATCAACAGAAATGCTCGATTTCTAAAACAAGCACGCTAGCGACATCTGTTTTGTATTTCCAAAAAAAAAGCTTTTCAAAATTAAAAATCGTTTCTGAACACAGATGGCGCTAGAGTGGCAAAATTTAAAAAAAAAATTTTTAATACAAAACCACAAGTTAATGTTTTATGATCTAATTCAAGCTGTTTCATATACAATTCAGCATTTTTCATTATATAGAGTCAATTTACTGACCATGGAATGACTTTAAGCACTAGATCAGCAGTAGTATTCGATTGAGCAACTCAAAAATAAGCCAGACGATCGTTTATGGTTGCATGAGAAGTCACACGTGAACTTAAACGTTCATTTGTATACCAAACGTCATTTACTTGCTAGTTGGGTCGCTGTGACGGCGAATAGTCTTTCGCCACTCATGCTTTTGAGCATGACGTCAAGGTTAATGCCACCAATTACCGTAAAATGATCTTATCGGTTGCTTTGAAACTTTGGGTATGCAACCACTTTGGACGCAGGTCCTGGACATTCCAAAAAAGGCTCAGCTTCGAAACACAAAGCTCGAACTACTCATCAATGGATGACGAAGCGGACTCGTATGCGATATCCATATATTGGAGAACAAAATACGAAAGTTTCCAAACTCACGTTCGGGTAGCATGAGACACTCTTTATTTCGTGCTTCCACAAAATTATAAAGGCTAATAAGCACAAATTTCGAAAATATATTTATTACGATCATTTTGTCATTTGAACTAAATAATAAATCTAAAAAATAAATTCTTTAGACCGATTTGAAGTACATAAGTAGTAACAAATCAATTGAAGATCACTGTACTATATGTATATATATTTGTCTGATCGGCTGAGGAACGAATGTTTAAGTAAAGTGTGCCTTTGACTCTAGCGATCTTAATTTTTGAACATTTTGTGGTCCAAAGACAGACATTCAATTTATTTGGCAATTTCTTAGTTTGAAGCTTATGAATCCTGCCTCAACAAAAATCTCATTATTTCAGTCTGTTGGTCACTAACCCCACCGTACTTGTATTCAACAAATATTTCAACTTTGTCTGATGGCACTAGCGTTGTTTGACGAAGTCTTCGTGGATACAATGATATGTACCATTAGACTAGGTTTATTTTTTAATGTTTTTATATTTCTTATAATGTTGGCTTTAGTGGCTGAAGTTGATGCCGTAATACATAGCTTCGGATTATATTATTGTATCTATAATGGAGTCTGAATTTATGATGATTCTGTGGCCAAAAATGTTCATTCAAAACAATTACATTTTAATTCATGACATTGTCACATACTAAATGCTTCAAAATAAAAAGAGTATAAAAGACAATATAAAATTATTTAAAATTTTATTGAAATTATAAGAATAAAAACATACGTAATACTATAAGTAATTATTTTTTTTTGTTTTTTTTTTTTAAATTAAGACATAAAATTTTCGTTTTGAAAAATACTTTAACTTCAAATATGGGTTTTTGGTCGACGATGATGCTTGCTTACTAGGAACATAAAAATGTAAAATGTCAATATTAAAATTGGGGATATAACACAATTACAAGAGTTAAGCAGTTAATAAATATATGTATAATATCATGTAATTAATTGTATTAAAATTAGATGCAAAAATAAAATTTCTCGAGATTTCGCGAATTTCAATCCAATGATGGACGCGGCGAAAGATCTTCAATAACGTATACCACGCTTATTTCCCGGCACCAAAAGTTGTGATGATGTTGTTGCAGTGCCCAATGGATTTGATGCAGTGCAAGAATAAACACCAGCATCATCTATTTATATTAAAATAAATTATATTATTTTTCATTAACAAAAAATACAATAATATTTAATGAAACCTACCGGGATAAGCTTGTGGTATTGTCAGACGGCAGACGCCATTTCTGTATTCGATAAAATGTTTATTGTTATTCTGTAGCTCGAAACCGTTTTTGGACCAAACAACATTTGGCTGTGGATGACACTGTACGATGCATTCAAAACGTGCTGTTTGTCCGGTTACAACGGCAATATCCTTTAGAGGCTGTAGGTTGAATTTGTAGTAAATTTTTTTTTTTCAATATATTAGTAATTGGGAATAAAAATTTCGTTGTGCACCTACCGTTATAAACATGGGCGCTTTCATAGCGTAATCATCGCGATTCAGGTGCGCATTGACGGGCACATCTGAAGGTAGTTCCGTTGCTAAGTATACAAAATATTTTAATTTTTAGTTTATATATGAAATTTTTCTTTATGTACAACAATATTTGCTTTGAATAGCCAAAGCTCTAACACTTACACTATATATTTGCGCTTTAGCTGCGAGCAAGCTTTCAAGCTGAACTTAACTTTAAGTTTTCAAAGGTTAGCACATGAACAAAAAACACACGAAAAAGCAAGCAAAACGTTCACGAAAACAATAACATGCAAGAAAACTTTAAAAGTATAATATGATAATGGGTATTCATGAGAAATAATAAAAAATTATTTATAAAATTATTTAAAAAAAAGTTAATTAATTGAGGTTATATAAACAACACGATATTTTATTTTTAAAAACAGAAGTATATATTTCATACAAAGAACGAAGAAATAACTTCCAGGTTTTAGTTAATTTTAAATAAACATAAAAAACTCAAATTTTATCGCACGGAGGTTTTATTGACTGAAATTTAATATATATTTTTCTAAAGACTGGTGTAATTTACCAGATGTGTTAAAAGCCAATGCTGAATAAAATCAATCTGTTTCCTGGGGCCTACGTCAAAAATCATTGATCTGATATTTTTTAACAACTTAAAGAAAATTTTTTTTCTGATTATGCCACTTTGTATTAACTTTTATTATTATAGAGACATGTGACATTAGATGTGAAAAAATTCAATATAGTTTTTTCGGAAACATTAATGTTTCCAGATAAGGGTGATGTAAGCCCTTAAGTACGCAATTCACGAAAATGGTTTATCCATTAGCAAAACAGAACTCAAGGAATAACATTAAGGCTTTTTTTCTGATTTTTTGACTTTCCCTGGCTATTTCGAAAACTATGCGCATTGGAAAGTGTGCACATGAAAATGTATGTTTGTTTGTTTGTTTGTTTGTACAATGACATACGTTTTCTTGAATTTGTTTCCCTTCGTCACTTAGTAGTTTTCTACTCCATTCAAAAAATTTATATTACCCCAAAAAATTATTACCGTGTTCGAAGAGATAGTAATGACATAAATGTCATTTTTAACGTTCCCGTTCTAATTTAACTTTGAAGCTAGTTTTATAAAAAGCTAAGCCAATTTATTCAAAACAATGATCCCAAAGAGATCAAAAAGCTCCACACATTTTAAATTTAATAAAAATAATTATAATACATATGTATGTTAAATATGTTATTATAAATATATTTTAATTGTTCTTATAATTATATCCGTACATAAATAAGCGATGTAACCGTTGCATATTTCTTTTGTATTCCTGAGTTCAAAGCCTATTATTTGCTCTTAGATATATTTAAATGTTTCTTAAAATAGCCAAAATTGAATGATAAGCTTTTGATTAAATATGATTCTGAATTGACGATACAAATGGTTTGTAAAAAGAATTAAATTAAGCACTGAGGATAGAGGCCAAAATTATTGATCGATATTAAAATAGACAAAGCTTTTCCTTTTCGCAAAAAAGTGAGGGTATCTATATAATGCTCAAAAGCATGATGTCACAACAAAAATCATAAATTATAACAACATCAATACAACATCTATCTATCTATTTATCCAGCTTAAATAATACCTGAACCACTCAAAGAATGTGGACGATTCAACAATGTATCATTAGCATGCAGACGATCAATATTAATCTCAATATTTTGTGTATTCGGAAGACTATAACGTTTGCGCAGCCGATTAGCGCCACTAAGACTTAGTGAGGCAGGACTGCGACGTAAAGAGGTGTCAGTATCAGAATGAAAACCACTTTCATGCTTAGATCCAGATGGTGGTACTGATGATGTGCGTTCATGTTGCACTGGTATAACTAATTCGCTACTACCGGGAAAACTCAAAGGATACGGTGATTTGTGTCCCGAACCGGCCTTTATTTGTTGAGTTGATGTGGGCGGCAAAGACGATGATGAACTGTTCCATTGGGTGCCAACAAATTTTCTTCCCTCTCCAGGGAAGAGTATACCAAATTCATAGCCAAAATCATATTTAAAATAAATTAGACCAGTATTGGGATCGACACATTTTGTACCTTTTATTTTGGGTTGGTATAATAAACATATAGGGTAAAAAAATTATAGAATAATTTTTATTTATGTTCTTTAAATTATGGGGTTAGTATAAAATTTGAAAAAAAAATAATAAAATCAGGCAGAACTTTAAGGTATGGTTTGAAATTCATACAAAATGGACCAATAAAAACTGCAAAATTTATATTACCAATTAAAATGCGGTTGATCTATTTGCTGCACAGTTCTACAAATAATAGGACTTTTTTAAGGTTGAAATAGAAAAATTTGTAAATTATAATATAGATTCCGAATTATCGATAGCCGTAAATTTTTCAGAATTCTATTCCCACGCCCCATTAAATTTGTAGAATTGTGAAACGCCAACTAAATGCAAAATAAAACAAAAAATAAAAAGAATTACGACTTACCATATTGTGATACTCTGGACTCATCGCGATACGCCTGTGGCCGATTGTCACCTTCACTGGGTGCACGCTTAAAACCTGGTCGGAAAGCATGTGTTATAACTTTTGGTTCGCTGGAACCACCATTCATCAGTGTCGTTGTGGACTTTGTAGTACGACGCAAATCACTTGTGATATCATCGATAAACTGATGCGACTTCTGTAAAAATGTTGAACCCAAGCGTTTGCCCTGATTGTCGGCTTGTGCCTGTATGTAACCGTATTTGGGTGGTGAACCCACTTTCAGATTCATATCGTCACGTGGAAATTGCTGCTCTTGCTGTTGTTGATAGTGTTGCTGGAAACTGCTGACATTTCGTGTCGTCGAGTGTTTATTGAGCGAATGCGTCTTTGATGCACTACTACCTCGTTCCTGCCTCAGTTGATTTGCATCCAATTGTATTTTACTTGGCATTTCTGGACCACGGTCAAACTCCATTGGTGACAGCACACGTTCGTAGCTACGTGGCAAACTGCAAGCGCGTCCAGGTTGTGGTGGCTCTACATGACGGAAGCGGATATCACCATATTCACCGCGTGGTGTCCAGAGTGGACGAATCTTGGCATTTTCAATTTCGCTATCATATTCACTCTCACGGAAGTCACCCGGCACAAACTTAGTTGGAGTCGGCGGAAGTGGTATATGTGCTTGGCGTCCGGATGTCATGCGACTCGGACTAGGACTGTATGGAAAAGGCTCCAGTGGTGCAGTGGTGTTAGTGCTTTGTTGCTCTTCCTTCTGACTATCGAAGTGTATGATACGCTTGGTCTGTTGCATATTCACTACACGCTGGCAGGTCTCCGATGATTCTTTCATATGCATGATATTCTTGGTTTCTGTAGCCATCTTAGCTGTGTGCAGCGGTGTACCAGCAATGGCGTTATAGTACAGCGTGGTCTTAGGTTGTTCTCGCTGTTGTTGCTGAGTAGCTGCAATGAATTTGGCCGCAACAGGTTTTGGCTTGAAAACATGCTGCTGTGATTGTTGTGTTTGTGATTTTTGATACTGCTGTTGAAGTTGTTGTTGTTCCCTTTTGATTTCATGACGTATCTCTTTCTTGATTGGTTCGAACTTTGGTCGTGGATATGTGCTTACCACCACTGGTGGTGTTGGTTCGAATTCCATTGGTGAGGGTGTTACGACAACAATTGGTGATTTGTGTCCGTTAGTGACGTTGGTTCTTGGCGTTGGTGTTGGCGGATGTACGACACGATAACCCTTGATATCAGGATCGGATTCATAAGTTCGTGATACCGAACGGAAGCGTTCATCTATTTCACTACTGTAGTCGCTGAATTCTGCTGGAGTTTTACTATGCGCGATAATGGGGCTGGGAGCCTTAATAGGTGTCGGCTGGAATTTAGGTCCAGTGGAAGAAGTATTGTACGAATATGTTGAAGTCTTCGTGAAATCCTGCGAAAGAATGAGAAAATAAGTAAGCTTTGGCATATGAAATTAGATAACAGAAAGACAAAACAATTAAGGCAAAAAATTACAACAATCATGATATGAGGCAGTTGAAAACATTTTCGAAGTATTGTTCATCACACAGCCAAAAGTTACTTTATCACTTTAAGCTTAAGTCACTTTAAAGCATTGGTGCGACATCAGTTTTCAAACTTCTCACATTGACTATTGCATTTTTTCAAAGCAGCAACATAAAAGTATTACAAATGTACAGTTAATGCTAAACCTAAGGGATTACAGCATAAGTTAATGTGGCATTAATGTCAGATGGATTAGGTATAATGTGCAGGGTGCATATGCAATAACGAGCTAACATTCATAAGGTAATAGCAGTTTCAATTGGCTTTGAAATCGTGCTAGAATTAGTGTGTTTAAAGAAAAATGCGGAGAGTAAGTAGAGATCGGACAGCAGCAACAACATTTTAAACGCTTTTTGCAATAATTTCTCCAAAGACTCTGCACAGCGGTGGTGCTAGTTATACAATACAAAAACAACAATTAACAACATTTACTAAGCAAGTTCGAACCTTCTGTTCGCGACGATACTCATGCTGTTTCGAATATTCCTGCTTTTCGTGACCGTCCTCATATTGGTAGTACACCTGTGCTGGTTTTTGCCTTTCCAAATGCGGTTGTGGTTGCTGTATCGGCTGCGGTGGTGGCTGCGTCTGTGGTTGTGGCTTTGATTGTGGTTGTTGCAGTAGCGGTGGCTGTGGTTGCTGCATTGATTTTTGCATTGTTGATGACGATGTTTCAAAGTACGAACGACTTTCTTGTGTTGTTGACGAAGAGGATTCCATTTTTCGGTAACTTGAATGATCTTCTGTATCAGCTGCATAGCCACTAACTTTAAATGGGAGCTGTGCTGGTGCACCAGCTGCTGCGGTGCATAAACTGCTAAAATCCATAGATTTGGGGCGTCTTGCACTGGCTTCATCTGATTCGCTACCGCTATATTTCCATCGATCACTTTCGTAGTCGCTCTCGTAGAATTCACCGCTGCGTGTTGTAAATTTGGTTGGTATCACTGGCGGTGGTGGCTTGAAAGGCTTATAGCACTCCACTGTCGCTCCAGCCACAGGTGATGAGAACAAAGCTTTTGCGGGTGAAGAAGCCGCATTCACCGGCGTTATCGTTGGCACAGAATGTGGTAAGACCCTGGAAGGACCCTGCAGTAAATTTTGTTCTAATGTCTTCTCCATTGCCTCGACTAGTGATTGACGTCTTATCTCTGGTTTGGGTGCAAAGCAAATCTCTGGCGGTGAGCCCGGTATCAGTTGTATGTCATCAAGTGGATTATGCTCCTTAGATGGAGATATTGGTATAGTTTTGGACACTTGTTTTACCAGGAAAGGTGCACTGAGCTCTGCAACTGGCGTGGGCAATTTTTTTATATGTATTTCTTCCAGCTCGCGTAATTTCTCCTCAAAACGGTGTTTTGCTTCATTAGAGCTGCGATGTTGTTCGTTATCGGATTCAGTTTTATGTTCCAGATCGCTGGTGCAACTTTCATAGCCACTGACATGTGTAGGTGTCCAGAGTTTCTCCATTGCTAGACCTTCGGCTGATGGGCGGTGGCTACCAGATGGTGATGGTGAACGTCTCAAATTAGGAGGAGGTGTGGGCAATGTTGTCGCAGCGGGGCGTATGATCGGTTGCGGTGGATACTCTAGCTTAACTTCTTTGCTTATGTTTGTCTCATGTTTGTATGTTTGCGTAACAGGCGCTAGATGCGGCAACATTGCCACACCACCATGTGGTGCTTCGCGTACTATATGCTGAGAATCTTCCAACATTTTGATTCTATCCGTTATTTGTGGGGTCTTCGGGAGAGGTTTCTCCAATTTTGGCACATAACAGATTTCGGGTGGTGAACCCGGTATTAAATTGAGATTCTTGAGATCTTCTTGCAAACTCGAAGTGGCCTGTTGAGCACTGGGTGCTATCATCATAGGCACAATGGAAAGTGGTACTGGCCTATCCAATTTTTGGTAGGATTTCTCACTACTTAGAGGCGCTGCAGCACTTTTATTTTCAATATCGATATTTTTGAAAAATTCAAAGGATGAGGATTTCTTTTCGCAGGCGTTTGATTCAAACGTTGATGTTGTCTTCGTCGTCGTTGTTGTTGTGCCCAACTCGGGTAGCTGTGTTTGTTGTTGGAATATTTGTGGCAATTGTGGCACATTGGCAGTGGCAGTAACAGTTGGACAGGGTTTCGGCGGTACTTGTGGTGGTGTTTGTGTCGATTCGGTTAGCGTTCTTATGGGATCGGTGATAGTTGGTACATCCACTTGGTTAGTGCTGGGAGTTATTGGACGTTGATTCAATGCTGGCAAATCTAAGTACGCTTGTTTGTGTTCTAGACGCATGGTTGCCTCTGTGGTGCAACGATGCTCAGTTATAATTTTCGACTCGGATAAGCCATGCAAATCGGATGCAGTGGAAACTTCGGTTTGGTTGGTTTGGAAAGATTGTGGTTCTTTGGTGAAGCTCTGTAGTCACGTGGTGGTGTTGCAGTACATTAAGGTTGACATATAAACAACACGAGGACAACAAACACGAGCACATTATTGGTTGATTGGTATGAGTTGGAGTGAGTGTACGGATTATGTTCATTTGATTAAAGTTGATAAATTTTCATTTTTGGATGTTGCAAATTAACCCCAAAAGCAATGAAATAAGCGAATATATATATATTTTTTTTAATTTTTGAAATGGCGTGTCGAAATTGATTTTTTTTTATTGAATCGTTGGCATAAGAGAAACAATGAGAGAATAAAAATACATACAAATAAATTACAATAACTTTTTTTTTTGTTTTTTTTTTTGTCTTTTTTTAAATCTTATACATTATGTTCAATTTTTTTTTTATTATAAAGGTAGAGGTTTTTTGGTCGTGGTAGATAAAGTTTCCGTAAAAAGTTAAAATTATTTTCTTAAACTACGAACATGCAAACTTACTTCAGTTTTCAAAGTGCTTGGCGTTTCGTAGACAATGGTCTTTACTACTTCTTGCATACGCTCTGGTGTGGGCTCCAAAATGGCACAGTCCGCAATACTTTTGGCTTCACCGCCAGCGTTAGTGGCGCGTACCATGTATTTGCCAGAATCCGTAGATTGACCTTAGGGAGCGATAAGAGAGAAAAAAAAATAGTGAAGCAACTAAACAGCCTTTTTCAAAATAATATTAACTTTGTGTAAAAAGTGATTTTTCTATTTATACATAGTGAAGCAAAAAATTTTTTTTTTGTTTGCGTTACGGATGTAACATTCTTTATAAAATAGCGCTGTTTTATATATTGACTTGCTTACCCTTTTCAATGATAAGTTTGTGTGAATTACCCAACGAGAGCAGTCTATGTTCGGATAGTGCTGCCTCTTTGAGTGGTTTTTCGTCTTTGAACCATGTTACAGTTGGCTCTGGCAGTCCAGTTACTTCAACCTCCATAATTATTTTCTCACCTCTTTTAACAACCTGTGCTTGTAGGCGTCTTCCAAATACAGGTGGGAAAATAGTTTCTAAAAATAAATTTTGTAAATTTTGCAATTTATTGATGTTTTAAAAAAAAATTTAATTTAGTAGATGCTAGGCTATAGAATGAACTTATCACTTTTCATGTTGGAATTCAGTGATTTTCAACATGTTTAGAAACAAAAATAATTTAAAAAGTCAGAGATTATCTGAAAGCTTGTTATATTTTTTTTTTTTGGAAGAATAAATATGTATATCTTTTTTTTACAAAATGTTTCGATTACTTTAAAGATGTAGAAAATAGTACTGCAAGGACTTTATCAAAAAGTTTTTTTTTACTCGCTAAAAGCCTGTATTTGAAATTGATCTATGATTTGTTTACTGAGATATTTGTCCCCAAATAGCAAAACGACTTATTCAACTTCTAGTTGTATACCTTACGAAAGAACATTTGGTTCTCACCACTAGTTTTCGATATTACTTGATAGTGCTCCTTGCCTTTCTGCTTTTATAAACTATTAACTATGCGAATATGAGCGAAAATTTTTAATCATTTAGCGGGAAAATTTTTATTTGGAATTCTTTAAAAATTTAAAAAATTAGTTTTGATATTCATTATGAGAAATATAAAATAATCAAGTTATAAAAATTTAAACTGTAACAACTGTCAAGTGCAGAAAATAAAAATTTACACCCACATACCCACATGTACTACATTCATATTTCATGAATTTCTTTCGTTCCCACGCGAATGACATGAAAATTAATAAAAATTTTAAGTGTTTACAATAAAATGATTGGCTGAAGCTAATTTTTAATTAGAGAACAAAATATGATTCTTTGCTGTTTTTATTAAGATCAAAAAATTCATTTAATGTATGTAGTATGTATGTAGACCATACAAATGTAGGTCTATAAATAACTGAGCAAGATCATAGAAAAATTAATAGGATAAATAATTTATTTATTTATTCAGATGATGAATGCTGAGCCAAATATTGAGTATTTTAATGTGGATCATAGGCACATCAGACGACGTAGAGCATTTAATTCAAGAAAAATAAACATTTGAAATTAAAAATTAACAAAAAAAAAATGAGCGCATCAGAAAAATACCAAAGTCAAAAACAATTTATTAGACACAAATTTTTGAGGGAGTAAAGTGCCAACAGCACAGAAAAGTACAATATATAGTATATGCTAAATAAAGTTTTTAAAAAAATTACAGCAGATACAAATCGAAGAAAAGAAAGAAAAAAACATTAAAATGTTTGGCAGGAAATTAGCAAAATTCAACTCATAAAATGCTGAATTTTATGAGCACATTTTGTGTTTTCAAATGCATTGTGGCGTTTTTTTTTTATTTCGTTGTCCTTGACCTGACAAAAATAATAATAGAGTACTGTGGTCGTACATCTTTCAACAGACATGTTATTGACGTCCATTCAATACGAAGTCTATTTGTGTTAATGTACTCGAATGTACATATGTTTTTACGGCATATGTTTGTTTGTAGGCGTTATAGTGTTTTTTAGCCATTTGAGCCCATCAATTACGTATGAGTATGAGTACGAGTAATTGTGATTGTTTTTTAAAATAACATTTTAAGTAGAAAAATAATTTTTAAATACTTTTGTCGAATGTACTTTACAATTCATAATTTATTTTCTTAAATGTACAGTTTTTACTCAGAAACTGCTATGGTCTATTGAGTATAACGTGTTTGTATTTTTGAATGAAATTAGGTATGTACTTTGGGTTACTAGAAAATGTAAGGAAATGAGTCTACAAAAAAAATAGATGATAATTCAAAACTTTTTTTTTTTTGGAATATTGATGTTTTAAGCCCATTTATGCATTTGTTTTTTTTTCCCTAAAATTTACATGATTATTTTCTTTATTTATATAAAGGTAAATCCAGCCTAAATGAAATTTCCGATTCCACTGTTTGGAGACTGTTCAAGGCCGATGAAGCCTATACATATATGATGACATAATCTCACTTTCAGATGTAAGTGTGCGGGTGCGGTCATTATTAAGATAATATATTCTTCTTAAAAAATGGCTTCAGAAAGTTCGAGTACGAAGAAAATGGAGGATAATTTCTCTATATATATGCAGACATAATTTTTGAGTTTTAGGTAGAAAATTGAAAGCGAAATGGCCTTAAGGCTGAAAATCGCTCAAATTCATTTTAAAAGTTAATATTTTTTAAAATTGCTTACTGATTGAACTTTAATACTCGTAAAGTAAATGATTTGGCATGTAAATTAAGCCGATAACGAACACGTAAAAATCTGAACCAGAAGGCAGACCGGAAACTTATCCATTAAAACATCGATGGTAATATTCCCTCAGTCATGTCACTTTCAAAAAAATTAGCTTTAGGGAAACTTTTCAATGTATCAACGGAAAGAAGATTTTCCATGAGTATCTTCGTAATGTTACTCCCATTTTGGATTTTTATTAGCGAAAAATTTGTTTTTATTAGAGTCTTCAATGCGTTTGAGTACTGCGCTCGTATAAATACTTTCTACAAAGTCCTATCTGAAAACTAATTAAAAATCCAAACAAGCAGAAAAATTTAATGTTTTTGGCCCTATAGATTAAACCCCTGGATTACTGAAACACTTAAATAACAGCAATATCATCAAAAACTTAAAAAAATCAAATTTAATTTACTTACTCTTTACAACCAAATCGGCAGTGCTCGTGGATTGTCCCACTGAGTTTGAAGCCGTCACGGAATAACGGCCTGCATCGGTTACGGCTACTTGTTTTATTTCGATAGAAACACGATTGCATTTGTTACTAATTTTGGTGCGTTCATTCTCGAACAGTTGATCTCCGTTCTTTTCTACTTTAATTTCTGGTGATGGAAAACCATCATAGATCGCTTCAATGCTAACATCAGCACCTTGATCAATAATTTTTCCCGTTAGCGGTGAAGTAAAGCGGGGTGCAATTTCTTTTCGTAAACGTGTAGGAGAACTCGGCACTACAGCCGAGCCTGTAAGGCTGGCGGGTGTGCCTGTTGCAGCCGATTGCACCAATACAAATGATTTCTGCTGTACACTTGGACTTGACATATCTTTGCTCTTATGCAACTCTTGAAAGTGATGGGATTCTAAAATTTCCGGACGTTGTTGACCCAACTGACGTAATGATTGATCAATATGTGCAGATGAATGATGCACCTCCGTTTGTGGCAAATTACCCTCGTACGAGTTGACTTGTGATGTAGAGGTTGTGGTGAAAGTCTGCTTTTTAATAGTAACACGTGATGAATCGGTGTTATGTTCTTGTGTCACAGTCTTCAAATCACTTGTAGCCGCTGGGTGCTGTATTGTACCATCGCTGTCTATGAGACTAAGGAACGCAACACAAGTTGCCCTGCCGACATCATTCTCAGCGACGCAGCTAATTTTTCCAACCGTTTCGGAACATGCCTGCTGTATGGTCAGAACTTGCCGTTCTCCGCTTGTTGAAACCAAAAAATTGTGTCCCTGTACGGGCTGATCGTTGAAGTTCCAATGTACTTTTGGTGTGGGTTTACCCTTGACAATACATTCAAATTTCACAACATCTTCAAAGTGGGCTTGTTTGTCTGAGAAGAGTTCCCTAAATTCAGGACACAAGAACTTCTCAATGATTTCTATTTGTTGTGTGCGCTGATTTTCTGGCGTATTCACAGATTTGACTATTAGATGTGAGAAGCATTTGGCATCCCCGGCATTATTTGTGACCTTTACTGTGTAGACACCCTTGTCATCGGCAGTGACTTGTTTGAATATCAAACGGAAGACGCCTGTCTCTGGCGTCGACACCATAGATATGCGTTCATCTGGCACGAGCTCCTTATTGGTGAGATACCATTTCGCAGTTAAAGGCTGATCACCATAAGCTATCGCCTCTAATTGCACTGTTTCTCCCTCATCCACTAGCACATCGCTCAGGAACTTTTCGAATCTAGGTTGTGCCTCTTTGGGCAACGACTGACGTTCGCTCTGTATGCGTGTTGCTGCAGGTTCGGCGATATTTAATGGGGTCACCTTTAATTCGCAAGCACTAGCTGCCTCACCCGCTGAGTTGATGGCGACAACTTTGTAGTTTCCTGCATCCTCTTGATATGCCTCCTGTATAATCAAAGAGCAACGATCACCCTGGAAAAGCAGCTGCACTTCAGCAGACTCCTTAACGGGGCGCTCATTATGATACCAAATCACTTCAGGCTCTGGTTGTCCAACAATCACACAATCCAAGCGCACAGGCTTTCCCTCAAAAATGGAAACATCTTTGAGTGGCAACTGCACTGATGGCTTAATCGGTTCCAAATCCGAGGCCATTTCCGAATCGGATGTCTCGTTTGGCAGGCGTCCCTTGACGATAACGTTACACGAGCTATAGGCTTCACCAGCTAAATTTTTGGCAGTTAACACGTAGACTCCGGCGTCGTTTGGATAAGCTTGGGGGATAATAAGTGTAACACGGCCGAAATCGTACTGAAATGAAAATGAAATTGAAAAAGAAGAAATGCCTGTGTGAGATTTGTGAAAATTAAATTATTGCAATAAAAGAAACGTTAGTCTGTGGGGAGTAAAACACTGCGTGTGTGGTGAGTTTGAATGTGAAGATGTTTGGTTTTTATTTTCTTTTATTTTTTGCAATAACATTATTCTATTTACAAAATATTTAACATTTGTGTGTTATGAGCAGCGGGATGTAGATGTATCCGGCCGACCAACCGCAGTGCGGGTTGTTGTATTGATTGGGGGAATGCTGCTCAATTACAGGGTGTGTGCAAAGTTAGGTTACAATTTCAACTTCTTAAAGACACTTTTTGAAGATGCCTCAAAAAATAAATGTTATAAGATTCTTAAGGCACAAAAGAGTATTAAAGTAAAATTTAAGCCAAAATGTGCACCCGTTATTTAATTTCCCATGTTTTCAGCGCTTACCCACAAATACAATTGCTAGTTTTACTAAATTTTTTTATTAATTTTTGACGATTTTCTGAATTTTATTCAATTTCTTCAGCGCTTGCGTTGAACAAGCATACATATCTAAGTAACACACATTCGTTCGTTGATATTTATGTACATTAATTTATAGATACAAATCTAGTGTAAACATCGAGTTGAAAATCTATGTGTTTCAATTGCACACTGATTTTAAGCAAATAAACATTTAAATGCAAAACCAAAGTAAAAAAGAAATTCACCACAGACTTCGTGCGCCACAGTTGAACACCCACGCGTTTTATAGCTGCCATGGTATATGACAGGCAGATTTTTTTTATAAGATCAGCGACATGCTTGCAGCCAACAAAGAATCGATGCTGTGTTGTAATACATATGGGATTAATGATGTGCAGCCGCAAATATGACAATTGAGCTATAGAGGATCGTGGTATGGTTGTTCTGAGTATTTACATATTTTTAATTTGGTAGATAGTACTTTGTATTAACATACAATTGCCAAAAATATTGTAGTGCATAGATTGGCGTAAAAGACAACATTAGCTGATCAAGGTTCTTGTTTGTTTGGATGTAGACGAATGTGCTTAAATTACGAGTATAGAAAAATAAAAATTATCCAAAGACAATTGCTTATTTTCACCCAGGAAAATTTAAAATAAGACATCAAATTAAGGATGATTTTATATTAGATCTTATGTCCCTTGAATTTTTTTTTTGGCATTTCTTATGTATTTTATAATTCTATTTATTCTCTTATCAAAAGCGCCCAAAACGTTGGGTTATTTTTTTTTTTTTTTTGTGATGAAAACATGCCTAAATTCGAATGAAATTTTTTTTTCGGGTTTTTATTTTTCTTTTACATGAAACTGTTTCGCTCTCATAACCTATGACAGCGAAACTATTACGCCGCAAAGGAAATGTTCTTTAATCCCGAGACTTTATAGACGGGTAGCTTGCAGGCCGCTAACTAAAGGCTTGGGATCTAGACGATAATATTGATCCCAAAGTTGATAATTTTTAAACCTTACTTCCTCATCCATTAATATATATAGCTGATATAGTAAGAAAGTTATAGACCCCTACTCTCCCTAACTAAAGGCTTGGGATCTAGACGATAATATTGATCCCAAAGTTGATAATTTTTAAACCTTACTTCCTCATCCATTAATATATATAGCTGATATAGTAAGAAAGTTATAGACCCCTACTCTCCCCTAAGCGTTTTACGTTATCAATACGCAGCACTTTAACTGACTGAAATTTCAATTACACGGACCGAAGTCCATTATAAGTGAATGCCCACTAGCACAGATGGGCGGATCGATCAGGGCTCCAGACTAAGAGATGAAGAAACATGTCTTATCACATTCGTTGCTTGGTTTAATGGGCAACTGTTTGATGCAAAAATTTATGTCTCTTTCGTGAAATCTTTATAACTACATACTTCAGAAAATATTCTTCAAAGAGCAATGCCTTATATACTGAGCATTATTTTTATTACCAAGGAAAGAAATAACACAATTTTTTAAATTTAATAACTTGTTAAACACATTAAAAAAACACTCAAATTGTCTCAATGGCTGCATATTTAAGAGAAAGAAAACATGTACGACATAAGCTTTAACAGCAATAACGACAGTTTTTATGATTACATTAATGATACCAAATTATTTAAATAAAATTTTTGTAAGATGAAACATTTTACACAGACCATTATTTTTGAAACGTTGATTCACAAAACAACTTAAATCTTTTAAAGGAATTTTAAATAGGAGGAAGTAATTCAGTTAATAAGTTTATACCAAAAATTAAATAAACAAATTTAAAAATAAATCTGTAAAATGACGTCAACAATTAATTTAATTTTGATTACAAATGTAGATAGTAACGGAAAAATTGTGATTATTTTTAGCAATGTTGCAAAAAAGTTTCCTTCCATACTTAATTTGTTATGCAAAAAAAAAATATCGCGCCCACACTTTTATCTCGATTGTGCAAACAACGCCAAATTTCATCCCATGCTGTCAGTCGTACGACGGCTATGTGCGTTTGGTGTCCCAATTTATATAAAATAAATTTTGCAATTAGTTTAAAATTTTTAGTAAGCTCATCGATCATTATTTTGTTGGCAATAGAAATGCGTTGGAACTATGAGAGATGCACTGTGAGGATTATTTTCAAACTTACTTTTAGATCACGTGGATTAAATGGTTTTCCATTGTGCAACCAGAAAATGTCTGGACGTGGTATACCACCTACGAGTGCTTCCAGTTTAATTTTTTGACCAACACGCGCCATTGCATTAGTTAAAGGAATCTTAAAATGTGGAATTTCCGTTGGTTCAAGAGCTGTGGAGAATTGGAAAAAGAAAAATAAAAAATATGTTAGAAATCGCATGTTAGAAAATGTCATTTAATATCTAAAAAATTTTACAAAGTGAAATAATAGCAATTTAAATATACATTTCATCATCTTTTTTGATCAGCCAGTAATGCTAGTATATATAGTATGTAATAAAGCATTAAATGCTTATCAAATTTAAGAAGACACTTTAATTCGAAGTCACATTGAGCTTCAGATATGAAATTTTAAAGATCAAAAATACTAGAAGATTTGAAACAATAATGTTACTCATACGACTGGGTACACGAAAAACTCTAATTATTAGTAAAATATTTGCTTCTTGAAATTATCATTCCCAGATAAGATTGATACTTACGTTCAACAATCAGACTCGCCGAACAGTGTTCAATACCAGCCGGATTTGATGCACTGCAAGTGTACACTGCATCATCCTCAAGGAAGACTTCTTCGAAACGTAACGTTGCCTCACCATTATTATAATTGATTATGTAATCCGGTGAATCATCAATGCACTTATCATTTTTATACCATTGCACCGTCGGTAGTGGATTTCCTGTGACAATGCATGAAAACTGAAAGGAACTACCTTCAGTAGCGCTACCACTTTCCAAGAATCTTATAATACGCGGTGGTATCATTTGCACTTCTGCAGCATTTTCGCGCACTGACAGTTTGGCAGTAGTGTCTGTCACGCCAACCAAGTTAGAAGCACGGCAGCTAAATTGCGCGGTGTCCGCAGCAAAGCTCTCTTCAATCACTAAACGGCATACACCCTTATCATAACTGGTCTTATAGTCAGGATTACTCTGTATTGAGATACCATCTTTGAACCATTCTATAGCAGGTTCGGGACTACCAGTCACCTCACATTCTAATGTGATCTTGTCACCTTCACGAACTATAGCATCTTTGAGTGGCCGTGTAAAACGTGGTGAGACATACTTGATTTCAGTGAAAATCTGATTAATCTGTATATCTTTACGTATATTTTCGGTTACAGTGCGCTGATGATCGACCTGATCGCGCACTGTTTGCAAACGTAGCTCCTCATCTCGTTTTGTTTGTTCTCGTAAGGCCTGTAAGCGAATTTCTTCATCGCGACGCGTCTGTTCGCGTAATGAAATCAAACGTGCTTCTTCCTCACGTCGTGCTTGCAAGAGCGCTTCTTCCTCGCGTTGTGTCTGTTCACGCAAGGCTTGCAGACGTGCTTCTTCTTCGCGTAGCGTTTGCAGACGTACCACCTCAGCACGTGCAGCATTTTCACGTGCTGCCTGCTCACTTGCGGCATGCTCACGTGCTGCCTGTAAGCGTGCTTCTTCTTCACGGCGCGATTGATCGCGTAACGCTTGAAGACGTGCCTCTTCAGCACGTTGCTGTTGTTCTCGCAAGGCAAGTAAGCGTGCTTCTTCTTCGCGTAGCGCTTGCAAACGTATCGCTTCTTCACGCGCTGCTTGTTCACGTGCTGCTTGCTCACGTGCAGCTTGCTCCCGCACAGCATGCAAACGTGCCTCTTCTTCTCGTATGGCTCTTTCTCTGGCTGCAAGTTCCATAGCCGCACGCTCACGCTGCTCATGTTCACGTGCAGCTTGTTCACGTATTGCCTGAAGACGAGCTTCCTCTTCACGAGCTGCACGCTCACGTGCTTCCGCTTCACGTTGTGCACGCTCTCTTTCAGCCTGTTCTCGTGCTTCGCGTTCTCGTTGTTCTTTCAAGCGTTCCTCATTCTTCAAACGCTCCTGCACGATGTTGATGTCAGATTTAAGTTTAATGAATGACTGAAAGATTGTCATAACGTCATTGTATAGCGTGGACACCTTTTGCATATCATGCGCACTTTGCGCCGCATTGTCGAGCTTTTCTCGTAGTGGTCCTTCACGATTGCTGACATATTTCTCGATGTCGTTTACCAGATTGGATGCCTCGACAGGATCGCGCAAGTAAGTGATTTTATTTGAGACGCTGTTGTAGAAATAGCTGATCTCACGATATTCAGCTTCAATCTGAAGACAGTCATTTTTAGAAAATGTGCAAATTTGAGAATATTTTACATTCGAACTTACCTTTTCTACAACCTCAAAGAAATCCGTGGCATGATTCAAGGAGTAGCGTTTATTCTTTACTTGGTCCTTAAAACTTTGCCATTTTTCGTTAAGTTTTCGTAGCTCTTCGCGTACAAATTCCTGACTGTCGGGATTTGTGACGAACAATTGTTGTGTGGTGGTTTCAGTGAACTTGTCAATACGTTTTTCCAGAAGCTTTAAGAAACGAAAAATATAGTGGATTAAAATTAAGACATATTGTTTCATGGTATTGATAGTTTATAGAAGGGGAAATATGATTGAACTTTTTTGGTTTTCTAAATTTAATTTATAAAAATTGAGTAAAAATATCAGACGGTCTATGATTATACAAAGCAAATACCATATATAAATTTCAGAACTTCCAAGCAATATTCTCTCTACATGTATTTTTTTTTCTAGTGCCAGATGTATGTATATGAAGTGTATTGCATCCAAAATAAATGGCATGAAATAACTTAAAAATGTGTGCAATTTTTTCCAGATAGCCGGACATGGTACCTTAATAAAATTGCATATGAACAAATTCAAAGTTTTCTCGAACAATTCAATAATTCTTCAGTAAATTCTTCATTAATTTTTAAGCTACTCTAAATTTTGTTAAAAGTTTTGTGATCTTAAAAAGATTTTCCTCTTTTCGATGATTTACTGCATTGTTTTTACTTGGGATTATTTTTTCGTATACAAAAAAAAAAAAACAAACTCGAAAAATTAGGTTCTTTTTAATGTGCTTTTAATTGGATTATCATTATTTGATTTTTTATTGCCACATAATGTCATTTCAGCAACACATTTTTAATGTTCAGAATTCTGCTTATAAAATCTAGGATTATGCGGGTGTTTTTTTTAGCTGTACATTTGTACAAAGTTTTGGTAGTATTGGAAGTAAAACTACAAATTTTGTGACTTCTAGAGTGTCACAATAATTTTCACTCAGAAACCTATTCCAAACACTTCGTAACTTTACATGCAGAGCTGAAAAATGATGAGGAATCATACACTCTAAAGAATCAAATAAGGCTGTTAGGGAGCTCTAAGTGTTTATAGACTATGATTTTCGAATATGTTTGTTCTACATCTTCGCACAACAATCTTTTTGCATAACTCTAATGCAAATTTCTAAGTGTACGAAAAGACATAAAATAATGTGCTGCATCTCAGTAAAACTTAAAAAAACTAACAAGTCATTTGCGTCAAAATTTATGGCGTTCCGTTTTTATTTGCGAATTTTATTTTCGCTTTTTTGTTAATTAAAATAATGGAAAACATAAACAATCTAATGCATCTTCAAATTACACATTTGCCAATTAGTGACAGTGTGGCAATATTTAGTAGCAGCAGCAATAAATAGCAGCTGCTGCTGTCACTTTCGATAACTGCAAACGCTTAACTGTTGTTGCATTGCGTGCTGCGCCATCTTTTTCGTAGTCAAATGCGTCGCCATTTTTTTTTTTTTTTTTTTTTATTGAATTCATTTCGAATTCACCACAAGTTGAGTGTCCAAAATTGAACGAACGGAAAAGTATTGCTATAAGTTTTATTGAATGTGTTTTTTTATATCTTTTACTGTTTACATTTGTTTCAATTTTTCATTTGAAATTTTTTATTTTCTTAGAAACTGGACCTACATCGAAGTATTTTTCTTTTTTTCCATTTCAATGAGCAAAAACATTACTTGTCGAACATATGTACAAATGTATGTATTTCTGAATGAACTTTTTTGAATAAAATAGAACAAAAGAAGAAGTCCCATGAGTGAATTTCGAGACTCAATAATTTTAAGCTTTTTCGAGAATTATATTATTTTCAGTATTCCCAGGAATTCGTAGAAAACATTTTGGAAAACAATAATAAATTTCATACACTTAATGAATATCAATTAAATTTCATATAAAGAAAAGGCAATGTGAAGTATTAAATACTTTTCACCACGTTAAAAGTAAAAACACGCTATATATCTCCTCTACCTCGCTACATGTAGACTGGTTTAACTTGACACAGCCAAATTGCATTTGGAAACATTAAGCGTGTGCTTAGCGTTTTTAAGCTTATGTTTGTATGCGAAGTGTCACACCCTCTTTTCGATATTCCCATAGCTTTTTGTTTGATGCTGGAACAAACCATTTTATGTACTCGTGTGAAATTCGGTTTCAGTACCTTCAATAACTCTCTCAGTATAGCGTTATAAAATTTTTGTTTCTATGGAGGGTGCCACGCCTACTTGTAGAAATTTGCCTTGTTCTTGTCCAGAGCTTTTTCAAATCATTCCAAAAGTTTGTGTGGCATTTGTTTCCATTAACAGAAAAAATTCTCTCAGTATAGCGTTTTGAAGTTTTCGCTTATATGAGATGTGACCGCTCTCTTGTCGAAATTCGTCAAATTTTTGTCCAGAGCGAAAATCTCTGTCAATACAGCGTTTGAAATATTTTTCTTGTAAGGGCAGTAGGCGTGTCCGTAAACTTATTTTGCCCATTTTCAATCCCAAAAAAGGTATTGTCTGTAGCTGAGCGCCTGGTGTAACTACTTTTATCCAAAAATATCGATTCGATTGTGCACTAGTTTTCGATGAGTGTTGATGTAAATTAAAATTAAAAATACTGGCACCGATTTCACAATTTATGGAAATATTAAAATAAATGCATTTTGATTTATTTTCTTTAAATCTTGATAATAAAAAACACAAAATGATAAACAAATAAATTTTTGGCAAACGTCTGAATTTTGCGGCATTGGCAGTAAATAATCACTACAGATGATCTTTGTTTATACACAGTATGGTTGAAATATATATTATATATGTTTTTGTATATATAATATATACAATTAATGTGAAAAATATGTATGTATCTGCGTCATGCATAATTGAAAACAATAATAGGAAAAACGTTAAAGTGATTTTGCAAAATGGAATATGTCAATGAAATTTTGCAATAACAAAAAAAAAATTTGATAGTCTTGATAAATGAGTTACTAATAGTCAACAATTAGCAGAGTTTTCAGCAAGTAACTCAAAAGTATCATACAATAAAATTAAGACAAATGCAGATACCTCGATGAAAAATTTGTTTATACCCCAACGTTGTTGATGAGGCGTTGGTTTCTTTAAAAATTTGGGCATTGAACTCTAAAACGCGATTTTTGTTTTTATAGAAAAGTTATTTTGAAAATATTCACCATACATATGTATATCACTTGGTCTCACTTGATCACAATACAAACTCACCTCAATGGTTCGTTCAAAATACTCGAAAGCCAACGATGTTGTCTTTGCCGCTGCCAAACTATCAATACTCTGTCCGTTGATATCGTGCAGCTGCTGACTGACGCTATCCAAACTACGATTTATGTCACTGAGGTCACACTTAAATTGCTCCAATTTCTCCAGACGTTCCAGTTGCGACATTCTCTCACTATTGCCCGTCTCGAAATGAATTCGCAGATACTCCAACAATTTGAGTATACGATCGGTATCGATTTCGCGTGCACCCGGCGGTTCGAGCGCACGCACACGATCGATCAGTAGCTCCGATTGTGTGATTAACGATCTAAATTTATCCATGCACGAATCGCGGAATTTCTCATGATCGACAATAATGCGATCGATTGAATCGATCTGCTGCTGTGGCTGCAATTGTTGCTGGTTGGCAAAATATGCATCGATATGTTGGCGTAATTGCAAGATGCCTTCGAGAAAACTCAAAATACTCTCGAGCAGCGTTTTATAGTCATATTTTATACCGTCCAATTTTGATTTGAGCGTACGTAAATTACTAATAACTTGCTCGATCTTCTGCAATAATTCGTGATCTTTTGTTTGTATACTCATCGTGGTGTGTATGCGTTGCTGGATTTCATCCTGCGCCTTCTCAATATCCTGCAGCACATATGTTAGTTTCTCGCCAGTTTCACGCTGCAATTGGCGCGCATCCACCGAACTAGAGCTGAAGACGGGATAGAGTTGTGTATCCACTTTGGTTGTTCTCGATGCGGTCTAGCAAAAAATAAAAAAAAAAAAAATAACAAAAATTAATTAATTATCAATAAACAATCGGAATGTTTATTATTTAAGGCCATTTACCTCTTCATTTTCATTCATGATTCTCTCCAAAATGATTTCAACTTCACGTTTTTCCGCAATGTGCGTTGTCCAATTTTCCAGACTGGTTGTTACATCGACCTGACGCTTACTAAATTCGTTGAGGATCTCTTCGACGGCTGCTGTTGAGGATTTTGTCTCAAGATATGGATCCACAATCTATGTGTTGAGTTGAGTATGTTTGTGTGTATGTTCGTACGGCGACAAAAATAGAAGAAATAGATTTTCTATGCTTTAGTATAAACTACATATGTCTGTGTGTGTGTGTGTTTGTTAAATTGTATATATTTTTTAGTGGATTTTGGTTGTGTTTTTTTTTATAGCGTGTGCGAAGCGCAATATTTGTTCGAAAAGCAAGCAAAATAGATACTACATTTTTAAAATAAATACTTGAGTGCGTTTTCAATTTGTTAAGTTATAATCCATGTACAAATATCGTCTATATGTTGTACATGTATATGTGTTTATTTGTGCTGTTAAGTTCGATGTTTATTTATGTTTGTATTAAGAGAAAGGAAAATGTTATTTTGCTGTAGCGTCATTGTGGAGTTTTCTTTAGCCACATCGTGTATTACCTTAGTATACGAGAGAGCCAAAGTGATAGGCCTTAAAATTTTATTCATAAGAATTTAGCTATCACTTGGAACATTAACACAAAATGAAAATAATCTATGGGGAATTGCAATTTATAATGTTCCCAAAAGGACTCTAAACTGTTGTTCAATTTACGGATTATCAATCAATCGAAATCAGTTAGTGTTATGAAGCATTAACTTTTGATTGAGTAGGCCTTCCTCCACCCAGGCTTAAGTACTAGTTAAGTCAGATAATATTAATATGCCTATAGGCAAAAATTGATTTGCTTACACATACCGAGGTTAATACAAGGCCTTTTAGAGCTAGATTCTGTAGCTGTTTCTACTATACTACGACTGACATAATTATATTTCAAATATGTTGGACTGTTTACAATATTACAAACTTTTTCCATAAAGTGGCTTTTGAAAAATTAAAAATATTTAACCAAATTCTGCACAGCCTTTCTTTACCCATCAGTTTGACTTCAGCTATTAAAAAAAGATTCGTTTCAAAATAATTGTCCGTTTAAAACATTTTTCATGTTTTTAGGAAATGCTCAATATTTTCTTTAACTTTTGATCGTTTGTAGCATTTGTGCACTATTTTTTTTTTCGTTAATTGATAGGGTAAGTGGACAGTAACTGATTTCTTACATCCAATTTTTACACCATTTGGTATGCCTTAAGGCTTAGGATAAGTTCATTTGGGATAGCACAAAGCGATGTGGAAAGATCGGACTCGGACTCTGGAGCATCCCGTTGCAGGCATATCTTCGAATTTTCTGTTTTTTACTAATTGATGAGGCTAAGTCAAAAATGTGCATGTCCAGTTTGAATATATTTGTCGCTCTATTCGATGGGGAAAGATCGAAAATGAAGTTTGGCCATGAACAGGGTTGGACGATTATTTGTGGTCCATTTCGTATTTTTTCCACGACGGGAAATGTCGTAATTGAATTGTGGACTTAAATTGGTTCATTTTAGTTAAAACAAACTTTTTTGAGATTGAATGGATTTTGGACGTTACCAGGGACTGCTCAGTGTTTTCTGTAGGCACATAACGAAGACAAATCTAATAGAAAACCCATAAAAATAGGGACTTAGAAAAAACTGAACATGCTGGTTTGCAATGTATTACCGATTCAGTGGCCGCAAGTCAATTAAAAGAGATAGAAAAAAATATTTTTGTATTAAGGAAATACCAATAAAGTGGTTTGGTGACAAGATAGGGCATAATAGTTTTGATTGGAAGCTTTAAAAAGCTCAACAAATAGTAACCTTTACAGACTTTCAAAATAAGTTTAAAAATAAAATTTTTTTGTGCATTCACCCTATTCCTGCAGCATCCCAAACCAAACAGTGAAGGAAATCTTAAATTTTTTTTTGTGCAAAATTCTAGTCAGACGCAGCTGTCTGTCTGCTCATCTGTCTTCGTTGTCTATCTAACAAAATTCTCGAAATAGCGTTCCAAAAAAACATGTGAGTCTCCAACAAAATAGTAAAAATAAAAACAAAAAAACGGCGAAAAAAGTGTTGCCAAGTTGAAAGAGATAATGTTGGAGCTGCGGAAAAAGGGCACAATTTAAAATGCACAAATAACAACTGCATGTCATTATTTATTACTGCCAGGAAACCATGTCACAGTGCGGAGCAAAGAAGTTGCACCAAAAAAAAATTATTAATAGATCAATTCTGCTTAGCATCTTGCAGGATCGAGTTGAAATCGTAAACTTGTTGGCAAAAAATATCTACTCTTCGAACAACACTTAATGCGTTTTATAAAAATAACTAAAGATATCAAATGTATGCAAGGGTTTTATTTTCAACGCTTTTGGCTTACAGCAAAATGTTTTTGTCAATCTTCTTTGCTGTGGCAAAAAATTTAAATTGTTGTTCGCGCATATTAAATGTTTTTATTTTTTTTTTTTGAAAAATGATTTCAGTGCATCACGTAGCGGGCAAAGTCACAGAGAATACGTCAAGTTGAAAAAAAAAAAAAAAATGGCATGACTTGTAAGAATAAAATTCCCGAATGAAGAGAACAGGCTCGTAAATAAATTCTTGTGTGGCAAACTATTTTGACATATTGTGCGCGTGGCGTCGGAAAAATCAAATTAAAATTATTTTTATGTCTATCGTGACACTGCGGTGCAGCCCGCAAATACGTTGTGGTATAATTTTCCTAAAATTTCTCTATGCAAATCGATATTATCGTAAATGTCAAATAATATGGAAATTACTGAAAATAAAACCGATAATTCTCCAAGTGTAAAGAATGATCTAATTAATTTAAAATTTTAATATTAATATTAGCGCAGTATATCTTGTAGTAAACAAACCTACAGACCGATGAGGCTCTATAGTAAAAAAGCTTTGCCTACTTTAGGGCAGCTAAGTCAAATTTGATTTAGCATCCAACAAAATATATGATATGGATACACAAATTTTCTCTGTGCAGTTAAATGAAAAATAAATTATAAATTTTCTCTAGCCGATGATCTAATGTTTAATGGCTGTCTGTCAATAGATTGACATTTGTGTATGCAAACACATCAAGATCGAGGACTGCATAGATTTTTCAAATTTGTTGTTTTTTCTGTTCATAAAATTTATGATGCTTTTGACAGTTGCTTTTTTATGCAGTGATAATTGATGTTTTTTACATTTTCTCTGAATCGGTGATGTAAAATGTTAGGAATTATTTAGTCTTTTGAACTTTATTTCCATTTTAATTCTTCCTTGTAGGGTAAATGATATTTTGAGTTAAAATTGAGTAAAAAGTGGCTCAAAGCGAGATTTTGGTAATTTTAATTTTTGTATTTTTTCTAAAATTTTTACTAAAAATGGGACTCACTACTCTTCTATATCTCTGAATTTTTGAAAAAATTTCAACACAAATAAAATTTTCCAAAACTTGAAAAAAAAAATTTTTTTGAGAGATAAGCAATTAATTCGTAACATTTTTGATTCTAAAAACTTTTTTTTATGTAGAGTCTATATGCAAAGATAAAAAAATTTTAAAAATTTAGTCGTTTTTGAAACATTGTAGCGCAACTACGGCTTAACTTATGCTGAAATGACTTATGCACAAGGAAATAATCATCAAAATCGGAGATTATGGACAAAACTTGGGATGCCGAAAAATAAAAAATAAATTCAATATACATACATAGTTTGAAAAGTACAAAAGACCCAAAAGAATTCAAAACCTTGTCCATAAAAATTCCAATTGGATGATATATTCTAAAAATTGTAAGAAACAATGGTATTATAGGAGAAAACATGCCCAAAGCTATTTGGATTTTTTGGCATTCCTCAACACTATTATTCCGGTAAGTAAAATTTCTCATTTATATTATATATCCGGTTAGTGACAATACGACTCCTGTTAAAAAATTTATTTTCCTGCTACAAAATGTCACGTGGATCTTTTTTTATGTATGATATTATTGAGGGTTTTTCTCCTTGGAGTTTTGGTCGTAGCATTTTTTTTTTTTTGCGGAAGCTTTATTAACCGGAATATTTATACGGGAACCTTTGATTCAAAGTAATTGGTAATTATTTTCAAGTTACATTAGCTAAGAAAAATATATTTGTCATTGGAATTTAGTTCATGGAGGGTTCTCAACTGATTCTGACTAATCGGCTTAAAAATCACTGATTACTCTGCTTAGCAACGTATGGAACTAGTTTGGTCAGCTTTAGCCTCTTAGGACCTGAATAAAGTTCCTACAACTTTTTCGATCCCAGGCCCATTGCCTTATGCTGTGACAAATCATTCCGAATTTTGAAATAAATTTTTATTCTATTCGACACCACAAAATTCTGAGACTTTCTCCGCATCTGTTCGTAGGGTTTCATCAAAGTGCTGTTCCACAAGTTTCCCTAACATATTTTCTAATAGTATAACATTTTTGTTGCCAGTGACATTTCATGGTCTTAGTTGAGGTGGAACTATGGTTAGTAGCCAAATGAAGTTTTCATATTCGAGATCAAGCGCAAATGAGGCACCATGACTCAAAAGCAATACTGATTCAACATGTGATTTTATTACTTTCAAATGGTTTAAGTGAACTATTGCGGCAATTGCTATGATATTCGACTCAAGACTTTTGTAGTCATATGCTACGACATGACCTAAGCTGGGTGGGATTGATTTAGAAGCAAAATAGCTTAAAAGTTGTATTAAATAAAATATTTAAATAGTCAAGAACAGAGCTAGGCCAGTTTCCATCAGTGTGCATGACACTTTCTATTCATATTCATCTTAGGGAAATAACGGGAACAATTCCACAACCACATTCATTGCAAATTTTAAAGTAAAAATTATACCTTATAAGTATTCTTCTAAAACAAGCCAATTTAAGTAATTTGCATGCAAAAATACTTTGTGCGGTTAAAATGTTATGTTTTTAAAACTACTATAATCTAAAATATATCTTATATAAGCGGCTGCCATGTTGCGACAGAACTTTAAACAAAGCAATGAAATTTGAGAAAAATTATAACAAAAATATTCAACAAAGTTATTATTAAGTTTTTCACTACCAGTACCAGTACCATTACTACTACTAATTAACCAATTAACCATAGAATTCCATTTAAATATATGTACAATATCAATAAATTTTGATCAATATCTTTCACTAAAAGTATGTTAATATTCATTTTTTTAAGAAATCATATGGTAATACACACTCTCAGATTAATGAATCGCGTGCCACAACTCTTCAAATCAACGAAATCTGCTTTGATACTCTGCCAATTTTCTTGTAAAAATTGCAATTTTTGTTGATCGGGTGTTTGTATCATTTGACCATCGAGGTTATCTAACTGGCTACCCAGCTGATTAGCTTTCTCGAAGAATTCAATCAGCAGTGAAACGTAATCGACGCGTTTCAGCACCAAATCTTTAAGTTCTATCCAGTGTTTATGCAGCGCCTCAGCCTTAGAGTCAACATCATAACGCTGTTGTGGGCTTAGAGACTCCAAGTGAATTTTAATTGATTCGAGTAAGAGATTTATGAGCTCGCCTTTTATCTATTGAAATGAGAGAAACGCATAAAAATATTATTAGAGAAATGAATCATATATTAAAGCCATATTTTTATTATATGAAATTGTCAACATTTTAAACCTACCTCAAGATCCTGCATTAGCTCATGATGCTGTAGCAAAAATTGTTTACTCTCCTGCAGATTGCGGCCCATATGCACATTTTGTTGCAAATACTGCTGACCCGATGACATCAGCCATGACAACAAGTCATTGTACTGCTCCAGAAAATCGGTTAGAGCCTGCGCCACACGTACATGTTCTTCATTGCTCGCCGAGCAAATGCTCTCAATGTAAACCTTACGATTTTCAATTTCATCAAGCACTCGCTTAACGCCCTGCGTTTCTGGCACTGTGCGGCCCATTTCATCCAATATACCATAACCAAGACGCAATGGTTCTTCCGTAAATCTACGCACATCACGCAAAACCTTGGCGTACATGGCAAAACTTTCCGGAGAATTCGTTGGCAACTTGACATTTGACAGCTCAATCTCCAACTTTTCTAGCACTGTCAACGTATTTTCAGCCTTAGCGAAAAAGTCTCTGGACTGCTGTAGCCAATGCTCACGTTGATCAACTAAATCAAGATGTTCTGTACAACTGCTTAGCACGTTGTAAGCGCGCGCACAAGCTTCATCACCGCTAAACGTACCAGCCGATTGCAGTTTCTCCTTTGCGCGCGTAATTTTTAGTGCACGATCGCGCAGCAATAAAGCCTGCTGTTTCCATTCGCGATAATTGTGCAGCGCATTATTGGCCGTGTGCTCACACTCGCCCAAACTAAACATGCTCGTCACTTCAAAACGTTGCGCTTTGAGCGCTGCTTCTAATTCATCAAGCTCACGCCCTAGCAGCGCTAACGCTAAGCACTGCTCTACTTGTGTTTTTCGCGTTTGCCAAGCGATTTCTAGCGCATTGCGACGATCGTGCAGCGCCTCTAGCCACAACTGCACCTGATGCACTGCGCGTGTGGCATCGCGCTTTATGTGATCGGGTCGTGTATCGAGTGTTTCGAGTTTGACCAACTCTTGCAGTTGGGCGAGTAATTCGTTGCCATCTTTGAGTGCGGCCATAACAGCTGTTAGCATATCGATACGCAGCTGTTTGAATTTATTTAGGAACTCTTGCACGGTACCCACTTCAATTGGTAGCATTGTATCGATACATGCTACTTCGAGCGAGTCCATACGTCGATTGCATAGTATCATGCGATCGTGGAATTGTGTACAGAGGTGTAAAATGTGTTGGCGATCGTGTAGCAGATGCAAAATATCCTGCCAAATGATATTCAATGTGTCGGCCATGGCGTTGACTAGTTCGGAACTGATACGTTTACTGGCGAGCAACTTATCGGCTTTATGTACAAATTCGTCCATAGGACCGGGAAGATCCTGAAAAAAGAATTTTAGATATTCGTTACAGAAAATTGCAGAGAAGGTATTGCATCTTTTAAGACTTACCTGTAAGTTTTTAAGAGTCTCATCGTGTTGCTTTTGCAGAAACAAGGCCTCTTCAAAGTTTTCACCTAAAGTTGTGATCTTTGGTTCGAGCTCAACTACTTTTATATACAATTTGTCGGGGCTCTAAGAAAAAGAATGGTATTTTAGAGATATTATTAATTTCTTTATCTGGTGACTTGAAAAACCTTATGCATTGTTTGTTTGTGGTAACATGAGTACATTATAATATTTACATATTTACAAAACGGTGCTTATGATTTGGGTTGCCTTTCAACCCGATAGTAACAATTTAAATTTTTTTTTATTTCATTTGCTCAGCAACACTTATAGCGCTAATTCCCATTATTGTTTCTATGTATATCATATTTGCTATATCTTCACAACAAAATTTGATAATGGTTTTCAAGAAACAATACCAAATTCAAATAAAGTCGAATTGTCAATTTAAGTTTTGTTGAAGTTGTTAGGCATTAACTCAGGACAAATGAAAAATGTTTTCTGGTTTCGAAAATTTCTTTCAAAATAATCACACAAAATTATTTAAAAGCCGCAAAGCTTAAGAAACGAATCTCAAAAATTTCAAAAAAACGGCAGTTCTACATAAAGTATTAAAGGCGGCTTAACTTTCAAAGAAAATTTAAAATTGTTTTATTCCGTCAATTTTTAAAACTTCGAAAGACTTCGAGTCAAAAGTTACATTATCCCTTGCCAATCGATTCAATTATTAAACGCGATATTTAGACAAGAGCCAAAGAATTTTTATCTTTTAACAATATTTACGAGTATATAGAACAAAAACTGAAATAGTTTTCATCAGAGCAATATGTCGAAAGCATATCAAGTTTTTAAAAGCGTTAAAGAAGTTATATTAAAAAAGAGTATACACACGGATAATAAAAGACCGACGCTTCGATAAAAAGAATTACAAGGATATCTATCACATATTCACAGAACGCGCAATCTCAAAAACAAAAACTTTAACATTGACGAAAACATTCAACTCTTTTTCTTTCATATGTGTAGTCCAAGTGATACAATGTTGCGTCTCTCACTTTCAAATCAAACACTTTCTACATGAAAATATCATCCTGCATGCAGTAAATATTCGCATAAAAATTTAAATTTTATTGATATTGACGGATACTGACATGCTTTATTACTCATTTACGCACTTTTCAACCAATCATGTTAATAAAAACTAAAAGCTTTCAACTTTGCCTTTTATGATCAACACGATCGTTATGCTCATGAGTGAGTACCAACTTTAAGATGAAGACCAGTTTTCATTTCAATTTCTTTAATCCCAGCAAACATTTGAATCGCAGAAGAGTCAATCGCCAAAGCAATGGTCTCGATATCAAGTGATAGATTGTTAGAGTGAAATTTTCTAGGAGAAACGACTCTCCAAATGATTCGCATATGAATAATAAAGAAGAGTTTTAAATGATTTTTGTTGAAGGTGAAATAGAAATCTTTATTACACGACATCTAAGCTCGCTCGACGAATTATTTTGAAATTTTATCTACGTTACTTACGAGGGGATTAATTCTCTAATTGCTACGCTTTAATGTGGAATTGAAAGTGATTTCACAGCTAAACTTTATACTCAGCCAATAGAAATGTCTCATTTCTCTTTTATCTCGTTTTTGAGCCAAAAACCAGCCAAAAATCTTTTTTCATTTCGTTCATAAAAAATGTGTGTTGGGAAATGTGAGGCTAATTCATTCTGCCTGCAATACGAAGGACACACGTACAAAAATGCACAATCTCACCACCAAATATAAATGAATTTCTTGATGAGCTGCAGCAACTAAAAACTTTGATATTACAATCATTTTGCACTTCTTTACAAAACAGCTGACGTCTAACAAAAAAAGGAGTCGGCTTATAGCAAACAATAAGTAGTAATTTAACATTAAGCAAAACCTTAATCACAGCGTAAATGCGTTCATTCCAGTGTGAGAAATTTTTTTAAAAACGCGATACAAAAACGAGACAAACGCCTAACGGGCTATTGCCATTGTGAAAGCACTATTAAACAGCATGAAGACAGCGGACCAATGCTTCTAAACGTAAAATAACATTTGATATCTTATATTGATTTAACAATCTTCCAAATGTTGTCTGGGAATAATACATCCTATTCAAGTAGTTGAGTTCTAAACAACAAACACTAAAGCCGTATGTTGCAAGTCGCTTATGTACAGTTTGTAATTCTTCTAACGGTCATCAATACCATAAATAGCTGCGTTTGACCTTCATTCGCTGCCATCGCTACTACTATTTCCGCATGTATTTTATTGTAAACGTAGTCTTCTTTTTTTTTTTTTTTTTCAATCAGCATGATGATGGCAAAGTTTTCCCCAGCTACCACAAAATCAAGATGCTTACAACTATGGCGTATTGTTCTTGGAATTTTCATTGCTGTTGATATAAAAGTATGCGTTCTTTTGATTATAAAGGGTTTTTCAAACTTAAGGTTACAACTGTATTTTAAGCGTAGAAATGCTCTTCGCTGTGGCTTTTGAGCACAAAATGTAAATAATTCAATCCCAAAATAAAATGACTTAGACTTTGTGAGGCATATAGAATACCTACACCCCGAATTCGGGGTTGGGAATCAGTGGCATATCCTTAGACAATTTTAATTTGGGATATAGAACAATATGCCACCTCCCATTTTTTTGTCGATAGCGCTATAGTTAGAAATTCGCGTAACTTAAAAATTTGCTTTTAAGATTCTTCTAATACTCCTCATCTTTAGTTGAGAAATTATTACATTTTTAAAAATTACATCTTTTTTCGTAAATGCTACCAATACTTTGAAATCATAGCTAACTGTTAATATCATTTGTCTATCAAGATTTTTAACATCAAAACTTCTAAGAAAAATATTTCAACATTAAAAAAAAAAGTTATTGAATTTAAGATTTTAATAATAAAATTTTAAAAACGGATCCCTGAAAATCAGCAGAATTAATTGATATAATTTTTACAAATGTCAATTAACAAACAAGAATTGTAATTATGCTTGATATCTTACGTATGCGTTGCAAAAACTTAAGGAAATTATTCTTTTATTTATAGAGATGATAAAATACATCACGCCAGCAAGGCGAACATAATTAATAAATACACAATATTAGGCGAAGAATTAAGACTCGCACGTGTCGTTAGTCTTCTTGTAAGTATAATCCTATGATAAATTTTGATTAAGTGCTTAGAATAATTCAAGCTTCTTAGCCAGAAATTTGTTAAAAAAAAACTATTACACTTTCCCGTTTTAAAGACTCGCAGAGCCATGATGTATCAACTACTTTCGCGCGATAAGAGAATGTACGTAAATGAACTCAAGTTGAAAGGAAAAGCTTTATGGTTTGAATTTTCTGATTTTAAAGGATTTGTGTGAGAACAGACTATAAATTTCCGTAAAATGCTGCTAACTACAATTAAAATGTATAGCAAAAAATGAATAATTCCCAATGAATTACTTTAAAAGCAAGTAAAATAAATGCAATTTATAATTGTCGCAAGAGAGTTTCAATATTTTCCAGGAATTGCCGAAAGTAGTTCGTGATTTTTATAGAATTTGAAATGTTTTTTAAAAATATACAATTTTATTTTATACTACAAAAGAATCATTGATTGATCTTTGATCAATACTATGTATTTGCTAAACAATTCGAATAAGTACTGTATGTGTGCCAAATTTCAGAGAATGAGTCATTGAAAGGAAATTGTATTTCAAGAGATAAATAGATAAATTCAATTACTAGGTTGTACATATAAATTAGTGTTTGTTGGATGCGCATTGTCAATGAATTTCGTTCATCTATCCACGCGAATTATGCCAAGAATTAAATAATTGAGATAATGCATCAATAAAATAAAAATAAATAAAAACATTTTTAAATACTAGACAATCTAATTTAAAATGTTATCACACCTCACTACTGAGGTCTTAAAATATTCTTATTGAACTAGAGAAATAGATCCTTAAAATGTTGATAGCCTGGTATATATGTTCATATGTATAACATTTCTACTTATTCTTGTTGGTTAAAAGTCAGGAAAAAGGTTTGGTTTAGTACAAAAAAGTTGTTCGATGTTTTTGATACATACTTTTCGTCTATTCCGACCTAATCTGATCTCTGGATAGTCAAAGTTTATTTCAGGATCATATAAAAAAAGGAAATCCATAAAATTATCGAAACTAAATATCACAGTTCAAGCTTGAAGCTCATAATATATTTCATAGACCATTAGACTTAGAAGAACTATTGATACTCAACTTCGGACTTCAGTTCCACTTCCGAACTACATAAATCAAAAAAGGAACCGGCCTCAATATCTACATTCTCAATAATATTCGATACTTTTTAGCTTTTAGTATTTTTTAGTTAGTTTTCGATCAACTTTTTTGATATTATAATGGGTGCTTTTTTTTTTGGCTTCATTTGCTTAATAATTTTATGCCATTTAGCATTTGAATATGATTTCTAACATATGAGCACCACGACTGCAACGAGCGTGGTCTAAACTACAATTTTCGACCGCTTATTTGGTTTCTGTGACCGTATCTCGGCAATAATACAACAAAAGTTTATTTCCAACTCAACTCAATCTATATAATTCTATAATCGCCTTTTTCGATTAGTAATCTTTCTAATGTTTGAAAACTTTAATTAGGAATTTCCCGAATTCGATTTTAATACATATCTCCGAACTAAAAAAGCTAATAAATTTTCAAATTCCCACTTCTTTTTGTTGAGTAAGAGCTTTTTTATTTGTTATACTCTACTCCATAAGAATAGCGTTAAAATCAATTTCTTGCTTCTAGCGAGATAAGATATCTATACTCAGATCGCATCATATACATTTAAATGATCTGATATTTTGTATATTTATACATACATTGTCCTAGTGATAACTTAAAACAAATTGCAAATCCTATAAGAGTTTGACAATCTTCCTCCCACTTGCATCAAATCAAAATAATTTTAAGGTATTTCCTTACTACATATTTTCATACATCATGATAACAAATCTGTGCATAAATCTCGTTCACACTTTACTGCAACGAAAGCTGGCCTCAAGGAAATATGTATGTAATTGAGAAAAATTTATATATTCTTGGAATTGGCGTTAGTGTGGCGTTGTTTGCACGCAAACAAAAGAAAGAATGAAAAAAATCGAAAATGATTTTACATTAACGAACAGCAAGTTCCCCCCGTAGCAATATCTGCATAAATATTTTCAAGTGAAAAATCGCGACTTAATACTCGTAATGTATATTTTTTTAAGGCTGTCAAAAGCCGCACCGTATCCAATTTGATTGTTCATTAATAAAATGTGAGATAAATTGTGCGAAATTTATTACTTTAATGCGCTGCAATATTGGCAGTTCACGCTGGGGGTCAGTTGTGAGAAGCCCAATTATGTGCGTTGTATGGTACTTATGCAAAGGGTCTGCTGAAAAAGTATAGCGTTGATTGGCTTTTTATGAACGGTAATTTATGAAGTGATATATTTTATATTGTTTTGCATATAGTAATGCTTTTAATATTTGTAAGTGTTTCAAGGCTGTTACGCCCTGTAAAAAATTACGCATAAAATTTGAGAGATTTAAGGTAAAATAAGCCACATAATTGAAAGTTTTTTTTGCATTTTTACTGTTGTTGATATTTAAGATTTGTCTGGTGCACCTTAAATATTAAAGTAAAAAAAATCATATATTCAATATGTGCCAATTAATTGTCTAGAAATTATTGCTTTCCGCGCGCTTTTTTTTAATTGTTTGCAAACCTCAAATACAAATTCATGTGTTTACCGATGTAATGGATTATCTTTTGCGTTGCTACCTGTGTAGCTTTCCGCTCGATTGCTTTATCAATGTTGTTCATCTCATATGTGTGTAATCTTCATTGTTCAACAGATGCTAAATTGTACGCCCAATATTGTTTGGGCGCCACAGTGTATTAATTTTCAAGCACCTCAAACGGTTGGCGCTGCTCTGAGCCACAGCCACAACGAAAACAACAACAGCAACAAAAAACATCAATAATAATAACTCATATTGATTAAATGTTTCGACAGCAAGCAGATACTCGTACAAGATAAAAGATACAACCTTAACCAGTTGCAATTCTTGTGAAAAACCAAAACACAGGGGCTTAATGCTTCAGTGTTTGATGAACGATGCACCATGAGATATTTTTTTTTACAGCTGACGATCTTTACTCTACATATTGGCAATTCCATGAGAGAGAGTAAAAAAGAAACTATGATGTAAGTAAAATTATAAAAAACTTTATTTAATATGGTGTAGTAAGAGTCACTTCGAAAATTGTCACCCAAAAGAGGTTGTTCAAGAAACTGAGTTTAAAAAAATCATTCGCATGGATACATAATTCAAATAGTGCTGACACAAAGATAAGAAAGCTCGGAAAATTTGAAATTTCGGGCTGCTAATGGAAAGTGACTAAGTATTTTCGATAGATTCTTCCATGCTGAACACGAATCTGTCCATCATGTATAGTTTTTGAGAAAATGGGGGTTAAATCCCCTGAGGTTTTTAGCCATTTTTTGATAGCCGTGGTTACTATAACCGATGTGCTAGAACATTCCAAAATGTCTCAAAATGAAGCTTCTCATTCCTTCTTTCGACCACAATAAATTAAAATTTAACCGATTTTGGCCTTGTTGAACCTAACACGGAAGTATCCAGTCCGGATAAGTCGTTCCTTAATTTTATTAACTCTGCTGATTCAGGATTTTTTGCCTAGATCTTGGAAGGAAAATTCACATTATGATGGTGCCCCCGTTGTTCAGGAACAATAATAATTTATATTTTTTTATTTACTAAGCTTCCAATAAGCCAGCCTTCATGTATTCACTATAAGCATTCTTAATTTATATTGCGCAGAAAAAAGTCCACGTGGAAAAACCCATATGCATAGATTGCCTTATCATACTATGATGCTGTGGTGTATTCAACGTATGTGGCACGCAAACCCAATTATGGTAAAATTAAGAAATATTGAGCTGGTAATGGGGAAAAAATATCAAAACAAATGAAAAAAAAAAAATCGTAAAATATCTTAGCTAGGGATGCTGCAGGGTTGAGGTGGGGAGCAAATACTCGCGCCACAGAAAGATCGCGCTGCGGATAAGACTCGTAAAAGAAAAACGCATTTTTCGCAAGCAGATTTTTTTTTCTTTCTATGCGGCACATAAAGATCAGATCAAAAACTTCATGTGTACGATTTTATGTTGAGATCAAGACTCGCCTTTTACTCGTATCTGCGCTGTTATGTTCTTGCTGGGTAAATAATTGTTTAAACTTTTGACCTTAGATCTTTCGACAATGAATTTATCTTCTTGTTGGTGATTTTTGTTTTTGTGTTACGTAGCTGTTGTTTTGATGCATAAATGTATGCACAATCCTTATCCTTTGCAGTGGGCACAACTAGAAAATACACCAATTTACAAAAGAAAAGAAAAAACAAGCCTCGCATGCAGCAATGTTGGTTATGTGACCGTACGTTGCTTAGCCAATACGACCAGTTTTGAGTGGTGCAGTAGACGTGCGACCTTAACCCTGGCTATTCACTGCTTACGACAGTAAGCTGCATCAGCAACAGAAGCTCTAACAGCAGCAGCATAATCAGCCATCTACCAAGCATTATCTCTTAAATCTTTACGTTTTCGCTGTAAGCTGATTGTAAGCTTTTGTGGGGTATTAATATTGTCAACGACTTCTAGTATTTGCGCGGAAAGTGCTAAAATTGCGTTACATAGTTTCAGGCATCAACTGGAATTGGAATGAGCTGGAGTTGAAATATGACAAATCGTAATTTTTCGCTTAATTCCTGAGAGTGCATTAGACAGAACTACGAAATTTTACAATTTCATTTTTACTACAAATATCGTTGCTCTTTTTTTACAAACGTGGGTGTAATTTTCTTCCTTCACTTTAACAGTTCCGCCAAATTAAAATACTTTGAAAATCTGCCTCTTTACGTTGCAATTTGCAACACAAAGATCAGGCATCGTAGTGTAAATTCTAATTGACCACTTTGGCTGACATTAAAAGCCTTTGGAGCAATTCAAGCATTTAAGCCGCTTTTAAAGGTTGACATACATAGACTTTGCATTCTTATCTTGAAAACTTGGCTCGTAACATCTTAAAAGCATTTCAAATGCATTCATTAGAAGGTGAGTAGGCAGGCATTAAGTTGGTATCTTGCTCCTTCACACATACATATGAGTACTTGCACTCACCAACGTAATTTGCAGTCGAATTGTGTAACGGGTATGGTAACAATTTTTCATATTATATTTCTTAGTTAGTGTTACCAGAGAGTCTTAACTATGGCTGCCTGTTAAACACATGAGGATTTGAAAGTGGAAAACGTAGTCTTATCATTCAGCCGAAAGAATTTTTTTAATTTCATGTCTTCAATTAAATCTATTCTTCATTTGAATATCATTATTTTTTCGGGCAAAGTTACCAAATTTTACAACAGTTTGTTACTTCCATAACATTATATTCGTAAAGTTTCAACTTAAGAAGTTTTACTTCATAAATATCTTCTAATTGAATAAATGGTAACCTTTAATTTCGAAACACTGACTTCATCATATCAAGTAATAGCAACAAATACCAGAATAACAGCAACAACATTGTATGATTTAAACTCCAACTTAGAGTTCCTTCTAAACCAAACGACATCTAAATCTAAATTGCACAAATTAGCGGGAACAACTTTTTAATTTCACCCCATTAAGAGAATATGAAGGCGGAATACGAGCTATTCTTCGTATGGCATTAGATAGAGCTCTATTTTTAGACTACAGCTTAAATGCGTTGACAAAATGAAAAATAAAAAGTTACGAGTATATCTACTCCTATTCCGCCTGCAAGTAGAAAATGAATCTCACTAAAGGCAATCAGTTGAATGCTTCACGCTTCATTCGTGTATGTAGTATGACGTGCTGCAACGGAATGCGCCGCATCGCGACATCAGCTGGCAGTGAATTGCATGTAGACTGCATCTCAGTGGATAAATCTTAATTTAGTTGCATTGTTGTTGTCGTTGTTGCAATCCATGTTGCTGTTGTTGTTGTTGACTTTCTCATTGCCATTGCGAATAATGCGTGGGTGCTGCTGCAGCACCAAATCATTTTGTTGCTGTTGATATACTGTTGTTGCACGCGCACTCACGCTGTCAGTTTAATAAAATTTAATTATGATTTTTGTATTCCATTTGAAGTTCAATGAAAATTTATGAACTCCACTAAGGTTAGACCTTATTGTTGTACTCTGGATGTTGACTTTTTTCTTCTTTTTTTTTTAAATGGTTAATTGCCTAACTGCGTCTTTTTTTAATGGTTTGTGTTGATGCCGTCAAAATAATTTTTTTACATCAACGTTTTTAATGGTTAATGGCAATTTAATTGATTGAAACCGTTTTGTTGATATTGTTGACAGCAACCTAAATAATGGAAACGAATGTGTTTCTTGATTGTTCAATGTTTAGTGAAGTAGCAGTAATTATTTTCGATGACATAAATAGTACAAACAGTTTTTGGCCAGCTTTGTCCTGAAGAAGCCCTTTTATTGAGAACGTTGAAAATCAGAGTCAGTTCTTTTTACCAAAATTAGAAAAACTTTATTACTTAAAGTTTTATACAATTTATGATACTGCTAAACATATTCCTAATGATGTTGGTAAAAAATGGTGGCGTAGCGAGGGCTTTAGCTGACATGAGCTTAATTCGTTGCGCTCTTATTTAGGTATTTCAATCCAAGCTGCTTCAAAATTCTCAGAAATTCTTAAGAAGTTTTCGACAACAATAAATTTGACTAAAAGCACAGACCGACAAACTCTTACCAAGATATTCTTTTTCGAAGGTTTTTAACGCGCTGAACTTGAATTTGAGATTAAGATTTCTGTGATGTCTCCGATTTTCGAGATAATCAAATCAAAAAGGGCGAAAATCACGGTTGAGGCTATGTTACATCGAAAGGGAATTTGTTTTTGTAAAAACAGTAATGGGGTCTGAAAGGACTACTCTTCCTCTTCAAAACGTATTCAGATTTGTCTGAATATGTGATTTCATCTTTAGGAAATTTTATATAAATATGAAAAATATGTTTTATCCAAGGGGGCTGGAAAGGCGAAAACTATCTCTTACTTGATCTCCTCCCTTTAAGGGAACTCTCTTCTGAATTTAAGCATCTTCCCACACATTGTAACTTTTTACAATTGATAAAATTATTGTAAAGTGTTGTAAAATTTGAAAAAATAAATATATTTTTTCGCTCAAATGTTTGGGTTAACCATACTTTCCAAAATAATATATAAAAAACTAAGGGAAATCTGGGGATATGTATATTTTTCTGTCAAACTTTGCCAGTTTGCAACTCTTACCATTTTTCATTCTAGTTTTTGAAAAATTTCCATGTAACATTTTGATTTTCAAAGCTCAACATTGAGCACGCTGTAGTACTAAATCGATAGAAAATTTAGAACTTTTTAGTTTTATTTTTCCTTCCCTAAGTAGTTTTTGACGAGTGTCATAAAAAATTTTTAAATCACTAGCACTTTATTTTTTTTTCGTGTTTATGGCCACCACTGTTCCGCTGTGTATCGGAATTTGCCCATTTTGATTACATAGTTTAAGTGTTAAGTTTTAGGTTTTTTTTGACGGGATATTAAAAAAATCATAACGAAGTTTTGAAGTCAAAGGACTAGTAGACTTTTCATCAATATTAGATTATTTCTCTAAGCATAGCCTATTTTATAAGTAAGAAAAATAAATGTCGTATTTTTAAATAAGAACTCTATGATTCATTGAAAATTTCTTGATATTAAATTAGCAGAATTCTATTGCATAAATTAAATTAAATACTGAATTTATTTTTAAGATTTGCCTAATTTTAATAACTTAATTTCATTTCATTGCTTATGCATAACTATTTATAAAACTTCATTATTGAATGGAAAAAATTCTTTCGTATACAATGTGTAACATTTTGGTTTTAATGGAATAGCAAACATTCAAAATTATTTTATTTGTGTTTGTTTCCCTAAACTTGCGCAAAAATTTGAAGAAATTCACATTTTGCTATTTTGTTTATTTTGATTTTTTTTATTTTATATGGAAAAACGTTCAATTCCAAGCACCATGTAGATTCAGCAAGTTTAATTGAAATAAATTCTAAATAAAATATGGACCAGTGGATGATTGAGTCACTATCGTGCATATTGTAAACAGATGAATTTTCGGCAGCAACGAATAGATTGACAGCAATATATTTGGCAGTTTTTGATGAAGATTTCAAAAGATTTGTTATATTCAATATGCTTGGAAATTTCTGTTTTTTTTTTTTTTTGTTAAATATAAATTTTTTTATTTTGAATTTGTGTAGACTGTAGAATATTGAAAAATAACAATACTAGAGATTCTATGAGTAGTCTTTACCATAAGCTGCAATAATTTCGTTTGTATTTTCTCTTAAAACATTTCGAAGTGCAATAAGAAAATTAAGTGTAAAGTGAAGTGTAAATTTCATTATGGAAATAAAAGTTTTTTATGTATGTATATGAGTAACATGTTCATAGCTACTTAACTGTCTCGTTACTTAGGTGAAGAAAGCGACAAGTTTTCAGTTCGCGCTTTCTTTGAAAGGCTTAAAACTTTGATCATAATGAGCGACCGTAAGATTTTTTTGTTTGCCCTTTTTTTTGTTGGCAAGCTTATAGCCGATAACAAACTTGGTGCATGCAACATTTTATTGAAGAGACACAAAAAATAATAATAAGAATGAATAAAAAAAAAATATAAGACAACATATGGAAAACAGGGTCACGAACGCTTTGGTGAACCTGACGTTTTGTCGTTCTGTAATTTTTTTGAATTTGAATGTAACATTTTGCTTTTTGCATAAATATTAAATGACATTGGACTAATTGGACATTATAGTACATACATGTTTTTGATTGATTGATGAGATTTCTTGTTCTCAGTGGGAGATTGATGCGTTTCATTACACAAATTTTTTTTATTATGTTCAACTTTCTTCTTCAAGCAGAAGAGCGAACAACAATTGAGGCCTTGTTCAACTTTTAATTTTTAAGCTTAGGTTAATTTATGATCAACAAAAGTTTCAAACGGAACTACATATTAGCATAAAAGTGCCTCCATAACTAAGATCCGAAATACGATTTCATAAACGGCTTCCTAATTTACAACTACATTTATTTAAATATCAATATTTGCACTCTAAGTAACTTAATTATAGTATGTGTTAGTGCCTATCAAAAAAAAAAAAATTCGTAGTGCTTGAGCTTCACAAAATCTGTTTTCACCCAGTTAAAACTGCCAAACATACATCCAAAACATTTTTGGAAAGATCTCAACAAACACTACCATATATGGGGTAAAATTTGCCAAGCGTACCAGGTAAAAATTATTTGTGCTCCGATCTCGTTCAAATTTTGGATCTTTGTAGTTCTAGTAGCGATCAATTAAATTCCGGCACAATTTCGCTTCAACATTATTAGTTTTTAAAATACAGAGGTGAAAAATTGGTAAATACCCGCTGGGCTAAACCAGATGTGTCAGCCACTGCAGATGAATGGATAGCAGGTCGGTCTCAAGAGCAACTGCAAAAAGACATAAGTAAATAATGCCCACAGGCATTATGCAGACGCCAATTGAAGAGGTCGAACAGTTTAACTATATGAGAAGTTTTGTATTATCGGAGGGGACCTAGACGTTAAAATTAGAATAAATAAAGCTCGCGCTTCCTTGGGATGCATTCTTCAGTTTAAAAATTCATTCAAATCTGCTTCCGCACTCAGTTAAGACTCTCCGAATTCAAGTTGAAATCCGTACGCCTGGAGAAAATAACAGGCTTTTTTTAATCGCTTAAAACGAGTCAGGTAACACACTGAGGACGTGAAACAACGACATAGCGAAGCAGTCCTTTGAATGGAATCCTCAAGGACCTAGAGAAAAACGTGGCCACAGCTGAAATGTCTAGCTGCAGACTGGGAAGGATAGAAGAGATTTGTTGCCACCCTATGCCCCGCTCGTGGATAAAAAAAAAACGATGATGATGAAAGTCATACTAATTCAATTAATCTTTTGCATCAATAAATTCAAATAAATAGTGGAATATATAAAACAATATGATGGTGTTTTATTAAGCAAACTACGGCATCTATTAAAATTTACAGACACTTGAGGTAGAGCTGCTCAACTGCTCCCAATAAAAAAATGTTTCTCTTATCTTATTGAAATTAACCTGAATTATAGTACAATTTTGTCTTAATTAATACTTTAGGAGAAAAATTTCAGAAATGACATGTTTCAGACACACGGAGTGTCTAAATTAAGAATTTCTTAGTATAGGCAAAGACTCAAGCAGTCACAAACTTCCTTAAAAATTATTTAAAGTAAACGATTAATGTATATGTCCAAATTATTTTTATATCCATTTAATAAACATAAACTAAATCTAATTCAAATCTCGGAACTTATTAATTTTTTTCAGGTTTTTCTTATGAGTTATAAATGAAAATAAGTTCGATGGTATTAACAAATCAGAACACATTTAGTTAAATAGCAAAAAATTTTTTTTCAATATTATTGTATAAAAAATATTTTCTCCATCCTAATAAAATGCAGTTTCAGTGGCATAAAAGAGATCTACAACTTTGTTTCTTATAAAGTATGACATCGTTCAAAGTGAATTTCTCAATTTTTGATTCATTTTTTGTTTATTTCACAATTTACTTTTTATGTTATTCTTGACAAAATAAAAAGTTGAATGCACCTCACGTTTGCAGTATTAAATTTTATCTTGTTTTAATTTTTTTATGAAATTTTTTAAATTTGTTTATTTTTTTAATTCACACGACAGTCAATTTTTTGCAATTCGTTATGCATAAGGTACAGTGTTGTTGTGTGAGCTCAATTATATAGTCTGAGTACATGTTAAGGCAAACGATCAAATATACGTTTAGTTGAACAATTTGCTATATATAGCATGGAGCATGCATACTGTATGAAGATTAATCATCATCATCAGAAGCAGCACAAACAGCAGTGAATTTTATATTCTTGTCATTAATTATTTTATTTATTGTTAGTTTTTGTTAAAAGTTTTTCGACTTGGCCTCCAATTAAGAATTGCATTTAATATTTTGCTCTAATTCACAGCACATTTTCTGCTTTCTTATTTTGGCAAAGTTAAAACGTTTGCAACTGCTGTTATAAAGAAATAATCGGTTTTATTTTTAATCAAAACACGTCATAGACATAAGGCATCATGCATTAAATTTTACACCTGTTCATTTGCTGTAAGTTTAATTAAAGCTAAGTCCTTGCGTTATAATTTTTTTCTTTCTTATATTTAATTAAATTGAAAAAACAATATTAGAAGTGAAAATATTTTTTTTTATAGCACGCTAATTAAACTACTCAACAAATTTTATAATAAAAAGTTTTGTGCTGAAAGCATAAATATTATTACCTCTGAAGATGTTTTTAAATAACTTTTTTATTATATCGAAAAATTCTATGAAAAAAAAAAATATTGCACCAATAGAAACCCAATTTTGATAGAAAAAGTTTTCGACATACCCTCATATAATGTGTATTCCAAACATGAAAATTTCTCTGAGCCAATATGAAACAGTTTTTTTTTTTTTTGAAATATCACATAAAATGTAGATACATTAAATACAATTTTCATTTTTTGGCAATTCCTTGAGATACTGCCAAAGATCACATATGAGAAATGCATATTAAGATCTAAATTCATTTAAAAAAAAAAATATCAAAGACAGTGAATCCAGGCAATTAATGAAATTTTAAGTGCTCTAAAATACAAAAAAAAAACTTCATTAAACTTTTTATAGACTGTGATTTTAAATTAATTTCCCAAATGACAATAAAAATAGTTTAATTATTTTATCTTTTACGAGTGTTGAACAAAATTTCATCATATTTATTTTCAACAGCTTTTCACAAATACAACAATGGCAACAACAACAACAAATTGACAGTTCGCCATATATCATAAATCTTTTGGCAATTAGTTGCTGTTTACGTTTTATTTGCCCCAAACGCCCACTATGCAGAAATCGCGCTGTGTTTTCTTTGTTGTCTTTGGTTTTAACATTTTAAATATCTTTGTATTGTTGTTGTGTATTTTGGGCTTATATTGTATTTGTTTTCTTTTTGTACTATAAGCGGTTTAAATTTTGTTGTTTCTTTTTTCATTCTTTATTATAATATTTTGGACTTCCTTAAATCGGTTTTTAACATGCATTAGCAATTTGGTATCCAAAGCTCAGCTGTTGTTCTTGATTAAATTTACTTAAATACAAGTCAAATTGGTTTTGAAAACCCGTTTATAGTCAAATTGAAGTTGTTTGTTTTAATCGCTTATTGATTTTTATTTGCATTATAAAATTTATGATTCTTAATAAATAATACAGTAACGTTTTTCTTAATTACATTTGATATTCATTTGAAATTACGTTATATGGTGAAGTCACTCGTTTCTAAACATAGATTTATTTTACAAATTGTTTTTTCTACGACAATTTGCTATACCTACATATATGGTTCATGGCTTTAATGTTCAAAGTCAAATTGTTATAACTTTTAATCTCGCTTGTGTAATTTCCTCTTAAATTTAATCTCAAAATGATGTCAGCAAGATGAAACGTACATATGAGTGTATGTTTTATATAAAAAGTACAGATGCTAATTTCAAAATAAAAAAAACACTGTGAATCAATCGCTGCAAACTGCAATACGGTAATAAAAAAAAAGTTATGGCTAAGGACCATCGAATGTCATGAAACTCAATTTTTCGCAAATATTTACTTGTCGGCCAAAAGTTTAAGTATTAAAAATTATGATTCGGAAGGAAATAAATAAAGGAGTTTTTTTCTTAAAATATTCGTAGTTTCTATTCTAAATCTTTCATTATCTTGTCAAGTTTTATTAAGTTTAACTAAAAGTCAAAATCGTTGCTTCAAACAATAATTTTGATTAAAAGAAAAGTATTAATCAAATCAAAAATCAATGATTTTGCATCACACAAATGAGATTTTTGTTCGATTAATTTTCGGAGTACTTAGCTTATTTGCCCTTGGGTACCTAGGCCGAGGCTCTCACCTAAATGCTATTAGCAATTTTAGTGAAAATCAAATAAGTTTCTTTTACGATAGAACTTTTTCATATCTAATTTTTGGATAGATTCCATATTTTATTTAATATTGCTAATGCTTTTTAAGTACTTTCAACCGAGTTCCCATAGTGCTTTAATTAGCTAAGATCAAAAATCGACAACGTACATTGCGTCCACAATGTACCACTCGATTTTTCCTTTGCGTTACACAAATAAATAGAACGTCAATTACAAAAAGAGAGATAAATGCATTTGATATCTTTAAATCCGCATGTTCCGACTTAATTGGAAAATTGCACTCGAACACATGGCTGTCGCAACAGCGGCAACAATAAGAAATACAACAAGAACAAATAGCAGAAGAATCTGCAAAATATGCGGCGACAACAGCTCCAGGTGTGCCAAGCTACAAGAAAACTTAACAGCAGACTGCTGGCGGTTTTTATAAAATCGAAAGAAAAAAAATAATAATAAATCAAAAATAGAGAAAACAAAAATCAACAGCAGTAGTAGTAGAAATTCCTTTATACAGATAAGGCATCGCTTTTTCTTTAAATGCATTAACCAGATTGCTTGGAAGAAGCAACAGTTGCGCATGCGCAAAAGTGCAAGCAACCGCAGCCTAATTTCTGTTACCGCTAGTTTAGTTAACAAGATAATACGCCCGCCGTTTGTGTTGTCGTCATCCAATTGGTTTTTGCAGCACGACATACATACGCTTGAGATAGCGTGTGTATTTTAGGCGTAAGGCTTCGCAATGAATTACACGCCCATTATTGTTTCAAAGGATTAAGCTGATATTAAGTGAGCGTGCAAGATGATTATAGTAAAATATTTACCAAAGGAATTTTAGTTTATTTTAAGTCAGATCAGACACATATTTAAAGTTAGGAAGTTGCTATTTTGAAATGCTTGCAATCCTTAGAGCATTTCAACCTTTTCTTTTCTAAAAAGCGTTAGAGAAAATGGTAAAAAAATCCAATATCATGTCAAATCTACTGAATATTTTTGATATGGCGAAATAAATCAAAATTAAAATGAAAAAAATTTACAATTTTCTATGAAATGATTTTCAAATTATTATGGACGCAAATCTGAAATATTTTTTACAATTTTTATTAGGCGACTTTTCCGATTTCATGATTATAAAATTTTTTTAGCAGATATTTCTTTAACTTAAACCCTAATTATTTACCAATAAGACTTTGGGCGATTTTGACTATATGTACTCTCTTCGAATTCATGTTGTAACCAAAATATAACGCATGTGTATAACAATGACTACAAATTGCAACACTTTCAATACAATTGCAACACTAACCATAACGACAGCGACAACACATTACTTGAAATAAATGCCGCATAGCAAAATGCTAAGCAGCGAAGCGTATCAAAATATCTTGTATGCGATTTATCATGACATTGTTCAGACACAAACCATTCCATGTAAAAATCTTCAAAACTTTAAGTCAAAATGTCAAAAGTACAAGACGACAAAAAAAATGTAGCAGTAGAATAACCAAAAAAATATTGCATACAACATTTGTATTGTTGGCAACAACATTAATATGGTTGTCGCCGCAACAAAAGGGGATTAAAATTAAAAGTGTTTTGTTAAATAAAGCACAATATTTTTAAGAAAAAGCACAATGAATGATTGTATTTTATAAGTGGTTTTTTTTTCTATAACATTTGAGAAAAACATAAGACAAATACTACGAGCGTTTTAGGACTGATTTTTAAACTTTTGTACATTAGATAATGCGCTACATCTTGGAAAACAAATATACAAACTGGACATTCTTCTAGTCACTTAATTATTTTTTTTTTTTGACTCAAAGAAACATTTATATATTTTATTATTGAAAATATTTCAAAAAAAGACATCTTAAGCCAGCCAGTTTTATTATGAAATGCTTGCAAGTCCCAAATTACAGCCAACTTGAGCGCATTAAAAAGAAGAAAATAACACCATTCTAACTATAGGTATATGAGCCTAATATTTTGAAAGCGGTCCAAGTGCTACTCATTCGTTGAGAAGGAAAAATTAAAAAAAGCTTATACAGTTCATTTCAAGTTACTTCATTTTTCTACTCAACAAAGAGGAACTTGGACCACTTTCAAAATAAAAGGCTCATATAATGTCGTCAGATGGCGCTACGCATTTAGGCGGAAGATATAAAGTCTGTTTGTGAAATTATCGCATTGTGTATACTAACGAAACGATATGTAAACTTTTGATTCTTGAACTCATTTTTTAAATAAATGAGTATGATTTTCGATATTTTCAATTCAGTGCTAGAAGCTATGTATGTTTGTCAAAACTCATTAATATCATCTCAAAAACAAAAAGTTTTCTAGCAAGGATTAACATTTTTTGTTTGCTGTTATCAGCTTGAAATTGAAGAAATATACATAACTTCAAAACTAAATTTATATGATATTGAATAAAAAACAATATATAAACAATTTTGCTTAATTGAAATCACTAAAGCAAGTATTTTATTCATATAAATTTTAAAAACAAATAATCTAAATAATTTTTGCTTAAAAACGACACCACACCCAAAGTTCACTTTTGTTGACTAATGTAATTTTAATGTTTTGTTTGTACATTTTATTCAATATAATTTAAAGAACTTAGCTCAGTTCTGCGGTATGTTGTATTTATTGCAATTATGTCATCCTGTTTTGTGGTGGTGGCCTTAACAATAAATACATTTTAAAAATACAATAATAAATTTTTATTTTTTTGTTGGCATTCTTAGCTGAAATTTCGGTTTAGAAATAAATACTGAAAGAACTTGTTTTTATTTTAGCAAATTTTGCATTTGTTAATTTAATGGACCAAACCTCAAAACTCACAAAATAAAAACCCGAACAATCGACTGACAGTCTAACTAACACTAACATAATAACACTAATATAATAAACAAATTACGTTTTCTTTCGAGACACAAACGATTAGAAAAAAAAATAAAATTAAATCAGATAAAAATACAAAACCTGACAATAAAATATGACATCACACGCGACAATCACACTTTAATTTAATAATAAAAAAAAATACCTACAACATAGAGGTGTATACAAAGAAAAAAAAACTTTAAGCATTTGAGAATAAAAAATGAAAAAAAACACACACTTTATATTCATAAAATACTAAATTTTCACTCATCAATTTTGCTGATTCGCACATGTTGCATATTGTGCGTTTATTTTTGCGATCCATGGTCGTTCGTTGTTTTCAGTTCTCACACAATTTGCTACAAAAGCAGCGAGCACACGCTGCTCACAACTTGCGATGATTAAATATGCAAATTTTTCATATATTGACTAGAGCTCACTCTCGTCGCTTATTCTGAGGTTACTCGTCTAGAACCGAGTTTTATGTATATATTTACATACAAACATACATATGTACGTATATTGATGACTGCACCGGTACATCATTAATATATAGCATGTAAAAAACAAACGTGTTTAGTGACACGAGTCATGCTTAGTTTTAAAATAATATATTTTGTGTTTCATTATTTTAAATATATTTAAGTTTTCGAGTATAAGATCAATATTAGATGATAGTCTTAAGATATATTGATCTGGGAACTTTTAAAGTTATAGGAAGTAATTGATGAAATATGGGGTTAACATTTCAATTTCTCTAGAAAACGAAAGCTTAAAAAAATATATAAATAGAATGCACACTACTGCAATCAGAAATGCTCCAAAGCAATAGAGTCCTTGGTACAAGTGCACAAAAATGTTTAAAATTGCAGATTTTGACAGAAATCAATGAATACTAAATTTGGATTCGAATAAAAATAAATTGAAAATGTTCTTTTTTTAAAAAACGATAGGATCATAAAATTAACTCATCTTATATCTGGACGTTTTATCTAATATTATTGCAAAAAAAATTATTTCATGTAGTTTTCATTTAGGCCCTCCATTAAATATCGTGAGTCTGGACCTCCAAGTACAGAAGGAAGCAATAAAACCTACGTGCAGGCTCAAGTTTTTTTGAAGTCTGGCACGATGAAACTGATGAAGAGTACAGACAGGTACGCATCTGTTATCAGAGCAAGGCCCACTGTGATGGATGTCAACAGACGAAGTATGATGTGACGTACCCATATCGCGACCAATAGTTAACTCCAGAACAGCATCGTGAGAAAGTTTAAAGGGTATTAAACATTTCATTATTTAGACTCAAGCAGAGACTTTGACATTTCCAACTATTTGTGTCATTTTTTCTCTTATGCCACCTCTTGTACTTATTTGCATAGCACTTCTTTTAAGACATTTTAGTGATTTTTAAGGAAAAAAGTAAAACATCATTACTATCCTTCACTCAAATGATGAAGCTGAAAGCTGACATTTCACTTGTGGTGGGTGTCAGGCAAAAAAAAAAAGACAACGCAAAATAGCATTTCTTATATTTTTTTTTACTCGTACCATTTTTTCATATCATCATGTCATAAATTAAAACAACCAGTTGGCATTTGATCTTTGAACAGTAAAGACAACAACCAACTCTGATCGTTAAGAAAAATACTAGAATTTACAAACTTTCAACATATTCCTATATATACGTACGTTGTAGTAAGCTGGTATTTATGCTCAAGCCATGTTCATAAATTTGCGTCAGTATGCAAAATAGTCGTAGATAACTAAATGTCCGTCGGATTGTCTTATAAGTACAGGCGTGTGTCATGTGTTAGCGCAAGCGTAAGGATAACTTCTCGTACATTTGAATAATTACATAGTAACTAGTTCCATATAGAGCAATAGATGGCGCATGGTCAAGGCCGGCGTTGTGCGTTTTTTGAAGTGTAGGCCCAAACTAAGTTTTTGCCACCCCGTGGGGTAAAAATTTTTCATTTCCACAGGAAGCTTGTTAAGCAAAAAAAAAATTAATTTGAGTTATTGGCTCTACTCTCCCAAAAATTCGAAACACTAAATTCCTTATAAGATGTGATAAGAAATATGACATACCGGCGCACTGTGAGTCAATAATTCACAGAATAACGCTTGCATTCATTTACTTTTAATAGTTAATGATGATATTACGAAAATTTCAATTCCATCAAAAGTTTGCGCCCCTTGAAATCTGCTGTTTTAGGCCGAGGCCTGTTCGGCAATATCTTAAAGCTGGTCCTGCGCATGTTACTAACTATGGAGAAACACACTGGCATCGACATAAAATATACAAAGTTATAAACATAAGCCTACCAATTGCATATTCATTCATATACTATGCGTACAAAATTATGGCTAAGCGTGAAATTTATAGTTGGTCAAGATTGCTTCAAGTGTACACTACAATTTTGAATAATTAATACCTTTTATTAAGGAAATTTGTGATTTAATTTTTGTAAAATAATCAAATTATTCGATTAAATTGTAAATTGATAATGTTTCAAAATAAAAAAACTCTAGCCTAAAGTATAGTTTTCGAATATTCAGTGATTAAATATTTCTGCTGCGTTAAGAACAGAACCAGATAAGCAGTCGCAATAGATAGAAATAGAGGTATCTTTGCATACATGAAAAAATAATATAACTTTTTCGAAATAATGTAGCGTACGCATTATAAGTTTTCCAAGTCTCTAGCAAATGTCTGCAATATACACCCACCCATCGTCACTATGACCACAACCTCCACCAACACCACACATTCGACCGTCTTCTCTACTATGAACTGTCAAATAGTTAGTAGAGAAAAAATTATAATTGATTGACAAACGCAACTTGGCAACTGGCGGTTGGTTTGTTGGTTGGAATTCCTGGCGAAACCTCTTGCCAATGGATCTTTAGTAAATACAAAGAAAGTACTAGCCCAAGCAGTGTATACAAAGAGTGGCTTCATGGAAATGGTAATGGCAATGACAGCGACAACAACAACAACAGCAATCACAACATTCGCAACTACCATATCGTTGAACTTGGCTTTTGGTTTTAAATGGAATGAAGTGGAAATTATTATTCAACATGTTGCCTGTGATTAAGATGTTGACCATAGAGACGCAACTATGGTTACGGAGTCTTCTTTGACTTGCTGCATTATTAATATGCCTCAATGTTTTTCATGTACATAACTTTGTTAATTTATATGATTATTTATTATTATTATGGGGTTGTTGCGATCACTCACTTGAGTTGAGTATGAAATTATTATTTTTTTTTTTTAATTTTTATATATAATGAACGATTATTTATATAGAAATTTCTATGATAAATATAGTGAGATCAGCAATAAATCGGATTAAATCTATGACGATATCGAATGAACAATTTTATCTCGTGTTTTCAGACATTCGCAAGATATCTTTGACCGCAAAGCTCACTAATAATAATGTTTCCTTTAAATATTACAACCCGAATAGCAAATATATTTGTGGCCACAAGAAATAACAGCTAAACTAGATATTTGATGACAAGGCGAAACAGTATAAGTCATATGAATATACTTATGTTGTTTCGCCTTGTCATCAAATATCGAGTTGAGCTTTTATTCCTTGTGGCCACAGATATATTGTTTTGAAAGTATTTCGAATATATCTGTTAATAAATTAAGACATTTCTTAAATTTTTCCAATGAATAAAAAAAGCATTATAAGCTACAACCCAATAAGTGATGTAAAATAATGCGGTTCGCATTTGCGGCATATCTTTTGTATGATAATAAAAATTCCCGATAAAATTAAAATTTTTGAAAAGCACACCTCTAAATGAATCACCCTATACAATGACCTTATGCTTACACCAAATATTGCTCAATTTTGTATACATCCCAAAAGGCTATTGCTTGGCTTCTGCATTTTACAACGAAAAATCGTATGATTTTGAAGATAACATGATGCCGAACACATGTTGGTACTAAAATCAAACAGACCAAATAATAGCGACTGTTTAGTTTCGAATTGACATGCGTTTTCATTTTTGAGATCATTAAATTTTATTTTTACATAAAAATGTACGTGAAATCTGGCTACATCCGTTAAAAGTGTGCCAATTATTAAGTTCAACTAATAGACAAAAATAAAAGATTTGTAAAATATTTTGCCAAAATTTCAACATGCTATATTTTGACTTTTTTAAATGCTAACCAAGACAGTTCATCAATTTGCAAAATGTTTAGTGCATTTAAAAATTATTTTTCTAACAACAAAACATACGAAAATGCATTAAGAGCAATTGAAATAATAAATAAATTTTAAAATTAAAAACCGAAAATATAGCTATGACGGAATTTTAAATATTGCACAATTCGAAAAGTTGAAAAATTATAGAAAGTGGAACAGATTGTACAGAATGTATGTATACAAAACATTCATCGTAATTTACAACGAAACTACAAATTTTTAATTCAAAAATTACAAAATGATGTCTGTTGCTTATAAAATATAAAAATAAAAAATTTAATTGTGTTTGAGTTTTAATGGCTTGTAAAAGAAATAATTTGATATACATTGAAATGGACTTTCACAAAAATTTTAATTTTTAATGCGCCAACATAACGCAGTATTTTATGTTGCACAAATTTCACCATCAATCAAAAAATCATTGCTGTTTTAATTGATTTGAGGAGAAACTATTTTATGTGCTTAGATTTTTAATTTTTCGTACCATCAATAAAACTTATGTTGTGAACTTCAATAGTTTTGAATTGATTGAGCCATTTGCCAAAGCGATGACTAACCTTTTTATTTAAAAAAAAAAGTAGCTCTTAAAATTTGTTTGGAATGACTATTCCAAGGAGACTGTAAAAGCCATTAAATTGGAATTATCAATCCTCACAGAAATGAAATAGGAATGGGCATTATTTTTCAAATACAAAAAAAAAAGAAGAAAATTAATGGGTTCTTCAAAAAGAAATTAGCATACCGAAATAGACTCTTTTTTCATTCGACAGAAATTTCAGCTCCGTTTCCTTTTTAACATAGGAGGGGAGGAAAGACAATACTTATTGAATTCGTTACGTTTTTTATCATTTTTGTGTACATATACCAAAGATACAATATGTATTAGAACATTCCTGAGTACGTAATTCTTCGAGTTAAAAAAATTTTATGAAAGCATTTCAAAGTTACGACCGAAACAAACATTTTTTTGATTTTAAATTGCCGTTTCGGCCGCAGAGCGCCGCGTCGTACCTCCCAAAGTTGAAAAACTTGAAAATATAATGTAGGTAATATTTAAGAAGAAATGTTATAGACTACACAGGAAGAATCGTAGTGATGTAGGAAAAGGATTGCTGGTGGGCTAAAACTAGAAGGCGTGGCACCACCAATACGTCAAAAAGATATATCGACTATTACCACTACATTAAAACGTAGTGCGACTGCACTTCTTGGTACAGGCAAAAACTACCAAGATTTTTATGATATACAGGGTGGAAAATATCATCATGAGAATAGTAAAAAAATTATTTTGATTTCATTATTGAATAATGCTTATTGATCGTTAACAATCATGTGTTAAATATAATATTGGCGAAATATTCACCACGGCTTCGATGGCATCCTGACATAATTGGTCCTGTATACCACCATTATGCCCTAATATCTAATTTTTTTTATCTCTTGAAATGATGCTGGTTTATTGGCATAGACCTTACTTATGAGATAAGATAACCCAAGGAAAAATGTTTGAGGATATCGGAGGCTCACTGTCATTGCTATTTTGCAAGATAATTTGCCCCGGGAACTTCTTATACAATAAAGTTATTATTTCATTGGCTGTGTGGCATCTGATACCGCCTTTTTTATTCATAACACTCGTGGTGAAATTCCTATTGGTCCACCTTTTATAAGGAATGAATTTAACAAAAAGTTGGCGAGCTAAGTCTAAGTTTGACATTTAATACAGGGTAATGCAAATCCAGTTTTTTATGTTGACAACCGGTAAATCAGACAGCTTGCAATAACCAAGATTGTAAAAATATCAGATATTTGTTTAGCAATAAATTTACCAAATAGATCGCCTATCTAACGCTCAAATCGATAAAATTTTTCCCTCGCTCTACAGCAAAAAGTATTCCGTTTTGCGTATTGCATTAAACCTCAAGATTATGATTAATTTCATCGTCAAATTTAGCAAACAATTTGTAACGTAGTGAATAAATTTGAAAAGACTGAAAGCCTTGGCGATAGGATTTGATGAGATCAGCTAAAAATATAGTCGCTGTTAGTTAAAGTGTTGCCAAGGACCCGGAATTGTCCTATAATATAATATGATTTTTTCTTATAAATATGAGTTGCGATCTGGAAAAGGGTATCTTCAATTGCCAGAACAAATCTTATAAGACTTTCCAATTTTTTGTTTTTCCAGACAACTTAGTTCCTAATATTTTGTGTTTAAAGAACTTTTATCATAGGGTGGATAGAGAGATAAAAATTATTTCAAATATTAGTTCTTATATTTTCGAAAATTGTTGAAGAATTGTAGCGCAACAATGGTTTGACTTATGTCAAAATGAACAGCGGGTCAAATATGCCCACAAAAAAGAAAAAATTTCTCAAAAACAAACAAAAACTTCGATTAAATAGTATTGAAAAGTTGAAAGTTATTTTTTCATGAATTAAGTTGTTTTTTCATTTTTAATTTCCATTAGATTTTGGTGTTAATTGGATAAAATTCGATTTTCATCAAAAAAAAACTTCTAATAAAATTGATAAATGCATTAAAATTTCAGTTAAATAATCTCAACCTATCAAAATCACAGCACCACGGCAAATGCAAATTGCAACTTAATGGGGCGCTTTAATTAACTGCAACGCTATCACAACAACATAAAAATCAATTAAAACAAAAAATTTACAATTTAATTTTAACAGTAAAAAGTAGAAGAAGAGAAAAAAACAACAACACAAATTAACACCAAATGTGGCCACAAAACAAATTGGAGCAAAACGACCGAACCAGGCGTAGCTGAAATAATAAAAATGCACCAGACAAAATGCACCGCTAGCGCAAAACACCAACAAAAACAAAAGCAAATCAGTGAAGAAAATCAAAGAGAAAAAAAAAGTATGGAAAAAACTTTAATCAGGTCACTAAGCAAAAACGTAGCTAAACAGAAAATGAAAAACAAAAATATATTATAAATATTAAATACAATAAATATGTAAGCAAATACAAAAAAAAAAAATGTACGATATAAAGGCATTTCCTAAAGAAACGATAAATTTTTCCAAGTTGATGTGCGAGAATTTCATGCCAAATGCTTTGGCGCATAGCAAAGCGCATTGATACTCCAGCCAATGGCTATGGTGCGCAACATGCGCCAATGAGGCAGCCCTGACGCAGTGGCTTTGCCGGTCGGTATCGCTGACGTTGTTTCGACAAATATTCCACGGTCCAGTTGAAATTTTCTTTTTGAAGTTATATTTCAATATTTTTGTTTATTTTTTTTTGGAATTTTAATTTAATTTTTTTTTATATTTTCTTTGCTTGCAAGGAAAATTTATAATGCTGCAGACCAATGCAGAAGAAGTACAGAATAAATTGACAAAATTGCGTGATTCATATGTTAGGAGCGAATTTTCGAAACGAAGTCTTTTGAGATCATAAAGAAATGATGCAATTTTATAAAATTAATTTTCATTGAAAATTTCAAATCTCTAATTTCTAAAGGTATCGCAGGAATTATATTCTATCATGCATATTATTCCTTTTATTTTTGATTTTGCTCAAAAATATATAGTCATATTAATAAAATATTAACTTTCTTTTCAAGTTCGTACTAACCCAGCCCCAAAGTACATACCTATCTCAATTGAAATCAATTAGCTGCAGGGAAAAACTTAAAATATTTGTGAATAGATAGAAAGTTTAGATACGTCAACACTTAAGCGTCGATATTGCAGCTGTACAGAGGTACCTAAGCAAATAACGAACATCCGCTCATCTAGCAACAAACTTAATTATTTTAATATTAATTTTCTCTCATTTTTATTCTGTTATTGTTGTTTTCAACACCGATTTTTTTTCTATTACTTTTGTTTGCTGTGGGTGGTGATGTAATTTCGTTTAAAAAAAAACAACATTTTTACACAACAACAAAACAGTGAACAGTACTCATACATATCGACATATGTATCTACGAGAATCCAATAAAATTTTACCTTCAAGCACATTTATACATATGTATGTACCTCGATGAGTAGTAAAACACTGCGCTTTCGTGCTTAATGTTAAGAAAAAGCAGATCGAGTAAGTGTTTAAACTGAATTTTTTTTTGTAGATAAAATATTTCAAATTGAAAGATTTTTGGTAATTCATTTGGATGTTTGTTTTTTTAGTGTCAGGGTAGTCTACTTTAGAAATTTACATTAGTTTATTTATTTTACTTTTTTTGGCGATAATAAATACTTTGCAGAATATTGCCTATACCACCTAATTTTTTTCAAGCAAATCTATCTTGCCGTTCGTAAGTTAAGTGTACTTGAATGGACAGTATTTCATGTTTATATATATTTATTTGAATTTTTAAAAATGTACAACTGAGATGATGAAACTAGGATCTGGATAGTTCATCGCAATTATCGCTTAGAGTTCACTTCAAAGCGTAGATAAACTATTAGTAGGTCAGTTAACAGCTTAACTACCTGGTGCTAGCAGAGTAATTGGAAGCCAAGCTTATAAAATCAACCACAATTTTGACTCCAATAGAATGGAGCTACAGCCTATAGGTACTACATACAAAAGACGTTATGGCTCTGTTCAGAAACATCTTCGATGAGCGCATTATTTTGAACAGTAGCGACTTCAATTTAACTGTTCCAACTTTTTTCTTTAGACCTATTTGAAATAACGAATTTACATCAATAAGCCAGCAACCTTCTGCAATGAAATTCGAGCAATACCACTTGAAATTTTGCCAAATGGCATAGAAAATGTGTTGATAAGTTCGATAATTTATGAAGCAGAAAATGGTCACTAATATCGAGACGTAAAACTTCACGATTCACTTTATTGGAAGAGAAAAATATTGTTATTTATTTTTAAGTAAAAAAGATATAACGAATTCAACCTACAGATCATTTTGCTCCATTTTGTATGAGACGATGGGGGTAGGCTACTAAATTCTGTAAGAAATTCCTTAGGAATCTGTTTTAAATTCTTCTTATACATACGTACATATGTGTACATTGTACATACATTGTTTCGTTAAATAATTAAAAGATATAAATAAAATGAATCACCCTAGCGCGTATGTGCGATTGTTTTATGATTTTAAATTATTTAATTTGTTTACATAAAAAAAAAAAACAAAAATGTTTACGCTTAACACCTTTAAATAATTTTTTTTTTTATGTTTTGCTTTAGATACCCATCGGCATGTATTTGTATTTTGGAAAGTATTTCGTAGAAATATCTGTACGAGTAAGGTATCTCATTTTTTGGTGTAGGGATGCAATAAATTACATTACGGGCGCACTGCCATTGAAAGTTTTGTGAATTGCTGTTTGTTTTTTCTTACGCCTGATTTTGAAGTTTATAAACCTCTTGTTGATTTTGCGCTTTTGTAAGCGCATATTCAAAAAGTTTGTTAACACACAGAGTGTTGCCACATTGTTTATAAAATTGTTTAGAAGTATCAGCTCATGTTTCTTTCTATGCTTTTTGCATAAATGTTGGCTGATTACGCAAACATGAATGAAAATTGTATTTGTGCGTCTTTGAATTTATTTTTAGACTTACGTTTTTTTTTACTTTTGGTTTATCAAATAAAGAAATTAAAAAAGAAAAAGAAAAGAATATTTAATTATTTCAAAAACGTGTGGAAATATATAAATGAAGATGTTTCGCTGGAAAAAATACGTTTCGTTTAATTGCAAACATATGGAAGTTTAAAATTTATTTAATTTTCACAAATATTTTGAATTTTTTTTATAAGGAATTATAATTTAAAAATAAACAATTATTTCATTTTGAGTCAAAAGTAATTTGGTCTAAGTAAATGAATGATGTTTAAAAACATGAGTGTCATTTGAATAGTCACTACCAAGAAAAATTAAACAGAGACTTTATGGCCTCTACTTAAGCAATGCATATTAAATATCTTAAGTCCTTAACATCTCTAGTGAATGTAAAAATTCAGGACTTCAACATTTTGCCCAATGTCGTCATTACGCTGTATTCTGCCTTTAAAGAGCTTTGCTTATCAACAGCGTCTGTAATTATGTTAGCCATGTTTTTTGTTGTTTTTATTTTTTTTATTTTATCGTCTTTATTCTTGTCCACAATGTTTGCATTATTGTTGTTGCAGTTGAGGGCTTTTGTCCGGCACGGAATGTGTATTTATTTTAACTTATGCTTTCAACGTCTCACGTGCACATAGGCTACCGCTTAGGATTGTTTCATAGCATAATTATGTACTAGACTGTCCGTTGTTTACAAAGTTTATTAAAACGTGAATGTCTGTCTTTTTATTAAAAAGATACAATTTTAGTTTTTATTATTTCGTGAGCTTTTCAGAAAAAGTTAAAATACACTAGCACCCCAGCGCCAATTCAGCGGCGTACGCCGAAAATTCATTGATGAAAAGTAATTTATTTTTATGGTGCGTTTAATCGATGCGATTTATTTTTATTTTCATCTATTTCCCAATTTCATTTTATCCCAAAAATTATATCCAACTAAACAGCAACCTGTAACTGACATACCTAAGGCACGGGACGGCGTCGCATTCAAACTATGCTAGAAACGAACCAGGTTCAAACCTCAGTCAAATCAAATTGTGTTATTTAAAACCTAAAAATTGTAAGTAAAATTCAAATAAAAAAAATTATCTGTTCCAGGATTTGAACCCGCGCGATCTGCATTCCAAGCAAACGTTCTAACAACCGATATAAATCATTACTGCCTACATAAATAGGGTTACTAAGTTAAATAGGAGAATTCTCGGTCTTCCAAAAATATAATAATTTTTCCTTGAAATGATAGAAAGTACAATTTTTTTTAAAAAAAAAGTTGAGAAAATTTATTATTTTTAGTTGGCAATATTACAAAAACGAAACATTTTTGTGTTGGAAAATCTTTATGACCTTTGTTTTTTTGCTCATTAAAAACAAATATTAACCAATTACTTTTTCAGAAATTTTTCAATTCCTACACGGCCCCAGGCTTTGACCTGAATTCCGCGCTTGGGTGGATCAAAGCCGGCAACTTGACAACCCTCATGAAATCTACTTGTTTTCGAGTAAGAAAAATGAATTTATTAAGCTTTACTGGTCTAAAATAAAAAACTTTTCATGCTTAAACTTATTTTTTATATATACGGAAATCTTCAACTTAAGAAACTTGGGAAATAATGGACAGTCTAATATGTATCTACTCGTGTATACTTTAATGTAAGTAGATACAATTTTATACTAACCTATAATCGACATAATTTAAGTGATGACCTTGAACTTATTTGCTTTTCTACATAATGCCTCAGAGTAAGAATTTACAATGTTCGAATAATTGCAAGCCAGGCATCAATTAATATTGTTAATATTTAATTTTACTTAATCATTTGTTTATTTTATTTAATTTCTTCAAGCAGTAAATTATAATCAAAAATTGAGTTTGGCACATGATATGTTATATTTTGTCTACCTTAAATGAGACAGCAAGAAGGTTACTTAGCTGTTGCTTTATTTTTTTTCCGTATGCTTCCTTATTGACAATGGCTCAAAACCAGTTTTGGCTAATAAATTTAAGTACACTATAGACGTGACTTGATTTTATGAAATTCCAACGTGTTAGGCTTAAGCATTTGCTATGCTTACCCTTTTAAAAATCAACAACATTTTTTTGGCAGAAAAAATTTTCTAAGAACTTTATGTAAAATTGTATTTATATGAATATTAATATAATATTTAAATGATGTAATTGTCGGTTAAGCTATCTTTGATCGAGACGCATACACAGAATTTTGTGTATTAAAGTTCAGTTTCTTATAAGATGTGAAAAAATAATTTTGTTATTGTCTATATATTCTTAAATTTATGTAGAGAAAATTTCCGGAAATGCTTTTCCTAAGAGAAAATTTAATGAAGTAATCTTATTTCAAGTCTAAAAAAATTATGCTGTCGTATATTGTTCCATTCAAAGGATAAGAGAAAAATACATTTATCTAATCACACATGCCAATACATCGCCCAAGTGACATGCTCTTCTTGGAGCAAATAATTCCAAGCAAACATTTTTTTCACAAATTATTTAATTTATACTACATAATCTATAAACCCCATTGAACGTGGTCTGTTTTCCTCCAAAAACATTAAAGAAAATGACTCTAAATTGAAACTTCATCTACTTCTCTTAAACCATAATTTTTTTAAAAATTTTTAGATCGACTTTTCCGGCATTCTTGCCATTCCATTTAATTTCTTTGAAGTCTTTAGTACTCATAATTAAAGATTTTAATATAAACAAAAAGCTATCACGGAATCAGATCAGATATTCTCATTTAAAAATATTTTTCGTGTAAAAAACAACCGCCAATTTATGTGATATTTCACATGTGCTATGATCAACTATTGTTAATTAACAACTCTATTCGTTACCAACAAAGTTGAACAGCACCATTTAGAAAAAAAATCTCAATAAAATACAACAGTTTCCATTTCCTTCTTTAAAAAGAAAACAAATGCATTGTTTACAACTTTTGTTACATTCCACTTGACTTTTGACAAAACGCAAAAAGTCAGCCAAACAAACAAAAAAGAAAACTTGAGCTTTAAGTGAGCCTTCTTCTGACAATACACGTACAAATTGAAATTGTGCGTGAGTGTGCGACTGACTTTATGAATGAGCCATGAGTGGGTTAAGTACGCTGAATAATTCCAAACCCTTTAGCACAGTAAACAAAATACAAAAAGGCACACACAAACAAACGCATTATCATAAAAGTTCACTTAAAAGTGTCAAGCAAATAATAGATACTCATTTGTTGTTTTTTTTTTCTTCTACAATACATCCGACTGATTAGTAAAAAAATAATCAGACAGAAATAAAATAGAAAATAAAAAATAAAATTTAAATAAAAGTAAAAATAGATGAATCAACCTACTTGCAAAAGTGCAATCACCAGCTGTATGGGTCCGCAGCGTACCACAACTGTGCCAATTGTTGTGGCACGTAATCCTTGACCGCTGCCACTGCTACCGCCCCCACCACCAATGCCGGATGATGTTGCAGCAACATTTGTTGAGCTACCGCTATGAATGTGGCCACCAACATAACCACTCGATGGTGTTGGTGATGCTGATGATGACATGGTGTTGTAATTTCCTGCTGCCGTTGCATTGCTGTTGTCATTGTGACGTGAAGGTGCATTCGAAATTCCCGAGCCGGAATACAGCGAAGACATCGAAGAGTCCAAAGTTCTGTGACGCTCCATATCGTTGTTCCAAGTGTTAAAAAACTTGCGCGCGCTTAACTGTTGATTTTATGTGTGTGTGTGTGTATTTGTTTGTGCGTATGTGTAGGTGTTGAAAAAAAAAGTAGTAATGTGAGTACTTTTTTTTGGCAATGCTGTTACTACTGTTAATTCTTTTGCTTTAATATTTTCCACTTTTTCTCACTCTTTTTTTTTCTTTTTTTAAAGCAAAAGTCGTTAAATTTATTCTCTATTTTCTATTACTAATTCGTTCGTTATTTAAGTGTTAGATTACGTTTCATTACTGCTGCTACTACAAATTATTATTTACTACAATTTTTTATTTAAGGCTGCAATTAATATTTATTCTACATATGTTAATTGCCACATACTTCGCGTTTCGTTAAATTTTGTATATTATTTATTTTATTGTTTTGCAAAAAATTTGTTAAAAAAATTCGTTACTTTTTCTTAATTGAATATATATTTTTGTTTTGGCCCGAAATGTTTGCGTCTTCGCTGCCGTCGAACGTCTGTTTGCTAAGCGCCAAGAAATCGACCGAATGACTTCATTCTGCCTGATGTTTCTTATTCATCTTTTGTTTTTTTACTGCTCCCTATAAAGCTCTTACTGCATAATTTTTATATTTTCATTTTGAAACAAATTGAAAAAACCTAATTTTCATTTTGTTCGAGTTCATTTGGTACAAAAGAATGTTTACTTCTATGCTGTTGTTTTTCAATGGCTATCGATTTTTTTAGGTTAGGCCTAGCTTATCATGGATCTTTGATTACAAAAAATTATTTCGGAATTTAAATTTTTTTTTCGTTCAAAAGTCAAAACAAAAGAATGTTCAAGGAATGGTTGAATTTAAAGAAAAACTCCCATACACAGCAGGGAATTACCTTTCGGTGAGCTCACCGATTTATTATACGATTTGCGCTTGCAACTTTGTTTAGGCTCGTCAAGAAAGCTTGCAACGAAGCACCTGCAAGAAAAGTGTTATCTCAAATGAGTTACAAGAACAGAGACACAACAGACAAAAAGTTTTGGCTTTGCTTTGTTTCTCTTTTTGTTTATGTTCGCAAAAAATCTGTGCAGAAAGAAAACATATCAAGCTTATAAACTCTAACTCAATGGCTCAAAGGTCACTGATGATTACATCTAGCAATGAATGAAACTACTGCTTTAGTCTGATTTTGTTGTTTTGATTTTTGTTCTTATAATTTTTTTTGGTGTTTTCACACACTGTATTAATTGAGTTTATTTTTCATTCCGATACACAACAAAAAAATTTAAATTTTATTGAAAAACGTATTTGTCTTAAAAAATTTTTGAAACGATATTACTATGAGATTTTTAAGTTTTAAAAAAGTAATCATCATTTTTAACAATGTCTGTGCTGATCGATGTTCTTCAAAATATTTTTGTAATAATCTATTTTTTATTTGCCAAATTTTAGTTATAGTCTGATAATGTGCAAACTATGGCAATATTTATATGGTTCTTAAACAAATTTTCATAATATATATCGTTTTGTATTACATTTACATTTTTTAAATAATGTTTCTATAAACATTGATAAAAGTTTTCGTTTCGAAAATGAAAACATCTTTAAAGTGTCATAACACCTTAAATCTAAGTCTATGGGCCCCGCGTAAAATGTTTTTCATTTCTCTTATTTATGCGTATTTTTTCGTATTCTATTCTATTTTTAAGACAAGCGAGCGAAAACAACGAGCTCGAAACTTTTTATGCTTTTGTTGTTAGATGAGTATCTCCCATACGATCGCCAGCCAGTATCGCAAAAGTTGCAAATACGTTTTTTTTTTCTTTTCGGCTGCTTCTTAAGTTCCGTTTGGCGTTTAGTTTTGTATTCGAAAAATAAATTATTTCTTTATATTTATTTATTTTTGGTGTTTTTTTTTTTTTTTGTCTTCTAAAAATTTTTATTTCTCTGCTCTACTCTTGGGACAATCAGCGTCTACTGTTTGATTTCGCATATCTCATAGTGCGATCATTGATCGTTTTACGCTTTGTATTTGTATCTGATGCTGTTGTGTAGTCGAAAATGAAAAACGAAATCAAAATAAAGATGTTCTGCATTGCGATAGTTTGATGTGGTGTTGTGTTTTAAGGTAATTTTAGAATTTTTTCGTTCTCTAATTCGTTTTGACATTCGGTGCAGAAAAAAATTAATTTTATTATTTGATAGTTTTTGTTGTTGCTATTTCTTTCCCCTATTCATTGAATCAGAAATTTAATTTTTTTGAATTCTTCTTTGGTGAGCCAATAATGAAATTATTTTTATTAAACAGTACGAGTACATGCATATCCAGATGTTTTTGATATAATTTTGCAACAAATAATTAACTTTTTAGCGCTTTGCTCATTTCAATTAAAATTAGATTTTACTGCTGTTTTATAGTCAATTACAGTTGCACCCCGCAGTTGCATTCCTTATGGAAAGATTAGATGGTACTAGGGACTGTAAAAGCTTACAAGAGTAAGATATTGAACCAAGCCCTCTTCCCATGCTACAGTCTTCTTGAGACGTTGAGGTCGTTGGTGTATGTGAAGATTCTGTCGGTGGCAAATAACCCTTCGCGTCCATAGACATTCTCTGCATTTGCCACTTTAGTTAGGTTATTGGATTACACATTGTTGGACTGTCGAAATGCAAGTTACACTATCAAGTTTTCGTATGGTGATTAAGGACTTTAAGAATCAAAGCGACTATGGTAATTTTTATAGTTTGTTATGAAAATGGTGCTTGCGATAGTTTTAGTGTGAGAAAATCAATTTAAGAATAAATAGGAGGCTAATTTTTCACTAAGCCTTACCTTAAGCTCGATCTCTTACGCCACTCATTAAAAATTTCTGCAAGCATAAAGTTTTAAAACAAACTAAAATATGCGTTACAGCACTTTTATATTTCTAAAAAAAAAGAATGAACTCCCAAACAACTGAGGGCAATACAAGCTATAGTTTGTCGGATAATTATGATTCAAAAATGCTCAAAAAGTCGCAATGCATGGGTAAATAGCATTACATTGTTCTATAAAATTGTAGATTCATTCAAGGGAAATAGCTTTGTCGAAGGCCAAGTAACAAGATTTCTTATGGCTTAAGGAATTCAATACATTTACTAATAATCGAGATAATTTCTGAATTTTTCGAGAGCATTCGTTGTTCAATCTAATTAAAGTTCAGGCTCGAAAACCAAAAAGCAAAGAAATGGAATTTTTTTTCAAAGTTCGAAGCCTTTAAAATAGTAGTCATTTTCCAAATTTTCTTTCTTAAAAATTATTTGCCGAATTTTTTTCTGTGATTTGACCAGAGCAAGCCTGATAGGAAGTACATGAAACAAATTTTTTTTTTTAATAGCAAAACATTTTACTTTAAGATTGTGTAAAATTTCTAACGACAATTGCATACAAAAAGACTAAATGTGTAATTCATTATTGAATTTTTCAAAATGTGGGAACTTAGTTCTTTTTTTTTGTGTATTGTAGCTTTAACGGAATAAGCTTAACAGTCTGACTGTTCACGGTTCCTCGAAAATTTTGACTTTATCCAACAGATATTTTTCACCAAAAAAGAGACACTTTTGAGATTCGAAAATTATAAATTTTTCCTAATACATATCAATATTCAGCTTTCCCTGCTATTATTGAGCTAACAAGACAATTTCAACACTTAAAATTAATTTCTGTATAATTTTCAATTTTACTGCACTATTTATAGTTGCAATTAAATCTTTATTATCGCTTGCTATTGTACAAGCTCATTATCTTGAGGTTTTTTTTACTATGTTTCCCTTATAACATGCCCTATATAAAAGGCGGTTTTATAAACATATATCAAAAACATCAAATACATCATTTGTCAGTCAAAAGTGTCCATCAATTAATTATAGCAAAAGCCTTAAAAGTCATAGATTTATGCTAATGAATGCATTTAAATATTTAATTTATGGCTAACTCTTCGTAAAAGGGCAGACTTTGATGGCAGCAAACAAACAGCATTTTTTAATTGCTGTTTCTTTTTTTTTTTTTGTTCAATGAATTTTCTCAAAACTATTAATGAATATTTTTATACAAATTGAAAAATCCACATCATCTCTGCTACTCGTATAGATTTTCTATTGTTTTCACTGATTTATTAACCAATTAAATGTGATTTTTATTCATAATTTTTCTTGTATTTAAGCGCTAACTTTGTGCTTTCTGTATTTCTTCCAAGTTATTTTTCGCAAAGTGCGCTTAGCGCTCACTTCCACACACGTTCCAAACACACGCGATTCACTGACGAGACTAAACGCAACTCACTGGTTTACGCTATGCCAGACTGTGCGATTTCTTCGTCGATCATGTTGTGGTTAAGGAGCTTAAATGCCAAAACCGCTTAACTGGTTTTAATGCGATTTCGTTTGCGGTGCATTTTGTGAGAGTAAATTGTTGGTGCTCAGTAAATGTTTGTTTTTCTTCTCAATTGAATGTAATTGAAAGCATGCGACTGAGTAAGTTAAATGTTGATATTTGCAATTGACCACGTACGATCAGCATCTGGAGGGAGAGCTGACAACGAATTTTAGTCTGAAGCTAAAAATTTCTGAAATACTTGAAATTGCTTGAATAGTTTGCCTTTTTATGTGCCCTACACACATGGTATTTTTTTGTCATTCAGTTTATTGGAAATGTTTAAAGTAAGTCGGGAACCAATCGTAGGTGGAGGAGTAAATTTAATAAGAAATAATAAAAATTATTTAAAAGTAACAAAGCAACACTCCTCTCCATTTGTGACAATCCAGACAGTAATCTCAGCTCTTGAAACTTTGAAGCAGGGAAAGACTTTATATCTGCTATCACTGGCTACATCTTCAATTTCAACTCGTGAGATTTAAAATAACTCGGCAAACACTAACCAAAAATTGGACAGATTTAAAAAAAAATACGTGGCTGGCCAGTACAAAAATATAACTCAATATCAAATTTAAACTGAAAAAACATGCAAAATCACCCAAAATGGACCTGATGAGATGCTGCAAGAGCTGTGGGAAAAATTTTGGTTGGTTTAGCACATCTTATTGAAATTTATAGAAAAATATTAAATGCGCAGACGATATCCTTAGCCCTTATTAGTTTCATCACACGACGCTGAAGTCAATCTAATGGTACCAAAATGAAATTTGGTACACCGAATTAAATATGCGAGAGCTGGACTCCAGTTTAGATCTAATGGACATAAATCGAATAGATAGTTCGAACATCAACAGGAGTGAAGTATTTCGAACACTGTTCCAAAAATTCTAAATACTTGGACGCATCTTTCGAAACATCAACATATGATCCTTCCATTTGAAAGTTGACTTAAACGATATGCCCAGATCGTAAAGATTAGTTAAACTTGTGCTTTTTAGGCCAGCAGTATGAAGGCGAGGAGGGGAACATTTAAAACATATGTGAGGCAGCAAATAGCATTAAGTACTGCATGCATTAAAATCGAACTGATTACCAGTATCCTACTTGGAGATTGCAACGACGTTGCTAGTGTGTGTGTCCCTTCAAATGCCACATTTTTTCTAATGACATATAGAGCTTTGACGCTATTTAATGCAATATGAATGACAAATGTGACAGTCATCTGTAGTGAACTGGATTTGGTTGTAGATCGATGGCACAAAGTGATCGATAAAATGGAAAAACGTCCAAGACACTCCACCATTAATGGAGTGCTTATTGTTTCTGAAACCGTCTACCAAAGTACGTAAAGAGCGTCAAATCCTAAAGCTCGTAATCTGATGAGCCATGAGCAGAGCTTATCCCAAGATTCTGGTTATTATGAGTGTTGGTAACATCGCTTTTTTTGTAAGTGGCCTTAGAAACCTTCAAAAATTATAGAGATAGCCCACAAGTGTAGGATATGTAAAAAGGATCTTGTAATGAAGAAACCAATGTTTATTTATTTTTTCAAGACATGGAATGATTTGCCATTAGGCTCTGTTTACGTTGAGGTTTTCAAGTACTCATTTTATAGCATTTGATTGGAAATGTTCTCTCAACGTGGGTAATGGCTGATTGTTATTAGGAAGAGTAGCATTTTTTGCAAAGATACTTGACAAAATGTTAGCTTGGCTAACAGGGTCAGTGAATATGAAATGCCATGTTGGAATGTCACGAATAAAAATATGTAAGACAGTGAATAGAAATTCAGATATATTTTGGCGTAGTGAATGCTTTTGTTTGCGGTATAAATGAAGCAAATTCAGAACATTTCAAAGTTATGTTGCGCAAAACAATAGGAGCAGCTTTGGTTAATTTACTTTTTGAACAGGAACTGAAACTTATTAACTAAGTTTCACTCATTTGCAATCGGATCATTATATAGCAACCTCTCGGCGTCAGATTGGTTCCACGCAAAAATTCAACGAACCGATGAGTTCTTACTAAAAATCCAGGCTTCGATAGCATATTCCCTGTATGATGCAGATATTTTCTTACATGCCAAACTAAAACCCTTACGATTTTGATATAAAATTCAAAAAATTTAAGTATTGTTTTGCTCTTCTGTTAAACTTGAAGATTTTGAAAATAACAGATGAAAAATTGCGTATCAATTATTTTTCTCTCTCATTTGCGACTCTCAAGAGAGCAACAAAGTTAACTAGGTTTTAGCAATACCTTACTTCTGCCGGTATTATGCTCACTCAGCATTCGAATCTGTACACACAACATTGCGTGCCGGTCTCAAGTAGTTATTGTACGTAGATATTTTATCTCATCGAATCAATTAAATATCTTGAAGTGCCTCTTGGATTCAACTCAATTGAATTTCACGAAAAAAAAAACAACTAACGAAAAAATAAAAAGAAATCAGAGACCCATCGTCAATAAATGTGAGCATGCAAACTGACAAAACGCTCTCCACACTAAGCTGAAACGCAAAAGGAACGAAAAGTATATTTCAACAGCAATCAGTACAAAGCAAACTAAAAAAATAATAAGTGAGCGATACCAACGATCAATTCGCTATTAAGTGACTTGTACTCATAGTCAACGATCACGACATATTTTTGCCGGTTAATATGCGCCGACAGCGATCATTTCTACTTCGGCGGCGTATCCAATTCATGATTTTATATCTTATGCTACAGCCGCTTTCATTTCAAATCTCTCTCAAAAAGTATATGGCAGATACTTGAGCTGAAAGATCGTACGGTAACATAGCGATGGTACGAAATGAAAAGAACTTTCGGACAGACAAGCGGTTAGACAGACACGACAGCAACATTTTACAGAAATTTACTCAAGAGAGTCTGCAACGCTGTGTGGCATTTTGCGGATATATTTTGTGTATGATATTTTGAAGATACAATTTCTTTTGTTTATTTTTCGTTGTTTAGTTTAGTATTTTTGCAAACTTTTTGGGCTTCTTAAGTTGAGTTTAGACAATCCTGACTTAACCGTATTTTTGAAGCGGCAAAGTGTTTTTTATTTTATTTTGTCTTATTTTGCATCTGCTGTCTCGTGCCGTCGTGATGAGAACGTTTTTCGACATTTGCCAAGGTAAAGCAAGGAAAAAAATGAATATTTTTTTGCAATTAAATTTGTTTAGCTTCGTCATTTTCATCGTCATTATCATCATCGCGATTGTAATAATCATTGATGGCGACGACGTCATTTGTTTCTGCTTCATTTCAAAAGTCACGACGCATGGCGCTTGAGAGCCATAATTTGTGAATGGCGGCTTTTTCTTGTCATGCGTTACAGTGATGGCGTTAGAAACTTTACTTGGAATTATAATTGTATTTCGAATTTTGGGGGAATTTGGGGATTTTTGGTGCTGCTGATCATGATAAAAATTAGTTTGTACCCTTCCTTACCTATCGTTAGGTGACTAAAATTCTGATAGATCCTGGGTGAAGCGATATGAAGCTGCCAACCAAATCAAACAGCATGAATTAAAAAAAATTTAAGAAAAACACATTTTTAAGGTTCGAATTATAAATAAAGATGTTGTTTTATAAATTTTGATTTCTTAGGACAAAATTTCACTAACTCTTTTTTTTGATTCTTATTCGAAATATGTAATTTCCGAAAAAAGCTTGACGTAAATATCGTATATCGTAATAAGATACTAAATGGAAAGATAAAGGTAAAGCAGCCTTATTTCATTATAAAATAATATTGCTTGTACTTGGGGACGTCCATTAATTGCATGAGGTGTTTTTTTGAAAATTCGGAGTCCCTCCCCTTGGTGAGATCTGGCGGGAACACTCCCCTCCCTCCCGTGAGATTTTATTTTTAATGTAAATTCTATGCATTAAGAAGTTGACGTGAGGTTTTCCTTGACCCCCTCCTCCCCTTGGTGAGATTTGGTGAGTTTTTTCCGGACCCCCTCCCCCCTATTTTCATTCACGTAATTAATGCACGTCCCCCTTCAAGATTGCATAAGAAAGTTTTTAAAAATTTACACATTTTATTTTAAATGTGTAATTTTTATATACAAATTTGGAGTTTGGAGGTTTAGTTTTTGCTATGTATTAAGATTTTGATACGTATACATAATATGTTATGAACTTGAACTATTTTTACTCAAAGCTCAAAAAAAAAAAATAAAACTACAAATAATATTTCGAAACTACTTAACTTCGCTACATTTAATGAAACACTCAATTTAATAATTACCTTCTTCATATAATATTTCTTTCCTTTGCCGAATGCGTTGACTGATTTCTAATATTCAAACAAATTATTAAGTGCAGAAATTAAATTCCACTATCGTTAGCTTTGAAACACGTAGAATACAAAACATTATTCATAAACGTTCCACCCAACTACTCCATACCAACGATTTCTTGTCTCACAAAAATCATAGAATTCTCATGTGCTTCCCAATAATGTACCAATCTGTTGTATTGCCTTGGTTACATTAACAATTAATCATCATATGGGGTGATGAATGAAAACTGCCTCCGAAATTTACATAATTTTTAAGTGCACCACTTGAGTTTTTCATTCAACTGCTAATTAATCAATTTTTCATTTCGTTTTTGTAACAATTTAAGTTTTTTTTAAAGCATTGAGGAGTTTTTTTGAGTGTTATAAAATTATATAGAATTTTTTTTTAATTTAAGTTCTATCGAGAACAAAATTTGTTATATTATTTGACGTCATCTTATATGTATAATTAAACTCTTTGAGCTAAATTGTAGACAACTTTAATGAATTTCCTTCTCGCATTTCATTGTATTTACTTATGTTCAAAAGCCATGTTTAGGTTCTGTTAGTTTGAAATGTTAACGCGCTGTTAATTTGATACAGAGACTCTGTTTGCAATTCTGTAGTTAGCAAAATGATAAAATTACAAATGCCTGAAAGTCTGCTACAAAATCTGAACTTTTTCTGTGGTTCAAATTACTCGTTGGCTAAAGTTCTTTCAGATGCAATGATGGAGCTAAAAAAATACGGGAGGAAATTCTGTATGCAAAAATCGAAAAAGCTGAAAAACGATTGCGAGATTTTTTCTACGTTTTATTAAAATCGTCATGTTTTGCCATATGAATTGGAATAGGAAACAAACTGTTGAATTCGGAAGCTGAACTTTTGGTAGATTTTTTTTCAAACCTGATTCTATTATATAGGATTTTACTCTTCCTTTTTAGTATTTGTAATTTATTACTTTACTAATTATATCAAATAAATAATATATAGGATTATTAAAAAAATAACCATCCGTCGAAAATAAATTGTTCGCATTTTCAGCCACAAAAAATGTGGGAGTGGTTTGACAACAGGGGTCGCACCTTCCATACAACTATAGTAAATAAAACTTATATCTTGGCAGCTAAAGCAGACTTTTTCTCCGTTTTAGCAAGGGGGTTTTTTGTAAAACTTCAACGAAATCGCACGCAAACTCAATCCGCGCCGGTTACAGATTTGAGCTCGAATGCTCAAATTTTGTGACAATTATTTTCAAATCCCATGCTGAAATATAAGCAAAAAAAATATAAATTTTCATAAAATAATGGGCCCAGGCAATCACTGATGTTCGTTAACCTTCATAGGCCTCAATTTTGCAAAACACCCTATACATTTTTGAAAAGCCTGTCCAAAAATTTTGCGATTATTCTTTATTTGTTTCAATTATATATTTTTTGTTATATTAAATTTGACTGCAAAATAATTTATTTTAAGTAAAGTTAACGTACTATGTATATGTAAATCATAAATTAATTTTGTTAATATATGACAAATTACAATAAAAATAAATATGTTTGTATGTTATAACAGAAAAAAAATTAAAAAATACTACTTACTGGTAAATACATACGCATATGATAATTTTATTTTTATTTATTAAAAAATTTGGAATTCTGTGGTTAATTTCTAATTTTTATATTATTTAATATATTTAATTTTTTGCACAATTCGAATTTAAGACGAAAAGAAAAATATTTTTGTTTTATTTGATTTTGCGTGAAAAAAATAAATAAATAATAAACTTGGCAAAGATAATGGCGTGACGCCGGTAAAACGCGGCAAATAAAGGCGCCCAGCTGTTCAGTTTCGCCTAAAATAAACTTATTTTTCTTAATCATAATTTATGAGTGTGCCAAGTGAAAAAATACCAAAAATTATTGTTTAAAAAGAAAAAAACATTTCAGTTTCAAGTGAATGAAAAAGTATTATACATTTCTGTTTGATAAGAAACTCTATGCAAAATTCAAAACTTAAAAAAGAAACAAAAACTTTTTAGGGATTTCATAGGAATCCTTTAATAGTTTGCTTTGTTATATTTTCATAATATTTATTACGACGCCATGCAGCGTTTGGCTTGTTAGTATTAGCGTTAATAACCCCCTGCTGATTGGGGGCATACAAGGAGGCATCAGCAGCAGAAGCATTTGGACATGCGTTGCTCACCTCGGGTGTCATCGACAATGTCATTGGTGTGAGCTCGGTAAGAATTTCCATTGATGGGGCGTCTGCGATGCAAGAGACACTGCTGCCACCTGCCGCCGCTTCGTTCTCCCACTCATGCTCCGATTCGATGGGTATACTGTCGAAATGATTGTCACCTGGTGTTGGCGTAACACTTTGACTATGTAACTCTTCGACACCTACAACACTGCCATCATCATCATGATCCACATCTGCTGGATCAGAGCGTGGCTCTATGTCTATTGGTATTAAGCGAACACGACTACCATGCGCTGCTGTAGGCGATGGTGATTGTTGCGCGGAAAGGAAACTATGATCAGAACTATCCATTGATATATTATGTAGATGATTATGTGGTACAGATAACAATTCGGGTATGTCGGGTATATCAAAGGCAAAGGTGGAATCATCTGCCTCACTGGCATCAAAGGAATTTTTATCCGAGCTGATGAATGAGGATGTGCGACCTGAAGCGGTTTGAAATGATGACGAATGGGAGTGTGGTGTAAAGTGGCCGCCCTCAGAAGCAGAGGCAAAGGACTCATCCTCTGTGGAGCGAGAGTGCCAATCCTGTTAAAAAAAAAAAATATTAAGTCAGTTGATGAATGATTATATGTAGTTGAAGTTATGAACATAGCGCTCGTTCGCTACAAAAATATTACAAGAGAAGTCAACTGAAGAAATTTATCTTGCTTTATACACTGAACGTTTTTGTTCCAAACTTTTACCAGCATTTTTTCTTTTTAAATATTGGATTATTTTTTCTTAAGAAAAATCGATCAAAAAATAAAAAAATACTAATGTATCGGTAGTACTTAGTTGAAATTGCCCAAAGTATTATCGCGTAAATTAAAGCACACAATTGCCCTAAACAATTCCATACTCTGACTCAAATTTCATACAAAAAATAGCCAAACATATCGAGAGAATGTTAATGGTTTTCTCAAAGTAAGTACATATTGTTTTTCCCTCTGACTTTTGGAAATTTTTGCCGAAATTTAGCACAAAATTTAAAAATCAAATAAGAGCTCTGAAAAATAGAATCAAATTTAATTACTTAAAATGTTTTTAATTTCAGTTCGTATTTTGATTCGTTGAAATTTTAACTCCAAATTTGACTCCAAATTTCAAAGAATTTTATTTTTAATGGAATAATTTCTACCCATGCCCAATTTTAAATGTTATATACTTAAAGTTATAATTTTATATAAACGATAATTCTCCTCAAATGATAAAAATACTCATATGTATATCACAGGAGACATTTATAATAATGGTTCTAGGTCCATTTGCAATAATAATACCTTTAAATGAGAGGATATACGCTATTATGCGTATTCCCTGTTTTTAAGTCCAATTCAAGCCATGTCTCTTCATGTACGATTGGGTTGCTTTAGACAAATGTAATTTAAAGATTCCATGAAAATGTTAAGAATCGGTCTCAGAAGAATAAAAAACCTTGAAAAAAAGTTACTCATAAAGTATAAATATCTGGGAATATTTTGAATGACACGTGAAAAATTAATGAAATATTTTTTCGAAGTTGACCTTGTATGACCTTCCATTCTGAATTTATAGTAGATTAAAATGTATGGAATGTAGTAAAAATTAGTAATGAGATATAATGTTTTCGAAAACCGATCAAAATTAATCATTTTCGTGGACTGATTTATGTATTTAAAAAAAAAACCTTCAGAATGTGTGTGCATATAGTAATAGAATTTAATGGACGAGTATTAAAAAAATATCTAAGAAGACACTAAATAGAGACTACAAGCAGCTGTTTACATACCTCACTGTCATTGCTGTGCATATTCTCCATTTTTTTATCATTTGAAGAGCCCGTCGAATTAGTTTCCACCAAACCCTCTGCATCTTCTTGTACATCACGTATGACTGTATCTAGTGACTCTGCAACCTCGGAGATTTCTGACAACCTATTAGATATAGCGTTGCAGGCTGTGGCATTATTACCGGTGGGAGTTACGATTAATGCAGCTGCTGTAGATGTATCTGTCACTGCGGTTGTGTTCAGCTCACTGCCACCATTACCACTATCGGTCGATGGACTGGTAACGTCGTTATTTAAATCATCCGACATAGCACTGGAATTATTTGATATATTGTTATCTAATTGCATTATATTGTTTTCGGTTTTATCATCGGATAAGCTTGGAATATCATTATGTACAAGGGTGATTGGGTTTGGGGTATTAGGGTTATCTGAAGTTGCTAAAGATTCATTTATTTTTTCTACTACTGTGTCTATTTCGATTTTCTGGGATTTATCAAGACGGGTTGCGCCTAGCACTACTTCGATATTTTCGGAATATTCGGACTCTTCAGGTACAGCATTTGCTACTAGAGAATTGATTGTACTTTCGAAACTACTTTGTGAATTATTCGTTGCTTCCGCATTTTCAGGATGTTTGTGTATTCCCTTATTTAAATTTGTTGTTTCCTTTAAAACCATAGCTTCTACGATCTCTTCAGAGTCTACTGAGGGTTTTTTAAAGTCCGCTTGAGGTATTTTCTGTTGCTCGTTGTCTACCTCATCTGAGTCTAAATTAGTGGATTCTTTGGCTGTTGTCAATTTCATCTCAGCACCCGGCATAGGTGTTAAGTTTTCTACAGAATTTTTGAAAACTTTATCTGTTGCTTCTGCATTCTCTGGATTTTCTGAGGAACTAGCTGCTGGTTTTTTAATGACAATGGTTATATCGAATGAATTTGGTTCCATTTCTTCTTTTTCTGCATCAACCTCTGAAATGTTTAAAGATTCATTTGCTGTCTTACTAGTGGAATCTAACATGTTTGTAGTGTTATCTAATAAGCCTGTTTGATCATTAGCCCCGCTCTCATTATCATTTTTTGTAGAAATTTCGTTACCTTCAGCATATGCTGGTAAATCATTTTCTTCTGTAGCTTTCGCGCAATCCGGTTTCTCTTCCATAACATTTAGCAATTTTGAGGATTCTACTGTTACAGCCTCCAACAGAGCTTTTAACTTTTCGTCATAATCAGCTTTTTCTTCAGTTGATTCTTTATTTTCATTTGATATTGCATTGTTTGGTTCTGCAACTATTTGGAAATCAAGATTTGGTTCAGATTTCTTTGAATTATCTAACAGTGCACTACTTGACTCGCTGGGTTCTTGTTTTTTTGGTTCAGAATGTGTTGTCTCCAAGTCTTTAACAGTATCAGGTACTTCTTGACTTTCATCTGCTGTCGAGTTCAATTCATTAAGTTGATAATCAGAGTCTACTTCAGTGTTCTGAATCTTTGAAATGGTAAAATTTTCATTTGGTTGAGGTATTGTTCTGGGAGAATCTGATTTGGTTGTGGTGTCAATGTTGTCTATTGTTTGAACATCAGTCTCACTTACTGCTGTTGAAGCATTGGATACTTCATCAACGTTCGTTAAGTTTTGAGTATCTTCATTAATGTCAACTAATTCATGCGTTATCTTATTTTCAGCTTCAGTTTCTTCATCATTTTCTAGAGAGACTTGGAAATCTTCTACATACAATGGTATATCGAGCTCTGATATAAATTCAACTTCTTCTGTAGTTTGTGGTAAATCACAGTTTTGTTCAAACGCTTCTGTTAAATCTAGCGGCTTTGAGGATTCAACTGTTACCACATCAATTAAAGATTTTAATCCTACATCATTGTGAGAATTTGCTTCATGTTCAACGTTTTTCTCAAGATTTGATATTGAATCGTTTGCTTCCGCCGTTACTTGCAAATTGGTATTGTGTTCAAATTCTTTTGAAATATCTGCTAATACATCACTTACTTCGGTGGACTCTTGCTTTGCCTCAGGGGTTAATGATTTCAAATCTGTTGTTTTTAACGGTATTGTTAATTCAGCCTCTATGGATCTTATAGCAATTGGCAAATAACACTCTTCTTCAGGCTTTTCTGCAGAGCTTTCCAAGGTATCATTTGATTCAATGGGTTTTTTTGTATTTTGCTCAAAGTCTTTCGGACTATTTTCTTTTTTAAAAGTTAAGTTAGCTGCATCCGATACTATTTCCTGCGCTATGGTATTTTGATTACAAGCTTCGTCGTCTGCAGATAAGCAAGCACTATTTTCTGCTAATGTTTCTAATATTATCATATCGTTAACTACGTCTTGTAATTTTGATTGTAAGTCTTCCGCAAAAATTTCTTCTAATTCTCTTTGAGAGTTTATTTCATTATTTTTATTGGCGAAACTTATATCTCCGTTTTGTTGCTCTTCTTCATTAATACTATCCACTTCTGAAGGCACTTTTTTGTTCTCATCAATTGCTTTCAATTCGTAATGTTTTGAAGTTGACTCGGTTACTTCATCACTTTCAAGAATTGCTTTATTATCTGTATCCTCCACGAATGGTACGGTTTGGGCTATGTTATAAGAATCTTCTAAACTATTTCTTTCTAATGGTACCGTGAATTCAATACCGAAATCGTCATCGTCTATATCATCTTCTTCATCTTCAACTTTCGGACTGAAATAAAACGCTTTAAAATTTTCTAAATGTTTACTTGCAAATGGACGTGTAAATTTTATATCAACGCCAACGTTATTATCGGCAGTGTTTTCAGAAGGTAATATTTGATTTTCTTCTTTAAGTTGCTCAGCTCTACTTGGTTCTGATATTTCATCTAAATTTAAATGGTCAACTTTCTCATTATCTTTTATAATTACTGGAGTTTTCTTGACAAATGAAAATGTGAATTCTGTATTGACATCAGCAACATCTTCAAGCTGCTCTAAATCTATAGCGCTGTCAACTTTTTCAATTACTTCAACTTGATTTTCCAATGCTCTTGTTGTTGCTTCGTCAGTTTCATTGGGCTCACTATCAACTTCAACATCTTCATTCACAGCTTGTAAAGTAGTATATAGCTCTGTTGAACCTAAAGATTTTTTCTTTCGAATTGGTAGTGTAAATACGATATCAACATCGTTCGGTTTTTCTTGAGATTGTTCAACGGAATTTATTTCATTATTTTCTGCCGCATTTGATGCCTCTATTGCCGTAGCTGCATCAAAAGGTTCAATTTTTTCCTTGATTTCTTTGCACTCCATTTCTTCGCCAAATAACAAAGCATCTTCTTTCAATGGTGCAGAATTTTCTAAGCTTTTCTTTGCAAATGGAAGCGTAAAAGCTACAACATCTTCCGCTGATTCCTCAAGTTGCGGCGGCACCAAATCTATTTTTTCTTTTTCAATCTCTTCCGCCTGATATTTCAATTCTGCAGCTACGTCTTTTTCGTAAGGTTTAACAACTTCAATATCTTCTTTTTGTGCTTTTTTTGTAAATGGAATTGAAAACTCTGCATCAATTTCAGCGGATTTTATTTCATTTTCCTCAACCGCTTGCGGCAAAGTATTTAAATCTTTAGAATCAGTTAAATTTTTCTTGGCAATTGGCAGTGTGAATTCTACTTTAAAGTCAGCTTCTTCTAATTCGTTCGAATCTTCAAACGCTTGATCACTTGCGTCCTTATGTACCGAAGGCGCTGAAATTTCGATTTCACTAGGTTCAACCTCCTTAAATGATTCAACATCTTCTTCAATTGCTAGTGGAGCAAGAGATCTTGCGGCATCAGAAGTTTCTTTTTGTTCTGCTGAAGGACTTTCTTCCTCTATTATATAAGCCGTACTAGATTTTGGTTTCTCGTCAGATTCCGAATATGTAAGTTCACTTGCAACTTTTATCAGTTCTTCACTTGTGGGAATCTGCACGAATTCTTCATTATTTGGTTTTATTACTTCCTCATCGATTTCGTCTTTGCGTCTTATATCTACTTCGTTATCAACATCTTTTTCATTTAATTCTGTTTTCTTTAACTCTGCGTTCTCCGTTTCATCTGAAATAACTTCTGTTTTGGGAATTCCTGATGTTTCGTCAACTTTAGAAATAGTTTGCTCAGAAGCTTTTTTTAATGCTTTCTCCAGAACAGAGTTTATTATGTACGCTGCAATATCTGTCACAGTGTGATGGAGCGATTCTTTTTCATTTGGTACCGTTGCATCAACTTCTTTATTTTGATTTTCAGCTTTATCTTGCAATTCTTCCAATAATACAGCCAATGTTGTATCGTTTATTTTCGTTGAAATTTGTTTCGCTTCCCCCTTAACTTCTGAAACTACATCAACTTCCGTAATTTTCAGATTGCTGTTGCTTTCACTATTATCATTTTGTTTAACAAATGATTTCTCGGTAGTTGATATCGCTTGCTCAATTGGGATTACAGCTTTAGGCTCTTGTATTGATTTCTTCTTCAAAATTGGAGATTGATTGACCTTTGCAAGTTTTTCAACATATGATAGCGGTTCTCGCAGCAGTTCGTATGAATGGGCTCTTGTCGGTCTAGGACTGTCTAAGTCAACACTTAGCGATGTATTTGAGCTGCTGACCTCATTAGGTTTTTTAAATGCAGCTGTAGAATTTATGCCCTCTATTTCAGCTTCTAAGTTTTTAATACTTTTATGCAATTGTTCAACGTGCTCTACAGCATTTTCAGGTAGCGCAATTTTCTCGGTTTTTACAAATGTTACTGTTACTACAGTTTTTGGTTCGCACTTTTTAACAGACTCATCTATTTTTGTAAGTGACGTGGTTTCATTTGTAGCACTTTCGTTATTTAATGTATTAATTGTAGTTTCCTTTAGCTCCGTTTCCAATATTTCACTCTTTCCTTCACCATCTGCTATCAATTCGACCACATCAACTATTTCTGTTTCTACTATAGAATTCTCTAGAGTTATCACTGTACCTGGTTTAATTTTTTCTATATCTTCTGCTAGCGCTAGGGTGGGATTTTTCACAATATTTTCTACTAACTTTTTCGATTCTACGTCACCAATTTCCGTAGTTTTAACTGTTTCACTCGCGTCCCTAACGGGCTCTTCTGGTAAAGTTACCGTCTGAGCTTGTGCATTCTCTACCGTTTCGATTTCTGTAACTGTTTCCGGTTCCTGTTCTTTTTCGGTTTTCGATTTGGAAAAAATGTTACGAAATTTTGAAAACATTTTCGTTGCTTTGTCGTTTATCTACTGATTATCTAATTCTTTTTATGAAAAATTATTATGTGTTTTCTGGATTTTTGTCGATTTGCTTTTCTCTTTTCACTCAAGTTTTCACTTAATTAGTTGACATAAAATGGGAGCATTGCCAACAATTGACTACGTGCTAATGCATCACTTCTTTTTTTGTTGTATTCTTATATGTTTTCTTTGTCCCGACATTAATGAGTACCGACGCGTTTCAACCACGTGGCAACAAACACTACGCAAGTGTAATCCAAATTATTTAGTTGCACTTTAAGGAATTCAATAAATTTAGGGATTTTGACTATTGCACGCTATTTTTAGTGCTGTCACACTTAGAACACAACAGGGAATCCAGAGCGTTGCTGTCAATTTTGACAGTTCTTTTTATTTCAACTATGCTTATGAGTAGCACAATGGGAGCACCGCACACAGCTTAGCGCTCACAAGCAATTATGAAAAAAACTTAATAGGATTTCATGTGGAATGACACGTTGCAAGTGACTATACGTTAAAACCGCTTCGTATAATGCAACGCATTTTTTATTACTTTTAATAATTAAAAATAGCACAAGTTTAGGAATTAAGATGATTTTTGATTTCGGTCAGACGACACTTTTTCCTCACGAATTTAGACGACAACTGCGCGTTCCCGTTTCGTAGTTTCCTTTGAGTTTTTGGTGTGTTCCACGCTGGACCAACAACGAGAATAAACTGATTCTCTTCGTTTCCTATGATAATGTAAAAACTTTCAGTTATTGTGGCTGGCGGGTTCAATCAGAAAAGCATTTCATTTGTGTTTTTATTTTTTTTTTTTTTTGTTTTCATCTACTCGAACTGGGGGAAAACAACGATTTTGTCAAATTTTGCTATATTTTGTTTCTATTATTACTATGTATATTAGACTGGTCCAAAATTGTATAGAACAACAAGACACGCTATTTTTCGTGGTACACGTGAGCATTTTATGGAGAAACATTTTTTTTAAATTCAATATATTTTTTTCTCTCTACAATTTTGATTATATTTTTTTTCCATTAAAGACAAAGTTTTTGAATAAATTGAAAAAAATTCCGAACAATTATTTCTCAGCGCTACCTCTAAATAAAATTTGTCCACTACTTTAATGGAACCTTTATTAGTTTTGAAACTCAATATTTCTAAAAAGTCAGAAGCACTTCAATATTATAATACATTCTATTTTGGATCTGTCTTATCCATATGTTCTTTTTCGATTTTAATTGGTGTTGTTGGCACACGCTTTAATAGATGATTTTTTCATTTTTGTGACGCATTTTTATATATTGATGCTCCTATGTTATATTCTTGAAAGTCTGAGATTGTAATTTATTTATTTATATATATAATATTTTTTGGGCTTTATCCAGTAGGTTAAAGAAATTTTCGGAAATATACATAGTCACATACATACATATATCAATTATTTGGCAACCAAATTAATTTTTAATAATTTCCTTTGTATCAGCAGACTATAGCAATTTGTCTTTCATTTTCTTGGATTTTATTTGACCTTGCCGTGGACTTATTTAGAGTGATTTGATATTTCGAAAGTCAATTGTTACTTAGACAAAATATAAAAGCTAGGCCAGCTGTTACTTTATTTTTTAAACCTACTACGATATAACAGCTTATGAAAGTCAAGCTGCTTTATAACCAAATTGAAATGGACGTGTAGAAAGAAACTGAAATTGAGAAATATCTTTCTGACTTGTTTGGTCCAATTTTTGCTTATGACCAAAAACTGTTTTCTTATAAAAGTATTATTATAATCAAATTGCTAGCAGCGTAGCGTACCTAGGGGGGGAGAGAGCTGGGGAGGGGCGAGAATACGGCCGCCCAAGTGCAAATTTCCTTAAGAAACTAGATCTCCAAGCAAGTAACATAGAATACGACAGTTTTTCAGAAGAGGAACAACATACAAATCTCTCTTTAGAATACCCAGCTATTGCTTAGGCTACCGAGATAAAGAATATCAAATAGAATTACGACGGGAGTTTCTAAAGAATCTTTAAAAAAATACCACGATGAACGATCATTTTTCGGAATATTTCAACGAATTTGATCACTGGTCACAGGGATTGAAAATGTATGTCAGCAACATTTTATGGAAGCTTGATACTCTGAAAGTCTACTCTATACGCTTGCGCAAAGGTAAAATTTCAGAGGTGGAAGGCTTGTTAGATGGTACTTCCAAATGAAAAATTAAGAAATAAAAATAAAATTTAATCTTTATAGAAAATGTTAGGAAAGCTGCTTTGCTGGTACAGAAAAGTATACATATTCTTAATAAGCATCACTTCTTTAGTCGATCTAGCCATAACTATCTGTCTACCTGAGGAAATCACTATTACGAGATAACAAAACCAAATAAATTAACAAAATTTACTAAACCGGTAACCTCAACAATTGTACCTCACTAAAAATGGACGAAATGGGTTCACGGACATGTCTTTTGCTCACAAAAATGTGAACCTATCCCGAGATTTCATAATCATATAACAAATTATTCAAAAGTGACATTTTAAAGCGAAAAGGAACCGATAACTCCTAAACTGCTGGCCATCCCATTTTGAAATTTGGCAGACATCAAGCTATTTTTTGAGAATTTTGTTACCTGTTCTGGACTATAACTTTGTTTGACAAAATTGATCAGGACAACGTCGTCTTTAAGTACTATGGCGTGATTACTTTGTGGCAACAAAAAACTTGAAGACTGTGACTCAAACAAAATGCTCATTCATTGTACTTAAGCAGAAAGCAATGAACTCAATTGACAAATTCTCGAAAGAATGTTGATCATATTGATTCTTGTTGTTATACAATAGTAAAACAAACAAACAAACAACAGAAATAACAGCAACATTCCAATTACACAAATAGTAAAAACAAAATTTTAAAAAAAAGCAAACTAATGTCACCAGAACGACGACGACAACGCATTGGGTGTTGACGTTGTCGAACAAACGATCAAGCAACTGATCGTGCCACGAGTTTTGTTGCAAGTAGTAGCTACCAGCTTTTATTTCTTGATCTCTGCTGCAATCCGGCATAAGTTTTCAACTGGTTTTTCATAACTTAACTGATTTTTTGCTTAAACTTCTCCCTATCTCCTTATCCAGCTGTTCTTTGCCTGAGCATTGTTGATCGTTCGCTGCGAACTAATTGAGTTCATGTTTAAATGTTTCTTTTTTCATTGTCGTTATTTTTTAATTTTTTATGCAAATGTCCACGTTGTTGTCTTTTGTTTTTGTTGGTATTATGTTAATTAATTTAATGTTTATTAATTTCTATCTAAATGCGCTCTTCAACTAAATACGTGAGGCGTTTTCATAATTTAATCGTGGGATTCTTTTACATTTGCACTTCGTATGTTTTATATCTGAAGTTTTTTTTTATTTTTCTTACAATGAACAGAAGTAAAATGTATACAAACGTGAGGGAAAAATAAATAAAACAAATATAAATTAATATTTATAACGCCTGCCCGCATTTAATGGTTCATGTCTAAATGTGATAACGAAAATTGGCCTCATTTTTTCGTTTATGATCTTAAAAATGTTATTCAACACAAATATCTATTTTAGATATGCTGTCAGGTGGCAGAGAAAAAAAAGTCATCTATCTTTCTTCATAATTTTCTTTTTTTAGTTTTCAAATCCAAAAGGCTACGTTATTAAAAAGTCAATAAATCTTATAAGTATTGTGTAAATATATACATTTTTATAAAAACCAAAATTTTGTTTTTAGAAGCTTGTGCACGACAATTAATAATCTTTTTTCTCGGAACTTTTTTAAAATATATATGAGGATTTGATGTGGGTAAATTAAAAATTCAAAAATGAGATGGCTGGATATTCAGAAAGAGCTAAAATTTCATATAGCCGCAGTTATTAGTTCCTAATAGGGTTTTAAAATTGACTTTTTATTTTCTATGGTTAAATTTTTGCTTTTTTTTACTATTTCGAATTCACTTGAAATACAATCCGATATGAATGGAGTTATACCGTTTTTACACGAAAAAAAACTCCACTCCAAGCATACATAATTGATCTTCCTCTCTCTCACTTTTGAATATCTGCGCAAACTCACCTCTTGCCTGTGATAACATCCAAGACGAATGGCTCTTTTAAACGAGTTTTCAACAATTTTCCCAAACGCACCATACGTCCTACTTCTACCAGCAATTGCTCACGCAGCTCCAGACATTTGGTCAATTGTTGACGTCGTTCTATATGCGGCGACATCTCCGCACCTACACCTAATTGTGCAGTTGGCGACGTTTGTGTCAATTCATTTGTTGATTCTTCGCTGCTTACACCGCTACTACTGCAGTGTGATTGCGTCAAGTTCAACACAGTCAGCTTCAGTTCGTGCAACTTGTTGCAGTATTCCTCAACACTGCGATGGAATACAGCGGAGACACGCAGTCGTGTCATGTGCTCTTGGCTAATGGCCTGCAGACTATTCCAGGTGCGCTGCAGTTGCAACAATAATTGTTGCGGCACTTCGAGGTCTAGCTTGCAGGAGAGGCGCAGTGCATGTGACGCCTCCAGTAGTTGGCTGCCGTAGTGAAAGATGCTCTGAAATGATAAGATGAAGAAAGGGTTTGTCTTCAGTAATAGCGTTGAATATAGAATAGATAGTAGTGTACGAAAAGGGTTGCCATTTTATTTTAAATTTTAACCCTTTTTTTTGTCTAAAATATGTAGCATTCCAAGCAAAGTCCGGGGCTAAATATATTTTCAGATCTTAAAAATTTTATATGATCGTAGATTACAAAAAATATTTAAAACGATTTTCGAATAAAAATTTTTCATATTAAATTTTATTTGATGTATTTTTTGTATTTTCTGCAATAGCATTTTCAGGTGCTACATCCCATCCTATAAATCCTGAGATGAAAAGTGAGAAAAATCGAGGTTTGAGTTGAAATTTGTGTGGGCGATTGGCATGTTGGTGCGAAATTTCTCCGTTCCCACATAGTGCTATCGAAAAAAAAAACCCGATTTACTAAATGATCAATTATATTTAATAATTATTTATCTTGCTAACGTGATTCACATATAAAAACAGACAGACAGACATAGCTATATCGCTTAAGAAGTTTATACTGATCGGTAAAACACAGTGTTTTACGCGTGTCAGTAATGGCCCCTAATATTTCATCCACTGCTTTTTAATAAAACTGTCACATATTAAGCTTTTACACATTTTAATATACTGTGTGCTGATCTGGCAACCCTAGCCCCCAACCAGAACTCGTCTGCTATGGTTTCTATTGGTGTATTATGTGTATTTTCTTATTCTGAATTCTTTGAAATGAAGAAAGTCTTAAAACGCGTGCGCGTGTTTTGATTGCATAATTTAATTGTTATTGTAATTTTTATGATTTGTTTTTGTAGCAGTTGGTTGTTTCAATGATTTTTTAATGCATTCGCATTAATTGCAGTTAACGTATTGTTGTTGTTGTTGTTGTCATTTCAAATCCAGTTAGTGAATGTGGCTTTAAAAATGTCTAACATTTCTCTGTCGTTTTCGGTTTGAATTTATGATATCACATAGCATTGTGTTTCGTTTTGTTAACCTTTCACTGCAATTTGTTTGCATTTGTGGCAACCTTTCTATTTGTTTCTTTTAAAAATTCAGCCTCAGCTAAGTTTTAATTAAAGAAAATTAAGTAGATACTTTTTCCAACCGCTATGTGTGTGTAAAATTTATATCTGCATCTTGCATATCATTGTGCAGCATTTAGTTGCTTACGGTTACAGGTTGTTGGCACAGTTAACTTTGGTACCAAGGCGATGTACAGTGGCACGAAAAAAGTAGCTGAGGAGAAATCAACTTGTGGTGATTTTTTTATTTTATAGAAATTAAGATTTATAGTAAAGTTATGTCAGTTTTTATTTAACGCTTAAATTTAAATTTTTTGCATCTGCATTGATTTTTGGAACACAACTTCTAAACACATAAGTTTGACTAAATAATCGTCAGTCGTAAACTCTTTTCGTATGAGTTTTTAAAAAAGAGAGGGCTATAGCCCCAAGCTCAAACCAGCGCTGGATTAAGGTATATCTAAGTATTTTGGTAGGGCTAGAACCGGACGTTGAGTTTTAAGGTTCTTCTAATATGATATGAGCTGTGTTAATTTCTGAATCTTCTGTGGTAAACGAAGCAGGAGGACCTTTTTAACTTTTTTTGGTAACACCGACATCAATATAGTTTGCATTAAAGCCTACAAGGGGCCTCATTATGATTTTATGACTTGTAGTAAAGAAAAACATAATTATTTTATGAATGAATGATCTATTTTTTAAATTTAATTATAACGGACTCCTTTCATTTTAAAACCCAGGCTCCGCAAAGTCTTAATCCGGCGATCCAATAAAAATATATAGATTAAGAAAAAATTTAAACTTAAGTGTTCAATAAAAATGCTAAGTTTTTTCTAAAAATCAAATTTTATTACCCACCGTGCGTGCATAGCTTCATTTATCAGTGAGAAAACTAGTTAGATTGTACCAGCATTAAGTTAGATCTTCTGAAGTGAACTTACAGATTTTTAAAGGTTGCAATTTTTGAAGAATAGTTAAAGAAAATGCAGTTTCCAAATCAATACAATTTTTAAATTTTATTGCAAAATGCTGATGCGCTTATTTACCATAAGCGAATAAGTTTGAAAGCAGTGTATTTTCAAAATAATTTGGAACAAGTAAATAGGTATAAATTAACTTAAGCACAAAGCCGCATATGAGTGCATATGTATGTAAACTGTAAAACTCTCTACAATAATAAGGTTTTGTTCTAATTGGCAAAAAAATAGTTTGCCTTTTTAAAAGGACTAGAAAAAAAAAGAACTTATCGCCGACCACCAACGGATATCAAAACTACCGGCACATTATCGTGTGCTATCTGGAGCAGCTGTTTTTAACTGTCGGTTAATTGAAACATAAATAAAAGTCAAGCGACCGTACACATTTCCTCTAGGGTACGCAATTACTCAAGCGAACAGCGTGTCCGCCTCTACTGTTAAAGCGCCATTGAGCCACTTTTCACAATGAGTTCAACAACTTTTCAAACATGCTTTCAAAAAAATGCTTTGAACGGTACATCAAGCGCACACAAAACACGGACAGACTGGACGGAAGTTAAAACGCAACGTCGCGAAATTATAGTACTAAAAAAACAAACAAAAAATGAAAACCTGCTCTCGGATGCAAAAACATAAAACCAAACGATCGGTCAGCTGTGCGATTTGTAGTGAATGCAACTTAAATCTACAGCGGGAAGTATTCCAGAGAAAAATCACTATTTTTAATTTCAAAGAGATAAAATGTTATAGCCGCTCTGTATGCGCTGAAGTAGTAGGGCTAATGGCCATTCTAAGAAAGTTAATGCATTAAATGATTGCTATTTTTATTTTAGTAAAATACCCCAGAAAAGTTTGAGCACACAAAAAAATGTTCGGCCCCTTTTTTTCAGGAAATTTTTTATTTCGGGGAATTTTTTGTTTTCACTCATTCCATTTTTGTTTTTTAACTGTAGAAATTATCGATAATTAAACTCAAAAACATTTTATGTGTCGGTCACATATGTATATATTGAGTATAACATGGCCATTTTCAGATTTGCGACACTGATTATAATGATATTTAACATTATATTTAACACAATAATAAATTTTTAAAATTTTCTCAGATCCCCTTTTGATTTTAAACAATGACGCGCAACTATAATACCTTCCTTTCAAGTCATTACCTGTTACTCTAATACCAATACAAAGCAAAATATAAACGCACAGGATCACCCCACTGAAGCAACCAAGCCAACCAACCAACCATTCATTCAATGTATTATTTTAATTTAAAAACTCACTTTTCCAGTTTCTTGAAACGTCTGCAACTCATCCTTCTGCACCTGTATCTCATGTATATTGCAGCCAACGTGCGAGTGACACTTGATCATGACTTCGTACAGATCGTCCATCCATTGGGTTGCCATGCGAGCGTCCAGTTCGTATGTATGAATGTGTGTCACTTGTTCCAAGGTGAGTTTTTGCAATTCAACGCTGTCGCTGAAAATGTTGCGACGTGCAATGGTCGTGTCCAAAATGTCCCGAATATTCGCAATATCATCGCTGTAGTCAATGTGTAGGTCACGGCCGAGCGCATCTTTAACCGGCATCGCAAGTATGTCGCTGAGTTTTTCGCCCTCTCGATTGAGTTCACGTTCGAAGCTGGCTGTATGTCAATGAACAAAAAGAGGGAGAGAGAAGTGTAAATTAGAACATAAAGTATTCTTTGAGCTTCCTAATGTACACCTTAAAATAATAATACTGGGAAGTGCAGATCTTAAGCTTACTTATTTTATTGATTTGTGGTTATTGTTAAACATTTTTTATGAATCTAAAAACCGCAAAAAAATATCTCCACTCTGTTTTTCGTGAGATATCTTTAAGACCACTTGTGATGTAACCTCACACCTTTCTTCTCACTTACTTACCCAAGCTCGTTTGACTCTCCTTCAGCTTCTGCAAATTGCCCGCCGCTGCATCAAAATCTTCTACTTTATTTCCCATGACTAGTGATTCGAAAACCGCACTTGTCCGATCGAAATACTCACTGACCAGACGGTAGAAGCGTAACGATGTAATGAGGATGTTACGTCTACGCTCTAAACGTGTCGCAAATGCACGACACACAAATTGCATGAAGTCACGCTGCGACAGCAGATCCTTAAAGGCAAAACTATCTCTTGGTCCAGCAAATGAATCAACTTTATACAATAGTTCCGCATAGAATCCATAAGTTTCACGACATTCCATCTCGAGTGCATTGTGAGCGCTGCGTAACTCTTCGCAAGCGCGCACATCACAACCGATTGTCAGCTGGCGACTCAACAACTGTTCGGCTGTAGTCAGTATCCAATTGGTGACAAATGCCACGCCCTCTTCCAGCGCGGATAGTTCACGTGCCTCACGTATACTCTGCAGCAACTCCAGCCAAGCGGTGCGTATTGATGTCTGCTTGCGTTCAATTTCATTGAGACGCATAACGACACGATTGCATTCATAGTTGAGATCGGGTGGCAATCGCGGCTTATTGCTGAGCGCTGTATTGTCCGGTCGTGTTATTATCGTTGGTGTCATTGCTCTTGTTGTTGCATCGGTTGTATCCATCGTGCTGTTGACTACCGCTGTGTGTGGCCTGGGTGGCAGCGGATAGGCTTCGGCGAGACGAGTTAAAATGCGGTTACCTAATTGAAGGTGAAATGAGCAGAAAATCGTTTATCGAGTTATGGTCTTTGGATATTAAGTTCATGCGTGGTTAATGAATTCTCAATTTTATTAGTGAAAATTTCCAAAAAAATTAAATTTTATTTGTTGAATTGAATGATTGGGAATGGATAAGAATACGAGTGCAATTAATTTAGTTATGTACGACTATGGCACACAACTTTTTCTAATGAAAACTTAAGTATTTTTTCGGTGTTTTTCTATGGCTTATCACATTCTTTGAGAAAAAATAGCCGTCTCAAAAAACTGGTTTTATGTGAACATAAAAAGAGGAATACAATTTCTGACCACACGCTTAAAATTTCAGAAACCTGCAAGTATTTTGATGTGTAGAACTTACTGAAATATTTGCATTTTGCAACAAAATGGTCTGATGGATCTAAAATAGAAATTGTTAAACTTTTCGTACACCTTTCACTTGTATACGTAAGACCGTAATGCGTACAAATACTTTCATTTCAATCATAATCCACACAATAATTTTTATGACTTCAAATAGAAGCCAAAATGCAAACTTTGATATCTGAGCTGCTGCCATTCTCTTAGCTTGTATTTCTCGGGAATGTACATCAGAAGAAATATCTACCTGAAAGCAGACATAAACTGAAAGAATATCTAACATGCGCCTATACTTTTGTTACAGATATAATACAGTCAAAACTTTATATTTATGATTTGCAAATGAGTTCTGCAGAAGCTTTAAAATCGTTCACGATTTGAATATTAAAAAAAAAAAAACAAAAACATCCATCTTCAAAAAAAAGTTAAGTTAATTTAATTTCGGAAAATTCGACCATTCGAAGGTCATTAAAAAAATCTATCGAAAGCACTTGGACTATGAAACTGTTAGTTCAGGAAACAAACGTAGGGTGTAAAACAAAAACTTTAAATTATTACCCCCCCCATACTTCAGCCAGTTTTTGGAGAAAAAGAAAAATATTCTGGGATATAAATACCATTCAATGGGACAACAGTTTGTTCAACTTAGAGATCAATCGGTTATGTTCGATTTTTGCACCACGGTTAAAAAGTCTTACAGAAGCAATTCCCGGCGTTCTAAAAAAAATGTTTTCCTCAAATGATAAAAAGCTACATTTTTTTATGGAAAAAAAGTTCATGACATTTATTTTTTTAATTTTTATTTTGCTCATAACACAATTTTTTAAGGACATGTCACAAAAATTGTTAGATTCCCGGTTGTTTCAAATATTTTTGCATTTCTCCCAGGTCCCTGGCTTAAATATGAAATTTCGAACTCTCCCGGGTTAATCCTGGTCACTTGGCTCCTTCGCTTATGACATTTGACATGATATGAGCCATAGGTTTGTCTGAAAATTCAAAAATCCCGAGTTGGAAATACGCATTTTTGAGCATAAATAAATCGACACAGTATCCGAAAATACACTTGCTTTTAAGTAGATTTTTTTTCTGTGTACAGCTTAGATGCGTGTAAAATTATGTTTATTTCAATTTTAACTTAAGGCTTAGCTGAATTAATTTAAAAATGAGAAAGAAAAAATTGTGCGCGCACATTTTGCATCCTAACGATTTATGCGCACACTTTGCTTCCCACTTACCCTCACGAGCTATTTCATTTCGCTGTTGTCTTGTAATGTTCACTTCGCACATCGAGTGGCGAAAGTCAAGTTCATTTGAAAAGTTTTACAAGCGAATGGAAAGTACAAATTATAGCCGGTAAAATATTTTATGTGAAACAAAAGTCCAATTGAAGTTGTCTGACAGTTCATTGATCAAAACAAAAATACTGCCATCGCTACTGTACTTAGTTGATTTCATATTTTGGCTTTAAAGTAAAAGCGTAATAAGCCTAGAGGAATTAAAAACATAAGCGCAAAAGCTAGATATTTTTAGATTTTGAATAATTTTTTTACATCCTCTAGTTATCATATCTTTATTAAAAACTTATTTAAAAAAAAGTAGTTTGAAAAAATTAATAACTAACAAAAGACTTAAGAAACAAACTTCAATTAGCAACTCTTGAACGAAATCTTCTTAACTTCCCTAACATATAAGCCGTTGGCTTGCTTCTCTAAAGCTCATCTACCTTAATTCTAAGCAATTAAATCTTTAAATCAAACACTCTTAAAACAAAAGACTTAAGTAACAAACTTGAGAAAAGTCCGAAGCAAATGCAGAATTTTTCTCTTTTTCTTAAATTATTTCGCAATAAACAAAATGTTCCTTTAATAACTCACCCATTTCAATAGCATTCTCAATTTGCTCCTGCACTAGCGCATGCAACTGTGTACATACTCTTAGCTCCTGATCAGCTTCTGAGGGCCTCAATGATTTATTGCTCAGCAAAAGAACATGCAAATTTTCCATGGCATTTAAAGTTTGTTCATAAGTCTTTTGAAATTCATCAATGGACTTGAAAAATTCAATAGAAAGGAATGAAAAAAGAATTGTGTGTTAAAGCGGTTAATGTCAAAAACAACTTCAAAGCAATACATAGCAACAAAATTAAATACAACATGCACAATACACAGCACATGCAACATCTTCCTCTTCCTCTTACCTTCCGCTGTTGCAGCCACAAATCGTAATTGAATTGCAAACTTCCATCAAGCTCTGCTGGCAAATTGTTCATGTCGAAGTATTTGCAGAGGCGCGCCTTTGACAGCACAATAGGCTGATTGCAACAAATAAAAATAACAAAAAACATAATCGAAAAAAGTTTTTAAAATTTACATTAAATCTGGGTTAACTGAAGAGGTTTTTGTTGGGTTAGGTATCTTTATATCCCATTAATATTTCATATAACAAAAAATAATAAAAAAATTAGCTGTTTTTAATTCAAAAATAATTTCGAGATAATTATAGTTAGTTGATGAGGTTAGAAAGAATATCCCGTTTTTCTAAAATTTTGTTTTTCAACATCAACTGTAGCGACAAATGCTTCATGTTATTTAAGTACTTACCGCTCCCTTTGTTTGTGATTTGGTGCATGGCTCAACGTGTTTTTCCCAAAAACTCTCCGATCTGACTAGATATAAATTGACTCTTGTATCGCCAAAAAGTGCATAAATTGTGCGGGAATGCGTGCGTGTGATACGTGAAGTGCTCTTTTGTGCATCAACAATAACTGAAACGCCATGTTGTAGTAACGCAGGGCTAGAAAATAAAAAATTAAATTTTCAGATAAATTTACGTTATTATTAGGTAGGAGTGTTTCTGTGGTGAGCTATGTACTAGAATTATGCAAATTTAAGGCAAAATAAATGGTGTTATTATTTTAATTTTTTTTTAAATTTTGTCAGTTGTGGGTTGTACCACGAAAAACTATTTAAAGTGCCACCTCTTATCCTCAAAGGATTTGTCTCAAGTATTTCAGCGAAACGAAAAGAAAATCTATGCATTCAGTGGAAGCCGCCAAATAAGTTTTTCATCATAACTTAACATAGTTTAATGTCCGATGGTAAACAAAACAAAATATTTTTGGAAAGGTTACTATATCTTAGACTCAAGTTTCATAGATCTGCAGTAGGACTTTCGATAAGTGACTGTTTTACCCAATTTTTGCTTATGAAATTTGCATATTTAATCAATAAAATTGAAAACTTTATAAGTAAAACAAAGTTTGGGCTGACTGCTTGGCTACCAAGCTTTGCAAAAATGTTGCCCATTCGCTGTATATCGGTCACTGCGACGGCATGTTCACTCATAACGCACACAAAGCGCTCGGTAATATGAGTCCTTTTTAGTACATGGGAGTGGTAGTCCTAACTTATGAAAAAGTAGTACAAAAATATTTCTCTCCTTAGGATCAAGAAAAAGTCATTTCTAAAATTGAATAAATCAGTTCCTCAGATTCTTTCTCCTAAAGATGCATGCGATACAAAAATTACATATTGATGACAAAAAAGAAGCAAACAAATAAAAGGTCATCCATAAAGTAAAATTTTGATATATGAGCTGTGGGCTTTACTTTTCAAGTAGTAAAAAGAAATACAAAACAGCACAAAGAGTATATTTGACTTTAGTTCGAAGTACACAGTACAATGCGAAAAGAAAAGTACTGTGTTCCCCAAAAAAACCACGGTTGGTCACGTTAGGTATGACCAAACATTGAAACGAAACATTCCTATAGTTTTATCGAAACATTTTCAATCTATGAAATTTCTGCAAAAAGATATAAAAACTGAACATTATCACAGCATTTCTATTAAAACAAAACATTTCAAGAAGCAGAACAGTACTGGAAATGCTCCGTTTTCACTTGACTACTTCATTCTTCTATGAAGTTTTTTGAAATTTTTCAACCTGACTTTATAACCGACCAGACCATTAAATTTTAGCTGTATGAAAAAAAAAATAAATCTTTTGTTCAAAAAAAATCTTTTAAATAGTTACATTACTAAAATAAAAAAACATTAATCATTCCTAATTGTGTTCAGTCTTTTAATTGAATAATCGTTCAAACATTATTCGGATGCTCACAAATCACATTCGTCAATCAGTAGCAACTATGGTTAACAGCTTTTCTTTTGTTTACAAAGTCCAAGCATTTTTTAATTTTCTTCATTAATGAAAAAACACCGGAGGAAGCCGACAAATTAAAATAGTTTTATAAAAGTGACGCAATAAACAAGACTCCAGAAGACAATTAATAAGGCATGAAAAAACTTAATAATGATTGAAAAAAAAATGTTGAGTCAGTGTTTTTCTGTTTATTAATATTTTTATCTTTCACTTACAGCATATGTATGTAGAAAACTGTCATACATTTAAATTTAGCAATAAAAATGGATATTACTATAATTTTAATGTTATCAATTAAATAAATCGAACTGCAAGTGCTTTTTAATGTTATAAATTTAACATTTTTTATGAATGAAATTTATATATAGTCTAAGGGAAGCAATTGATAATCAACAGAACTATAGTTAGTCTTAGATCTGGTTTAAATAAACAAAAAAAAACAATATTTTTCCGATGTCAAAAATAAAATCCAGCCAGTTGCTTTATTAGTAACCTTTTGTTAAATGCATTTTATTTTATTACCATATTAAAGTGTCTACAAAATGTATATATAAATATGTATATAAAATATATAATAATCTGCAATTATAATTTAAATTTTATTCACAAATTAATTAACTATTTATATACGGCATTAACAGTTAATACCTAGGGCAAGACTGACTAGACAATAAAATAAAAAAATTTATGCAGATTAAAAAAATAAAATCAAGTTTTCATAGGCCCAACGAAGCATTATTAATTCAAATTTTAACTATGTAAATTAGTTTTTTTGAATGAATGAATGAATGAATTTTGATACCAAAATCAATCAGGCAACAATCAAAATAAATTTATGAAATGAGGTGGCTTTTCAGATATCTTAAATATTCATACAAAACAATGCCAATATACATATGTAAATGCAAATTAAAATAATGTAAGATGATGCCCTTAAAACTTTTATCATTCAACTTTTGTTTGAATTAGGCTGTAACTTTTAAAAAAGTAACATAAAAATCACTTCTTTATATAATGGAAAAATAAACTTTTACTCAAATTTTATTAATAAATTTTATTATAATTGATCGCTTTTAAAACAAATGGCTTGCAAGAGCAATATCTCGTGGCGTTATGTGTGATTGAAAAATGTATAAAAAGTTGAATAGAGTTCAAAACATTGCAAAATTAATATAGATATTGAAAAACTTAAAAACAAATATTGAAGAGCATCGGAAAAATCGAAACAATACGAAAAATAAATGATGTTGAAAGAGTCGAAAAATGTTAAAAAATCATATCATTCATCAAATATATCAACTGTTGAAATCATCGCAAAACTTTAAGAAATCCGAAAATGTTGAACAAGCTGAAAGAGTCGAAAAATATTGATGAGGTCGAATTATGTTAAAAAGATGCAAAATGTTGTAAAAGTTGAAAAATTTTGATATAATCGACGAAGTTGGCAAAATTTTGAAATGGTCGAAAAATATTGAAAAATTAAAAATGTTGATACAGTTGAAAATACATATAGTAATTTCCTAACCGAATTCACATCATACAGCTGTCTTTTAGTATCGCTATATCCAAAATAAGTACATGATTCTGTTGCTAAATTCAAATGATTTAAAAAAAAAAACAAAAATAAAATAAAATAAAAATTTGCTGTAGGAAGAGTGGAATTGAAGAAAAGCTTTGTGCGCTTCATCTTCTTTTGAACAGAAGAATAGGAGAGGCTTCTTCTGAAAAACGAAACCATAGCACAATGAACGTTTTTTTCCTTTCCGTATACAGATGCCCCAATAACTTTTTGCCTGTGGTGATGGCCCTAGGTGGTTCTGGGGGTCTAAACTCATGCGCCTCGTAATGGAACAAAATCATAGTATCGACGATATTTTTGAATAATATTTAGCAACAATGTTTGGTAATTATATTGTGCAGCAATATATAGCCACATTTCATAGTAACCATGCTTAGCAACAATTTTCAGTAACAAATCTTAGCAGCAATGTTGAACAATCATTTTAGGCAACAATTTTTGGTCGCAATATTTGGCGGAAATGAAAAGTCATTGTTGCTGTGGAATAATTTATAACATGGTATGTAGCAAAAATATTTTACAACAACTTAAGTAACAATATTATAGTAAGTTATAGTTTTTAACAACATTTTTTAGGTTTAGTCTACAACTATTAGCAATAACACATGTTAAGCAGCAATATGAGCAACAATGTTGGAAAAAATCTTTTATCGACAATGTTTCGCAACACATAAATAAAGTTATTTAAAAAATATTTTGCAGCAATACATAAGCGACTTGTGGAAATTTTTAAATAGTTAAAAGAAAAAAATATACTCTTGCACTCACCTCAATGATTTCTTTAAATATATTATTGAAATCTCCAGACATTTACGATTCCATAACTGTAAATCATTGATTATGTTGACAATAAAAATAATTTTTCCTTCTCTATCGAAACCACCAGGTAAATAGGCCGTACGAGTTTGTAAAGCATTCAAGACATCTTCCTCCATGACAATAATGACAGCAACGGCAACAGTAAAAGCAACAACAAAAACAACTTGACGTCGCTTCTGATGACGACAGTGATTTTTCGGTCAACAAAAGTAGCAGCAGCAGCAGCTGTGATATTCAATCGATCGATTCAATTTTGTAGATGCGATCGGTGAACAACAGCAGCAACAACAACAACAATAACTTGTTATCAAAGTCATCGAAGTGCGGTGAGTTTTTATTAAAATTATTTGAAAATTACAACAACTGCAACAAAAACTTCAAAAGGAAACTAGATACAGCTATGCTTCGATAGGCAAGCTTTTTTCTTTATTTTATTATTTTCATTTTTACTATCATATTTTTGTTTAAATTTTTTTTCTTCTTTTTATTATTCCATATTAACACCGGCTCAACAAGTTTGGCAGCATTTTCTTCTGTTTTTGAACTTTAAGACACTGGACGTTTTTTTTTCGATTCCTGCTGATTTTTTTATGTTTAGATAAATTTGTGAGATTCACAAATTATTTCCACTTAAACATTTTATTTTCTCTCCTGACACAAATAGCTGATTTTTCGTACAAATTAACACTTGAGGATGTGCGCGAGTATGTGTTGCGTTAACCCATTTTTTGCACTGAATTTTCGTTCGATTTTTGTTTTTTTTTTTTAACTTAAGAGAGAGTTTGTTTTTTTAGGGAATCACAATTTTCAATCTATAAACAAGTAAATTTTTATAATATATATTTTTCTTGGTTTTTTTTAAATATTCGCTTAATTTGCTTTTTGTTTTTTTTATTTTTCAAGTAATTTATATAAACTTTCGAATGTCTGCACTTTTGAGCCTAAATTATATATATTAAAAGAAATTAAACTAGTCCAATGCATCTCTGTCTAAAATAACATCCTAAAGAATTCGTTTGTCACTTAAACTCTCCAAAGTTATAAACTATCAACAAAAGAAATATATTGAGAATTGTGTCTCAATTTAAAAATTTTTTTCGTATACGAAATGTTTTTCAATAAATTAATTTTCTTTCAGAAATATCTTTATATAGTTACGACGACTTTAACCATTGCCGAAAACATCGATAAAATAAACGATTTCATTATAGAAGAATACAGCTTAAAAATTTACGGGGTATAGCTGAGTTCCGAGGTATCTCATATGCACGAACTCACAGTAATAATGCAAATAATATGCACTGAGAAATATAAAAATAAATATGAAATGTAGATATGTGGATATGTAGATATGTGGAAAACGTTAGAAGATGTTACATGAGCGTGTGTTGCTTTTAATCAAAAAATAATGAAATTGACTTACAACTTTTTCGAGCTATTTTAAGCCAATCAACAAGAATTTTTGACAAATTTGTTGCAATGAGTGATAGTCCAGGAGATAGCGTTGCATTTTTCATAATCATTTCTTTCCGGCTATTTTTTTTTTTTTTCAATTGATGGCTGATAATCGAAATAAGCGTCAGCCACCAGAATCATAGTGGGCCTGGTTGTGAAAGGCCGACGAATAAAAATCCGTTCAATAACCCAAACAGAAAGCCATAAGTAGCGAAATATATTAACCCCAATGCTGTAGAGGAGATGAAAACACTAAACAAAACTAGCGAAAACCAAAATTAAAGATGTTTAAATAATAGAAATAGTATTGTTACATAATCGGTTAATACGTTACAGCAAATTTGTGTAAATCCAGTTTTGTAGCGTCTGTAACATCAAATGTGTGGTGCTAGTGAGTCTGTATTATTTTCTAACCAGCTGATGGCCAAATACGAGCGAGTTATTAAAGTAGTTAACTAGGAAAGTTAGAAGAACACTTGACCAGTTAGTTAAAATTACTGTTAGAACAAGTTGCATAACTACACATGCAAGCAATTTGCATTAAAGTTTTTACTTTAGCTTGTCATAACACTTCACATTAAAGTCGCTTTTATACTAGGCAATATTAAATGTGCAATTAAGTATTCGTATATCAATTACCGTAATGGGTACTAAAATTATTTGAAGATTAAATGGACTATGATTACTAACATTATATGGCCTAAATTTGCTTGTAAACTCCACTCTACACATTTTGCTCTATGTAAGTTTTGCAACATAGACTACACTCTCTTTAGTATTCAAAAAAAAATGTAAGACATTTTATTACTCTTCTACTCATTTGGCAGCGAAGTCCAAGTATGAGTTCATTAACATCTTTCTGCGAATTTTATATCAAATCATTTTGCGTTTAATCAAGTAAACATTTTATTTGAGTGCTAATTAAATTTGTTGATCATGTTATTGGTTTGTCCTTCGCATTGAATTTCTTTAATAATACATGGCAACAAGAAAAAATATATAAAATGAAAATAGCGAAATATACCGCAAATTCTGCTGAAAAATATATTAATTTGAATAAATCAGATTTTTCGAGATAATATTTGTACAAAATTACAATCAAATAACGCACTGAAAAGCGTTCTTTATATCACTTAGCATCAACTGATTTTTGACATTGAATCCGAATCTGAGATTAATTTTTTACTACCTTGTCTGACTTTTGAGATGAATGGGATCGAACATATCAAACTCTTGAAGCGAAGACATCTACTACTTCGAGTATATTTGACTACATAGAGATGAAGTTACCAACTTTGTCTCTAAAGTACTTAGATAGTTTTTTTTTAAAAAAATGTTTTATTTCTATTATTTTTAAGTGTTTGAATAGTCTGTAGTCAACAAAACAATTTATATAATAAAAACAAAATTTTTAAAAAATTTATAAGCTTTGAAGGAAAGTCTTGTGATATGTCATTTTCACATATATGTATGTACTTATAAAAAAACTTTTGTTTGTGATTTATTTGAACCCATTTATCTCAAAAACCAGATGATATGTTAGAAAATATCAATACCAGATATGGACACAGCGACAAGAATAGAATTATAATGGCAAAATAATATGTAAAGTAATTTAGTTGAAAAGAATATCTTTATACATATTATATTTCAATTATTTCTTAGTTTTTCTAATGTGATCTACAACCCAAAAGTTTCATTTTAAAATAAGACAAATTTTTACACCTTAAGCTCGCATTATCATACCAAAACTCGTATTAGGTATTAGTTTTATTTCATAGATACAAATAAGTATATTTTTATTATCTACTTCACATGCGTTGCAGCTGTCAGAGTCTGCTGCAGCCATCGCTGTGCATTTTTGATTGTGTCCACTGTTGTTGATGTGGCAACAAAACTAACTGCATTTTGCTTACGATCAATAGCTTGGTTTTATGTAATGACCATGCAAGACGACGACAACATGTGCTCATGCAATAGATGGTACAGCAAACTACAGCCAAGTTAAAAGTTACAAAAGTAAAAATAATAATAATTGTCAACTGAAACTCTTTAAATAAAAGCACTCAAAGCCAACTGGCAATGTAGAAAAAAGGCGGAAAGAGGTGACGGTAGAAATGAGAACGCCTGTTGGATGGATATATCGTAGAATGAAATAGAAAATTAACTACAATAATGGAAAACAAGATTCTTAGCGGTTTAACGCTGCGCTTGGTTGACGTCGGCGACGACAACAACGCGTGTGCTTGAGCTTCCGTATTGGATTTCAATTAAAAATGCCTACATTGTGGCAGGCTGGATTATGTCTTTTAAAAGATTGCATTTTCTTAAGATGTCTAGTAGAGAAAGCCTTTTAAGATAACAGAACATCTATACAGACGAGTAGTTTAATGATGGTTAAATGAAACCACACAGCTGTTTTATTCATTTTGTTTTCATTAGATGGTGCATAAAAAAATATGTTTACAGTGCTACCTGTTATAATTAAAAAAACTTCAACAATTTTTTTGTTGTTTACTTAATATGTTTTTTTATCGATATTTCTTTTATCGTTAAAACAACTGAAATCAGTTTGCCTTAGTACTTACGTACTTACATTTATTTAGTTAAAATAGTCTAGGAAAAAGCAAATTTTTCTATGATCATAGAATGCTTTTCTTACACACTTACTAACTAAAACTAAATTGACACCTGTTTAAACTCTTTCATTGCTATTTGGAGAACAAAGAATTACTTAGTGATCGCAAATATGGATTTCATGCGATAAAATTAATAGAGGATGTGTATTTCGCCCCTCTGGTGATTCTCTTGAGCAACGTCGTAACGTAGGGTCTTTTTGACACTATTTTGTACTCTAGAGAAATTTATGAGCTGCTCCCCTCATTCGAGTATTCTATCGTAGCACTCGGGCGTCTCATTAGGCCCATTTACTATCATGACAATTTGTTTTTTTGGCCGTACCATTATGTTGTGGAACAAACAAAACCAACAAAAAAAAAATATTCACCGGCACTATTCTTCTCATCCCCATTCCCATTCATCTCCTTTTTTTTACAACTGAAGATGGATTATTCCTTGAGCGTTGTCTTAAATTTAAAAAAAAGTGTTTTCAGATGGAATACTTGCAAATATTCCGACCCATCCGACCTTCGAACACTTAGCATTGTAAGTCTTTCAAGAATTGTTTAACGTAAAATTATGGTTTTGATATAAGAAATATGATTTCTTAGAGCTTCGCTCATTACTTATGAAGTCTGAAGAATCGTAATTCATTACGAATGCTGAAAGCCTACCAGGAATGACATGGAAATAGCTCTATAATTTGTGTGCTGTACTGATCACATCGTTTTTTTTTTATAATTAAATTAAAACCCACATTTTTCGATTAAGCTCACAACTTTCATGCTGATTCTGCAAGTCAACTATACATAGTTGATTTTTTGGATATCAATTTTTGACAAGCAACTTCCATAATACTGAACTGCAAACGCATTTTACTTTTATTTTGTTTAAAAAAAAAAATTCCATAGTTAACGAACAAAATTGCCGATTTTCTATATTTCTTTTATTTTATGCAAAAAACTGCTACATAAGCAACAATTTAAGTCAACAACAACTTTAAGTCATTAATTGAATGCAAACTCCTTTCAAAACTGATGCCTAGTCATATGTTAAAAGCATGTGGTTTTTTTGTACTTTTCCTTTAACGGCGGCGCATCTCAAGAATGCGGCTTAACAACGTCAAAGCCTGAGGCAAAAAAAAAACATTGTAAGTATTTGCTATGGGAGCATAACATAACGCACACAAAATGAAAATTCGTAAACGCATAGTTCATATATAGATATAGCACAGATGTGAGATAATAAAATGGGTCGAAAATACAAAACAAAAAACGTCCACAAATCTCATATTCCTTTGCAGTTTTTGCATCAAAGTTTACTAAACGTTTAGATGATGTTGATTACACCAGAAAGATTTGACCTAATTTCACTTTTTTTTTTGGCAATTGCTGGTACGGACTTTAACACATAACCGTGGGTGAACAGCTAAAGTCTGGTAAATACGTTGGACGGTCTTTTTGGATTCGATTGAAAATTCACTTTTTTTGCAAATTTTCACTCAACTTTTTGTATTTTTTTCTTAATTGTTTTGCTCAAGAAGCAACTCGTATATTAAAACAACTAAGTTTTTCACATTTTTATATTTAATTTTTAAATTTGATATATTTGCATTTTTAATAAGTTTTCACTGTCAACTTTTTCACTTTAATTTTGCGGAAAATTACCTTTTTAAATTTTAAAGATCATGATCTTTTTATTATGGAATTTTTTTTTGACATTCAGCCTAAGCCAGTAACTACTTTGGAAAAAAAAGCTACAGCCTATATAACGCGTACGCGAGACGCTTAGATCACGCTAAGATCACGTTTGAAGTTACATACGATGTACATGACAAATCGACAAAAAAAAAATCAAACAAAAAATAAAAAACCGCACGATCAACACAAGCAGTTTACTAAAAAATCAACCTACACAAATGTTTTTTTTTTTATTTTTTTTTTTAAACAAAATTTTTAATTTATGGTTTCATTATTTTTTTATCCACGAACGCAAATTCGCGCGCACTCTTTTTAAAAATCGAATTCAAACGTACGACGCACACTCCACTCTACACGCCAAGCCGTAACGAACTGAAAATATTGTTCAAGTTAAAGTTTGTTGCAAGCTTGGCTCATACTCGGAATATTTTTCTTCAATGGTATACACCTGCCCTCCCCCTATAAGCAGCATTTCACGCTTTTACAAACATACAAGTTTTACGGAGCGCAATCATTGGTTTGAGTTCGTTGTTTGACGCTGTGCTTCAAACACGAGAGATAAACCTCCAATATCACTAACCGATGAACTTTTGATAAAACCTCAACAAAACCTTGTATGAAAGAAAGTTCAATCGCTAACTGGAAATTGCTTGTGTGTACAGCTATCATACTACCAAACAAGATCAGCTGTTCAAACAACGTTTTGTTCGTTTGCACTTGTTGTTTTGTTTTCCTTCAGATACGACCTTAACATGATCGAACATTTGTTTAACGATCGTTTTCGTTCGATCGTACGTTTAATCGTTAAAGGGAGCAAATAAAAATTGTTTTGTCGTGTGCAGTTTTTTTGTTGTTGTTGTAGTCGTCGTCGTTATCATTGGTAGTTGTGCGCATGCGTAGCCTCATTATTTAATTCTATCATTACAACGATTGCATTCGATATGTTCGTTATGGAAGCAATGATCTTCATTAGTTGCTGCTACGTGTTGTTCTTGTTATCCCTATATGTAATTTTGTTGTTGCTTTTATTATTGTCATTATTGATATATTCCTTGGTGTCTGTAATTATCTGCTTGCTGCAATGTTGCTGTGGACAAAAACCCTGGGAGAGTTGAAGAATGATCACATGCATGATCATTTCTTGTTTGCTTCCAACAAGCCGCTTTTTTTCGATGTAATAAGTGAGGACGTTTTTATAGACGATTAAGGAGTTATAGCGGTTGAAATTTTAAATTATTAATACGGTTGTACAGTGTTTGTTTGTTATAAATTTAAACTTTTTGCACATTATCATAACAAATAACTATTTTATGCAGTGCCTGGCTTTAACTACACATGTTGCAAGTCATGCACAGCATCTGCGTGGTTGGACTTTGGGGAGCGGTAATGCCCACTAACACGGAAAGTATTCGTTGATGCAACTAAACTCATAATTTGTATACAGCAGGGTCGTTAAAAAATAAGTTAGTCGATGCTGCTTAAGACGGTAATAGCCGTCAAGAAACTAGATTTGTGTGATCGCAACTCCGAACTGAGTTAAGCTCGTAACTCTCGATGACCGAAGATTGAAAATTTGATTTAAATGCTCTTTTCTTACTACTAGTTCTACTACTTAGCCAGCACAATACATTTTAACCTTTAACTTTAAAATGGTGCTTAAATTATAGATTATTTATGATATTACTATTAAATAAATTAAAACATAAAAATGTACAAAGTGATAGTCATTTAACGTCATATATTTCTCATGTTTTTAATGTACTACTTAAGTGCAACGGAGCGTATGAGTGACATTGATTTTAGAGCTGAGGTAATAAAAAATTAGTTCAAATAAAAAGTGCGATTATCAAACTTATTTCTTGGGAACTCTTTTTTTTAATTGTAATGAGCAAAAATATACATTTTCTTCAATATAAATCTAAAAAGTTATCTGAAAAAAACTGAGGGCGGCCACAAAACCGATGATAACTTACTGGATAAAAATTATTTTATTTACAATTAAAGTTACTACCTTATGAAATCGAGTAGGGACTTTTGTGCCACCTTGTAAGTCTCGCCAAGAAGTTAAAAATTCTGCACCTTTAATTAAAATAAAAAGATCAATGCTAACCATTTATACAACTTTATTTTACAGCATCATCAAAAGACACAAAAAAAACACAACCATTTCGTAGTTACAACTTATGCTCATGAATCCCATCACCATAACCAACACCGTAAACCAAGTAATTATTTTGTCCATATTTGTATGCAACATTCCGTACTTCAAGTAAATCAATGTCAACCAGCTTTCATACAACAAACCGTCAGCCAGGAATTCTTGCTAAAGTGCACGCCTAAGAATTTCACACTGCCCAGCAAGTTTCATATTGGAATCCAATGAACCGAGCAAAATCATACAATGAGCCACCGTTTTGCAGCATCGATGCGGCGACAGAAACGTGAAAACTTGCAACAGCAGCAGCAGCGAAGCATCAAGCGGTAATTTATGGCAATTATGCCGTTTTTTCCCGCTTATCAGTAAAAAGGTAAGCCAACTATGCACAAGCAAACTTATGCCAATTGTAGTTATTTTCTTTTTTTTTCTTTTCTCTACACAAACAAGACCAGGCCTATTTAGGTGGCTCAAAAATAACGGCTCACTTTAATATTTCTTACTTCTATTTAGTATTTTTTCAATAATGCAAAATAAACAAATTTTTTTATAACCACCCTAATTTTGTAAAAACCTAATACCGTAAACAGTAACCGCAGCAATTCAAAATTAAAATGTTGACATTTTCCTAATGAAAAACAAAACCAAAACCAAAGTAGAAAGTTTACATCGTAAAAAAGAAAAGAAAAATAAAAATCAGAGAAAATAAATATTGGCTTTTAATAAATATCGTAAATGACCGGTTGACGTGACTAGCGTGGATGCATCTGCTATCTTCGAACTTTTGTGCAGCGCGGCTTTTGTTTGCAAGAAATTCAACCTTACTTGCTCACACTTGTCGCTAGATTTCTTTTTCGATTTGTTGTTGTTTTTTTTTCGTTTTTATTTAAACCCAAAGGCCCTTAAGCTGACCCCAATTTCTTAAGGTGTTATTTAAGAAATCTTGGACTTTTTCTCACTTTTATTAAGCGCTTTGATTGTGTGTATGTATTTTCAGAATAATCGCTTTCATTCTTTTGTAAGAAATCCATGTGTATGGCTTTATGTAAATGTACACTCTATTGCTTGGGGATAGTAAAAAGAGCTCATTTTAATAATCAATAATTTACACCTACATTGAGTAGGCGGCCCTTTTATGATTTTTTTTTTGGATAAAATGACTTAACCGGTTTTCATTTCGTAATGACAGAATAGTGGAAAAGTGAAGTTGACATTGAGACATTTTTGTTTTTTTTTTTTGGTCAGCATTAGAAGGTGTTTTTATGCTACAAAATTTAAGTAATATATTTACATTTTTATTAGGCTTTATGTTTTCATAAGCACATACTTATATTTAGGACCAAAAGTTCCGGACGGTTTTTGTAGTAAGAAATTTTTAAAACCGCAAAAGTGTCCACAAAACTATTTTAAATAAAATCGTATAGGATTATCTTGAAATATATGAATTAATAACGCTGTACACCAATCAGAAATGAAATAACATTTTAATGACTAAATGATTCTTGTTATATGAAATTGAAATTTTAGAAAAGGTTGAAAAATGTCGATAAAATCGAAAAAATTTGAAAGGTGTTCACAAAGTTGAAAAACTCAAAAAACATTGATTAAGTTGAATGAGTCGAAAAAAAAGTTAAAAGTAAGATCGACAAAGCAGGGAAAGTTTGAAAAGGGTTGAAGAAGTTGAAATAATTGTACAGGTTGAAATATATTCAAAAATTCGAAAAAGGTTGGAAAATGTTGAAAAAGATTGAATAAGACGGAAAAAAATAAAAAAGATAGACAAATAAGTCGAAAAATGTTGAAAAGCCAAAAAAACAGACAAAACTTCATAAAAATTTAAGATATTTAAATAAGTCAAAAAAGTTCGTAAAAAGGAGACAAATATTAAAGAAGTTGAATGTCTCGAAAAAGATAGAAGAAGAAGAATAATTTGAACAAGTTTGAAAAAGTCGAAAACGATTGAATAAATCGATAATGGTTGAAAAAAGCTTAACAGTGTTGAACAAGTCAAAGAATGTTGAAAAGGCGAACAAAAAAGTTGAAAAGTCGAACGATCTTACAGCGTGACACATTCCCACCAATTCACTCCATTACAGATTTGCCTTCATACCCGCCCGTAAAGATGTTCACACATCAAGAATACAATACCATGAATAACCTGAAAAGCTCTCAAAAACTCAAAAAAAAAAATAAAATCTTTTAAAACTTTTTCTAAGTGCAACCAAACTTTAATGAGTGAATCAATTAAAGACGCTCAATTCACATTCAATCATTGACCACTTGGCCCCCATCTAACTTTTCCGGCATTTCCTTAATGTTTTGTTGATTCAATACAATTTCATTTGTTTTGATTTAGTTTTGTATTTGTTTTCGGTACAATAATTATTATGCATTCATTATATTTCATTTTCCATGCTTCATCTCTAACGCTCTCTATTTTAATTAAAATCTTCAATACCCGACCGACAAACGTGCATCCACCGAATTGAGAAAATTTAACGAATACTCTATTTAACGAATAAAACTTTTAATTTTTTGTCTATTGGCACAACTGCGATCCTCTACGTTTTCTTGCAATTTTCATCGACACTTTGGCCCAGACACTACGGATACGAATACGAAGGTGAACGCGCAGCGACGACGAAATTACGCGTAACGTAAAATAAAAATGGATTCGGATAGTCCAGAAGGAAAACTATGAAAATCTATTGATATTTCAAGAAAAAAATATTCGGGGTTTTCAAAAAAGTTTTAGTGTGACGCTGATTGCAAGCAAAAAACGTGTGTGAGATCGCAAAAGTGGGCCAAAAAGTGAAATTTTTTATCATATAAAATTAGAATAAGCTTAAATTTAGAAAAGAGAAGAAATTCCAAGATCATACAAGCAAATCTATTATTAATGTGATAATTTAATTAAAATGGGCAATCAAGCAGGGAAATACCAGCAGAATAATCAAGGTGGAAAACCGAAAAAGGCTGTACACTGGAAATCTGCAGGTATTTTATTAAGTTTGATAATAATTTTGTAGAAATTTTACAAAATTATTCACGAAAAAAAAGCAATTTTTTCATTTTATTTCATGCAATAGGTAATTATAACATAGACTCGCATAGTCGAAAACTGTGGGAGCGCTAAAATTTGTGTTATTTTTAGATCTTTTTTTATACTCAAGTGGTTGGTTGTTGGTCTTTACGTGAACTCGTCAATGTTTGCTTTTTTTTTGTGCTATGAAAATGTGAACGTATGCTGGCTGTTTAAGCATTATACAGCCTATACACATGCCGAGAATTAAAATGTTCAAAAAAACATTTACAAAAAAGAAACGTCAATTCATTGAGAGAATAAAATGCAAGTTCATAAAGCTATTTAGAAATTTATTATATGATAAAGACAAAGTAAAAGAAAATTGTAGAGGAGAATATTATTAAGAGATAAAGATTTTCAAAACTTAACGAAACTTTAGAAAAACCATATGTGAAGGAAATGTCAAAAAACGCACTATTAATGATACGTTGCAAATATACACATGTACTCGTAGATATGAAATCAGAACATATTATAGATTGCTTTAAAAACATGAGTTTCAAAGATAATTTCATACGTGTAGAAAATATGTCATCGCTTATTATTAGGAAAACAGACGAGTACGAGTATAAAGAATTTAATTCGTGAACCGAAAAAAATTAATTTTAAGAACAATTCAATTTGTTTTCCAAATTCCTTGTTATTTTGCTAATGAGCTCTGAGGGTTGAATAAAATAACCATGAATCAGGACTCAGTAGTTTCTTGTTATTAATTCAAATACCAAACGGCACTATGGGGCTAAGTCCACTTTGGTCAAAACTTAATTTATATGTATACTTGATTAATATTAATCATCATTTTCAATTCATATAAGGACTTTTTGAAGAAAAAAAAATGTATGGAAACCTTTCAAAATCGTATTTTTGCGTTGTGTGAAAGATATCAATTGAAACTTGAACTGTGGTTTCAGATGTGTTTTTAAGGCTGGAAAATTTTAGATTTTTGTGTATCTAAAAATTAAAGTAAGGTTTTTACAAAATTTCTATCTAATATATGTATGTACATTCCAATTTCTCTTTAATCATACAAAACATATCAGCAATTTTTAAACAAAGTTTTTTCTAATGCTTTCAGAACCTCCTTCAACGCCTGGTCGCCCAATTTTATTACCGCTTTCCGAACAGCAACCAGATGTTATCAACCTACATTGGGAGCGTCCTAAGCTTGATGGTGGCTCACAAATTACTGGCTACATAGTGGAACACCGGCGCATGGGCTCACCGCATTGGTTGCGTGCAACACCACTGCCAGTTACCAGCTGTGAAGTATCTATAAGTGGCTTGGAACCCGGCTGGCGCTATCAGTTTCGCACAATCGCAGAAAATGTTGTTGGACGTTCCGAGCCTAGCGAACTCTCGGATATGCTAACAGTGACGCTGCAACGTAATGCAATCAGTGTTCCACGTTTCATTGACGAACTACAGGATACACAAGCTGTCGAAGATGAACGCATTGAATTTCGTGTGCGTATACAGGGACAACCGATCCCGGAGATCAGTTGGTTCAAAGATGGCTATGAGATCTTTAGTAGTAGACGAACGAGAATCGTAAACGATAACGACGCCAGTGTATTGATTATACACCAGGTGGCACTTACCGATGAGGGTGAAATCAAATGCACAGCGACCAATCGCGCTGGACATGTGGTGACAAAGTGCCAGTTGATGGTAGAAGCACCGCCAAAGATACGACTGCCACGCACCTATGAAGACGGTCTTATCGTCGAGGCAGATGAAGTGCTGCGCCTTAAAGTGGGCGTTGCTGGGCAACCAATGCCAAATGTTGCATGGCTGCATGAAGGAGAGCTCATCAAAAGTGAAGGACGCTTTGAAATTGTTAATACCGATAAGAATTCAATGCTTAAAATCGATAACATACAACGCGATGACCGTGGCGAGTATAGCATACGTGCCTCAAACAAACTGGGCGATGATGTCACATCATTTCTGGTGACAGTAACCGCTCGTCCAGATCCGCCAGGAAGAGTGCGACTGAATATGTCTTTTGGCAAATCGGCAACACTGTCTTGGACGGCACCAATGGACGATGGTGGCTGCAAAATAGGCAACTACATTGTGGAATACTTTCGTGTGGGCTGGAATGTTTGGCTGAAGGCATCAACAACAAGGTCGCTTTGTACAACTCTTAATGATTTAATTGAAGGATCAGAATACAAATTTCGTGTTAAAGCTGAGAATCCTTATGGTGTTAGTGAGCCTAGTGAAGAATCTGATGTGCTTTTTATACCGGATCCTAAGCGTGGTATAACTAAGCCCAAATCAGAGGCAAAGGTGGAGGAACAGCCAAGTAACAAGCCGGTGCCAGCAAGGCGTAAAACTTTGTCACCACCAAGACCACCACAACAGGATGCTTCAACTGAAACGTCGAAAATAGTGTCACCAAGTGCCCTGCGTAAAGTTGCACGTCCACAGTTGGTAGACAATGAAGAACTGCACCTTGAAATGTCTTATGGTACGCCTGATAAGGTGTTCAAGTCTGAAGTGCGTAAAAGTCCATCTATTACTAGTGCAGATTCGGCAGCACAGAAAGCAAAGCCTAAGTTGAGCCTTAAAATCGAAAAACCTATAGCTCCAGCGAAATCACCATCGCGGTCTCCTATAACAGAGAGTCCGAAATTAGGCCTTAGGATTGAACAACCCTATTCGCCAACAAAATCACCGTCGCGCTCTCCAACCATGGAAATTTCGTCTCATGTCTTTCAAAAAGTGGCTGAAAAAGGAGCTTCAATTGCTCAAGCAATACTCAAGCCACGTTTGGCAACACCAGAGCGTTCAGCAACACCAGAAATTAATGCAGAAACACCGCCAACATTAAAACCAAATGCACCACTACCACTGCGAAAGAGCCCAACGCCTCCTGAGCCGATTAAGTACACGCCAGCACTACAACGTAGTACAGAACCTGTACAGTTGGGCGTTAACCAAACTGTGCGTCGATACTCAGCTACTTTAAGTTCCGCCAGAGATGCTCCCGCTCTTGCAATAGCTATTGCCATGGGCAGCCTTGGCGGAAGCAACAATAATAACCAAAATCGTATTGGGCAGGAACGCAGGATAGAAGATAAAAATGGCACTAGAACTGGAATAGGAAATGATAATGTGGATCGGAAAAGAAATAATAATACATGGGCCCTATATGACAATGGTAATGCGATCAAAACTGAGGAGGTTGTTAATAGAAAAATTGATAATAACAACGAAATTCGTAACAAAAATGGCAAAAATTATGACATCAACAACAAAAATGGCAACAATAGTTCCTCACCTACTATCAATCCAATCATTCAAATTATTGAGCCGCCCATGGCCGATACACCTACCGCAATAAGCTCAACTACATCACCACCTTTTAGTCCTCTGTCCGCGTCAGATAGACACGATGATGTTCATACGAGTAATGAGTTCATGCTCGTTGTGTTTGACAAAAACAGCAAAGTTAAGGATAAGAGAAGTAAGTTTTGTATTAAAACATTTTTAGTTTACCCCAACTTCCTTGAGAGGATCGTGGAGGTACGAAGTGTGTTCAGAAAATAACTAGATTTTCGAAATTTCGCGGGATGCGTATGTCTGATTGGCACGATATTTTTGTTTTTGTATTTGACAGCATGTCCAGAAAGTATCTATAAATTTTCAGCCATATTGGCTATATACTTTTTTGTCAGCTTTTGAATCAATTACACCTGTCTTAATACTGTTCGTGATTTTTCAATTTTTATAAATAATGGATCAGATCCAGCGATCCACTGGGACCTATGCACCTTACTTTCGACATCATAACATTAAGTTCTGAGCGTTGTAGCCTAAACCAATTTGGACATTTCGATACACCGCCAGAAAAATTATAACGTATTAAATAAACACTTTTTAAGCACTTACACTCAAATGTAATCAACTTTTTTCTTTCAGAGCAAGATTCCTTCGAATTGGATCTAGAGGACGCCTTACAACCACCACCCATTTCTATATCTTCACCTGACTTAGCATCTTTGGAATACAATAATTTACACTCCTTTCCGCTGCGTAGATCGGTCAGCTCCACTGAACTACTTTATGAGCGCGCCATGGCCCGTTTTTACGAAGCGGTAGAACTGGAGGAAGCTGAAAAAGCACGAAAGCTCAGAATATCACAAGACAAAATTGAAAGACCATCAAACGTACAAGCGACAACTACGCGTAAGCGCTTAGGTTCCATGACAGAAACAGAACGGTTATCTTTCGAAAAACGCAGCGAGTTGCGACGACAATCTGCTGATATCGGTTACGATTTCAAAGTGCCAACAAAATGGAGCTCTCGGGAAAATATAGCTAATGCCAAACCACTTTCACGTCAATCCGCCTTATTTATGATGCAAGAGAGTCAGGAAAGTCAAGAGGAAAATCGCGAAAGTGACGAGTTGAGCGACTTTGAAGCACGTCACGCACCACAACAAACAGATAACTATGAATTGGGCTCAGACTATACTGAAAGTACTGCATCGTCTGAGGAAGATTCAATGGAAAAATTCAAAATGGACCTTTTGGCACGCACTAGATCACCCAGTCCACGTGATATGGATACATATCATCCACGTAATATGTCGGCTGGTGTCTTTACACCATATCGTGCACCTACACCTGAACAGTCCGTAGTAGTGCTCAATCGGCCATTGCCAATGCCAAGTCCAGACTTTGTGCCGAAACCAATTTTAAAGCGTTCCTCAAATGAGAACATAATTGTAAACGAGGACTTGAGTCCCACGCCGAACCCTGGTAACGAAAGTAAATCAATGGACTTGGCAAAAAGTCTTAAGTCTTTCTTTACGCGTGATAAGAAAACCACTACAGAGAAAAATACTGAAGAAAATGAAAAAATATCCAACCCCAAGGAAAGGGCGAATGCTGCAATAATTGCAGCTGAAAACGAGGTCAAGCGTATAGCTAAAGCCGAAGAGGAATTCAAACGTCAAGAAGCTGAACGCATAATGCTAGAGGAAGCCAAAGTTGCCGTCGATCATTACAGTGATCTTGTGCGCCAGGTGAGCAGCACACATAAATACCACACGCCATTATATCTCGATAGAGATGAACTAAAGAAGGCTGCCGAAAAAGCAGCTCTCGAAGGTGAAAATTCCGATGATGATACTGATGGCATGGCCGAACACTTAAAGATGCGTGAACCTAAAGCTACTGATATGACAAGTCTGGCACCTCCACAGCCAGTACGACGGCTTTCCATATCGGAGCGTGGGCAAATGATACACGTAAGAGAAACACCATCTGATTTGGCAATGGCAGAGCCTAAAGCTGTGAGAGCACCGGATACACCTAGCGAGGATAGTAGCACTGCTCCCTTCTTTATACCGATTCCACCGCAGTATACTAAGATATCACCACCACCACTACCTTCGCCACCAGTAATAGAACCATCAATATCTCCGATGACAACAACTACAGTTGTCAGTGAAACATATGTTGAACGTCCCGATTCACGTGGTCGTACTCGACTTGTTAAGGTGAAGCGAATTGTTAAAAAGCGTGTACCATCTAGCTCACGAGATGCTTCTATTGGCAGTCGTCCAGCTTACAGTATGGCTCCGACACATGAAATTTCACCCTATGTCAGAAAGACAACAGAGAATGTGACACCTGTTAGTCGACGTGTTACTTCTAGAACGAGAAGTGCTGTACGCGGCGAATCAAAATCTCCAGGTGCTTCAATGAGGCAACCATTAAATGTACGAGTAGCTGAGAATAGAAATGCTGTAGTCCCGGCTACTGAATCAAAACTCTATCTCACCTTGTCAAATGGTCAACTGCTGGAAATAAAAAGTGCGGATCAAATGTCCGAAGAGGCACATGAGAAGGTACGTTCCGCCTTGAGTTACTCTGCGGATCTTGTACTTTTTGTAGTTGCCTGTTATGTGTATTTATTTAAGGATGCTTGGTTGGTTTTGCCCATACTGGCATTGATGATATATAGACAGTTGGGTGAAGCGTTAGATGCACACATACCAAAGTGGATGAGGCGAAAGAAAGAGGATCCATCGTAGTGCGTTTTCGAATTAAAAAAGAAATCAATAAAATTCTTCGTTCTTGAAATAAACTATAGGATTAAATTATGTTGGATCGACGCGACGGCTCATGGTAAATTTTTTAATATTGTATTGGCCTTTTCAACTTTTAATTTATGGGTTCCACAAAAAAAAAACAAGTTGGAATTAATTAAAAAAAAAATGTTTTATAAAAACATTAACAACGTTCCGCAAACAGCTCGCCGGTTCATTATTTTTAAATTCACATTGAAAACCAAATGCTTTTGAATAATAGTGAAAGCAATACTCAGCAACCCTTTCCATCGCATGTTCAATAAATTGCAAAAAAAAAAATAATTTTATTAATTTCCAACAAAATAAAAGTATATCTTCTTTCCAAATTGTTCAACATCATGTCAAAAGAAAAATATCTGCTATCTTAGTTTCTCTTCGTTCTTTAATTTCCCTTTAAAGAAAATTTTGTTTTTGTTAAGAAAATATTTAGCATATATAGGAATATTGCTTTCCTAAGGAAAAGTGATGTTCAATTTATATATACATCAAAGCACTACTATAAAATATAAGCAATGAAGAGTCGTATACGTAATTAATTTTTGTGGCAAAAAAAAAAACCTTTAAAACAGTATCATCGCATATCGTTTCGTTCAAATAAAAGTTACCTTACCGTTTACGATCATATGACCTTTTGCGTCTAATGAATATGGTACATTTTTGATTCTTGACCTTGCAGTTTGTATGCAATGATATATGCATTTCCCATCTAAAAATTACTTTTCTTAATAGAAAAGAGAGTATACTGGATCTTCTTTCAAAAGTCTGTACAGTTCCGAAAAAGTCATCATAAAACTTAACTTCAATGGTAGTTTTTGACTAACTGTTCTGATCTTTAAATCGTCGTTTAAATTATTTAGTATTATATTGAAATAAAATATTATATGCTTAATATATAGTAAATTATATGAGAAAAAAAATTGATTTTTATTAAAGTCTTCCTTTCTGAAGCTCCCGGTCCGTAAGGGAATCTATAGATAAATTTGCCACAATTCGTAAGCTAAAATTGGCTTCTTTTCTTGAAAATATAATTTGGCTGAAAATTGTAGTACAGTGTTTTTCGAGAAAGAAATTCACTTTAATTTTTTTTTTTTTTTTATGAGATGGAATTTTTTTAAGAGATGAAACAAATAGGACTTTAAGGTCATGATGTTCGTTTTAAGGTTTTTTGACAAAACATTTTTTGCTTTTAAAATATCTCTACCTAATCTCGTCATTACAACACGCATTCATTCTATTGTAAAAAATATTTGTTTTTGTTTTATCAAAATCCTAGCTCTTACACATATAGTTGGATAAAAAGTTTTTATCCACATACTATGTACACATATACTTTAAGATATCGTACGCACCTTATCAGATTGAATTGTTTTTTAATTGCACTTACTGGACTATCTTGTTTAACTTTTAAATTTACTATATATGTACATTAATTTAAGACTATTGTACTTATGAAAATGAATAATACTCGTAAATATTATAAAAATCTTTTGTTAATAATAAAGAAAATTGACTTAAGTGTCAAGTGTTTTATTATGCATATTAATCATTGAATAACCGAAGGAATCTCGAAAAAATTAATTCAGAATTTTGAAACTCGCTAACTCAATACCTTACAAATATTCAGTGTAAATGCAAAATTGAATTAAAACTAATATGTACCTATATGTTCTCTTTTACTGAATTTAAATAGTTCCTCTTATATACATACATATATGTAAGTTTAAAAAATTTTCCTCAAGTTTGGTTGCATTGACTTATACATATATCTCAATCGGTAACCGGTAATGAAGTTTTGGCTGGTGTGTTTGTGTTTTAAGTTTTGTGAATTATATTTTGTGAATTTAATATGGAAATTTTTTCAAACCGTCAGATTAAGCAAATCCCTCCAGATTATGGATCAGCACGACCAGGACATCAAGCTGAACCGTCTGTATAAAAATCTGGCGCGCTCTCGAGTATCTACAAATAGCGTTTTTTTTTTTTGAATTTTCGAAAAGTCGCCACGAGCTTGCGTCACATCCAAATCGTCAGTCTTATAAATGGGAGATCAGGATCACTTAACATCCGCTTTGAATATCTGACGCGATCAAGCAAATGTTTTTTTTTTTCATTTTTAACTCCGGCATATTAATATACCTCCGTCATCATATACACTATCAATATCTGACGCGCTCAAGTATGTCCATGTGCATGTTTTTTTTACATGTTGGAAATCCTGTAGTGACTTCCCCCACCGGTGAAAGGGTAAATATTATATTACCTTCTTTTTCTTCCTAATCTATTCTTCAAAATCCAATAGGTCCCCGCGACGCTCGACTAAATCCACATTTAGCATCGTGGGCTCCCCTACTATTAGTCTGAATTCCTCGTAAGCCGAAAAAATTCAAATTTGGACAACTCATAAACACATGTATGTATATCCGTGTGTGGCCCTATTAAATATTAGCCGTATATTTTTAAAAATAAAAATATTTACTTACCTGTAATCTCAAAACATATGACTAATTCAATTACATTAATTCCATTTACACTCATAGGAAAAAGCTTAGTAGAACTATTGCTATTCGTACATAATCACAAATATGTTGTTTACATATGTATGTATGTGTGTAGGTAGATATTCTTACAATTAGATGATTTCAGGGGGCATATGCAAAAAAAAAAAAACGAATGTTAACCCAATAATTTCTACTATGAGAATTCAAGAATGTTCGATTTTGGCGACTTTAACCCTGAAATACGGTCCAGATTGTTGAAAAAAACACTATAAAATCATTGTATATTTTAATAGTTTTCATCGTCACAAAAAGTAAACTACAAATGCATTACACACACTAATATTTTCATCATAGAAAAACAAGTAAACAATAGACGGTATAGTTCAGTTATTATAATATTACATGCAAAATCCAACCATGAAAATACTTAATGTAACCAATATTTTTCCATGAGTGTAGTCCCTTTATGCATCACTTTATTATCGTCCGGGTAGATAAGTTGATAAATGTTTACCAAACTGTCACCTACGTTTACCATCGCTTCAGAAATCATTATCAAGACATAAAAAGATTCCTAAAGTTATCACAGATAAATAGCGACAAGGCCCAACAAAGCAGAAGTGTTGCTCGAGTATAAAACCAGTAGCAAAGTCATTTACATCCTACAGTTAACGACTAACCGATCCAACGATATCCGATATCAGCTGAATTCAAACACAATTCGAATTGTTTTTGAGAGAACATGAAATTTTTCATACTTTTGCTTTGCATAACGCTTTCGGTAGCATTTGTGCCGGCACCAAAATCACCAGCACCGGTCGCCAACAATCCAGCCTATCCAGTGACAAATGGAGCACCAACACCCCCACAAGCAACTTTGGCGCAAGACATCCAACAGTTAAAGCTCTTAATCCCGAAAAAAGAAATTGGCGACATTATCCTTCGTCATCTACTCAACGATGCTGAATTCCAAGGTGTCATTCGTACCATTAACAGCTTTGAAGCTGCTATGGCTGTAAGACGTTTTATTCAGCAACCAGAAGTCATAGCCTTCAGAGTTTGGTATCGCGCTCAATTAAGGCTCTCAACTATTGGCTCTGAGGAGGATTCGTTTTCATCCGAAGAATTGGAACTCTTTAATAAGTCACCATATTGGGCTAACTCTGTCTATGGATGGCCAGGATTTGTCAATGAATTTTTAATTGTCTTTCCAACATATACCATTCAACAAGCCATCCAAACAAAACTACAACAGAGTCCATCGTTTGTTGAGTTCTGTCACCGACTAGGAGGATTGCGTGTTGTTTTTGATCGTTTTTTGCTTTACCCGGAGACACAGAATACCATTTTACTTTTGCAGGAAAATGGAGTCGATACTATGCAACTGGAAGGTTTTATTCGCACACATTTAAATTGTGGGGCTCCCCCTCCAGTTGCTGCACCACCTGCTGTAGCTGCCGTTGCTGCCGCTCCTGAACCTGTTGTTGCTTAAGATCATAATAGCAGAAAATAAGTCAAAACTTTGATATGGATATAGCCGACCTTTTAATATGATATTATTTTTAAATGTCTTAAAAATAAAATAAATAAAAAGTAAAATATTCTAGAAAAAAAATTATTTGATATATTTACATAGTATGTATATACATAAGTTACGGGGACGTTCGCTTTTAATTTATTTTATTGAATTTAGTAGTATACTGAAATCATACTGCGTTCGGGGTATACTGAGTAACCCACTGATCATCAAACCAAAGGCTACTGCTTCGTTCCTCATTCGAGGAGTAATTTTTTCATAATACTACTGGTTCGGTACCTGATTATCATTTTTCATGAAAAATGCAATAATTTCATTAACTCAAGGGGGCGATCGTTTTTGGAATAAAAAATAATTATTTTCTGAGAAGTTCAGTTTATACATATTTGATCTGCATGTTTCTTTTTTATGCCTACAGGAACCGACCTTGACATCACATTGAAAGGAGGAAACTTTAAATATTCTAAGTATGTCTTTGTTTTGTAATGTCTGTTTTTGAGGGGCGTTACTTGAGTAAATTTTTTTCAGTAGGAAAGGACAGGAGCTAGCAGTGCTTCTAACAGGCCTTCCTTGCTAGGGTTAAGGCCTTGCCACCTCCTTTCAAACTTACTTTCTTTTTTATATGAAATGTCCCGATAAAGCATGTCTTCTTAAGCAGGCCTTCTAAGAGCGCACACCTTAAGAGGGGTCATAGAAGTACTTGGAAAAAAATATTAAATTTTAATACGCCGTGAGACTCTGACTTAATTTTTTTTTATCCGTGTCACCTCACTTGCACTTGCGTTGATATTTTTAATGTTTATTTGTTGTGACGTTTTTTTAATTTATAATTTGACATTGAATACAAAACAGGGCTTGTTCAATTGCCTGCTGGGCATATGCCGTATATAAAGGATCATAAATATGAGGCAGAAAAAAAGTTTTATTGATATTTTGTTATTTTTAAATGTCTTAAAAATAAAATAAATAAAAAGTAAAATATTCTAGAAAAAAATTATTTGATATATTTACATATATGCATAAGTTACTTTCTAATACTCACTGAAAGAAACGACAAATTTTTGATCGCTACAGTTAAATACAGTTGTTATACATACATGTACAACAACAAAATTGGCTTTAAAACCTGAATGACTCCATAGGAACCGCCAGTCGAACTAACGAGTCCCCATCTCACGTTTGGCATGTAGGTATTGTATAAGAGAGTTGATGAAAAAAATATAGGGTTTTACAAAATACCGTACGTCTGCCGGCCACTGGCTCTTAGACTAAATGTGATGTAGCCGATATCGGCGCTTCTCATAACGCTCACGTCAAAAAACTATTCTTTCAGGCTCTCTTATACAGAAATGGCCAATTTGGTTTTATTTCTGGTAATCAGGTGAAACCAAGATATTTTCAACTTCTAATTTATGCATTATGCATTATTGCTGTCGCTTCCCACTTAAGCATTAAAACCACCTATGCCTATAAGTATGTCGACCTTTTGTGAGGAGTTTAATAGATAAATAAATCTTACAGTTGGTAAATGGGTTAAAATCTGAGCTTCGTTCAAAACTAGCATAAAATTTTTCAAAATTGATTTTTTTCCATTGTTAGCTGAATAAGCTGAAATCATGTTGCTGTTGCTGTTCCTGTTCCTGCTCTATATTGAAAGAAATAGTTTTTAGCCAGAAACTCTCGGGGTGCTGTTTGTCCCTCACTTTCGTACAACAACAATTGACATAAACAGCGCAGAATCATCCACATGAAAATCTTCATGGTAGTCGCGAGACTTGCTGACGTCAAACTGTAAACCATTTAATATCGAAAATAAAAAACAACAAATTAAGCAACTTTATATAAGTTTATTATATATTGCAGTACAATTTAAGAAAAATATCCAAGCTCTAAGCAAATACATGCCTCCTATTTTTTTCCTAATCTTCAGCACTTGCGTTTTTATTTTGTTTAATAACACGTGGCGGTAGCTCCTAAATAATATGTTTGCTCAACAGCAAATCACGAGCCATAAATTTGTCGCAGTAAAGGTCAAAACAGCAACATAACGAGATCAAAAATATGATGAATCAAAACTTCGTTGCTTTTCATGTCGCTTCATTATCTTACCGGCGAATAAGTGGAAAAATGTTTACCAAACTGTCAACCATATGTATCATACCACTGCCAAAATCAGAAACTATTCTAAAGATTCCTTATTTATCTGCAGATAAATAGCGATAAAAGAAATTAAAAAGCAATGCTTGCTAGAGTATAAAACCAGTAGCAATTACACTGGTAACGCACAGTCAACGACTAACCGATCCGACGATATTCACTTACCAACTGTTTTTGAAACAACATGAAGTTCTTAATACTTTTGCTTTGCATAACGCTATCGGTTGCATTTGTACCGGCACCACAATTATCAGCACCGATTTCCAGTCATCCAGAACTTCCATTAACCAATGTTGCACCAGTATCACCACAAGCAACTTTGGCGCATGACATTCAAGAGTTAAAGCTGCTTATACCGAAGAAACAATTGAGCGACCTTATACTACGTAGTTTAATCAACAATCCTGACTTCCAAGGTGTCCTTCGTGCCATTAACTCATTTCCAGCTGCTATGGCTGCCAGACGTTTTAGTCAACAACCAGAAGTGAAAGCCTTCAGCGCTAAATTGAGACTCTTAACTCTTGGCTCTAACGATACTCTATTATCATTAGAAAAATGGGATCTCTTCAACAAATCACCATATTGGGCTAACAGTGTCTATGGATGGCCAGGATTTATCAACGATTTTATGATAATCTATCCAGAATATGCCATTCAGCAAGCCATCCAAATAAAAAAACAGCTGAGTCCATTGTTTGCTCTGTTCTGTCGTCAATTGGAAGGGCTACGTTTAGCGTTTGATCAGTTTTTGCTATACCCGGAAACACAGGAAACCATTTTGCTACTGCAGGAATTTGGTGTCGATACTTTGCAAGTGGAAAACATCATTCGCACACAATTGGGTTGGGTGGTTCCACCTCCAGTTATAGCACCATCTGTGGAAATAGTTCCTGTTGAACCAGTTGTTGCCTAATATTGTACATGTAATATGAAAAAAATTAAGCACTATTTAAGTCATGTTAAGATATTGTACAAACGTATAAACTTGGCAAAATAAAAGTGTGAGAACAAGAACATAAATTTGGTATTATAATCAAAAATAGCGTTGATTTTAATTTATTGAAACTCAGCTTAAGTAAATTAATGGATGATTTTCATGTGCATTATGGATTATACAAGTTCTATATCAACTAATCGCAAGTTATTCGTTCAGGGCAAGTACTTTTCAGAACTTAAAATGGTATTGAGGTAGAAGAACTACTATTAACTTTTATCCCAGATATAGATTTTCTCTTAGCGAATGAGAATTAATTTTATGCAGACATTTTGAATAACCTTGAGACCATTTTTTCTGTAAGTCTAGTAATTATCGAGAAACCATATACATACTTATAAAAAAATCCTGAAATTAGTCGACATCAAAGTACGATAATTTGCGCAAATGTCAATGCAGCTACCTCTGGGCCAAAACTGAATGTACATAAGTTACAATTGTTGTCCTCTTTAAACGACCACTAACGGAAACTGCTATCAGATTGAGAAATACATTTTTTGCGTATGGTTGTGCGTATTTTAACCTTTTTTTGAAATATAATGTTCGGTTAAAAAATAGGCAAAATCAACTATGTACTTTGTCTTTTTCGCACGAATACTTGGTCAATTCTGAATGTGAAGAAATATTTTTAGGAGGAAATCATTTTGCTCTCTACACTGCCGGTAACATGCATTTCTATGTTTTAGAATCTCAAGCATACAAATAATTCATCAAGGTCGACTCTCATAGTTTGCATACTTACTTCCTTTCAGGTCCGGATCTATAATTTTAGACATTTTTTTTTTTTTCAATTCATAGGAACACTGAAGAGCATTATGTTGTCACTTAATATTAAGGTATTCAATAAAAAATACCTGAGAAAAAAAAACCTTCATAGATTCAGATCGGATGGAATAGAATAGAATTTATAGCAAAATATTAGAGCTATCTAATGATGTGAGTAAAAATGAGCTCAATGATTTTATGAAAGTTATATTAAAATTAAATACAACTAAAAAACATTTTTTTGCATTTTTGCATTAGCCACAGAATCGTGATGAACTGGGCGAAAATCAGCAAAAAAATGCATGTAAAATACAATAAGGTCCTTGGGATCTCAGCTTATTAAAACTACACTTACTCAAACCTCTGATTGTAAAGGCATATAAGCGAATAAAAAAAATATATGTACATGCATATGTACATATTTTGCTATTGCCATTTGCCTTATAAGACTTTCGAGAGTTTCATTGCCATAATTATCATTTTATTATGTCACATTATCAGTTAAAGCGTGCCATTAGCTTTATTAAAACAAAAGAAAAAAGTGCTACTAATATTGACAAATTCACCATTAGTAAAAATAACGATAACTTTTAAGCCTTCAGTTCTTTGCAGGACATTGTAAAATAACATGTCAATAAACGAACGTAAGTTAACTTGCCAAAGCCAAATAAAAATTACTTAAAATCGAAAAGTTTTTGGAAAAACGCAATCAAGAATGAAATTAATTTCGATCAATCAAAAACTTTTTGAAAATTGTGCAAGTTCAAGCATACTATAGACAAGTTTTTGCCATCTTTAAATACTTATATAAAATTATAAGTTTCAATGCTCATAAATTCTACAGCAAACGCTAAAGGAATATATTTAACGGAATAAGTAGGTACGATAGTTTTGGCATGCCCGCCCTACGGTCAACTCTGACATCGTTGCAAAAAAGTTAATCTCATATATTTAGTTAGTTCATTATTGTCTGAACATAATTCCGCCAATCTGCCGCCCAATTTCAGGAACAGTGTTGTACAATAGGCCCAAAATTAAGAATCCTTGGAGAAAAATTCATTTTCCAGCTCATCTAACTGAAACTTAGCACTCCACACATGCACAAATATTCTTTTTGTCCATCTTTTAGCAATTATAAATCAACCACGTCATGAAGGCGGTAAGCGCAGAAAAGATACAATTGAAATGGCTATGGAATTACTGGAAAATGTTAATGTTCTCATCGTAGAACGCTTAGAAGTCAACGAAGAAAAACACGATTCAATAAGCGATTGGAAATCAAAAACATTTTATCGCGTTGCTGACGAGGGCCAAACACAAATTCTAAGTGCAACTAAGGAAAATGTTTTCTGTACACGTGTCGGTTTCGGGCGAATGCATAATGACCAATTTGATGTGCTACAGCTATATCCTACCGATAATAAATACGATGTAATGCATTTATTTCGAACACTTAGTTGTGATGCATGTTGTTTACCATTTTCGCTGCAAATGTTGGAAATTTATTGTCCAATACGTAACATCAGAGGTACTATAACACAAAAATGCAATCCACTAAATGCTGTTTTTGAAGTTCGTAATATTAGCAATCAAGTAATAGCAACAATAGTGGGACAGAATTTTAAATTGGATGCCTATAAGGTAAGTTGTATGAAAGAAAAGAAAAAAAATATTAGATCCTGCATATCACTCTTTTTTGTAGATTTTAAATATAGCAAATCGTGAAATTGGCAGTATACAACACAAGACACTAGCAGTGTCTTCAAACGCTGGACATGAATTCAACTGCATGGAAGCATTTGTTATTTTTTATGATAAAATGGGCATGGATCTTAAATTGCTAGTACTTGGTGCTACATTTTTAATTGTAAATGAAATTGCAAAACAAAAATTTTATGTTTGAATTTTAACAAATTTTCTTTTACAGGATTGCATCTACTTAGAGTCGCCAAAATGTTTCCGCAAACACAAATAACTTAAAATGGAAAATGTGAATGCATACAAGAAATTAAATTTTCATAAACTACATGTTTTGAATACATTGAATTGTTTATTGTTAATAAGATTAATATGTACGTTCTTATAAATTCAGTATGCAGACGCGCATATCTATTTTTAGTGTTTTCTTCATTGTAACAAATCTTAATTTCAGAAGAAATAATTGTCGTCATTTAAATTGCAACTTCTTTGTTAAACGTTTTCTTGCTTTCTTTTTCTTTTTTTTCTAAATTGTTTAAAAAATTGTACCATTTCAATGTTTGCTATGATAAATTCTCAAATTATACGAATTCGATTAATTCTATATAATCCGTGAATAATTTTTTTTTTTCTTTTTAAAAATAACTTAATTTAAGATAATTAATATTGCATTAAGACTCATTTAAAGAAGCCCCTCTCGCTATAATAATTCATGCTGGTTAATTTAAACCTTTAATTTGCCCAATTTTTGCGAGACTTTTTTGGCATTTGCTGGTGCCTTCTTGTTTTTCTTAGATGGAGCAGCTGCTGCTGCTGCTTTTGGTGTTTTAACTACCAAGTCTTTGTGCAATTCCTTAAGAGTGGCATCGACTTTTTCCTGTTTCTTTGTTACTGCTTCTTTGATCTTAAAGAAAAATTTAGACTTAAAACTTTATTCTTTCTTGTTTTGTCAAATAAACTCATGTACCTTTTTTAGTTTACCCTGTACTTCTTTCGGCTTTTTCTTCGATTTGGCATCAGCGACTTTAAAAACGTTTTTATCTTTCTTGGATTTATTAAGAGCAGGTTTAGCGGCCGCACCTCCCTTCCTTCCAGCAGCTGCACCACCTTTAACTTTACGACCCATTCTGTGGAAGTAAATGGAAAAAAATTATTTGAGTTAATATTTACTTGACATAAAGGACATACTACACAACAGCGACGAAGAAAATTCTTAGTATTTTTGTAGTTTTTATTTTTTAGTTAAAAAATTTAGGTAGAAATTGTTGTGACAACAATATAACAGCTAGCAAAAAAAAATTATGAAAATAATGTAGATTAGAAAGAAAAATCGCAAAAGAAAAGAAAACTAAACTTTTAACAAATTCTTGTTCCCGTAATTTTTATAGTTAAGTTTCTCGCTGAGAGCAATTTCATTACTACAGGAACAAACTTATTACGGAGTAATAATAAAACATACAGCTTTACGAAGATTTTCAATAATTTTAAAAAGACATGATGAAAATGCGAATAAAATCGCTGTATTAGTTTTCAAGGTAATTGAAATTGCAAACAATTAAAAAAGTTGAAAAAAATCGAAAATCGAATTTGAGCAGATAAGTTCCTTGTCGAAACTCTTGGATTGTTTTGTATGGCAGCAGCTACAGCAGCGATTGTTTACTTTAAGCAGATTCATCAAACAGAAAAAAAGTACAAATTAAATTTTTCTTTGGTAGCGGCTTTCATCAGCCACCCTGTATAATGTAGGCACATAGGACCGCAAATTTAAAAAGATAAAACAAAAAATATCCTTCGGGTGTATTTAGTCCGCATTTTCAGTTACATGAAAAATGTGAGGTGGTCTGACAACAATGGGTGGCACCTCCCATACAAATAAAACACCTAAAACGCTATATCTTGGTACCTAACGTAGACTTTTTCTACGTTTTAGTAAATCGGTTTTTTCGTAAAATACACTAGTTTACAAATAATTAAAAAATTTCTGAACTTTATGTGGCACCAGTGTTGGCATGTCACAAATGTCGCGCGACATTTACGACCTACAGTCGTAAACATTATTTATAGGAAAGTTAATTACCTTTGATTTGACATATAGTAAATTTATATATAGATATTGGTTCTTGTGATATTTGATAATTACGTGAAACCAACTTTTTTTTTTAGTTCAAAAACCGAAAATGACCGATATCTCGAAAACGACGTGAAATAAAAAAAAAAAATGTGATTTTCAGAATCAGCAGCCGATTTTACATATAAAATGAATAACGGTATTCAAAGTTCATTTTGGCTGTAAACTAGTGATATCAAAGAAATCGGACACAAATTCTGTCCGCGCCGTTTACAGGTTTGAGCTTTGAAACTCAATTTCAAAATAAACATCGTAATGTACATGCATATGTACATTCCATTGTGGTCAAAAAAAGCCGTTTTACCTTCTTCAAATTATGCTTAAGAGATAACCAAACCGATTTCTCTGAAAAATGTTTTGGAAGGGAAAACTCATTCGGATCGTCATTCTTGGGTTTCATATAAGAAAATTTTAATTTAAATGGTAAAGTTTAATTTTAATTAAAAAAATGTTTTACAAAACAAAAAAAATTAATTGGGAAATAATTTACTTGTTTAAAATAATATAAATATGGTTAGATTGCACTTTTAGACTGAAACAAAAAAAAAAAAATTAAGAAAACCAAGAAATTCTACAAGTAATAGGGTACAAATTTGGGGAAATGCATTGAGCATCTTTAACTGTTAGTGTAACCATTAAGAAAAAAGAAATAAAATCAATTAACGTAACAAATTTATTTTCCTTTTCACTTTCAAAAATATTAATCTAAACGCATGCACAATTCATGAGCTACATTTGATTTTAGAACTCTGATCTTCATCCAATACGCTGGAACCGTTGTCTCCTGCTGCACGCTTGCGAGAGTTCGACTCCTTATCATTGGAGCCGTTAACTGGAGTAAGCAGAATTTCTCTTGTAAGCCGAAATGAAACCCGATACATATCCTTATTTGGAGCAACATTGCGCACAAAATAAATTCCCTCAAGGTTATCATCCAAGCTCATTCCCAAATGCTGCTCTACTAATGAGAGCACCAATGATTTGGTATCCTCTCCCTTGGCAAAGGAATAAACATGCACTAAAGGCATATCGGCAGATGCAGGAAACTTTTCAGCTGGTATATCTGCGAACAAACCACGATACGCAGAAAGAAACTCAACCGCGAGCGCTGGCAAATTCATTGTAATATGAATTCGCCGATAAGACTTTGGGTTTTCCCAGCGCTGCAACAAATCATGCTTCATCTCCTCTAGTATAAATGCACTACCATCTTTGTTGAAAGTGCGCAAGCGCGCCAAACACTTGTTACGCTTTGCATTGTGCTGCAACCAACGATAACTCTCGGGATTTAAATCATTCGCCAACACTTGGCAACATTTTCGCGCCGCAGGCACAGCAAAAGGTCCAACCCCGGCAAACACATCATAGAGGACATCCCCTGATTGCAGCAATTGCGTTATGCGCTCATGCTCGGTGGAGAGACGAGGATTCCAGTAGACTTTGGAAAAATCAAATTCAAACCAAACGCCATTTTCTTTTGTCTCCACCTGATAATTGGCCTCTCCACAAATTAAATCAAGCTGGAAATTGCGGTATGTCGAATCTATGCTGGAGGCCTTGTTTACTACAGTACGACAACCAGGCACTTTATCCCGTAACACTTCGCCGATCAACTGGCGATAAGGCAATAGATGGTCCCGCAAATTTAAATGCACAATGTGACCAATACGTGAATATGAGGTGACGCCTTCTTCTCCTTCGGGTAGTACTTGCCGCAAAATTTCATCGGCCCGCCAATTATCATAACACAACTCCATTTCACCATAGTGAAACTCCAATCCAGCTATCTCAAGCTGTTCCAATTCCACGTGGGGCAATGACTCCCAGCTTTGCACAGGCAATGGATGCAACAAAATCTCTTTGTAAATAGTGGCGTCAGCTAGAGACGGCGCCAACGTTCGTACAGGACGTAGCTTGTCCATTTTTAGTAAATATTTTTTTACCAACGGCAGGACAGCTTGTGCCTGAGCCTCCGGCACCCTCAGCATTGGAACTTTGATCATTTTGTGAAAAACGTCGCGTTGCAGCTGCGTCATGCCACGCACGCAATCAGGCGGCATTAAGGTGGTACAGTCCATGCTGCGCCAAAAGTGGCGTTGCCTTACAAGCAGCGATGGTGGTTGAATTTTTGTTACGCAGCGGAGTCTCAGCACCGCGTGCATGTATAACAGAAAACGTGTTTCGCGGCGGCAGCAATATAGAATTTTTTCGGAACTTTTTCCTAATTTTTCAATATTTTTTCACTTACAGTATAAATAAAATGTATGCAATTTTTTCGCATTTAATATTCAAAATTAATTTTCTACTTTCTTAATATTTCTACAAAATTACTAAGTATTTATTGTTGAATAAAATTTACCTTTCTTTTTTTCCTTACTTCACTTGTCAAGCAACAAAAACCAACGAAATCAATAAAATTTAAGCAGAGTTCAGACGTCAAGCAACTAGTCAACTTTTTTTTACCCCAAAATGAGAAAAATTTACACCAAAATTTTTTATAAAAATACATTACTCTTCAGACAACAGTAAATTCTCACGGGTAATATTGTTAGATTTTTTCGAAAAACGCAAAACTCAACTAACGGGCGTTTTTTCTGGTGCGTACGATTTGTGAATTTTGTATCTGTCGTCCATATTTTATAGAAATTGAAGAATATAATTTCGATTGTAAAAAATTAAGTGTGTCTGAGAAGACGAAGTTTTTGCTTCGTTGTTATATCCGAAGTGCATCAGAAATAAATTCAATAGGACTTGTTTCCTTCTATTCGCTGGTTTTAAAGATAGCACACCAAGGAATAAAATAAAGATCAAAACCAAATTGGGACGTGCAATATCTTCCAAATTTTTCCTAAACGTTTGAAGAGATTACGAAATTGACAATAGCAAAAATTATCGCAGAGAAATAGAACAAATTCTATTTTCGGGTGCGATTTGACACATAAGATAAATCGCACGTCCCAGTTCTGTTTCCTGTAAAATGCCAACATCACCAGAGTGTTGCCGACTGCATGGCTCAACTGTAAGGATTAATGCAAGCTGTCGAACTCATCGCTGAAAGTGGAATTTCTTAATTTTTTCAAATTATTTTAATTAAATTAAATTATTAAAATAATTAAAATTATTAAAGCTTAATAGCTTTGAATTTTCTGACTGAAAGGAATAGCGAGGAATAGATCATCTTCATTCGGTTCTCACCTTAATTTCAGTAATATCTATATTGAAGAATTGAAAAAAAAAATCCGGGGCTAGCAATGTTCTGAGTAAAATTTGGAGTAAATCAATATTTTATGTAATTCCTGTTTATGTTATTCTCCAAAATAATCTCTATTAATAAATTGAACGTTGGTGTAAGTAAAGTAGACAAGTGATTATGTTCGAATGTGGCTGGAGTCACACGATAACGTACGATAGGATTCTAAAAAAGTTCCAAAATTGGTCGACTTGCGCTGAAAATGTGCTCGTATCGTTTTGCCACAATTAATTGATTTAACTATTCATATCGTTCTACTTTTTTTTTGTAATAATAAATAATAAATCCTCAACTTAAAACTGACATAACTTTGAAAATCGCCCAAATATTTTCTGTAAGTATGCGTAGGCCTTAAATGCACCTTAATTTTTTTTTGACGTTTCCTTTTGAAGTAATTTTGTTTTGGTCCAGAGAAGAATTTTAAAATTAGTCACTTTAACAGCTGTTCGCCAAAATCAATATAAAGAAAAAATTTTGGAATTAACATAGAAACCATTTATTTAGCAGAAATAAATAAGTGAAAAAAATATTAAAAAATTTTATAAATCTAAAAAATGCCGCAAGAACAAGAAAACAATGAAATCGAAGGAGAAATTGAAAATGTACGCGTTGTAGTGCGTGCACGTCCCATGGATAAAATTGAATTGGCTGCTGCAGCACAAAATGTATTAAAAGTGGATAAAATTAACCGGGCAATTACAATGATGAAGCCCAATGCTACCGCAAACGAACCACCAAAGACATATTTCTTCGACAATGTTTTTGGTGCCGACTCCAGTCAGCTGGACTTGTATGTAGACACAGCTCGTCCCATAGTGGAGAAAGTGCTTGAAGGTTATAATGGCACTATACTCGCCTACGGTCAGACAGGTACTGGTAAAACTTACACTATGTCCGGAAATGCGGACACGCCACAGACCAAGGGCATTATACCAAATGCCTTCGCGCATATTTTCGGTCACATTGCAAAGGCAAAAGAAAATCAAAAATTCTTGGTGCGTGTCAGCTACATGGAAATTTACAATGAAGAAGTACGTGATCTATTGGGCAAAGATGTCAACAAGAGTTTAGAAGTAAAGGAACGGCCCGACATAGGGGTATTCGTCAAAGACCTCAGCGGTTATGTGGTACATAATGCAGATGACCTGGAAAACATAATGAAAATGGGCAATAAAAATCGCGCTGTAGGTGCAACCAAAATGAACTTGGAATCATCACGTTCGCATGCTATTTTTTCAATTACCATTGAGTCGAGTGAATTGGTTGATGGTGGCATGCAACAGGTTCGCATGGGTAAATTGCAATTGGTCGATTTGGCTGGTTCGGAACGTCAGAGTAAAACGCAGGCTAGTGGGCAACGTTTAAAGGAGGCAACCAAAATCAATTTATCACTATCAGTGCTGGGCAATGTCATAAGTGCTTTAGTTGACGGCAAGAGCACACATATTCCCTATCGCAATTCAAAGTTGACACGTCTCTTACAAGATTCTTTAGGTGGCAACTCGAAAACGGTTATGTGTGCCACAATTAGCCCTGCGGATGGCAACTACATGGAAACCATTTCAACTTTGCGTTACGCCAGCCGCGCTAAGAGCATTCAAAATCGTATGCATATCAATGAAGAACCTAAAGATGCGCTCTTGCGTCACTTTCAAGAGGAAATCGCGCGCTTACGCAAACAGTTGGAAGAGGGTAGTTTTGAAGATCAGCTATCAGCCGAAGAGGAAGATGAAGATGATGACGAAGGGGATGAAGATGCTGAAATTGAAATTGAAGCAGATGATCTAGTAGCACAAAACGATGTGACTAATGGTAATACCAAGAAGAAACGTGAAAAGAGCGATGCAGAGAAAGAGGCACTAGAGACACGTGCACGTGAACACCAGCAAGAAATTGAACACGCCAAGTCGGAACAAGAACAATTGCGTTCCAAGCTGATGTCTCTTGAGGGTAAAATTCTTGTTGGCGGAGAAAATCTGTTAGAGAAAGCAAAAACGCAAGAGGAACTACTTGAGCAATCGTTGGCTGAGTTGGAAGTGCGTGAAAAAGCTGAAGAGGAGCTGCAACAGACACTTCAGAAAAAAGAAACTGAACGTATTGATATTGAGGAACGCTATTCAAGCTTACAGGATGCCAGTACAGGAATAACGAAAAAAATACATCGAGTCATGCAAATGCTAATGGGTGTCAAATCTGAACTGGCCGACCAACAGCAGGAACATCAACGGGAAAAAGAAGGTATCTACGAAAATATACGTAGTCTGTCGCGAGAATTAGCGCTGTGCGAACTTGTTCTTAATTCATATATCCCTAAGGAGTATCAGACTATGATTGGTCAGTATACACACTGGAATGAGGATATCGGTGAATGGCAGCTAAAATGTGTTGCGTACACTGGCAATAATATGCGGAAACATATTGCAGAGTCAAAGTCTAACGCCAAGGAGTCCAATGAGTTTATTGATTTGTCACATGTGTATCTTAGTTACAATACAGATTCAGTGACTAACCCGGTGCGCGCTAAGTCCGCAAGACCAAGAACATCTGGTGTACCAAGGCCCACAACAGCAAGAAGGTATTGAGTAAATGAAAAAGCGATAGCTGCGAGTAATTGGTGCACATTCGAATACACTATGAATAAGTTTTAAAATAATTATATATTATTTACTTTTTGTTCTAAAGATATATGGTATGTTTATGTTTAGTGGCTTGTTAATATATTTTAAGTTAAAAGTTATTTATTTTTATATTAATAAAAAAATAGACCCTCAAATTTTTATATGTACCTATGTATAAGTTTTCATATGTTAATTTTGTTAAAGATTTGTAGTTCCTTTAAAATTAATAATTCAGTGTTGTCCACAAAGAAATCAAAAAAAAAAAAATAAGAGTTTTCAGGAAAGCTTTCAATTTCAATACAAATTTTCCTGGTGAGCCATAATTTTGATGTACATCAACAACAAATTTACTCACCGAAATTTCTTTCCTAGACTCGAATCAAACATTATCAATTTAATTTCTTAACAACTAACTTTTTTAGTTTGAGTGCAATAAAAGGTCATTATTTTCTTATGTTGCTATGTAATCTTATACTATTTCATAAAAACAAATAAATGTTTAAACAATAATTATACATAATTGTTTTTCAAAGAAATATTTGAGTTAAATAGCCTAGGATAAACAAGCTTTTATTCAAACCTCATTAAGCGTATTTTAAAGAAACAGAAATGAAGATCAAAGTTTGCGCATTACATATGTAGGTATGTATGTCTACACTAGGATGGACCTTAAAAATGGAGACCTGTAATATATAAAAATTTAAATTAAAAAAAAAAACACTTGAATTCGGCCTAGCACCAGAAAAAAGTAGCTCAAATCTTTTGGTGTTTTCTTTATATTCACCTTAGTACACAGCTTTTTGAAATTGTCAATGCCACTACCTGAATATCATTTAAAAAATAAATGAAAAAAAATTTAGTTTTTGGTTCAAAAAATATCAATATCAAAATTTAAATTTTATTTTTTTTTTAAGTAATCCGAAAATCATAATGGTTTCGCTGAATCAGGTTGAAAATAAGTGCCAAAGTTGAAAATTTCTTAAAAATTTCCATTTTTGTTTAACTGTTTTTAGCCGTAGCGACCAAATTAGTGGTGCTATTGCGAAATATGTAGGTATATTGCTGTAAAATTTTTGTCGAGCCTACATTTTTAATAGAGCCTACATGACGTTACCTCCCGGAACAGTGAATGCCTTTGGTTTTGCTATTTGAGCTATGTATGAAACAAGAAAATCAAAAACTTTATTTACGCAGAGATGATGGATTTTTTCCTTATTAACCTTAAACAGTAACTTGAACATTTTTTCGTACTTCTTTCGGTTTTATTTTGCGAAATTTCAGCCTGATAAACTGACAATTTAATTGATTAATACAGCTTAAATAATAATAATTTTTGGCGAATTACTTAAAAAAATGTGTTACAATGGATTAATTCACGTAAGAATAATTTACAGAATATTCCATAGTACTTCATTTCAAATTAACAGCGATACAATATGTACTCGCGTAGATGCATTTGCCACATATCCATAGTGTATTCTCTAAACAAAACATTTTTTACTTGCTTCAGCATGGCTGTTCTTCGCTTGTAATACAAATAATTATTGTTGTTATGGCAACAACAACAAAAAACACCACCATTTAAATAGAATAAACTGAAATGTTGTATGATTCACAATTTGTTTATGAAAAAATGTATTGAAGTATTTGTTGCTAAGCTGCATAAAGCATACTTACCTGGCGTAGGGGTTACCGTGATCATCAAGGCGGTTCCCCCGGAGTGAGGCTTGGTCATTGCACTGCGACTGAGTTGACCTCCGCGATTATTCCTAATGCGAATAACTCGTGCGTGTAATTTTTGGTAGCCGGGAATGGCGTTCGCGCCGTCCCGACATAATAAATACATTACATATTACTATTATTAAGTAACTGAATTATTAATGCAATGATTTTGATTTCTGTGAATATTGGCGTGGATAAAATTATGATATAATAAGGCTTAATATAAATTGGTATATTTGTCTCGGGAAGTTTGAATATGTGATAAACGGTTTTTCAAAGTAAAATAAAGGACGAATTAATTTTTTTTTTACAAACTTTCTGTAATTATTAAAAACGAAAAAAATCAATGCTTAAAAAAAACAAAAATATAAAATAATTTGAGATATTGTTCTATTCACATAAAATGTTAAAGGTACAAAGGTATTGCATTTAGTATTGCTATTTCATGAAGTAAGGGGCCGTCCATTAATTACGTGGGATGTTTTTTGAAAATTCGGACTCCCCCTCCCCTAGGTGAGGCTTAGTGAGATCTGGCGGGAGCCCCCCCCCTATTTTGAATTATGTAATTAATGGACGGCCCCTAAGTCCAATTAATCTGCAAAATGTCAACAAATCGTTAGTATTCGGGCTCGTTTTGTATTTTTTTAAGTTAAAGAACAACAGAAAAAGTTTTTCTTACAATTAGTTTTTTTGGTTCAAAAATGAATAGAGAGCACGAAAATTATCGGAAATGAATCATTTTTTTTTTAATCAAAGATTACCGAAATTTCAACTAATCCTCAGAGTCCAAAAAAAAAATTCGTTTCAATTTAAGGGCAAAAGAAATTTTTTCTTAAAACGAAACGATTTTTTGGCATTTCTGTTCGCTGTAATTTAAATGAAAAATTATTCATTTCCGATAAGATTTGTGCTTCTAGCTATTTTTGTACCAAAAAAAACTTGATATGGGACCAGGTGCCTCTGCTTTGAGATGAAATATTGTTTTCTTTTCAATAAGGTTATGGTACTGAAAAAAGTTAGTGTTAATTAAACAAAAACTTATTGTCAATTAAAAATAAGAAAAACTAAGAATTTAAAAAAAAAATAGTTGCCACTGGTTCCATCCGGGATCGAACCGGAGACCTTCTGCGTGTAAAGCAGACGTGATAACCGCTACACTATGGAACCACATAACAATTCTTTGTCTAATTCCGTATTTATATATGCGCAATACAAGACGCCAAAACTACGTTAGCACCAATGAAAAGATACTTCAAGAAATATATAGAAAAGTTGCTCGCTTTATCGCTTACTTTATTCAATTCGAGATACTCCTTTCTATGTATCTTTGACTGCAAAGTTTAGCAACGTCTTATCAAATAAAGAAAAAAAAAGCCAAATTGATTCACAACTGCCGCATTGCTGCTCTAATCCTTATCAGCTGACCACCGCATTAACTGATGCACAGCAGCAACAGCTCTACTGTACTTTGTTATGTGGTGCCTCATTGTCATCATCTGATGAAATTGCGACCTTTAGCGAAGCTATGAATAGATAGTACAGCGCTCTCTCACTCAATGATAAGCGATATCACCCAGATGCAATTTTATTGTATCGGCCAAGCATTGAGTTGATTTTCATTGAAGCTTGCACATTGTTTTTGTATAAGTTCCATAAGTGATGTATTATAGAAAATATTATCGTACAAAGACCTCGCTAATTGAGGAAATAAATTCTTAACGATAAAGGTAAACCCGTATTTTTTTTATTTTTCAAAAAATAATTGTTCCAAGAGTTTAATTTATTTTTAAACAAAATACATTTTAGTGTAAAGTTAGCCTAGGGCTTTTTTATTTCTAAACAAGAAAGTTTGCGGCCATGTGCCGCAAGGGATAATAAATTATTCCAGGAGTTTTGATCACAATTAGCCAAAACATTTTTTGCCTGTGAAGTTAGCAGAGATTTTTTTATTTTCCAAAGAATTAATATTGTGCTCAATCTGGACAGCAATTATGTCAAAATAAATGTTATTAAATCACCAACAAATTTATTTTCAAAATTTTGAAATCAGAAGTTCAGATTCAATCGATAGAAATATTTGAAAATATAAATAATTTCCACACAATTGTCTGTCATTTATCCATAGATATTCTTGAAAATTTTTTTCCATAAAAGTACCGACTCTACGTTAAAAATAAGAAACTCGACAGTCTTTATTGATTTCGATTTATCAAATATTTTTAGGTGAATTAACGATTTTTGTAGGAGTTATAATTTTCACGTGAAATGTCCTTCAAATCTGTAATATTTCGGTTAATATTATTAATTATTAATAAAATCGAAAAGCGAAACTTCAGGTCATTTCTTATGTCTATTTGAATTTAATAATCAGGCACTCTTAGAAATCACTTACATATATACATGCATATGTAGTCATATATAATATATTAATTGTAGATTGTCTTAAATATTGTAAAGTTAATATCGCAAACCTGTGCCCTATATTTTGTAATGCTCGTAAGAAATAAACGAAAAATCAGCTCCAAATATGTAGTTCGAACCTTTGAGCAAATTTGTCGACCTACTTATGTCTTCTACCGAAACGCAGAATCTCAAACATCAATAGCAACAAGCTACGAAGTTTTCTATAGTCTAGCCCTTAAAACGATGGAAAATTTTTAGCTCATTTTAATCATGCTATAAGTGAAATAAAACTGGTTTGTCGCTCAGACTCTGAGCTATAACTCAAAGGGGAGAGTGGTGTTAAATCAACTCTCCGTCTGTGAAAGACCCAGAGCAATGTAGCAGTTAAAAAATTGTCGTCGTTGATCGCACAACATATCGCTATCGTCAACTAGCAACAGCAAAATTTTGCGATTTACAACATTTGATTGTAGCTAAATTTAAAATAAATTTCACACATAAAACAGACGGAAATACCGCGACGAATCTCTTTTTTTTTGTTGTCATTCATTGTATAAAGAAATTCGCAAATTTCTGAGACAAAAACTAGCAAAAGTGAAATAACCAAAACAGACAACATACTTATACATATATACATATGTATCTAGTAGATAGTTTCTATTAAATCTAGTGCAACAAAAACAAACTTATTCGTGGGAATTTTTATAATCCGGAAAGCAAAAATCCCAAATAACTTTGCTATTTCCGATGTAGCCCCACAGTGTGAAAGCACGAGCAATTTTGAGTGTTTCGTGTTGAAAAAAAATTATTTTCTATAAATTAATTTTAGTTTTATTTAAAGAAAAATAATAGTGCTTTTATAGGAAAATTTAAATGCAATTAAATTTAATTTCATATTGGTGCTTGTTATCGAATTTCACATTATTTTGCAAGCAGATATCATCACATTACGCTGAATTCATTTCATATTTACCAAGTGATTGTTCAAGTCACGGGATCTAACGGAGTTCGGTTTTGGTAAGTACCACTTTTTGGTGATTTTCCTACATTAATAGCCGTATGACTAAGTGATATCTATTTGTTTTGTAGACAAACCTTGGTGCCGATTTTATCGGATGACTAATTGATAAGGTTTTTGTTTTTGCAAATGTGGGTGCTAATTTGGTAGTGAGGAAATTAAAAAATAATAAAACTTAAAAACAACTGATACAAGCTTATGTGTATTTGATCAGTTGTTTTTAATTTAGATTAATTTGAGCTCTATGATATTTTTGTAATCAATTAAATATGGTTGGAATAGAATGCATCATCAGTCATTTTTTAATTAACAGCAAATTGTTTCCATTTTTCTCCGATATTTTTAATCTTTATATTTTTAGTACTTATCTAAAGGTGAATATTACATATTTAAATTTAAAAAAAATTATTTTTAAAAATGTACAGAGGATTTAAAAAATTGACTGAAAAATTTTCAGAAACGGAATATCTCAAAAACTATGGGGAATAGAATAAAAAAACATGAAATCGCTTAAAACATAAATTTTTTTTATGACATAACATAACAACATCTTTTTTGATTGATTTTTTTTATGTTACTCTTCGATCATTCCTAAGAATGTATCTGCTCTCAAATCGAAATTCCTAACAAAAATTATAAAATTCATATCACCTTAAAATGTCTGTAACTTTGCGAGGACATATCATAGATAACAACTTGAAAGTTCATTTTAAAAAGGAGAGATAGTTCTAAATCATGTTTTTATTAGAAATAAGCTGAACAATTTTTTTTTGTATCCGATATATAACCTTGAAAGAAGAGAAATAAACATTTTTTAGTACTTAACATCAAATATTCAGATGTGATGGGTCAATTCTGATGACAGATTCGGATTCAGCACAAGAAACTACTTCAAAAACGACCCTCAGTAGATCACCAACATTCATCACCTATTCATTTACAGTTCTTTTTAATAAAATATAGTTTTTCCTTACAAATTAAATGTAAAATTAAAAGGCTTCGGCGCCACTTTTTAAAACTGAGCTACAGAACTGAGTTTTCGTGAAAATTTTGTTCTTGCCATGAGCATAATTTTTCGGCAACAGCACAAACAAAAAATAAAAACTTTGAATCACCCTAATATACATGTGCCCTGTAAAAGGGATATTAAACTTTTAGGAAAATTTATTTACGGAGAATAAAGACGTGAAAATAATTTTTTATCACAATGAAATTTAAAAATATAACACGGAAAAACTCATTTGTAACAGTCAAAATCAAAAGAGCTTTCTATAAATAATATCAATCAGCTTTATTTACCATTAAAAAATATCAGAAAAATAAATAAATTGAATAATTAAGACGGATGCAAGATCAGCCCTCAATTTGTAAACCTTTAGTTTTATAATATATGTAACTACGCTATTTTGTCTTTAAGTTAGTGACCTTTATTTACAACAAGTTCTTTCCTTGCAATATATTACAATCCAAAACCACGCATTTCAATGTCTTGCCAATATCTGTTTTATTAATTGTCCAAGGTATTTCACAAGTTTAATCTGTTCACAAACTTAAATTTTACTATCACAAGTTAATTTTCACAGACGATGCTTACACCATTACTCAAAAACTTAGACTGGCTGAGTGATTACCATTATAGATTACTATTCTGGAAAAAATAAGACAAACATGATCTTATCCATAATTTGTATTTATCAGCTAATCTCGTTTTATTTTTTATAGGCTTTTTTTTTTGTTAGTTACTTAAATGCGATAACACTTTCACATTTCGAACACTAAGCAAAACTGTGGGAAATTCTACATAGTTTACTAATAGAACAGAAACCACACAGTAATGTATAGAGTTCTCACTAGTAACATGAGCTAAATTTTTTACACATTTCAGTGAAATGTAAAATGTCGATTGATCCATTACAATGTTAGATATTTTTATATCATTTATATATCGAGCTGACTTTGAATTAAGTCATTTAGCTAAAAGTAAGGGAATATTTTGTTAAGTTTATTAATAACATGAGTAAAATTCTAGCATACGTCTGAGTAAATTTATTTCACATAGAATATGTGTAAAATACGGCACACAGTTTTGTTAAAAGTGAAGTTTATAGAAGCATCCATAAATTCGCAGAATATTCTATTTGTACCCTTTTCACATTATCAGTATAAAACCATACAATCATAAATCAAATTTTCGGTTTTAAATATTTTCCGAAACTCTCTAAAAATTTAATACACACCTGCATATCATATTGTTTCCGACAATTTTATCTTTTATAATGAAATATGTATGACTTCTGGTTGTAAATTTTTCATTTTGGTAATAAATAAATGAAAAAAATAATAAAAAGATGACAGCATACATAATATGTATGTAGACAAGCTTCACCTCAAATGTTCTTAAAATTTACCTCACATGACGTTTTGACAGAGTAAATAAAACAACCATATCCAACCAAATCATAAGCCATGGCCATAGACGTAAATGAACTATAATATATATATTTTTCAAACCTTTAACGCAAAACAGAAAAAAGTCTTGGCAGTTTCTGATAAGATCGTTAACTTACAATCAGATAAGCAGAAAATTTGCGATCTTTCACAAATGACTGGCATTGCTGTTTCTGGTAGTTCAAAGTCAGACGTCTCTGTGATATAGTGCTAAGTGATAAAAAATAATTAAAAATTTATACTCAATAATTGAATTCCTAAGTTAAAAGGATAATTTACAAAAAACCGGAAGAAAAAAAATTTTTTTTTAACAAAATTTAACATTTTGAAACTTTATAAATGCTGAAGAAAGAGGTAACTAAGCAAATAAAATGGATACTGATAGATATACTCTATGTGGGCCTGAATTGTTTTTTGAAGCAAAATTCATTGCGTTCTTTAAAATAATTGATTATCTTGAAGTTCGGTATACCTATCCAGCGATTTTAAAGTTTTTTTTAAGGCTGCTTGATATCTCAATGTTAACACGAGCCCCAAGTATGTAGGCGGAACTTTTATATAGTAAAATTAAAAATTAACTTTGAACTCATATAACTTAGCTGAAAAACAAATTAAAATTTTGTGAATAAAAAGCTCTTACAGATACTATTCTTGGCTTTAAAAATCGGTTCTAACTACATCAATACTTTCATATTTGCAAAATTTACAGCAAATTGTAGAAAGTCCTTTTTTTCGATACAATATTTGTAGATGTTACTCATACGCCCCGTTATTCGTAATTATTACGTGCCGCAGACTATGCGCCATTTTTCTTATATTTTGAGTTTTGAGATATTAAACGCAAGAATGGCGAAATTTAAAATTCTTCTTATGATTTCTAGATCAAAAAGCTCAGCTGTAATAAATTTTAAAGTTTTTCTTTTGATAAAATAGTCATAGAAACGGTATTTTAAGATTAAAAAATATGTTTTATATCTGTACATATCTCGATATTTGCAATAGTTACATATATCTCAAAAACCATGGACAAAAAGTTGGGATTTTTTTCAAAAGTGCTTCAAATATAATCAACAATTTTCTAAACTATGAAATCAAATCTTATCAAACTTGCTACGAGAGTAGTAAAGCATGAAACAAAAAGTGAGCGGGACTGCGTAAGTGAATGTGGCACCTCCAATTTAATTAAAAATTTTAGATTTGTATACGTAGAAAATTTGTCAAGCATACTTGGCGAACATTAAGCGCAATATTAAGAAACTCTAATATTTTTTGCCCTCTAATAACGAGATTTTCAGAACTAGAAATGGGAACAGGACCTCAGGATTGTAATCTCCAAGCAAAAAGCTTATCATACTAAACTTAAATTTATATAAGGTTGTACACATATGAACCATTACTTCCAAAATATCCTTTAAAATAATAAATCATAAGATATTTTTCCATAAAAAATGTTACCCCTTTATTTCGATGCCATACATAAGGCTATCACGCAACATATGTATAAGAATATGTACTTTAGAAGACTATCGAATATGATACGAAGAATATGAAGACAATTCTTAAAAAAGGGAATGAACTTTGTCATGCTATACAAGATGCAGACGAGGTCAACACTCTTAAGGTTTTTGTTCTTTTGCAGCTACAAAGATGAAAAAAATTAAGATAAAAAAATCCAAATGTGTGGGGACAACATAAGACGATAAAGAAGAGCTGAAAAAATGGATTAAAAGGGTAAAAAAGACCAAATATGCACACATACTTCCAAACAAACCCATATAATTGTAGCAGACGTTTTACAGACTCTTAATTGTAAATTGAAGGGAGAATGAAGAGTGACGACAGCGTATGAGACAATATGCGATCACAAGTTGATGATCAAGACCTATAACGTCAGCATCAGTCGGAAAGGCTTTAATGAATTGGTGTAGGTCATAAAAATTAAGATTCTTTCAATTAAGAGCTTTTATTTTATTTGTCGAATTGTAAAATATTTGCGTTGCATAAAAACTTTGTGACTCTGAATGTATGACCATGTTATGTTTGATATTTTTGTTTTTTGTTTTTTGTAATGTTGGCAAATAATTTGATCAAATCGCTAATGGTTGTTGTTTTCAACAAAACTAAAATGTCTGATGAGCTCGCGCTTTCCTCATTGTCAATTTGAACTACGAAGTTTGTATGGCAAGCAGTTACCTCCATATGCTAAACTACCTTTCATACATTTATGTATGAATGTCTCGCATTTCGAAGTAACATTCGCATGGGACCCTGACCCATATAAGCTATTGTAGGTCATGTGTTTTTTCAGCTCAGTAAGCAGCTGCAAAATTATATTTCGTATTCTATTTGAAAGATTATGGCAATCGTTTTTGTTATCATATATTTTTAAGTGGTAGTAGTAATTTGTTATTATCGTAATTTAATAAACATTTTGTTTTTGCACCGCGAATGTACGCAATTTAAATAGAAAATGTTCAAAGTTGCTAGTATAGGTAAAATGAAAGATAAAAATAATTCTATAGTAATTGCGAAAATTTTTTATAAAATCCTATCGTAGCCCCCTGTATAGGACTTATGAATTAGGTTCCTTATTTACTTTGTACGAAAATCTTCGATGGTTCAAGTAAGTATTGGACAAAAAATTGGAGCTGCTTCTTCTATAAAAGATAATATCTGATATGGTTATTAAAAACCAATTTTTACTTCATCGTCCTTATAAATTAGTTATAATTTTGAGCGCATTTATTTATTGATTTGATTGTAACGTGTAGTGCGTAACCGATCTTTTCTGTATCATTTGCATTTTTTTTTTATTTCGCGAAAAATGTAGGTATGTACTCATTAATTTCAATTTATTTTTTAATGGTATTGGAAATACTTCTGCATAACGACAGCTCGCTCATATGTAATTGTTTTAAAATGATACTTGACATTTCTGAAAATTTAAAAACAATTGATCTGTTCCACTTTAAATATACAGCATTTATGTATGTACATATTTTTGAGTAGATACTACGAAATAGTAACTTTAAAAATCAATTTAAATTTGCAATTACTATTTGTTGATATCACACCACTTGAGACAAGTGACTGTACTCGTATACAAAAGTGGGTCACAATTGTGCGATTTGTCTTCCGGAAAAAAGAAAGCTCACGTGAATTCATATTATCAAATTCAATTGCTTTTCAATAGCAATTTTTAAGAGTGTCTATTTTGAAGGATATTTTTTAATTCTTTTCTAGTTTAGTTATAGCGATATCAAATTAATTTAATTGAGGAACTGGTAATATGCATATATTACCAATTTGGCGCTCTTTGCTTCGCTAATACTCTTAAGCTCCTTAAAACATTAACAAATGCTTTCGAATATCGCGGAATTTCATTAAAAAGTTTAAAGTTTTCAGAGTCAAGCAACGATATGTAATACCAGTGAAAACAAAATTACAGGCGCAACAAAAAAATTTTAAGTCTGCATTCACTCACTAATACTTAAAAAGTTCAATGTCAGACATATATCGGCATGTGACTTCTGGCATGGAGTTGTAAGTATAGCTATTTGTAGCGCTAAAAATTATATTTTAAATAGACATACATACATATCGTTGCATGATAAAACGAATACTTATGGATCAAAAGAGAATTCAGCCAACGATATGCCATTAAAATCAATATACACATGCTCCAAAACGCGTCAATCGAATCACCTCTTTCCAAAATTCAGCGCAATGAATCGAAATGTTTAAAATTTAGTCTCAAAATTTTTGATGAATCTAAATCTTTCAAATGCCGTGTGGTACTTTTTGAAAATCAAGATGGGAATATACGTAATAGTAACAAACGATTAAGACCGAAATTACAGTATTAATTTGCGAATCAGATCATTAACCGTCGGAAATAGGGAAAGATTTTGATATGTTTTGACCTCTGGAACACCATGTTAATGAAAATGTTAAAATACATGAAAACATATTTTAGGTTCTCCCGTTCTTGGGCCATTTTCAAACCGCTCCTATTGGAGAACAGCTGGATCATTTTTCTATTTTATGGTTCTTACACCGTTTATGGCATATGAGAAGACCTGCCATCATTAAAAAATTATTTAAGTTGCTACTCTCAGTCTACAAAGAATGTAAGTACAATAAATTCCTCATTTCCGGTTTGAAAATCATTAATAACTGTCTCTGTTTAAAAATTTCTAAATTAAACTAAATTGACTTTGAACTTTTAAAATAACGTGTGAGAGATAACGAATTTCAAAATCAAATTAATATACTTAAACATCGCTTGATGCCTGCCAATCAAGCGCCATTCACATGCACTAAATTATTGTATAAACAATCTTTGAAATATGGCTTAATTTGCTGTCAAAATTATTATTAAAATTGCATTTATTGCAAATCTACATCAGAATAAAAATTATTTGTAGTTAACAAAGTTGATCAAGAAAAAGTAAGTGCAACGATTTGATCACGATCTTAACGAATGACGAGCTTTTTTTTGTTTTTTACTAATGTATCTACAAATTCAAAAGCATGCGCTATAATACAAAATGCCGTACTATGCGCACTTAAAGTTTTTCCTCAATTCCTTATAGCTGATCGTGAAATTTCCCAGTAAAACTTCCTATTGCACTCATTTTTTGTTCGTATTTCTCTTAATGCTCTTTTAGCATTAACCCATTTTAGAGGCCATAGCACTAGCGTACTGCCATCAACTCTCGAGTTCATCTCATTTCGGGCAACCAAGAAAAATAAAAAAAGGCGAGGGATTTAGTTGTAAGAGTTTGGGTTATTTCATTCGCTTCTGTTTATTTGTATATTAATTGTTTTGGCCCGTTTCAATGTTAAATAATGTTTTACCTAAAAGGAACTTTCAATTGGCAGACGTGCGGCAGTCGATGCGAAAGTACAAAAACGATCGGTTCGGTTAAAGAGTTGTATAGTAGAACAATAAATTTGCTACATTTGTTCAGTTGCAATATTATTGACGTAATTCCAAAGTCGATCGTACGTACACTATTCGCATCACATAAGAAAATTAGTGAAAAAAGTAATAAAAAGATACGAGTACCTAATAAAGAAAATTTAATTAAAAAAAAAATAAATAAAAATTTAAATTGTAAATCAGTGATTTAAATCGTGCTTGTTAACTCCTATTAATCTGCTGTTGACGTAATGTCTAGATAAAAAGGTCTGTTTTTTTTTTGTTCTATCTTATTGCAATATGTTTCTTAGTAATGAGAACAACGAACGTAAGTTTATTTGTATCGGTAATAACAAGTCATTAACTTGCGTACAGTTGCATTAAATATTATAGAAATGCATAAATCAAGAAAATGTAAATTTAAAATATCTATTAGCTGTGCAGTTAATAAATATAAAATACAAATATTTTCTCGGAAAATATAACAGGTTTCATTGTATAAAATCAGCTTATTATCAGCATTATGCATATGGAACAAGTTGCTAGGCATCGAATTAAAAACAACAAAAAAAAAAAAAATTGTAAGAAAAAAAAGTTGTTTCAATTTCAAAAACAGTTCGGACTAAACAGTCAATGGTTTTACTTTAGAAAATACTTATTGTTAGTAAAATTTTTATTATTTTGTAAAGTAATTTTTCAGCTGTACCAATAAGTTTTATCAAGTGTTACGACATCAAACTCTATCAAAAATAATTAATTTTGGAAAGAATTAATGAATGAGAAAAATAATTTCGTTTTGTAAGCATTGAAATTAATAATAATTTACAAATTTTTTTTTTAATAAAAAAATCCGACCAATTACTAATTATAGCTGAATAATTGCCTGCATAAGACTTGGCTATGATGGTGGGATGAAAGTACTACGATAGCCGAGCAAAACCCTCGCTGAGTTTTGCAAAGTTAGCGGCGCTATGAACTTTATTTTAAAAATTGGGCTCATCAGTTGTTGGTTAATTACTCGTCTACTACTGGTGATAGCATTTTAGTGCTTAAAGCAAATAAACAATAGCTAATAGTAAAATAAACAAATTTCATGAACAAACTGTACCAAAAAGTTACTTCTGTTTATTTTTTTTGGATTTTCGATTTTTCCAGTTTTTCAATAAAATTATACAACACTTCTGAGCATATCAACACAAAAAAAACCCCTCATGTCCTGTTGTCATTTGCTTTAGATTTTTGTCAAATTTTTCGAAAATTCGAAATTTTTTCAAATAACACTCATTATTATCCTTATTTAACCAAAATCGATTGACTCGTTAAAACTCTTAAAAATAAAAAAAATTGCTATAAAACATTGAGATGAGGTACTTTCGAGTTTGCTCGTTTAAAGTACCACCCAAGTAGCACTAGTTGAAAATTTTCGGCTAATAAAGCGCTCTTATTGCAAGAATTATTGTTGGATTGCGTAGTAATATACTGCGTATACTGCACTGTTGGAGAATTATAACTCAGCATTTTACATATCCTTACAGTAGAAAAAATGTGATGCAATATGGATGATTGTTTACTTTTTACAAAAGGTACTAAAATATAGTTATTAAAAGAGCTTTTTATAGCCATTAATAAAGACTTTTTGAAAATTGATATTTTAACATGAAAAAAAAAAGAAAATATATTAAAATCAAGAATCGAAAAAAATAGAAATAAAAAACACCTTCTACTAAAATATTCGTAGTACATACATAGATGACTCTTTAACAAAAACAAATTCGAAGAAAATTTAACATATATTTTAAATGTACACAAGTATTTGATTTTTTAAAGTTTTTAAAGAACTTGCTATTTTAAATGTAAAAAATTGGTCTACTTGACTACTTATTGTATATAAAAACTCCGCAAAATTAAAACTTCGCGAAATGAAAACGAATTTATTATCGCCTTTAAGATTATAGTTTAAGACTTCTGCTTACTATACTCTACCGTCATTATGACCTTCTGGAAGTGATTTTCACTAAGGTTTTTTAAAAAACGCATATACCGTCTGTTTTTCCTTAGAAAAGCGCTTTAGACCAAGAAAAGTTTTCATCTATGGCAACATAGCATATATAGATAGTGTGAATTGAGAGTTTAATTCTATTTATTGATTGATCATTGATGTGGATTTGATCAAAGTAAGCAACCGCTGAAAAACTAAAAAGTATAGCAATAATTCTTTAAAAACTTATATGTCAATATACATATGTATATTGAAGCAATAAAGCCTTTTGCGAATTAACAACACTGAAAGTTTGTTAAGAAACTAACTCATACATCAATATAGCGTAATTAATTTTATCTAATATATTATCGTGAACTTTTTTCCAAATGAATGTAGGTATTGTACAAAGGGTCTAATCAATTAATTTGTCAGAAAAATAAAGATTGATAACGTTAGAGTTTATTTAAGTTCATCTCTATGTTTCAATTTAATGATTAAATAGCATAAGTGATTTTCATAACATATTACATTTTCAGTACTTATTGTTAGTCAATTCCTAGTACATTTTATGTAATTATACACCTTGCGCGCTTCATTAAGTGTTAACTTTATTGTTTTTTTTAAACTTTTTTTAACTTCCTACAACAGTATGGCAACAGAAACAACGACAGGTAGTTAGTTATATATAGGTATAATTGTATCAGTACTAAATTTAACATACCTATGTGAAAGTTTGGGGGAGGGGGGGGGATTTGTGTTGATTCTTATTTATGGCAATGATTGGTGTACCTAGTGTTATTTTTTCGAGTATAAGGATATTTTGGTAAGGTGCAAATTTGTGAAACTGGGGCTACTTGCGAAAAGTTTTTGTTTGCTTACAACATTTGGTGATAATGAGGTAAAGATATTCATTAGAGCATAAAAAATTGTTAGCCATGAAGTGTTTTGAAGTAAAAGTTTCTTTGTTGATATTAAAAAAATGTTCAATGCTCTACTATATGTTATTTCAAAATCAAATACTGTTGTTACTGCCAGTGGCGTCAACTCGGTAGGGCTGGGGAGGGCATTGGCCCTCCCCAAGGATCAGATACTGGGTATTATTCAATACAATAATTCAATAAAACCATCTAATAGTGGTGGAATTATAAATCTGGCCCCCCCAAGGTTTTGGTGAAGTGACGCTCCTGGTTACTGCAGATAATATATCAAAGTAAAATATTGCTGCTGTCACCAACTGAACGTGCTGGCATTTATAGTTTCCACCCTCTTCTTTTACGTACGCCTTTCTATACTGATCAGCTGTTAATATATATATGTATATAAAAAAAATTAATAATTTGCCCTCATTGCTTAGGCCATTGGTAAAACTTCATGGTAAGTTTCGCTTTGGTAGCGCTCTCTCTCTCTCTCTCTGTCTAACTCTCTCTCAAGAAATCCGCTCTAACAATCGCTACCTATAATATAAAAAATTGAAAAAATTTGTTGTGCTTTGCATTTATTGTGACAAACAAAAAAATGCTCAATATTCTACTCGTTCGCATATGCCACCTTTATAAATACTGAAATACGCTCCGATATGCTGTTTGTCGAAATATCAGCGGTATTACGTTGACTCCATTTCTCCGCATATCAGTGCCTAACTAGCTCTTGTGCGCCTTAAACGTGTTGTTTTGCTGATATTTCGTGTGTCTTGCGAGATCGTTGTTTTGTTGGCGTGTTTTAGTGAGTTTCTTTTCAGTTTTTTATTATTTCTGTATTATGATGCTGCGTACAAAAAATATATAATATTGTTGAATTTAGTCTTTATTTTAATTACAATAATTAAGGCAAATAATTGCCCTGTTTTATTGCCACGCGATCGTGTAAGTGTTGATATACCATTTAAATTATATCGAGAACATGTGTCGTCATTTGTGTTCTTACACGTGGTACTTTGAGTTGAATGAAATTTATAAAATTTAAAAATTACATAAATTTTAGTGAGAATATGCTTTCTAATTAACCTCATTTACCAAGTTTTCTTTTTTTTAACAGACATTAGTAATATGAAATCATAGGAATGAGAAATCATTTGCGTGAGAAAAGTGAAAATAAAAAAAAATAATAGTGCGATTGGCTTATGTGATACATTCGGTCTTATGTGTAAATCTACATCTACGTTCAAACTAAAAAATAAGAAAAATAAAATCAAAATTAATCGGGAGACTTTAAGGAACGTCAAGTTTTTACAACTGATTCTAATAGCACGCAATGAGCTTAGCAGAAAGCTTGACTGGCAAGACATTTGCTGTTAAACTTTTCACTATCTTATTGTTAGTAAAAACTGAAAATATTCCATTAAAAGAAATTCCATAAAAAATATTCCATAACTTGAAAAACAAAGCAATAAATTTAATATTTTTGATATTATGTACATTTGGTTTCTCAAGCATTTGATATTAAAATTTGATCACTGCAAATAGAGTTGAAAGTTTCACATCGTGTATATCGAGAGCTAAACTGGTTATCAAAAAACATTTATTTAATATGAGTATTTATTGCATACATATCTCTTTCAATTCCATAAAAAATCAAGATTTAAAATTTGACACCAAAGGAATAATTCTTTTACAATTTCACGAATATAAGTTACGCTTCGTGTATCCCGGAAACATTTGAAAATATATGCAAATTTTTCAAGGTGCACTGAAAAGTTCACGTTAGTTGATTTCCAAAGCCAGATCTGCAATAATTTTTTTAACCATTCATATAAAGGACAAGTTCATAAGGCTTAAGATTGAGTTTTTGCTCTATCCACACTAAGCTAGACGATGTTAAAGTTTAACATTCTAATTTTCGTCTTGTTTTTCAAATTCTTCCCGAGAAAAGGACTCAATTTTCAACCGTTTCAAATGGTATAGCTGACGAATGATAGAAGGTGAATTTCTATTAATCCAAGGATAACATTCGAAATTGTCTTCAAGTCGGAAACTCTTCAATTTTTGTTCACCAAATAGTATATGTCCTTAATGGGCTTGCTACGAAAATAATTTTGGGCATAGTAGCTCAGTTCCCACCAGAAAAGCAATGATAAGTTCACAGGGTATTATAACCTCTTATAACATTCCTGTGACTGTGTCGGAAAAATTTGAACAAGTGAGCTCGAAAAAATAAAAATAAAATTTTGAACAAATCTTAAACTTACATAACAATAAAATTGTGCAACAAAAATCATAACAAAAAATACAAAAAGCTGCATGCAAAGTTTTTAAAAATATAAACGACTGTTGCTATCACAAAAATTTATGAAACTATCGCATGATTCATAAAAATATCTAACAGAAAGCATAAAAATTCCTAAAATCTAATCAGATAGCAGCTATCAGTGGCGCAGCTATCCATTCGTCGCCAAACTAAGTGACACTTAAAATTAATGTGCTAAAATTTACGGCTATCACTAATAAAAACGAGATACTTTCAATTTAGTCTATAATTTAATTTTAAAATTTTTACCTATGATTAACATGTCATTGAATCATTATCTAGCTGTAGCTGATTCGTGTTTTACACTTTTAGTGATATAATAATATTGATTACTTTTTGTTAGGTTTAAATTTAGTAATGTACTAATCAAGTCTTATTGCAATTTTAAATTAAATCTAATTACAAAATATAACAGCGTAGATATACCCAAATGTTTATTAGAACAAATTACGTGGCATTTGATTTATTTCACAAGAAAATTTACATAAGATCAAACGGACTGATAAGTAAAGCTTTTGTAAATAAGATAAGTTTCCACAAAATAGTAACTTCGTTTAGTAACAAATGGGGAGTGTAACACATGTATATGGTGGGTACATATGAACCAATGAAGCCACGTTAAAGTCTCATGTCTATTGTAAACAATTAATAGAACTTATTGCTAGACGCATAGCTTTCAGTTTATTATCTTTATACTTTATTTGCATTATGTAGATTTGTAAAAATAAATGCTTATGTATATTTTTATACATTTTTTTGCACACATATTTTTGTTTGTTAAATCTATAAATATTTACAAACAAAACAAAAAAAAAAAATAATTGAATGTGACCAATATATTTCTTGAAATTTGATAATAATTTCACAAAAGACTAATTGCAAGTAAAAAGCTTCAAATGAGATATGTAGACTTTTATTTATTAATAAGCCACAAAATAAACACCCTACATTATATACTTATGTATGTATGTGCTTTAGCATTAGAATAGGAAATACATGAATCAGAGAAATGTTGGAGAGTATTCACATGAAATCTTTTTTGGTTATATACATAGGAGCTAAACCTGCTATCTGACGGAAAATGCAAATATGACTCATGATACCTGTAGATTATTTTCACGTCAGACTACAGAAGTGAGTCAAATTTGGAAACTATTTAGTTTTAACCTTTGTATACCTATTCGATTGCAAACATTTCAGAAACGGTATTTTGCCGTTTTCCAAAGATTTGTTATTTTGGAATTGAGTAATTCATATAAAGAAAGAAATACAACTCCGAGTTCGAAGATCGCTGAACATCGACAAAGCTTGTCCATATAAAAATGTACGAGAGTAACATCATTTTTGCTTGAAAGAGTAGAAAGCTATTGAGCTACGGTTGATGAAATTGTTTGCTCATCAAAAGTGTTGCTAAACAAATTGATCTTAGTCAAATATTTTCAAAGTAACAGGGCTTCAAAATCAATTTTTGTGTTGTTTTTTTTGTGTAAAAAAATCAGCATTAACTGATTATGTATATCTATTGCAAAACGGTTGATCGAATCGAAAACCAACAATTTGAATGACGTTTTTAACTGTCAATAAATGCACTAAGCAAAATTTATTTTACTCTCATATATTTTTATATGAAAAAACTTGAACAACCTCTGAATATTCAGATTCGCAAATTTCTTTGCATGTGACTTTCATTCTATATACTTATGTATGTACATATGTACGTAATACTAAAAAATTGTCATGTGAAATCGAGAGAAAAAAGTTTTTCCAAAAACAAAATAAAAAAGTATAGTACTGCGCACAATGCCATTAAGATATGTACAGCAATTTCAATTTAAAGCAGCTAGTCAATTGTCAGAAAATAAATTTAAATTTTCTTGAAATTTACAGAAAATACAGTAAACACTTTTTATATACAAATCAAAAGTGTCTAAACATAAGATAGCTATTAGTCAATTTTATATAAAATTAACGCCAACGCCATTACTAACTATACACACGTACATACATACATATCTACATATCTATTGCAAATTTTGCAACAATTGTTGATTTTGTTAAATTAAAATGAAAAGTATAGCTATACCTAGAGATAAATGATAGTTCTGAGAAATTTTTTTTGATATAGCAAATGAAATTTTTCCGGCATGAGTCTTCAAATGTAACATCATAGGCATTACAAAAAATAAAAAAATTCACATTTTACAAAAATTTTAGATTGTACAGCCTAACAAAAAAAAAATTCTTACTTTCCAATGATGACAATTGATTTGTAATACAAACAACACGTGAAAACACATCGAACATACAGCGATTCAAACAGATATGAAAACAATTTGATTTGTCTGAACAAACATATAAACTACGCAACACGTCATTAAATTGATTGTTGATATTGTAGCATTTGATTTGTTTATTCAAGCGAAATTTCACTAATTTTTAATTGACTGTTTATGTATTAAAATGATTTCTTAAGTATTATGTTAAAATTATAGTAATGTATGTTGGTATGGTAAACAACTTAAAAAACGTTCGACTATGTCGCATTTAAGATCTTGCGAAAATTATGTTAGATCAGTAGTAACCTCGTGAAAGACTCTGTCGTTACTTGTAACTTTTTTTATCAATACTTTCCCAACAACTGCTCTTTAGATGTACATAGATTTAGAACTGCTTTCAGTGTGCTGTAAACTCCTCTAATATTGCAATTACTGGCCTTAAGAGTATCAAGTATGAGGAGCTATGAATATTTCATAAAATTAAAAAAAAAAAAAATTAAGTATGAAATTATATTTTATCGTTGCAGCATGTTTTTTCTGGTGATTCACTACCACTACTTTAAAAAACTTTTCAAGTTTTTACTTTAATGCTAGCGCCGAAACTAAAGTAGAAATGATCAATTGGGATCTTTTTCTTGATTTTGTTCTCGCCCTATTCAAATTGATCAAAAAGTGTAACCCTCACTTTCTATTTCGAAAATCAATATGAAATGATTGCCACATTTTGGCTGTCAGCCACTTCACATGCAATATTATATGGGGAAACGAAATTAAATTAATGTCGCATGGTAATAGTTTTTATCAAAACTTGGAAGATTTTTTTTTTTCATTTTCATATAATCAGGCGCGTTGTGCCACCTCTTGAAAAACACGAAAATTCATAATGAAAATGTAATATTTTAAACAAAAATAGTTAGAAAACCATCAGGTGCCAGATATATTCAAAACATAAAAATGGCGTCAGCAATTGAAATTGCTTTAGAATTTAGTTTTTGTTTTTTTGCTTGTAAAAGTCCAATGTCTCCTAAGTGCCTTTGTAAGCAAGACTTGCAAAACAGCTCATTCCAAAATGTGCTGGGCTTAAGTTATCTTATCGAGGAAAATTTTTTTAAAGTAATGACAGCTATCCCGAAAGAAGCTACTAAAGGACACTAGGCTTTCAATTCTGTAGGTCATTTAGGACATTTAGTGAGATATGGAAGACAAGAAAACTTCTTCTTTTTCTTTTGACTGTATGTTTTTTTTTTTAATTCAAAGGTGTAATTTTGTAAAACATAATTTTAAGTATTAACTTTTTCTCTTATATATTTTTAATATATGAATGTAACTACCTCACATCAAACAAATTTCAAAGATTTGATATGAAAATTCTTACACATTTTTAAATTAAAGTGCAAGTCAAAGAACTTTCACAGTATGTCCAATCAAATCACCCCTAAGTCATGCATCAAAATCAAATAAATTTCAATTATTTGTAAATACATTCAGATGAACCATATTTCGCTGCATGTACCCGTATTTATAGAGTAAACAATATGCAAATATTGTAAAATGATTGATTGAAAAGTTGCTAAGAAACTTTGTGAAAACAATTAAAATTATATTATGGCAATATTAAAGAAAAACAATCACTCATGTATGTAAATCAAATAAGATTAAATTTTCAAAGGAAATTACTTTTTAATAATATTGTATAGTACAGCAACAGCAAGTTTCATGTATTATTTATTTAAATATTTAATTGATTTTGCAAATAAATAGTTTACTAATCCATAAACACAATTACAGCGCAATTTGGTATAAGAGAATGACCACCACCGAAGGTTGTTTTCATTGTAATCAAGATGCGCGCCCGACTGTCGCGCATGCGCGTGACATATGATTGTCCATGATATACAAACAAATAAAATATCTTTTGATAATTTTGTAGACTCGCGTGCTAGTAATTATCGTTATGTAGATTTTTAAAATAAATAGCGGCCTTTCTAATGAAATTATCAACCGAAAATTGTGAGATATTGAATGACAATCAGTGTCGCCACGTTTTATGTGAGAGCGATATCATAGCTTTGTAGTTCCATTTGATTAGGTATTATATTACCAGACTTTATTTGGAATTGCCACTTAAAATTGCAACCTAGACCTAGAGCGATGGCAAAACAGACTAAACATTTGCACAGACTAAACAATGACAATGTTAAACTTTCAACAGACTGACTGTTTGCGACTACACGTGTTATGTCTTATGTTACCAATTTCATATCTCATTATATCCGTATGCATAAAATTTTGATTTATCTTTTTTTATCTTATTTATTGCAGTACTTCAATGGGGTGACTTGTGGAAATAATTTCTCCTGAACCCGGGACAAAAAGGTAAATGAGTTGAAAGTTTATGAAAATTTACTTAATATAAAGTGTAAAGAGAATTTTAGGCCCTTGAAATTTTTTTTATTTCAAAAGTGTTGCTTAAAATTGAGTCTATACTAAATTTAAACTTTACATTATCTGAGTTAATAAACAATGGACATACTTAAACAGAAAAATAAGACAAATAAACGTCAATACATAAATTAAGACTTTCTTTCACGCCATTTTATATGTTATTTTAATTTTATATGCATCATAAAATATTTGCCAAACAACAGAAAATATTCTTTGATAAGAGCAAAATTATTATTACCTAGAAATATACATACCTTATAGTATTTCTGAAACAACTTAAATTTTTTTTGTATGTGCCATAAAATAATATTTGCACACAACGTTGATTGACGCTGTTAAATATCTTCTTTTGTTTTTCTTCTAAAAGCCATAACTCGCAAGCGCCAAATAATTTATATATAATAATAAATCCATATATACCGTTGATAACGAAATTGGCCTGAGTCAAATTTTTAATATGACATTTTTTATTGCTATTTTGAATAGTGGTACGGTCTAATGCTATCATTTTTATCAAAATTCAAAACAAAATATATGACTTAAATCACTTTCATTATTACCATTATTATTTAATTTTAAAATTCATGTAGTATTATGCTACCTTCCTACACTTTTGCTACAATAAGCTTAATTTTTTGCTACCATTAGTGTCTGAAAATGTCATTTATATGAAAAACCATAAATTATAAGCGTAGTATCACGAATCCTATTTGAAAATGTCGTATCCGAAGTAATTCGAATCTGGCCTCAGAATCGGTCCATCACATCACAATTTCAATGTATATTTAAGGTTAAATATTCGAAAAAAGGCTTTTACAGATGTGCTTAGGGCTATGAGAAACACTTGATGGTGAAACTATGAGTAATTAGTTTAATCTGCAAAAAAGAGCCATTTCTTGATAATTTATTTAAACTTTTCACTAATCGATATAACTAAACTAATAATTCAATTTTTTACAATGAACAGATGCCAGCCTGTTGAATTGCTTTTAGATGTTTCAACTTATTCCAATTATTTTTTTTTTCCACTTGCTTATCAATTTCGATTACAATTGTCTTCCAAAATATTTTGCTTTGAAGAACTAAGTAGTGGGTAATAATATTCATTGCTATTTGGTACTTATAGAAATAATAGAGAAGCTTTTAAAATTTAATATCAATTAAAATATTTTAATTTTCAATGTGTATAAAAAGTTCCAAAGGAAACTTATCGTGTACATTGTGAATATTTGGAAAAAAATTTTATGGTCATAAAAACGTTTTTAATGAATATATTTTATTTTAATGAAGCAAATCTATACTGAAGTAAATTAGCTCAAACCTAACGTCAAAGTTTCAACACTTATGGATTTTTCAATATTTTCAACTTTATCATTCATTTTCAATTTATCCAAAGTTTTTAGAAATTTAACGATTTTTATAAAATTTGTGACTTCATAGAAATTTTCTAGTTTTTCAAAAGTTCCAATATTTAATAACTTCTTTAACATTTTTTCAAGCTTTCGAGATTTTGCGAATTTGTCAGCTATCCTAGCACTTTTTAAATTAGTCAAAATTTATCGACATTCCTTACATATTCAAAGTTTTTTGGATTTTTCAACCTTTCTCAAAACTTTTCAACATTTTCAACATACATATCTGCACTTTTCCCAGATTTTTCGACATTTTAAAGCTTTTTCGACATTAATTATCTTTGTTCGATTTTTCAATATTTTTCGACTATTTTAAAACATTGACATTTATTGTCGATATTGTTATTATAAATACTTTTCAACTCTTCTCGATTCTCTTTGCTACTGCCTGATACTTCTCTATACTAACCCCATTTAATTTACACATCGCGCCGCGAGCGCTTGCACTCGCCAACTTTGTTATTATATTTTCTTTAGCTTTTTTTGATGTTTTATTAATTTGTCTTATTTTTAGTATTTTCTTTTTTATCATTTTAACTTTTTTGTTAATTGTTTTAAATTTTTTTCATTATATTTATAATGTTTCTTTACGAATTCTTGTTTATATATTTTGCATATGCTGATTGCTAATTTTTTTTTACTAAAAAGAAAATAAAAATCATTTCACAAAGCTGCGGGATGCTTTGTTTTTGTTGATTTTTTGCTTTAATTAAAAACGGTAAATAATTTAAATATTTCTACACGTGTTGTGCAAACCCGTATTACGTAAATTTAGTTAATACAAAGGGACTTTTTAATTACATATTTTTATAACGTTAACGTCAACTAATGCTGTTAATCTTGTGAATATGCTAAAAAAAAAATCCTAAAATCTCAAAATATTTGCACTGTCAATGGAAATTTTTTGTATTATTTCGATTTTCATTTATCTGAAAATTATTCCATAACTAAATACTTTTTGTACACCATTGATTTTCCCTCCAACAAAACAAAAATATTTTAATTCCGTTTTTACTATAAAAATATCGGCATTTATGCATTTTGTTGACCCATAGAAAAATTTGTTTATAGAATAAATTCCGACGTATATAAAAGAAAATAATGTTAATTAATAGCTATTTATTTTTTTTTAAATTCTTTTTTCTCTATAGCTTTTGTGTAGATAGTAGACAAAAACTTGGCATTAAATATAATTCAAGTGCAGTATTAAAGTAAATTATTGTTAATAAATAAGATATTTTCTCCATAAATGAGATCATAACTGAATACTTGTCAAAAATAAATTACTTGTGTAATAATTTTTAAATGGCTTTAAAATCAATAAGAGTTATAACAAATGAATAAACTACGCAGCATTTTAAAGATAAATCTTTGGGGCTTTAGAAAATTAAATGTTATTTCAAAAGGTTAAAAAACTACTAAAGTTAAAAAAGTTTTCAGAGTGTCCTTCGATTTTGCATCTCAAATGCTATAAAAAAAACTATAATTCTGAAAAAAAGCAATGGTATACCTACGTAGTAAATGCTGAAACTGCACAAACTGTGAGCTTTCTAAAGTCAAATGGTACTGAAATCATAATAGAATTATTTTTCCTGCATTAATCGCCACTTCCACTTTTGCATGCCGTCCCTATCATTCTTCTAGGTGGTACTGTATGATTTTAGCGAAAAATGTGCCTGCTACTGATAACCCTCGTGGAAAGGAAGATTGTATTTGGTTACATATGATTTAACTATATAAATATAACAACCCTCTATAATAACACCAGATTCGGGTTAAACTCTAAATAAGGTTTGATCCTACAATTCTTTCGAGTTATAAATTTATTCCGATACATGAAATTTTTTCAGGTAGGGAATCATTTCATAGTTCATTTTGATATGTAAGGAATTCAGTGCAAAAACATTTAAGAATACCTAATATTTCTAAAGCCATATAGCAAAAATTTATACATTACTTTTAATTTAATAGAAAAGTTTAAGTTAATTAGTTTTTTTTTTGTTATTTTTGCTCCAACCACATAAAACATTATTTTTATTGGCTCTGCACCGAAGACTTTGATCAACTAAACAAAATAAGATTGTACCGCTAAAGTAAACTGAATTTTTTTTAAATATACAAGAAAAAAATGTTCCGAAAAAAACCTTAACATTTTTAAACAAAAAGAAAATCCAAGTATTTGTAAAACTAATAAATTTCATTTATTGCTACGCTTAGCTCAACACTTGGCCAAAAGTATTTGGTTAAAATAACGTCATGAGTTTTAGCGGTATTCTGGTTTTTCTTATTTTTTTATTTCTAAATTTTTTCTCACACCACAATTTCATAAAATTTTTGGTTAAAATATATGTACATATAGTATGTATGTATGTATATAAAACTTGCTCTCAATGCATTGCATGCTACAATTGTTTCATATATTTGTTATTTTTAAAATGTCTTTATTTGTTTACAACTTCATTAAAATGTTTAAAGCGTCTTACCGCCTGACCTTTGATAGCCTTGAACATTGAAACATAAAAATTAAGAATAAATGTAGAAAATTTGTAGGAGGCTCGAAGAAAAAATAAACGCAAGTTATGTTAAATATAATTATTAAAAAAAAAAAACAATTGCTTAAGGGTTTATTGAACTTAACACAATAAAATTAGTTTAAGCGTATAAAAAGTACGTACTCTTTTTGAAATATTTTAGAAAATTCTTAGCAGCTCAAACACATGCTATTGATCTAACGATTCCTCAGTTATAGTGATTTTTAGGCAAAAGTCAACTTTAGCGACAATCGTCAGATTTTTCAGAAAGTGTCGCTCAGATCTAGTTTCGGAGATATAGCCAACGAAAGTTACGGATATAGCTTTTCTAAAGAACAGTATAAATTGGGAACCCTTAGAGTGATTTTCACAAAATGGGAGTTTTATAACTTAATTTTTTCATATGACATCAATTTCGTGAAAACAGTTCCATTGGAAAAGCTATGTCCACATCTACAAATGGCTATATATCCAAGACAAGATTTGAGTGACACTTTCTGAATACATGATTTTCCATTGGATTAAAAACTGCTCAAGAAAATTTAGATTTAGAGGATAAAAATCGATTGTCACTAAACTTGACTATTTTATAATTTAATCATAGCAATCAAAGTCAAAAATTAATCTGGAGTATAATTATAAAGATCAAATAACCATTTCACTCAAAAAACACTGAACTAAGTATATGTTAGTATACAACCCAATTAAATCCTCCATACTACATTTCAGCTTTACAGTTGATCTTGAAGCTGAGATATGACTTTTTTTAGATCAAAAAAGAAAAATTTTAGAGAGAATCTTAGGGTTTTTTTTCAAAAATTTCATCATAAGTTGAAATTTTATTAAAAAAAATTATTGCGTTTTCGAATTTTTCCAAAAAATGCATACATACATATATAAAATTTCTCTACACAAATTTATCAGATATTTGCAAAAAACGCATTTGAAAATTTGGTCGATCATTATGCAAATAGTTTATTGTTTGTTTTTAAATTTTTTTTTAATTAATTTTAATGGTCTATAGTGCCAAGTTAAACATAGCCATTGAACAATCGCTTCGGGATTCCCCATGTGTATTATTTGTTAAGATTAAGATTTTCTTAGAAAATCTCTAACAAAACATCAAACATTTATTTAAATTTATATACTTATTATTTTTTGATAGATCTATACATATTTACATAAGTACATATGTCCAAAGGTAAATTTTGTTTTTATCTAAATAAAGTATTATCAATAAGTGGTCTCATTGCAAATGATAACTAATTGTAAGAAAAGTAATTCGTATATACATTATGGTGTTTATTTCCAAAATTCTGTGGATGGTTTTTAGCATGGGGCTTGAAAATAATGGGCACAAAATTTGAGCTCCGTAGCTAAAACCTGTAAACGGCGTGGACAAGGTTTGTGTTCAATTTCGTTGAAAAATCCGACTTACTAAAACGCAGAAAAAATCAACATTAGGTGCGAAGATATAGCGTTTTAAGTATTTTAGTTATATGGGATATGCCACCCACAACTGTCAAACGAGGCCTACATTTTTCGTGTGTCTGAAATTGCGGAAAAAATACGCCCAAAAAGGGGGGGTTTTTATTTAACTTTAGTGGTCTGAAAAATATTCACTATGGCCTAAAGCTTTTCTTCCGTTCTCACTTGACACGTATCTTGCTATAAATTTATTATTTTTATATAATTGTTGTTTATATGTAAACATCACAGCATTTCCCAGAATAAATTTTGTTTTTATTTAAATAAAATACTGTTTATATTGTTCGCATACTATGTAGTCTAGCATCAGCTACCGGTTCCAATCGCTTCGATTAAAATCAATTTTGGATCATTAAAGTGTTTGCGACGAAAAATTATTTGTTTAGAAAACATCATGTCTAAAATTAATTTAAAACAAAATTTTCCATTTTGTTTCTCAAAACAAAAAATTTATAGAAAAATTAAAAAAAAAATAAGCAGGTCGAATTATTATAAATAAATATATATAAAACAAAAAATAATGTAAACAAAAAATGTTTTTCTACGAAAACGTAAATCTAAAATTCATTCACTTATTTTTAATATATTATTTATTAAAAATCAAATCAGTTGATTTAAGCGATACGAGCTTTTTGCACACGTTTTGAAAAGGTTGGCGTTGAAGAAAAAATGAAAAGTACTGAGCACCCCTGTGGTTCTCATTTCCAATGTTAAAAATACAATATAGAAATTTTAAGAAAAATACCCTCCACATAAGAAATATTCTAACAATAAATACAGAAAATAATTTATAACTTTCTCATTTTTCTTGCAGGGAAACTTTTTAAAGTTCGCACTCATATTCTACAGCATCTAACCGAAAGAAATCTACAAAAGACAAAATTTCAACACAAAACTTTGGCAATACTGTCACAAAGCTATAAACAATATTTTTTGGCATTTTAAGTTCAAATACGAAAAAAAAACTCAGAAAGCAAAGATACAGAAAATCAGCATAAGCCCAATCGCACAAACACAAAAAATCATTTTTAAAGCAACTCATTAATATTGCACCTGGTATTTTTTAATATCTATCTATAACTCTTTACAACCTCTTCCGATGACCAACTTGGTCGTCTTATCAAAAAACCTTGGCGTCACGTCCTGCTCCCACTTTACCACCACCCAAAAACATTGCAGCGTAATCGGCGTGCTCGCCATTTGCTCAGAAAACAACTGCAGCGCGATCTATAACGTTGCTGCTGCACGTCAAGCGATTCGATCATACGCCGCACGCGCAGATCTCAATTATTATCTACGTTGAAGATACAACGTTAAACCCATCACTGATCTCTGGTATTCCGAAATTTCATAAAACGTCAACGGAATTTTTCTTTATTCACCAAATAAAAAAAAAGCTTAAAAACGGCTGCAACAATGTTGAAAGTAGTTGGCGCATCTGTACAAAAAACGCGGATAGGGACTTACATCCTTATTGGTGCTGGACTGCTGGTAATCGGTGCTTTCTTTATAACATACATTGAGAGGCCGGAGTATGACGGCACTTATTGTGCTACGGCATTTTGGACGAAAAAAGTCGGTTTTCAAATCGAATACTGGAAGCAGCAGAATGATCTTCTCAACATTCCACAGGGAGCGGCAAGAATATGCTATAAGGACTCGATATACGAAAATGGGTAAGTCAAAAGGTAGAAGATAAACTGGTTTTTACTCTTAGGCACATGTTTACAGTAATTTTTAGAGCCGAATCTAAAGTTAGCAACAGTTCTTGGCTATAGTCCAAAAATTGCTATGAATATGCGATGCTGATGGAAAAAAGTTGTTAATACCGAACAAGCAGACATCTTGAAGAAACTTGAGCAGAAAATATTTATTAAAACTAAGATAATAATTACTACTTTCTTTTTCATTTTAGCTGGGCACAAATTGAAATCGAGACTCAGCGCGGTTATCCAGACTCAGTGCAAGCCTATGGTGCCGGCATACTCGAAGGTTCTTTGACATGGAACAACATTTACAATCAATGGTTAAAGTAAGTCATTTCGACTTTATATTTAAAATTTCCCAACTTAACGCAAAACATCTTCTCTCTTCCTCACAGCACCATTGAAACTTCCTGCGAACGTGACGAAAACTCACAAAACTTCTGCACTTGGTTACGTGATCTTCTTACAGAGAACTATGAAAAACTCAAGCAGCTGGCAACAGATCGCGGTGAGCACGATCACTACTGGCATCAAATCGGTTTATATTTTAAGCAACTTGAGGGCCTTGAGACAGGCTATCAGCGTGGAGCAAAACGTGCACGTTCAGATCTAGAAGAAGAAATTCCGTTCTCCGACTTTTTATTAATGAATGCGGCCGCTGATATACAAGACCTTAAGATTTACTTCGAAAATTATGTCTTAGAATCCAATACTAATGATAAAACAAATAGCAATAGCAGAAACTTTCATCTACCCAGCGCAACCATGCTAACACGTATTTTCCAAACTGAAGATTCACCTGCCTGGAAGTTGATTTTCGGTCACAGCACTGCTGGAAGTTATGCGTCCATGTTACGTATACAAAAACGTTACAAGTTCCATTATCACTTCTCGCCAAATCAACGCACAAACACTGTACCTGGCGTTGATATCACTTTCACTGGTTATCCGGGCATACTTGGCTCCACTGATGATTTTTACATTGTCAAGGGTCGACAAGTGCAATCGATTGTTGCTGGTGTAGGAATAAAAAATGACAATTTGAATCTCTGGCGCACAGTTGATGTGCATGAGTCAGTACCGCTCGCGGCACGTGTTATGGCAGCTAGCCGCATTTCACAGAATCGGCGTACCTGGACCAAGGCCATGTCGCGTCATCCATTCACAGGTTCAAAACAATGGATCACTGTGGATCTTAGCAAACTAAGCTTGCATGAATCCGTACCACAGCAACAGCAACATTCCACGGATCAGCCCAGTAGCACTGAAACACCACACTCAGATATCAACACTGAAGTAAAGCCAACTCCAGAATATAAGGGTGTCATTTGGATTGTAGAGCAACTACCAGGTCGCTTACATACAAAAGACGTAACTGAGAACTTTATGATCGGTGGCAACTCAACGTGGATCGCAAATGGTTTGCCGTTTTTTGATGAAATACTCGAAGCAAGCGGTGTCTCAAGTGACAATTACAGTTTCGACCTCTTACCAGCCGATGAGGCTGAATTAACGAATGTTGAGGCGGTTGATAAGTACCTGCGGACGCATGGCTTTCGTGGTGACTTACTCGGTGAAGAGTCAATTGCCTATGGTAATATCGATATCAAGCTCTTCTCCTTTAATGCACGCCTAGGCATGAGTGATTATCATGCATTTGCTGGTCCAGTTTTTATGCGGCTACAGCATATGCAAGTACGCTCTGCGGAGCAATTTAGTAAAGAAGTTGGTGAAAGTCCCGTATCAGCTGTCGGCGATGAGCGTTTGACTGTATCGATTGATGATGCTGCCGAATTAGCTGAGCTGGAAATGATTACGGAACGTCGACCGGTTCGTAATGACATGAGAGCGATTGCAATGAGTAAGATTGGCTCCGGACCATTTAAGTGGTCTCAGGTGTCAAAGGGTATGGCAAGCATAGCACATGAGGGGCATCCAGATGAATGGAATTTCGGCAAGGTGGCACCAAAGTGGGCATGGTAAAGAACTGATTATTACGGTGCATGAATAAGACACAACAAAAGAATGGAAGCAAAAATTAAAGGTGTCAAGATAAAGTTTAATTGAGTATTTCAATAGTATGGAAAATTAAGTACTTAATTTGGCAGCTCGCTTATTTAGTTATTTTATGAGAATTTCTTTTTAAACAAATTTTTTACTAGTGCTATTTTAGATGAATATTAGCGCTCTTCACAAGTAGTCGTGTTATTGTGTTCAATTGTACATTAAACATAGCACATTAAACAATTGACTGGCTGTACTTAATGTGTAAATTAGCACTTTAATTTATAAATAAAACTACATACGCGTGAAGACAATTATTAAAAAATAACAAATATTATTGTTTTTGTTTGCAGTCAAAAATTTTATGCAATTTAATTTTAATTGGTTGATTTTATTGTAAATTTACAAATTCTATGTGAACGTCCAAAATGTTAAAGATATACTGATATATGTATGTTTATGTATATATGTAGGTACATGTCCGAAACTGTTTTTAAATCTGTCGAATTTATAATTTTATAATAAAACACGAAATGTTAAAAATTTGTCTTCCACAAATTCGAGAAAAATAAAATAATAAAATGTACAAAGATTTAAACGTAAACAAAAACACAATTTTATACAATTTCGATATTTTGCAATAAAATAATACAAAAACAAAAACAATTGAAAATTCTTTCATTTCCTGTACGATTTGAAATAGTTCGAGCTCTTAACATTTTTTCCTCAAATAATTGAGATAAATGGTAATGAAACTCTGGAATCACTGTGAAATTGTATGCCAATTTGTACATGGAATTAAACTTTAATTCAAAATAAATCGAATGACGCGCTTATCTTGATTTCGCTCAGAAATGGAGTTCACTTGAATTTTCTTTTCTTGAAATAGCGATAAGGATTATTCAAAAGTTTTTATAAACGATTGTTTTTAAGTCATATCCCGTAACATCCTTGACAATATATAACGAAATTGAATAATAACGTTGACTTAAGAAATAAACACACAAATTCATTTTGGCTAGTCTAGCGACATCTACTGACCGGTAGCTGTATGGTATAGCTCACGAGTTGTTAAAAAGCTACTGTCAGATTTGACATAGAAATTCAAAAATTGACACTAGAGAATAAAAAGTGCTGTTGTGTTGTATAGATTTTAATGCAATTTCTCTAGGGCATATGCAGAACAGTTGTGCAATTTTTATACAAGTATTGAGACAAAAATTCTAACAACGCGCGCTTATAATTATGAGTATGTGATTTGGAAATGTCTGTGACTTATATAAGCTGAAATCATCGAAATTGTGGGTTTGCCATCAGAATTGTTGCTTCCATGATATGTAATTCTATTTTTTATAACTATCCAACCCAATTTTTGATTAGAGACATACCGGTACGATTACGATATCCAAGGCGCCACGATTTGACGATGTGTACCGATAAAACACGTCAAAATAAATTGAAAATGTTGAATAAAAAATTCCATATTTTGTTTAGATTTCGAGTTATCGATATTTAAAAATTTGGTTTTGGTAGAATCATTAGAATTAAAACTTTAATGGCGCTAAAATTAAAGGATCATTTTCCATAGAACAACTCGAAATAAAGCGAAAACGTTAAAAAAATCGATTATTGGATTGGTTTTCGAAATATCGATATTAAAACATTTGATTTTTATAATACATACCATGAGAATGACGATTTCAATGGTGCCAAAATTTAAGGATGGTTTTCAATATATCGATACTAAAAAATGTTTAAATCCTATATACTAAAAGTCCAACACCGACTTCGCTAACCACAGTAATTTTACATAAGAATAACTCGAAAACTGAACGAGATATCGACTTTTTTTTTATGTTTACGATATATTTTGATGTGTTTTATCGAAAAACATCGTCAAATCGCAGTGCCACGGATATCATAATCACTCGACAAACCTATGATTATTAATTTTAGATCAAAAAATTAGAGCACTATTCCTCAGAAAACTGTTTACAAACTTAACGCTCACTGCACTACTTTATGAACTGCAACCCTGCATCAGACAGCACTTGCTTAATTTTTCTTTTTATCCTCTTTCGAATACTTTCTCCGTCCAATCAAAAACCAAAAAAGTTTATGGGCGAAAAACACACACACACATTTCTACAAACCGCAGTAAAAAACAAACTCAAAAAGCCGGACAATCCAACGATTGCTCTGACAGCTAGCGAACAGAAAAATTTAGTGCAATCGGTGTTCGGAAATAAAAACATAAAAGAGAAAAAAGTTTTTCGCTGCTTTTTGCCTTTGTTATCGTCGAACGTTCGTTGGTGTTCCTCAATTGTTCTCATTATTTATTTTATTCGCATTGATGTCGTCTGATATTTTTTCGGTTAATTAATTTGCAAATAATAAAAGCGAAAGAAAAACGCGAATACGAATAGCAAATCTATAAAAAAATGGCACTGTTTTATAGTGAATGAGCAAAGAGTAAGAAAGCGCTGAAGGAACAGAAACTATTGTATAACTTGAAAAGTAAAATTCGTCGCGCAAACAAGGTGACAGCAAAAATAGAAAAATTAAACTAAACTAAAGCAGAAGAAATATACAAAAATATCTGAAAAGTGCGAAAAATAAATTGTTAAAAAAAATCCAATTTAAATTCTACTTTGAATATCAAAAGCCAGCGAAGTGTGCAACAAAGGAAAAACTAAAAAATTAACCTTTGAAATTCTAATAGGAATAAAAAAAGAATCGCCATTACACGCGATTATCCCAGTGAGACTTCCCAGCAGCCAGACCAAACAATAATCAATTGAAATTCAAATTAATATCCAATTGGAGTGCAATAGTAAGTGAAACAGGGTGTGTTGACCTTTAGTAAACGAAACAAAAAAAAAATATGAATAAATCTCATTAAAAAGTTTTATGAAAAATTTCTAATTATATTTGCAAAAGAAGTGCAGCGAAAAAGCAGGAAACTCAGTTTTGAGGTGTATGTGCATATATACATGTATGTAGATAAATATATGTGAGTGTGTGCGTGTTTCACCCTGCCGTCCGTCGCATAATTGCGATAGTTCTTCTCATTCTCTGTTACGCACCGACCGCTGTGCGCTTTTAATCAACCATATAATTTTGCAGCTGTCATTTATACGTCATTTTACTGTCATTGTCCTTTTAGTGTTGTTGTTTCTGATTGGTTGGGGTCGTCGCTGCTCGCGTTATTGCGTGGGGCACAGTATTTATAATTTTGTGCTATCTGTCCCCACTGCCAACCAGCAGATATTTAAAGCTACATTCAAATGTACAAATGTAAAGCAGCAACAGCAAAAAAACCCGATGTCAAAGAACAGCGAAACTTGACAGTAACTTTGACATTTTATGTTTGGTGACTTTGTTTTGTTGCAAGGATTTATTTCCAGGATATTTTTATATATCCTGATATATAATCTTATTTTCTCAGTAGCAGCAAGTGCTAACCGTTTTTCTTTTATGCATAATGGGTAATTCGCATATTTATTTTAGACATTCACTACAGGGTGTTGCAAATATATTTAGTTAATAAATATGGATTAGTTTACTCAAACGACTCGTATATAATTCTAATCAAATATCGGCTATATACCATTAAGAAATTGAGTTAAAATAAATTGCTATTAAATATGAACCCCTAAAAAATTTGTTTGAGCGATTTTAACAAGTTTACCATTTATTCGGATCGCATTTTTTTTTTAAATTTTGGACAATTTTATAGTGTAATAATAGGTTATTTGAGGTAAGGAAAGGGGTCATTTTTCCATATGTATTGAAAAAAAAAAGATTTTTGTTTTTTAATTTAATAGTTATTTCGTTTTACATATTGTAGCCAGGGCCGTATTACCGCCAATGGCGTGCCGCATAAGGCCGGTAGTCTTATTAGCGAAAAGGTTATTTCACAGTTGAAATTTGTAAGAGTAGTTAAAACTAATTTTAATATTGATGAGAAACCAAAATTTCCAAAAGTTATGACTTTTTCTGGACAATAGGGCGGCAATAATATGCTTGCCATAGGGGCGGCAAAAACCGTTATGCAGTCCTTATTGTAGTGGCTATGCAGTAGTAAAAGATCAGATTTTCAATATTCGGTCGTTGAGATGCACGGGTTTCAACCTCAACTAATCTAAACGAATACAGTCTGCGGGAGTTCATTTATCAGTGTATCATTTTAAAAGGCATGTGTCTGCTTTTTTGTTAATTATTTACCGCAAACAAATTAGACAAAGAAATGACACATTAAAAAGATTTTTTTTTTAATTTAGAGCAATCATTTATTTAATCTTTTCCGTTTTATTATTCCTTCTTAAAACATTTTACCTTACTTTCACCTAAAAAATAGTTTATACATCTATCTTAGCAATATTTTCTAAAATATGAGGTTTTGGGTATACATAAGTTCAAAAGCATTCAAAAAAACATGGACAAACTGTAAAATCATAGTATGTTTATGTATGTGAATGGCATTATATTTCAAAAAGATTTTTTTTTTAATTGCAATACCCCATTTCTGATTAGCAGCCTAAAAAAAACTAAAACAACACTTTTTTTCTTTCATTACAGATTTTTCGAAATATTTGCAAAATATTACATTATATATAAAAAGGGTTTACCAAATATCAACTTCTTTAAGAGAACTATACTTAAGTGTGTGAAAGAAGCAGAAATTAGACTGATTCAGGTGCCTTTTGTCGTGAAGTGAGTGAAACATTTTTTTACATTTGAAAAAATCTACAAAAAACACTTTGTTTCGCATTTCATTTGCACTTGAATGTGAAAGATAATAATAAAAAAAAAACAAAATTAAATTTTGGTGACAAAATCAAGTAAATAAAAAACGTATAAGGAAAAGTTCTTTACATGGAAAGTCTTCTTCTACAAAGACAATAAAAACACTTAAATATCATAAAAAAGTACTCTACTCAGAATTCCATATCAAGTTAACATATAAAATATATATAATCTCGAAAAAAGCGTTTATAACTTTGTTTATTTCTACTACATGCAAAAAAGAAATAATTCGCATTAAGATTTAAACGTGAATTAAAAGTTAACCTCAAAACTACAAATATACCCAAAAAGCAATTGCATTTATTGTGCGCACCAGATTACTTTTGCTCTACAAGTTTTAAGTAAACTTGAACATTCTCTTTTCAATAACGTTCAACCAGTAGCTTTGCTGAATTAAGTCAAATCTTTGGTAAGTTTTGATAAAAGTATTTAAGTTTATTTTAAGTTAAGTAAAATACAATTAACCTTTTGCTTAGTTTACGTATAAAGAAATACAATTTTATATAAAAGGCACAAACCTTGGTTTCATAAGAAAGTAAATCAAATATATTAAATGATTTTCTAAAGAATATGCTGAAAGTTGAATTATTAACTATGAAATATGATATCCTCATTTTCCAGATTGTTTATTCTGCATTTTAAAAATAATAACATGTTTTAGTTACCAAAATATGTTATATAGGTACATACTTTTGTCTAAGTAAAATGTATGTAGTATCGAATGCACGTTTTAAAGAAATTAAAAATGAATTGCACATTGTACTTCTGTATCTAAAGAGAACGCTTATATTTTTTTATCAGGCTACAGGAAAGTATGACTTAGGTAATCTGTCATATAAATATTGAAATACATCAAAATGAATATAAAGTTATTTTATATGGTGTTAAAAATTCACAAACCGAAACTAAATTCCTAGTCGTCAAAAAGCCCATTGATAAGGTTATAATATCCTAACTCACAAAGAACAATGCCAGAACTAGACCACATAGGTACATACATTTTTATTCAAAATTAATAACATTTTGCATCGATTTTTCTTTTGAAATAAGATCTTTAGTAATAAAATCATTTGTATTGAAATTGTTTAAAATTTTACAATAATTTCTCAAACGCCCTGTGTCAGTATCAAGGATAAAAAATCAAGCCAGAAAAATGAAACTAATTGGCATTACTCTTCAAATTCGCTTCAATTAGATTCCTTCTTCACAATTTCGCGGCGAATTAATTGCAATAAGAAAATTTCCTATCAGAGCAAAACAACAGAGGTAAAATTAGCAAGTGTGTTTTTTTGTTCGTCTTTTTATGATGTTGGTCTCTGCGTCTGCATTAAAAACAAAAAATGCTCTGGTGCTATTTTTAGAATATTCATTTATTTTACGCGTGCCTGCTTTTGCATGTTTACGGCCTTTATTCGTTTACATCGTAGCCCACCCATGCCAATGCCGTGTGTGTCGCTGCTTCCTCTTCGTTACCACTTCTCTAGATTGTTTTTCGGATTTTTGCTCTTGTTTGTTTTGTTCGTGTTATTTGGTTTTTGTTAATTTCTCTTTTGGGTTTTATCTTTGGATTTCCTGCTCTCGTACATGATGTTGCCAGATAATTATTTTTGGAAAGTTGTGTGGATAATATAGCCCATCATTCCCTTTTCATTGAAATTAATTTTCCTCGTATTGTTTTCTGCCACACCTTAATCGTAATCGCTGATAATGCTCAGATAAATATCAAGGCTTTACTTTGGAACCTTTTTTATGCCCATGTGTCAAAATTTTTATCTGATATTACAAGCACCATTTTACACAGGCACTTAGAATTCGTCCATTTCTTATAGACAACAAGTGTTAGCGGTATTGACATGATGATAAGTGACCAAATTTACTATTGGATATGCAAGAAAATTTATGATGGAGTAAGTTGGCTAAAGACTTAACTCCTAACACTTGCCCTTATGGTCTTTGATCTTTTTCGACATTTTTCAACATTTTGGACTTTTTTTACATATTGCTACGGTTTTGGTCTCTTTCATTAATTTCTAAGATATTTAGACTTTATCAATATTATTCGAATTTTTATACATTTGTGACTTTTTTAACATTTTTAAATTGTCAACATTATTCGACTTATTTAACGTTATCCCACTTTTCAACGTTCTTCGACACTTTCAACTTTTAATGGATTCTGACCTTTTGATTCCTTGGTAGGTATTCTTTTTTAATTTTCCATTAAAATATTTTTGCTATTAAATTTTTAAAACAATTAGAATAATTTTTTACATTACTTATTTTTATAATTTTTTTTTCAGCCTCATATCACAATCACCTAAAGCGACTATCTCATAAAAGTTTATCTAAAATGCATCAACCACGTTATAGTCCAGCTCCACCACCTCAAGTTCCTGGCATGAGACCACCGGCACAATTGCCGCCACGCCCCCAAACATTTTCAAATGTAAGTGACTTAATAAATTAATTCTATTGCTTTAAAATTTCTTTATGAAAATAAAATAAATTTGATTAATCATACCTACTGCCGAGAAAAATGAGTTCTTGCGAACTTAAATAGTCTTATGTCTAGGTTTATACACTTATAAAAAAATAACATAGCATAACTATAGTAAGTTTTCGCACTTATAACATTTTCATAAGCACCGATACATACTTTTTTAAAAAATACCTTAGATAGCATATTATCTACAGGTTATAGACATCTAACATAAACTTCATCACCATAAAATTTTACTTTTTTTTTGTCACCTACACCCATTGATTCTTTCCCACTTAAACATTTTGAAATCTAAAAGTCATTTTCAGAAGTTGAAGCTATTATCCAAATAAAAAACTTGGAAAAATTTTCTGTATCATATCGAAATTTGCATGAATCAATTATTTCTTATTGCATGGAATATTAGAAAATAGCCAACAAAGTTTTTTAGGCTCTGCTGGGTAGTTCTTTAGGTAAACTATAATCAGCTAACACTACCTTAACTATTCTTATGTCTTTCTTTTTCAAATATCATAAGAATGTATTATTTTAATAAAATTTATAAAGCATAAATTAAATTCTCTAAATCCTTTCTTAAAACTATTATTGTTTTGAACAAAAGAATATTCCATTACTCATTTAATATTTAAGTTTGGTATTCCTTGAAACAGGTAATCATATTTTGCATAAAAATTCATTGAAATAAAGTGACATTCACCATGACTAACGAAAGTTTCTCGTCAATTTGTCAGCCATTGTTCATTGTCTAGTGTTGACCATTTGTTGTCCACTTGTTGTTCCGTTGTCCTTTGTTCCGTTTCACTTAAAAAGTTTACTTGCATTGAATAACCCTACTGTAAGTACTTTAAATAATGTTTTAAAACGTTACATTTTATGAAATTTGATTTTTAACTCAAACCTAATTAAAAGTAAGTTTTAATGCTAGAAATATCTATTAAATTTCTGAATAATAAATTGGTAAAAAAGTGATGTCGCGTAAAAAAAAAATATGAATGATTTGGGTTTGAATTTGTATTTTCCGAATATATAAGCTTTTGTGTGTCAAATCATTTTCTTATTACTCACATCAAAGTGAGGTCTGCATAAGTGCACTCGAAATGACCAATAAGCCACTCGCCACGTTCCTAGTATATCGAGCTCTTGTGCACAAAAACCACAAATCGAAACACCAAGCAGGAGAGGTGAGTGCTGCAATTGCAAATAAAATGCTCTACAACTTCAAGTACTCAAAGTTTATTGCATCGTTTCGAGTGCACTCGTGCAAATCTGTAGATCTAGGCCATAGGCAATGCCTATTCCGGAAAAATACCCCTGATTTTAAATTGTTAAATGAATGATGTACCTCAGCGGTTCATTCAGACTACCGTATATAGCTGTTAAGTAAGGTTTTTACGTTTAGTACCAAGTGGATAGTAGTTAGTAAGTCACGTAATGAAAATGAAAATTATTCAGTGCAAAGCTTAGCTAAAAAGAAAATTTTAAAAATAAAAATGTTCAACCCCTTTACTGGTAAAACATATTTTTTAATGAATCAACGATTTTTTAAGCTATCGATCACTCTACGGTTGTCACTGCTGGCAAAACGATGACATCCTGCATTATGAGTTTATCCTTTTTGCCACCTTTTACTGCTTTACTTGCGTTAATCAACACAATTTAAGCCTCAAATCACGTTCCTCTTGGAAATCCTTTTAATATATGACTTTTATGCAGCAAAAGTTTTTTTGTTTTTCTTTCAATATGCACATTTTATGTACTCATACAAACGTATGTGGAAGAATGTTTGTCTGTGAAATCCTGTGAGTTTGTCTTTCGACTTGCAGCAGTATATATGGGGCAATTCGCGTCAAACGTAACAGCTTTGCGATCAAAACTGAATTCCATAAAATTCTTAAAATTCTTAAAAAATAAGTATTTTTTTTTTACTTCCAACAAGAAGGACCAAAAACGAATCACCTCGAAAAGTTTTTTATTTCTTATTTAACAAATATCTTATATTAAAAGTTGCAAAAAAATAGAAAAAAAATAAAAAGTTTCGTAAAATTTTTAGTTTTCCATTTTGAATTTACCCTGTATATAAATGTTGACGCCAAATTATTAATCACATTATCAGCACCCTCAAGATGGGGTTCAAATCATTATAATTGTATGTGAAGTAAGACATTTATTTCAAAAACAAAATGAATCTTGAGGTAGTCCTCTACAACTCAAAAAAATAATAATTTTTGAGATCATGAAAACCTTTTTTGGTACGACACATTTTTAGTAAGGAAACTCTTACTTTTGACGCGAAACGACCCATATGCAGTTGCGCGTTTGGGGCATTAAAACATAAGGACATAAAAGGATATTTAGAATACAACGTGTCTGCAAAATTAAATCTGACAGAAAACTATGAGTATGAAAAACAAAACTATGCAAAAAATGTCTTAACACTGTAGTAAAAACAAAATAAAGGTAAGAATTAAAAAAAAAAAAACAAGTGAACATTTTCGGTAGACATGGGCGAATTGCACTAAATTTTATTTTTCATTAGTGAAATATTTACTAAATTTAGTAATAGTGATCAAAGTTTTCTACCATAGCAAAAAACTCGAAAACGCTGGAAATCACGTGATTAATGCACTCAACATTTTTTTTTTATAAAACATTGTCTATAACTTTTCTTCAGACAGAATTTCTCTTCGGTTAATAGGTAGCGAGGTACCTATTTCCTGTGAACCTTAACCTTTAAGACTATAATAATTTGGAGTAGGTTAAAATTTTGTGATTATGTCCCACTAGTGACAACGACAGTTCTGGCTTTTGAGCCAAAAAATTTCTAGTGTAAGGACTTATGGCATTTAGACCACATTAAAAAGAAAATAGCAAGTCAACTATTACATTAAGAACGTGTATTTTAAAATGCTTTGTTACACAAGAAGAAAGTTACACCCAAAAATTTCTGTCTCTTCCGTTAAACTGAAAATTCTTCATTCAATTGAGAAAAAATTTCTAGTGTATTTTTTCTTATCACGTTAAAATTATATTATCTTTAAAATAATAAAAATTTGCTCAATCTCAGCTGAATTTTTAATTAACAATTACTTTCTCGTATGAATTAAAAAAAATCTGACTTACTTGCTCTTCTACTAAAGGGGACGGGTCAAATGTAAGTTTTCATCTTTTTGCACAACTTAGAAATTAAACTTTAATTTACTTAAACGAGTCATTCAAGCTACGTATGTATGTATGTATATACACACGTACACACACTACTGTATGTCTGCTTGTCTGTCCGTTCCGTCACTCTGAATATGTCTGTCTACCTCTACGTATGTCTGTCTGTCTGTCCGCCTGTCTCGGTGTTTGCTATACTTGTCGACGTCTACATATACGCTCGTCGAGTACCACGAACAATTTGAAATGTAATTGACCGCAGTTGGTTGTTCGGTTGGTAGTTTGGTCGAATGTCCACTTGCTCAGTTGCTTGGTCAGTTTGCTCTGTTTTGGACACAGGCACCTCTGGCACCAACCCCTAACTACTAAGTGTTCACTGTTTTCTTGTCATAGCCCACTTTTCATCGACTTTGCTTTAGTTTTATTTCGTTTCTTTCTATCTTTAACTTCATCATAGCTACAAATGTCTGGACTCTGGTCTGTTGAGTCGAAAAGTTTTCTATCAAATATTTGATTTTCTACCACTTGTGTTAAAAGTAAAGTTTTTCAGCTTCGTTTGATCAAATTTTTGTCAAGAAGAAATGCAGCAAAAACAAAACAACAAAACAAAAAAAAAAAGATTCCCTTGCAAATGCTTGCATAATTAGTTTAATTGTTTATTTTCAGAGTCGGTTTTCGAAGTCCTTCACAATCAGTACTTAGTTGTTGGGTTGGTAAGCATGCAGTTTGTGTGATGCTTTGTTGTGATGTTTTGTCACAGTCTAATGCAAACATATTAAATTAAATTAAAAGCGCATTTCAAAGCTTTTGATGGTTTCACAAAGTTGTCTGGTTAAGTTTTGACTTATCTTAAAAATGAATAATGAAAATTGCCAGCTTAACTTTTATTTTGTCTAGATTTAATAAATCAGAAGACTTTTCGTTATTTATATTGGCTGTATATTTTTAAAGTAAATTATTATTAGTAAGTCGTGTTTGTATAAAAAGGTACAACATAATGTTTTTAAAACCTGATTATCCTGACGCTGCTTTTCTGTTGGGACCTAAGTATAAAACATAATATAAATTTTGCCTAGTGTTGCAAGCATTTTCAAATTCAAATTCTGATGATATTTGCCACATAAGTAACATATCCAAAACAAATCGATACATTGACCACTTCTATCGCCCATACAAATCTAAAATATCCTCAGAGTATATCTGAAACTACATTTGGTAACATTAGGAAACATTTTAACTGAAATATGCAATAATGTTCTTTGACACGATATAATGAAAGGGTGTGCCACCTTCCCTGCAGGTAAAAATTTTGAAATGATGTACTAATGACACAAATAGTAGAAATAGCTAAATCTTGTACTGAAAATTGGGGGTTGGGGCTCAGACCAATGGATGTGTTACTTCTTATACCCGAAAAATCTTAACAATTCTATAGCTACTGAGAGGACTATTCAAGCAAATGCAACCAAATTTGACATAATTCGGAAGATAGCTTTAAGCGAGCTTCAATCATCGAATTCGGATTTCGATTCCATATTCAAGAATTGTTTTTGATAAAAAAATTTATACAATCTCTCCTGCAGAAGCTTAAAGTTTTTACTAAGTCCGATATACATAGGTATGTATGTGCGGCATACAGTGTGCTTTTTTTGATTTTTTGGTAAAATTCGTACCTATCTCTGATAGGTGGCATACAAAAGAATGATTATAATGACATGTAAAACTTCTTCCATCGAGGAAAATGCTTCCATTAAGAAATAACTACAATTCGACCTAGAAAATGAAGGTCAAAGTCAAGTCTACTTTGTCAAAGTGCACTTTGACACTTATAACATTTATTCATTCGGAACACCCTATTGTACACTCACGTTTTGCCAACTCACTGCTGTGTTGTTTGGGCTGCAGCGCCCAAAAAAATGTTTTCTTACATTTATGCCGTAGAATTAAAGCCTATAGTATTTACTCCATACAATTTACGGCTGTTTTAACTAACCATTTAAGATTTTATCTCTCACTAACGCCTCATATTAGACTTCATACACGGAGAAAAATGCATTTATTCGACTTACATATGGGATTTTCTGAGAAAGATTAGTTAGCTTTATAAGAAATGCATGAATAAACTGTCGCATTAGTTATAAATCACTGATTTTCTATAAAATATTATTTTATGATTTTTCTATATTGTTTGCTAATTTGATCCCACGTCGCGTTTGTACGAAAAATAAAAATTTTTCGGCTATGTCAGAATTTTTTAATATAACTACGACTTTTTCAAACACTTTTCCAACATTACTCCGCTTTTTCAACTTCTTCGAAATTTTCCGATTTTTTCAACATTTTTCAATTTTATCAACATTTTTTGATTGAGTGTTTGCACTCAAGTGCATTTTTTCTTAGGAATTTGATAGAAAATGAACGCAGATTCATGTCAAAAACGTCATAGTAATTGTTGTTCGATTTTCATTATAAAATTGATATAACTTTTTTCTCCGTGTGGTCATAAAGAAATGTTCGCCATTAGAATGAAAATAAATCGTATATAAGGCACTTTGATGTAATTTTCCCTCATATCTCCAGTGTAGTTCAATTTGAAAATATGTACTCAAAAATATTCAGTCACAATCGTCATGCATACAGTAATGAAATTATTTAACTAATTGTTTTGAAAAAAAATACAGCGATTAACAAATACTTATAAAATACTATCGTAGTAATTATTAATTTTAATGGTGTAAATTTTGTTTAAACTGCACAAAGTTTTTTCTGACAAATAGCGATTTCTTAAAATCATCAACGATGTACTTAAAATGGCGGAAAGACTACATTTTACTTTTGTTTTTTATAAATTTAAATCATATCGATGCCTACAAAATTCATATTAATTCAACAATTTCAACTGATGAGACCACACTGCAGAAATTTATGCAGCAAATACTTGCACATTACAAATTTGAATCAGTTTTAATAAGGCAACCCAAAGCAGCTGCATGTCCAACTAATGAAGTTCTGCGTAGCTTGAAAATACCCATATTACTGCAAGAACCAGATAAACAAATTTACATTAAAGCAAAATTTAATAGCAACGTTATGGTGTTTGTATGTCAATCGGATGTTTATCCACTGGAAACTTTACAAGCACTGGTCGCTACTCTAGATCAAATGCGTGAGTCTAAAATCATATTTTTCATCAATAAAAACAATACAGACAGTCGTAAGGAACTAGAGCAACTCTTTCAATACTGCTATCAAGAAAGCATGCTCAATGTCATCGTTATCTTCAAGGACTACAGTCAGAATTCAACTTTTTACACTTACAATCCATTTCCACAACTAATTGTGAAGACACTTCAAGTAAAGCCCACTACAAATTATTTTCCGGAACGCATGTCCAATCTTCATGGTCATGAATTACTAACTATGCCCGATCAGAATCAACCACGCACTGTAATATACACCGACAAAAATGGCAAGCAAACAATGCTTGGCTATGTTGGAAAATTTATGCGAACATTTGCTTGGAAGATTAATGCAACTTTACGTTTTCCATTTCCGGTAAAAGGTGGTCTTCAATATTTTGGTGACTTGGAGCTACTAACACACAATGGTACCTTGGATATACCAACAACTATTGTACCGCTTGCTGGTAGCACCAATTGGTCAAAACATTCATATCCATTAGAATTTGCACGTAGCTGTTTAATGATACCACTGGCCATGGATATACCACTACATGAGGTATATTTGCGTATATTAAATATTAAGATTGGGCTCATTGCGATCTTTTCTTTTTACGCATTTGGATTTATTCTCACCTATAGTACTAGCTGGTTGAAGGGACATCAAAGTGCCAGAAATAGATTTGTTGATTACATTCTCAACGATGCTTCACTACGTGGCATATTGGGTCAATCTTTTGTAACCGCCGCACATACTTCGTTTAGATTGAAATTCATTTATATGTTGCTCTTTATGACGGGTCTCGCACTTTCTACACTCTACAATGCTTATTTGCAGACACTGCTTACACATCCTTATAAAGAAAAGCAAATCTCGACTTTCAGTGATACTGTTGAGCATGGTTTGCATGTTGTTATGGCGCTGGAACTTTTTGAAGCGTTCAAAAATGTCAAAGCTGATAAAAAGCAAAATATACTGCCAGTATTTCAAAGTTTCCAAGACTTTCATCATCATCGTAATACGCTTAATACTAGTTTTGCGTATCCAACTAGCAGCAATTATTGGGAACTGTTTGAAGAACAACAGCGTTATTTTCAGCGGAAAGTTTTTATCTTCTCCGAGCAGGCTTGCTTTTCGAATGAGTTTTTGCTACGCAGTTTTCCATTACGTGTTAATTCGATATATCGTAATGTCCTGGAGAAGCTCTTAGTGGAAGTTCGTGATTATGGTCTACTTGAAAATTGGTTTAACATGAAATTCTACGATATGGTCGCCGTGGGTAGCATGTCTTTTCAGGATCTTAGTCACCCGGTAATTTATGGTGGTGCGCTTAAGTTTGATGATTTACAATGGGTTTGGACAATTTATTTAGCTATTACTTTGGCCAGTATCTCTGCATTCGTTTTGGAGTTGATTTACTTAAAGTATGACACCTATTTTAGAAAAATGTTATTTACTTGAATCGCTTATCTATATATGTTTTATTAACCATACGTTTATATTTTAAAAATAATGCAAATTAAATGTTTTAGTGTTTTAATAAAAATCTGTGTTACAATTAAATAGGTCGACAGCAAAGATCACATTTTAAGCTGCGTCAATTTTACAGAGTTGCTTATAATTAACTCTTTTTATGTGTGATATAACTTATTCTGTTATGCAATCGCAGATGTAAATGTTACTTTTGGTGTAGGCCCACACAATTGTTGCAGTATTAAATCATATTTTGTTTGTTGTTTTGGATGCAGTCGGTAGTTAAAAGCACAAGAGCCCGCTCTACAATAGTCGAATGTATAAGATAACAGGATGGGATGTACTGGAAAGAGATCGATACATTTTTATAAAACCAACCAACCAGGGTTGCCTTGCCAAAGTCCGTCTCGATGCCCCAATTTCGTCCAATTTTGTTATTTTTTTGTACCAATCTATTTTCCACCTCTTTCCTTTGACTAGAACAAAACAAATTTTTTCAAAATGGACCAAAATCGAACACGTTTTGGATCCAGATCCACCTCTGGTGATGACCAAAATTCATTTTCGACCTCTTTACATTAATTCGGGCCAAAAAAAATTCGAAAATGGACAAAAATTGGGCACTCTTCAATCTATTTTCGACCTCTTTTTTTTGATTGATGCAAAAAAAAAAAAATATAAAAAAAAAATATTTTCTTACGCATAATTATCAACAATTAATATAATATTTCTTACCAATAATAATTTAAAAGCAATTTTTTTGAGAAAATACGTCCCTGCTTGGAATCAATACAACCAAGAATGTAGCATATTACGTACGAAATAGCGAGTAATTGAACTAATGTGTGAGTGGCCAACTCTATCCAATGAAAGCGCGATTAAGCGAGATATAATCAGTGTTATCGGATAAAACGTCGGTTAATTTAAGGATTGCACGAGAATGTTCGAGGAATTCTTAGAAGGCAGTATCGGTCGATTCTTTTAAATAATTAAATATCGCATTTTGATTGAATCATAGTCCAGAGGTCGAAGTCATAAGAAGTGAAGAGGTTAGTTTAAGCACCAAATATCGTAACACTATACATATTGAATTTGAAAGACGGTAAAAACATATTTTGCAATATATCATCAGACTCAAGGTTAAATTTTAGTGTCTGATGCATTAAAAAATAACAATCGTATCCCCACGACCTCGCGTGTTACTTTGGCGTAATCATAATCGGCAAGCGATGCGATGAAGATCTTGCAACTAAAAACAGCTTTTTAAGACATAAATAATCCCTAGTTTTTTGGTCACAAATATCTCCAAAGTCATGCAAGACTTACCAAAAATACTTTTACCTGCTAATAGTAGAGTTGTGCAAAACAAAGCTTTAATTTCCCGTTATAAGCCATATGAATGAAAAAAGAGTAAAAGCTTAAAAGGCTCGCTTCCCAAAATATATTCACCACAGCTAAATTCAACACATGCGGTCTTTCACAGCAATATGCCACCCCCAGATAGCGAAAAATAAAATAAAATAGAAAACTTGTAGTTGTGTGCTGGTATTAGTGTATGTTTTTCTCACAATAAGTAAACAAGTATGGGTGCGCGTGTACATTGCAAACAGCTGCTGCCCGCCGCTACTGCTGTTTCAACTTTGATAACACAAACACTTCCGGTAAAATTGTGCGCATGTACCAACCTCGAATTCTCTGAGCGTTGGCGTTGCTGCTTTGGATTTTTGATGCCAAATAAAAGAAAAATGCTTTCAACTCACAGCGCAAATAAATAAACAAAATTGCAAATTGAGATTTCGGCACAAAATTTGAGTAGCGAGAGAAAACAAGAGTGCCCAAAAGCTTTTGCTTAAATAAGAGAGACACCAAAAGAAATTGTTCGCTAAGCATGCGCGCTTCAATACTCGACTGTGTGTAGTTGAAAAATTAGTGAGCGTCATCTATAAGCCGGCATAATTTACGTTGATTCTTCCTCTGCTTCTACGTTGCCTTCTTGCTTTCGTGTACCGCAGCGGCTGCTCCTTTCTAGAGATGTTGTGCAAAGCCAACGCCATCATTGTCGTCTTTAACTTCATCCGTCGTCGTTGTTGTTAGCTGGCCAAACCTTAGACAACGTGAAAAACAGAATCCATTCGACGTCAGACAAGTCAAGTTAAAACGCCGCCGCCGCCGCCTTTTTTCCTATAGAGAGTCTTCTTCTCAGACAAAAGAAAAATTTGCAAAATAAAAAGTGCAGACAGACGTGGTTTTGAATTAAACCGCATTGTGTTGATTTCGAAAATAAATAAAGATAAAATTAATATATTTTTGTTAGTTTCTTGGAGCAATTCTACAGCAGTTAAAGCGCTGCAACTTGGGCGTGTCGTCGTCGTCAGTTATCAAAAGTAAATCGCGTTGTGTTTAACAGCTGTTTTGGGTGATTTAAATTAAACGCAAAATAATTTTAACCAAAGAAAAGGTCTCGTCCATTGAAAATAATAAATTCCATCGTGTGTAACTATATTGGATTGTACTTCTCATATAACTTACAAAAAAGAAAAAAACGAAAAGAAAATCGTCAAACGCGTTAAATTGCCGGCAAATTGCGTTACAAAATCAGTTTTAGTCGCCGCCACCGCCGCCATATTTGTTTGGGAGCCAGCAAAAAAAAAAGCAGACAAAAGAAGCAGCTGTGTTGTGTTCTTTATGTGTAAAATTAAAAAACGTGTAATAACCTTATAAATGAATGAATGAATATTTAAATTAAAAAAGTTGAACCGAAATAAGCTAAAACTATTAAAAAAAATTGCTAATAAATTAAAATTGTCTACAGCAAATAGAGGGTTATCTCAAAGAAGGAATTGTTTAAAAAAAATAAAAATATAAAAAAATAGTTGCTCCAAAATAATAATAATAAAAAAATTGGAACTAATAAAACATTGCTTATAAAAGTGAAAAAGTTATTTTAAATTAATAAATGTACTTAATAAGTTTATGAGAAAAAATTACTTAAAATCAGATAAATTTTTCAAAAAGTAAAAAAGTAAAAACTACTCAAAACTAGTAAAATTTATTAAAGTAAAATTTATTAAAGTTAAATAAATAAATTTTACCACAAACGCGCGCAGTATTAAAAAAGTATTGACAATTGCACATTTTATGTAAAAGCTCAATTTTAATAAAAAAATTCCACTATCAAAAATAAAGCTCAAATTTTTCTTAATTTTATATAACTAAGTGTAGTGTGAGTGTTAAACTTTAAAACTTTAAGCAAAACAGCACAAGAAACCAAATGAAAAAGTATTAAAATTTATAGAAAATTTTACTTAATGCCAAAAAAACTGGAGACTGAAGTTTATACAATGAAAAAAGCTTTTATTGATTAACAAAAATATTTAAAGTCAAAACAAAAAAAAAGTATATTCCTAAAACTCGCTAATAAAAATACCCTTATCGCTACATACTTAAGGAAGTAGTGAAATTATAAAGTGCCGCAAATTTTGGAAACTTGTAAAGGTCTTAAGTACTTGAAATATATTAAACAAAAAAAGAGAAATAACTGAAAAGCGCAGTAATACAAATTCAAAAGATAAAATTTACAATAAAATATAATAAATTCTGTGAAAGGCAGCTGCAAAATTGTTATAATATAAATATATAACCCAGACAGATTACTAGAACAATCTAAAAAAAAAAAACTTCGAAAAAGTTGAAAATAAGAAGTTCAACTGAGAGCATTTATTGAACAGTTGTTATAGAAAACCTAAAAAAACTCGAAGAAAATTTATCAAAAAAGTGTCAAGTTGAAGCTAAGCATTTTTAAATTAATTTGAAAAATGCTTGAAAATATGCGATAGTATAATGTCAATAAGCGAATAAGTTATTGTTGTAAGAATTCCAAAGTTGCTCTAATAAAAAAAGTACTTCTCAAAGAAATATATAAATATGTTTTATATATAAAAACTAAAAAATATAACAATAAATAGACATACAGATAATATACATCCATTCTTTACAAAGCGTATGTAAATTAAGAAGCTCAGTAATGATAATAAAAACTGTTTAAGTGAATCCGAAAAAATAAAATATAAACATTGAATAGCTAATAAAATTTTTGCTATTGTAAGTTAAATATCTGATAAAGCGTATGATCCATTGTTTCCATAAAAAAACTTTGCAGAAAAAAATTTTCAAAAATTTTAGAACATTCTTATGATCTATAGTCCACTTATGGTACACTTTCCTACAAAAACTTTTTGCTTATGAAGTATTCATCATAGTAGCATCATTCGTTTTACTTTTGATTATTTAAAAATAACAAAAAGAAAAAAACTGGTAAGAAAATACCTTTTGGTCTCGCCAAAGATTCAATACCCTACACAGCGGTAAATGTAAAGGTGCACTTAAATCCTAAAATATCATTAAAAGCGTGTATATTCCACCTCGAATCTTCCACATCGAATTTTGCAACATTTACTTAAATAGCTTCTGCGTGCCATTTTGAAGCTTATGCTTGTATGGTATATGCTACGCCCTCTTTTCGCCAAATTCGCCAAATCTTTTTCTAATACTAGACCGAACTATTTCGTCCACTTACTTGAAATATCGTTATATTAATTAATTCTCTCATAGCGTTTTGAAATTTTCACTTGCATGGAAAGTGCCATCGTGCATTCTCGTCGAAATCCGCCAACTTTTTGTCAAGTGCTTTTTAAAGTTTTTCCTAGTATTTTTGAGAAAGTTGGTTATTCTACATCAAATAACTGTCTTAATAGCGTTTAAAATATTGTACTTGTGTGGGCGATAGGCGTGTCTGTGAAACGGTTTCGCCAATTTTCAATCCCAAGATGCTTGTTTGAAAGTGTACCCTGTGTGCCGAATTCAACTATATTGTTTGGTTTTCCCTTAAACGCGATTTCCACAGACAGGTCATGGCTAAATCGACTAAGGTGGTGACGCTGATCAAGACTATGCATATATCCCCCTGAATATACCCACTGTGTTGGGTATTAAAAAATTTTGTCTGAAGTCACTCTGTCTACAGTATACTGTCGAACAATACGAACATCGAATGCACTGGAACGTATTTTTTTTTTGGAGAACTGTCAAAATTATATATCGCTCGTTTGCTGGAAAACTGTCATATCTCAAAAAATTTAAAGTTGGAGAAATACGAATTAAAAGTTTTTAATGAAGGTGTTGAAAATTATTGAATGGTTTAGGTCATATAAGAAAATACCGGAGGGAAATTGTCGCACTGTGTGTATGTATGTATATCTTTATTAAATACAAAACTCTACTGAAAACTTCCGAATGGTAAACACTGCCATATTGAATTAGTTCAACGGGGTTGTGCTTATAGGGCCTAATTGTAGACAATTTTGCTCTTACTTATAGAGTTTTAGAGAAGCAAATCGTTCAAAAGCAAAAGTATTTTAAAGAAACAGTGGATCGCATTATTTTTTTTCCTAAATCGTATGATATTTAATAAAAAATTGCTTCAAAATTTAAAAGCAATATAGAAACGTAAAGAAAACAGGAAAAAATAACTTGCATTATTAAATTCATATGCAAGAAGGCATTTTACTTAAATAAAAGACAAACGAAAATAAAATCTTCTTAACGTCAAAAGAATACTTCAAGTTGCTAATATTTCCGCTGCAGTAAAAATAACGGAAATTATATTGACAATTCAAAGATAAAAAGAACACAACAAGAGTAATAGCAACAGCGATTGTCAACAGCAGCACCATTTCAAATTGCAACAAAAGAAACAACTCAAAATCGACCTACAAGAATTTCAAGTTGACTTCAGCCTCCCTCCCACAATCTCTCTCAGCGCACTCTTCATCTTCTTCTTCGTCGTCGTCGTCAGTATTGTCGTCGGCTTTTTGTAATCTTTCAGAATAACGTCAGCTGTTGTGTCATCAACAGCGCCCATAAAAACCACTAAAATTTCGTCAATCAAAAGAAAAACGTCTCCGGCTCCAACTCCTCAAACTTCAATTGTCGCTGCCGCAGCCGCTGTTAACGTAAATAACGCTTCAATCGTAACATCCGTTGACAGTTACTCAAGTTCCAACGTTAGCACCGCACCACCACCGCCTACACCGATATCCGCTGCTGCTGCTGCTATAGCTGCCGGTTCCAATATAATAGCAACATCGTCATCGTCACTGTCTGCCGCCTCTAGTGTTGCTGCCGCTGCCGGCATCGCCATCTCACGTTCATTGCAATACTCGTTCGCACAACCAGCCGCGACAACGTATTCCACCGCTGCATCAGCTTTCTGTGGTGCATCCTCAATTATTGCTCATCCACCGCCTACAAAGATTTTTAAAACGGATCATTTGTGTGTGAACGGTTACAGTCTGCCAACCGTTGCTGCCGCAGCTGCTGCTGCGCATCCCTGTGTTTACTGCGTTATTCCTGTTTTGGTAAATATAAATTTTTCTTATGAAATAAATTAACTTGCAATAAGAAATCTCATTCATAATAAAGAATAGCGAAATTTCAAGATCTTATTTGATCGTAAATAGAGTTTGAAATAGTTTTTAATATTATGATTTAATTTTAATAATATGATTTTATAAGTATTATAATATAACTACAGTTTTATGCAGCTTCAACAGTTTGTTTCAGAAAAAGATGTATTTAATACAGTCTGCTCATAATTTTAAACAAACTCTCTACCAGATCTTGGTACCGAAAAACGTAAAGCCCGTTTGTTATGAAAAAATTAATAATATTAATATTGTGTCGGGAATTTCAATTTGAAAGCATATTAATTTAGAATAAACATACTCACATAATTTTTTTTTTATAAAACTAACCATTTCTAAACAAAAACGATATAACGCTTTTTTATCCTATTCCGCATGCTTTTTGAGATATTTCGTTTTAAAAATGTTCAAAAAAGCTAAAAAAAAACAAAGTGTGCAGTTATTTAAATAATGACCGATACATGCAGTGTGCTTCATTTTAAGTTCCCCATGTCAATATATCGAGAACTGTTTTAGGTAAAAGTTATAAAGTTTCTAGGTGTTCAATTCGAGGTCAACCGTGATTTTTTAAATGAACTTCGAGGAAAAAATGGGCTTTTTCTTTTTAACCAAATGGCTAGAAATGTTAGTACTTCTAGTAGTGGGCCTCGCCAAATTAACATGCTTAAAATAGGCAATACCAGAAATTACCGAATTTAAAGAGTTTTTCAATTGGGATGTGTAGATTTTGATAGTTCATGGCGGCAATGTTCTTTTATCTGTTGTTTACTTTATATTTTTTATTTTTCATTCAGTAAAGGTCACCAAGCCTAGTTATAGCGTCGACTATCACGTGCAAATAAATCATTATAAAAATGTGTCAATTTTACGATTTTCATAGTCATCTCTCCTAGTCGATTTTTCAACGTTTGGTAGCAAAATTCAAGTCAGCCGGTTCAGTGAACAATCAGACCCGTACGTTAATTAAACGCAAGATCTGCCGAAAACATCGCAGCTAACCGTGCAGGTGCAGGAAACCCGAAGCAGTTAATTTCGCGCCAAGAACAAGAACTCCGCCGTTCGCAGACATCAACTTGTCGAATTTTGCGTCGGGACTTGGGTCTACATCCGTACCAAACCCAACTGACCCAGGAGCTGAACTGACCACGTTCGCTGACTAGACTTTGGAGCAGCTAAAAGCGGATCCCGATTTCAGCACAAAATATAATCTTTAGCGACGAGGGCCATTTTTACACAAGCAAAGTTTTCGGCTTTTGGACGATGCCATTCCAAACGAAGTCCACCAAGGAGCAATGCATCCGAACAAAGTCACTGTTTGGTATGGATTGTGAGCCGGCAGCATCACACCAGTACTCCTTCGAAAACGGGGATGGCATTGCCATCATCAATGCATAGCGCTACCGATCTACAAATTTTTTTTGGCCAAATGGTATGATATGGATGTGAATGTCATGTGGCTTCAACAAGACAGTGCTACGTGCCACACAGCTCATGCAACAATGGAAATTCTGCATGAATAATTTCATGCCGAGATCATGTGATTTGATCCAATTAGATTTTTTTTTGTGGAACTCACTTAAGTTGCAGGTCTATGCCAATAAGCCGCTAACGACCGTTGCACTCAAACTCAATAAATGCGTGCCATCGCTCAAATTCAGAGATCTATGCGCTCGAGTCAATCTGTCAATTTCTTTAAGGTTCCAATGTTTTGCCAAATTTCTTTCTTCGTTGACTGGCAGATTTTTGAATTCATTACGATTTTTTCAACCTAATGAAAACTTTAAAAAATTTTCAGTAAAAACTAATGCCTACCTCGCAAAATTAGTGAAAAATAAAGTACTTTTAACTATGTACTTCATATAACAAATCTCGCGTATTTGCTTCTATGCAAATAAAACAAAAAGTAAAACAATAGTAGAAAAATAGATAAAAAGCAACACCGTACGGCTGAATATAGGAAAATAGGAAAAAACAAAGATATTTGCAAAATTAAAAATGGTACAAAGCAAAACAAAAAAAAAGTATTAAAAGAAAAAAAAAAAAAAATGCAAAAACTACTTTATATATAGTATCGTTGGGAAAATAGGAAAAACGAACGTGGTCCTTTGAGAGATGTTGCTGTGCACAACAAAAGCAACAAATATGGAACAAAGCGCAGTTGTAAAGGCGATAACAATACGAAAGTAAAAATGATAGTTGAAACATTTTTTTTTACATTGGGAAAGTTTATTATTGCATAACAACAACAGCAACAACAAAAACAATGACAACAAAAATGTAAATCGTGTTTAAATAAAGAACTACAGTGAAACAAAAAAGAAGCGCTTGTATTTGGCGCTTTTACTTAACATCCTTCACATTGCCACCATCATCACCGCCGCCGCCGCCGCTACACTCTAAACCAACCATACCAACTATAGCGCATAGCCCACAGATACGAGTTTTAATCCTTTGCAGCAGAACATTCGTTTCATCACTAGTTGGTGCGATGATATGGTATGAATACAGTGGAACCTTCTTGAAACCACACAGCTTCATTGTGCTGCAATGATGAGTTTCGGTAGTTAAAAACGATTGAAACAAAACAAGAAAAAACCTGAGCGTTGCCACATTGTGCGAGAATTTCCTAATGCGATCATGGAGCATGAAATCATTAAAATAAAAGTCACAACAGTAAAATTAATAGTGGTGAAATGATGATTTCCTCTTCCATGTTTTTATTTTTAATTAATCTGTGAAGCACAGAAGAACAAATTAAAATATTTTACAGTTTGAAAAATTCATACATCTTAAGTCATCGAGAAGACGATATTTGGCAAGTTATGACCAAAACCGATCAAAGAAAAATTGAAAAAAAAAGAAATTAAAATTGTCAATCAAAATTTTATACAAATGTAGTTTTAAATTTGGGTGATTGTTCAATTCTTGTACTACTTATAATGCTTCAAACTGGTATCCCTTTATATATTGTAGTTTCGAAAAAAGTTGCCCAGACACTATTATGCATTTTCGCCCTATAAACAGAAAATCTATAAGCAAAAGATATCATATTTTTTGGCCATTTTCCCTAGACTTATGGAAATTTTTTTTTAAAAAAATTTTTCTTTTTTTAATTTTAATTTAATTTAATTTTTTTTAATGGAAGAACGACTCAAACAAGATGAAAAATTGCCTAAAATATTGAATAACTTTTCGTATGACATTACCCTTCCAATATGGCGGAGGTATTTTTTGAAAATGAACGAATTTGTACCTATTTTGGTATACGGAGGGTAACTGATGACGACTCCGAGGTCAGACGCAATGTGGCGGAAACTCAATAACCCTATCCATTTTATTAGTTCCACCATCTCGAATTCGTAATCAGTGACCTCCAAAACCTCCGTATACACAATTTGGTACAAATCGGTTGATTTTTAAAAAATATATCCACCATATTGGATTCACCATTTTGTGTTTGAGAATTTTGGAAAATTTAACCACAGATTCGTAATCGGCTAAAACAAAAACCCCCATATAACAAATTTAGTACAAATCGGTTGTTTTTCGAAAATTTCGTCCGTCATCTTGATTTTGGCAAATCTGGCTTCATATTCGTGATCAGCGACCCCCAAAACCCCCGTATACTAAATTATTGACCGCTACATTGTATCCGCCATGTTGGATTTTGTTAATCTACCTCGACAACTTTTTAGGGGCGTCCATCTACATCTTTGCTACAATTTGAGTCAAGAAATAACCCGATCGGCTGCGAATTTTTATTTTTACAGAGCTTTTTTTGGTGGACACTCGATTTTTCTCCGGCTTCCGGTCACCATATTAGATTTTGTAAAGGCGCACTCGGCATTTGAAAGTAGGCTACTCCTAATTTTAGTCGTAGCACTGATCCGGTTGACGCACATTGTCCCATATGTATATTTATTTTAAAGTCCTTATAGAATTAACCGTTTTCTACATTCCATAAATACACCATATTTTACCTTGACACTTTCGGCGCTCCTATTTCTCTCTCACACACAAAATGCTCACACGTGCTTCCCTAATTTTTTCGCTTTTTTTTTTTATTTCAAAATTCATTTGAGTACATAAAATATTTTGTATTGGCAGCAACAAGACTAATGTTTCAATGGTGGGTTAGTGGGTAGGCGTGACACCAAAAATGTAGGTAGTACAAATTGCTGTCTCATAAGTAGTCTTTTTCGTCGTCGTCGTCGTCGTAGTATGGAAGTGGCGGGCAAATTAATTAGTGTTCATTTGAAAGTATTTCTGAGCCTGTTAATGGCAGCTGGAATTTGTGTCGGAATGTAACTAAAATTTATGTCTATTGACATCTTTGCCATTGCTTCTTATTCTCGTTATTGTTGTTGTTGTGTTTTTTGTTGTTGCAATGTTTATCTGTTCTTCTTTCTACGTATTTGGCAATGTTCCAATATGGCAAAACATTTAATTTGGAAACATCTCGAAAATTATAAACGGATGCAATGAAGAGAAGTAGTAGTGGTGCAACTAAAGGGTTCTATGTGGTTGCAGGTGTTTTCTTAAGCTTGACTGCTGTTTAAATTTAATGGTTATGCTGCATTCAAAGATCAAGCTTAGTAACTCTGCAGTATTTAATTTATATTTACATGCCAGGCTACTGAAATATCTTGGCTTAAAGGTGCAAAGATGTTATATTGGATGTCAAGTTTTTATAGCACGAAAAGCTATGTTCCCTAAATATGAGCTATTTTTAGTGCATTTTCCATGACTGAGTTTCGGCCTCAAACTTGCTTATTTCTGTAAAAGTGTTGTCCTTAAATTGGTGATTTTTTTAGCTGAATCACACACAAGCCAAAATAGATTTGTTTGATAAAAATGATGGGCCATTTTCGGAAACATTGCTCTAAAGTTTATATGATCAGGTCGGTCAATAAAGCAATCGGGCTTAGCATTTATATTTCATTAAATAAAATTCAAGAAAAATATTTTTCAACTAATTTCCGTTTTATATATTTTTTTCTTTGCAGGTAAGCACAATATGAATAAATAAAATGATCAAAAAATCAGGTTTGACAGTAAGATTTTATAAGAATTTTGAATTAAAGAAATTTTAAATTGAAATATTAAGACTTTCGACTATATCACTAAAAAGTGGTACTTTTATTTTTTTGGCAGGAAAACTATATATTTACTATTGACTTATTAAAAAGTAGTTAAAAATAAAAATTCAACATTTCCTCATTCTTGAAACGCAGCAAGTACGCATTGTTTGCACACATTGCACTAAAATTGTAAGCCATTAAGCAAACCATAAAACTTAAATGCATATTTCATATCTTCAAATTGCTTTTTTTCAATTCATGAGTGAACAAGATATTAAAAAATTCATTGCAACTTAAAACCCTAGAATGTTCAGCTCTATAAAATGCAATGCGTAGGTACTCTAAACAATATTTGTTTTTGTTGTTCCATTGCTCTGATGCATCAGCAGCAACATTTTTATGGCCAGTAAAAAAAAATCTATTTTAATATACATTTGTTCATATATCTACATATGTACATATATTAATTGTATGCAACTTGTATTTGTGAATTTTTTGCTTTGATTTTTCAACTAAATGCAAGTTTTTTCATATTGGAGTCATGTTAATAAAAAAAAAGTTTAAAAAAACATATATGTATAGTGCTTGTTGCTGTCACTGCGTTGTCTGCCATTTATTTTTCGATAAAAAATTAATTGCATCAATTTTAAAATATTTTTTTTTGGGTTAATATGAACTCCACTGTTTAATCGCATATTTTTTTTGTTGGAAGAATTAAAAAGTATTTAGTTTTATGCGTTTTTAAATGTTTACAAACTTAACGAGTTGTTTTAAGATCTTAGGGATTTTAAGTTTTTAAGAAATTGAATTGAACGTATTATATGCTTAGTAAATCGGATAGTTATGCATATATTTTGGTGTAGTGCTACTTTTTCATTTCTTTTTGAATCAAAAGCCAAGCGCTCCCTTGAAAAAAATAAAAAATATTGCATCAACTTCAACTTAATATAACAATAATTTAATTTTTTCGTTTTTTACTTATATACCCAGCGCTGGATTAATACCCGGGGCTTAAAACTGACAACGGGGCACTTTTCATATAAGAGTTAAAAAAAAAAAAAATGGTGTGACCGAAAAAATACCTGTGGTATCACAATTGATCACATTTGGTCTAAGTGAGTCGGTTTCGTAACTGACTGCCACTCCTACCTAACCTAACTTTGGTAAGATAACGCAAAATCCTGAAGTGATGGAATAATAAAGTTGCCGGAATTAGATTTGCCATCTCAAACACCATTAAAAAAATGATAGCACTGCGGGTCGTATGAGTAACAGCTGCTAATTTATCAAAAAAGACACTTTTTTCAAATAGCAGTAACTATGGCAAATCTAAAGGTCTTGACATAAGTAAGACAGTTTCTTAAAGCCAAAATTATCGTATCCCATTAGAGATAGAAAATAGTGCTTGCCATTAAACATTTTCACTAGCGTTTATTAAAAAAATTAGTTGAGTCGCAATCTAAGACGACAAATGAATGTCATGACACCATACAAAAAACCAACGGAAGTCTGACTATAACCTGATAATCAGCGTACATTTTTGTCTCACTGAACTTATTTACGTATGTACAAATTAAAGCTATTCAAATTACACTAGACTACACAAATTCAACGGCTGCTTACCAACTGTTCAAACCAGAAGCAACGTTTTGATTTTATTTTTGTCAATCGTGTCGAGCCAGTAAAAACCTGCTTAATTTCGCTTTAAAAGTGTTTCAACAAATTCAACAACATGTATGCCGTAGAAACATGTTGCAACATGATCTTTTTTCACTAAAAGATACATGATTTTTATTGCTGTCATTACTTCGATTCTGTTAAATGTTTTTTTTTTTTTATATATGTAGTACCTATGTTTTCTCATTTTTGCATGATGTTATTGTTGTTTCAAACATTAAAAATTTGCATATTATACTCCCCATATAAATAACAAGTTATAAACGCGCATCGTAAAGCAGTTTTCGCATAGCAAAATTGCATGTTGCAACAATGTAAAAGAACATAAAATTACCATAATCAAAGTTTGTTTGCATACAAAATAAATATAAAAAATAACAATAAAGTTGTAAAAAATATTGAACTAAAAACAATGGATTGTGTCACATTTATTGTAGGATTTGTTGACAAAAAGCAAAAAAATAAAAAAAACTGTAAAGAAAGAAAAAAAAAAAAAAAAATGCGAAGGAGGAGCTCCTAAAATCATGCAACAAAAAAATATTTTTTCTTTTCATTCTAGAAAATATCGAAGGGAATAAAGAAAAATCCCATAAAATACAAATGTTACTGTAGTTTGAATGCTTACATGCATGTTGCAAACAACAGCAACGCCCTCTATCAGTGCTTTTGGCAATGCCTGTATTGTTACATGTGATGCTCCTTCTTTTTCTATAAAGTACAGTGTCGTACAAAAATAATAAATAAAACAAGAAATTCATTGGGTAACTTTAAAACTTGTAGTTGTTGATTATACAAGTCGCATTGATCTTCAAAAATAAATGTTTTCTTAATAGGAAAAATCACATTTTCTTCTCTCGTTTATGAACGATTTTTTCTTTTTGATTTCTAGAAAATTTTGCTTAAGGAAATGCTGCCTGGTAAAAGACATTGAATTTCAGTGCAGTTGGTTGGAATTTTAGTATGATCTAGCTCTTGTCATTCTGATTAAAAGTATACATGTCTGAGTTATGGACAGTTTTAAAGATATAACGAAATATGCGGTAGCTTTTGTAACAGTAATTTGAGTAATCATTCTTTGGGAGACTTTGCCCAAAAAAAAAAATTGTATTAATTGTAATATTAATTTCACAAAAGAGCCTTTAACCTATTCTTCCTGGCTACTGCAAAACTGCAACAAATTTTAGCATAAAATGTCGAAAATAGATAGCATACATTCCAGCGATATTGAAAATTTCTCGGCACACTTTATAATTTGCTCGAAAAAATTGAAATGGCTATAATAAAATCGTTAGAAATATTATCCATTTAAATTAAAAAAAAAAAAATTTAAGGCGATGTTAGTGATGAATTGAAACGCATACCGAAAAGATCGATAATTGTGAAAAGGTAAATGCTTTCATCAGTTAACTTAATTCAGTCAACCTGAGCAGAATTAATTTTTTTCTAACTTTTATTTCAATGATAGTGAATCAGGATTTAGAATCGATTAATGAATAAAAATTGTGATTGATTTAAAAATGATTCATTAAATAAATTTCCTCTGTATCAGCAAAAAAATTGTGCGACTGTGATTTTTGGATTTTAGTTTACAAAGTAGTGATGTCTATTCAGCTGAAGTTTGATTGAGCTAATAAGAAACTTGCAGCTGCTGAAGTCCATCTTTTAAAAAAAGTTTAAATACGCAAGCTGTCTTTCTCCCCTTTCCGCGACGTAAGCATATGTATCCTTGCTAAGATCAGCGTTAAATATATGACAATTCTTAACTACATTCTAAATAAAAAATATGATAGCTTTACAGCTTCATATCACGACCAACCCCGCTACCGACCAACCTTTCCTATATCGAACATTCCTTCTTATTTACTCCATGAAACTTCTGAAAAGTTGTTCTGTTTTTATTGTTTTTCATTTCCTTCGCTAGTATTTATATGAAAACTTGTAGATGCAAACTTTTTTGTTTTCCTTATTTTCGGCTTAAGGAAAACTCATCATCAATTGCAGCATAAAAAATAATAGCAATTTTAAGCATCTAACTTTTTTATGCCGAAACTCATCAGCAAATCAAAGTTGTATAGCAAATCGTATGTCTTTTTAAATTCAACAATTTGTGGAAAGTTCTATTGAAACTTTTAAAGGTAATCAAAATGATGCTGTTAATTTCTGTTACTTCTTGCAATTAAAGTTAAGTAAAAAATATACTTTGAGAATTAGCTTAGAATGTTTAGATATAAGCTATACGCTTTTGTCTTTGATTGCCAAAGCAACTATTATTCGTTGTTCACTATTACATAAGTGATCGACTCTTATAATGTTCTTCACATTGAAATAATTTATATATAAGTACTTCCACCAAATAATTGAGAATTGAAGGCGCTTGATACTGAACGTGTACTTTAGAGGAAATGAAGGACACAAGAGAGAGGAAGAGATTGTTTAATTTCGATAAATGTTGTGAAAAAGTTATTCTATATATATAGAATGGCTCATTTTGAGACTAAACCATTCTAATGAATTATAAATTCAGAAATCGAATTAGATAACATTATTATATAAAGTATAAAAACTGCACAGTTTTTATTTCTGTGTAACGACTTAGCGTCTTTAAAAGCAGTCAAGTTTCAAGTAGGCCATCTACTTCTTACTCGGATGAAATTACTATGCAATATGTTAAATAAGAAAGTATGCAAAACTTAAATTTTGGGTGAGCAAAAGTTATTTATTTTTATCGTTGCTACTGTTGTTAACATAATGGAATTTCTATTGATAGTAAACTGTAACATACGCAATAACACATGCATTTTGTGCATAACTTTAAAATACATAAAACAACTTTCTTTTACCAATATATTGTTAGCTATTTTGACTTTACAGGAAATCCCTGGAGCCGACTGTCAACAAAGGCATGTGAGACCAGAAAACACAACTCACTGGCAAGCAGCTAACAGACAAACGGCAGTCAGTCAGTTAGTCAGCCAGAACATTATTCTATGCTGCGTGTATGTGTGTGTGTGCGTAGGCAAAACATGTTTAAAATAATAAATAAAATTCAAAATTCTAAACAAATTAGAACTCAAAATGCAAAACATGTCTCAGGCGAGCTCTTGTTGTATGTTTTACAACGTTTTGAGAATTCTAATTCATTACGAAATCAAGTCTTTTCTGGGGATCTTTTGCAATGACTTTTGTGACAATTTTTAAGATAAGTTAAACTGGAGACTTATCAAACTACACTCGAAAAATTGTTTTGTAAATTCAATATACAGTAAACTTTAAACCTAAAAATAAAACAAGTTATCTTTAGTAACTGACATAAGTCAATAAAATAAAACTTTCTAAATTATCTCATAATTCTCGAAAATCACTGAAATTTACATGTTCCGCAAACTAATCCTAAAAGTACCACGCAAATATTGTTAAATTTAATTTGCCAACCCTTAAGTTGCCAACACGTGCTTACTGACAAAAACCAAAAACCTCACAATCGCGCAAAAAGTAAATAAAATCAAAGGTAGAGGTTCATTGAACAAACTGAAACCTTTTAAAACTAAAATGTAACCCATTCTCTGCCATTGACTATCCTTTGCATATTTTCACAAGTGATAATAACATCTTAGTGCCGTAAACTTAAAAAACAAATATTTCTTTTATGTATATACCATAAACGTGGCACCTCTTTTTCATCCTGATTTTTACTGTAGAATTTGTTAAAAGTCCCAATGTGGCCGGATGGAGGAAACACTCTAAGAATTTATGCTAAGTGCGCTCTATCTCTTTTTCTCTTGCTCTTAGTGCTGCTTTGCTGATGAAAACCTCAAACATCCTTTTAAGGCAATTTATTGCAGCACATTAACTGCTATGCTCAGTTTCGCTAGGCTACCTTACTTCAACGTCACTTTACCTCATTCACTTCACTTTACGTTATTACGTTTCGACTTTAACATTTTTACACCGCAAATCGAGCAGCAAATTTGCTACGTCCCAAAATATCGTTGCAAATGAATGTTGATGTTGACTACTCGTTGGTTGCTCGTTGAACTGTGTCGGTAAGCGTATAATTTTGAGGGACATTTTTGTTGTACTGGACATGTTTTTACATAAACTTGTGCGGCATTTATACATATGTAAGTAAGTAGTATGTAGATAGACTTGGTACTTTGTATCGTAATACCGAACAGATTGAAAGCACTTTTGTAATCAAATGATTTGGAGTTTTCCATAAATAGCTTATTATCTGTCAGTAAAGTAATGTACTGAAGTTCACTTCGTCACATAGATGTTAATCAATTTCTTATTTGATGATATGAATGTGGAGAGCTCTCATTCAGTTTTTTTATGTTTTCTCTAATACATGAAAGTATTATTTATGATATGCGTTTCTGGAAATTATCTTCCGAAACTTTGATGTAACTTGTCGTTTTCGCTTTTTATAAAAAACTTTAAAATGAAGCATTTACTATTTGCTTAATATGACCCACATCAATGTTGGCAGTAGTCATTGATAGAACTGAAAATCCTATGAAAGATCGACTAGGCGGCAATAATCGCTCTTAAGCGGATTTAATAAAAGTTTTTTTTCTTTGGTGTAGAGTTAAACAGACACAATAATTTATTTGCAAGTTTTAAGTTTGTCGAGAATAGGTTCAGCTTCTCAGTTGTCTATCAAGCCAAAGGCCGCAGCTCCTAGAAAGGTACGTCCTCTAATGTTTTTGTCCTGCTCATTTTTATATTCCTTTATTGACGTTTTCGTTTCTGGTATATAAACCGGTTCGTTATCTTATCTAATGAGTTGTTTTTTCGAACTTCTATGCTATCAGCTTTTAGCTCATTGACTGTGTTCTGGCAGGAGCTGTGGAAGACAAAGAAAATCTTATAATTATTCTTGATCAGGCTCAGTTTCAGAGTTGATCCACATAAAAAAAAAAAAAATAAATTACGCGCCAGAAATTGTTCTGGTGAGAATATTTTTCAAAAAATGTATTTAAGCGAAAAATATTTAATAGTTGGAAAAAATCTATTTGCGATTTAATTTATTCTTAATTTTAGATCTTAATTTTTAGAGAAATTTTTCTGAGTGTGTGCTAAAATCACGTAAATATGAACTATAAATATATTTATGAAAGTTAGCTTACAGCTTAAAAACAGCACTTATAAAAACGTGACTCTAGTACAGTGGCTGACAAATATTTGAAAATAACATTCGCATGATATGTGCTGTTTATTGAAACTGTAGGCTATCTTCTAAAATGTTTACTTTACTTTGACCTACAAGAGAGGGGCGAATCATAGCTATCTCCACAAAGGTTGACTGTTTACATTGATTGTGAAATAAAGCAATAAAATGGGCACGCAGAAAAAGAGTGCTCGACAAATCATTGAAAATACTATCTATAATTAAAACCATTAAAAATAAATTTATCCAAATAGAAACTAATAAACGCATTAAAATGAAACGAATTTGGTTGGAACAAAAATCCTCACAAAAATCTCAATTTAAAAGCATATCACATATTTACTTAGCATCATTTCTTAAAGCAAATTTGCATAAAAACTAGATGTCAGTTTGAAATGTATGTAAAAATAAGTCCAAAGTATTTTAACGACGTTTTCGGTCTTTTCGGGAAGACCACTTACACATGTCGAAAATGCGATTGCAGTAGTAAAAATGAATGACAGCAAGAGAAACTAAAAGTACTTATGTACAAGATTATGTATGACACGCAGAAACGTAACGACTGATAAACAAAAATGTTCAAATGGAAAAATTACTGCCTTCAGAATTTTTAACATAATTCGAAACGTGCTGCCACCTTAAATAAATAGCGGTGCGAAATTTAAGAATGACGCACAAGTCTTAGATAAAAAAACAGTAAGCCTTAAGTGAAAATTTTCAAAAATTGTGAATTTTTGTGAAGAGTAAATAAAACTGTTATTTTGGAAACACTGAAAAGTGTGTTTTTGTTTACAATGCAAACTAAATCACATCAATTTAAATAATAAATAACGCAACAGCACATAATTTCACAAAATATTTGGAACTAAAAAAAAACATTATCCAGAAATGAAAGTAAACTATTTTTTTTCAAAAAATAACGATCAAAATTCGATTTTCTTTCAGAAATATCATTTTAAATCCAATATTGCTTATACCGAAGATTTCACGTAATTTATTTTTTCTCCTTAAAAATAAAACAATGCCATTTCCTATAAAATGTTGCACTGACTTCGAGGAAAACATCTGATATAAAATTTTCCTTAATTTCTTCTTGTGCACATTCGATATCATAAGGAATCCCATCAATAAATTGCTAGTGAAATTTTCCATTTTGTGATTCATTGAAGCTTCAGCTTGACTAGTCATTTCGTGTGATGATTGTATGGACATTTCCGTTTCCGTTTGTAATTCTTCAGTTCAACGACGACAAATTAACACGAATTCCTTTCTTTTCTAGGGATGTATGTATTGTGTTTGTTTATTTAAATGGAAAACTGGGTACATCAACATTTTATTTTTTCCATTTTCTTGCTAACTTCAACGCATATGTGCCGCAGATACTCGCATGCACTAAAATGAGAAAATCAATTTAATATTTTTTTTATATTGTCAAATAAAACTCATTTGTTTAGAAAAAAACTGTTCGTTTATTATTTTTTAATTAAAACTCGAATAATAATGTAAACGCTTTATATTAAAATTCATTAAATTTAACTTTTCTAAATTTCATTTAGCAGCTTTTTCCCTAAAACACTTAACTTTATTTCATCAGTTTGTATATATATTTTTTTTATTTATTTTAATTAAAATTTTCTCCATTATCATTCATACTGCTGCCGTTTGTATCTGTGTGACTGCTTTTGTCTGTCTGTCTTTGTCTTTGTGTAACCGCAACATTTGTTGTATACAAAATTTCACAATTTGCGTACAAATAATTAAAATTAACATTTCAAAGATTTTTTTTTTTGTTTCATTTTACAAATTAATGTTGTTGTTGTTGCTTGCCACGCCTAATCATTTAACCGCGTATCATCCACACAAAAACCCCAAAACAGAAATGGTAACACTTGCTTTCACATAAACGTAAATTGTGTTAGCCATCCGTTTGAAAATGTAGCTGGTATTTTTGAGAACTTTAAGGAATTTATTTAAACCATTAAAAATTGTAGTTGCATATGTTTTGCACCAGATGTTTTAATCAGACTGTTTGATTTGTGCGAAAAAGTTAATAACACCTTCGAATGATTTTTTATGATTTAAGGTTCTTATGGCATAAGCTTAGTCAATTAGTTTTATGTTGCATATGTTTTGCACATACCTCATTTACTCTCTGAATAATTTTCTACATAATTTCAACCAAAAATCAATACAATTAAAAAAAAATGTGGTGTGAATTAATTTTCAGTTGCATATGTTTTGCACAGCCTATTTTAATTCTGATACGTACAGAGCTAAAGTCAAAATAATACATTGTTTTATTTTTAGATGACTTTTTTTTCACATAATAAATGAAAAATACTTTTCTCATTGGGTCTTTACTACATTTAAAAACCATGTTTACACTTCTATAATCTTGCATTTTATATACATACGCGTGTCTTTGTGCCTCAGTGGAAACTGTTCGTTTGTTTGTTTAATGTCCTTAAAACATTTTACGACTTGTTGATGTTTGTGCCCTTGATGCAAAATGTTGTTAACTTGATTTTCCCCAGCTCAGCATAAAAAATTAAAAAAAAAGGATGCAAAATGAAAGAAAGTAAAACCAAGCAGTAGCTTAAAATAAATGTAGCAAAAGCAATTAAAAAGTCTCTATATGAATGTATATCTGTTCGTCTGTCTGTCTGTCTGTCTGTCTGTCTGTCTGTCTGTCTATCTGTCTGTCTGTGTGCTTGTCTACAAAGTATTTCCAGAGTATTTCTGATATTCATGCGTAATTATAAAGTTTGTCTTCAACATTTTCACATAGTGCTTGAGGTACAAAAAAGTTTACGAATGATGTTAAAGTTCGACGTTTTCGACAGGTTTATAATTCTTTAATAAAAAGCATTATTAAAGTTCTGTGTAAATATTAACTATTTGGTACAAAATCCACAATAACAAAGTTATTTTATGCATCAAACAGCTAACTGCTTAAAATTGCTTAGTTTATCATTAAATACATTTTAATATCTTTTGATTGGAACTTACTTGAATAAGTAGTAGGAAAATTGATTATTATTCCTAAAAAAAAGCGACTTGCCTCTATATCAAGCATTTGCAGGTAAATAGAATCATTTATTGCTAAATCGAATCATCAGTGACCATTCAGCCGATTATTAAGAATTTCTTACTTTAATATGTTCTCTTTTTTGCATAGATATGTTGAGAACCTAAGCGAGAAATGAAACAATGAATTTGTTTTTCCAGAAAATGATTACACAATCTGACATTTTTTAGTCTGAAGCGAACCATTTTCGTAAGCCTTCTTCAGTTGATTCAAAGTTTATTCGATAAATTTTTAACCACTTGGGTCATAGTGAAAACTGTCCATCATCGAAAACATTAATATTTCAATAAATTTCTTCAGAAATATTCAATTAAAAAAACATTAAATTTTGATTTTTACTCTGATAAGGACTTTTTTAATCGTAGCTTTACAACAATATATATTTTTGTGAATGTAGTGATTTTTTTAACTTAAGTTTTGCGTGGAACCATTGTTGAAAACAAAAATTCAATTTATAATTTCATTTCCTGGCACAATTTACGCAATTTAAGAGCTCTAATTGACTAAAGTTTTTAATTTTGTAAAGTTCTATATAATTGAGCCTACAGGCAAAACAACAACCATAATGACTATAAATACATATTTTGTGTTGTTGCTGTTATCGGTACTGTTTTAATACGATTAAACGAAGACAATTTTGGCCAAAATTAATTAGTCTTTATAAGTGTAAATAATGGTAGTTGCAAAACCAATTAAAGGCAATTAAAACTAAAGAACGAAACAAGAAAAAAAAATCAATGACAACCCTTGGGCCATAAAAAAATACCGCAAAGAACATTTAGATCATTTGGCTGGTTGTAGTTGTCGTGTGGGAAAGCATAACAGCAGAAGGAACTCGGAAAAAAAAGTATAAAAGTATCCTGCAGAAGTACACATAATGGCGGTAGTGCTACCAAGTGACGCCTCAATAACAACTGCAGTAAAAATCAAAATGTTTGAAACAAATCGAGCGAAACAAATTTAAAGTAGGAAAACTGGAAAACTTTTTACACACTCATACACAACCACGCATACACAAACACACACACATACACAAAAAACTATGAGATCAGATGGTAAGAGTTGGTATTCGCAGTTAGGTGGCGGGCGGTAAAGTTGGCCAACAAACGGAAGCAGCATCATGGCATGCATAATTGCCAAAACGAGCAGATAACGCGACAGTGCCACCACCACCACTACCAACAACAACAACAACTTTTATGTGTCACATCATATACATAAACAGCTGTAGTTACATTTGTGGCTAGAGGTTACACAATTTATCGATGAAGGCTCACTTGTAACCGGTTTTTTTTGTGATCAAAAACTTTCAATACATATTTTTTGAGAAACTGAAAGTTTTTCAAAGTAAACGACTTAAAAAAAAATCAAATATAAAATATTTTAATAAAACACCCTTTCTGAGAATGTTGAAAATCCCTATCAACTTAAGACCGTACACCCTTTTCAAAATCGTTTTGTTAAAACAAATAACAAATTCTATAAATATTCTTGAAAAACCGCTTACTTAATTTGTTACCGTTGCCTATCATCACTGCTCAATAGCTAGGAAGTCGTTTATTCGACGTACGGTCGTTCAAAGTAGTAATGGCCGACATAGAGTGTTTATAACAAACTACGACATGATGTTACCAAAACGTTTATAATGGCCAAAGTTTTTTTGTCATTGCGACACAAAGTGTGATGCGTTATGGAGCGCGATTACGAACATTTTTAGGATGCACGCCACGAGTGAGACGGAGTACCGTTAAAAATTTTTGCTGTGCGAAAAAAATGGTCATATTGCAGATAAAAAAAAAAAAAAAACAAAAATGGCAAAACTTTTTATAGCTATGACCCAACGTCGGCGTCAGGCGTCATCCAATACTACTAGAAGTAAATTGCCGAAAAACTGAAAATTGTGTGAAAATATGGCAACTCTAACGTCGACGACGAGTTTTTAAACAAAAAATCATGTTAAGCGCTTTGCGAACAGTTTTAACTAAAACCAATTTAATGTTTTTTCTTTCTGTTGGGTTTATTTTTATGGAAACAAAAAAATTACAAAATTTATAGCTTAGAAAAGTGCTGCAAGCGGAGGCGTTGAAAAGTTTTAGTCCAATCTTCAAGCTGGCATATATCTACGAGTAGGTATGTGTACAGTTGGTTATTTGATTCGGAAACTGTTAAACAAAGTTCTATAAATGAAATTTAGATTTTAATTGAAAAGTGTAGGGATTTTCAAGGATTTTACGAAACATGCAGAGCCATGTAACAGTGGTAAGAATAACCCAGCACGTAATTTGCAATTCTATGACCAAATTGGTAGCACAAATTATCTGTTGTTGATTACTAATAACATGACATATCTGTATATTTCAACATTTTTAATATTTTTAAATGTCAAAATTTTTCTTAATTATATATTTCATAAAAAGCCTTCGCATTTTTACAAGAGTTGTATCGATATCAGTAAAATAAGAACAAACTACAAAACAAAAATCGGGCTCAATTTAGTCATGCTACATAGTTTCATTCATTGTTAAATGGAATCATCAGTGATCTTAGTTAGCTTTTAAAGTATTGCAACAAATAAATTCACAAATTTATGAAACCGATGAAAATACCATACTCCAAAAGAATGAAATTCTTATATATATATAAACTTATATTATAAAAATTTCTATGCACACTTTTAAATCCTTATATTCAAAATTTCCTACTGGGTCAAACGAGATAGTACGTACACAAGCACACATACGCATCCAAGTAGTTGAAATTAATCACAATTGGCGGAAACATAAATTGAGCCAATAAAAATGTAGTTTTACAACAAAAGGATTTGTAAAGGCAAAACCTTGGAAAACCAAAAAAATGAAAAGAAAAGGAAACTAAGTCAGAAAGATTTTTTTTTCAATAGTTTTAAAACTGGAACGCATACAAAGCGGAAGTTTGAGCTATCAAGAGACTACAGAAGCAGCAATTTCAGTAAGATGTACGTAAATAAATCTCTTGGTAAGAGAAAAAATTAAAAAAAAAACCTGCATCCTTCTCTTTTTTTTTTTCCAACGTAACAAAAAGGCACCGGTTTCAATGAATGCTCCTCTGCAATGCTTAGCACAAAAAAGTAAATTGAAAAAAAAAGAAAAAATAAACAAAAACCCTGAAAGCGTCCTAGAATAAATAGGATTTGTGAAAGTCCTTAGGACGTTACTTTCTCTTGCAGTCTTGTTTATTTTTTTTTTGTTGGTCGCTCTGCCAGCCAGCATCGTTCATCAGTTTCATGGCAATTAAAACGAAAATTTCGCAATGCGCACTAAGAATAGTCATGGCTTGGGACTTAACAAATAACGAGTGAGAAGAAGGGTGACATTTTATGTTGGGCCTTAATGAAATTGCAAGTTTAATAAAAACTTAAATTTTAATTTAATTGAAATTAAACTTTTTTTTTATTTTTTGAAACCAAATAGTGCAATTAGCTCTTACAAAAATGTTTGCTTAATATTCGTGAATGAAGCTTCTTGAAAATTATTATTTGTCACAAAATTTGGTGATATCCTTTTTCCTTCATCAATATTTAAATAACAAATTGTGGCAACAACGTTATTAATAACTCTCTCACACTTAACTTAAGTTTTTCTATTGTCAGTTTTTAATATTTCAGTTAGAAAAACTGAAAACTCATAGCTATAGCTTTTGGTCGCAGTTGCTTTTAGCCTTAGTGTCAAGAGTTTGCTGTCAAAAACTCACAACGTTCTTACCGAACTACCTACTGCCATTTCACTACAGAAATAATTTGCATGCCACATTTTTAAGTGTTTCGTTCCAATTATTGTTAACAGCCTCTACTCAGTCATGTTGGTTGTTATTGTTGTTGCAATCTAAAATTGCAACTAAAAATAACTAATTTTTTGTTGTTGCGTGTGTGTGTGTGTTTTTTTAATGTCACAAATGTTAAAATGACAGCGCGTCAACATAAAAGTGTAAAAATAAAATGTTTACATTTTTAAGTGTTGCACACAACTACATGAGAACAGTAAAACGTCATAATAATGACAAGAACAACAACAATAGCAACGACAAAAACAGAAATAGCCAGCATAAAAAACAAAAAAAAAATATAAAAAGTTCTGAAACACACGAAAAATGATAGTATTGTAGAGTAAGGAAAAAAAAAAAAAACTCATACGCACATGCAAATTAAAAACCTCTCCACAAAACGGTAGCATAAACAACAACAGCAGGTACAAAAGCACTTGCACACACACATACACATACATATTTAGACTTAAAAGCACTAGGATCCCACTTAACCCAGTCAGCCGAGAAGACAAGTGGCAACTCCTTTTTCCGCGTACACTCTAGAGCCCTTTATGTATTTCATGAGTGCTGCTCACATGTGTGTCTCCGTTTGAATATCTACATATGTGTGTGAATGTGCGCGTATGTTACTGCTGTGATGTTATTTTCAAGCAGCACCACCATCTCTAATACTGAGGCTGTGAAAAATAATGGAGAAAGAAGCTATCATGTGCTCTTAAAAACCCGGTAGGAAATTACTTGTTAGTTTTACTATTAATATATTTTCTTAAACTGAAACCTAGGGCGTAATTTATTTTTTTTTTTAAATTTTGGCATGGTGTTTTCATAAAGCGTTTTTCGAGAAAACTTTCAACATAGTTCATGGAGATTTACTATGTGTTGTTTTACAATGGACAGTGCACTTTTTAGGCTTTCTTTCAATATCTATAACATCCGACCACAATTTTTTGCAATTTTTAATAAATTTATTTTGTAGGTATAAATATATAAAGCTTATATTTTACAAGGTGTTTTTACAAGAAGAGCTCAAACTTTATGAACGAATTGAAAAATTTTTTAAAGAATATTTATAAAAAATTACCAATATCCTTTAGGATTTGTCCGTCATCTGAGCTCGAAATAAATTAAGTAATTCTTTGCAAATCGAAAAAAAAACTTCGTACCTTGAAATCTTTAAAGAAAACAGTATAACTACGGTAGCCATGTTGTGAAATCCTTCGGTCTGAAGCGAACGTCTATTTGTCCGGCCATGTGAAAATGATCGAAACAGAAACGAAGAAGGTTGCTGAAGAAAATTTGTTTTTAACCAGGCGTCTGGTTAGTGAATGTCCATAAGATTTTTTGTGTGCAAAAGGAAAAATGTAAAATCAAACGGACAAATTTTAAATTGACTAGAAACGTAGTTGAATGAAAATGCAAGCTCTCTGCATTTCAATAGAAGTAAAATCAAAGTTGAAAATAATCAAAATATGTACATAACATGATCTGTTGTGTGGTTTAACTTAGAAAGGTTGTTAAACAAAAAAAAAAATTAAAATCAATAGCATATCTCATCATAAAAAAAACATGATTTTTTGCAGATCACATTAAATCAAATCGGTCCATTTGTACTTTGAATATTCGCTTGAAAAATGATTTGATTAAAAATAACATTCCGAGTAAAAACGCTTCGTTAAAATTCATCAAAATAAATAAAAGTTAAATATATTCTTAAGAGTTTCTTAAGTCACTGACAGACAGCTAATTTCCACTTGGGTCAACACAACTGCCAGTGTGTTAACGTGCGTATGTTTTTAACAAGCACCACATGGGAGCTTTTTAAAAATTTTTAAAATATTAGGAAAAAAAACTTGACACTTGTACGCTTGGGTAAGTAGCGGAGGGGAGGCAGTGATTTCGTAATGGGAAATCTACATACCTATCTTATTTGTATTTTTTATTTTCATTGTAAATTCATTGTACATCTTTTTCCACATTTTAGAAATGTGCTTAAAAATCTGGTTTATTATTTTCATACGTTATCAACATAACTTTACGAAATTTAATATATTAATTTTTTTATTTTGTTTTAAAATTTTCATAAGCGTTAAGCGAAAATTTAACGCTTTCCGAGTCATAGTATGCTGGCAGTCACTTAAAGTTTAAATATGCACATGGGAAGCTTGCCATTTGCATTTAAATGTTTCGAAAAATTTAAACTTTTTGATTTTTTTTTTGAGTATTTCAAACTAAGTATTTAGTCAAATGATAATTATATTCCGCAAATGCAAATGAATTCATGAAAAAACTTTGCTCAGTAAAGTTATTCAATGGAATTTTGATTGAGACGGATGTTACAGCTATACAATGTTCTTTGTGAATAAAAAAAGTAGCTATGAAATACATTGGAACTGGTATCTGGATTGCATCGATATTAAAAATTCAAAAATTATTCTATGTAATGGTTGTATAAATATATACGACTTCCAATATAAGAATCTGACGATAAAATAACGATTTATTTATAAATCAATATTTTAAAATAACAGTTTTCTGGTGATTAATAATAAATGAATGCTTGGAACAAGGATATAAATATTATTTGATAATTATTACCAAATATATGATTGATATATTTCCAACTATCCAAATATAATTGAGTGGTTACTAATCACTATTTGATTTAGTGGACAATTCACTGTAGCAATATCTATCATCTGTAAGTTCAGCTTGGCGAAAATATTTTTAAAAATTTTTTTCTAAAAACCTTTTTTCTCAACCAAAAGCATATTAAACTAAGACTTATTGTAAACTGGTACTCAAGTGGACCGATTTCAGATTTTAGTCCATAAAAAAAAATTTCAAATCAAATCCAAAAAGCGCTAAAAAAAAAACTATGAATCTTAAGACACATAAAGTTATAAGTAGCAGTTAAACAAATACATAAACATATTTGCAGTTTTAAGTTAATATATGTATATACTAATGTATATATGCGTGTACGTTAAAAATATCACATCAGGTGCTGTGAAAAAGTAAAATCAAAAAAAATTATTCTCTCTTTCCCTCCTTTTCTTTATAAATGTATGTATGTTTTTGTTAATTTTTCCATTTGGCTTTTCTTTTAACTGTCATAAAAGTTTATGAATTGAGCACACACACTATGAGCTTCCAAGCTTCACGAACTAAAGGGGAGGAGCAAAAGGTGCACCAGCGGTTTTAGTGAGAAAAATGAAAAGAATAAAAAAAAGAAAATCCGCTGCAAAGCGAAGTTATGCCATCAAGGATTTTTTAAAGTGCATGTGTGAGTGCAGGTTTTATGTGGTCTTGGTGTTGTTAATTAATAATAATCATAACTTTTTTTATGTGACCTAAAATTTTTAATGCACAGCGTAGTGCGAAATGTAATGAAATGAATTCATTTAATCGCAATTTTTTTATTTCTTATTTTTTTTTTTTTTTGCAAGTAAGACTTTGGGAGCTTAATACAAAACGAAAAAAACACAGAAAAACGAACAGTGAATTGCTTTAGCGATAATTGATGTTGCCTTTTTTCAATTAAATGGCGTCGTTAGCAAGTAAAATCACAGTCCAAGAGCAGTTCATTAGCTATGGAACTTAGGTAGTGCTTAATAATTTTCTTAATATTTTTACAAATTTTAAGAACTAATTACTCGGCGTAAGAAATTTCATATCGAAACATTAGTGTATAACTTATCTACAATGAAATTAAAAATTAGACTGCTGAACACTTAAAGATTCATGTAGCTAGTTAAAACCTAAAAATAAGATTCCTAATCAAAATGAACTTCTTCGTAGACACATCCCACTAATGATGCGCCTTTAAAATCTTTCATTCTAACTATACACAATAATAACTGAAGTATTAACACTCAGCAATAAAAACTCATAATTTCTCATAAACCTTTGGGGAAAAGAAATTGTATAAACGAATACAAAGCGCGCAAACATCCGGCTTAAAATCATTTCAAAGTGTATGTAATACATTAAAACGTCTGAGCATTACCGTTACGTTGCTTTTAATCCGATTACAGCTAAAATTTATATTTATTGTTAATTAAAAAATAATCTTTAAATAGTAGCATATGACTGAAAATATCATGTTTTTATTACGTTAAAAATTCCGTTGGCAAATAGTAAGAACCGAAACCAAATCATACTTACTAGCTTCTCATATAAAGAAATCTGTTTGTGAATCAAAAATCAGCAAAACCGCAAAATGAGTTTTACTTTAAACCCACACACACTTGCATGCATATGTGTTGTACGCACACACACACACACACACACACACACACACATAGTACATTAGTGCCATTTAAAGCTTTACATGTTATAAATTTGCAAATACTTTGTTGCGATGGAATATACCATAAACTTTAAAAACCCATTAGGAAACATTGTCTTTTAAATGTTACTTGGAATTGTAATAAGCAATATTAAAAAAATTTTTTCTGAGTAATTTTCGTCTTCAGATTTTGCGAAATTTAGAGAAACCTCGATAAGAAAAGATTCTAATATAGCGCTTGAAAAAAAAAGAAACCTAGCAGAGAGCCAAGACCATAAGCGCTCACCGCGCCTATCTAAATGCAAATGTTGAGAAATTGTTCGCAGTGAATATGGGCTACTTTTGTTTTACTTTAACTACTTTCTCAAGAAACAATAGATGGTTTTGTGTAGGCAATATTATTTAGATATAAAATAACTTGAGAAACAAGAATCATATCTTTTGCCATCTCTTTATACGTTGAAATTTTCATCATCGAAAACTAAATTTCCAGCAGGGTACAAGAAAGCAGCAACCACCAAAACGTGTATACATAAGACATGTCTATATGTAAAAGTTTTAGTGGCAAAATTCATATGCAAGTGCGAATAAGCGTTAAACCACTCAAAAACTGTGCAAACTTAATGCTGGAATTTTTGCGTTAATTATTCTAATTAAAATAATGGTCTTAATGTTTGCAAAGGGTTTTTGCTTAGTGCAAAATTTACCTTACACAAAATACATACATAAATAGTTGCAAAAACTATCATAGCTAATAAACAATAGAACAGATTTGGATGCCAAGTTTTATATTCATTGTGTTTTGTAAAAAGTATAATAAATAAAGTGAAGGTAATTCATTGTGAGATTGTTTCGCATAGCTTTGTTTAAACTTTTACTTTTTCTAAAATAACCTAAAGCTATGACTCCTCATTCATGTGCGGAGAAGCTCAAACGAGAAGATGTAAATGTAGATGAGACATGCTTTGGAAAAACAGTTTGACCTTGAGGTCTTCGACTTTGTTATTTTTAGGTTAGTATTTGACTAGTGGGTGATTTCAAAAAATGTTATAATACATTAAAATTAAATTTAATCCAAGCTAATTACAGCAAAAATTACGCTTAATACCTCGCAAAAAAATATGTAAAAAATGCAAATAAACTACATTAAAACAAAAACCCTACTACGGCTGCACTGACTCCTTCTCCAGTAACTCTACCTTCTCACTCATCAATTGAAAAGCGTATCCTTATAATTTACGAGCTCAATTAAATATGCTTTTTCTTTAAGCAGCAAATATACTTTGTACAAAAAGCTTTTTGTATTCTATAAAAAAAAAAAAAATAAAATAAACTTTCTCTGACATTTTCACCGGTTTTGTCAGTGTTGTTTCGGTTCTGGTAGTTGTTCTTGTCCTTTCCACTGCTGCTGCTGCTGCTGCTCTTGCTATTATACTATACATAGTATATAAAGTAAATTTAATTTCAAAAGTTTTTGTTGTGACTTTTATCTTGAAATCAGTTTTTCCATGAAATTGATTCACTGATTAATTTGCAACATGACGAAAACACCAAAGTCAAATGCCAGAGTAAACAAGAACATTAAAACGGAAAGGAGAACGACGACAATGAAAAAGGACTTGGTAGTAAATGTCCTTTCTACTTATATATTAACGTTGTAATATCGATATATTTTTTTTTCAATCTCTCAATTTCAACAGAGGTAATTTCCTGAAAATATTTATATCTTGAATTTAAACAGAAAATCGGATCGGATCGTATCTCACTCTACTAGAACGGCTATGGACAAAAACTTTCTTACAGTGGCGAATATTGAAGAAATGTATTGAGTTTAAAATCGATAGGAATGAAAAAAGTTCATTAGTAGGACTTGTATGTCCATACATACTAAGACTTAGAGTTGGCGAAGCTTATGTAGGAAAAATAAATTCAATGTAAGTGCATGTTAACGTAACATTCACTTGTGAATAATAAGCGATTCATGTGCTGGTTAATATAAAAATTTAACAAACATTCACTTTTCAATAATAACCATATCATGCTTTGAGTAAAGTTAAATGTCTACTTCGCAAACATCCACTTAGCATGGTAAAATTACCGCAAGTACTTCAGTGATAGCGGAAAATCTAGTTTTAGTCGATATTCGTACGCTACGAGTACACAATACCGCAACATTAGCATTCACACCATGCAAAAATTTGTTTCCAAGTCCCCAATTTTTGCATAATGCATCGATGACGCGTTATAACTTTTACCATTTAAGATTTGGTGAATGTTACAAAATCTATTATTTATTTGGCATCTATTAACAAATCAATTCCACTTGATTGTTGCAAACAACTGTCACTAAATGTTACCATCAATAAAATGACACTGAAACCAAGATCTTAGAAGGAGTCTCCTTATGAAACGTGTATAGTGCAGTTTCCGATAATTAAGACAGCGGAGTTTTTTTAGCTCATCTTTCGAAAAACTATAGTATTGCTGTGCAAATTTTATTGTTCTGTAACAAGTGAAGTACTTAGCAATAAGCGGAGTGCCAGAACACATTCTGGAATTTTTAAAAAAATCACGATTCTATCTTTGGGCATTGTGTTCGAAGATGGCATTTAATGTTGTGGATCTAGTGAAGAGGGCTTTTACCTATAGACAACTACATATTGCTCAGTAAAAAGATGAATGATTTAGAGCTCAGGGGTAATATTTTCACTGTAATCAGATAACTACGTCTAGGAAACTGAGTAGATTATATTATATTAACCCAAAATTGCCCAAAGTAATTATAGCTTACCAGTAAGAAGCCTGGTCAACAATTAAATGCCTTTAGAGGTTGTTGTGTTTTGTTGTTTCCCGATTCGTGGAAGTAGCATGGTAGAGGTACTCTATTAAGTGGTATGTGTGTAACAGCATCCAGTAGCTATTGTGCTGCTACACTAAATTTACTAGGTATTTTATTTTCTTACTAACCATATTTCTCGCATACATATTGTAGTTTTGTACGTATGACTTCTTCAATAAGAAAATGGCATACTCACTGGTCTGAAAGCGCTCAATTATTTCTAAAGCTAATTCGTTTCACCAAATCCTCTCATACCGAGCTTAGTAATGTATAATTGAAAAGCTTTTTCATTGCAGCATTTTAAATTTTTGTTTGTGTGTATAGTTCCACGCCCATTTTTCCAAACTAGCCCACATTTTTCCAATGCAAGTTTGCTTCAAGAAACATTTGCATACTGACAGCATAATAGCATTTAACTAAATAGTTCCCTCAGCGTGTTATATTTTTGTTGTTTTTTGCTTTTATGGACGGTGCTTCGCCCGCGTATTAAAATCGGCCCTTTTTTCTAATGCCAAACCGTTGCTTTTAGTTGTGACGAAATTTTTTTGCATTACTTTAAAAAACTAGTTAACTCAGTATTATCGTTTTGTTAAAGTTTTTGTTTATATGCAAGGTGCCACGCCCTCTTGTCTAAATTTGCCCATTTTTTAAAGAAAATTTAAAATAAGGTGCAAATTAAGAATATATACACTTTCTATACCTGCCATACCTCTTTCTATGCTCTACAAATGGATGTCTACATTGAGTACACGCTTTGAGTAGGGTATTAGAATTTGTACATTTTTTTCAAAACTTTGGCCGATCACACAAAACTGCAAACTTTAACATTTGATTTCTGCTACGAAAGTTAACTAATGATTGTAGTACCTTCAGCAATACATTTTAAAACATTTTTCATAAGATTATAATGTCATATATAAATATTTTTTTTTAGTACACTACGAGCACGATATATATCTTTATCGATAGCTTACTAAATTGTTGTATTTCTACCGCTCTAACACACTCACAATAGTGCTTCGTAGTTTCCAAGAACAGAAATATACATATTTGTAGGCGGAAGGAAGGAAATGTTCTTGGTTTTTTTTTTGTGTGCTGAGTTTCGAATACAAACAAAATTAGCTTTCACGTATTTGTAGAGTAGAGGAAGAAAGAACAGCCAAAGTGTAGTTGCAACTTGTACTTGGTTTTGTACTTGTACTTGTCGTAATTACCCAAGAGGCATGAAATTGAAAATTGAATTGTAAATGAAATATTCAATAGTTTTGTTGTACTACTACTTACACTCATGTAAAGTTAATTCGTAACGATAATGCACTGATTGAAGTAAGAGCAAAATACGGCAAAGTCAAAACAAAACAGCAAAAAGGTATTAACTTTAAAATTTTCGTATTAAAAAAAAAGTTTTATAAATATAATTACGTGATCTTATTCTCTTTATTTGCGTAATGTAAAGTCTTTAGGCTAATAAGTTGAGAAGTCTCCTAAAATTTTTAGTAGTTTGCTATCGGCCGAACTTCTTTCTATGGCATGCGTTTCGGTTTTAACAAAACGATGGCGAGCTATAACCTAAACTGCTAAAGTTTTGCCTGACTCCGAACTCAACAAGAAATAAGCTTCAAGCACATTTAAAATCTATTTAAAAAAAAAATCTTTCTATCCCTCTTGCCTGCTGCTGTTCAATACCTGATAATTGCATACGGGAATGAAAAATTTTAAGTTTGTGCTGCATCGTTTCTGAAATTATCCTGCAAATGTTGAGTAGCTCCCATGAGTGTTTTGGGCGCAATGGCGTGACACAAAATTCTCAACTGATTTCAAGTGATTGCATCTTTGTGTTTTCTTTTTTTGTGTGTGTCTCTCTGTATGCGAGTACTCGTATTTGTGGACATTTGTATTTATCTGTGTGATTGTACAATACCTCTGTTTATCACAGCTTTTATTGTGGAGACATAGAAAATCATGTAATCCTGCTTTGTAAACAAGTTGATTTGAAAACCTTGAATGTGACAACAATGTCAGAGCATTTGTTGGTAGTGTTGTTGCTGCTGCTGCTGCAATACTTACAAGTAAAGAGGTCTGCCAACATTTTTTTTTGTGCATGCTCTGCAGAAAATTGAGATTTTGTTAGGATAAACATGATGATCCGAAAACCTCCTCTATATGACAACACACAGCTGTGGTAAATATAAAGATTTGCTGAATGAATGTCAAACGTTACAGAAAAAAGAAAGGCGAACACGTGTCGTAAATAAAAAGAATATTCAAGTTACACTACTTTCATTGGGGGATATGAAGTTGCAAAAACTTTGTAAAATTTTGTAGTTTTTCTTTTGAGTCTCAAGACTTGGTGAAAGGATTCAGTGAGGTTTGCGAGCTTCGTTCAACTCGTTATAAAAGCTTCTTTCTTTGACACTTTACGGAATTGTTCGTTGAGCTGCTCAGCAAACAAAGGCCACTGTCTTTATTTCTCTACTAACCACCACAAATCTTTGACTGTTTTTTTTTTCAACCGCTTGAGTACAAAGAATTGACAAAAATTATTTGGTTAAAATTTCGGAGCTTTAAAATTAAAAACTTTTTCATTAATTTTCTATTGATTTCGCTTACGACGTATTAGCAGCACTTTTTTTGCTTTTTCTAAAAAAAAAAAATGATAAGAGATAAGGACTTCCACGATGAATTTATTGCGGCTTTTTAGTTGTGTGGAGATCATTTACTTGTAGGCTGATTTGTAACCTCTGCTCTAAAAGTTTTATTAAATTTTTTTTTGCATAACATTTAGATCATTTCTATTAAACAAAAAACTAGCACAAAAGTTTTTTAACAAATTGGCTAAATAACTTTTAATATAAGTGTACTCGCTTGAGAACAATAGTAGAAACCAAATGCAAATTATGAGTAATTCATCTTTTTTACTAACCATAAAATGGATTACACTTGCTCCGCTAAATCATTTCACGGTAAAAGCTTTGCTATCTTAACTGCAGCTGTAACTGCTATTAGGGAAAACAATGTAATAGGTGTTGTAGTTTCTCTAGTATCAGAAAAAGATTTTAAAGCTTCGTTTTCAGGCCTTTTAAAGACAAGTAGAAAGATAAAATATTCTATTTATAAGAGCCACTTGGTAGATGAAGTATAAAGACATGTTCCGTTCTGTGTTATTTTTGAAGAGATTCGGTAAAGTTTCTTTCTGAGTTTGTTAAAAGATACCTAACAAAGACTTTAAAAAGAGAGTGCATTCCCAGAGGAGTGCCTTGTGTAGAGTTCTTTCAAAGAGATTTAGATGCACTTTAAAGATATTTAAAAGAATGGAAGAATAAGAATATAATATTACCGAATTTAATTTTTATTTCCCTTTTGTACGCCTGTCTTGAACCCAGGTTCCAACAATCCATAGAACTGCACGCTATTCACTAGGCTATCTGTGATATTTTATATTGGATATTAAAGGCGATAATATTTTTCTCAGATTTGTCTTGGTAAAGCGCCTTAAAAAGATAAAAAAAGCACAGTGTATAGACATGAGCCGAGATGCCTTTAGAGTGATTTTCATGTCTACAGTATAAAGACACAAACGAGACATGCCGCCTCATGTCTGTTTAAGCATTTTGCTATAGATATTCCAACTATTGTTTTCATAAGCACTTTGTTATGCACAGTATGAAGACAATTTCGAGATATGAGGTGGCATATCTTTTCAGCGAGACATCGCATGTAACTGCCTCCGAAACTTTGCACTAAATAGAACAGCTACGAAACGGTCACTTTTTTATTGTTTTAACTGGTTTTAGTAAAATGCATAATAATTTTTAAACTTTACAAAAGCTAAACATTTAAATGGAGCAATACTTTCCATGAATTTTTTTTCCATCCCACAAGAAACTTATTTAAATATATTAAACTTTGAATAATAACTACAAGAAAAAATATTTTGAAAAAGTAAAACCATTTTAAATTTGCTTTGTATATTTATAATTTTTGCTATTTCAAACAAAGGCTATCTCATTAAGTTGAGTTACGAAACAAAAAAAAAAAATAAAAAAAACTTCATAACTGCCTTTGGGCCACAACTCAAAAATGTCTCATTAAAGAAGGCTTTCATGCTACTAAATTGGCTAATTAAAGCATTCCGTGTAGTCAGAGCAACAGCAGTAGGAAGCAATGAGCATCTGGGCTACGCCCCAAACGACCCAAAAAGTAATAAAGAAATGCAAAAAAGTTTTCACCACAAAAAAACCATAAATATTAAAAATGCAACCTATCAACAAGAAAATTACGTGCTATCTCTTCACACTCCAACCGTTCTACACTCTTCACTTTGAGTCTTTAGCGTTGGTAGCGTCACAACTTCATATGGCATGGTCTGACTTGCTGCTAGTGCTTTTGTCAAGCGGCCAACAAACAAACGGTAGCTCCATGCGGGCGCAAACGAGCAACCCATATCCAACCTCCCTTGACACTCTTCACCTCGTTGTTAATTAGTGTGTGAAAATTATTTGTCGTTCTTTTTCTTATTGCACATTTTTCTTTTTCTCTCTCTGTATTTTGGCAGCATATTTTAGTTATTTATCAGCTCAGTAGCGTAGTGCTGCAGTTGCAACTACAAATGTTATTTATTTTTTACACCAAGAATTAGGTGTCGACAATCATTTGAATGTTCTTGGTTAATTTTTAAGTGTCCATTAAATTTTCACCTTCGCACTAGTAACGATAAGACACAAATCGTTATTATGGTTTCATATCCTATACATCAGATTGTCGGCAGCATACAAAAACTCAGCAATGAACAATGCGTACATCATCATATCACGCTGTGCGTCGATTTTAATACAGATGAAAAAAAAACATCCTTACCTCGAAATTCTTGATAATACTTTATTTGTTTCGATTTCTCAGAAGTAGTTTTTAAATAAAATTTTACTCCAAACCTCGTAATTCATACCATATTTACTGGACTATTACTCGTAGTAAACAAAATAATTTACTCTATGTGCGTACGAGATTGAAAACGAAAATTTGATGCTGATGGCGCTAAAATTAAAAAAGTGGAAACATCCGCAGTGCGCGAGTGGTTGCTAGTTGCTGTCGTTGTCGCTGTCTGTGATGTCAGCTGGTATTTCATATGAAAGTTTTCCACTTTTGTCATCTTCTGGTACTTCCGCAATGTGCTATACTGAAAACACCTGAAGACCCCATGCAGCAACCTTCTCAGCTTCATTTCTATTCGTTTCTCCGCCTTTCTTCTCGCCGCCAATATGCACAACAGTCGCAGTTGCTTAAAGCTTGCAAGTGTTAGTGAAAACTAAGAAATTTCCAACCAACCAATGTTGAATATTTTTGGGCTGCTCTATGGATGCTGCTACTGTTGCAAATCCCACAAGTCTGTATTGTGACTGCTTATTCTTTTTCGTGCCTCTGTATTCTGAATATTTTTAGAAAAACCAAGGCAACAGCAAGAAGAAAATAAGAAAAAAAGCAAACAACAGCGCCATTTTACAAAAAATTGCTAGAATGTTGCACATGAGTACCCGTACATGATGCTCATCTGTTCTCTACTATTCTTCCGTTTTATCTTGTCTTATTTTGTCTTCAGCTTATTTTTTTTTTGCGTTTTGACTTTTTGTAGTCCTTTGAGTGGTTTTTTTTTTCGTTTGCTATTGCACTTCATCTTCAGAGAGTGTGATGAGCGTTCGTTTGTTATTTTTGTGTTTTACATATATACATTCCTACAAGTATGTGTGTGTTAAATCTCTTTCAGGCATTGCAAAAGTTGTATTCTAGAAATATAAAAAAAATTGTTTATTTTTTTATGATATCCCGAAAACCGTAAGGTGTAATTCTGACTCCGGAGTAACCTTTCAACTTCAGAACTTTTTTTTCATTTGTGGACCTGTGTCATTCTCTTTAATAGTTTTAGCTTCTCAATTTCCTCATTTTTCATACTTTTTCTGTAGTTTTAATTAGCTATCATATATTGTCTCTATTGTCTTTTTTGCCTTGATTGCCTGGATTGTCTTCATTGATTTCATTCTTGTTGCAGCAGCTCAAAAAGTTATACGTAGCTTGTACTCAAGTGGTTGAGTGAAATCGAACTCTGGACTGTGAATATTTCTTTAGTCTGGCCAAAGCCTGTTAACATTCTAGGCCTGCATGAGTGCGCTTGCTCATGATCATTTCAAGCACACTTATGCAGATCTCCTTAATGCTGTTCTCGCACTGTAAAGCACTAAGTTGAGGTGAGATATAGTCTGAAGTTTTTCCTTTATGAATTTTGCGAATACAGGAATGCTTTTTGGACTAAATCCTGTAAATTGGACTAATTTATTATTACACACGAACGCAGATAATATATGCATGCATAAATTAAATCGATGGGAATTGATTTCAACGTTTTCATTGTCTATCCTCTTCACTTTTCTCAATGTCCGTGTTGTCATCATCGTATTTGTCAATGTATTCATTCTCTTCAATGTCTAAATTTCTTGTTTTCTTTGCCGCTATTATTTTCACTTTTTCATTGTCTTCACTGTCTTCCTAGTGTATTATTGCATTATTTACTGTATTAGAGTATACTCTTTCGGTTTTTGTCTTTCTCTGGCTTGTGTACTCTAGCATAATGTATTATTTACACTTATACAAAAATATTTTTTATATTCTTTCATAAACATTTTCGCAAATGTTTCCATCCCTGATTTCACCTTTCTTTGGGTATAAAAATATTTTTGCTTCTTTCAGCACTCGTGTGCATTTGAATTTTGATTACGAAATTCACACGTGTACGTGATCCTTTTGCCAGTGTATGACTATGTGAAAAAATCTGCTTGATACTCTTATAGCTTAACGCATCTACTAAATTATTTTGTCGACTTGAGATGAGAATACACTTGCATTTTGCATACTTTTGCTGATTGTTTATGTTGCAGATATGCGTTTGCAAAAGATAAAAATACAAGAGTAGGTACATTGTATATTTGAGGAAGTAAGAATTTGCTGTTACCTAAGGCGAAGCTTAATAGACTTCTGCCTTTAAAGCATTCCTTTTTCTCCCAGTCACTCCACAACTTCTAAACCAAGTCACCGATTTTTCATCCCCTTACATTTCATTTGCTTCTTGTTTATGTTTGTTTCTCATTATATCTGTGCTGCCTATACTTTCTCCAAAATTTTCCTTTATTTATTACGAGTATCTTAGTAGTAGTATTATTGTCACATCTTGTGATAAACTTTTTCTTCTCGCATGAAATACATTATTTACATCATTATCATTAACACTCTGATGGTGACTACCTATGCCTACCATCTTAACTTCTGTCGTACAACATTTGTTAGCTTATCCCAGTTTCTATTTTTCCTCTTCCATAATTCAAAAGATATTTTCTCGCTAAGTCGTTGTGTCAAGCATCGATTGTTGGTTGTGCATGTTAATAGGAAAAGTTTTTCATTCTTTCCATGCTCGCTCTCTTCTAAGTAGCTTGCCTTGGACTATTGCAAGCCTTGATCTATACGATAATTACTATTGACAATTTTTTTTTTTCGTCTTCATTTTTCACTACTTCTTTCAATAAATTTTCAACTTTATGAAGTTTGTTATATTTTTTTCCCTTTTCGTATTTCATATTCATCAATTGTAAATCTTTTCGCAAGTTACTTTATCGTTTATTATTCTAAGAGAAGATTTTTCCCAAAGTTTTATCTGTCACATTGTGCTGCATCTTCTTTGCGGACTTTTTAGTTTCTTATTTTCGTAGTTTTTTTCAAATTTAATTGCGCAAGAATGTTAAATTTAAATGCCTGAAAGTGTATGACTTTTGAAAGTTGATTTTGCTCTTTTTTGTTGTTTTTTTTTTTTGGAAAAAAACTTATCAAACTTCCATTGCAGCAAGTAATGGTGTTGAATTTTTATGGACATTTTATTTTGAATCTGCATCTTAAAGTTTATTTTCTATTGTATTTTCTCTGTAATTCAATAACAGTTTTTTGAGAAGAGTTATTGAAAGTATATAAGCGCATATTCATGTAATAAAAAGGCCAGCCATACTAATTTCATTCATTGCTAAACTTTTGAGCCAATGAATGATAATTTCAAAGCCTTGTGTTTTTTTTTTGCGTAGATTTGTTGCAAACCCAAAAAACCAAACTCAAACACATTAATTAACCTTAATTTTTTCTAATCATATCTCTTTGCCTTGCCTATATTACTTTCTTTAACAGAAGTTTTCTAACTTAATAATATTTGAACAATATAATTAAAACTTATCTTATAAAATAATAACTTATCTTTGCAACCGTTTTAAGTGTAACTTTTTAAAAAAAATATAATGAGACTATCTTTATTTCTTTTTCTTTTCAGGTAAGCATAACTTATGTACTTTCAAAGAATATATACAAGATCACAACTATGGTAATGTATAATCATGCAATTAATTTAATCCCATTGCACTAAGGCAATTGTCATTTTTTTTCTCAGAAAATAAAAAAAGCTCATACAATGTAAAACTTGACGATAATCAGCAATAATTCGCCACGTGCATCCATCAATTTGCATCTTGCTGCACAACTTCACCGTTAACTTTAACAGTGGACTTTTATAAGCGCATACTATCCACTTTGTTACTACTTTCATGTAATGTTTTTTTTTTATTCCTCACTTTAGTCCTTTTGTGACATTTTTTTATAACTTTCACAATTTTTTGTGAAATTCGCTTTTTATTTTATTACCAATTGGCGCGTTTCAGCAACCCCAAACAGCAACATTATAAACAAGAACATTAACTTCCCCTTTTGTCATTCTGAAATGTTCCTGAAAATAAAGAAAAATGAAAACGCTACTCCTTCGCCGCTTCAGCACCAACTCCAAACTGCAATACAATACCATCATCATATAACAACAATACCAGAGTCAGTTGATGGCTTGCTTTATCTCCATTGGTCGCTCTTTTGTGTCGCATAATGCAATCGGGAAATACTTAAGTTTTTTCCTGGAGTTGTAGAGGAAGGCAATCCCTGGAAAATAATAGCAATGGCAATGGCAACGACAATGGCAACAGCAACAGCAGCTTAGCAGTCTGCAACAGCATAACGGTTAAGCACGTAAAACGTGATTCGCATATTTTGTTAAATCCCAATATCATTACGTTTTTGTTCTGTTCGGTGCTGTTGTTTCGATGTGAAACAGTTCCGTTTGATATCATGAAGTCTTTTCCTATTGTTGCGCGAAAATTTTTCCGCTGGTGAAAGCGGGTGCTTACTGTGCAGAGCGTTCTTTGAGTTTGCTGGACTGTTTTGGGACCAAAAATCATTTTGATGTTGTTATTGTTGTTGCTAACTGTTTCCTGGGAATCATTTTGTGGTTTGTTGCCAAAAGCATTTTTATTACATTCGGTAGCAAAAATGGTTTATTGTATTTGGGTTGATGATCGAAATGGTTAATTTAGAGAAAAAAGAAAAAAAATGAGAACGTCGAAGAGTTACTGCTTTTACATTCCAACCTTGACAATGGGCGGAGATATGGATTTCGAATGCGTAATATAGACATAAAAAAGACGTAAAGCGCTGTGAGTTTTACGTAAAACAAAAGATTTGATAAAACATAAAAATGGAAGCGTGGATGTTACTTTACCTAATTTTTTATTAAGACTTTATGTCTTTAACTTAAAGGAATATTTTTTAGGTTAATAAAAAATTCATAATCAATCTGAGGCTACAAAGGCTATATTGTGCCGTAATACATGAACAAATTATAGATTACTTGTCCGTGTCGTCGTTCATCAATTTTCGCTATCAAAAATTGATTTCAGCTTTATGCATTCGAATGACGATATTCGACAATAATCTATGATTCAACTACATTTTGTATAGGAACATGCAATAATCTTGCTTCAAAATCTCAAAGTTATTCAATATTTCTATTGATCAGATTAAACTTACAATTTTGTAATTAAAATGTTTTTTATTATTTGCTATATTCTGATGTCCTGACATTTTCTTTCATGATATAATTTTGTTGACAAAAACTGCTATCATGACATTTATTTGTTAATATAGTGTTTGGCAGTACTTTGTTTATTTTAATTTCTTTCATGTCATTTCATTGCTAACATTTTCTCTCATGACACGGTAATATTTATATCATCTTTTATAAGAAAAATGTGTTCAGATTATTTGCTCTCAAAGCATGTCCTTGTCACATATTTGTTTAAATACATTTTGTTGTATTCATTTAAGCATCATCATTTATTTGATTTTTTTCACTACATATTTTTGTTGTTCTTATTTCCTAACATGAAGTTTCCTTCAATCACTTTCTTTCATGTTATATTTTCATTTACATCATTATTTTGTGTAACTGTTTTATTATTCCGGGCTTTGGCTTTTTGCCTTTTTTCATATCTGAATTTTATTCTGCAACTTCTTTTATCGAATACATAATATCTTTGTTGATTGACTCTGTAGTTTGTAGCTTGCATCTCTCATGATATACCTTTGTCTAAATTTTTCTCTCATGTTAAGTTTCATTGATTTTTCGAAATTTTTATTTAGACAAAACTTATTTTACTTTTAAAGAACAACTTTCTTTCCGTGTTAGCTAGTTTTTCTTACATGACATTTTTCTGCTTTTGATATTACGACTATTCAACGTAATGACTTGCTTACATTTTAAAACGATTTTGCTAGAACTATTTTTGAATGTGGCAAGGTATTGGCTTAAAGCTGTACAAAGCAATTGAAATTTCTTTATTAAATTTTGATAAAGGAAATTCAGATCATTTCTTTTCAGTCCAAATCTTTTTTAAATATTAAGAATTTATTCATGTCTAAATATCACGAGAAATCATCTCTTATGCGAAAAAAAAGTTCATTGTAAATTTTATTTGTCAATATTTTCCGTTTTTTTTTTCTTCATATCAATACAGTCGAAAATTGTTATCATACCTCTTCTGCTTCCAAAGACACATGACTTTCAAATATGGCGGCCAATATGGCTCAAGAATACCGGATGTTGCCAGAAAATACCATGCATGCCTTTCTATGCATGCAAATAAATCTTTGTCACAATTTTAGATTGGTTTTGGTCATCTTTTCGACGTTGTTGCATTTTTGCTTTTCATATTTTTTTTCTCTTCACATGTTTGCATCTTAACGTTTTTACATTTTTTAAATATATAGAAAATGAAGAAGCAGAAAACAGAAAATCATGCTGATGGAATCCAACGACACTTGCATTTGTTGTCGTCGCATGCATGAATTCGATTGTATGTATATGTTAGTATTTGAATATATGTGTGTGTGTGTCGTCCAGCATCGCATCGTGTGTGTGTGTGTTTGCTGCTGCTGCCGCCTCTCTCTGGTGTAAGAAAGAACGACATTTGATTTATATTCGCCGCATAAAAGCATTCTCGATGCGATTTATTTGAATCTGTATCTGTGCAATTGTTCACTTTCTCAACTATATATAACTTTTTTTCTTTCTTCTTAACTTATGCGATTTTATTTTTCAATTTTTCCTTCTTTTTTAATTCTTCCCATAGATTTGACTCATGTTAGTTATGTGGAAATAAAACTAAAAAAAAAAAAAAAAATTAAAATCCGTACGTTGCAGCTGAGAAAAAGTTTTTCACTTACACTAGAAAACAAATCGATGTTTTCTATTTCAGTTATTTCTGTTGCAAAAAAGAAAAAGAAAAAAATCGTATATCTTACACAAATATTTTATTCTAATGCATTCTCGTCTTATCAACATGGGAATATAAAATCTGCAATTCTGTCTTTTAAGCGAAAATTGTAAAACTTCACGTATGGGTTTGACTTTCCTTGTCATATGTCATGCTCTTCTTACTTGTTTTACATAACTCGGTTCAATACCGCTGTTATTATTGTGAGTGCTTAGCTTCTTTATAAAATTTTATCTGCTTTATTTTAAATCTTTTGAAGGAATTCTGATCTGCAAAGGGTCGGATTTTTTTTTTTTTTTTGCGAGATTTGGCAATCACAAACCAATCCAATCATTACTTTCGAAAATTAAGTCTTATCTCTCCTAACTTAACCTGTATAGTAATGAAAACATAAACATAGTAAAGTTTTTTTACCTTTACAAGTTTTAGTTTAAACAATTTTTTTTTTAAAATATGTTTTTGTGACATATTTTTGTTTAACAGCTCTTTTGAGTATCATGTTTTTGTTGACACAATTCTCTTACACGAGATATACATAACATATGTGCAAACTATTATGATATTTTTAATTGAACTTAGTTACTATTAAAGAATTGTGGCAATGAAAAAATTATGTTTGTTTTATTTTTATAAATTTGTTATATCATTAAATTTTTCATCAGTTTGTTTATGTCATAAAAACATTTTTTTAACGTCAGTATATTCGTAATAGTTGTTTAAATCTAACAAAAAAATAGATGCTGCATTTTCACACATTGCAGATAAATGAAAAATAAATTAACTATAAAGCACTTAAATGCACGAGAGTATGTTAGGTGCATTTGTGTGAGTCTTTAGATATATGAAAAAAACATGCATGTTTGTGTGTAAAATAGCACTATCATTATTTTCTTTCTTACACATGATGTTCGTCATTTGCTTTGCTGCAACTAAAGAAATGAAAATCTCTTTAGAAAAAATAAAGAAATGTAAAAATACATCCTTTAATATCTACTTGCAGCGTTAAGTGCAATGGTCCTACTTATGTAACTCACACATACATACATACGCAGCATTGCAATATGGTTTGTTAACACTCAACACAAAATTTGAACAAAATTGGTGAAAAAATTTTCTGGGTCTTTTCCCGCACAATTTATATTTCTTACAATAGTTTGCCAACATCAAACCTTAAAATTGCTTTTTCTTGTAAAAGACAGAAACATTTTGCTACACATCTATTTCTAAAATACTAAAAAAAATCACAAAATTTTTAATCTCATCACTGCTGAAATTTAAAAATTGTGCTATTTCTATGTCCACTAAATCTTAGATGTATTTAAACAAAACAAGCTGCGTTTCACTATAACATATTGACAACACGACTGATGAAAATAGATCTAGAGCGATAAATTCACAATTGTGTAGGTCCCCAATGAATTCAGAATTTTCTCAAAAATCTCTGAAGTCTGATAATAATATAAAAGTTTATATTAGGATCAAAGCAAATCAAAAATTTTTCTAAGTGTAGCTCAGCTGCACTACAAGTGGAAATAATCTCTAAGAGGTTAGTACTTTACTTCTCGGAACATTAACTTCTGTCTAGTAGTGTAATTTTTATCATCTCCCATTTGTTGGCTTAAATTGCAAGTATATGTGGCAGTGAAGAAGAAGAGCAAACAAGAAAAACCAGCAGCAACATCATTTGACGCTCACTATGATGCGGTAAAGTACAGAGATCTATGTGTGTTTGACTCTCATAATCTATGTGTAGGGTAAGATCAAGTACTTCCGTATTAAATGAATAAGAAAATAATGTTAAATACAACCGAGTCAGAGTGGAGTGATCAGTAATCCCTCAAGTTTTTTATGAAAATTTTAATGAAAATTAAATTAAAAATTTAAAATAACGATTAAAAATTTGTTAGCAAATCTTTATTTCTCTCTCGAATATATTTTTTCTTCGAAATTTTGTATTTTCTTACAACTCTGCACATATTCGAAAAAGTTAGTCTGTCAAAATTTATTATTCAAAATATGTAAAAATATACAGTGGTAAACGAAATTAATGAATAAAAATTAATGATTTAATTTTTCAGGTTTCCTTTCTCCGATCGCTACAACGCAATTTTCATACATTGTAATTGCAAGCATTGAATGCAATTGGACTGACCATAAAAATGGCAAACATTATGTCCATGGACATTCAAATAGCTCAGTTGTGTTGAGATTATTTAAACAAAAACATTTAAGTTATAGACTAGGAACAGACTAGGAATATCACTTGTTTTTTAGCTATAAAAAACCAAGAATTCCAATTTTGAACATAACTTTCAACGTAATTTTAAACACTGTCTCCAAAACAGCAAAATTTTATAAAAATAAAACTTTCTTTTATTTTACAATCATATGTAAATCCTTCTACCCTATCAGCACTACAGGGCATAAAGCAGTACTTGTAATAAAAAATTGGCAAACGCGAAGTAGTTTTTATTGGAAAATTTTGTAGCAATATATATTTATTTTTGCAACTTTAAATTCTTTATACTTTTATATAAAGATTTTTTGTTGTTTTTGTTTTGTTTTTTTGAATATTTTTCTTGTGTAAACGACGAAGCAATAAAAGTGAATAATGTGCTGAAATAATTTGTGTTGAATTTTGATGTTCGCATGGGTTGTATATATTTATTGTTGTTGTTTATTATTTTGTAAATTAATTTACTGTAAATTTTCTTTGCAAATTGTTGAAAATATTGTAGCAAAGTATAAAATAATTTTTTCCTTAACTTGAAACTTAAACGACCATACGAAATTTATTTAACTCTGTTAAAACAGACGATAAAATTTTCTTTTAAAGATAATTTTATATATTCTGTGAAGATAGACATGACCTTTGTTATGCTGATGAGAATCCCACATGATTTCAATGAAAAACTTTGAAAAATATTTTGCATAATTTTAGGCAAAAAAAACTCGCAAATATTTTAGCATAGCACACTAATAAATTTACGCATACGCAATTATACAAATCCAGCATTTTACATTTGGGCTCTTGTTGAACATAAAAAATCATATAACATAGATTATAAAAGTTAATATGAAAAGTAAATATGATTTATGCAAATATAAAATAATGGTAAAACAACTGAAATCCCACTTGTATTATTATGAACACTCCGTGTTGTACCTGTGTTGAGTTAGAGTAGGCAAAAGCACATTGAATATTTGCTGCGTTAATGCAAATGTACCATTAATATTTATTTTATTTTGTATAATTTAACCATTTCATATTTGTTTCTCTCTTGTCTTTGTTTTATCTATTTTTACATTTGTAGCGGTATGATTTTATTTTTACCGCTACTAACGGTTCGGTTTTGTTAAACTAAATTAAACTAAGCAGCTTGTAAAGGCAAATAATGTCCCCCCCCCCAGATAGTTGCTGCTGCAAGGAAAATGTTGCTTGTAGCTATTACTACTATTTGTCTTTACTGAAATATCCTTTAAACGTAGCCTTTGGCATTTTGAGCGCTCTTCGAAATGCAATAGATGAAAACCACAAGTTAATAGCTCTGTTTTTGCACGCTTCAAGTAACACCTTATACTATATATAGTTTATATTAACAGACATTACACATTAATATATACCGGCGTGACCAGACTTTGAAATATTTGAAAATTGATTTGAAGTACGCCTGTTGGTCAAAATGCGATTTTTTTTGCAATTTCGAGTAGTTCAAGTGAATGTTTCGATCAAAAAAATTTGCTTCAAGATTTTATTAGGTTATTTTTACCAATAATAATTCTGTATGAAATTCTCACTCCCCTTACACTTAGTATTATCCAAATATATGTAATTTGGTAAGTTTAACATATGTATATAATTAATCAATTAATAGCATTCGATTCGGTGAAATGTGTGACATGATAACGTATATCAAATATTGATTCCGTCAAATATATAATTTGTTATTTATTAGCGAATCTCGATATATACAAATAAATCGGTGATAATAATATTGAAGTTGAATAAATATGAAGTTGCTACTACAGTATTTCACACTACTTGGAAAATATTTCTTATTATTCAATACGACTACAAAAATTTCTTCAATTACGAAAAATAAAATTAATTTCAAATTTCTAAAACACAATTTATCTGGTCACCTTCCTAACTATCACTAACAAGTAAGTATTCACACATGAATGCCAATACATACAATAAGTTCTACTAGCACTAAATCCTCATTATCGTTGCTTGCGTTGCTTTTGTTATACCTACTTACCGTTGAATTTAAAGATAACCCAATTGGAAAATAAATCACTTTATGTCCTGATTGGTCCTCTGATTTGGTCCTCTACGATCGATTTGTGTTTCATCTACATATAAATTTTTATATTACAAGTCATTGAAGGAATCACTGATTAAAGTCCTTACTAATACCCGCATGTATTGAACGATATTGAACTCAAATCAGTAGATCAGTTGGAAAGGCTTTGAATTTCAAAGTGAAAGAGCGCGGGTTGGAATTTGGCTGCACCCAGCCAATAACTTTTACAATGTAAAGTAATGGTTTTAAATAAAAAAATACATGTAACATAATATAAAAAAAATAGTTTGAGACTACGACTGACAGACAAGTCGAGTGGTCTCTTGTTACAACCGCTTATCCAACCAACATTTGTTGGATCTACTTGACTGGAAAATAAAGGTTTATTTCAAGCTAAATCATTCTTCTTGTAAGTGACTTTATCATGTTTAGTTTCTATATCGAAATGGGCAACCAAAAGATTGCAAAAGTATATTGATGTTCGGTCCTGTTTAAATGTTAACATTAGAAACTCAACTGTTTAGTCAGAGACTACGCTAATGCATTTTCTCGTTGGGAATCCCTAATTTGTATATCTACTTATTTGTTAAGAGATGTGCAAAATTTTGCAAAAGCACAAGGCATTTACTGTCAGAAATGTTAATTGCTTTAAGAGCTAAAGGAGTCTTATATTGAATTAACACAATTGTCATTGTTGGCAGTATTTAGGCAGGCAAACATCTGAATGTGTTTTACAAAGTATCTGTGTGTTTAATCAGTACCAAGGCAACTAAATTGCAGCATTCAACTGTAACTGATATGTCGGTTGGTAAGGTTGTTGGTCAGATTATTAAATAGCTTAAAGTTTTGTACGCATGTGGATGATATGAAAATGTTATGGTTGGTTTTCTCTGAGAAGATAAAATAATACACAATCGGTCTTTAAGCATTTAAAGTTGCGAATTTTTATTTTTCTACACCCTGTTTTTTAGACTTTCTCTTAAAGGATACTGTATATTAACAATTGCTGTTTTTAAGCTTGTAGCGACGTGAACGTCTGCCTCTTAAATTTTCGTTATCAATACTATGCCCTTAACACAATATATCAGTGGCAGACGCGATAAAATTACTAAAGAGAGTTTTTTTTTTTGTTGCAATCAAAAAATTCATTTATTAAAAACATCAGCACCATCTCTGCTTTATTCCTAGTTGTCACATAAATGTGAACTATCAATATCAATAGCAACAACCATATGTTGAAGACACAAAATATAAGCTTTATGATTAAATCTTTACTAAAAACCTAAGCCATTAGTGTGGCATTACTTAAATTCAGTTGCCTTGTTTATAATGTTTAAAGTGGCTCTTGTTCAGCTACTCACCACCTAAGCTACTCTTAAACAAATCAATTTAAATCATTCAAAATTATGGAAAAATATCACTTTAACATTTGCATAACGCCTTTTCCGGTGGCAGCAACAACTTATACAAATCTGTGCCCTTACAGTGATTTGACTTTCATCTGTATTTAAAACACTATCTATCTTATTCCTGCTTAATATTATAGCACTTTCGTTAATGCTTTCAAAGAATGCTATTGCGAAATCTCAATGAATTCAAAACAAAAAATAAAAAAAAAAATGAGTGTCACTGCTGAATATGAAATGTCAATGCATGCAAATCTGATAAAATGTCACGAACAACTTCCGCTTCCCTTATGATGCGCTTGCTAGCTCTCAATTTTTTTAATGATGCCGGCAATGTTGTTGCCTTTTTTGTGCATAGAAAATGAGAAGAAAGAAAAATAAAAAACAGAAAGAAAAAATTTAAAAAAATGACAGAAATCAAAAATGAATAAAACAAAAATGGCGCAAATGAATTGACACGATGACACGACAATTAAATGACAAATCATCGTCATCATCATCAGCATCGTAATGCTATTAAAAGGGTCACATCTACTTTTGTTACTTTTTTTTTTAACCACATTTTTAAGTCATAATAAAATTTTATAATTTCTATAAGGTTATAAAAGTTTAATTGCGATAAAATTTATTATCGCAGCGAAGCGGCGTATTACATAAAAAATGTTTAATACCTCTTAAGCTAAAATTTAAATTTTTTGTTGAAAATATTTTGATTGAAAAATAACTCTGGACATTTTTTTGTTTTGTTTTTTCTTTAATACCAAAGACTTTTAAAAATTTGCAACAATCGCGTGCCAATAACCAGTTCACACTAAAGTAACTGCCACACCTTAAAAACCGCACACTCTATCTACTTTGAAGCAGTAACAGTAAATGATTTTGTACTTAATCAAATGCAATGTTGTACAGTGGGAGTTTTTTGAAATTTTCTCGTAAAAATTTTAAAGAAAAGTGATAGAAATAACAAGAAAAATTAAATGTATTGTACAAAAAAATTTTTTCCGTAGATTTTTCAAACTCAGAAGCTTTTGTCTACGCTCTGCTCCAGCTCAGCTAAAAATTGTTAATTGTTAAATTTAATTGCAATCAGCATTCGTACTATAAATTTTGTAAGTTTTCTTTACAACATTTTTATTACATCTTAAATTTCATTCGATTTCACTGTGCAACACCACACAGGCAAGTTTGCCTGACAAAGAGTATGTTCGCTTGTTTGGCATCATTGGTAGAAACGTGATTTGATGCATGGAATTCACTGCATGATTTTAAGAAATGACAAATGAGCTGCAATGCCAGTTGTTGTTGTTTTCTTAGTTTCTATTACTCGTTTGAAATTGAATAATGTTAGTAGCTAAAACAGCGCGAAACAACACCAACAACTTACAATTATAAACTGCAACGACTTTTAATAATAATTACTCAATTCATCAGCAGCTCATTTTACTTATCGTTGTTACCTGTGAATAGATGTTGCAATTACTGCAATATTACATTTGCAACATCATAAATTTTAAGTGTGTGGCGGTTGTTCGTTTTGCCTCCATCTTTAGTTTTTTTTTATTTTTTTCCATTAAATCTTTAATTTATTACCTTAATCATCATGCATATAACATTTGTTAGTTAACCTTTTGATGATGGCTCTTCTCTCCTTGTGGCTTTGCTAACCCATCAAATCAAATGTTGCATTGATGTGCCTGCAAAATGTCAACCGGTCGATAAAGCTGCCACAGTTAGTTACAGTGGCATAAAACAGGTTTCTTTTTCATTTCAAGCGATTCTTCTTCTTTTTTTAGGGCTTTCAAATGTTGCACCTGCAAGTGCAATATCTTCTAACATCATGGCCGCCTTAAAGTTAAGAAAAATTACAATTTAAGGCTTGCAAATAAATAACGCTGCAGTAAATAAAATTTTTTCAGGCATAAGTTTAAACTTTTTGGTATAAATTTTTTTTTTTTTTTTTTGAAAAACATTTTGAAAAGCACAAGTGTGTAAAAAAAGTATGAATGGTATATAGTATATGAAAATAAAAAAAAAAATAAAAAAATGTGAAGATGTCAGCAGCGAAAGCAGCAAAGAGTACTTAACCTTAATTCACGGCATAGGCAATTTTCTATTTTATTCAACTGCTGCTGCTACTATATATTGACAAAATCGTTTTAGTTATGTAAACAGTAAATAAACTTTTATCTAACTAATATATGAGCCGTTTATTTTGAAAGTGGCATAAGTCACTTTGTTTTTAAGTCGAGATATTTAAGGGTTTGCGTTTTAACACGTTTAAAAATATGGATGCTAACTTAAATATCTCGACTTAAAAACAAAGTGACTTATGCCACTTTCAAAATAAACGGCTCATATATCATAAAGCTAATTGAAAAAAATAATAAAAATTTATATATTTTAAAATTTGTATACATCAAATCGGATTCGTTTACTCTTGAAATATTATTGCATATAAAGTTTCCTTTTAATTTTTTTTCTTTCCGTAAGTCTCTTCTCGCTCTGTTTGTGTTTGCACATAATTTAATGTTTCTTGAAAATATCGCATTATTTTAAATATCTCGTTTAATTTTATTTTTTTTAAATAAATTTTTTCTGCAAAGAAGTTTCTGTCTAAATCGGCTATTAAAAACTACAAAGCATTTAAATAACGTATCAAATTTTGTTTAAATATTAACATAAACTGCTGGAGCTTTTTGCTATTTTCCCTGCTTCTTTGTTGTCTCTGAACATTTCCATATTCCAAGCGTATAAAGTTGTTTTTAGAAAAAAATTACTAACTGCCAAACTTTATAGAAATAATACCAAACTGCTTTTATGACCGAAAAAATTTCAAGTTCAAGCAGAAATGCTGTTTTAACAGAGCTTTAACAGAGAAATGTAGACTGTAGCTATTTATATATTTTTTTTAGTGAAATTGTGGAAGTCAAAACTGTTGAATTTTTTTAATTTTTGCTCTATGCGATTTCTATCTATATGTTAAAATCTTTAAAAATATTTTAATCTCTTGCTCATTTTTTTTTTAATTTGCAGCATAATCAATAAATATAAGTGAAAAAAAAAAACATTGCGTACACATTCAATCACATTTTACTTTCCCATATTACTTAACAATTTAATTTATTTCAAATTTATCATCTCGAAAGTTCTCTCTTTTTGCTCTTGAAAGTTTAATTAGCAACTTTTGCTGTCATTTAAAATCAATCGATCAATTAAGCCTTAAATTGAAACCCTTTTCTTTGTCCCTTTGTCTAAATGAAGAGTAATATCACATTCCATAGGCTTTTTTTATTAACTTTAAAAACGTAAAGTTTCCAGAAAATTTTGCACAAGTTTTTCCGGCTTATGGCACACAAAATTTTGTTTACAAAATTTTCTCTCATTATAGTAAAACAAATTAATTGTAGTGTGCAAAACTTTGTGTCAACTTTGAAGGAAGAAACTTTGTCGATGTTGCTGCTTGATGCTGGAAGCCTAAATTATGGTTTTCTAAGCTCAAGAACAAAGTTTTACGAAAAGCAACTAAACAAAGAGCAGGAGCAACAGAAGCATACAAACAAGAGAAAGTACAAAAACAAAGACCGATGCTGCCGATGTTGCCGTCTGTGTGTGTGTGTGTGTGTATTTTGTTGTTAGAAACTGAAATGATTTTTTACAAAATTTTTGTCGGCAAAACAATTTTCCATATGACGTCAAAACAATCAGAAAATTTTTCAACGGACTTTTGTCCTTAACGCCCACATCTGCTTGTACTCGTTCAACTGCAACGAAAACCATAACCACTGTCAGCAGAATGTCAGCATTGCCTGCTTGCTTGTTCTGCTCCACTTCTTTTGCTGCTGCTGTTTTCAGATTCTGATTCTGCTTCTGCTTTTTCCTAACCCTTACAATTATGCTTTTAGGCATTTTGAATCACTCTTGTGTTTGTTTTTTCGTATTTTGCGCTTCAGCACTAATACAATTGTATTTACACAGTGACAAACGTGTGGATGTATGCGTGCTTGAAACTGTATGTGGTTTAAAATACGAGATAAACTTAATATTTTTCGGTTATTCGGTTTTGTTATTAGTTGCTTAGTTTTTGACAATATTTAGTCTTTTGAAATTGTAATGGTTTTTTCTCTCTTTGACTTTTATCTTGTGTTTTTGACACATATTTCTTTAAGTAAGTAATTGGTTTTGAAAAAAAGCATTATTTGAAATAAAGCTTGTTTAATAAACAACATGAAATAAAGATTATTATGTGCAATAGGAAGCATTTTTTCAATAAGCGGCTCTATGTGATCTCGGTATATAGTCAGTTATAATAAGTAACCGCTTTTCAAAAGGAATTGATCCTACAAAGAAATAATTTTTTTTCAAATGCACTTGGCTTTCGAAAATTGATCGTCCTGTTAGAACTACTTTCATAAGTAACAAAATAATATTTCCTCTCGAATGTAACAACTTTTAACAAAATACGAATTTTTTTAAAATTACTTTTTTAAAGTGCATGATGGTAAGGCCAAACAATGACAATAGCAACAAAAAAAAAGCAGCAATGAAATATGCCCATTATCTATATGTGTCTATGCTTGAATGTTCCCTTTTTGTGTTAACATATTTCATACTGCTCTCTAATAGGCGCCTCCTCTGTACATGGCCTACAATCTATCTATCCATATAAATATTTTTGCAACATGACCTGTTTTTGTTTGTGCTCACTCAGTGCCTTTGTAGGTGTTCTTCTTCATCAACTATGTTTTGTTCTTCCTGGTAAAATGAAACATTTTTGTTTTGCCTCTGAGCTTAGAAAATAATTCTTGGTTTCACTTTACTTTGGCACAACAAAGAGGTGAGAAATTATTTATCCTTTACGTACTGTGGAACGAAATGCAAATTTTCAATGATGATTAGCTTTTGATTTCGAACATTTCAATTAAGAAAGTGACACCGTTTCATGTCAATAAGTAAACATTTTGTGCTATTTTTTGGTGATTTCGGAACTCATGTGGACTTTAAATCAATCAATCGTCCAAATGTAATGAGTTTCGTTAGAATTTACTTCGCTGTACTGTGCCTTACCTCTTTAATTACTGCGAATTCATACAAAAAATTTCTTCACATCTATTGCGGCCAGCGATTATTGTATTACTTTTGATTCATAATAATTTGCTGAATTATTTATTGCAGCTCATTCAATTAATTTGCTGCTCAATAAATTTTTCTAACAGCTCTAGTGAACTTTATGTACCATAACGTAAAAATTTACTTCTTCGAATTGGTAGTATTAATAGCTACTTATGGACAGAGCTGGGTAGAAATCATTCCTTTAAAAATCGAATTCCTTGGAATTGGAATTTGGCATAAACTTTTTCAATCCTTTGGCAAATTTTCCAGTTCATTCAAGGTGATAAAATTTTATTTCCATCAAATGATTAGAATAAGTTATCGATTCAATTCCATGGCATATCCGTTGATACATTTTTGATTTCATTCAAGAAGTCTTTGCACCATTTGATGGAAAAAGGTTGAAAATGAATGACCCACACTAACAAAGTTTACCAACTGCCTCGATCCCGGCTGAATATTTTCCTGTTTTGTAAACAAAAGATCGTTATGTCGATGCCTATTTGGTCTCTGAAACGAAAGTTCAAATCTGGTAGCTTTGAAATGCAGATTCCTTAAGGTTTTCAATACTCCTGTTGTATGGACTGTTCTCACATTCTTTGGTAAATTAAATAAGGCCTGTCTGTCATCAGTGAAAAGAAGAAAAGCCTACACTGCTCTGGCCTTAAAGGGCACCTCAACATGAGAACCGAAGGACCTTTATTGTTTTTTTTTTGCTCATCAATCAATCATTTGTAAACATTTTTAATATAACAATTTTTTTTAGTAATGGCCACTTTTCAGTTTTTGGCACATCAGAGTCTTAAAACGGCCCTGTCAGTCATCATTACTCATCTATTATGCGCAACAATTCAAAAGATTCTACTAAAAATGCGATACACAAAACAACTGATTGGATGCTTTTGCTCCATGGTTACCTTTAAAATCAGATTAAAAAATAGCAATTTTGTGCAATATCAATTTTGATAAAATATTCCAATAAAATTAAAACAAAAGATAATTTTGCTATAACTCTGATTTCTTCTTTAGTTGCATGCAATATAATAGAGAGAATTGAAAGTAACTTAAACCTCTTTTCGAAGTTGTTGGGATTCATTTGATGAATTTATGATTGAAAGCGATTTTGTAGTTGTGGCTGCTACTACTTACTGCTGCTGCTGCTGCTGCCAACTAAGTTTCATTCAGACAACTTTGATTTCTTGAATAATTTATGTGAATTTGACAAAATTTTAAGCGGCTTAAAAATATGCTGCAAGCTAAAGGCATTGCAGTAACTGCACGTCATCCTGACGTACTGCACTGGCAATACAACTACGTTATTTTAGAAAACTATATATGGAACTTATACCCGTGGCTGCTGTGTAGGGTCAATGAACGCTAACTGTATCTATGGTGTAAATATTTTACTGGTTAAGAGAGAATTTCCTACAACAACAACGATTACATCAAATTTTTTCATTTTATAAAATATGGAATTTCAAGTAGCTATGATTTCTTTGTTTATTGCAGTACTGAATGATTGCAATGCTACCAGATTGTAGCGAATTGTTCTTAATTGAATGTTTTTTTTTTTTTGTTTATAAGCGTATGTCTTTGAATGCGATTGCTATTAAAATAAATTAGCTTACATATTTTACTTGAAGTGCAATTTCAAACAAAAATGCTCAAAGCTCCTTAATTTCTAATTTTTATACCACCTTACAAAAATGCCAAGAGAAAACAAAAATACTTGAGAATTTTCCGCAAGAACGGTTCGCGAGTTCGCAGAGGTTTTTCCTTCGAATTATTTTGTAGGTTAAATCAGCTTTCTTCATTTATATATCCATCTTAGTCCACGGACTTATACATTTTCAGTGGCTTGATTTATATCAAAGTAAAGCATGTGAAATAATAAATATCTTTTTAAACTAAACATCCGTGGAGTTAGTAAAAACAAAATATATATTTTTTTAAGAGTCTGAATCGAACCTTTGTCCATCTAAAAAGACATGGCTTAAATGCTGTCAAGCTAACTTCGCTGAATAAAATTTGATTTCTGAGTGTAAGACCATTTTTCGAACAAACGTGGAAGATTTTTGTGTGACCGTCGATTTTGTTCTTTTCAATAGTAATGGGTTTTAGCTATAGCTATTCAGCTTGAAGCTTTAAATTAAGTTAAAAAAACTATGTAATTTAAAATTGTTTTAAAACATTTAGTGGAAAGATGTGAACAGTGGGATAGTTTTTTTTTTGATCGTCTAACTTAAATTCATGTCAGCGATCGTCTTTCAACTAATACACATCATCATTTTACCTTAATGTTATAGAAGTTCAATGTGTCTCATTGTTCGCCGATAGTATGCATATTATTAGTTTGTCAAATATCATTAAAACGAAATAACATTTTATTCGACTGCGCATAATATTTGAAAAAATTACAAAAAAATATGGAAATAAACAACATTTATATCTGGCAACCATGATTCCCATTCACGCTACTCAACCCCATAACAAAAAACACCGACACTCACGTGGCACAATGTTGGTAATTCTACTTCCATCATCACCTCTGTTATCTGGTTGCTTTGTTGCCTGATACCGCCGCCACAGCGTTTTCATTTCACTATACCAAAAATTTTAAGCAAAGAAAGCAAAACACACAAAATACGAGTAAATACTTGAAAGTTTTCAACATTTTGCGGTTAATGTAAAAACCAGCAAAGAGCTAAGCTGTACAGAGTTTCCCAGAAAATTTTCCTTTTGCTGTTATTGCTAAGACTTGCAGCAGCGAGCGCAACGTTCATAACTCCTACTTTGATTTGTTTCGTTGCCATCACTGTAGTTTTGTAATACAACACCACCACAGTACAGTGGTGGCGTGGCGAATAAGACAAAAGTTTCGATGAGTTTATATGAATAAATAAAAAAATTTGCATCAAAATGAAAAAGTTTTTTAGCCGCGAAAAAAGGCAAACGCGCTTATATTTCTGTGTTTATAATATTTTCTGTTAATATTTTTCGTTCTTTTTCTGTTGGCTTTTTTTTTAGTATACGTTTTCAGAGCGAAAAGTCGTCCTTTTCGTGGCAGGCATTTGTTTTAAGAATATAAGCGGATTTTGGGAAAAAAAGGAGCAAAGGTTTTCCTATTTTTTTATTTGCATTTTTAAAAAATAATAAATTTTTTATGTAAACTTTTTCCCATGGAACATCAAAGCGGTTTTTACTTGTATTTTAATCTCATTTATGTGGGTTTAATTTGACGCGGTTGTATTTTTTGGGTCTTCAAATAAACTTTGTTGTCAGTGTGCATGTTTTTTTTTTTTGATTTTTTCATTTACATTTGAATAATTTGTAAAGTCTAAAATAAAATGGCTTTCTAATAATTAATAAGTTAATTTACCCTTTCTGTTTGAGAAATCTTATGTAATCATAAAAACTGTAACAAAAGCTTACATAAGATATAAACGTTTATTGCAAGAAAAAAAGCTTTCAAAAAGGTAATTTAGATGTGGTCTAATTAGTTGCAAATTATTAAGTAAATCATCAAGTAGCTAAATGCTAAATACAAAGAAAAAAAAAAAAAACAATAAAATTTTAAACCTCAAGGTTCAACTATGTACATATCTTATCCGTTACCAGCTTAAATTGATTAGTTAGTTTCAGCTCTCACAGTTTATGTACCGCAGAAAAATGTTTTAAAATTTTCATCACCTTAGAAACAAAACATTGATCCTTCTTTGGAAATTACCCTTAATTAGCAAGTACCAGGAAAATGCTGTTATGGTTTTTGCCGCTAAACTCTTTATCCCCTAACTAGAAATTTATACACTTTTAAGTTTGAACTTAATGTCAAAAGGAATTGGCTAGTTGAAATTCCATTGAAAGCATGTGAACTTTGACCTTAAAGTTAACTCTTATTAAATGTTGGACGTGCAACATGACCCAGCAGAAACAACAGCAGGAACAAAAGCAAAAAAGGGTGTTAATGCCAATAAAAACCAAGTACAGCGTATTATTAAAGCACGCAACGGCGACGACGACGACGATAACCTGAAAAATTTATACGAGTCAAAGGATACCAGAAAAATACAAAACTCAGAAAAAAAAAATACACAAACAAAAAGGATCAAAAACAGCAGCTACAAAAACATACAAACCAAAACCGAACAAAAACCAAAAAACAAACATATAAACAGACTCACACGAGCGCATACACCCGCAGCCGGAAAATAAATTATGTGACTAACGCTAGCGATTTGGGGAGATTATATGCTGCGAAGCTGCACTTAAAGAAAAATTTACTTTAAAACTTACAGAATATATAAACGGAAGCAGATCTGCCTTTCTTTGGCATAAATATTTTACAAAATAATTTCACTGTCAGCACACCTAAACCTGTAACTGTAACACAATTGCAGAACGCTTATATTCAATACGAATTATGTCTTAGATATCAGTGGTTCATCAACGTAACTTTTTAACTAACAGAATGTGAAATGTATAAGAGGAATAACCGATTGAGAGATATTTCAAATGAAGAACGGAAATCTTCCAAAAACAAAAAAAAATTCAACGCTTTCAGTAATTTGTATCACAAGCAGCAATATTTCTGTGCAGATGTCGTGTTCTCTCCTCAGTGCCACGTACTCATCAGAAGCGCTTGACCGCTGCAAAACCGATACAATAATTCAAAATGATCGTATCGTGCTCGCCACAACGCAAAACTTATCGTTTCGAACGAAAGATTTTGAACCTGTTTCGTTCTCGTCAAGTTTTCTTGATTATTATCGCTTACAGCTGTATATTTATTGCTAGCTCGGCGCGCGGCCTTGCCCGTGCACTTCCCGTTGTAGAACTCCGTCAAATTTCTCAACTTGGTATCTGTACAAATGAGCAATTTAGTTGTTTTTGTATGGAACCACATCACATTTTTCAATCACGTTCACATTTTGTGTAGCTTGGCCCAAACAATGTACATTCACGTATCAAGTTTCTTCACCGTTGATGTAAAGATAAAGCGTTTAAAATGTTTTTGTTGTATGGAAAGTGCTACGCCCCGTTGTTCAAAAAAATTCCAGCTGTGTGATTTGCCTTTCTGACATCAAAGCCAATATAGCTTGTAAATATGAGTTCAGTCGGTTCAGTAGCTTTCAGATCTATAAATATCATACAGACAGACGTTAATTTTCACATAGTGCGCCTCTTTGTTGAAAACTCACTCATACTAATACTTTTGAGATTTGACGACCCCTGATCTACATACTCTCTACATTAGCCTTATGATATTTCTCTGTTGCGTTCTTTTATCTTCTCACGGAGCATATGCCCGCTACAAATCTTTTTCAACCTGCCTTCAATTCTCTCTAATAGTTTCTTGTTCTAGCGATCGTTTTCATGATGACATAGCATGGCCGCATTTTCTCCTACCCTGAGGGTTCCACTACAATGCTTGCTGACATATGTACTTCAGTTGGATCTTTCGCAATGTTTCCATTAATATTTACGTTATTTAATCTGAACAAATATCAAATATTAAAGGCATCTGGTGAGAAATTCGACATTGCTGAAGGTTCTGACTTACCAAACTCTCACAATTCGGCGAAGACAATTGTTGCTGAACACTTTTATATTGTGTTGGCTTCACATTTTACTCAAAGATTTTGTATACCTTACGATAATCAAATGAAAGGTCCGTTCCAAGCTTCACAGAGAAGTGTTTATTTAAACTTTCCTCAACATACTGAAAACTGCTGATGAGAACATTTCACTACCATAAATGACTCCGTTTTCCTAAGCTGTTTTTGAAGACCAAATTTTCTTTGCAACGGTCTTGATACTGGCACATTCTCTGAATTAAATGTCTTGAAACTTCTGATGAGAAGTTATTAATGATCTAAAAATATAAATATTTTTACCATGTACATACGAATTGCTGCAAATCTGTATGTGGTTGTGCCTGCAACACACACTTTTTTCGATTCCATGTAGGTAGCACGCGGTTTTTTCTTCTATTGCTTTTGGCAGGTTACTGCACCTGCTGCTGCTGCAAAGCTTGTTGTTGGCTGTGTTTTTTGTCGCTGTTAATGTCAGATTTAGAAGTTTGCATTTTTTTTCCTTTGAAAGTAGATATGAGAATTTTAGAAAACTTCATTTTCCTTTTATTTTTGTTACCATACAAAGCAGAAAAAAAAGAGAAAAAGACACGCGATTCTTATCGAATTGAATTAATTTGAAGATTTATTAATGCAAAAGAGTAACTGCAAATAAATTTTAAACAAATTCTAAAAATAAAATGAGATACTCAGCAATTTATTTATTTTTACTTTTTTAATTAAAGCAGTTGAAGTAACTGTATCGTGAAGTTCATTGCGGAACATTGTGTGCAATAGCATCATCAATTGAATGTGTCGGCTGTAAACAGTTGGTGGCCATCAAAAACGGCTGCCATTAGCCAAGGCACCGTCACCGCGCTGCCACTTCTCTTTAAAGTCGCCATTAAAACCATTAGCTGGTTGGCTGACTGGCGGCGGCGGTGGCTACTTTTATTCATAACTGTGTAATCCTTGCCTTGATGGCTACTTGCCTTGCCATAGGGTATATACTTTCTCTCTCGCTTTGCTATTCGTAATGTAAATATTATTTTATTTGCTTATAAAAAATTGATTGCAAAATAATGTTTAGCACTGAAATGAAAATAAGGAAATAAAATTTTTTATTGAAATTAAATTACTTTTTAAGTAGTGCTTCACTGGCAAGTGACTTTGAGGTCATAAAATATAAAACTATGTACTAAAATAAGGTAGTTTTGAATATCAAGAAATTACTTTTTATTTTGTTGTTTTAAAGTAATTTTTAAAAAATTTGCCCGACTACTGTAAGAATAATATTTAAAAAAAGAAATTTTCGTTCATTGAATAATTAATAATTAACAAATTCCCAAGTAGTGTCTTATTAAAACACAAAATTATTATTTGTTAAAATTGCGCCTTAAAGATGCAACATAATAAATGCAAATTGTTTTATAAAACTTCTTCTTTGAAATCTTCTCATAAAATTCAATTATCACATGATATAAACGAAAGAAAATTAGTTATAAACTGAAATTTAAGTGCAGCAAAAATTGAAATGCAACAACTTTGATAGCCAATAAGCTTTACAAGAAGCGAAAAGGGAGTTTGATAATCAACAACTGATATCCATTAAATTAAATGAAAATCGTAACAACGAGAAAAAGATGGAGAAGTAGAAGGAGCTCTTACGATATGAACCACCCTAGACAATAAAAGCAAATTCGCACACCAAGCGCTTCAAATCGTTTGCTTTAATATTCAAGTAATAAAGCCAGCAACACAACCAGCAGCAGCAACACTATCGACAACAACAAAATCAGCAAAATAACAATTACCAACACACGTAAGCACACTCACACTTGTGCAAAGTGTGTAAAATCTATTTGGTATATGTGTATATATAAAAAGTAAACAAGTACACGTATGGGATAGAGACACGAGCAGATTTGTATGTATACCGCACCACATCATCCATAGAGGTCGCCAACGGGATACTCAAGAAAACGACGAACAACGACAACCAAGAAACAAAAAAAAAAAAACAGTTCAATGGTTCAAATATTGATACATGTGGCAACAACAACAGCACAAAACAACAACAACAACCTTAACACAAAAACTACAATCAGTAACAAGGACGACGACAGTACAACACAGCCAAAGTGCAAAGCTTTTGTACGCAATAACAGGACATTGGACATAACTGTAAAAGAACAAGCTGAACAACATTGAGTGGTAGAGTGGATTTAAAAAAAAAACACAACTCAATATATCTGTGGCAATAAAGAAAAACTGCTTAAGTCTTATCCTTATACATAGGAAATAGTTTTTCCTTCTTACCACAGATATAATACTGTAACCTCAAATCAAACCTATGTAGTTATCGGAAATCAAATGAAAAAATATTCATTCTGAACGCGATGTTTCTACACAAAAATTGGTGTTAATACACTTCTTCTCAAATATCATACTCATCATATATTCTACGAATTGAACTTTTAAAAAATAAAGTGCTCGATATTTTAACTGCAAATCTATGCAAAAAGAAAAACATATCTCAGGATTTGAAATTCTCATTCATCGGGTCAAAGGTCACTGATGATTTCATTTAGCAATGGATTAAACCAGTGTTCTTTATTTGTTTGTCTTTTGTTTTCAAAAGAGGCTCATCATATTTCAAGTATTCTTTAAAGTTCAAAGTCAACCCACCCTAATGCGTAGCAAACCAAGCAATTGAACTAACGAACGAATGAACGCGCTACAGTTACAGTTGAAACTAAAGCTAAGAGGATTCGAAAAAAATGTGTAGAATAAGCACTAGAACAAAAATAAAAAAGCAAACGTAAACCCAACGAGATGGAAACGCAAAAAGTTTCACTAAAATCAAACAACAAAAAAAACCTAACTGCAAAAATAAAACAACAAAAAATAAGCAACGTGATGGCCAACAGGATCCAAAACAAGGACCTAAACAACGACGCCACAAATTGATAGCTGAAAATGCAAAAAATAAACCTAAGGAATAGAAGATTTTAGGTTGAGTGAAATTTAATGAAATTTAATGTTAAATCAAATCAAGGGAATTTACGCAAAGTAAAAGCTGATCGAAAAAAATCATAAGAGACAGAAGGGGGGGGGGAGGGGAAAGTATAATGGTTTAGCTTACTCGTATCAGGTGGAAACTCTCAGTGGACCAATACGTATCGGTGGTGGCGCGGTAAGACTTTGCAACATTAAATTTGTAGCATTTCAATTTGATTATATGTTTTGTGCCTGAATGTTTCTTTGGGATCATGTGCACACCAGCAGTAGGCGTTGCTTTGGAGCAACATAATTTAAGGGAACATAACACAAACATTTTGTGTTTTTGTGACTATGTTTATGTGTGTGCGTGTGTGGGTCAAACGACTAAACCAGCCAAGGATCATAATTCAATGTTTTAAATTGCATTTTCAACTAGAGCAAATTGAACAGTAGAAGATGCAACAAAAGAAAAACACTACAAAAAGAAAATCAAAATCTTTTAAGAAAAATCACGCCAACATCGTTTGGGCGTCTCCAGAATATACATACATAATATTTATATTTAAAGTAAAAATACTTGAAATAACGAAACGAAATTCCATTAAAAGTGCTAAATTTTTTTTTAAATTATAGCATTTTAGTCAAACTTTCTCAAATAATTTTAATTCAAAATATGTTCCGTATGTAATTTTTTACAGAAAAATTGACTAAAATGTGGTTAAGAAGTAGTACTGCAGGGATAGTGTATATAGAAAAATATCTTTGTCTTTTCAGAAGGAAGTGTTAAAAAATAGAGCTAAAAATGACAATAACTACCATGTATACGAATTTTGTGTTTTGATAAATAATATAATACACAACCACTTTCGTTGCTTTTTGAAAGGGAAGATAACTATAAGATCATCTGATATCATAGACAGAAAGCACCATTTTTGTCCTTTCAATATATATAACTTTGCCTCAGACACCAAACCATTTAGACTTGAAAAATAAGTCGTAACGGCAGCTTTGTGACCGTGTCAATTTACCGTTGTAAACCTGCCACTGAAACGCTGACGTATAGTCCAAAAGCTGATAGCAGATTCGAACTCAGCGACCACACATTACATACATCAGTCAAAAAACAAAAGACCTAATCTTTCCTTAATAGCATCCTGACTATCAGTAAGGGATCAATTCCACCTTGTCGTAGCCAAAAAAAGAAATGAAAAAGATATATATAATGCTGCTGGATTTTGAATGAATATTTTCCGCAATTATTAAGAAACGGTGTTTAGATCAAAAACGATGACACCTCTTACTTTCATTAACTTTTTCCGTAAGGCATGGCCTTAACTTAAAACACGAAACTAAACTGCTGTCATAATTTACTTGATAAAATTTCTCATTTAAATTTCAAACAAACTTTCAATTTAGCAACTTTGTTTAGTCATGCAAAAATTACACTCAGCAAAACTAAACAAAATAAAATAAAAAAAAAAATTGCTAACATTTTGCTTGCAACTGCAAAATACTCTATTGCTGCTGCAACTACAATAAAATTGTTGTTTGTTCATTTTAACAACGGATTGACCTCACAAACGCAAAACCATACAAACACACTCACACATCTAAACACCAATACACACAACAAACATGGCATTGCGTTGGTCGTTGTAATTTAAGCTCTCTAGGCCAACAACGACAACGACAGCAATAACCCACACAACCAGAGCAGCAACAGCAACAGCAACAACCAAAGATTAATCAAGTTTACATTTTTCTTGCTGTGGCAGCAGCTGTTGTTGTCAATGCTATTGTAAAAAGTCTTACGCTATACGTTTGCTGTCCTGTCATTTCGTCAACAACTACAACAGCAGGAAAAAATAAATACTTAGTCATCATCAGCATTCGCATCATCATCATCCGCATCATCATCATCATCATTATCCGCATCAGCCAAATAGAATTTAAGTTCAAACTCTTTCCTATTGGAGGCTGTTGCTACTACTACTGTTGTTGTAATCTAAACTGTAAGCTGAAACGTTCATCGGTCGTCATATCCGGTGGGATAGCCTTCAAAGCAACAGCAACAACAAGAACAACAACAAGTGAAACATGACTAACGCCACAATGGCAGCACCATCGCCAACTCGTTATTGTCACCGCAGAGTACACAAAATTATCGCTACAAATTGCAGTTTACTCTTTGCTTTTGGTTCCGCCGTCGCCATCGCCATCGCCATCGCCGCCGCTGCCACCCCTAACATCAACATGTGGATCAAGCGTGTATGAAAATGATGAAAAAGGAAGGGAAGCTGCGAAAAAACAGAAGATGCATAAAAACGGGAATACTAACGTGCTTGCACCACTAAATGACCAAATATCGATCCATTGAATAACAGAGCCATTAATATTTGTCTTTAGCAGCAATGCTGTTACTTGATATTTTGGGCTCAGTATATATTTGTTACTATTTCTTATGGAGTTTCGATACCGTTCCAAAGAGAAATCAACTAGATGTTAGAGGTCTGCACGAGTGCGCTTGTCAACAGATTGTTGTACTTGCTGTCGAGTACTATGGTTCTGTGGACATTCTGCAAGTCATCAATAGACCCGCACAAATCAGAACGATCATAAGACAGACAAGCACGTCTGAGCAAGCGCACTAAGAGACAGCAAGTCACTCAGTGCCGAATACGATAAACTACAAGTGCTTGAACATTTTATTTGTGAGTACAGCACTCACCTCTCTCACTTGTTGTTTCGATTTGTTTTGATTTGCTTTGGGGTTTTCATGCACAAGGACTCAATGGACTTCCAATCGCGATCGTCAAATATCAGTACCAGCTTAATTCGTACGTAAACAATTAATAAAGCATTTTAAAGGTAAAACAAAAAAAATCTTTTTTACTAAATAGAACTCGGAAAAAATTGATCTCTCCAAAATAATTGCACAATTACTTAAAATGAGAGCAAATAAATTATTTTAAATAATATCGTTTATTTAAAAAATAATTTCAACTTAGTATCGATACCAAAAAGACTGACCACCATCATAAAAACGAAAGCATTGAGGCACTTATATTGCTGCCGCCGCTGCTGTCAAAGGACACTCGTTGGCTCGCATGCTCTCATTTCCATTATTTTTTCAATGATTTTTCTTTTTTTTTTTCATTTGTCTCTTTTTGGCTTTTGCAAAATGACACTTTTTTTTTGCTTTTTTGAAATGTCAGCTATGCCATATCTTCTAATATGGTGACTGGCGTTTGCTGTTGAGTTGCACTGAACTAAACTGACTTGGGTTCAGTTGAGTTGTGTGAGCTTTTTGTCTACTTCACATCCTACTAAACGTTCAAGCGGAAAAATGCTGGCTCATCTCATTGCTGCTGATGCTGCTCACTCGTCTTTCACGCGCCCTTATCTTAATTGCTTGTCGGCAGAAATGTACTGGCACTATGTCCGTTTGCCATTTGTCCCTTCATCTTTGTCGTGCCCTTCATCCTTGATCCTCTTTCGTTAATTTAGCTTTCTGTCCATTCATTTTTCTACGCCTTTCATTTTTTTTTGCTGTTGCTGTTAGGTTCATATATTTTGTTGCTTCTTTTTTACTTCATTTAATTTTTTTCTTTTCTTTTATTTATTTATTTTTTTTTATGTTTGGGTTCCAACGCCCAACATATCCGCTATTTCTACCTATCGTGTAAGCGTGTCCTTTGTCCATTATTTTTTTTTTGTGTCTTCAATTTACTGGCTGCTTTTCATTGGAACCTACTCGTGTGAGTAAATGTGTACCCAGTAGGGAAGTTAATTGTCGATTATCATCGGTTAATGAATGAATTAATGTATTAGCTTTGTTTTTAAAGATCTTGTTGTGTCGTTTCGTATCTTGCCGTTAAGTGTGAACTAATCCTTATACTTATGTACCAAAAAATGTTTGTAGTTTATTATAATTGGCAAAAATTTGAATTATGAGTAAGTGGTAATGTAAATTATATCCTATCCTATTACAATTAAATGTTTTGAGAAAAATGGTTCCACACAATTTCTATTAATAGTAATGGAGTTTGAATAACGCTTTCCCTAAATACGTAGTAATAGCGGAGTTTTAATTTTTTGCGTTCCTCTCATTGAGTCCTCTTTCCAAAATTTTGTAGTTATCCTTATTTCTCTATTAAGCCTATTCTCGTGCTCAGTTCAGTTCTTATGCTCTTTCTTTAGTATTCTTATTATAAATAATATTTTTCTTACTCAGTTTTCATCCATTGTTTTCCTCTTCCGTTTTGATTTTCTATATCATTGGCGCTTTCAGTTTCATTTGCTTTTTTATTCTCTCTCACGTTTCTATTCCTGTTAATATTTTCATTCTAATTTGGAATATAATATTTAACCAAAAAAATTAGCAGACATAAAATGTATGTGTATTTTCTTAAAGGTATCTTTCCAGTTCATTCTCATTGTCATTGTCTCATTTTCAATTTCTTTCTTTTCCTCCTACTCATTCTCATTTAATTCTAATTCACACTCTCGGCGTTTACACTCACAAATTCTTGCCGAAAAGTTTCCTCGTTTGTGGGCAAGAGAGGAAAAACCAAAGAGACGAGGTAAAAAATTTGTCGTATGTTGCAAATGCCAAACAAAAACCACAAAAGAGAATAGACAAGAATTTGATTCACCGAATTTGCCTGCGTAAACGCCGAGATTCTTAACTTCACTTTCATTAAAATTCTCATTTTTATTCAGTTTCTCAATCATATTTTTTTTTCACATTGTCATTCACATTAACATTCATATTTTACTTCACTTTCTCATCCTTGCTCAAATTCTAAGTCACATTCTCATTCTCATTTCCATTCACATTCTTATTCACATTCTCACTCACTTTAACCTTCCTATTCAAATTCACATTCTCATTCTCATTTTCATTCACATTCTCACTCACTTTAACCTTCGTATTCAAATTCACATTCTCATGCACATTCTCATTCTCATTCACATTCTCATTCCCATTCTCATTTATACTCATCTTCATCTACACTTTCATTACCATTTTCATTTTCACTTTCATCTTCATTTTCATCCTAATTTTTTTCTTCATTTTCATCTGCATCTTAATTAATAACCCCACTCTCATATTCGTCTTCAAACTCGATTCAATCTGAATCTCAATTTCAATCTCATTCACATCTCATTTTCATTTTCATTCTCATCCTCATTTCCATTTTCATTCTCATTCCCATTTTCATCGCCACTGTCATCTAATGATGATTAAGCAAATCATCATCAACACCTTTTCAATCATCATGTCCGTTTACACAAAATGTGAAAAATTAAACGAGCGTCGAAACGAATGAAAGCGAATCTCTGACAAATGTCAATAAGCGTAGAAGTGCAGAAAGCCACATATTGACCCTCTCACTCTAAAGTTTCATACATCTCCTTCTTTTTTTCATGCTAGAATATTTGTTTGATGTTTCCTTTCACTGTTTGCATGTATGGAATTGAATTGAGTTTACATTACTGAATGAATGTTGGATCTCGGTCATATGGTTGGCGATGATGAAAATTACTTGAATTCTTTACTTTCAGTATTTATGTCGTACGGTTTTGTTAGACTAATGCATATTTACATTGCATCAACAGGTCAACCTTTTCAAATTGTATAAATCAAAGGCAACGTATATTTTAGACCTTGGGTACATGACTTTCCTTCATAACATTTTATTCATTAAACGATATTAAATTAACATTATATTCTAATAATAGTACGAGTATGAGATAAAAGAAAATGTCTAAACCATGGCACAGTGAATTATAGTTTTTGATAGTCATGGCAAAATTCTTTCAAAATTTTAAATATTTTGAGCTTTATATTATAAAAGCTAAGAACATACTATTTTCATATGGACACGAATTAAATTTAGCCAAAATTGTAATAAACTTCTCCTATTTTCTTGAAAATGAAATAAAGTCTGTGTGTTTCCTTGGATATAATGTAAAACTGTGCGAAATGTCTCGATATAAAAAACAAAGCAGACACATTAAGTAGCAATTTCAGTCCATCTGGTATGAGTCTGTATAAGCAAAGTAAGGCTTATTTTGCCAACTATGGCTTAAAGCATTAAGGATGCTTCATTACCCTGAAATTTTTGTTAATTTCAAGCACTATTTTTTATTTTAAAAACTTTTTGAAATTCATACTTGATATATTTGTATTATTTCTTGTATTTACAGTGAACCCAAAATTTTTGATCACACATTCATCTTTTTCACTTTTCTTTTATTTTAATGCATCATTTATTTATTTTTTTTAAAGGATTAAGTTTATATATTGTTTTTGTTTTCTTAAACGTCACATTTTTGTTTTTTTGTTTTTTGTTGCATGCTTTCACTCACACATTCCACAACCACTTAAGTTCAGAAACAGATTAAGTGGCTCGTTTGAAAAATATATTAAATGAGTGAAAAGGGACGAAACCAGCGGTGAGTGGGCAAAAAGCAAAATGGATAAGTGGAAGGAGTGTGTATGTGTTAGAGAAGAGTAAAAAGAAATACGCTTCACTTGTTTCCAATTTAATACTTTAATGGATGAAGTTGATGCTTTCTCCTTTTTAAAGGTTGCTATTAACTTAGTTTTGCTTTTGTGTTGCCTTTCATGATCTTAAGAGTCTCGACGTTCCTCATGTCGCTTATGACACCATGTGACTTTGCCAACAACTAACCATCTAACGTTTTATCCTCTAAAGTTGGGTTCCTAAAAGTTGGGTGCAAAAGTATCGCATATGTGTCAACATGTACTTGTGTCCGTACATACATTCATACAGTGCTTTGACATGTTTTTTCTTTATTCTTATTTTTAATGTGTGTATGTTTGTTGTATGTACTGTAGTGTAGTGTTTCACAATCTTCACATACATAATTTATGTGTGTATATTTGTGTTTATATGCTTATGAAAATACCATTTTGACACTTCTTTCGTTTAACATGATTTTCTTTTAAAGCAGTTCAAGTTGCTTTTGTTTTGGTTTTTTCTAAAAAATTTATTTTCATTCGGTTTGCTTTATTTTCGTTTATAAATATTTTTCAATATTTTTTATATTTTCTACATTTCTATTTTCGAATTTCAACAACCATTAAATATTTGTAAATGGAAATCTTTTTTGGTAAGAACTATATTCTTTATATCGGACATTATTTGCCATAACGCATGTAGTTGGATCTGGTGGTCTCTGATTTTGCTGATTTAAATTTTTATCTTCGATAAGATGAATGGTAATTTTAATTAAATTTGAAAATTTAACAAAATACAACGATATTTAAGTGTTTAGCTTTTATTTTTATATATTAGTTTTATTTATTTAAAATCGGTCAAAAGAGCCTTTGATAGAAGCAATACAATTGCTTTTTTGGTTAAAAATATTTACTGTTGACTATCTTACTCATGAATGTTTCTGATCTCGAGAAACTTCTGCTCGATTCTTACTACAAATAAAATAAGATAAAATAAGATGAAGTAAAAAGTGTAAGCCAATTTTTACCTATTTTGTGCTTTATATCAGATAACTCTAACTAATTGAAATTTTTTAAATGTTAATATCTCCAAGGTTAAGCAAAATAAAATAGCATCCTTCACATTATGAGTTAAGTGCACGCTTAGTAAAATTTGCATTTTCACGAGATGACATCAAAATTTAATTCATGCTGAGAAGAAAAAAAAAAATACTTATTTGCTAAATAATTGATATAAAACTAATTAATGCTGCCTGGAAACAAAAGAAAAATGATGAAGAAAAATTTTTAAGACGCACCGTCGCCTATTAAGCACTTTCACACCCACATGCCATGAGAATGTGAAAAAAAGTTTTTCATTTTTATTCCGAAGCTGATAAAATTTTCATTTCTCAGCACATGTGTACGTACCTACTCATGCCATATTTGTGGTACGGAGATAATTTTTTAGCATATGGCACGAATTGAGTACAAAGGTCACGTCCTTATGGCTGCCTCGTGTATTTGTTCGTTTGAGTAGCGGGACAGTACGAACAGTATGAGTAAGTTAGCATCAGCATGAATACGCTTAACTTCCAGTATTAAAATAATCGATGAGTTGATCGACACACATACACTCACTCGCTCATACTTTGTAACACTCAGCCAGCGAAACGTACGTGCATAACATCCCAGCTGGAATTTCAATTTAAGATGACATTTAGAATTTGTATGGTTTTAGAAATCGACACGAAAAATATTCATTAAATTTTTTTGAAACAAAGATCCTCAAAAATATCTCTACTTTGAAACAGTTCTCTTTAGCGAAAATGTTCATATTATATTGTTGAAAGACTTTTACGCCGTGGCTCATTTTATATCATTAAAAGGAAAATGTAGCTATATTGTAGACCCGTTTAAAAATCGTTTATGGTGTTGAAGTTCAACTCACATTTTAGCAGAAATTGAGCTCTGCACGTATTTTTAGATATCAACCAACTATCATCTATTTCCAACTGGGCCTTTTTTTCTCTTACCATGCCAATGTTTATCTCTTTTGTATTTTATATGTCATCTCAAAAACGTCTCCAAAGCTAACGTCAAGGATATTTTTCGCCGAGATTCTGGGCGCCATTGAAGCCATAAAATTCTATACTAATGTCTTCAAACAAAATGGAATGCTCACACACACACACACAAATTGTCCTCTCATATAAACACGACAAAACATTCATACACACAAAAAACATTCAAACAAAACACCAAAGGCCACTTTGTTTAAAATTGACATTCACAACGTCTAAGAATAATAGAGCGAAAGAGAGTAACAAATAGGAATGAGACAAACAAAGTAAAGAAAACTTATTTGAAGACATAAATTGTAAGCGCAATGATTTAGAAATGCAAAATTATTGAAAATCACTATAATAATAATGCACGCTGAATAGCCCGTGGCTAAAGTGCTGTGAGAGGAAATGTCCTTTGTGGATTTTATTTTATAGCATAAAGCATTTATTGATTTATTTTTAAGTACAATTTATTTGATTTAATATGCAATTGTGATTTATAATTCAATTTATATTTATAATACTTTTGTAAACATAAAAAATAATGTTTGTACTCTCCTTTTTTTTCATTTTAGGTAAGTTGGCACTAAAAGTTATCCTTCAATTTACGAGTAAGTTATTTGTATAAACTTAAAACATAAATATAAAGTGGTGCTTCTTATTAAACAGGAGGAGGAGTAAACGTGCTAAAATTTATAATTATTTTACCTCGTTTCCTGCTCATTTAAATTATTATAAATTATTTTCTGTTCCGATATTCCAAAAAAACATGTTAATATGTATTTATTTCTAGTAAATTAAATTCTTATTCAGATAGTTTTGGGTTCCATGACTTATTTTTCGGTGGTCTACATAAAAGACGATATATCCTTAATGCATAAAATATTAAGAAGTCATACAAATACAACATCAATGAATTGGAATATGCTTTTAAGTAGGCGAATGTATTAGATTTTCAGGTCATATTTCAGCAAGGTTTACTAAATAAAATATATAAAAAGAAAAAAAGTCCTTCAATTTATTTAAAGCGTTTTTCATCAAAAATTTCTTAACTATGTACCGTATAATAATTGGAACTCAACATAATTTATTTGTTAGGATACCATGACGTATGAGTGATATCTAATTAATCTTCTGCAATAAATTTATACATTTAAAGATTTTAATTTTATTTTTAATAAGTTTCATGCACTTAAGGTAAAAATTGCATGACCTATGCTTTATATCTGAAGCCTTACGTAAAAATTAAGGTTCTATAGATAGCCGCCTCAAAATACAATGACACATTTAACAATGTATTTCACAATTTTTTTTTACTAAAATCTTATTTGGATTTTTTACGTTCAATAAATTCATTAGACCCCAGTAAAAACTATAGGTAACAGCTTAAAAATCAGCAAAAATCATTGTTAATGCTAATTGCTGCAGATTTTGTACTTAAATCATATTAACTTTTTGCTGCTAGTACTTACTTAAATCACTCATGACACAAACTCCAATCCTAATTTGTTCTCATAAAAATTAAGTGAATGCTCTCTACTCGAAAAATTAACAGAAGAAAAAAAACTGACATTCATTCAGAAAAGCTTTCGGATCGGCGACAGTCAAACACTCGCTAGCAAACAACAACAAATTGCGATCCAATTAGACGACGTTTAGACAAACAAAAGCGGATTACTTTTACAACCAGCAAAAAACACACCACTTCGAAATGGTCAATAGCAAAAAGCGGCCTATGGCCTCGTAAAGCTCATTGAACAGTGGCAAATTGCCTGCCACTCGATGATGGCACAAAATACCCTATCGTATCCTGATTTACGTAGTTCGGTAGGATAGTGCATAGTATGCCTGCATTGCAACATGCCTAAAGAGATGTTGCTGCTGACTGCCTTCATTGCAGTTGTTATTGATGATGGAAAGTGGCAAATGTATCTGCTGTGGCAATGCAATTGAAATACAAATGCTGCATGTGGAATTGCAAATGACTTTTTGTTGTTGTTTTGTTTTATGGAAAGAATCAACATTAATTGAAGTGGAAAAATAACAGCTAACATTTTTGATACATTATTTAGCTAAATAAACTAAAACTTATGATTTGTGTGATTTTGTTTTAGATATAAAACATTTTTAGAAAAACTCATCCAAATTTGAGAAATTTTTTTTTATATTATTCACTTTAAGTGATCTCTATCTACAAAGTTAGTCTACATATCGGAAATTAAATTATTTTTATAAAAATTGACAGTATTTTTTTCTAACCTAAAGAATTTAAACTCAAGATGCTTTCCTCTGCCGATAGAGATATATGTACACAATTTTCATCTAAAATATCCTTTTTATTTCACTTTCTATTGTGCTGTGTCCCTTTTGCCATTTTTATGCATTAATCGCACGATTGACTGATTAAAATCGCTTGTCATTCATCTCTTCGCCAATCCTGTTGGCATCGATTCGCATTTCAACTGACATGCATGCTGGCTTTATTTTTTACAGAGTTTTATTGTTTCTATATATACGGCGAATGAACTCTGTAGGAAATATTTATGTAGTGTGATTTTTAAACAAGTTTAGCTTTGCAGTTACTCATACTTATAATATGACGTTTACTTAAAGATCTCATAGTATATTGCTTTCTGAAATAATGACTTAAGTTTTCAAACAAAATTAGGTCTTTTTCTAATAACACAGCGCTTAAGAAATATTATTTAATATTATAATTAAATCTGCTATAAATTCAGTATCATAAAGTGTAGATCATAAAATCTTGTGCTTAATGAAAATATAATTGGTTGTAAAAATATTTGTTATATATTATAGATAGACCCTGATATGTAGATGTTATTTGTTGTCTGTACATGTAGTTGAATTTCTTAAATTTTAAAAAAATGGTTCTTTAAAAACTTAATTTCTATTAAATCCAGTTTCAATAACAACCTCACATGTCATCAAACCAAATTGAGCTTTTTGTATAACACGACGTATGATGAACTTTTTCATATAAATGCTAAATCATAATAAGTATCATGTATTCGATGCAATTCAGAAAACAAGCTGGAGGCTTATAGAATGTGTCTGCGAAAACTTATGTTTTTATTTGTGGCCGCACAAATTCATTTGATGTTGTGTAAAACTAACAATGTCACAAAAAAACCTGTCTCAAAGTAAATGTGGTAAAATCTCCACTAATTTGACTTATTGTTTTACAATTCGTTACATAAATTTTTTTTTATTAAAATTATTACAACATTTTTTTTGTGCCGTTTTTCACGTATGATAAACATTTATTTCATATTACCATACAATGCAATCGGTTGCATCATGTCGTTATATATTAAGTTCGATATTGTTTTGATTTAAATTGGGTTAATCATCTTCATAACTCTTGAAAGCTTTACATAATATTTAATTTTCATACCTGGCCGATGTGCCAAATCACTATAAAATTTGAATAAAATTTTGCAATGATTTTTTTTTAATAAAATTCGTTTTTTTACCAAATATTTTGTTGGCTCTTAAGCTGCTTAGGCTTACTACCTTTTTTTCACAGCTTTATTTGATAGTTGATTTGAACATTTAATAGTTTGACAATAACATCAAAACTTTTTTTTTTTGCAAACATCATACGTATAACATCTTACTTGAGATATTTTTTTGTTTTTGCTTATATGCACAATAACATTAAATTTCCTATTGGGTCTCAGTGCGCCGCTTGTAATATAAGCGCAAAACAAGCAAAAAACAACGAATACAAATTAATTCACATTGAAACAATGAAAATGAAAAGAGCAACATTGACAAAATTGAAAGAATGGCAGCAGCAACAACAACAACTACAATTACAACAAATAACAAAAACTAGGAAAAAAAATATCGCTGGAAAAATGTAACAATTGTACGTCGTCTTCTGCAATGACAGCGAAATAAAATCCAACAGGATATGCATTTCTGTATTTTTTTTTATTCTGTTGTATTTTTGTTGTTGTAGCTGTAACTATTAGTTTTTATAGTTGTAAACAACAATTTGTTGCTGTTGTTGGTGCTCGATATTACTATTGTCCTTGTTTGTTAATGCAAAATGCTGTCATTGTGTTCACACATATGAAATTACATGTGCTCAAATGTCTAAAGTTCTCGATACTTATGTACATGCTGTATATTAAGTTTGATCTACTAAATTGAATAAATTTTTCTAAGTGAATTTAAAAAAATACACAACATTTTTCCAATAAAACGATATTATTCAGTACGAGTTCACATTATTTACAGTGTGTAATAAATTTTCATTGAAAATGCGTATGATAAAATACCTTCATTTCAAATAAAAAAAAAAATTATTTTTTCTAAATTAAAGTGGTGCAATAATCAAGAAGCAAAGGATTATCAGTTTTCAACTAACCATCAAGTGCGGCTGTTGTCATTGTGTGTATAAAATTTAATTTAAGTGTTTGCAGATTAGTCTTGGTAGCATTCTAAAGACACCTTAAGGAAAATATCACTCAATTGCCAAACTAAATCATTCTCCATAAGTTTGTTTAAGCCTTATTGGCATCCATTAAATTCAATTACTTTAGCCTTTTATATATATTTTCTAAGCCCATTTACCCTATGTATTTTTGTTGCTGCACTGGAATTTCCTTGTAGTTATGCATTTGCACTCTTGTATTATCGAACTATACGATGCTAACAATGTTAACACAACACACAAAGTCGAAAGTCAGCAGTTAACGCCATCTGGGTGTGATAAAATAAAAAACTTGTAAACTTTACTACAGCAACAAATACAAAAATTGCAAACTGCAAAAGTATACAGTCACTTTATATGGTCGATGATAACATTACATATACTTTAGTAAGGAGCAACCAAAAAAACAACTTATGCAAAGTGGGGACTAATGAAGTAGATTTTAAACTTTTTTAATTTCAAAAAATTAAGTTGCACTTAACGTTTAGTGGAAGAGAAAGTTTTTATAGCTCTTTGTTTTTAGAAGTAGATCTCAAATTCTTTTACAAATAAAACTTAAGTGGTAGTAGATATCAAACTCCACTTAATAATAGGTGTTAGAAAAATTCAAGTTCCATTACCAATTAAAGCACTTAGTGAAGATTTTTTGCGCTGCCATTAAAACTTTATTTGACATTTTTCAATATCCATAAAACTTAACAGATTTTTACTGCACAGAGAAAACGATTGAACGTAACAAATGTATATTTGATAAGGAGAAATTATGTATATGTTTATTTAAGTCAAAATAATTGTTTGCTCAGTATTCTAATGAAATTGAATTTCCATTAAGTTTTTCTATTAAAAAAATAATTTTATATGAAAATAAAATTTTGATTTTGTTTCCACTACCAATCAATTTTTAGTGTCAAGGAAACTTTAAATTCATAATCAATTAGTGCTTATTGGTAAAAAATTTTGATTAAATCAATATATTTCGTGGCATTTAAATTCCACTAGTACTGAACACTTAGTGAAAGCAAAGTTTTTAATTTCACTAAAATGTTAACGCGCTTAGTGATAGTGAAAACGATTGTCCCCACTTTTAACTAAGGGTAAAAGCTAAAAAGCAACAAAGCTAAAATAAGTAACAGGAATGCGAGAGGGCGACAAGCAGAAGCTAATGGAATTTGCTTAATATATTTCAAATTAAATTTACATAAATCCCATAAAGGAAGTGCAACAGCAACTGAAAAAGTACAAAAATGTGAGAAAAGCTCAACTAAAAATCTCTTAAGGTTAACACAGCAAAAATTAAAAGCATTCAGCTCTGTGAAACAGCAACACTGAAAAAAATTCAAAATTCGGGTTTGAATCGGACGACCGATTTTAAAAATTTTTGTAAAAAACTTATTGCATATTTTTGAATACATCAGAGCATGCAATTTAACGCAACATTACGTAAATGGCTTCGCATAGCTCTTACAAAAAATATTTTCAAAGTATTGGTATTCGGGGTTATTTATGTGCCTTAGTTCCTAACTCCGAGCTGCATAACAATGTTTTCAATGACTTACTAGAAATTAATTAATAAATTTTATTGAACTGAGTCTCAAATATTTTTTTTTTAATTTCTTTTTACCAATAAAATTAAATAAAAAAAATTCAAAAGGTCACCTTAATTTTCTACAAATGCTCGTCCACATTTATCTAAATATTTTCTACTTGTATCTTTTGTTACTTTTTTCCACTATACATATATCTCCACAAAGTTGAGCAAAAAGTTTGCCTATGAAAACACAACGTAACGTCGCGTGTCCTTGCTACGTTACATGTGGATGATCCTGCTAGAAACTGATTTTCTTCTTCTAAAAGCAGTTACTGCTTCTCTTGGCCTAGAGCGAAGAAGAAAAAAAAAAAAACCACAGTAAAAGTAATAAAAATGTGCAAAAAGGAAATCAGCAAGCGGGCAGAAGAAGAAGAAGAAGAAGAAGGAACGAGTGTGACAACTTTAGAATCTGCTTGCTGTATCTGTAGATATGCAATCATCGTGATTTTCACTTCACGAATAATGAAGTGAATTCAAACACCTGTCAGGAGCACAACTTGAAGGATATTTATAAATGTGCTGCGCGTGTATGTATATTCTGCCGTGTGTCTGTCTATATATCTGCGCTTATAAGCATTAAAAGATTTACTTTATTTCGAATTTCAACGGATTTTTGTTGCATAATTTGAATTTTCGTAAAAAAATACCTTAATATTAAATTGTCTCTTAAAAAACTGTACACAAAAAAACACTGCGAAATAAAGTATGCATTAAAGTTTTTACTTATGTTTCAAGAAGAAAAAAGAAAGATGAAAAAAATGTTTCAACTTTATGTAATTAACAATTCAAACGAGCAAGCTGGTCACTCTGCTAAGGTTGTTTCTTCATGCATTACAACGATGATAAAGGCAGCTAAAGAAGTAACAACAATTTCACCAAATGTAGCTGATAGCTTCAAGGAAAATCCTATGTCCTTTAAATTTCTCACACTGCGAAAAAAATTACTTAATAAATTTATTGTTTATTTAATTAGAAATATTTTGACAATTAATTATATCATGACATTAACATAAAATACTGACAAGTTTGCTTCTGCATTTAAGAAAAATTGTTTTCTGAATTAGAAATTTCGTTATTTTTTGAAGAACAACAATTTATTTTATTGAGAAACTACAACGATTTGTCACTGAAGACCAAGAAGGCAATATTATTAAATGTCTGGCATACTGATTTCTATTATATGGCATACATACCTTGCTTTATGTTAGAATAGAGTTGTTTCACTCAAAATGTTGATGCGAACTATGTAAGCGTAATAGTTTAACCTTTTTAATTTTAAACAAGCGAACATTTCTTATATGTAAACATGATTGCATCCTCCATCGCCATTAATGTGAAAAACATTTTAATGGACCAGCGAACATGTTTAGCTACTCTTATCCTTTTTAGCAGCAGAATGACACACGACGTTATGGCTGGCTGCTTACGGATTTCAAGTAAAATGAAGTGTTTTGAACAAAGTAGTTGTAGATACTGTTGCCGGCATTTCAATATCCTGGCTCTAAGACTGACATGGCTACTTTGTTCTGTATATTTGTGCCATTTACTCTGGTTACAATTATGTATTCTAAGAATGTTGATTTTTAAATTTTGCAAAGGACTAAACATTTTTTTTCTTCAGTGCTGTTCTATAATACTAGAGGTCTTTTGAGTTCTTTTTTTGGGAAGTTGGCGTTCCAGCAATTTCCGATTTCTTTCATTGACCTTTGAAACAAGTAAATTTTTAAAAAAATATCTTCAAAAATAATTGTAATCATATTTTCCTTAAGCATAAGTTTAAGATTTTTTGTTGATTTTGCTACTGTACTGCTACTGACTTTACTGTGCACTCAGGCAGATAAATTTTGGCATTTCTTTAGCGTTAAACTTTCATGCAAATTATTTTACTATTTTTATTACAAGCATGTCGCTTTCCTTCAAGAAAAATGAAAACAAGGCTTGCAGCATTTTGTAACTTTTGAAAAAGTTTAGTAAACAGATAATAAAGTTGTCAATCTAAAATAAATCTCATTTCATGCAAACAATTTCCAAACTCCGTTAAACAAGAATAGACGATTTAAGCAACAAATACTCTTGAAATCTTTAGCTTTGAAGGATTTCAATTGTTGAAACTGCATCACCAACAGAAGCCACAAAGTATGCAACAGTTTCGGTTGCAACGTTATCAATAGAGTGTGGAGCAGCAGTTTAAAAACCATTAATCTTCAGCATTTTTAGACTTTTGCATCGCTTTTGTTTGCCCGTCTCCTTCTCTAACTAACCACTATCAACTTTATTTCCCTAAAGCATTTACAATCTTTTGCTGCACACCCCCTTCAACCGCCCCTCATTCACACACTAAGCCAGCTACATTGCTATTACTCATTTAGCTAAAAGCTCTAATTTCGAGTGCGAGCTGAATGATATTCCCGCTGCGGGCGACATTGCTGTTGCTGCTAATGTTGCTGGTAAAACTTTAACGATTTTTTTTTTGAGTGGGTGGCCTGGATGTCCAACAAATACGTGTGTTTATTTTTTTGGGTGTTCATTGTACGAATACTTCGTGCAACTTCTTTTGTGTAACCACGTCTAGCGTCAAGTAACTGGCCAATTGGGTGGATTATAGTGATCGCAGTCACCATCGCTGTTCGTTGGTCAAGGGTAATAACAATGATTGTAACTGTAACTGCAACTGCAACAACGGCAAAAGCACCAATAACGACAGCAACAACAACAAAAAGGACAATAAGAACAATAACGTGAACATCATCCTGTGGTTGCGCTCATCGCAATTCAGCTGTTTGTTTTCGTTTGTCTGTCTGTTCGTTCGTTCATTTGTCCACTCAAATAGGCAGATAGTCTCCGGTTGTCTTGTGCATGAATGTCATTCGGCTTGTACTGTTACACTTGGCAAACTTACACTGAAAAAAAAATTTGCTTTAAAAATTACCTGATAGCGTATGGCAGGCTATAATTGTTGTATTTCAAATATGAGAGAAAAAATTTGTTCAAATATTTTTTCCTATGTACTCTTGGCCATTTCATTTTACTCAATGCATTCCACAGAGACAAAGAGTCAAAACCAAAATTTTTCTTTTTATATAACATCGTACAAAGTGCTAGGTGTCCAGTGCTTTGTATATTGCGGTCAGCCATGTCTGCTGTGTTGCAGTAGTCTGAAAAAAATATTTCTGAAATTGGTAGCCATGTTCCTCTTTTTTTTCTTAAAGTTTGTATTGATTTTTTAAAATGAGCAATCTATTATGCACATTATACCAAATCATCTCTTTTATATTTCAGCATTTCAGAAAACACTTTTCTTAGACTTTTAAAGAATACCGACCTGTTTTTCGATCTTTTGTAATGTAGTCTGATGTATTTTTGGCTGAAAATAAGTTAATCGGGCTTGTTTTGATTCAGTTTTGAATTTCCTTCGAAAACGAAATTGAAATTCGAAGTTTATTTCAGAATCATACAAAATAGAGAAATCCGTCAAATTATTGGAACTGTTACAGCTCAAGTTCGAAATGAAAAAAAGTTCCATAGCAAATTTCAATAAATTGTGTCTTTACCCATAGTTCTCCAGCTGCTTTTATTGGTGTTTCCAGGATAGTACAGTAATATAATATATGCCCCGTTCTATCTCATTTTTCGTTACAAAACATGCTCAACTCATTATATAATGGTCTTATTTATGTACAATAATTTTTTCCTGCTCTAATACAGATATAGCTTCTGCTCAGGTTCATTAGCTGATTTAATTAGTGTACGATTTGTTGAGTGTCCTGTGAACTTTAGCACTACTACTTCATTTTGATTTGAAAATCCTTCAATACATTTTAAAAACCCTTATTATTTATTTTAGAAAATATTTTATAAAAACTTTATAACTATATCGATTTCGTATAAAATTTTTTCAACATATACCTTCAAATACTCAGACGCTAATGCAACTTTTCAAAACTTATAATTTATTGATATAAAGATTAAGTCGCTTTATAGTTAAACGAAAAAAAAAAAACTTTTGTCAAATATTGCATTAACTTCTTTGGCTTTCTGTCATATTCCATATAACCAAATTAATATTTCAACACACGAAATTAACTTATCCGTTGTAACTTTTTGCTCATGGATCAAAGTTTTCAGCCATGCTGAGCGTAAAATATAAACTTTTGCAACCATACTTGAGCTAAAAGTTGATTTTTCATATTTCTAAAGAAGTTAACAAACTATTTGTAGCTGCTATGGCATCTCAAATGCAATAATCCACTTAATACAAATGAGATGCCATTCCAAGTACATTGAATTTTGTAAATCGATACCAACATATGAACCCACCAGTTTCTCATACAACAGCTGTTTCGCCTTTGCCTGTAGCAGTACTCGTATAGTAAATCATTTTGCTGAACACCTAATAGGAAAATCCTTAAGAAAGAACCTTAAGAGAGCACCATGTTTATGGACAGCTCGAAAGGAGCAGTGGTCTTGCCATTCCAGCTAAAGTATACATAAATGTTCGATGCTATCTAATACGAAAATCACAAGGATTAAAACGTGCGTAAAAAGTGGTGAGTGCATGATTTCGTTGTTTTGGTTATTTTTCTTAAGAAAAACGATGTTCGTTGTATAGAGCTAAAATTGGCCCATTTTTCCTATCTATATATAGCGATCAGTTTCAATGCAAGAAATTGGAACTTGATGTACTGCCGTTTCGAAGTTTATATTCACTTCACTTAACTGGCAGCTCCTATTTGGATCGCTCCTGAATTTTCCCGTCGGGTAGATATAGTGAGGGATACATACGAGCGAATCAAGCTAAAAACCACACATAAACGTACGCATACTAATAACATTATTGCATGCCAGCAGCATTGCATCATACCTTTATTTTTGCCTGTAGTAAAATGATGAACGGTTGCTAATTCTTTTTAAGGCACTCTCAATGTGATAGGTCTTGCCATCAACCATAATCATGGGATTTGTCTTTTGTACTGAATTTTTTTAATTAAATGTATTAACTTAACTGTTTAAAAATAAAATCTCATGCATATCATTTTAAAAATTGACACAAAAAATTCAATAAATTGGTACTTAAATTCTTTCTTAAGTTGTTTAACTTTATTTAGAAGAATTTTTATTTTAGTTGTCATGCTGGTAACACTTACATCAACTCATCGCTCAATTTTATTGTATCTCTTAAACTTTTTGAGCACATTGTTTTATATCATTTGATTCCATGGCATGGCAAAAATGTCGGCGACCTACCCAAATCCAAAAACGAGCAATTCTTCAAATGTAACTTTTCTTTCCCAGTATCTTCGTTCCCTGTATAGTGCACTGGCTGCATATGAGTGCGACACGACAACAGATAGAAGAGAATCTGATAATTCAAGTTTTTATTTTCGTCCTGCACTTCGTCTGTTGTTCACTCTGCGCTCTTAGCTTTGGCTCATGTCTTTCTTCCAACGGTAGAGCAAGCGAGTAACTCAAGCGTCTCGCAACTTCGTCAGGCGAAACTTTTTTTGTGGAGTTTACAGTTCCAGACAAACATTAGATATAACTTGTTTTGCTGCTGTTGTTGTTCCTACAAGAATGGCTCATGAAGAGTTGAAATAACTGTTAAACTAAGCCACGTTATATGATAAAGAAAGAAAAAAAAAAAAAAAAAAATAAACGGCAATAACAGAAAACAAAACAAAAATAAACATGAAATCAAATAACATAAAAATTACTCTTAACAAAGACGTCCTTCGCAAGCATTTCTTTGTTGGTTGGTGCACTGAACAAAATTTTTATCCAAAATAATAAAAAAAATAATGATTTCTTATTTCAAACTTTCTGAAATTTTCTCTAGGAAATAATGTACAAATTATGAAATCCCTTATAAATTCCGGTGAAATTTAATTTTCTCATGATTTCTGCTTTGAATAAATCTGTCTCAAGTATTTTAAAAAATAATTTTTTTTTTCTCAGTATACATTTTTGAATTTTTGAATTCCACTGTTGCTTGTTGCCGTGCAAAGTTTTTCTCTTTCCGTATTTAGTCAGATTATATTTTCATAACTTTTGTTGAAGTTATGAGTATTAATGTTGTAGATAAGTTTACTTTTTTACTGTGCTGCTATTTCTTTATCCTACAAAATTGCCAATAAATTTTGGTATTATTGAATGTAAATGTGGTTTTTTATTTTGTACAACTTCACAATATTTGTCAGATTAGACTTGAGAATAATTCGTATTGTGGGCACATTTAAAAACTTTGAAAAATTTAGTAGAAAATGAAAAATTTCAATATGTTTCCCATACTCTTTTGCCTGTTACTGCACCGGAAAGAAATTAACTGTGCTTAAGGATAATAGCTTTAATTTAAAAGAAGTGTTCACATATATGTGTCTGCACTTGAGCCGAGCTTTCTTTAAGACATGTTCTTATAGCATCGGTTCATGTTGTCGTTCTGAAATAAATGGATGTTTTCTCAATCTGCTCACGCAATTTTTAGTTTTCATTAGATTCACAAGAAAAGTTTTAAACTTCAAAAAAGTTTACTTAATCCAATTTATTTCAAAAACTTAAAAAAAAGCAAAAATTCGCTTTAGTCCTAAATTTTTCTAAAAGGGTATCTCTACCAACTCGTTACATTCTGACTGGTTTCACTAAGCGTACCCACACTGAATTTGAAAAAATTTCCTTAAATAGCTCTGTCTATTGTTATGAAGCTTATACTTGTATGGGAGGTGCGATGCCCCCTTTTTTTTTAAATTCACTAGTTTTTTTAATCAAGAAAAAACTATTTCTTGTATTTTTGTAAAATTTGGTTTCATTACCTTGAATACGTCTCTCAGTATAGCGTTTTGAAGTCTTCGCTTGCATGGGAAGTGCCACGCCTTCCCGTCGCAATATGCCGAGTTTTTCCTAGTACATATTTATGAAAATTTGGTTGATAGGCGTGTCAATCGATTTTCAATTTCAAGATGCTTGCTTCGATATGGTTTTCACGTTCTTGGGACTTCCGCAGACAGACACATGCACATGGAGACAGACCGACATGGCTAAATCGATTCAGGTGGCGACGCTGATCAAGAATATACCATATATGCTTTCTATGCGGTACAGATGGATTGATAAAGTAAATATACCATGAGTGTGGGGTATAATATTACAATGAGTCGTCGTCGGCTGCTATCAGGAGACTCTCTTTCAAAGACAAATTGACAACTTAAAATTGTGTAATTATAAAAAGTAGAGACATATATAATGACTTTTCACCGTTAAAATTTAGACATTGCTGCCGATGCGGTTCAGAGATATAATTTCCAGATCTTCAACAAAAATCATTCAATAAATAAACCCTTGACTTTTGTTCAGCCCATGTCTACATCTGCAACTTTCCATATGTCCGTCGCTCTGTTGTTTTTTTTTTTTGGTACAAAGTTTTCCATCTTAACATTACAACTGTCATTTGCAACTGTCTGTTGTTGTTTTTGTGTCGTAATACTAATTTCTTTCTTTCTAACTCATATGACTGTTCTAACAAGTCTTTCTTTGTTTGTCTGTCTGTCTGTTTGTCTGACAATCTCACAGTTGGTATATCTATCTAGGCAAGTGCACAAATACAACATATGTATAGCAGCAGTCAGTATACGTGCGTTTATGTCAAGCAACGTTGCAACGTTGTATTGGTGAGTGCCAGACCAGACAATACAACAACAAAAACAACAACAAAAAATCGGTAACGGCAACAATTCATGCACTCAGCAGTGCGCCGCATTATGTGTACAGCAAAGACTAGCTGGGGGGGGGGGATAACAACTTTTAAAGCTAAAGCCAGCCAGCAAAGTATTCGCCCCGCTGCTACTGACTGCCTGCTGACTGTGGTGGTTTTTCTTCTCTGAAAAATCAGTTGAATTTCGTTATTTGTGCAAAACGGTGAGACAGAAACGTCGCATCGCATCGTATCGCGTCTCATTACGTTTGTCGTCTTTTTCTCATTTGTCTTTGCATCGGAAATAACTTCATTAAAATTAAATAAAATTAATTATAAATAATTTTATACATTATTCTTTTTAAGAAGAGCGGTAGGAAATATCCGTTTTGTGTTAAAAATTATCTGCATATATACCCAGCTGTACTTGTGTGTGTTTGTGTGTGTGTCTATGCCGCCCAGTTTCAGGTGCTATTTCGTTGCATTCCAATTTTTACTACTGTCTGCGCCATTCCGCCTGCCAGTCAGCCAACCACCCAATTTTCCCTCTACGTAACTTAGCGTCTAGCCCGGAAAATTTTGCCACGCGTTCGTTCGTTCGTTTGCTTGCTTGGTCGGTCGGTCGTCGGTGTCTTTAAATTATCGATTATTTTGGGGTGTTCGCTTTTGGCTGCTTTTGTTGCTTTTGTGCTGTGCGAAGAAATCAAATAAACTTGACTAAAAGTTCGAATTATTTTCTATAAATTATACAAAAAAAAAATATTTAAAAAAAAAAGTTTTATCAAAAAGAAAAAATAATTGTTTTACTTATTATACAAGAAAAAGTTTAATCTGAATATAAAATTTAAAACAGTGAATATTTGAAATAAAGAATAATAATATGATTAAAGTTTTATTCGTTTAAAATTAAAGAAATCAGTTCGCGAAAAATTCACAGCTCTAAATAACAAAGTGCTCAATAAAAAACTTTAATAAAATTAAATCAAATAAAATCAAATCACGGCACCAGCACCAACATCACATTTTCATTTATATCAAATACGCATTTTGCAAAATCTGGCTAAACTTGTTTCCCTTTGTTGGCTGCTGCCTGAGGATTGCCTGCCTGGCTGCCACTCCCTATAGTGTGTTTTACTGTAAGCAAGTGATTTTATGACAACAACAGCAACGACTGCAAAAATAATAACAACAACAACAACAAGAAAAATAGCAACCACAATTACAGCGATCAGCAGTAAACAGTAGCTACAACAAAATTGCTGCCGGTATCAGTAATAGCAACAGCTACAGCCGCGTTACTCCTTCTTCACTTAGCCGCTGTCTAAAGGCGAAACAACGCAACGTAACGCAATTGTCTGCGTTAACGTTACGTTCACTGCTTCTTCGACAGGTAATTTCCCGTTATTGGCTAAGTAATACGTGGGTTTTGTTTTTCTTTTTATTTTATTCTCCTGTGCTATTGCTATTTACAACTACGTTTTTCAATATTTAATAGCAAAAGCTTAGCAATAAAAAAAAAAATATTGAGACGATATCATCTTCCTTTGCAAATTATTTTCTTAACTTTTTGTGTGCTATTTATAAAAATGTTTAAATATTCAATAGATGTAACGGTGTGTACAAGAATGAAAATAAAATCTTCTTACTTTTCTATAATACTAAATAAAAGTTCTCCTTTTGAATCCAGTTTATCTATTGAGATCTATTCAGCTGATAAGATCAGCTTATCTTGTGTCTGTGATCACATTACCTCTAAAACAAAAGATCAACCTGATTTTGCTTCGCGAGGCTGCAGCATATGACTTCGAGATTGGTTAAGCCTCAAAATTGCCTTATATTCGGAAAATTTGTTTTCCTTAGTTGAGCCTTCATAATCCTTATCGTCTTCAGCATATCTGTTCTTTTCCGGATAAATTCATTTAGCTCGATCCTTATCCTCGATGTTGCAATAGAGCCTGATTTTAATCAAGTAATTAAGGCGTTGCAGAAGTTTAGTAATAACTTTGATTGAATTCAATGTAACTCTTGCGCCTTACAACCAGATAATGACTTTCCTGCAATCACTATATTAAATGAAGTTCATATCCCCTCCGGCCCCGTAAAAAAAATAATACAGTTTCACTGCGATTACTAAAAAGAAAAAAATCAATGATTGGGTAGAAAACGCTGCAAACACAGAAACCACCTTGAATATGAACACATTCGCAGACTCGAATAAAAAGTAGCGAGTGAAATTAATGCAAAAAGTCTCTCAGTGGCTAGCGTTTGCATAACCTCAAGTGTGAAATGACAAATGCCGAATACTAACTAACACAATAGCGAGAAACAGATGTGTAACTGCACTAGATTGTCAAATGAAAAAATCGGTCAATTGCAGGACTATTCGAAAACATTCGAAGGTTTTGTAAAACTTAGCTTTGACTGCTATAAAAGCGAATCTTTTAATACAAGAAGTTATTATAGGGTCTACGTTGAGAAAACTACTTTAACTGAAAATGGGCTTTCTTTTATAAATAATTTAAGCTATACTGAAAATAAAGCACTTTGTTTGCATTACAATTCAAATGCCGAACTCGTTAATAGTGAAGATTTTGATTTGGGACCAAAATACTTATATGTTTATGTTGGAGGGTTAAAAACTCCTCACAGTAATCATATGCTTATAGTTTTATAATTTTATATTTTTGAGTTTTGTGTTTCGATTCATAAGCTGCAAAAGCAGCAGACGCGTTTCAATGTTATTTGAAATATTTTTTCTTGAAATTTCAAAATAGTTTTATATAAAAAAAGTCCATACAAACTGATGTGCTTAACGGACCACCCATTTAATATTTTAAGAATACGCTATCCGTCTCTTGAGTTATTACTTAGTTTATAAGTACCTACTAAGCTTAATCGCGGCTTTCTTATTTTCTGAAGAATTTTTCAGTTGTTTTTGTTGTTTTATTTTTAATTATAACTGAACCATTTCGCAATTAAAAGTGCATTTTTTCAATTAATCAATTTCACTGTCTGGTTCACAAATGTATAGCGAACGTCAGTCTTTATCAGAAATACAGGTAGATGCAGTCAGTTAAATTCGGATGAAGTTGGAAGAGGGTGCAAAAACCGCAGTAGCATAAATTGCACGACTGCTGTTTGTTTGAGAACAGACAAAAAAAAAAAAAAAAAACGAAAACAGCAACAACAAAGAACTGCACACAAAAATGTTAAATAAGGAAAGGAGAAAACTGCATTGAGTTAAGCAAAAAAAAAAAAATTGTAAAACGGAGGAAATAAAGAAAAGTGGTTGGAAATTGTGGTCGTTCAGTTGGTCGAGTGTAAAATGTGCATTCAAACACGAAACTGAAAAAGGAATTTTAAACGCAAGTGGCTAATGGGTATGGAAGTGATGATCAAAGGATAGACTATATATATTTAGGGTGGTCCTTGAAAAATTAATTTTGCACTACAAAAAAAGTATTTTAAAAATAAATTTTCTTTCCCCATACATTTCCTGCCATTTTCTGCAGATTTTTTAACGTGTAAAGATAATTTTTATCTTGCAAACCTTTTCATTCATTTATGGTGAATTTTTAGTAATTATTCGATAAAAACTTTTATATTGAATTTAATGCTGACGTCTCCGAGACGACGTCCTATTATAAAATTCCAAAATGGCTAAGTCTGCAATATTGCAGCAGCAGCACTTATTTTCCACTAACAATGTATTTATTTACTTTTGAAAGCTTAACTGCTGCGTATTAACTGTGCACGAGCAATTAACTAACGATTGTTTCGCACGATTTTATTTTTGTGTAATATTTTTTTCATTTATTTTCGCATTTAATGAGAAGACTCATCAACTAGTGCTACTACCGCACTAATGCCCCCTTTTCCTCCCCTATGTACAAACTAGTAAAGAGCAACTCCTATTAATTGATCCAAAAGTTACAATGTATATCTGTGTGTGAGCACGAATAACATGAAAACATGCAGTGGCAAATTGTAGATAAAAATTAAAACTGCATTTTCAGCAATTTTATAGCTTAATTTTAAGCAGCTACCAACAAGCTTCGACACACACACACATACATACATACACACATACAACCAACGCATGCATGGCAGAAAGAAAGAAAGAAGGGCACACAAAAATTACTGGTTTGATGCCACCACCCGCCAACTTTAGCCGGCATGCGGCATTTTATAAAAAAAAAAAAAAAAAGAGATATGAAAGAGCAACAGCAATTGCATGCAGTTGGCAACTAAATGTAGCATGGCCAAAACGTAAAATAAAAAAAAAAAATTGCTCCGTAGTGAAAAACTATAAAACCCAGACAAGAGCGGAAAGAATATAAAAGAAATCGACTTTTCTTTTGCTGCTGCTTTCATTTTATTATGTTTCATTTATTTTAACGTTTTTGTTTTATGTTTTTCTAAGTTTTTCTTCTTTTAAATTTTATATTTGTACTTACGCAGTAGTACTTAGAAAATAATGTAATGTCTGTAATTTTATATTACTTTCTTCAATTGGTAGTGGCAGTGCGAAAAATAATTTAATGATCCCATTCCAAGAATGTAGCAAAAAACTAAGAAAATCACCCAAGAACATCAATGACTTTGCCTTTTTAGGCCTTAATTCCTTACAGCCGAAGTACCCGAATTCTGATATCCCTTTTGTTATAGACTTTTGTAGATTTTTGGGAATGATTTCTGTTTTTTTAATGTCAAGCAGTGTCGTTTTTAAATTTTGCGGGGCCCGAAACTGTTAGGCATCCCTTTTTTTGTTACATTTTTTATGATAAATATGTATTTGGAACATCGTTCAGAATGAAGTTTAGTAATATTTAGAATCCTATCATTGCTACTTTTTTAAAAGACATCAAGGTTTGTCATTACTAGTCGCAACAATACCATTAAATTTGAAAAATGTCGAAAAAGTTTATAAAAGTCTAAAATGTAAATGTTTTTTATATTCTCTTTTAAAAAGTGTGAAACCCAATTAATTACAAAAAATATTTTATATAAAGATGCTTGTGTTTTTGACACCATTCTGTATTTTTGAACTGTTTTGCATTGAATTTTAAAACCTCATTATTTTGAGATTCTCATTTCATTTTGTTTAAAAAAATTGTTTCAGAGAAACAATAAATAAATTTTATGAAACAACCGCTTGCAAAAACCCAAAGATCCCAAGATCTCTTCAACCAAATTAGGTTTCCTTCGTTGTCGATTGTACAAATAAGAGTTGTCATTCTAAAGAATTTCCAAGCATATAATTTAACCAGAATTTCTTATAGAAATGGTTAAAATAAGAAATCAAAACATTTATTCTATACCTGGCTACACTTGAAGTTAACAATTGAAATAAAATCAATTCTATCAAGTCGGCATAACTTCATGTCATTTCGTCTATTTACAAAACTTCATACACATGTTGCTTGTGCAAATTGACATTTTTACAGATAAACCTACAAAATTTCTATTCACTCTCGGAAATTTTTGGCACGTTTTTGCTATAAAGCCATCGAAACTGCAGAAGCAGTAGCAGCAACAATAACAACACCAACTATATTGATTGTCCACTGCGGTGCAATGTTGCTAAGATCGGTAGGTGTGGTGTGGGGTGGGTGGCGTTAGCAGTATCGCAACATCGTAACAAAGTTCCAACGCTGTTTTTATCCAGAATAAATATTTTTGCAAATTTATGACTGTGCTGAAATGCTGCTTGGAATATTGAAATATTGTTTTTGTTGTTTTTGCTCTAAAAAATGTTTACAATGTTATAGTCATGGTTTTATAGTTTGTAGCAATTTTCGCCGTAATGTTGCTCAAGTTATTACTGCTGTTCTTTTTTTTTTCATTTACAGTTTTGGCTTTTGGCTTTTCTTCAATGTTGTTTATAGCAATGAATCAGAATTATAGTACAGGTTCATAAGATTTTGGCTCACAGTTGAATTTCATAGATTTATTTAGACTCAATGTTAATGGTTTTGTGGTAATTTGCTTGAGCACAAAGTAACACTTCATTTTGGTGTGATTGGTTTGAAATTGAGCAATGGTAATAAATTTGAAATAAATGAGGTTTTCCGTAAAAACCATTTCTGTGATGAATTTTGGTTTCTTTTCAATTAAAAAATAAAAATTCTAAACTTTTACTAAACTGTTAATTCTGTCCCGTGCAACGCTTCAATGTCATTCATAACGTACTTTAATATTAATCGACTTTAAAATCATTTTCAGCTCAATGAGAACATTAGAGCTCGTAAAAAACTTCATACTCGAAATATTCGGAAACGCTCACCTTTAACTGAAAATTCCTTGAAGCAAAAGTTTACAGTTTCTACTAGCGTTTCAAAATTTACATTTTTTTTCTTGTCTAAAAAACTGGCTTAAAATTTATATATTTCTTGAGTGAATTCTTAAAAAATTTTATTCCGTCCTTTTGTAGACACAATATTTATCACAACTAATAAAAATGAAATATCTTAAAACCATAAATTAAATTAAAATTAATGGCTCGTAAGCTTTTGACATTTTTGTTATGCTTTATGCACACTACCTAATGCAGCAATTGTAAGCAGCTTCTTCATACAAACAATCAAGTTTGGCTTGTTTTAACTGAAGATTGAAGTTATTTCTATATAACATATTTTAAGATACAACGACATAAGTACATTTGGCACGGCAATAGCAACAATAATAAATATCAAACAAGTGCAGATTTTAATGCAGAATCATGCACTCACCCATACAGAAGTAAACACATAGGTAGACATTAGGATGGGACTTATTTCTTCTGTTTTGGTCATGCTTCGGAAGTCATATGCCTTGTACCATATAGTGACGTTAATCATGGGCAAAGATCCCCCATTTGAGCAAAGGTTTGAAGCAACCTGGACACCAAGAGCTTTTTTAAAAGTCCTCAGAGTTCGGTTGAGTCTGACCCAAAATTAAAAAAAAAACAAAAAAATGGCGAATGAAAGATTTCAATATTCAAAACTTTCCTTTTTTTGTTGTAGCTATGAATTTGAACACCATACTTTTAATACAGCATTTTTCTCACTCTCAAGTATCCTGCTCTGAACTGAAAAAATCGAATATTCCCTTGTCAAAATCTTTCTGTTGTACTCATACATTATTTTTAAAATTCTACCAAATCCAAAGTTGAAAGTTAAAAAACTTCTCAATTAAACCGATCAAATTAAAAATATATATTCTAACTTTTTATTGGAAACAGGTCAGTACCATTTCATTTGATTAAATGTACGTTGTTCCCAAAAATAAAAATCGTGATATGAATACCTTATCCTTAGCTATCAATTCATTAATTTATTTCCATACCAAATTTCATCAAAATCGGTCCAATTTAGCTGTGAAACATATCTTCTAGTTAGGGATGTGGCACCGCCAGTTAAAAAAAATGCTTTTCTTTTTTTACAAAATTAAATCTTCGTAGGCTGTTGAATTGAACTTTCCTTAGTTTCGCAGTTTTGTCCCTACTTCATTAAACTCTACATCTGTTAGACTACTATAACTTCACATGATGTTACTTACATAAGACTTAATAGACATTTCTTAGTAAAAAAAAAAATGTTAAGCTGAAGGTCCTCCCTAATCAATACCAGCAAGCATACAAAAGCATAATGCATTTTTTGATTGTGTGTAACAAAGCAAAATAATACAAAAAAGTATTACAACAATTGAAGAAGCAATAAAATAATAACAACTGCTACAACAACACTATTTACTACAACAACTACAACCCATACAATAACAACAAAATCATCAAGCAAGTAGTTTATTTATAGAAATTACCAATAAAAGCTGCTGCCATAAGGTGTGTGTGGGGTATATACTACAAGAATGAGTGTTGCCAACCAGAACTTCTGCAGTTGGTTAACATCTGAGAGTCAAGTGGAATTAAAAAAAAAAAACAAAAAAACTCTATTGCAGAAAGAAAGCAGCAGCAATACCAAAGGCTGGTTAGTGAGTTATTGCCGAGTTTAATGGAATGTGCAACTAAAGACTACGACTCTACGGGTACAACGATTACCAGAACAAGTAACTGTATGACTTGGTTTAGAAAAGTGCATTACTGCAGCAGATAGAAAAGACATTCCGACAGACAGACGGACAACCACATAGATAGACAGACAGACAGACCGACACACTTGACTATGAACTCAATAAATTTGTTATATTTCTAAAACGCACCTCTTTTTCGTACGTTTGTCAGTGTATTATGTGGAGAAAAGTGAGTACAGATTTGTGTTTAGATTACAAATTGTTACTAAAGATATTTAAGCCAAGGTACTCGTATATTGGTGCATTGTAAAATATTTTCATTTTTTTTTTTGTATTTTGTCTAGACTTGAAAAATTTCCTACTTCTTTTGTTGTGTGCTAAATAGGTAATGGAAAATTCTTTGCAACAACGGTATAGAAAGTTTTTAGGTAGAATATCAAACAAAAGCTAGGGAGAGCTTGTATACCTTAGGCCATTGAAGCTATAACCGTTTCAGAATATATTTTGTTTTCATCGATAAGGTGATGATAGCACAGCTGGAATTGTGAGACGTTTCTGTGGGTTCCATATTAAAATGGAATCTTTCCTTTAACCATGAAATTTAAATATTCGTTTCTGAATATTAAGTCTTACACAATTTTAATTTCAAACTTTGATTCCTGTAACGAAACAGACTATCATTCTTTTTGCCATAGTATCAAAAATGTAATCAATATTTGTAATTTCCAAATTTTGATTTCTGTAATGGAATCGACAAAGTAATCATTCCTTTTGCGAAAAGTTACATAAAAGCAGGCTCTCCCGATATTTAAGTCGTCTTTTCTAATGTCTCGTTTTAATTTTAGACCTTTCCTCATCGATTGGTGAGGAACTTGGACTTGGACTCATTTATTATTTATTTTTCTGACATTTATTTTTATACATATAATTATCGTGTAGGCTAAATGTCTAGATTTTCTAAATGCGTAAGTTTCGTCAAGCTTCTAACCAAGACTAAGCTACTTACCCATTAAAATTACCAAATATTCACAATTTCATCAAATTAAATGCAATTGAACTTTTTATATTAATAATTCAGTACCAACTGAACTCTAATTTATGGAGCAATCGATTAATTTTGATTTCTCGCCTGTGAACACTATTATGCTGCTATCAGTTGTTTATTTATCTCTTACTGAACATTAAACATTTTGAACGTTTGCAATTTTGGTTTGGTATGTGTTCGTATGCCGCTGATATGAATGCTGGTACTGTGTAGGATTTTTTTTCCATTCATTTGTATTTTAGTTTCATTGTAGTTTTTCATGATAATCACTTTCCTAGAAATTGACATTGGTACAAATTTTTCTGCACGATTTCACTTGAACGTTAGCGAATGTGAGTGTGGAAATGAACGAACATAAATTGCATGGCGGAAAGTGGAATGTGTCACTTAATGTCAGCAACTATTGATGTCAGTCATGTTTTTTTTTTTTTTTTTTTTTTTTGTGTTACTGCTGTATAGTTTAACGTTCGCTATGAACATGCAGTTATGACTTGTGGTTTACAGAGATAAAACAAATTTAAAAAACTATACAAAATAATGAATAAAAATTTAGAAAAAATTAGTAAACGAAATTAGAGTAGGGAAATTATTGAACTTTAACAATAAAAAAAATTTTAAGAAATCACTGAACTTTAAAAAGTGCTCTAAAAAAGCAATGATATCTGATAGGAAAAATCAATGAAAAAATTTTCTTTAAATATCATGTAATTCGCAAAAACTTTTTCGTAATATTCTTTAATTTTTAACTACAGAAACAGAAATAATTTACTCAAAGTCAACATATAAAACAATATTGACTTAAATCCTGTAAAGTCCTGTACATTTTGATATCATCATAAGTGGTTATGACAACTGGACTTCATGTTCGCTTGAAGCGCTGCAAAATGTACACGAATAGTCAGTCAGTCAGTGACTCTAAGCTCCATTTAGTTGCTGCGCGAAATGTGGCATATATGAGTGAAATAGTACACACGCTCATATATACTCTCTCACCACACACACACGCTCACATACAAAGTGGACGAATGAACAATCAAGTTGAAAATTTAATTACATGCAAATACCGTTAAGCAAATGAATTTAATGCCAGTGTTGTTTTGTTGCTGCTGTTTCTGTTGATGCTTTTTCAGCCCCTTTAGTTGTTATTGTTAAGTTTAGTAGATAGTACCTATTTGCTTTTGTTACTGTTGGTGTTGTTGTTTATATTCCTGTTGTTGTTGATTTCTTTATTGTTATTTTGGTTGTTGTTGTTGTTGTTTTAATGCCTGCCTGTTCAAACTCCCTTATTCGTTGTAGTCTTTTTTTTATTTTTGGATTTGTTATACACCTACTATGCTTTTCACCAATTTCGCCCTAAAGCCATTAACAATTTAACTTGGCTTAAAGTAGTCAGTTGTTATTTTGTTATTGTTGTTGTTACTGTTGCTGCTACTGTTGTTAACTGTATAGTTATTTTTACTTAAGTTAACTATTGTTTGTTTGCAGATTTATTTTTAGTTTTGTATTCTCTTTTTGGCGTTGTTTTCTACTTTCTGTTTAAAAAAAAGGTAGTTTCCTGTGAACTGTTATGGAAATCTTTTGCATCTCTTTATATTCCCGAATGACTGAGAATCAATGCTTAGACGGAAGCATTTAGAATGAAAGCGAATAATCAATAAGTATAGGTATTCCAATTCAAAAGAGCAATTCAGAAGTTCACCTTTAGAATACACAAAATTATTTTTGTTCCTGACTTACTCATATGGAAGAAGCATCTAAGCGGGTTTTTAATACAAGAAAAAATTATTTTTCGAAAATTAATTTCAAAAGATGCATGTCTATTTACATATTTTTCCTATGATGTCTTTTTGAAATTTGCAAAAACACCACATGGAAGTGTAAAGTAAATGATTAATTAAAATTTTAAGCCATTTTATCTGAGAAGCTGCGATGTTCTATTGGAGTGTTACACTTGATAAAGGATGACCCATATGCATCTACTCATAATAAAGATTTATATCATTGGTCCAAAAATAATTGCTTTTTTCGAACTGAAACGGTCTTTGAAAGAAATAAACGGATAACATATACATATGTATATGTATGCCTCGGTCTACGGAAAAGAACCTATCGTCCGAAACAAGTTTTCGAGAAAACAGCTGATAAAGCAAATACGTCTAATAATTTTTCATACGTTTTTTCAATTGTGCTCTATTTTTAAGTGGATTTGTAAAATAACTATTAAAGCACGAAACATTCGTTTCATTTCATTAAAAAGGGCGTAATTTTATGTATCCAAACATACTAAAATCTTCCTAGGCTGAACTGGTTCTTACTAACACGCTTCGGATGAACTAGTTTGACATAGAAAAAACTACATTATCCTAAACACTAGTTTGGCCGGTAACTTATATAAAAGTTAATACTAAAAGTTAGTAGCCGAAATAAACAAACGCCAACTTTTTCATTAAATTTCTGTTGATTCTCTTTGGAAAAGCATTTTCCGCGTTCTAGGTTTTCTTTGAGTTTCACTTCTAGAAGAATAGTAATACTAAATAATAACGAGTCGGTTCAATAATGACTTTAATTGAACTTGTGCTAATTTCATTATATCAATTTTAATTCACAAAATTTTCCATTAGCTCTATGTATAAAAGTAGGTTGGTATTTGTTATTTGTAGTTTTGACATTTGAATAATTTATTACTTTTCATTGTTCAATCATTTATTTGCGAGTAATATTGAATTAGTTCATATATAAATACACAGAGAGAAATATTTGGTATAAGTGATATTAAAAATTTATATTTAAAATGAAGCATTTTAGTAGTAAGAAGAGTAGAAAAACTTTCGGTTTAGAAAAACAAAAATTTCGTTGTAGCAATAAAATAAAATAAATATGAAAATACAACCGCAGTTCTGGATGTAACAAGCACTATCTTAGCGCATCGAGAAAGTGAAGACTATGAAAGTAGCTTGAATAAAAATACTTCGAAAATCACTTTATTGAGAAACAGGTCAAATTGTTGTATAGAGCAACTTTCTTTAAATTGTTTGCCGTCATACATTTTGTAGTTTATTGTCCTTTAGCTTGTAAGTCTTTTTTGTTACTTAAATCCATTAGTTTCTTTTCCCTGTGTATAATATACAATGTTTTTACATACACATACATACAAACGTGTGCACTATGTAAAGTATTCAATTTAATTGTCGTCATAAATCACGTAATCAATTATTGAAATATGCAATGTATGAATGGACTCTTCAACAATTGAAAAACAAATGCAAATTTCTACTGTCAACTGCACGCGCCCTATTTATTGTACAAACTAACAGACCGATATGGTGATTTATTGTATTCTTGAATAATCCTTAAAATATTTCATGCGAATTGGCTTGGTTATATGATTTTAAATGCAATTTAAGAGAATTATCGATTGTTTTTGTCCTCAAGGTAAAGATAAATTGAAGATTTTGTTATTGCTTTACCAGGCACTATTAATAATGATAAAAGTTATTCTTTGATTATTAAAAAGAAAAATATTATTTTGATAGTCAAAACAAAAACTTTAGTTAAAAAAAAAATTAATTTTAAAATGCTGCGAAATCCAAACTTAAACCTTCTGTTGATTACACTTTCAATAAAACAATCCAATACATTTGTATAATGCACGCACTAATTTAACAATACTATTGATATAAGTGTGAATTGAAGAAAACATTTGTCTCTCGGTTACAATATGCGCAAACTGTAATATTGCTGATTTAATTTACATAATATTACTTTGCAGTTTAGCTCTCAGTATTGCAAAGCGTCTTCAAAATAGATGTCAGATACAGACGATTGAATGAACTTCATTTCGTTGTTGTACCCAAATAAATTTTTTCATGTAGATGAAACATAACTTGAAAACTTGGAATGTTGAATTTTCATAGATTTCCGAATTTTTGGCAAAGTTCACGATGATGCTGATGACCACAATATTTCCGATTGTTACGAAAAATTTTGATTTTATGTTTTATTTGATTTTATTTTATTTGTTTCAATAGCTTTATTGAAATGATAACAATGAATTTTCAAATAGATGAACAAACAATAATCCGTATGCGAATAAAATGCTCTTTACCTCACTCGGTAGACCATCAATGATATCCGTTGAGTACTCAATTTGAATTAAGACCGTGAATTGCCGATGTATGAAACTTATACACTTGATATCGCTGAAGCCCATGCACAATGCACAATAGAAAGACTTGGAATAACTCACCATACAACATTATAAACTTTTCGAGCAATTAATATTTAATCTTGAAAGCTGCAGTAAAACTGTGGATTAATGTGACACTTATGGATTTTAACTTAATTCAAATAAACTACTAATGCAATATCTTGCAACCACAATAAATTATTTTATTTATTAAACATTACGAATGTAAATACTTCATATTCTCTATAGTACTTTATATATAAAAAGCCGTACTTTATATATAAATGCAATCTAATGCTGATTTATATTCTTACACATTGTGTTAAATTTTAACAGTCATTAAGCGTAATATTAATAAAAACTTAATTTTCTCTTTCAGGTAAGTGATGACAACAATACTACGTACTTGTACTATGTAAGTAGCGAAATCTTAAAAGTTTTTGGTAAAAACTAAAATTATTATATTAAATAATCATCATAGATCATTCTCATTATACACTATACTTCATTTGAAAATGACATCTAAAATGTTTTCTAAACAATAGCAGCAATCTGGTTATATGGTTCTTTAGTAGTAATTAAATAGTTGTATTGTCAATAACCTCACTACACTCTATCTAAGACTGCAATGCTTTCATCGTTTCTTTTTTGCTAAATTCGAACTCAGACTCAAATTTTATAAATACAAATTCATATGTTTTGAGTTGAATTTTAATAATAATCGGCTGTACAAAATGAAAGTTCAAATTTAATTTTCACTGAAAATACATGCAAAAGTATCTCTAGTCAGACTTACAATAGTGAAATGTCTGCGGTTCTGAACCGAGGTACTTAGGATTAGTAAAATTTTCTCTAAATAATCTTTTTCTATTGAAAATATTTCAAATATTTTTGCATAAGCATTAGCATATTTTTCAAAAGTCAATGCAATAAAATTTTATTTTTAAATTTTTTCTTAAAATCATTGTAGTCATATTATCGTTTGCATAAGTCTCCTAAATTCAGTGATAAATGGAAAGTTTGTATTATTGAAAATAATTTCATTGTTGTCACGTTCTAACATACAATGTGCATACATACTTTGTTAACAATACAGAACTGTTGCACCATTTTGGTAATTTGCTTTTGACCTTGGCGCTATTGCGTTCAACAATAAAATCGTACAAGTTATTATATTAAAATGTCTCGCGTTATTCGCGTATTTTCTTCTCTACAACTAAATTTTCTTTTTACGAGTATATTGCAACTTTTTTAATTTTCCACTCTGTCTTTCTGTCGCTATTTTATGTTCGTCTGTCAGTTCAACATGAAACTGTCGCCAATGGAAAATACGACAGAGAAGACGATTCTTGAAATGAAAATACTGTGCAGCTGTTGCCTTTAAAATTTTTTGTTTGTAGCATTTTTTTAGATTTTTTTTTGAGAAAAAATTTTTAAACTTTGAAATTTTGGAGCCAGTACTAAGTAAGCGAAATTTTTGAAGGACTCTGTTAAACAAAAAAAAAGAATTTGGCGCTTTATGTATACTTCAGGTTTATGGTAGTGTATTTCAAAATCTGACAATCGTTTTTAACATGTTTGATTTGAAATCACCTGAAAGAAATACTTCTAAAAACTTTAAACCAATATTGAAAAATTCACAAATTTAAATTTTTGCTTGAAAAAGTACAAGAACTTTTGCTGGAACATTTTAAATTCGTTTTGATTTCATTAGATTGCAATCAATCTTACATCCTTTTCAGTCGAAAACGAGAAACCCAACTCAACACTGAAATTCCTACTAACGAAAAAAAATGATAGCTCGTCATGCGTGTATTGCTGCATGGTGTCCTTGTTGTTGTCAATGTTATCCTTATTAATTGTCTACGCTTTCATTTATTTCGAATTTTTTTTTCCATAGCTTTTTGTTTTTACTTACTGCGTTGATATGTATCATGAACATCAGTATAGTGATGAGTCGCTTTGAATTGAGTTAAGTTCAGAGCTATAGAAGAATAAGCGCACATGCGAGTAATTTTCATATCCTTTTCGATATCCCATTTTTTTTTTTGCGTTTCATATGGCACGCTTGACGAGGCAGCAGCAGCAACAGCTACGAGAAGGATATGCGAAGTGTTTTTATGCTATGTGCATATTAAAAGTTTTCTTTTATGCGCTATTAGCGTTTAGGTTTTTATTTACATGTACATACATATGTACATACATACTACTACTATATACACTAGACTGTCCGTTATTTCTCAAGTTTCCTTAATCAAGAAGCTCAGATTTTGCGAAAAAAAATAAATTTTTTTAGATATCAAAAACTTTTTTTCAAACACATAAACAAAGTCACTTCAACATCCTTAGTTGAAGTAACTTTGATAATAATGAAAATCTTCTGGTTAAAAAATTTTGCAAGGAATTTTTTTCAGTGTATTTTTTTTATAAGGTCTTGTAGTAATAAACAAAAACACTCAAAGGTATTTTTTCTGTAAGTCTGTTAGTTTTCGAGTACAAAAAATAAATAAATTAAAAAAGTCAAGTGCTCAGTGATACGCTCTACTGGATTAGTAAAATAAAAATACACCAAAATTCTTGCCTAAAGAAGCTTGAAAAATAATGGATAGTCTGTAGTACAAATATTTATACAGCTATAGCAGGATTTTCATATTCTTTCCAATTTTTGCGTTTTCAATTTGTTTTTTCATAGGTTTGGCTTGTGGTGATTTCTTATTTACTCAAAAGACTTAGGCACATTCATATAGCTTAAAGAAACGTTAATTTAGTTGGGCCTACATTACACATTTAACAATTTGACAGACATGTACCCGGTCGGAAAGTCGTAGCCAATTGCTTAAGTTGAAAAAAGTTGAGTTATTTGAGTTCTTTTGCTTGGTGTGTACTCGTACACTTACTGTTCTGAAAAATAAGCTTATCAAAAAATCAGTATAGACATGGTCACCAAAAATAAAATTTCTCCCTGGGAAGAAGCTAGCACACATATGTATGTGCATACATAGTATGTCTGCAAATTGTTAACAATTTTCTTTGCCATCCAATCAGTTGTTTGTTATTCTTGGTTTTTTTTTTTTTGGCATTCTCTCTCTTTCAATTTTTATGAATTTTGCTTGCATATTGATTTTTCTTTTTCTTTTGCATTTCGTTTTCACTTATTTTACTGTTTCTTATTATTTTTATTATTATTATCTTTGCATGTTGTTATTGGGATTTTCGACTTTTTTTCGCTTTTAACACAATGTTGCCACGTCGTCTAATAAAGCCAGCCAACCAATTCAGCCAGTCAGCCAAATAGTTATCTTTTATCCTTTTTGTGTTGCCATTAACACTTTGCATGTTGTCGCTCTGCTGCTGTTGCTTTCTTGTTGTTCTTTTCTTTCTACATTTTGGGTAAAATTTTCTTTTCATTTTAGCCGAGTCTTTTATTTTGTGATTTTTCTTTTATTGTTGTTGCTGTTGTTGTTGTTGTCTTTTTTACTTCACTGGATACTTAATTTTTTTCTTTAGATTGTCCCTACAATTTTTGTGTTTCTTGAACCCTCTAAGGGATTTGTTTCGACGCTTTCTCCCTTAACATTTTCTATAAATGTTTATATGCAAATCTTGATTTGAATATGCAAATTTCGTTAAGCAGTTTTTGCTTTGTTTGGTTCCATACATACGTATACCATGTTACTATTTTTGGTTTTTACTTTGGTCTTTTTGTTTTTTTTGTTTAAACTAATATCGTTTTTTATTGCATGTCTTGCAATTTAATAAATTACTAAATCAGAAATTTTCTTTTTCATTTGCCATTTACTTTCTTATTTTTTTGGTTTATTCTTGGGGGGTATTTTCTTTTCGTATCTATTTTGATCCTTATCTCTTTAGCATGTGTCTACCTTTATGCAATAAATTTTCTAACTCTCAAAAGATTTACAAGGGCAAATACGAAGGGAACTTTTCTGTCTTTCTATAAATAGCAGCTATATAATGATTTTTGTTTACATTTTGTATAGAAGAGAAATTTTTGAAATTAATACCTATTGAAATTTTGGAAAAGATAGCTTTTTAGAAGTCAGCCGGATATGATAAGTGATAAGTGACATTGAAAAATTAAAAGTAATTTTATATACAATACTGAAATATTTATGTGACTACCATAAATAATGAAAATATTAAATCGCTTATAAATTTTACATTAAATAAATTAACATGTGTGTAAGTCAGTGAAACATGAAAATTGTTACTGTTAAGTGAAACATTAATTATTTAGCAGTAAAACGTAAATAATATAAAAAATATGCGCAATTTCCGGTTCTGCAATAAAATGCAAATATTAAAATAGCGTGGTTTTTCCAACTATAATTAAATAAAAATGTCATAAAATTAAAGTATGTATGTACTGTCAATATTTTTACAGTAGAGGGCAAAAATAAATGTCATAAAACAACAAATATTTTGTATTAATAATTTTGTAAAAGAATGTTGCATAACCGCGCAAACACTGAAAAAAGAAAAATTGATTAGTTGTCTCTAAACGAAATTAAAAGTCAATCAAAGTACAAACAAAAAAAAAAGCAGAAAAGAAAACTTTGACAAATTTAGTCAACCAAAAACTTTCCGGGTTAAAAGAAATGTTTGCTTCAAATCAAAGGGCCGAAAACTTTGTGTTATTATTTTCATGAATTTGCTATCTCTGTTGGAGGTTTTACCCAAGGAAAATTAACTGAACGTATATGAACAAATATTTATAGAGATTCCAAATGAATAAAGTTGAAAATTTTAAATCTATTTTCATTTGGACGAAAACATTTCTTTTTAAAACTAGAATTTTTCTACGCCCCAAAAAAAAAAACTTAAGATTTTGAGCTTAATTTTTTTTTTTAAAAAATTGCGTGAAATTTTGTTGATTTTTGGATTTATTTTGGTTATTTTGCATTGCATTTATATAGCGGTTTTTTTCAAATTTTCCGAAGAAAATTTCTTTTGTAGTAATATTTTTCCAATTTTTTCGTTTCTTATCTACGTTGAGCGTTTTTTTTCCTCAAAATAAGTTGTGCTTAGCTCAAAAATGGCTCCAAATCAAATTATTTGGATCAGTTTTCGGAGATGTGGCCAGGGCAGCTTTAAGAAAAATCACTAATTTAAGATTAAAAAACGTTTATTAAAACTTTGGAAGGAAGGCAGGAACCTTGCAAGAATACCAAACCTTGCCTCAAAGAAATTAAAGTTTTGCAAAGGATGTTGAGGTCTTAGATTTTGTAGATAAGAAAACCACAGAGACGAAACCGTTTCAAATTAGTACGTGTAAACTTTTATGTTTGCTAAGAGTGTAGTAGAATTTTTTATAATTTCTAAGAAGAGTAAAAATATCAAAGAGGCAGTGCTTATACCTATTATTAAAACGTACTTATATAGATATCAAAAAATTAAAGCTGTTTGCATTGCCTTTTCAGAAAAAATTAGTTAAAATTACTCATACGACCGGTAAGCCGTAACTTTTACACAATTTTTTTTGTCGTATTTGCTCTGCTGAATCTAAATTTGACAGCTTTATATTTCTACTGAGATTATTATGATTTACAAATCCTATAACTCAGCTGAGAAAAGAAGTATAAAGGCTGAATGCTTCATGTTACTTTTAAAAGAGTATCGAACATATTTCGCAGCATCAAACATGCGCTCTTAGTGTTTTTCTTATTCAAAGAAAAGTTTTGAATGTAGGCGTTTCACATAACTGCGCCATTTCTTTTTAGGATCATTTTTTCGTCGACTTTTTCCAGAAATTTCTTATATTATGTGATAAATACTTATTTAAGTTCATTTCTGAGAAAATTGAATAGTTTTTTTTCCATATTTTGCTTTTATGTTGAGAAAATTAATTTGAAAACCTTAAATTGTAGGTACATAAAAAATTAATGAAAACTGTAAGCAAGTTCAAAAACAATTGTAAACCTTTGAAACAGCTCCTCCTACATTTTATCCTTATTTTTTTTCAAAAAATGAGAAGTAATAATAAATATAATCAGCAACAGCAACTTGAAGCAAAGGTGGTTATCCGTCCATCAGTTAAAGCACTTGAATATCAATCCAACAATCGAGTTATCTGGCTATGCATACACAATAGTTCTCTACAAGAAAACCGATTATTCCAGTACACTAGTTCAAAAACTATTCTTATTCTTTGTAATAGTAGTTGCTACGTTGCTTAAGTTACCAGCTAATAAGAAAGCCTATCGGGAAGCATTTCGATTTAAATTTTTCCTGAGAACCAGTAATAATTTCATTGATAGTTTAAATGTTATTGTAATTAACATTAAATTGATAATTTAATTTACATTTAAATATTCATGACCTAACATGCCTTTTGCTTCTTCCGAATGCCTAAGATAACCGAATCAAAATAAAATTGTGAAACTTTTCAACGTCATCATAGCAAACCAACTCTGCTGCGGTCTAACGAACTGAATTGCGCATACACTCCAAAAGTAAAACAATTGAAAAGAAAACAACCGCTGGGAAATGCCAATAATTCACTGTGGAAATCAACACTCAAAGAGGATGAGGAATTTCCTGATATTGCTTTTAATACAACAACAACGGCAGGCATTTCTTAAAGGATTTACTTTCTGGTTTAATGGTTATTGATAAGAAGAAGCAAGAGAGCGCTTTAGCTATTTCTATGATTAAAATAAATGATTGAAAGAAAATTCTAATAAACGCAAGCGGAAGACTATGCATTAAAAAGAAATTTGATAAATTCCAAAAGTTTATAATAAAAGTTTTACAAGTCAAAATTACTTAAAGTTCAGTTATGCTCTTAATAAATCTTTATACAGAAAAAATTTAACATTGCGAAAGTTTATTTTAGCAATTTAGTAGAAATACTTCAAAATAAATAATATAGTATGTACGATATAATACAGCACAACAAAACAAATAATATAAAAAAATTGTATGTATATAGCGAGTTAATCATATCAGCATTACCCATAATGCTTGTTGTTAACGCCACTATCTGTCAAACGGATAAAATTTCAATGCTGACTACTTTTAAGGTGGTTTCTACTGTAAATTTTGTTCTAATTTTAAGATTTTGAAAGCACAAACATTCCTTCAAGAATTTCGCAATAAACTTTATTCGGGCATAAGTTTACTTGGGAGCATTTTTTTTTAATGAACTATTGTTTTCTTATGAGGCTTCTTATACAGACAGCGAATATGGAATCAAAATTTCGAGAACGCATCTAGCTTCGGAGATATAGACATTCGTAGTAAGCAATGTGGCTTTTCAAAATTGTGGATAGAAAGATATAAGCCAATTAATTCCAGTATATTTTCTTTGATACTAAGCAGCATACTCGCAGTAAAGATATTTGAACAATCCGAACTTTTTTTTCTTAATTTGAAAAAATACAAATTTTCCAGCTGGTCACAGTATAATACTCCCTTAACGGACTAAAAACAATACGAACACTAAGTAAAGTTACGCAGAAAGTACGTGATTATAGTAAGTCCCCCCCTTACTTTCTTCAGCAAACACATTTATCCAACCTATCGTTCACCAACGTAGTAACCCAATGTGTTGCCAACAGCAAAAACAATCTTTACGTAAAACATAAAAATTCCCTTAAAAATGTTTATGGCATTTTTCTTAATAGAGTTGTGTGCACCTCGAGGGCATAGAAACCAACCACTTTACTCACTTGTTTTCATATTCCTTCGCTGCTTTAAGTTTATTTGTTTGTTTTTGCTACTCTATTCTTTTGCTAACTAACGCAGCAGCGAACTTTTACAGTTGCATCATTCTTTTTTTTTTTTCTTTTTTCTTTTTCACTCTTCATTTTGACCACCCTATTACGCCTTACGCCATTCAAAAGTAAACGACTCGAATGCAATTTTTGCTTATTATCCTTGGCAACTATGGAAATGAAACTTAAATTGTGGACACTTGTGTAGAATTGTGAACGTTCCTACATCATAAATTGAATTAATAGGCTGCACTCGTGCAAAGTTACCGTAATTAGTAGGCGTAGTAAATAGTAATGCGAGAAGAATATGGAAAACTTTATCGTTTCATTTTGTATTTGCATGGTTTATGTTAATTTTAATATACAGCTCCTGCTACTGTTAAATACCTTCCTTATAAACTAATCATGGGTAATTAATGCGTATTATACACGCGTACTAACCGTGATGCAATGCTTGTTTCCGATTTATTTTCCTCATGAATCAACTTCTACTTTACTTTTCATTTAAGCGGGGTTTCCGTGATTTTTGAATCTTTAATTTTTTTTTTTCCTCATTTATTTTTTAAGTGATATTCATTCAGTTTTTGAACCATTTTCGGAATTTTTTTTTGTTGCTCCAATCGATAGGGAAAGTTCGAAAAATAATTTTGGACATCACTTTGGTTGGCTCCGTACCTAGGAAAGTAACGTTTTTGACCCTTTTGGTGCTTTCCAAGGTCCGGAGCCGTCCTAAGGTATGTCCGAAAACTATTGCCGACCATTTCTTATCGGTTGGAGCAAAAAATTTTAGGGTGGCTCAAAATAAAATTTATTTAAATTTTTTTTTTTAACTCAAAGTATTTCACTTCCGCATCTACTGATACACTCATGGCAGCGACTTAGATGTGATTTAAATGAGTGGAACATGTCTTTAAATAAAACTCCCATTTTAATGTGATAAAAATGGTATTTTTTTCAAGTATTGGGTTGTCCATTGCTCCGAAACTATCGGAAATTATCGAGCAACATAAATAAAATTAGGTGTTATTCTAAATCTATGTACGCTTTTAATCAATTTCGGTAGATTTTGTTTATGTAGTCATACAATTTCATGCGAATTATGAATATATCACCAAATCTCTTGTCGAGTCACAGTTTTATTTTATTACGTTTACAAATGCACAGTAAACGTTGACACGCTATATATTTATTTAGCTGCAAACAAACTAATCGTCAACATTCACAATTACTTAGCGATTATATATTCACGTTTTACACTAAAAAAAAAATGTATCAAAATTAAAATAGTACGTCAACACCTTTAATTTTTTTCTGAATTTTCGAAATATTTATTCATTTCTGTGGATAACTTTTCGGAACTTTGCGGAAAAAATTAAATAGTTTGGTTTTGAAAAATTTTTTCGCAAAAAAGAAATGTTTTCTGTGTATATTGATTTCTTCTTAAAAGCTCATAAAGCAAGTAACTCTGAATCAATTTTCTGTATAGCTTCAAGTTTTTGAGTAAAAAAATAAATAAAAGAACTCCAAGTGACAAATTACACTCCGCTAAAGTGAAAATATTTGCTCAAAAATTTTATTTGCTTAAAACAAAAACATGAAACTACCGAAAGAAGCCCGGAAAAAAATTTGAGATATAACGGACAGTCAAAAAGTACATGTACGTTTGTATTGCCTTTTTGTGGAAGTTAATGTCATAAATCATTTTCTGAAGAACAAATACCTTTAACGTTTACTCGCTATCATACGCAGCAGATAAATAGAAAAAAAAAAATTAAAAACTAAAACACAAAACATGTCAACCACAGCCACAAAAAAAAAAAAAAAAACAACAAAAAAGGAAATAAATAAAAAAACTTTTTAGGCAAAAATGAGGTTTTAAAGATTTTTCTCCTGCTTATTGTTGTGTTCCATTTTCCATTTCCACTCTACCGGCTGTCATCATTCGTAGCAGCTATGTAGCTATTGTTGAAAAGAACTTTGTTTCTATCGAAATCAAGAAATCATGTCGAAAACACTTGACTTCTTCCGCTTATGTCACCTTAAGATGCAATGCGTTGCTCAAAACTTTTTTTTCTTTCTGTTTTTGCTTCATTTTTAACGCATTTGTATTTGACATGTCAACAGATGGCGACAGCAGCAGGGAGAAATACAAATGAAAATGAAAAAAAAAAAAAAAAAATTTCTTGTTTACCAGAAGATTAATGCTACCAAGAGACAAAGTGCAAAAGTTAACGATGTTGTTTTGGTAATAGAAATACCAGTATGTATTGTACGAGAATGCGTTGTCGTCTGCGCCTCTGATGTAAGAGGGCGTACTAAAATTGAGCGCATTAGAAGAGAAAGCCACCGCAAGGTGCTGTCATCTTGAGCTGTTTATTACCTTAATACTATTGCATTCAAACCAATACGTACACATTACAAAATAGTGGAGATATTCAAAACATTATGTTTTTTTTTAACGAAGATTATTTCTTGAAGATGTGGATAATCATCCATTATTCTATTTTTTATTAATATATTTTTTTTAAGTGAAATTTCTTTTATTTTATGTTTGGCTAATGGTTTGAGAAAAAATTAAAAATCTAATAAAATCTATTAAGTTTCTTTAAAAAAATGTGCGACCAGATAGTAAGTAAATAAATTAACCTAAAGTAAGAGCTCTCCAAGGCCATGCACGATTGATTATAGTGGTGAATAACATCAGATCAGAGCTTTTTCTATGGTATCTATTACTTATCACGTCAATAAGCGGGTTGTGCATTGTGATTCAAAATTAACTTTTCGATATGTTTGTATTGTTGAAATATGACGTCATTTTAGAGGAGCCACGCCCTTTTAATGAAATTTATCTAGTTTTTGTTCAGAGCTTGTCTGAACTATTTTTGGTTAAGGTGTATAATTTGGTTGCACTACTTAAACCAAATCCTTCAGTATAAAGTTTTAAAGCTTATAATTGCATGGTGGGTGCCACGCCCTCTATTCTAAACGTGTTAAGTTTTTTATGGTTTTAAGCTGAAGTTTTTCTAGTGTTTTTGTGAAATACTCGCAGTACAGCGGTTTTAAGTTTTTGTCTGTTTGGAGCGTGCCACGTCTACTGAAAAAAAAAATCGCCTAAATACGCCAAATTTTTCTTCAGAGAAACATACAGACAAGCAAACATAGCTAAATTGGCTCAGGTGATGACACTAATCAAAAAAATATATAATTTTCTATACCTGCCACGCCCCATTCTATGCATTCCAAACGGAATAACAAAGTAAATGTGCCCCGTGTATGTGTGATAATTACTATAGCGAAAATACATTGCAATTCCAATACCCCACTCATTGAACTCAACCTTTTGGTTTTGTTTTTTTATTTGTAAATAAAAACATAATAAATATATTGTACTACTATTGAATTAAACAACGTTTTAACAGTTTTAACGTTTGTTAAAAAATCTTATACCAGGAAAATTTCCAAAAGAAAGCCTTGCCCATAAAAAATCATTGCAAACTGGCTCTTATTTCATTGTAATTATTTATTTGAAATATATTAAAATTTTGATATTTCAAAGACAGTCGATTTCCATTTCTTTAATCTTTGGACAATTAATCAGGATAAAAATAAATTAAATGTCCTGACTCTGTTGCCAACTTGCTTTTCATTCAGACTTTTTTTTGTGGAAGCAATAAATAATACAAATAGTTAGTCTCAGTAGTGCACTTAAAAAGTAAATAATAATAATATTGGACTAGATTATTTGAATTAACAAAAAAAAAAAAAAAAAAGATTTATACACATAGTGTTCGTAAATATGTTTACCAAACACATCATAATGCTTTGAATTTCGAATGTATGCGCTATGTACATACACTCCAACTACACTGTTGTATAAAATACCTAAGTAAAATAAAATAAAATCTAAATTATTCATTAATTTATTTAGTATTTGCTAAAATTGCATTTGTAAATAAATATTTAATGAAGCTACTTATTTTAAAATTGCATTTAAATTTCCATAGGATATACATACATATGTACTTAGTATGTACGTAAACAAAGCGTGTTAATTGCACAAATGTTTAATTTTGTTATATCTTTTATTACTGTTATTGTTATGGCTGCTGCCACAGTACACTAGTAGTTGTTTTTACTCATTGTTGTTGTTTCGATTATTGTTATTTTTAGTCTCTATTTTTACACTTGTAGTTGGTGTTATTTTCATGCCCCATAAAGGTGTGGAAATAGCGTATTACAATACCTGTCGCACTCACCCCTTGCACACTTTAGTAAATTGCTTAATTGTTTTGGCGTGCAAATTGTTTACAACACCCTGCAGATTAAAACAGACTAACGTTGAATTTTATTTGACTGGCGGGCGGCTGGTTCGCTGGCCGGCTGTAAATTATTGCGTGTTGTGTGAATAATAAAGAAAATGACTTATAAATTATTTGAATTTTTTTGTCAATCGCAAAAAGGAAAATTTTAAATTTAGTTAAACATATTACAAACATTTAGTAAACACGAATAGCTTTAAAATTGACTTTATCTTTCAATGAAAAACATTGAATGTTGAATCGTTCATGGTTGAATCAAACACTAAATCATTGATTTGTTCTTTGATTTGTTCTCTACTTCACCAAAGTTCCAAATCGGCCATTTTGTTGTTTGACATATTTATTTTTCTGCAAACTGCAGCTCACTTAAAAAAAAAAGAATTTCATGAATGAAATATTCACAAAAGTTTCACCGAAAGATAGGTTGCTTTTAATGCTGGAATCTTTTATTAAATTAAAAATTTATACCTGCATTAATTTTCTGACTTGAAAAAAAAATCGGTATAAAATGATTTCATAGACAAATTTGGCCAGTTAAACTAGCAACTGAAAATGGGGAAAAATTGTACCTTCATAACACAGGATATGCTTTGTAGTTAATCAAATTTTCACACAGTCTCCTAAAAGAAAAATGTGGCAAAAGTGTCAAAATAAATAATAGAAACAACAAAACAAAGGATAAGAGATATGCACAATACCAAAATAAATAGAAGAAAAAAAAAAACAAATTAAAACAATAGACAAAGGACAAAAATAGAAAAAAATTAGATAACAAAAAAACTGGACTATGAATATGAAACAACAACAACAACACAAACGTATAAACAACCAAACAAAGAAGAACGAAAATGAAATGAAATCAAAAAAAAAAAAAAAAAAAAAAACTAACATGATATCCATTTGGTGTTGTATTGTGGTCGCCATTTTCCAAAAGCATATCAGTCAGCGCTTGCATGAAGGGAGGATGTTACTAACGATGTATGTGATGCCCTTCTGCATCACTCTACATACAAAAAAAAAAAAAAAAATTGAGCTCTGTAAATGACCAGTTTTTATTTGGTTATTCCCAACACGAGCCCACCATAAAATTTGCTTTTACTGCTGCTTTGTGTTGTTTCATTCTCAGTTACCAAGTATTCTAATTTATAAAATATTGGAAATCCAAGAAGATATAGTATGAGCGGTTGTAATAGGGAATATAAAAAACGGGGAAAAAAATGAAGACAAGTCAGAAGAAATACAGAGTTAAATATGTCTTAAGTCTACATAAACTCCTTGCTCGTTTATTCATATGTATGTGTGTATGTATGGCGTTAGTGTTCGAGCGGAAGTGAGAGTAGGTATAAGTATAGCCAGCCACAGCATGAAAATCAATTTGTTGTTTATATATTTCGCTTGTGATTTTTTTCAATCTTCAGTTCAGCTTTTCTTTTTTTTATGCTTTTATAGCCTTTAGCGTTGTTATATTGAAAATTGCTGCCAAGAAAGTCTAAAATTTCAATAGAAAACATGAAATTTTATATTTTGCTACTGGAGGTTTCTTTTTTTTTTGGTTTATTTCAATTATTTGCTTTTATGGTGGCCATTATTTTACGGCTAACAAGTACCTAGTGGTATAACGTTATGTGATAGTTTGTATATTTTTTTTTCTGCTTCTGCTTTTTGAGAAAAGGAATTGGGCTTATGGGATACATTAAACAAGCGAATAACGAACCCACGTATGAATATTGGACAGTGGCGTTAAATTTCAGTTATTTTTTGATCATAAGACTTTGTGAAACGTAACATATGCTGTAGCATGTATGCATGTCGCTTTAAATTTTTTTAGACAAAAATTTTCTTAACCGATTTGACAAAATTAGGAAAAACAAAATGATCGAAAGAGCTGTCTTGCCAAAAAAGAAAAAAGAAAAAAGAAAATAGAACAATTAATTTGAGCATGAAGTATAGAAAAAATATCACAAACAAATTAATTTTCAGTTAAAACTTATGGAAACAAGGCCAAAAAAAAACTGAAAAATATACTGTGCAATTAATAATGTTGTCTCTTTTATGAAAAATTTAGCCTGGTTAGGCCTTTTTATCTAAAAAACTGGGAAGCACTGGTGGTGTGTGTCACTTAACAAAGAATGACCCATTATATTTTTTTATCAACCAACCTGGGTCAGTTTTGAAAGGGTTTTTGAATTAAAAAAACTGAAAATATATTAATGCGACAAAAAAAAAAGATAATTGGGTGGCAAAAAAACCATTTGAGCAGAAAATACAGAAAATATGATGGCTAACGCAGAAACTAATAGCAGTCTTCACTTAATTACTTGAAATTAAAGATTTAAAGAAATATTCATAGTAACGTCACTGAACGCTCGTGAATATAGAAAAGGGATAATAAAAAAGATTTTAACATAAAACGAATTTATGACTCATTTCTACCAAAATTTGCTTTGCTTTGCTACGAAAACAAGCTTAAAATTATATGCTTATAAATTTGCTTGCATTTTCTTTACTTTTCTATTTAGTTATTGTGTACTTTTTCTTCTAAGCCAAATTGAAAGCACAAATTTGAACAAACTACCATATAAAGTGTTGCTTTTACTGTACTCACGTGAGCATAATCACAATGCAATACTCAGAACCTCAGAAAGAAAAAAACATTTTCAAAGTGTTCGTTTGGAAAATGTAAAAAGGAGCCCAAAGGAAAAACAAGCTAAACACAAATATAAACATACGAAACAAAAGCTGCTTGTGGCTTTATGACAATAAAGAAAAACAAAAAAGTTTATTGTTTCATTGTTTTTTCTTTAACCGGAAAGTAAAACTAAAAACAAAAATGCAAAAATCACGCAAATTATTTCAGTTTGCATGCAAGTTAAGCCAACTAAATTACAACAAAAAATTGTTGCAAAAAATAAAGTGAAGAGAAAATTTTATGCAAATAATTTGAGCATTGTTTGGGTATTCAGCTCTTCGTCCTTGATTAAGCTTAAACTCAAAACTGTTATTAAAAATTGCATAAAACGGGGTGGTACAAATCGCATACAGAAAAACAGAGCGTTAAATAATTGTTGCAATTAAGCGCCAACAAGTTGTTGCCCCATCAACAGCAACAACCGCATAAATTCAAGACGACTAAGACTACGATATTAGATATTCACCCCTAGAAGTTGCCTAAACGGTTTCGCAGAGTTTTTTCTGTTTTTTCGTTTATCTTGACTGAGGTATGAAGAAACGAAAAGAATGAAAGACAGTAATTAGGCGCATTTTATTTTTACTTTTCCATTGGTGTGTCTGAATTAATAAAACTAATGAGCCATAGTTTTTCTTTAGCAAAACACTTCCAGGAATGTTTTTTGCATTCTCTGCATTTTCTTGGATTTTTTTTTTTTGATAACGAAAACTTTGTTGGCTTAACACATTTTGTACCTACTGTAACAGCGGATTGTATTTCATTGCATAATAATGTAGAAGTTCGTAAGAATCAAAATTTCAGCAATATCTAAACTACCTCTATTTAAATAAATACATTTTTTTTTTTGGTATCGAAAATTTTATTAAAAACTTTGAGCTTTGAGGTTTTGAAAATTTGCTTAGTCTTGAAAGTTTCAAATGGTATGGTTTTTTTTATAATTTTTGACGAATATCAATTTTAAGAGACTCTCAATTCGTAAATTTTCCTTTAGCATCCAATCTTGTATAGTTATGATATTTGTCCGGTTATGAAAAGTTTTTGATATGAGAATCTTTTAGAAATTTCTTAAAAATTTCAATTTATTTTATTTTCCAAAAACTTTTTTGTAATTTGGAAGATATCTGTATATATGATAGAAATCTGTCTTATAGAAATATCTCGGTAAATAATTTTATAATTTATTTATGGGAAACATTTATTTTTAGTTTATGTAGGCATTTTTAAGGAGATTTTCTCTTCCTTTTAGTTTTGAATTTTAAATATTCCCATTTTATATTCCCGTTTCTCATCTTATTATATATCTTTTTTATTGGACCTCGAAGTGATCTTAAAAGTGACAACAATTTAATGTGGGTTAAAAACTTATTACAAGTAAACGCTCTCTGCGTTTCTGCCTGCCCTGTGGCATAAAAAGTTTCACATTCGTAATTGCAAACTATGACTGTGCAAGTAGTTTGGTCTGTTTTGTGTGTAAATTTGTGCAAATAAAAACGAAAAAAGAAAAAAAAAAAATCAAATCTGTTGCTCTTGTCCTCCTTTTGGTAAAATGTTAAAAAACAAAAAGAATCGAGGGATGACTTTTTCTGTGTCCCTACATATTTTAAGTGTCTATTGAGTTGGTACGCCTGGCGCAGTTGTAATGTAATTATCTGACCTTAATTACCTCTTATCTGTGATTCTGTATACGTCGTTGACGTCCTCATTTATTTGCTTTATTCTGTATGCAGTAATTAAATTGAGATTCAAATTAGTTTTCAAGTGTTCAGATTTAGGTTGAGCGACATGTTAATATATGAAACTTCTGCTTCCCTCTTCATATATTTATATGATAATTAACAAGAAAATAGAAAAAACTTTTAAAGTTTTGTTAAGCACTACAATTAAGTAATGGTTTGTTTGAGCTGAGAAATATTAAATGCGTATTGCTATATCCATACATATAAATTTACAGTAGGAGTGTCTTTTATATACAAAAGTTGTTTTTTCCACCATTGTCAACGTTGTATAAGTTCACACCCTAACAATGAATTTTCATGAAAAAATATTATTTTGATGGATGATTCTTTCCCTTCATTTTTCGAACTTCATGCAGTGTAATTAAAACGCATTTAAATAGACAGAGCCTCAAAAACTTAGAAAATGAAATGGAACTTAAAAATAGTGTATAAAATGGTAAGTTATTTAAATGAGTGAAATATCATCAAAAAGGGCACCACTAAAAAATTAAATTTGCGCAAATTTATTATTACGATGTGAGCTTATGATTCAAAAATCACAGCGGTAAAAGAAAAAAGCTGATTTTCGTGAATAACTGACACTCAAATGCACAACCCTATGAATCTGCAATGAATACAATTTTTATGTACCCCTTCGTAAGCATCTTCAAAAGAAGAAGTATTGCATTCTTTTTAAATCTTCTTATGTGTTCCTAACTAACAATTATACATACATACATTTCATATACTAAATAACCGTTTTAACCAGTTTTCAACAATTTTGTAATTATTTATATTTTTTACTTTCAGGTAAGTTGCCAACAATTGAAAAACAATAACCCGTAAGTTTTAATATTCTACAAAATAAAAATAAAATAAAGTTTTCCAGAGATTGTTAACGAGTCATCTAAAAAAAAGTTCACAAACATAAAGCTAAGACGACTTTTAAATATATAGAAAAACTAAATCTGGGCTATTTGTCTTGCTTCACAAAGTAGAACTTCATAGCTATCTTTGTCGTACTTACGATATATTACAGCATAACTGCTTGAACTCACTTCACGAGCCAAAGTTATCGACGGCTCGTGGGCGTCGCAACGGTCAAGAATATTGACCTTGACCTTTGAAATTTGATCGAATGTAAAATGGTCTTGCGATCTCTTTTGACTTACTACCGTAAGAATTAATTCTGATAAAAATCACTGCACAGCCAGAAACAATTGTAATTTTAGATTTTTAAATTTTTAGATAAAAATTTATCGTTATTTTGGATTTTCTATCCTTTTGTTTCCAAAATAATCGACATTTTGAAAATACGCGATAAAGTCGAAAAATAACGAAATAATAAAGCTTATATGAAGACATTGAAAAGGTGGAAAACTACAATTTAAAAATATCGATAAAGTTGAAAACTATCGATAAATATCAATAAATCGATAATAGTCCAAACTTATAGAAACAGTCGATAGAATCCGAAATTTTTCGAAGAAATCAAGGTAGGTTGAGACTTATCGAAAATCATCAAAAAAAAAAAAAAATGGATTCATGCCGGAACTTATCAAACAGCATCGAGAAAGTCGATAAAACTCTAAAACTGTCGATAAAATTGAAATATATCGATTTCGAAAAGTATCGAATAACTCCAAAAATATTGTATTAAATAAGGAAAATCGAAAGGTTTCAAAAAACTGAACATAATTTTTGATCGAATTTACAGTCATTAGGAGAAACCGATATTCATGTGAAAAAAAACTTCACTTTGTGCACCTCACGGAGAGAACCCCCCATAGCTCAAGTGTTAAGAGCGGCTGTCCCAATATAATTTAATGGAATGGTCGGGGTTCAAATCCTTGTACAAATAAACCGAAAACTGGTCTGATGAGGCTATGTATATATGTATGTATATCAATATGTATATATGTGGTAATAGCCGGAACATATGTCACCAATTACTAAGTTAATTTCTTCCATTTGTTGTCTCTGTCATGTTTGTTAAAAAAAAGCATTGACCGATTTGTGAAATTTCACATGAATATCGGATTCTGCTAATAACTGTAATTTCGATCAAACATTATGTTCAGTTAATTAATATCAGTCGACTAATAACAAATAAAGGTTTCAAAAAACTTGTGTAAGAAGATTTCGAAAAAGCCGAAGAGCAGTGCAGAGAGAGTGCAAAGAAAAATGCATTTACGAGAAAAAAAAATAATAAAAATACGGCTCAAAACGTTCCCGGCGATTCGATCCTTACAAAGAGCGATATTTCCGTAAAAATAAAAAAACTTTATTTAAAACGACTAAAAACAACGTAACTTTGCGTTTTTGAAAGATCTTTGCCATGGCTTAAAACATTTTTTCTAAACTATACCAATGTGTATAGTTAATGTATATCTTTTCAGAATCACACATTTATTTCAGTTAGTGTTATTTTCCTAACCATGCGTAGTTGGATTATTTTTTACCGGCTTGTAGGTACGTTTTAAGTCTGCAGAAAAAAAAGCTTTGCTTCTTAATTTAAATTATATCTACATGTAGTTTTTAATTTATGTCATTTTGAAGCAGCAAATGCTTCCATACCAAAGAAAAGGACATTAAGAGGCAGCAGCAGTAATTCTGCTTCACATTAAATTCAAATTAAATTTATGCAAATAAAGGAAAAAGTATTTTACGAACGAGAAAATTATCTCAAATAATAATTTAACAAAACGCAAAACAGAGAAAAAATAATGAAAATGCATAGCGCTGACCTATTTTTGTGACGGTCCATATTTGACCTTCCTGCAAACTGAATGTGCGAGCATATACAGAAATATTAAAATTTATCGCCCAAATTACAATTCTATGATTTCTGCAACATCTGCTGCTGCTGCTGCAACACGTACATGTATGCATGTATGTTTGATAAAATACAAATACTATAATACAATATATACTCACACACATAAATGCACACATGGAAGCATTGTTACATTCCGGAAAATCAGCTCTTGGCAGGCATTAGTCGGATCCATTATAACTGAAGCGTAACTCATTTAAATTGTTTTTGCCATTTGCGCCAAGCAACCAACAGCCAGCAACATCGAGGTCGCATTTATTTCACTTACTAAAATATTTACTACATAAATAGTGGAAAAATAAAAAATTAAAATTTTCCCGCCGGCAGCAGCAGCATCAACATTGTGCATTTTCCATTTGCAGTTTACAATTTGCTGTAGTTTCCTATTCTATACGAATATGCTTTTTTGGTTTAAAAATTTTGCATAGCGTATATGGTACAACTGACACGCCTCACTCACATAAACATCTGCTGATTCAGTAGAAATGATGCTGGCAGCAATTAAATTAAAGAATATTACGTTCTTGTGACATAAAATAGCATTTTGGTGATGTTACTCTCTAGCAAACAACTCTTGTGACTCTGATTACGACGATAAATGCAACGATTGTTTTTTACTTCTAGGGAATTAATTTAATTAAATTCTGTTGCAATTACAGTTGAAACAGTGTTAGCACAAGGACGAAAATATCGAAAACAATAAAACAAACGTTACAAAATTGTTACGGCTATGTAACACATAGTTCATAGCAGTTATTACCATCAGAAATGATTTAAATTTTTTATAATATAGCTTCCAAAACAAAAACTTCAAAAATATCCCTTTTTTCAAATTTTCTAAAAAAGCTCTTACACTGGCATTATAGCGTTTTTCTTAATTCGTTTTTATTTGACGTCAGCGGCTTTGTAAAGAAGTGTACGCGGCATGTCAAAAATACTTCAAACGCTATATCTTTGCATCTACCTATAGCAGCTACAGTTGTGAAACTTGATACATGGACGAACATTGTTTGTGCCAAGCTACTCACAAAATGTGACTCTACAAAGAGGCATGGCTCCTCCCACACAATGTAAAAGAAACACTGAAATGTTCACAGAACGACATAGTGAAATGGCGTAAAGATTTAATAAAATCAACAATAAAAAAGAACTTCAACAAAATTAGTCTCAAATGTGGTACACTGTTGAACAGTTGTGTTTTTCGTGTGCAACTTTCGACTGCAAAATCTTAACAGCAACTGCAACAAAAACTTTACCATCAGCAGCAGATTTCTAATTAAAACATTTCATGTGTAAACTTTTTTAATTATGGCGGTTTTTAATATATGTCGCCCACTACCAAAGCTTGCAACCCAATTAAACTATGTCGCATATTAAAAATTTTTATTGCCTACTTATAAGGGACAACGAAACGCATCCGTTGCTGGTAAAGTTAAGAAAATTTTTTTGCATATTTTTGCAACTTTAGGACATAAATTATTTTTAATTGCGCACACAAAAACTGCAGGCGAAAACTGATTTTAATTTTTTTTTTAAAAAAACATTTCAATAAAAATTAATTTACGTTGTGGCATTTTCTAGCATTTTGTCACGGGCTTTCGCAGTTTATTACAAAATTCTTCGTACTCAAAACTTATGCCAAGCCATATCAGAAAACCACCTGTAGTTTACGATATTATCTATTGTCACCTCAACCCACAAAAAAAAACAAAAAAAATGAGAAAAAGAAAATAAAACAAAAATTCCCCATTTTCTTCAACAAGTTCAATAAAATTCCCAACTTTGAATAGCAATGAATACAAAATTTACGACATCATATTCAAAGCGTTCGCCCACTTTTATTTCTTCAATTTGGGTTAACGACTTTGAAAATTCCTTTTAGTACCTAAATAAAATCATTTTACAATCAGCAACTACCCCAACCTATATAGCTCTTACCTATTGCAATACTCAGTCATATCCTTCCCATTGCTGTCGTCTAGGCTATTGACAAGCAAACGCTAATTCCTTTTCTTTTTATTTGTACTTTTTTTCACTTGCATATTTTTCGTTTTGTATTCGCGGCTTTTCTTTATGATAGCCGCCGCCATCTTGGTAGCAAGAATGTTGTCTAAATTGAAACGTAAAAGATGTTTTCACTACTATTGCTGCTGCTTCTATGTACTGCCTGCTGTAATTTCATTTGAAAAACCATTACTCTTCAAATAAGAATAATAATAAATCCCTTGCGTCGTGTTCTCGGTGTTCATTGCAAGAGATGAGACCACACCCGGTAAGCCTGGTGAGAAAGAATGTAAAGTCCTTGTCGGATTGATGTTTAACACTTGTATGCATTTACTTCTATAATTTGTTGCCTGTTTTCTTCATCGGCGTTATGTATGTTTTCAGTTAAAATTTCTAGAAATTCGGTAAAAATGGCCAAAACTTCATCACGTCATCAATAAGTCGCAGAGCTCAATACTTTTGCCATTATCACATTCGAAGGAAATTTGAAAAATTCTTGGCCTAGCTGGGAAATACTTTTAGTTCAAAAATGGATTTACATTTCTAGGTAGTGCCTATGTCCTTATCCTTATGTTCACTACATTTTTTCGAACGTTTTGTAATGAATATATAGATTTTATCCCTATAGTACGATTCTGAATAGCTTAGAAAATACCAATCATCTCTTCAATCACCTCTTCCTTTGAATCGAAGGATTTACCAGCTATGATTTATTTTTTAAAGTTAAGGAAAAAATTGAGATCAGAGAGAGTCAAATCCGGTGAATGGGGTGGAAGTTTCAACAATTCTTAAATCAAATGCCTTCATTTTTCCATTGCTAAAAAAGCACCTTTGTGCGCAAGTGCATTGTATTTGTAACAAAGTTTTGACTGACAAGAAACGGCCTTTCCATGTAAATTATAAATATCTGAAAGATTTACAAGGTGCTGCCTTACAATTAAAATAATTTCGTTCAAGACTTTACTTCCTGTGAATAAGCAAAACTATAAATTCGTAATGTTGTTTTTGAGTCTGCTTCTAAGAGCTAATTATCAAAATATACATCTTAAAAATTTAACTTCTACTTTTTTTCACTACTTGATGCACTGTTTGAGTTAAATCTCAATTGAAATACAGCTGAAACGCAGCAAGATGATATACCGAGTAAGATATTATGCAAAAATCCTAATCTAATGAATAGTACACTAGAAAATAGGCTAAATATTCTAAGCCTTAAAAATCATCAATACATCATTTTATACTCATTTGAAGTGGTACAAAACTCTGTTTCAAAAAAAAAAAAAAGCTTAAAGCAAACTTGTATCATCCCTTAAATATTGCCAAACCTCTTTTGAAATGAAACACTAAAAGAGTTGACATTTAAATTTTCCACAGCACATTTGTTTCTTACTGAGTTACTACCGTGACACGCTACACGCAGTGCAATGCAACCTCTCAGCAGCAACTTCACTCACTGCCAAAGTGCTTGAAATTCCGAAAATTGCTATAAGGAATAACGAAGGCACGAAAAAATAGAAGCAAAAGTAAAAATAGAAAATTTAATTATCGCAAATTCCAATGTCGTCGTCAGCTGGTTGCGCGCTGGCTGCTTTATCCATTTTTTTTTTGTTTTGCCTTTTTGTTTCACAACATATCTTTCTTAAGTTCTGCTTCAACTACGCATCCTTCTTTTATTTTTAAATATTTTTGCGTTAGATTTTATTTTGCTTTTTTTTCCACATTTTCATCTTCAATGTCCTTTCGTGTTTGCTGCTGGCTGGTTTTGCTGTATAGATTTAAGGACGTCTTTTCTTTTGTGGCTTTCTTGTTGTCCTTCTTTATACTGGTGGTGTTGTTGTTGTTGTTGCTCTTACGATTCATACAATTGTTGGCCCTTCGATAGGACATTCAAGAACAACGTCGTTGGCATGAAACGCATGGCTGCTCTTTGGAGTCTTCTTCTACTGCCGCTGCTTCTGCTGCTTGTTCGTATTCTTTTTTCGCCACAACTACAGAACTTTAGTAGGAAAACATTTTTGCCTGCCTGCTTATTCTTATCTTTAGAATTTGATATCATATATTGTTGTTTCTTAAGAGAATTTCAGTCAGTAAGAAGGGAAAAGGCCCGTTCGAAAACAGCAAAGTAGAAAAAGAAAAACATTTTTAAAACTCATTGTTAGCTGATGCGCCTTTGCTTTCTTTATATTATTATTATTTTTTCTCCAGTTTGGAGCAACTTGCATACGGCATTATGTGTACGAGTATGTCCTGCTAACTGACGACGACCGCATGCTCACGTACATACCTATAGAACACTATCATAATAGAAACGGAAGTTATGAGCAGCAGCAACAGCAGTCAAGGCAACGCATCCTTCCGTTTTCTATTTTTTTTTTCCTACTTAGACCGCCGGCCGCAAATCCCACAAGTTGAAATTTAATTTTTTGTCTGACTGCCTGTGTCGTCGAATGTAGCAGCACGCACAGTGGGACTAATTGAATTTGGTGGCTTAAAATTTTTTCTTTTTGATATTTTTGTTTCAAGCAGTGCACAAAGTGTTCGTATTGCCAATTGGTAAAGTAACAGACATGACAGCGTATTTCCCCATGGCTTTATACTTTTATTGAGTGAGCAGAGTTCAATATTGATTATAAGTTATACGAATGTACACTATGGCATAAGAACACTAAGAAAATTTTTTACCGGAAATGCAGCTTTTATGAAACATCGTGGTAAAAATCAGCCAAGGAAATGTGTACGATAGAAGAGTCTTGTAGTGGCTCTACCTCAGTTAGGAGAGGAATTATGCCAAACAAACAGAAAAAAAAAAATGTTTCCTCAGAAAGAAAATGCAGCTTTTATAATAATTGCAATAATATTATAGCGAGATTAGCACATTTTTTCTCATCGCTATTCTGCAGCCATTATAGATATACCCTATCTCTATCAAAGTTCGAGAAGGAGTACCCATACAAGAGATAATTTTCTAGACCTAACGAAGGATAATAAGCGATCCATTTATTTTTATTTTTTGCTTATCTCTTTGTTTATGTTACATCCACTGTGCACAACATTTTGTGTTGACCATTATATTTTGTCTATTCATCTTTTTAATATTTTTTAATATATTTTAAAAAAGTCGAAATAATGCAAAAAAGAATTTCTAAACAATAAAAATAAAAGTGTGACTGAAAGTGTCTCAATCGTGTTCTGCATAATACTAGCAGTAATGACACGACAACAGCGACATATTTTTCTTAATGCCATCTTGAACTTTTAAGGCGAAATTTGTCCTTGTCATCAGGGTTTGTTATAAATGAAATGCAAATGCTATACCAAGCTAAGAAATAGAAAAAAAATAAAAATTCTTGTAAGAAAAATTAAAATTTATAAATATTAAAATGTGTTTCTTTAAAATCGTATAGTTTTATAGAGTTATTTCATTAAAATTAATATAATGTAGATATTAAAATGAAACACTCATTCTAAAGCAAAAAATGTATAACGAAAGAAATGTTATTATGTTGAAATAATTGTTTTATTTTTGTTTATTAAATGATTATATATTAAATGCATTGAAATTCAGAGTGTTCTGCATATTCATTGTATGAAAATACTGACGTTGGCATTCTTATTGATACATCGTGTTTTAATGCATTTACCGGTTCATTACTATTAAACGTTTTGGTAGTGAAAATTGTACCCCACTATTACTAAACGTTTAGTGGAAGCCAAACCACTACACCAATAAGCATTTAGTGCTTGTGAAATGTGAATACCATTTTGCATTTGATTCTCAGTATTGTGAGTTGTATTTAGTTAAACGTTTTCTTTAAGACCAACTAATATGGAGTTTCCGTCTCAATTAAATTAATGCTCCAATAAGAAGCGTAATCTATGTATGGGACGTTCCACGTCAAGCGGATCACCTATCAATGATTCGTATTCAACGACCCCCGAAACCCCCGTGTACCCCCGTGCTAATCGGTTAATTTTTAAACAGTACGTCCGCCATATTGAATCCACCATTTTGAATTTGAAAATTTTTTAAATATAGCCTCAGATTCGTAATCGGCGACCCTGAAAACCCCCGCATAACTAATTTGGTGCAAATCGTTTGATTTTAAAAAAATACGTTCGCCAGCCTTGGATCGGCCATCTTGATTTTGTCAAATCTGACCTCGGATTTGTGATCAGTGACTCCCAAGACCACCGTATACCAAATTTGGTGCAAATCGGTTGACTTTCAAAAATTTGGCCACTATATTGTATCCGCCATCTTGGATTCTGTCAACCTATCACGAAAGCTTTTTAGGAGCTACAATTCGAGCCAAGAAACGACCCGATCGGTTGTGAATTTTTAATTTTACAAGCCTTTATTGCTTTACTCAATTTTTCTCTGGCTTCCAGCCGCATATTCGATCCGCCAATTTGAATTTCTGAACGGGCCACTCAGCTTTTATAAGACTTTCATAAGACGAACGCTAGCGCTGGTTTTATTTTGATTTCTAACCATAAATTTCCCCTTGTTTTTTGAATGCTCCATAGAAAAATGTTTTCATCATTTACCTGGAATTTCATAAATAATTGTTATTGTGTGAAAGCAGTTGCAGCTCTAACACTCACTCTCATAACTTTCATTCACTACAAGTTTAATTCCGTGCTTTACACCGATCCTAATGGCTCCCTAGTGCCAATGATAAATACTGTAAAAAGAACAGCTTATACACAGGCACTGAAACAATGCAATGTACTTACATACATAAATACACAGTGATATCCATCAATAAAACACGCCCAGTTGCTGAACGCCCACAAAATTATAGCGCTACCGACAAAAAATAAAAAATGCTACCCCATGTGGTAATTAATCATTGCGAAGGGTTTAAATTATGTTGCCGCCACCAATGCTGCTTTTGATCTAACTGCCTGTCGGTCTGTTTGTCTGTATGTCTGTATGTCGAGAGCTTTATGGCAGCGTGATAAAATAATTACTACTATGATTACATTTTTACCGGAAATGAAAAAGTGTTTTTTTTTCTCTTTGATTTTTCTCTTGCTGTTATTTTCCGTTGTCAGTTTAGTTTAAAAAGGCTCTCCCCTCCTCCGACTAGCATAGTTTTTCCCTATAGGTTACTTTTGACAGTGACGTCACGCTTGCACGAGTAAACTCCTGCGTTCGTTTTACCGCTCTCATATCCTTTTTGCATGTTACACTATTAGTTATTAATTACGTGCGCCTATCTACAGCACCTGATGTGAATATTAATGAGTTTTCGTGCTGTTTATGCAACATTTTTGCTTCCTCATATGTTTGCTGTGTGCTTGTCTCAAAATGAGTGTGAGGGTGGTATATTTTCTAGCCTATATATGTATATATGTGCTGGGTTATTGCATTTAATAGGCATTGACCCCTTTTACCACTATGGCATATAAAATTATTTTGTTATAATTTTTCAACATAACTGCCATTTTAGTTACAAAAAAAGTTTGTAGTTATAGAAACTTTTGTCCCTTTTTTGTCATTAATAATAAATGTAAATCTCTTTTCTGTTAACTGTCACATGTTTGACATTTTGCTGTTAACCTCTTGTTGTGGATCAAAGTTATTGTTTGTTTAACTTTTTCATAAAACTAGAAAATAATGTTTTGAAAATTTAGTCTTTGGAATTGAATCTTTAAAGAACATTTTTTTAAATGTTAGTATAGTAATTAGCCACGATTTGGTAATATCGACAATTCTCTAAGCTGATATAGAGCAAAAAGATAAAGAAAATTCTGTTTATATTCATATATTTAAAATTTTCGGAAAGAAAACTTCAGACTAGAATTGCTCAAGTGAATCTCATAAAGTCATCTGCTAAAAATTTAACTTGTTTGGGTAGGCTGATTCTGTCCGTTATTGGCTTACTAAGATCTAATGGTATCTGGTATCATGACATTGCATTTAATCGTTTTCGTAGTGTTATTATTGTAATGGTTGAATCTAAATTCTACCGAAAGGTTCAATCGTTTTTTTTTTTCAATAATAAGAGATAGTTGGAATGAAAAATCATTTCACATATCAAATTGATCCTAGAATTTCTTTGTTGCCAAACTTTCTTAATAGAATTTAAAAAGAATAGATCTCACATCAAAACTGTAAAAACTATCTAAACTTGTAACACGAAATTCACGTTTTTTATAGTGCTTGAATTATTTAAAATTAATTTGATAAAATATTAATACTATTTATATTTATAAATCATACCATATGGATTTGTGTTAAATAAATATTTCATATTTTTATAACATCATTAATAGCAATTAAGCTTTAATTTAATTTATGGCCAATTGTATGCAATTTTCATTAAATTTTGCAAAATATGGCTTAATCTTTATACGTGACATTCACGCAAACGTGGCTCAATGTGGTCATAACTGTTGCAGCAATAAAAATATTTTAGCTGTTTGCGCTATAATTTATCTAGGTAAATAAGACCAACACAACAAAAAACGACAATTGGCGAAACGTTGGGAAAAAAATGAAATAAATTTGTTTTATTAACATTTGAAAATTATTGACCATAAAGCCCGAAACAGAAATCTAGATTCAAAAACCGACACTTCCAATATATTCGCCCGTAAGCAAGAAAGTGTTGTTTGTACAATGGTAGTACCTTGCAAAACTTTTGTTTCGCAAGGTTAATACATAGGGGTTGGAAATCGGCCACATTAAAAGAGTTCGTTTAAGGATCCTGTATTCGTGTAAATTTTTCATAGCCAATGTCATTACCGATTTTCGGGTCTGTGTGTTCTAAAAGCCCCAAAAAGTTTAAGGAACTTCGAAGCCAAATACAAACGGCACAAATGATAACAAGAAAACGTAAGCAACAACAACAACACAGAATTCAAGCAGCAGCATAAGCGACGAAAAATCAATTTTTGTGTGGGGCTTAACAAAAACTTAATCCTAAAAAAAAAAGAATATTTAACTTTAAAAAATAAGTATACAATAAACTTCTATAGCACAAATATGTTATTTATAAAAAAAATTATTAAAATCGAATCTGTATATTTTGCGCCAAAGCGTTACAAACCATAACATTTCAATTAATCGATACATTCCACTATGTTATGGTAGTGATATTTGCTCAACCGCAAGCTTATATGGCGCGCATACAGTCTTTAAGCCTTCGTTTATATAAACATTTTAAGAATTATAAAATTTTCATCACACTGAATAAAAAAACACTAATTTCTGTGAAAAACTTTACTATTCACATAATTTAAAATTGTGTGCTTATGCCAAACAGCTGTTGTGTGGATTTAAGAAAAAAAGGTTTTTTTTCAATAATAAAATCCACTAGTTTTATATAAGTATAAGTCGATGTAAATGAGAATCACAGTAATAACATCTTTAAAAGCAACAAACGCATGATGATATTCACGCATTAGTGCGACCACACCCTATGGTTTCAGTACGTATTAAATTTTTGTATACTCTAGAGTCACGCAAAACTTATATATACTGTAACACTCACAACAAATACATACATACATGGCTTTGGTATTAAAAAGGATTTAATAGTAAAGAATCAAATTTTAAAAGCATTTAAAAGCCTTTCACAAAACTTTCAATAGAACAGTGCCAGTACACACACATATACATACATTTGAGTATAAATGCATAAGAGCTTTTTATTAAAACTTTCAAATCCGCTTAATCCCAACATTAACTTCAAAAATGCATTTTGCAACCACTTGCACCCCAGCACAAAGTAACTCAGCCCGCACCATTCCACAAGCAACTTATAGGGTTTTTTTTTTCTCAAAGAAAATTTCACAACAATAAAGTCAACGCAAATGTAAGTAGGAACAATGGACGAAGAACCTAAAACGAAAGATGCTGATGAAGAGCAGGCGACGACAACGCCAACGACGACGACACAGCGAATGCATAAACAATTTAAGCTGTTAAAAGTAAAAAAGAAAACATTTAGGCTAAGTTCGTGCGTTTTTGCATTTTATTGTTGCTGCTGCTGTTGCTGTTGCCTACATTTAGGCGCACTCTAAAATTTGTATATGCTAAATAAAAATACGTAAATGAAAACGCATTTGTTAAAATTCAGTTTTGCAATTTTCATAAATAAGCATTTCTTTTTTTTTTTTTATTTTTGCTTATGCTTTTGTTATATTATTCATTATGCATCCTTTTGCTGCATCCTTTTTGTATTTATGTATTTACTTTTATTTCTGTTGCATGCTTTTAGGCACAACAACAGCAAACGACAAAAACTTTTGTGCACACATTTCACGCACAATTTTCATTTTCCATTCAAATATTAAAATTATGCTTTGCATTTATGGAAAATGACAATAGAGAGATAGATGCGCCTTATTCCCCAACTGTGATTGTCTTGCACATCTCTCTCTCGCTCACTCGCTCGCTCTGACGCTTTGTGGAAATTAAATTTTCATTTCTTTTATTTCTATTTTGACAATGAATTTTAATACGACACAGAAGACAATGGACGCAAAAATTAATTTACAGTGCGCACAATTTTGCACGCTGTTATTTTTAATTCCATTAAATAGTTCAGTTCAGAGAGATAGATATATGTAACATTGAGGATACACTTGTGCATAATATGAATAAAGCAAGCGAATAAAATTGGTTTTAATTTAATGCGGGATAATGGGAATTGTGTAGGACTTTATGCTTGTACCGAGGACTTGTGTAATATGTACGCTGAGCTACTAAGTATTAAAGTGGTTTAATGTTAACCAAGGAGCGGATAATTAAATCAAAATAAAACTGAGAAGCATTATGATTGCGTTGGATTAGATAAAATTGTTGAGAAGTCGGAAACAATTCACTAATTTGCTGTGACCTTTAAGCTGTGCTCATTGCGAAAGTTTCCGATTGAGTTTAACGAATATTTAAACTATTCACAATATCTAGTGAGTCAAGACAAAACAGTTTGTTTAATTAACATCGATTGAAAGTAAATTCACTTGCACAGTCACATCAAGTTAAAATTTTCATGAACACTGAATTACGTCGGATCAGATTATACCCGTGAAAATTCAAATGGCAGACATGGTCGCCCAAATCGATTGTTTTTCTGAAATGGTTTTGAGCAAAATTAAGAGAACTTCGACTAGAAGACGTGAGAAGACCTCCCACTATACAGCGATATACTGAGAGACACACATACACACAAAGTACGATTTGTTAATTACTGAGATGATTTTGAACATAGAGCGTGTGGTACCTCTCATTCAAGCAAAAACTTTAAAACGCATTGCTAACAGAGTCACTAAAGGACTCACTCTTCGGACTAGCACTAATCAAAAAGTGATAAGATTTTGACATGAGAGCGTTTCACTTCCCGTACAAACAAAAGTTTAAAAACAACTTTACAAATCGTTTGGTGAAACCTATTTGCTTGTGGTTTAGCGGGAAAACACATATTTCTAAATAAATTAAATTCATTATATAAGCGCAAAATTACTGAGAATTAATGAATCCCAAGAATTTTATGATAATCGAATAAAATTTCCAGAAATTTTACATAATAGAAATGTTTTACTACTATTAAACAGTTATTTTTAAAAAATGTTATTGAAATTTTTCTATATAAAATACAGCTTTCGTTTTTAATCAGTTATGCTGATAGTAAAGAGAATAAACAAAAAACCCACAACTTCGTTACTTGGTTACATCGTAAAAATTCCCAAAGTAATTTTGTGCATTGTTAATAATTTGCTGTTCTCTTCGAGATGACTACGAGCATAGCAAAACAAGTAGGAACTTTACTTATTATTTATCTAATTTTGCTACATTGTTGTTGTTGTGTTGTTGCCTGTTTGTTGTGTTTTGTCCTTGCCCACTCCATAGTCTTTGACTGCCAATAACCTTTTAAGCTGAGTTTTCAAGCTACTTGCTATGCTCACTACCATGACTGCCACCCACAAACTGTATTTTGTTAATTTACTTCATACAATTTTGCTTTATTGCAGTTGCCATCGGCAAGCAAGCGAGCAAGCAAGCAGGCAGGCAGGCAAGTGAACTAATTTTCATGCCCTTCACTGTTAGCAGTTGAGTATCAACAGCAATCATTTCAATTATGACAACGAACTTAGTTAACACGTTTCTAACGAAGTATTTTTCCAAAATTTTTCAACAAAAATGTGGTGATTGCAAGCAGTCGAGTTGTGATGTTTCAGTATGCTAATAATAAACCCAAAAAATGGTATAAACTTAAATATGAATATGAACTATAAAACACTCTTACTTATGACTTGTATAGCTGAGGAATAGTTAAACGTTAAAGTAGAACTTTCACAACTTTCAAAAATTCATACTTTGATCTCTTTAATGCAAAAAAAAAAATAAATCAACTACACTTCACAGGGTATATTGAGAAACTGCTATCATTAATAAGAGAAAAAAAAAATGGGCGAAATACCCAATTTTAATTATGGTGTAGTTTTTTCTGTTACTTCACCCCTGTGCATAAAAAATTCGATCTTTTAATTTTTTATTTTGGATATGTAAACTCAAATAAATGATGCTTTAGTTGGCATTATTTAAATATGCACAAAGCAGTGCGTTTATTAATTAAAAATGTTTTTTACTACTCCAAAAAATGGTGATTTTGGCTGCTCAAAAGTTTATCTTTTCAACCCAAGTTTTCTGTTACTTACATGAAAGAAAGAAAGAAAAGGAATTTCGTGGGTCAAAAATGGGTTAAACTCTTAGTTAACGGATATTGCGTGTGAGCGCGCGAAAGCAAAGCAAGAAATCTAAGAGTATGGAATTATCCCAAATTATAATTATGCCAACGGCGCACAGGAAACTTTTTAGACCTCCATATTTTGTAGTTGTTTTCAGATTTTTTTGCCTGCCCTAATTATTTCAAGTAACTTTATTAAATTATCAAAAGTTTTTATACATAGCTATAGATTTTATTTAAGAAAATAAAATAACCAAGCAAACCTGACACGTTTTCATAACAATTTTTATTTATATATTTTTTGATGAACATCCTTTTAAATTTTTCATTGTTTTATTTTAGTTTTGCTCTCTCTTTCAAAAAAAAAAAAAAAAAAAAAAACAAGAGAAAAAATCTTACATAAACTAATCTTGATGGTAAAAGTTTTTATATTAAAAAAATATATTTTATATGAAAGATGTTTTGCCATGATTTTGTTGCCATTTAGAATCACCCCCCCCCCCCCTCCCTCTCAACTGATTTTGCCTTGATTTTTGTTTTCGTTCAAACATACATACATACATATATAAAATACGTTGTCAACAAAATCTGTGACTTGCAATTTTCCCTACCGCGCCGCGCGCTTGGTTAACGCTTCTGTGGGGTTATAATTTTTTTTGTTTTTTTTTTTTTTTTGAATAAAGTTTTCTGCGTTGTGTTGCACTTAAATCAAAAAAGTATAAAAGCGAAAAATAAAAACATAATCGTATATAGTATTTTATTTTTATTTTTGCCATATACATATGTATATGTATATACGAGTATAATGTATATATGTTTAATATACATCCATACATATGTACATATATAATATCTTCATAAAACGTCAATCAACTTACGTCGTTGACAGCGTACAAGAACAAGCGGCGCATTGTATGTTGTAATGTCATCAATAAAAAACAGATGGCGCTACAAGGCATTTATATTAAATGGATATACAACATGGCAAAAGCCAAGTCAAGCCAATATTTATTGTATTATAAAATTATTAACGAAAGGAAAAAAAAAAAAAAAACACAACAGTGCTAAGCACTCTGTATTTTATATGTGTATATAAAGAAATTTTTGCAATCATTTTTAATGCTTATCTTTTTCTCATACATATATATGTATGAGTAGGTACTATAAAATGAGGCAATTCTCTTGATATTCATATTGTCTATACAATAAATTGCAGTTAATTTGCATAGAATTTAACTTAATAAAATTTCAACTTAATAAGCCATTCACATGAATTTTTATTTTGTATTAAGATTATTAAAATTTTCGTTCAACGTAATTCTAATTCAATGAATGTAATTTAAATCTTAAACAAATTGTGTATCATTACATTTTTGCGTACGATTTTTATCCCTTGAAATTTTTATTCCTCAAAATATTTATTACATGTGATTTATAACGCATGCATTGGACTTATACACGTAATATCGGAAATTTTAGTTTGTTAGGTGGGCGTGGCCGGAGTAAAATTTTTTCAATTATTCATATAAAAATATACCTTCATACCAAGCTATTTCACAATCAGTAAAATACAAATAACTATATTCTGATTAACACTTAAATGTCAGATGACGCCCATAGCAAATCCCACAGATTTTGCAACCAAAATTGAAAAAAAAGAACGTCATTAATATTAATTATAAATCTAAAAATAACCAAAAACAGGAAACCAATTCATTAAATATTTTCACCCAAATAAACACGATTTGCAGTCTTTTATTTTTTTAATTACTTTCTTTAGAATTGAAATTTTCAATAAGAACAATAACAACAATATCCTTAAATTATCTTTTGTAGCTTTATCAATTTGCTCATTTTTTTTGTGTCAGAAAAAAAATCGCTTTTGTTCTTTCTTTTTCTGCCAAAAAAGAAAAATAATCGCGATAGCGACGTCATGTGCACCTTGCCTGCTTCCCTTATTTCTTTGACCGACCTTGTGCCAGTATTATCAGAATGGTATTACCCCCTAAATATTTTGTTGTCTCTGTTACTGAGCTTTCTATTAGCAATATTTTAAATGGCAAACATGTATTTCGACGTTGTTGTTGTTCTTTTGCTCGATATAACGAGGAGGGCTGTTCTTGTTGTTGTTGTTGTTGTTGTAGTTGTAATGCATCTGCTTTTCCGTTCCATATATTTTGTGGTTTGACAATCGTAAAAGTCAAAAAAAAAAAAAAAAAGAAAACGGTAAAATGAAAAACAGGACCAAACACGAAACAGAAGTTTTCAATTTTAGGTTATCGCTTTGCACTTTATATTGCACGAGTATGCACTATAGTTTGTTGCTATTGTTGTAATTTTCATTATATCCAAAGATATAATACAGCAAGTCGATGCCAATTTTTTGTTTCAATTTTCGATTCTTTTCATGAAATTTTTATTTCAGTCGTGGAATCTGATGCTGTGTTAGTGGTTTTACATTAATAACGTTAGAAAAATTTAATTTTTTAATCCTTAATTATGAAAAAATTATAATTTACTTAGAAACTAAACAATGGTTCAAATACATAGTATTTCGAAATATGTCCCTATTTTACATCCAAACAGGGTTGCCAAGTGGCTGCCTTTAACGCGGCCAGGACGGTAATTGCATACCAAAGCCATAGTTCGCGTAGGAATTGGAAAATTTTGCATATAATCGTTATTTGGAGGTAAAATCCATTAATTAGAGCAGTATCGTAGCTAGGGTAGTACAGCCGCCCCAGGTGCAAGGCTTGGGGGGCGGCAAAATGGTCGTAAAACATATCTTAATTTACTAGGGTTTGCATGTAGGAAATTATGAATGTATAGATGGAAATTTTTTAAAAGTTTTAGGAAAATATATTTAATTTTGCTAGAGTTTTTGACGGTGAAAAATGCGGACTTTTGTTTTTTTTTGGTCGTCAAAATTTTCTTTGGTACTTATGGGGGCGGCATTCCAAGTTTTCGCACCAGGCGCCAAAAATGCTCACTACGCCACTGAATTAAAGGTAACATTTTTTTTTTATATACAAGCAAAATAGAATACTACATTCGACAAATTATTTAATTTTGCTAAGTTTGTTCAAATGTAAAAAAATGATTAATTGTTGATCCGTCAAAGTCTGTAGGGCACTCTATTCCTACATTACTGGGGCCCCCCGTCGCAGTTTGGAAGGTAAAGGTACGTTTGCCTAAAGACGGCTCTGCTCATACCCATAAATGTGTTCAGACTAAAGGCTGCGTACTAAGTTATTGTCCTATCATTTTAGAATTCTTCCAATGGTGAAGTAACTTAACGTGCAGTATTGTTAGCCAGAAAACAAAAAAAAGTCTTTTTACTCGATAACTTCTTATGACTGATTAAATAAGGTTATGTCTGAAAATGAGTTCTGGAATGGGTACGGCAAAATCTTAGAATAATGTACCATATATTAGTCGCATCGAATTCCGAGTCAAGTAAAAGCAAAGTTAATGTCAAATCTGAGAACAACTCAAATTCTTTTGTCTGTTCGTTACATTTAATTCAAATTGATTTTCAGGACTGTATCGATACCATTTTGCTAGTGCTGTACTATCACCCACACAATGCTACACGCCTACTACACAAGCGTCACTCTCCGAAAAAATGTATGTTGGCAAGCGTTTCTGATTTTAGTTGCAGCAGCAGCAGCATCCTTAGTGAAATAACAACAATTTTAACCGAAATTGAAAACATTTGCAGTTGTGTATTTAACTTATTGCAGTTGTTGTTATAACAATATTTTTCTTGTTGCTGTTGCTGCTGCTATATATCCAAGTGTTGCTGCTGTTACAAATGTTGCTGTTCGTACTACAGTTACAGTTGTTACCGCTGCCATCGTTGTTGCTTCTGCATTTCCTGTTTCTGGCAATATCGAAATGTTAAAATTTATTTCTGACTTTTGTAGTTTTCATATCGAAGTTCTGTTTTTAACTGCCAACCATCTAACCCGCCAGCCAGACAGCCAACTTGCTCAGTGTATTATAGGCTGTTCGTTTGGTGCAGGTGGCATTGGCGGCAATGGCATCGTTTGTTGTAACCGCGTATCATTGCTGCTTTTGCCAGTTTTGTTTTAATTTTTGGCAAAAATTATTAGGATTTTTATTATTTTGTGTAGGAAACTTTATGTTGCAGAGCATACATTTAAACACGATTTTATTATGGAATGATTACGAGAATTTATATATTCTGTTATAGGTTATCAAGCTTATTGGATTTCAATTACAAACTTACATACTATTCTAGACAAACTTTAGAATTAGATCTCACCTGGAATTTTAATAGAACATCGCAATAGTATTGAAAATTGCCACGAAACATCACTTTTTCCAACTAATAAAATGCTCTCAAACTTTGCGACCTTGTAAGAATTTACGTACACCCAAGGTCTTCTAATGTAATGTTTCAAAGTCTGATGCCCTTATGAATTATTCGCTTGAAACAATTTTCTACGTAGTTCCTCTATAGTCCGTCTTTGCTTATATTCCGATAGGTGGTCAAACAATGAGTGCCAAAACTGTCATATTATTTTTAAGAGAATTTCAAAGAACGATACTTTGTATTAAAAATTTAAAACGATTTATTTTTAACATTCTTATGAAAATCATAAATTTCTTTTGTTAGATTTTCTCAGAAGAAAACTCTCTTACTCCCAATAAGACCCTTTTTGCAAACGCTACTGACTACAACCACATCATCTTCATCATCCACTTTTATTGCACTAAATCCTTAACATCATAATTCTCAACATAAAGGATTTAAATTTATACCTTTTACCCTGTCATCAATTTACTTACAAATACCTGTGTAAATGTTAACTTAGCAGTAATATTTTTTACGGTGTATGTATGTATGTAGGTATTTTATTCTTTGACAGCCTAAGCTAACAGCGAAAAAAAAAAATAAAAAACTGAAAACGAACCCTTATGTAATCATCTTAAATTCTTTTTATTTGTTTTTCTTTTTCTTTCTCTTCTACTACAGGGAGGCACAACAGCAGCACCGCGTACCGCATTTCCGGGAGCTCCGCCCCCAGCCCCGGTTACACTAAAAGGGGCCCAGAGGCCAGCTATGACTAGTCCAGCGGCTGCAGGTGGTTTGGCTGGTGCTCCATATCGCGGTGCTAGTTGGACACCACAGGGTTTTGCACCAGCTGCCGCAGCGGCTGCTGCTGCTGCTGCACAACAGGCGGCCGCCTACAGGTATACGGCACCATTGCCACAACCGGCGTATGCTGCATATACACCACATACGACAACAACAACGGTAAGTTTGAGAAAAAAAAAAAATAAATGTCTACGTCACTGACAACGTCGTTGATGTCGTTAACTTGATTCCCAAAAATCCAGAGTACATAAATAAAGGATTATTTTGACACATAAACACGGCAAGAAAAACGTAGGGTTAGGGTGGCTCTAATAATTACAAAAAAGTAGAGCTTACACTCACTGTCTTAATTGAAACTACTGAAAGTAGTATATTTTCAAACTTTCTTAAAAAATATGATCCACCTTAATGAAATTGTTTATACCTTCCTTACAAAGACAGCCGAGTGTTTTGATGAAGATTGATTTTTTTGTTAGTGGATTTGTGGATATTTTTGGCACAGAATTTTATTGCTTTAAGTATTCTCGTGCGTGCGTCTGTTAACGGATGTGTGTTTAAGGTATTGCGTTTTTTTGCCCCCTTCGCCTTCCTTTCTTCTTTCTTTTTTTTTATTTCTTTTGGGAATATTTCTTGTTTTGACTCAACTCAGTCAAGCTTTCATTTAATTTTCCGATTGCAAGCAATTTACCCTTGCTTACCCTTTTTTATGACTTCCGCTATATGGCTAAGCAACTTATCCTGCCTGCCATTTGTGTATTTGTCCTCATATCCATCTCGTTTCTTACTTCCCCACTTCAGTGTTCAATGCTTTGGAATCCATCAAATGCTGAAGAGATGATTTAAATGCCTTGATTTTTTTTGGAAATGACGTCTTTTTTCATACAACTCATACGTTGAGCGTTAAGAGTTCGCATTACAAGTTGAAAGCTCGAATAAAAACTGCAAAATGAAATAGAATTCAAAGTAATGGATGGTCTTTGATTGATTTATTTCAAGGTGTTTTTGTGTGCCAAAATATTGAATCGATTATGACGAGTCTGCTGCAAATGATGGGATCATATGAAATCGAATTTATTTTTATACTGCTATTTTTTATGATTTTTTTTTTTTTGCTTTCTATTATAATAATAATGGTATTAAAATATGAAGAATTTTATTAAGAAAATAATTTTATGTGATGCTCCTTAAATTGAGTTATCATTATTGTCAATTACATTACGTGAAGGATTTGTATTTCAACTATATTTGCTACCTTCAGACTTTGTTAAACTGCCAAATAGACGAGCATCATTCCTGGACAGAGGGTGGATTAATGAATTGAATTTTTGCTGGCCTATCGTTTTCAATGTGACGTTTTATTGGAATTAAAAAATGCATTACTACTAAACAGAAGTGGTAATAAAATTGAATTCTATTCTTAATAACATTGTTGTAAACTTATCACATCCTATGTTAAATTGCTTGTACCCGTCCATGCCTGTGAATAGAAAATATTTTTAGGTTTTCAAACTTTTTCGAAAATTGCGCTACTGTTTTTTGAATTTTCTACATCCGCTCATATAATGAAATCTTCCATTGCTTTTCAGCACAAGTAGATACTTCGGTAGAATGGTTTTGGAAATATTGGTGTGATGCGTGATATCGCACTATTAATGATGACACGAGATGTACGGTTACAGTAATCGAATTCATTTTGTAATGAGCGAATTGTGTCCCCGTTTAACTTTTTCTTCTATTTAGAAAGGTTTCAAGAACTACGAAAATACGTTCCACCTAAAATTTGGATAAAGCTTTCTTAAGATTTTATCTGTAATGGCGGTAGGCGAGTTGGAAGTGTGTAGCCTGTGTCACAAATTTCATAAAATCTTACTCTCGTAAACGTAATTTCTACACAGAAACAGACAGACAGTCCGGCAGACAGACGCTGATCAAGAACATTTATAGTCTTCTTTACTTGTCACGCCCCTTCTCTGCGATACAAACGGAATGACAAAAATAATATACACTTGCATGTACGTTTTTTGAATAAAATTCTTTTAATAAATAGAAAATGGTTGAAGAATTTTTCATCACAATGTGTACGCAAGGTGTGTATTTTTAGGAGCATTTAAATTGTAATTAAAGAAAAATACGTGCGTTTTGTGCAGCACAACATCTGTGTTAAGTTCGTTAGAGAGTTGAGTTGCGCTCGGGAGGAAATTTGGTCATGATGACTACTAGGTCATTACAAAGATTTTGTCTATTGTAATTTTGTTTTCTTCTTAAAATAATAACAATTTGAAAACCATCATCCGATAAACTTTAAAAAATAATTTATTTAATTATCGCGTTACCATTACTGTTGGCTTGAGAAAAATTTCAACAGTGCGTATATACCTCAATGAAAAAATGTCGCTGCGAACTAAAATTCAACAGTATGTTTTTGCATTTCAAAATTGTAAAAAAAATATACACAGCTGCTCCAGATAGTTTGGGGCTTGATCCTTCTAGTTAGCGAACATTTTTAAAAAATTGTAGCACATCACAATAAGAACGATCGTTTTATTTTCCTTTCGGGTTTAATATGTTTACACTGAGATATGCAGTGCTGTGTGATGTATGTGTGTGGGTATAACACTGCATTTAAGCAGGAAACACTGCACATCCTTTTGTGGCGTAATTAGCTGCAAACAGACATCCTTTCCTGTTACTGCTGCTGTTGGCGATGCTGATGTTGCCACAGCAATAGCAATAGCTCCCATTATTATTGTCCTCATTGTCATTGTAGTATTTTATTCTCTGCTCTTTGTTGCTGTTGTTGTTCTTCTTGCTGTTTTGTTAATTTAAACTAGAAAATCCTCTACTAATGAGACACGCCTTTGTTTTTTTTTGTCCAAGTACTTGTAAAAAAATGGATATGTCAATATATATAGAACGAATGGAACAACATAGAAAGGGAAATAATACCTATGTTTATTTTTAATTTAATTGTGATTCAAATGTATAATGATTTTTGAACTTTCGAGGTTAAAGGACGAAGTTGTTTAAATTAAACATTTTTATTTAAAACATTTACTGAAGAAACGCCAATACTAAGTAATGAATTTATGGATACAAAATACGTATTGTTAGTGTGTGTGATAGTATATGGCATTTATTAAATAAAATACATGAAATTCTTTTTGAAAAAGTTCTACTTTTGGGCAACGACGAGCATTTAATTGAATAAAGTATTAATAAATTGCTCTGCATATGGCATATGCTGCTATCCCAAAATAAATAGGAATTAACACCTACGCCAAAAAAAAAGCAACACATTTCAAAGATTTGTGCCATAAAACTGATGGCACAAATAAATAGTAAAAGCGAACATAAAAAAATCCTCAATGACGTCAAATGAATCAGCAGTAAATCAAATAAATGCGTATAAGAAACTGGTGCAAAATCCGTACATACGCAAAAGAAGTGAAAAACTCGATAAAACAGATGAATACAAATTAAGTATAATTAATCTTGAATGCCAGAAAAAGCCTTAAAGTCAATCTTCCAACATCCACCAGGCATCTTGTTGTGGTGGAAATGGCCATGATGCTGCTACCGCAACTGATGTTTTTTGTGCTTTTTTATCTACAGCCATAGCTGCTACTGCTTTTGATGATACCCTGATCTGCCAAGCGCATGTTTTTGTCGTACAATTTAAGAAGTTTTTCTTCCTGCAATTTCTCATTTCTTTTACTGTGCGCCGCATAGTTGAATTATAGCAAAAAAAAAAAATATTTTAAAATTTTTATTTTCGTTTCTTCTTGAATATTTTATTTAGAAAAATATTCCTAGAACAGATTTCGCCTATGACTGAATTTGACTGCAAATGACTGTCTATGACTTTCTGTGACAGATTTTAATTGTGTTTGATTTCAACTGTGGGTACTTCTATGACTGTTCTTAATTCTGGCAGACTTTGCCTAAGATTGACTTCGACACGTCTTAAATTCGGCTGTATTTGACTTTGTTATGGCCGACTTTGATAGTGCAAAATGAACACTTTCATGTAACAAACATAAAATTTATTGCAAAGCTTTGAATATTTCCTGCCATAATTATTTATTTTAAAAGTAATTGCTTGCAATATTTACGTGTAAATAAAAAGATCTTAAAACAAATTATGAATTAGTTTAAACTCATCTCTTTCGCAACATATTGTTGCACTGTGCACTTAATATTTCAAATCGTGACACAAAAAAATAATGACTTACAATTTATATAGCCCAGTAATTGGTTGAGTAGCGCTGGCTGTGTTTTGTTATTTTTTTCTAATTATAGTAAGAAATTTTAATTGATTTCGCAATTAATTAAACAACACTATGTTAATTATAACTATAAATTGTTCAACACATACGAGTAAGGGTGTCTCATATATTGTTTTTTTTTTTTCTTATCAAAGTTTTGTACAACAATCCATACATTGATCTAAGAACTGAGTAATTTTTTTCAGCTCAAATTAACCCAAAGTAGCTATACCTAATTATTAGGCTCTTTCGAATTGTGAATTTTTTAAATGAAATAATTAAATGTACCACCCTAGCGCTTAGCATGTTATAATCAACCGCAATTTCCAATTTGTGGACTTTCCAAAAACCATAGCCTTTGTACATATGTGCGGAATATGTTTAATTTAGGCAAACTAAACCTCATTTGTTTTTGTTTTACACAAAAAGGTTTTTTTTTTGTGCAGAATACTTTTTTGTGAGTTTCACTTAATACAATTAACCACTGCTGAGATGATAGCTTTGGTTAGGCCTATTTTCAGCAGATTTAACCGCAAATCAAAATTCATTTGAGGTCGAATAACTCATAGGCTTAGCTTAGCAAATTCAAAGGAAAAGTGAAAGGGAGAGAGAGAGAGAGAGAGTGATAGCGAGTTTTCATTTACAGCAGCCATTAATCATTTGTTTTTGTTTTGAAATGCTCGCAAATCTAGAAACATTAATTTCGAGACTTTTAAATTATTTTCCCTTAAAAAAAAATAAAACAAAAAAATTGTGAAAAGTTAAGTGTCGACAACAAGAAAAAAGTTGGCAAATCTACACCACTCATCAATTTTGACATTTTCAATTAAGAATGTCAACGAAAAATCAATGTCGTACAATCATTTATATCAATTCCTTATCCGCATCCCTGACTCGCTATCCGCAACTCAGTGCAATTATCCTAAATGCTGGGAAAATAAAAAAATGAATGGAAACATTTTTTTTAGGGCACAACAACAATTGTTCAATTGTTTCGTTGATTTATGTCCGGTTGAGAATGACCTACTCTCTTGCTAGCCCCCTTCACCCCTCCATAATTTAGGCCTTTTGTATGTCGCGCTGTGTTTTGAACCACAGATTAAGGTTGACCCCCCCCCCCCCACTTTTCGCTTTCAATCTGATTAAAGTTGTGGTTCTGCAGAATTGTGTCGTTTAGAAATTGTTTATTATTATGTATGTAGGTATATACATATATCTTGGGTATGTCCTTTTGTCTTTTGTGGTTTACTTTGATATCGTGCATTCATTTATAACAATTTAAGTTAATTCTTTGTCAATTTACCATTTGGTATGAAGAATACTCAAATAGTTTGTACTTAAAATGGGTACTACGCATAATTTCTTAAATTGTTTATGTAATGTCGAAATCGGAGCTAAACGTCTTGATTATCTGTAAATTATAGGTAGTTAGGACTACAAAAAGTTTAATTAAACGCTTAACAAAACATGTAACGCTTTTTTAGGCAATAGTTTGGTAATGTGGCATACATAGTTAGCTAATGTGGCACAGCTAAATTACTTATAACTTAACGATTTTCAGTACAAGTATATAAATGCTTGAAAGCTTACAACAAAGATTTATCTATAATTTTTGGTAAAGCATTAGTGAATTACTTAAAATTTTTAAAGAAAATTTACGTTTTACTCCCCAAAAGGTAAAAACTTTTTATGTACACTATGACACAAAATTAAAACAATAGAATTTTTTTTTCAAGCTAAACCTCACTGAAAAGCAAAGAAACCACTCATAATTATGGTTCGGTGCGATTTTCTTTGTGTGACTTTTTGATTTATTTTCCCCAAACTCCAACTGATAAAATGAAAACGCAAAATACTCCCGACGGTATACGCGGCAAAAAGCAAAAATTTAATGACAATGAAATGATTTATTGCAATTTATCGATAGTCGGCTAGCGCCCACCTTTCGCCAGAATATTACGGGAGAAGTTTACGGCGAATTTAAGGTGTGGCTATGAAGATACTAACATTGTCGTGGTATTTTCCCATTTTTTTTTTCACGAGTATATTCCCAGCTGGCAGCAGCCGTATAGCCGTATTTTAACAAAACGATTGGAATTTTTAGAAATGCCAGGATAAAACAGGATAAAAAGAAGGCATCTCAAAGAGTATGACAGGAATAAGCAGTAAACGTGAACGAAAGCAGACAAGCAATAGCAGTTTAATGTTAACGACGTTGACTTATGGCAAAGTGTGGGCGCAAGGAAATGTAGGAACCATTGGTTCCTTTAAAATGCTTTATTTTTAAAGCGTGCCATAAATTCCATGCCCAACTCATCCTCCTGGCTCCCTTCTCGTAAGAAAATTTTAGAACCAATGCTCAATTTAACTCATACCAACACAATTGCTGGTCGGTTATTTGTATGATTTTCATTTTGAGTGCCATCAGGAAATTGTTCCTTAAGCTGCTTTGATTTTATGAACAGTGTGTGAATATTTCCGCATATCTAAGTGATTTAACTCGAATTTCACCCGTGGAAATAAAGTGTAACACATTGTTTAGAATGATTTTTTTGGCATATGCGAAATTTCCCAAAGTATCATCGCTTAAAATAAGAAGTAAGAGAAAAGAGCGAACAGTGAGACACTTATTTTAAGAATCAGGACATACTTAGACTTCTTTTGAATTACATTTATCATAATTTGCGATGCCGACGTTAGTCCAAACTTAAATTTGTTCAAAACTAAAATTGATTATTTTGGTCAAATATCCCTTCTTTAGCTCTGACGATTTGAAACAGAAAATAGTTTTTATATAGCTATTTTATTGAGCTAATTTTTGATATACGTTTTTCATTTTGTTCATTTCATTTGTTCTTTTATTTGTTCTTTAATTTTTTCAAATTTTGAGTCACCTTGCACAAATTTCCTACTTGTGCACCAACAGATTGATATCTGCTATCGTCTCTGTGCCAGAGTGTTTAAGTTGAAGAGTAGAAAGGTAATAAGATGTTTAAATTATGAGCGAATGGTTGGGTACCAAATGTTCCAAAATGCTTCCAAACAAATGAGCAAATAAATAACCGACTTCCTCCTTTGGGCGGCGTATATATCACATAGCGAGTAGCATTATTTTGCTGCGAGCTGCTGCTGTGATAAGAGTGAACTTAACCGTAGCATTGAGTGTGCCAACGAATATAGTAGGCACTTTGGGTTGGCCCAAGGGTTACTTACCACCACCGCCACTTAAAGCAAAAAAGCTGATTTCTCCTCCCTCACCATGGTCATTGGAGTGGGGATTTGCTTCGACTACTTGTCGAAGCAATCAAAATGAAATGCTTTGCAATTGAGCGTATTTAAAGTATATTTCATGAGGTTGTCTCAGTGGTTCGCTTTAATAGGATTGTTGCTATCGTTGTTGTTTTTGTACACCAAATATAAACTTACGTCACTTGGTCTTGTGTTCTTTACTTATGATTTTATTTTCTTAACTTTTCCTGTGAGTAACGTTTATTTTATAGTCAAGACTTAATGTTAAATATCAGGTGCAAGATTTGACAATTTGCTATCGATGGCCTACCGACGACTGTCATGTTTGCTTTTTTTTTATGATGTTGTTGTTGATTGTATACATCTCCTATAGTTAGTTGCTGCTGCTGTTGATATACGACTTGGTATATTTTTCTATGTCATTTTTGTTTCCTTAAGACTTTTATGTCAATATTGAAATCTGTGTGTTACTTATTTATGATGGCTTTTTAGAAATTTAAATTAATCCTCTGGGATTTATTTCACCATCTATTGACTACAAGTGAATCATTTTTTTTTTGAGCTATGAGAAATACATATTTCACTTTGACATTTTCTCACTAGATGTTGGTTTTATTTGAGATTTATTAATTTAATGTTTTGTTGTATCTGAGTTTGTTTGAGTGCTTTGTTTTCGAATTAAATGTTAATGCTGTTTTCTCACCGCATGAATTCATTTAAATCAAAAAAACATAAAGTTTGTCACTTTGAATAGGATATTTGAATATTTTTATTTTATTTACAGTCACCATTTGATTAATTTGATTTGTTGTTGTGGATAAATAGCTATTGTTTCAAATAGCTTTCTGTAACAAAGTTGAATATTATTTTCTTTTTCTTCAATATAAAAAAGTATTTTTTTTTGACTGTAAAATAACGCAGTCAATTAAGCCGGAAGTTCCACATTGCTGCCGAACCGTATACATGGAATGTACTCATTTCTTTAAGACCTTATTTAGAAGCTGTCCGTGACTTCGTAGGTGGAGGCTGTGTCTTAAGATTTCCAAAAGTTGATTTTCGTCGCCATTTTCTATGGTTGAATTAAACAAAAAATCATTGATTTTTTCCCTGAGTATAAACTTCCAAACGTTTTTACCATACGTAAGCAAACTATTTCATCATACGCATTAATTTTTTACTTTTATTATTTTAATAGCTTCTGCTTTAACTTTATTTATCGAAATTGCTATATACTATACTATGTATATTTTTAAATGACTCCGACATAATTTAATGATAGCAAGCCATTAATATCCAAACTAAAGTCAGCAAAATTTATCATACGTGTACACAAATTTCCTTTGTCTACAATTGTGATATCTCCCTGATGATTACGTTACACACACACACATACACTCATATCTGCATACAGCACCGACAAACAGCTCATGTTATCTCGATTTGATTTGACGCCATCCGCCCACATATATGAGTTTGTAATTATGAATTTTGTTTGATTTTAACAAACACTCACACACACACGTGCGCACCTATTCGCTCGCTCTGTCACTCTGTCAACTGTCACATAACGTGATTTTACAATTAAATAAATTATTTACAATATTTTGCAGAGCTTAGGCGCTTGGTCCGAGTAGCGCACCAGGCAGCAGCGGTTACAGCGTAGATCCCTAATGAACTCAAGTGTCAATATGGTTAGTAAAGCAAACATAATTTTTCCGCAGCGCGCACACGAAACTGATGGATGAATGACTGAATAAATGAATGAATGAATGAACGACGACAACGACAACGACGACGCACAGTTAAATAGATGGTTGGTTGCTTGGACCTTTCACCAACTGTCAATGTGAACTAAGATCCGGCGTATATTCGTATGGATAAACTTACAACTTGAACTAAGTAACATGTGACAAACTTCCGTCATTCAACATAATTTCCCATCAACAAATTTTATGCATATTAAATCTGAAACCGTCCATCGGCGAAGTCAGACGAAACGTTTCTTTCAGTATGCATATATTTTGCATATTACAGTGTTGTGCAGATTGCTGTATTGGGAACCATTACTTTGGGAATCAAATTTTTTAAACATACTAATTCCTAGTAATAGAAATTCGAAATTGACTATTTTAATTCCATGTCAAAAAGAGTGATTCTTTTGTCAATTTCATTCTAGAAATCAAAATCTCAATTTCAAGTGACAAACGAATGCAATGGTATTGTAGAAGCCCATCCCACACTCCAATACATTTTTTCAATAAAATCGATTTTTAATATCCAATTCCTTGGAATAGAATTAACATTTATCAATTCAAAATTTTGATTCCTGAAATGAAATTGACAAAGCAATCTATTCGTTTCGCTAAGGATGATTTTCTTATAATAAAAATAAAAGGGTATAGCTACTACAGCTAATAGCTTTCTAAGCTATTTACCACTTGAAGCTTTAAATCAAGTAAAAAGCTTTTCAAGTTTTTAAATTCCATATTTTTCATTTTCATTGCTGCAATGGGAACAATAAAGGAATAAACTCCTCTAACCATGAACTTAAAAGTTGAGTCCAAAGATTTCTGGAATTGTTATCGAAAAGTATTTATTCCTACCAAGCTCCGGTTGTAATATACAGCGTGTTTTAATTGCGTATGATTAAATTTTATTTGGAAATTTAAAAATCAAAAATATGTTCTACATAAAATTGGTTGAATTGTAGTGAAATGGTGTGCTATCTTCATGTTGTTGGGTTTGAGTCAAAGTTCATTTTTAGTTATTAACTAAATGGCAAATTTTGCTTTGAAAAAAAGTTTTGGAAAGATATGAAAATTTTAAAGTATTTCAAGCTTCTTGTGAAATAACCTCAGTTTATTACTGTCATTGTTGTTGTACTACTTTGAATGCTCTGCATCATCATCGCTATAGTGTCGCGCTGATTTGTGACATGTCACATATTCTGACGTTTATTTGTCATTTGGGGACAACCAGCAGAGCGAATGGTAGCACATTTAAGTGTGTTGATGAAGGACACTTGGGAAATACGATGCTGTGTCAGCTTGTGTGGTGTTAAAAACTGCGACCACTGGACTAGCCACCCTATGTTGTTTAATGTTGGTCAAAAGTTTCATTTTCACGGTTCGTAGAGGAACTTATTTCATACTTATTATTTTTTGGTCTATTATATTTTTCATATATTTTTTTCTTTTTCATCAGAGCAAACTTCATAGATTGTTGTGTACTGACTGACTGGTGCACCAGTATGTTACCGAAATGTAAACAAAATCCGGTTGAATTTTTTCTTTATTTCTGCTTTCGATGGTTTTATTTTTTCTGGCCAAATTTTTTTTTAATAATTTTTTCCTTTATTTTTCTTTTTGAATGTTAGCGCGCTTGGCGCCCATCAACTCCATATATAAAAAAAAAAATAATAACTTGCGGCTAACAATATGGTTTGCCATGGCCCATATCATTGTACATATTGTATCATGTGTGTGTAGTATATGTGAGTGTATAGGAAATCTAACATTTTCCCATAAATGCACACACATCGCATTGACGCGTGAATATTTGATGATTTTTGATAGAACTTCTGGAGGGTATTTACAGTTGGTTTTAATGCTGTCCAGCATTTTTGTTTTTATGTGGCTCGCTGGCTTCTTACAACTCCCTGGCCATAACTAAAATGTTTGGAAACATTTTTCTGTCGGAAATTTTTGCATAATTGACTTGTGGCAATGGCAGCAAACTCATTTGAATTTTTAGATTTTTACCCTTTGGCAAGTGCACATTTTATTTCCGTTTTATAAATCATTTGTGCGCGCAAATTTTAAAAGTTTAACATATTAATAATTTATTGATTTTATGATTACAGTAAATAATAAATTAAATGAAAAAGTTCTAAAGAAACTGAAATTCTTTTACATGTAAATTTGAATGAATTCATGTTAAAACGCATTGGTTTTAAATAAAATTAAAATATTCCTTTGAAAAATTATATTTCCGTTCATGTTGCATAATTAATGCATACAAATTTCTCTTTAATTGCGCGTTTATAGTCCAGCACTCATACGCAAGCTTATGTGTCTAATTAAATATTATAAATAAATTATCACGTGTTATTTTCATATAACATGCAACTCATTTTTACTTGTGCTATATATAGCAAGCACACTTGAAGAGTGTCACAAATCGATGCTCCATAATTTGTAAATACTTAATATACCATTTGTTGGTGGGATTCATATCAGATGGTGTGCGGTGCTCCATTGACCACCGCTACTTTGAGTAAAAATTTTTTTTTTTTATTAACAAACGTACTGTCGTGAAATGCCGTCGTAGTCGTTGTCATAATCATTTCAATATGAACTTACATTTTCTGACATATAGAGTAGCCAAGTAGCCAAGTGCAAATTGCACGCGACCAAGCGGCAACATATATGAAGAAAGCAAGGGAAATATGCTGTTTTGGTATGCAAAACAAACTGCATTTCGGATGTTAATCAAAATATTATTACTACTCGGTATGAAAAAATCATGGCATACCTTTAGGATTCGATTTTGAGCTTACCTGTTTTTTTTTTAATTCGAAATATTTTCGTAGAAATCCTAAACGTGATTTCATTTGAAAAATTTTCGATTTGATATATTTTCCACAAAATTTATTTGTTTATAGAAATCATTTGAAATTATTTATATATCATAACTTACATAATGGAAAAAATTTAAGTATCAAGGTGTTTTTATGTGTCGAGTTGGAGAATGACTTATAGTTTCTTTATATGTACGCACGGGTGTGTTAAATTTAAGTATTTAAGTTCATAAGAATATTGAAGAAAAGTTTTAAAAAGTCTAATTTGAAATTTTCAACATGTAAGAAATTCTCTCAAAAGTATGCTGTAAATTCTTTTTTTTCAATTTCATTATACATACATCGAACTCTTTTAACTGCAAGGGCGGTGTAACAAGTCCGATCTCGATTTTTATTTTTTATCAGAATTCAATTTATTTTTGAATGTATGCCTTCTATTGGCCAGAAGAAAGAAAGAAAAACTATTTTTGAACTTGACAAAATAGGCGTTTGTTGTATAGGTAACTCCAGACTGGAAGAGTATTCTCTCATTCACCTCGCTATGTCCTCATTTTTAAAAAGAGAAAAATTCGATGCCGCTATTGTGTAGATAATGTGGATTAAACAAATATTCATCGCTGATGTATTGGAGTAATAAAATAGAACTGTTTTCTGAAAATATACCATTAATTACTTATTTAATCAAAACTGCTGTCACTAGTTGACTAAAATTTTCGAAAATCAATCATTTCATCAATAGCTACATATGTAACCACTAAAACTTGTGCATTTCCAATTTTATTGACATTAAATGCGCTAATAACTTACAATGGTACAACTGACTAACACAAATCGACTGTATTTGTCTATTAAGTTATTTACTAAGTAAATTGCGTGCTACTTACCCATTAAGCTTTTAATTGATATGTCATTCTTGCTAGTGCTATTTGCTATAATTATGTCATATGGCGCTATAAATAATTTTAACTAAGTGTAAAAAAATTATTTGAAAGTAAAAAAAACGTAGTGTCGTTGAAATTAATGACAATGGACAGAATTATATTGCATGGAATAAAAAAAAAAAAATGCTAAATAGCAACTTATAAGGCAAGGCGTAAAAAAACAGGGAAGAATTATATTGAAAGTTAAAAGGGAGTTTAAAGAGAGCACGTTGTTTTTAATAAAAAAGTACACACTCAATTGCAAATTAGTGCACCATGAATTTGTATTAATTTTTTTGGTAATAAAAATTTTATATTTGCATATAAAAATTTAACGCAAATTTAAGCTGAAATCTTTTTGCTTCACATTTTTTCTTTTTTCTTCAGCATGGGCAATTTTTTTAAAAAAAAATATTTCAAAAATTTATAAGTAAAAATTACCCAAGATAATCTTCTCTGTAAAAGTTTCAAAAAGTATGTGTGTGATACTTTACATTTTAAAAAAAGATTTATTTATTTATACCTAAAACGGATAATAACTTTTGCATTCAAAAATGTTTGCATAATTTTCCTTCATGGCTAATAAATATCACTTAAAGCTCGCGTGTCATACCCACACATCGCCCCATTTTCATTTTCAATTTTGTTGTAATTTACATTAATACTCTTATGACATACAAAATTTGCTTAACTTTCTTAAGCTGCTTGCAGCAAAGTACGAGTAGTAGTAGTATGTACGCGAAACCAAATTAATTGCACCCAACACCAATATGACCCATACATTTAGCATATGTACGTGCAGTCGACATGTTAACATTGTTGTTGCTGCTATGATTTTATGGTTTTTTGTTGTTGCCGCAACTGCAACAGCAACTGCAATAATTCATCGCATGAAGGCAAAGAGCGCTGTCGGGCAGGATATGCAGATGCGCGTGGCAGACAAACACAGAGACATCCTTAGGCTGTATAAAAACTTCAACCAGAGCTGCAAAATATTTGGCTTTTGATTTTTATAGTTTGTCATTTATTTGGTACGCATTCGACTTAATTTGGTTTGGACAATGTATTACACTGATCAATAAATTGGTTTTTTAAGTATAGAAAAAACAAAAAATTTATGTGAATTTCCTAAGAAATTTTGCTGAAGTTTCTACTCAGCTCAATAGGCTTTTTCCGTTTTAAAATTTAATTAACTATTCATTAAATTTTTCATTGCCCTTTTCACAATTATCTGAATTTTTTCTTCCAGATTGTTGCCTATAAACTTCTTAATTATTTCTTGATTTAAGTTATCTGAAATATTCCAATTCCTGTCCAGTCATTTCAAGTGTTTTGCTGACTTTGCAATTCATTGAATACATGCATTCTCTTGCAGCTCTGATTCATAACTCTGATACAAGCCCACATACATTGACTTTCGCATGAATTCAAATGCTTGAGATTTGCTCTCATCGTCGTAGTTGCTGTTGTTGTTGTTGTTGTTGTTGCAATATTATCCTTCCGCTTTAGCGATATTAAAATTCTATAAGTGTGTGTGCGCACACACATACATACATACAAATTTACTTATTTGCATGTGTGTGGGTGCTTTTGTGTGGATTTTTATGCTTGAAATTTTTCTTTTCACCCATAGTAAAAAAATGAGGTCAGTTTGTATAAGAAAAATGAAAAAGTGTGTGTGAGGGGGAGGTAAAAGGAGCAAAAATTAAACGTTGCAAAAAAATTATGAAAAAATTGCGTAATCAATGTGTAGGTCGCTGCGTTTGGTATGTAAGCTCTCATTTTAATAATCGTATGCATGTATGTTTGTGTATGTGCGCGCGTGTGCTTGAAAAAAAAAACTAATAATGAAATGCCCTCTTATTACTTTTTAATATGCAGAAATAAGCGCTACTTCAATTAAATCTCTCAAGCTTCATTAAATTCCTTCTGCTCATGATGCGTCCTTATGTAACTCTTTAGTATGCGTATGCATTGTAATCCAGCCATTCCATCAGCTGAATTTATGCACCCCCAGGGTGGCAAATATGCAAGTCTTGATTGAAATTTAAAATATATTCTTAATAGAAAGTCACTTTGAAATCTAAATCTTTGAAATTACACATCTCGGTTAGCTCTAAACTGATTTATTCATTTATGGACATATTGCTAAAAAATACTAATACTAAAGGTAAAAAGTATATAAAAGTTTTCAGTTCCCGGTACTTTTTTAAATCGTTTCATTCTTCGTTAGGTACCATATCCCCGTTTTATTTCGACCAAGAGTTTGTATGAAAAAAGTTTCGTGCAGTTAAAAAAAAACTACACATATCATCACCATAGCACGAAGTCTGGATGAAGCATTATATCTACAAAACTCAGCACGATTTCAGTTCAGTCAATTGGGTAGCTACAATCAAGGCAATGGAGAATAATTAACCGCATAAATAAATTCAAATAATTTATGAAAATAACTTTTAAATATACTTTAGAGCGTTATGCCTGCATTTTTGAAAATAAAAAATTCATTTCATACTTTTGATCGTTTTAAATTTAATCGCTTAAATAACACATCAGATATTAAAGGCACTGCTGTTGTCGATGTCGCAATTTGCCAATCACACTGAAATTTTTCAGCAATCTCTCGTGTGTGTACTCAAAGGATTCTGCTTTCAACTATGGCCGCTGTAAATCCTTTGAGCGTTAAAATTCTTCTTTCTGGAATTTTTTTTTTTTGCATCGTTGTCCATCGTTGACATCGTCATTCAGTGCCGCTTTTGTTTGACTTTTGCTTTTAATCCGCAACGTTTCCTCTTCGATGTCCTTGCTTGCATACTGTTAACACTTTATCGATTTACATAAATTAAGTTGTTAATTTTATCAATTTTTTCTCTTGTTGTGGGGTTGACGTTTTACGCAGCTTAACTTAATCGGTTGTTGTTTCACTTTTTATTTTAAAATAACCGTCTGTTTTTTTTTATGCGTCTGTGTTGATTTTTTCTTTTGCGTATGTATTGTGTAGTATATATACAATTTACATATCACTTTGTCTGCTGCTCAATTGTGTACAAATTGCAGTTATAGAGATTTCTTTATGTTAATTAAGATATGTGCAAATTGAAAATTGAAACTGATGAGATTATCCTTAAGTTAATTTCACATTTAAGCATTAAGTTTATTATTATTGGTTAATGTAAATGAAACTATTTTTAATGCATTTAGTGGATACCTTTTATCGTTAGCAAAACAATTTAATCTACTGACAAACTCTTGTACTATTTTGTCGGATCACGAGTGTGGTAATAAAACTGCAAAATTAGTGCTACTTAGTGCTGATATAAAGTTTGCAAAGGCGCCTTTAGCTATCATAACCTTTACTCCAGATATTGCATTAAACTTAAACGTTTTTCCATTACTTATCACTAATTTACTGTGTGATAATGGAAAACACTTCTATTTAACCATCACTTTTAATTTTTCAATACCACTAAATAAATTTTCTGATTGTAAAACAAATTTCACCTTTGACCTTGAATATCTCGCCAAGTGCAGCGGTTAGAATTTTCCACTTTTCATATTTTCAGTTTGCAGTTATGGCGCAAACAATCTGTGACACATTTTCGTCAAACTTTTTTTATCTACAGGAGCACCATTTGCACTTTTCCCAAAATTATGAAAATATTTGCAAATTTACACTTGTCGTTTCGCACTAATGAGGTAAAGTTTTAGTTTTTTTTTTATGCACTCACTACAACACTTTCAAGAATTTCATTGCATGCCAGCAGCACCAATGAACACCGCAATTTATTACTAAATAATAGACAGACACTCACGGAAAAGTCATTTAATTAAAATTTTCACGCAATTTTAATAACTCTTCATTAAACTCAATAGTGAGTAAAATGTGCGCCACTTAAAACAGCTTACAAACATACCGCCCACCATAACCCCGCCCCAAAATACACATATATATATATGTAGAGGAGGCGCACTTAAATAGGCGACACAAAAACCACACCCACACCACACCACCGTCACTTGTAAGTGTGTGAACATAAAGTTTTGGGAAAATTTTACACCGTAAATCCTTAAAAGCGTTGCTGGATGTTCAACTATTTTTCAGCAAACGAGCGAACAACAACAACAAAGCCAGCAGCAGAAGCAGCAGTAGCCGCAGCACAGTGTTGCAATAAATTTACCAAAATAATTGTGCAAACAAAAAACTTTCAATTGAATTTATGTTTGTCTGTATTAAATGTGTTCAAATGTATGAGTATTAGTGCTGCGGGTTGTTGCAAATAGTGCAAGTGCACACTACTTGGAACTGCAATTAAATGAGAATTTATTAATTTAATTGTTGCAAATAAAAAATTAGCAATAAAATTTCGAAAGCATGTGAGCGTAAATTGCAATTTATTTATATCTTAAATTTTGCACAAGTTTTATTGCGATTCAATTGGAATTTGTGAGAATTTAAAATTTGTTGATTAAAATTACTTACTTATAACATATGGCCGGTTAGTTGTGTTGTAATACATTAGTTTGCAACCGTAATCTTTCGCGAAATTGCAATTCATCTGAAACTATATTTGCCCGTCATAGTAATGAGATAAGAAATGTTTGATCTATAAAGTAAATTAAATAGGCCAAGGTCATAAAAATCGGTTATGGGCAAAATATAAAAAAACTTAATATTTTGACAATCAACATTGTGACACGCCTTCAAAAATTTCCACATCATGTGAAATGCAGTCTTTGAATTGGTACTGCCGTCGTTAGTTTTGAGGTACTATGCTGAGTTAGTTTTTTTATTCGTTTATGTCTTTTAAATAGTATATTAAAAATTGAATTTCAACTTTTGCCGAAATGATGAATAGTAAACTATAATTTAGTCCGATCCGAGTAGCGTACCTGGGGCTGGTGCCGAGGGTGTGGCCGCTCAGGGCGCAAGGCTTAAAGGGACGGCAAATAGTCATGAAATATATCTCAATTTGCTAGGGTTTTTGAAAGTCAAAATTGAGGACCTTGTTTTTTTAGTGGATGAAATTATTTTTGACGGTAGTCTTCTGAGTCCGATATAACCCACAAAAAAAGGAGAAAACTTTTTTCATTTTGCCAAAAATGTGTGTGTCATTTTTTAATCTATAACATTCCTTGGAGTGTTGAATATCATAAATTTCAATAGAAATTATACAAAAATTATAGAACTTTATTCAGAAACGTTATCTGTTTCTACGAGATTAAATTCATGAAAATATTTTTAGCTAAAAAGTGAAAAATTATTTTATTAAAAATAAGCCATAGAAGCTCGCACATCATAAATTGCAGTAATTATTAAAAATCAATATCACTGTGAACATCACTGCGTTCCTACCAACACCTGCAACGATATCCAACGGTATGGAACACAGCTAATCAACTGTACACCAAAACCACAATGCATCGAATTCAATTCAATTCAATTTAATTTGTTGAATTTTTCATGTTGATTATGACAATATGTACACGATTTAGAGTAGTGAAGCGTAAATTTCACTTTTCTATTGCAATACTTGGATTTCATTTGATGGAATTTTCAATTGATTTATTCTTTTATTTTTAAAAGCTTGATGTTAGTGGTCTGCGTTCTAAGAAATATGTTTTTTTTTAAAATATTTTTAAACTACTGCTTAGCAAAATTATAATTTAAAGCATAAAATGATTTATGGCATTAAGCTTTTGCATATCTCTGGGCTCTCTGATTATTATTATCATTGTTGCGCATTTTACGAATATAATTGACTTATAATTTGACCTGATGGTTTTCAGCGGAATCTGCTGCTCGTGTTATCAACGTTATTTAGCCAATTATCATGATTATTGTGTGGTGAAGTAGGCTAAGTTTACATTACTAGATATTGATTTCGCGTAAAGGGCGCGCACGTTTTGCTGCTAAATACAATCTTAATAAAATAGCGCGAAACGTCACTATACAATGAAATAGGATTTTTTATAATGAAAAATATTATTTATTATATTCTAGCACCTTCTAAATAAATGATTTTTGATAAAAGTTTACATTATTCAATCATTAAACTGAAATCTTTCCTTGCCTTTTTTTTTTGGTATAAGATTCCAGAGGCCTTAGCATCATTCAAAATACGAAGTATATTGCAAAATTCCAAACGTTAACAATTTTGATGCAATAGTATGGTTGACCTTGCTGTAAAATGCACATAAATCATAAGTTGGGAGAGGGTGCGCGCCGCGTGTGTGTCTGTGTGTGTGTGTGTGTGTGTGTGTGTGTGTGTGTGTGTGTGTGTGTGTGTGCGAGTACACACAATTTTCACACAGTTGAACTGCCAGCCATTCATTCATATATTTCCCTCATATGCAAAATGATGCTATATGCTTCATTGCTGCTATTTGTTATGGTGGTGTTGGAGTGCGAGGTGCTCGCCGCACTCTATTGAAAAGTACCTCTTGGCCTATTTTCTAAGCTGTATTAGAGTTATTTGCGAAGGTATCTCAATTTCCAGCTTAATCTTTTAACTTCCGTTCATGTTGCCTTCTCGTTCTGCTTCATCTTCATCATCATCATTATCAACATCGTCATATTTTATTTATGTAGATATTCGTATCTTGAGTGCGTTCAAATACATACTTGTATACAACATTCTTGTGCTTCACTTTCTATATAAATTAGTTTGTGTAATGTGATTAATTGCCTTGGTGTGCTTTACTTGTCAGTTTAGGTTATACATCATTTTATTGTCGGAGTTTTTGGGTGAAAAATTTTTGAGCAAATAATTAATAAATTTTTTTTTCTATTTCTTTTCAGGTAAGAAAATGCAATTTTTATTTCGATTGTGCGTAAGAAAATGTAAGTTATGTATTTTATGTAAATTAATCAAGCCTATTCTGCTATACGATGACTAACCGAGTAGTATGTACTTGTCGAGTGGAAATGTAAACAAATTTCTATAAGAATTATTATATTTTTTTTTTATTTCTTATTAATTTATTTTACTGAGCTTACTGTTCAGTACTGTGTGTGAGAACATCAAAAAAATTTACAATTGCAAAAAAAAACAAAAAACGAAAAACCGCGCTAAAGCTGGTCATATGTATGTATGTACTAGTTTTATTCATTGCTAAATGGAATCATCAGTGACCTCTGAAGCAATGAGTGATAATTTTTAAAGTCTGATTGATAAAGTCTGATTGATAAGAATGGAACGAAGGAAGCAAAAATTTTTTTTTTCTTTAGTACCTTCGTTTTTTTAACTCATTTTTCGCTTCGTTGGAAGCTTTCTTAGCGAGTCAAAACAAAGTAGCAAGCGCAAATCGTATGATAAATAGACTTTGATTTCTTTCTCAACGGAAATTTGATGGTTCGCTGCTTGCATAGTTCCGCCCAATTTTATAAATTTCCTTTTCGTCGTTTCCATATTAAGTTTCATGGTTTTCACAAGAAAACAAGAAATGATCTTACAATTAGTATTCTATGGATGTTAAATGGTAATTTTTGAACTCAGCACATCCAAAAATATAAGCTTAATTTTTAGACTTTATTGAAATCCTTTTTTTTCGTTTGTTTTATGTACATAAAATATAAACCATAAATTAATTTTTGGCATTTATTTTCTAAAAAATAAAAAAAATCTACCAACCTTTATAACAAAACTAAAAATATTACATACAAACATATGCAAATAACCAATACATGTCATTTATTTGCTTGAATATTTATCCTATTTTTATTTATTCTGTGTGTTTATCCTGCTTGATTAATGTTTTTAATACCGCTGTATGACAATAATTAATAGCGTCCACTATTCCATTTTCCAACATTCGCTTTGTCACCAGCAACTTTCAGTAATTACATCGTGCAAATACAGCGCACACACGATAGCTGTCATGTTAACCAAATACAGATGTTAACGGTTTAACTGAAATTCGAACCAACAGTACTTGCACGATTATTAAAACTTTTGATCAGCATAAAATTTTAATCATCTCGATCATGCAAAAAATCAATTGTTTCATAGAGCGCATTTACCCATACTGAACACTTGAAAATTGAATACTTCGACGCCAGTGAAATGTAACTAATCTTAAACGTATTATAATTTTTCTCAGAAACTATAAACACACATTACTTTACTTTGCTTGCTTACCAAAATCGCTTCCTTCTACAGCTTCATTTCTTAAATTTTTATCAACATATTTCATTTTCTTTCAAACTTTTTTACATTAATTTGTTCTTACAACCGAAGGTTTACTGTACGTAGAAGTAATTTATACACGCTTCATCCACAGCCGATTGTTGTGTCAATTTCGCACGTTTTAAATTACAATAGAACAGTTTTTAATATAAAAACAGCATTCATTTTATTTACTACAATAACAAAATTTTTAATAAGAAAAATAAATAATGGCGCCTCTCCAACAAGTAAATGTGCTCTGTGATGTTTATTTACAGTGAAAGTGCTTGCGGGAAACTGTCACCTGTTAACCTTATGTAAATAACATGTGAGGTAGACGTTATCGTTAAATACAGAATAACTGGTAAATATTGAATTAAAATACATGCTGATTTAGCGATAACGTTATACAAACTCTGGCGCAGAGTATTACAAAATTAATTAGAAAATGAATGGGTCAATTAGTAGGAAAGTAGATGGAAATACATAAACTCAAATGTTTATAATATTGACCAGTTAAATTTTCAATAAACGAATATTTTGGTTTTACGGATGAAAGTTACATTTTATTTTAAACTAAATAACACTTCATTTTTTTTTAAATCAAAGCTTTAGGAAAGTACAATTTAAATATTTTCTGTTTTTTTTTTTTTAATTGGAGCAAACAAGAAAACTGAAAATTACTTATGTACATCTTCTTCAATGTCCTTTAGTCCCCTGCAGTCGAATAAAGTTGAATTCGCTAAAAAAAACTAACTGCATCAAATAAATAAAAGAACGTTAATCACGCAGTAAGATTTAATCTCAATGAAACTTAAAATTTTTAAAAAAGAAAGAAAGAAGGTTATATAACATAAATAATAAGCAAAAATCAAATGCAAAAGCTTTCCATGAAATTTTGTGTAGAAGAGATATCAAATTTTAAATATTTTTTAAAGAAAAATTTTGCGTTTTGCTGGCAAAAAAACCATAACTAAATGACAAGAAAGAACTAAAAATTTAAGTAATTTTTTTGAAAACTTCGATAAAAAACTATCAATTCTTGGATTTTATTAAAAGAACTTTTTGTTTTCACTATTATGTCCTAAGTGAAGGTTGTCCGAAAAGGATATAACAATAGAAGACCACCGATTAATTGAGTTTGATGTATTAGCTAAGGGCATATGTATTTCACATAGTTCAGTACATGAGATTTTGACTAATGTTTTGGATATGAAAGGGCTCCATTTGGGGCAATATTTTCAACCAGCTGGAAACCTCGATCGAGCTTATTTGTCAACGCCCTTCTATGTGTGCATTCAAATATTACAGAATAATGGAGACCGATAGTTTAGTTTCATAGCAAATGTATATCACTTGTGTCCCGTGGAATTTAAACAACCTATAACATTGTTCAAATATGAATGTATGCAAGGCATATTAACTAATACCAAATATTTATTTCACCTTCAACATATACATGTATGTATATGTTAACTATTACCAATTCTTGATATAAACAAATGAATCATTCTTTCTGTGTATCATAAAAAATATTAACTTTTCATATATTCTCCTTTAGGGATGTTTTATTTCATTTTTATTTTCTCATATAATGAGAACCTAATATTAAAAGCTTTTTCAATATAAGCAACTGTGAATTTTTATCTTTGCCAGTAAGGCACTTTAGTGCCTTAAGTAAATTAAATTAGATAAGCATTATATTATTCCGTACCCTATAGCAAAATACTGTGACTTACAAAATATAAAAATTTCATTCTACCGGCAATTTAACCTTCAGTCGGAATCAAATTAATTTGACGCCACAATCCGCGTCACTTCACAAACATGCAACGTCAGCAAAATACCGGCTGACTATACACGCAGTCTGCTAGTGTGAGTTTAAAAGAAGAATCAGCTGCTGTGAGTGTAGCTCTTTCGCAATTTTTGTTTTTCTAATTTCTTTTTTTTACAAAATGCTCTCTTTTAACGCTCCAAGATTTTTAAATGTGTGCGTAAAAGATAACTACTAAAAAAACCCCCCCCCGGAATGTTCACAGTTAAATGTGAGCTTTCAATATTTTTACATCCGCTTCTAACTTTGACATTAAGATTTTCTCTCTCTCTCTCTCTCTATTTTTCACAAACCCATACTTACATATATTTTTTAGTAACTCTCTGAAGCTTTTAATCAGCACGAAATTCTCTCATTACTCGTTGATACAATTGGGCGTATACATAACGCGCATGCTCTGAAATTTTTAAATTCATGCATTTTCTTCTGACTCATGTGTGCGTGCGTGAGCGTTGTGTTTTTTTTTCATTTGTTTTGTGAGTGTGTGTGTGTGTTTTAGTATTTATTTTGTATGCGTGGTCGTTTGACAGTTGAAATGTCAAATGGTGAAACATTTACAGCGTGGCAATTTTTTTGTGCCTTGCTTATTTACATTTTCCTACGTTTAACTCTTCAATTTTGTTATTTTTTTTTGCTGTGTTGTCGTCATCGTCCATTGTTGTTTTTTTGCAGTATTTTCATATATTTTTATTTTTAGGGAAAAAAACATAAATTGTTTAAAATTTTTGTAATTTTTGTATACTTGTAACAAGATATAGCAGGACATCTTATTAAATAGCTGTAAAATCCCTTGCGATGTATAGGATGTTGAAAAGCTCGAATTACCATTTGAAAAAAGGAAATAAATGTTTTGATGAGAGGTTATTTCAAACTTACAAGTAGACTGAATTTTGGGCGATAAAGTTGATTAACATTTTTTTCAGTTTTTTTATGGTTTTCTATATTAAAAAAAAAAAATTTCCTCAAGAAAGTAAGGAAAATAATGTCAAAATAATTAGGTAGTTTTTCATCATAAAAAAATTATCTGGAAAACTGGCGAGTATCAATTTGAATATTTGGTTGAAAATTCGTACGAAATCTGACAAAAAACTTAAAATACCAAATATTTGATAATAATTCTGCAAGCATATTTTCGAAATTTCCAATCACTGTTATGTTTAGCCAAAATGTTTTCTTTAAAATACTTGTTTTTGATTGAATATAATCAATAATTATTTTACAGTGTCTGTCAACTCCAAAAACTTAACACTTAACATAGATAAATTAACAAATAAAGGGTCAAATCTAGTCATACTAGTTTTATCCGCTGCTAAGTACGAATTTCTATATTTCTAATATGTTTCCTTTTTGCATATGGTGGATTCGTTGAGAACTCAAGCAAAAAGTGAAACAAAGCAAAGCCAAACTTCTTTTTTTTTGGTTGTTTATCAGGCTAAGAGTCACTGATGATTCCGCTTAGCAGTGGATGAAACTATTATATAGCATTTTTGGAACAGCTTGAAAATTATTTGAAATGTCTGTCTTAGCAGTTTTTGAAATCTCAAAAAGTTATCTAAGCTGATATTTGTAAAATTTTCCTTCGAATTCAAGCTAAATATTAAAAATAAATTTATTTAAACTCAGTGTTTGTTGATGGTGTCTGCGATGTAAAGAAAAAATTCTATTCAATTTGCTTGCTAAGGAAAGTAAAATTACTTTTCATAGTCACAGAACACCGTTTGATCATGAGAACAAGAGCTATCATCTATGATATTAAATATTTTGTAAAAAATCACTCGATACAAAGCAAAAAGTTTCATGTGGTCTGAGAAAAAAAAATAAATTTCAGTTTTTGTTTGTCGTTGCTTAGAACAAAACAAAAAAAATTATATGAATTCTGATCCTTTTCAAAAAAATTTTGCAAGTCTATATTTATTACTTTTTTACTTTGAAATATCACAAATTTAAAATCGGTAATGAAAAATATAATTAAGTTCAAAAATTTCCATAATTAATACATATCCCAAAAAATCTGACAACATTATTTTCGGCTATTAGTGTGCGCTTATTTATATCTGTGATTGTGACTCAGGTCTTGTGATTATTTGTTGTAGTGATTTTCGCATGTGTTGTCGTTTACACAAGCAAGTTTTCTTTTTGTATATTTCTCACGTTTTTGTTCATCATAATAATCATCGTAAAAGTATCGTCGCCGTTGTTCGCTGTCTTCTTCTGCTTTGTGGGCTTTGTAAATCTTAATTGAATTTGTGAATTACTTTGAAATGTCAAAGAAGAAAGCGTTGCAAATGAATGAACCAACGAAAAAGGAGAAATATCATCTGCCAAATTAGAAAAAAGCCTGCTTGTGCAAAAAAGAAAAGAAAATCATTTAGAACATGACAAACCATTACAAAAATATGGTTGGTTGTGTATGTGTGTGTGTGTGGACTAGGACGCCCAAATTTCTTCAAACGTACATTAGACAGCCTTTCCCGTGGAAGCAGCTTTTGTTAAGTGAGTTTTTTGCGGCAAATTATCATTTCTGTGGTTTTGTTGTTGTTTGCATTTGAGCTTTAAGTGGTTATTGTGTTCTTTAATCTTAACGGATAAATCTTGTGATTAACAAGAAAATAGTAAATATTTTATTTTATTTCGGTTGTAAAATTTGAAGTTTTATAACTTATATCTAATATTAGCGGGAAATAAAAATCTTTGAAAAAATGTTGTTTTCAACTAAACAACTACATGTATGATGCGACCTGCGTCAAGGGATCTTAACAAGCCAAATATAAAGTTATGATTTCTTTATAGGCTTAGAGAACATTAAAAGCCTTAAGACAAGATCATATTAAGCCAAAAACTTAGAAAGTAATAAGTTTTGCAGAATCGCAGTTCAAAAAATCGACTTTAAGAATTTTAATAAAGAAAAAATGCCATGTGGCAGGATACCCATTTTCGTTCTTTAATAAGGTATATGTAGATCACAGGATATACACATACATATGCCACTTTGTTTCAGTTGAAAAAAAAAAAAAACAAATCAATACATTAAAATGTTGCTATGCCTAGAAGATAAGCCGTAACAATAATAATATCCCTTAAAAACTACTATGTTATAATTTTATTTATATTATCTAATATCCTTAAGATAATATTAAGAAAACAGAAATCCATAAAACTTGTTTTTTGTTGTTGTTGTTTCTACTTCAAAAATATAATCATCATATTGTTGATTTCGACTAAAGTTATTACATAGACAATGTTGTTGATGTTGTAGTTGCTACTTGTCATTTTGTTGTAACTGTGGTTACGACGACTCACTGTCAAGTTTGTGTGTGTGTGTGCGTTTCTATCTTTGGCTGGCGTGTGTATTTTCCGCAGTCTTAAATAAAATGCCAACACTCGAATGAATAAATTCCAACACTCGAGCAGAAAGCAACAATATTTGTGACAGTAAAAACATAGCTAACAACAGCAACAACAACATCAACACCAATAACAATGCCGCAACATTTTGCCAACAACAATTTTCCGCACTACTTCGTTGCGCTTTTCATTAAAAGAGGACGACGACAACGATGGCGTTGATGCCGCGAATGTTGAGCAGCAACATAGCAGTCGTCGTTATTACTATCACTGCATAGTGGAACTTTTGACTGCAAACACTTATCAAAAATTTTTGATGTTCTCATTTAATTTTTTTTTTTTTTTTATATTGAAAGAGCTACTTCAAATAAATTTAAGAAAAAAAAAAAAAAAATAAAGCCGCCAGAGAATCACATCAAAATCAATTTTATGGATCTTTAGTATGGATCGAGATTTGATAAAAAAATAACGAAAATTGTCATACTTATTTATTCATCAACATAATTTATTTCCTCTTTAAAGTAATTCCCCTTCGAAGCATTTCTGGAACCCACTTTTCAGTATTGCCGTCAGTGATTCTTTTTTATCTAATTAATTTAATGGTGGTAAAATGTCATCTTTCATGTTTCTCTTCGGCCTCGGGAATAGAAAGTATCCACAGGGGGCCATTTCCGGCGAATACGGTGGCTCAGGTGGTATTGTTTGCCACAAAATTACGAGCAAGCAGTAATGAAAATGCTTTCATCCATCTCTTTTGTACAACCACTGTACGTAACCTACTCCATTTGACTCAGCCGTATATCTCAAGAACTATTGATCCTACTAAAATTTTGTGCTTGGCTTTTTTTTGTGTAAAATCAACTAAAGAAAAAATTTTATGTAGCGAAAATTGCCATAAAGTTTATAGTATGCGAGATATTTGCGAAGTCCGATATTCGGGACCTTTTACCTTGAATTTTTTTTGCGTATGCAATAACCATGCGGAATTTTGCAAGTTAATTATGAAGCCAAACTAAAGGTTCATACAGAATTTCAGATTGCCCAAGATTATTCCGCAGACATCTCTTAATTGTCCTGGGCTAACTGTTTAATGCAGTGTAGTGGCTGTAAGAGTTATCGGCCTCTATTTCTTGAAAAATAACGTCTGCCAGAAAAGGGGTCCTGTATGGACGATTTCTTCAAAATTTTTTAAACTTGGTTGTCGTAGATAATCAGGGAGTATGGCCATAATAGATTGAAGTTACACCTTTATTTAATTTCTTTCACTGACCGAAAGGAACATTTTTATATAAAAATGAACTAATTGATTTGCTGACATTAAGTTAAGTCAACTGAACATATTAGTCGAATAAAAACAAATAAAATTTATTTAGTTAAATCTTTATTTTTTTATGATATGAAATACACGCAACAATACCACTGTGCATTAGTGCTTATTGCCACGATTACTTCATTCTACAGCTGAGCTATGCCGCTATACAGACGCACGCAACGTGTAATCCTACATACACAGACGCATACACTTCCATACAAAGAAATACACTTAGACGGAATTATTTCTGAACTTAATTAAGAATAAATTCGTTGTTCTCTCTAAAAACGACGCGCAAAGAATAACAAAAACCGTTTCAAGTGCAATTTACGGAACAGTAAGAAAGGCTCTTCTAGCAGCGGCAACTAAATTAAGTACAAGAGAATTGCGAAGTGTGGGGCTAAATGGGGACAATACTAGAAAATGGCTACAGCTACGAACAGCAGGCGGCGGCAGCGGCAGTAGCTGCTCTGGTCGGTAATGAAGAGATGTTGAAAAAAGCATAAATTGTACGCGCGTATGCGTTGTGCTATGCTGTGCTATATAGGGGATAAGAGGTGTTTGATTGTACCAAAGGGAGGCATTAAACCGTAGCAACGTGCTAACGAAAAAACTAGATTTTGTTTCAGTTTTTTTCCTTAGCTTTTAGAGAAAAATACAGAAAAAAAAACTTATATTTTATACAATAAAATTTTGAAAAAAAGCATATGAAATCTTTCCGGACTATAATAAAAACTGTGAAACTTTATCTAATTTTCAAATTAGTACCACGATACTTTAAGTTAGTTATAACAATAATTGCTTAGTAAGAAAGACGTTTGTGAAAAATACTACTTTACCAAAAGTGTTTTTATAAAAAAAAAAAAAATGTTAAACTTTGCTCAGACCAAGTCAAATCTAGCTGTTTCATAATGCAGCTTGCGTTTTAGTAGTAAAGTTTTCATTGTCAATTATAACCATCCAACTTTGTCTCTTACCTCTGCTATTCAGCATGAAAGTTATCACTTTGTAAGGTGAAACATCTTCACTTCAAACTCCAAATCTTTCTGCTGTAATTTTGCTTTTCTAATTACCACAAACTTTAGGGGGGAAAAAAATCGTGCACTTTGGAAAAGCGCCATCATCGCTTGTCTCAGTTCATGCAAATTTAGAATTCAAATAAAAGAAAATCCTAAAAATGAAAAAGAATTTACGTGTCTGCATGAATTCCCTTGGAATTTCACCAAACAAAGAATTTAAATTTATTTAAAACTGCTGAAGTGTAAAAGCAAAAAAAAAAATATGAAGTCAGAAAAAGAACAATTCACCATCCTTTCTTCAAATGTCAGAGTAGCCTGGCTGAAGTTTTAGGCTAAGGCCGGCAGTTTCTGGTAATGTTATGGGCCACGCAAACGAGTTGGCATCCATTTGAATTCTTCTTACGATTTTAAAATGCAGCAAAATGGTTGCTGCTTTATTTTATTGTACATCTACGTAGCTATTTTATTTTTTCTTAAATATATATATTTTTTTTACATATTTTGTAACATTTTTCTTACTTATGTTATGTTGTCTGTTTTCTTGCTTTTTAAAAATGCCAAGTCAGCATTATTTTTGATGAAAATTGAGAGAGAAAGAAAGGCTGACAGCATGTTACAATGTAATGTCTGCGTTACGCAGCCTTTTCTCATTACCTACTTTTACAGTGGTCAACAAATTTTGTAAAAATTTATTACAATACTTACTACAAAAACTTATTTGCTGAAAATTCCAAGTGTTAGATGATTAAGCATAGAAAAAATGAGAAGTAAAAAAATGTTCATAGGACTTTGTTTAATGTTTATGAAACTTTCAATGAATAACAAAAGTTTCCTTTTAAAACTGTTTCATAAAATTATATAAAACACAATTTTCAATATCTTGTAAAAATATTTTACTATGTTGCTGAGCGTAATTGCCTTAACTTATCTTAAACCCTTTTTGCCTGCATAGGACGTGTGGACCAAAAATTGAAAAAAAAATCTGCTGATTGATGAATTTTTTGTTTATTTTGCATATTAAAATTACAAAATGAACAGAAATAAAAAAAAGAAAAATGACAAAAACAGCGACAACAACAAAATAGCAAGTTCATTACATTATGTTGTATTTTCATCATTTGCTCGTAAAAATGCATATTTGTATTCATAAGATCAACTCTTATTGTTTGTCGCATCTATAAGATATGCGAGCGAAATATAGTCGTAGTCGTACGTATGATGAGCGAGCGCGTGTATTAAAATGCGAGACAGCAAATCAGTCAACATTCCGTATCTTCGATATTTTTTTGTAATACTGCTATTGCTGTGACTCTGCTCGTAATGAGTTTCTTTCAGCTTGTCTTTTTATTATTTTTCATCTAAAGTCGGTGGTTGGGGGTTTTATAAATTTAGATTTATATTCTCTTTTCGTAAATATTTCATTTAAAAATTTACCAGCGCAGCAGTTTCATCCAAATATTTTTGGTCCTTGTTTGAAATTGGAATTTTTAGTTTTCCATACCTCCAATCTATTGTTTACTGTTGAATAAAGAATTCGGGATTACCGGAGTTTTTTTTTTGCAATACAATATTTTGCATGCGGTCATAATTATTATTTCAATTAAATTGTACACTAAATAGTGTGAGAGAATCAAATATTTTTAATTTGATGTTCATGTACTTTGAGCTGGTCCAATATCATCTTCATAATCTAAAAAATCAAATCAAAAAAATATTTACAAAACTTTCATTTCCAAATTGAAGTTGCCCCACAATATTAATTAGAATATCTGTAAAACATTTAATGGTACGTGCCAATTCAAATAACTTAAAACTCAAATTTTTTAAAAAAGCATTGACTTAAAATTTTGGGCGTTATCACTAGAACTTGGGGCGTTATGACGGAATATTGTCCGAACTTTTTTTTTGCTATTACCGCTTTATAACATTATCGGTAAAATAAAGACTTCATGAAAATTACCTAACCATAGAAACTTAGATTTAATACCTCTTCTGAAAAGTGGTCTCCTTGTAAAAATGAGCTCTTTAGAAGAATAACATATTCAAATAAAAAACACTCAATTAACCCAATGAAATATTATCTTAAAGAAATTCTTTCCTGAAGGAAATGATTTATCTCAAAATATTAATTTCCTAAGAAATTAACTTCCTCTAAGGAATGGTTCCTTAGCATAACAACTATCAATAGAAAATTATCTTATTAACGATGCCCTCTGTACTATATTTCGGCTTCCTTCCGATACTGCATCTACAATGCAACAACCTCTCCCAATTGCCAATCTGATTTATATAATTGAGTTAATTAACAAATTATCCTCTATAAAAATACCCTTTTTTTTTATTAATAATCTACTGACTTAGCTCTTATAGTTTCAAAATTAAAACTTTTGATTGCAAATTGAGAGAACAAAGACGAAATAACGAAAATATCTACGTAACGTGCCGAACAGAAAAATATACTTGCGATTAAAACTAAATGAACAGTTGAGTGATCGTATTGGAACAATAATAGAAAAAAATATCAAAAATGCATTTTTTCACTAGGTATCAAAAACAAAATATTCTTATTACTTATTACTTTTAAGCCCTTTTTCGTGGAAGTTTGTCGCCTCCACTACTTTTGAATGGCCAAATGTGGAGTTTTTAATTGGAAAATATGCGTAATTCATATGAATATTCATATATATATAATGAAAAAAATCAAAAAAATACGCACAGCATCAAATGACTGTGTGAGTGCGCATAATTTTTCGGCACAATATTTCAAAATACATATAGAGTTTCGAGTGCTCGTGTCACACAATATTAACGTCATTATAACATTAATCAAAATGTACAAAAATAAAGCCCGTATTTAATAAATGCGAAGAAATCATATCAAATTCATTTGCTTTAACTCGCAATAATCAATGGAATTCCATAACTTTTAGTAAATATTTATAATACGAACAAAAAAAAAAAAATTAAAACAAAAAAGCTTTGGAAATTCATTCGGAAGAGTAAAAAAGCTTTTACTCTCTAAATAAAACCGTGCTCACTTTTGGCCATATTTTATTTATTTTTTTTAAGACGTACACACACAAAAACCACACTTCACATAGTATAGCAATGCGAGTACAATTGAGTGCCGGCAAAACAACCCCTAGCGTTTTTTGACAATTTCCATGTAACTGTAACATCAGCATATGACAGAGTTGCCAGCTGTATGCTTAAAAGCTAAAATTACGCCATGTTGGCAAAAACGAAATTATTATATAAAAAACAAAAAAAAAAAAGAAGAAAAGCTGTGTGCTGTCACCGACGTTATCGCTGTTGCTTCGTCGTTTACTGCTGATTCAAGTTTGCCGTATGCCTAAACTTCCCGTTCCTGTTTGAAATTCGGGATAAAATGTGGGTGTGCAAAATGATGGAGGGGAGGGGGGGGGGTCACATATTGCATTTACACTGCTTTGTTTGACGATGAACAAAATGGAGCTCGTTAAAATGCTCGTTTGTATGGTCGGTTACTCGTGCTAGCAGCGGTTTTCCTTTCTTTATGTCAGTTGTCCTTTGGTACTCTACCCCAACGCAACAACGTCGTGACCGTCGTCGTCGTGGGTTCACATAAAAAAAAATTAATCTTTATTCTTTTTTTTATCATATTTTTGATAGCGCTACGCAAGTGATCGATTATTTCACTGATTCATAGTTTATTTCATGTCATAAAGAAAATAAATAAAAATCGCTGCATACTTTTAAGGCTTCAAAAAAAGTTAAAAACTCGTGCAATAAAACAATTGGTTGTATTTAAAAAAAAAAATGCGGAAAAATCGAGCGCCAAATTGTTAAGTTAACAAAAGCGAATTTACACGATTTGACAATTTATACGATTTCGTTGTTTTTTCGACAATAAAACAGCAGCAACAACAACTGAAATAGCAAAAACAAATTGAACACGTCTAAAAAAGAAAAAAAAAAAAACAGAAGGCTATAAATAACATTATTCGTGCTGCTGATTGTGTCTGTGTGCACCTGTGAGTCCGTGTGTGTATTTTTGGTTGGTGTATGCCGACTTAAAAGGATACACAGGATGTGCTATTGTGGAAAGTTGGTCTATTGCCATATGGTGAGTGCGATGAGCCGAAAGTGAATGGATGAATTGCTGTCGTAGCAGCAGCATGTCAGTTTGTGTGGGTGTTTGGGTGTGTTACACTAACACAGCGTGTGCGAGAGAGTCCAACGCAAATGATATAAACGATGTTTTTCCTATGCTGATCCTAGAGCATCAATGTGCCAGCTGTGCATTATTTAAGATGTTTTTTTCTGTTCATTTTGATAAAGGTTTATTTTTGCTTAATTTAAGTGTTCCTCTTGAGTTGTATGCTTTTTTAACTTTTAAGTATGCTATTGTTTTATGTTGTTTTAGTGTTTTTTTTTTGTTGCATACATTTAGGAAACACTGTTACTGAGGTGTATGTGCCTTTGCTTTATGAAAGTAGCTATTATTGACACTTAAAATTTGCTTTTGTAAGTTGTTTTCTTTGTCCACCTTGGCTGTAGTATTCATGATAAGTTCTCACACTGGCAACACAAACGTTTAATTTGTCATTATGAAAGTAGTAGAATTAGGAATGAAACGTTGCAAAGTTACACTAACTTAATGTAGCTTTCTGCATCAGTTGCTTTTAAATTTTGAACGCCTCAAATGTCGAAATAAAGATTATCAAAAAATTGTTGCATATTCTAACGCTATTTTGATTATTAATAGTATAAGAAAAATTTTACCTTTATAATGTCTCCTTTCAACAGCAGCTGTTACTGTCAGTGCTTCGACCGTCGTTTAATTGATGACGTGTATTGAACCATTGGCAGCACATAATTTTTCTGCGCACCTTTTATTTCTAAGAAGCATACAAGTTGGGAGCTACAGCTGTTGACAAAAGTCATTTATCGTTAAATTTGTAGACGGTTCTAATTTGAATCATTCTTTTTTAAAATAACTGTGTATCTGCCAATAGTGAAATTAAAGGTAGAAAAAGATACTGAAAAAATAGAGAGTACATAGAAGATGTAGGGCTGGACCAAGACGTAGAGCAATAGCCTTTAGCTTGAGCTAGAGGTAGAGATATCTCTTATGCTGAAGAAAGGAAACAAAAGATGGATGTGACCGTAGATGTAAAAATAGACTTATAAAAAAAGTAGTGAAAGAAACAAAGCCAGAAATTGGACTAGAAATGGTGCTTGTGATAGTGCAAACTTTAGCTTAAACAAATGTTAGAGCAATAATTGAATAGATTTGGAGTTTTAACGACCTTTATTATTGAAGGTAGAAGCTTGACTTAAAACTAGAATAAGAATTAGCGCGAGATTAAAAATAAGATTAAGAAAAGCTCTAAGAGTAGAGGTTGAGCTAGAACTAAAGCCAAAGCGAGATAAATGAAAGCAAAGTTTAGCCCTAGAATAAAATTTTTTTTTTAACTCTATCATCTTCTTATTGTAAATTCGCTGTGATAACATAGTTAAAAGTTGTCATATGTTGCCAAGATATGAATTTTTTCCATTGCAGAATTGTGATTTATTCACAAAATGTCAATGCCACTTTTCCCTGAGTGTAGTCATATACTGTCAACACTAGCTTTAGTCTTTTTTTCAACCTTTATATCTCAGATACTCTTCAATGCGTTCTGTTGTGCCCACCTAGTTTTTTTTTTTTGTCAGTATAACTTCGAAAATTTTGTAAAAAGCTCCTCCGAATTTTACTGAATAAATGTTTTCGAACAAGTTCTAGAGTCTATTATCAAGTGCTGTTTTGAATTTTTATATGGAGCCGGTTTTATTTAACTTACATACAGATTTAGGATAGTTAGTAACAGCGCGATAATTTATTTTATGAAACTCTATCGATTTTCTTGGTTGATATATTTTTTTTTAAGAGCCGAATGATATTTTTTTTCAGTTTTAAGCCTCAAGCACATGCTGTTCGACTATGAAACTGTAGATAGATTAAAGTATGTACTATTTCCATTACCATTCTTAACGAAAAATAACATTTATGTTTCATACGATAAATATGAAAAACAGGACTCAATTTCTGTATTTTTTTTTTTAATAATTCACATATAAACTGGTTTGCCCTCATAACATCAACGGCACTTACGTCCTTTTCAAATGCAACGCAATTAATGGTGACATCAGCGTAGCGGTGATTTTCACTACCACAACCCCCGAATTGACGCCTACCTCGCATCGCAATTGACTCACCAAAACTGGAGACAACCGCGATTGCATGTCAACATAGCAGCAGTAGTAGTAGTAGTCGCCGTAGTAGTAATGGTGTTACGTTTATATACCCAACACTCACGCAATGTCAAGGCTACAGACGGCGGCTACAAAATGGCACACACACTAAAAATGTAGAACTGTAAAATTTGAACTTCATATGCGTGCTCGTACCATAAATAAATGAAACATAAAAAAAATTTGTGTTTTTGTTGTCATAAAATTTCGTGTTGTTGTCATCATATAAAACAAAGGAGTAAAACAAAAAGAACAGGATCTATTAAGCAAATATAACTCAACCCACTCCACTTGTGTTTGCTTCAAAAAAACGTCAGCTGGAAAAGAAATAAAAGATGCTCGTCAAATGAGTGAATCTCTTCCTGTTTTAACTGCTGTGTTTGCTGCCGGCTGGCTGTTGCTTCCTTGTCTTCGTGTTCCTCATGAAATATTCAGCACTTACACAGCCATCATATAATAAATTGTTGGTGTGCAAAGTTTTTGTAGGGGATATGATATCGAGTGTAAAGTTTTATTGGGTTATACGTGTAACTTTGTTGAGGAACTTTCAGAAATGTATTGGCTTCCTGAGGCGAAAAATTTGGATATTCATTTATTTTTAACTACGTAATGGAATATTTGGAAACAGTTGTAGCGTAGGTCAGAAAAATCTGAAATTTTCAGGATAGTGTTGCAACAAAAGTATTCCTTTCAATGTATTGACTTTTAATCATAAATTTACAATTTAGTACACTTTTATATACATTCCACGCGTACATAAAAAATCTATTATCCCTTAACTTTTATGCAGTTGATAATTCTTTTTATATACAAAAGATTCTCTACCATTTGTTAAGTGTCGGCCAGGTAACATTTGATGTTTCTTACAAGCTTCTTAGACATAGATTTAGTTGCTTATTCATTACATCTTAAAATTTTTGTAATATTTTACAATAAATAACTTTTTATGAGCAAACAATTTTCTCAAAAAAATAAAGTTGTTGAAAAATGTTCAATTAATATCCTTCCAATATTTTTTAGCATCAGGTATTTTAACTCGATATCTTGCCTGTTGTGCGAGGTAGCTGTTTGTTTCCAAGTATGAACAGCAGCTTGTGGATGCTGTACGTTGACCACAACACTTCCAAACTACAGACCTAATGGAATAAAAAAAATTAGTGCTGCTGCTGCTGCATAGAGTCAACCCATCACAGTTCACGCTCTCCAATTGAATTTCGCGCATTAAACGTTGGTAGTTTTAGCTGCCGCATAAAATCGACAGTGACATATTTTCATTGACATTGAAATCTGGGGCTCAACAGGTTGTGCGCCGTGGCATCTTTCTATTTGATGTAGAGTACTTTTTCTTTTCGTTTTGTATGTGTGTCTTTGTGTAGTTCTTTTCTTCTAAATACATTTGTGATTTACCCTCAAATTCAGTGTTTCGCGTAATCAGTTAAAAGTGAAAAATAAAATGAAAATCAAATAAAACAGTTGTTAACTGAATTTTCTTATATAATGGCATTTTTTGTTACAAAAATATAAAACATATGCTATGGTAAAGTACTTATGTACATAAAAATTTAAATTATATGATTTATTTGAAAAAAAAAAAAAATCTATTGCATACTTAATGGCGAATTTTATAGTAGTGTTTTTATGTAAAGTGAAAATTTTATTTAATTATCTAAATTATTTTCTTTTAAAAATATATATATGTTTCGTACTAAGCGCATTATTTCAAAGCATACATCTAGGCATAGTTGCCATGAGCTATGGTTTCAGCATCGCTACTTTAAAGTCATAAATTTACTTCTTAATCGCTGGGTGTGTCGGAAGACTGTTAATTTTAACAGCAGCTCATGTTTCATTTTAATTGCAATTGATTTTTGATTTACTTTGCTTTTGCTTTTCATCTTTTTCTCTGCTGCTTTTGTGTAAATATCCGACACATATAATAAATGCGAGTAATTTACCATACCCATACCATACCAAACCTAAGCCAGTGCCAGAGAAAATGTTTTAGCCAGATTGTGTTTATGTTTATTTTAACTTAAAACTTATGCTGGCTTATAAGTATATGTAGGTATGTTTTCATTTATATGTATGTATGTCCTCATACAAGCTTTTATTGTCCTCAGGCAGCTTGATTTATTTTTAGTTTATACCTTTGACAGCCTGTCAACTTTTTTTTTATTTCTTGTGCATTAAATTTTATTATTTCGATAAATATTGATTTATATCGACGCAAAAAAAATAAAACTATTTACTTTGAAAATGGTTTTAATCAATATATGTATGCTTTTCATCAATTCATGCACTTAAAAAAACAAAATATTGAACACCTTCAACGCATTTGCTATCTAAAAATTAATTGTGACAAAACTTTTCTTGTTAGTTTTTATAAATATGAGAGGTGAATGAACAAAAAAAAAATATTTCTATTTAGCACTTTTTGTTGTTTGATTTGAAGCCTTAAAATTTGCTAAAATTAATGCTCAAAAATACATTGAATTCCTGCAAAACTTTATGAGCACAGAAAATTTCCACCAAAACGTAACTTTTCCAACAATTCTTGAAACAAAAAATTTTTTTTTTTAAAAAAGCTAATAACTTAAATTGTTTTATTTTTTTTGAGAAATTAGTCATAATCAATGTCAACTTTTTTATGATAAATTTTCTTCGTTTTTAAATAGCTGGATAAAAAGTATTACACGAAATGTGATTTAATCCAGTATGCCATCAGAGCTCATTTAACGCTGTTGATAAGCTAAGTAGGAGTAGTAGAAGAAGAAAACAACATAATGAGCAAGACTTAATGAATTATCAAGTCAAAAAGTTTTATCATTTGTTGAAAAACTTTCTAGAAGAGCGCGTAGTTGAACGAAGTCTCTCTTTATAGAATTACATCAATTTAATAATGTAATTATTGCAAGGAAGAAATAAACTGACAGACAGACGGAAAGACAGCCAACAAGTTGACGCATAACAAAAGGAACAATTCGCGATATGATGCTGTCAGGCTGACAATTAAAATGACACAGACTGTTATACTGCGAAAGTAATATTACAAGGTGACTTTCAGCACATTGGATTTGTAATCAAATTTTATGGTTTGAAAATTTTTAAGTCAAATATCTAATATGAAAATTTATATTCATTTTATTTCAGAAAAATATCTTTAGATAGGAAAACACAAGCAAAAATATGTAAGTCTGTTGCCGTCATCGATTGAATTCCACAAACCTGAAAGTATAGACAACTTTTGTTATTGCGCTAAAAAAGACTCTAAAGTTGAATTATTGCATACCCGTCAAACCTAGAGAAAGTTTTATTTTAATTTTTATGAAATGACAATAGTTTATTCTAAACCCCAAGTGGGGCGACATCGAGAAGAAGTTGACTTGAGCAAAATAGTGACTGGATTCCTTTTGCAGGACGAACTGCTTATCATTTCCAAAGATCTCATAATTTTCATTCTTGGCCTCTACAAACTTTTCATCCAAATTCTATAAATTGGATATCAAACAACGACCATTACTAGACAATCTAAGCGAAATTTAATATCTTGCCCATCGACTAAGCCTCTTTGGTGCTATTTTATCTCTAATAGTGTGAAATTTTCTTTAAAGTTTAGCCTTTGACACTATAACAAAATCAAAGATTTTTGGTATTCGATTTTTAACTACAATCGTAATTCTGTAGTTAGTGTCCTTTATCTCCCCACGGAGCACAAAACTCTTTCTTCATTTGTTTTGCTTAAAATAGATTTCCAGCAATGATCTTCCAAAATTTTCGAGCACTTTCGTCGGTTTCATCAACGCCAAAGTTAAGCAAAACTACAAGTATTATAGATATGAAGATTTAAAAAACTTTTCTTCTACAACTAACAAATTTTATCTCACATTCAGGCAGAGTAACGTTTTTAAATAGTGGGTTTGGTTGAATTTCTGTGGTAGCACATACCAACTTAACCTTAATGTAGGCAACTTGATGACGGCAGCCGTGGTTGCGTCAAAGCTTTGAAATTGCTATTCACGATAACTTGAAAAACAACCAACAACAACAACAAGCCAAACATATCAACACCGTTCATACCCTAACTGTCATATCGTGCACTTCGAGCATCCTACATGTGCAAACGCGGATGCACCAACCAATGGTTGCATTTTATTTGAAATGCGGTATAGTATGGTGTTGCTTAAACAACAACAACAACACTGCATACAACAAGGTTTTAAGGCGCGATTTCTGCGCACTTGTTAAATTGCTCAAGTGCACTCAAAGCATGCTTTAGGGGGTGTGCAGCAGGGGCTGCAATTGAAGTTCTAGGCAATAATTCAGAAAAAAGAAAATTACGCAAAAATTGAAGAGAAATTTTGTTAGCTGTCAGCTGCTGAAGTATCACTTATACCATACTACGTTTGCTGACGTATACGGTAATGATGATGATGATGATGATGATGTGCATAGCAATGGTGCTGTTTGAAAATTGGGAAAATTTTAGTGCTCGTTTTCTTAATCATCAACTTCAGCACCGCAGCAAACAGCATTATCGATGATTTTTGTAAATATTAATGCATAGTATATGCGTAGGCTTGCAAATATAAAGAAAGTTGAGGTTATGTGTGAGATGTAGAAAGTTTGGAAACTGTGTGGTGACAAAATTATTTCGCTTAATTTTAAAATTTTCAAAGCATCAAACAGAAATTAAATTATTTTTATAAGTTTGGAATCTAAATCTTTTTGAAAACCAACTGTAGGCGTAAATTGCTACTTTTAAAATATTTTTTGAGTTGATTTCAATTCCAAACTACCAAAAGAAGCTGCAACTCTTTTGCTATAAATTAGTTAGCTCAAAGTTCATGGTTTTGTGTGGTGGAAGTTTGACGTTATTTCTTTGCAGCCATTTATTAAACTAACATTTTGTTATAAACTATAAATTAATTAACAATAATTAATTGATATATGTGTGCTAAGTTGTATCCAGCATTATATTTAGAGAGATTTATTCTAATTATATTTTTTAACATGGCGTATGAGTACCAGTTTATTTCGCTTGAAACAGAAATCAGTTTCGCTCTATAATGAATTGTTCAACCGTAAGGCAAATGTTTTCATAAATCTCTCAACTAAACTTTCATTTTACTTAAATTGATTGCAAATCATAACTTTAGAGAAAAATAGATTGGATACCAAAAGTATTCTAAAAACTTGTTAAATTCATCTGACTTGTCCTGTTCTGAGTAGATCGTGACAAGATGTTAAAGCGATATTCCATGAGAACTTTTTCGCGAAATTTTTCAAACTACAAAGTAATCCAGTGTCAGCAAAATGAACTGAAACCACTTTTTCATAAGGATAATTATAGGATCAGTCATATGATTTCATTTCTCTGTATGTGGAGTTGTTGATCATCAATTTTTCGTGTTCAATAATTAAAATCTGATTTTCATGTAAACAACTATATCGTTCATAAAAAATATTAAAAATATTCATGCAAAAATATAACAAAATTTATGTTTGTGTTGTTCAACATAGCGTATGAGTAACTTTTATTCTTATGCAATGTAATATTAAATTGAGCAAAAAAAAAATTACCAGATAATCTGTCTACCATAAAGATTTTCATAATATTTGTAGATATAATCAAAAAGTATTCATAATAAAAATTAATCAGCAAAGTAAATTTTATTTTAACAACAGCAACGATTACGTGAATACATACACGCACATAAATTTATTAATAACTTTTTTTGCTTATTATTAATTAGTGTGATACTTGTAGAAGTTGTCAATACCATTTCATATCAAACCAGAGATAAATTGATGTCATAAAATGATATTTTCCTCTCATGTTTTTTTTTCTTTTTCTCCCTTACTACACGATAATTTTTTTCCTTTGCTTAGACATTATTGCTGACTGCTGCTGCTGCTGAACTCAACAAAAACTCCATTAAACACGCACTCAACCCTAATGTCATTTGCACTAAAGCTTTAGCGTAACGTTTATCATTTCATTTAGGGTTGCCAGCTAGAAATTTTCTAACCATAAAAGCAGCTTTACTCTGGTATAGAGTAAGGACATAAGAAGTTTGGGGTCGTAATCGGTGTCAACCATCACACCATCCTTACCATTTAAAATTTTCATCTTAATGAAGATGTGAAATAAGTGTAGAAAAAATATCACGACATGACACGACAGGTTGCATTATAATTGGGAACATCATTCTCGGCGTATTAAATTATATTCGCAAGCAATTTTGTCAACGAATATTTGTGGTGAGCGAATGTGTAGTAGTGAAGTTTTTTGATAGTGTGATATACAAAATGTTTTGCCTCCCAAAAATTTTAAAACTTTAATAAAACAACTTTTTTGATTGTTGAGATGTTCTGGAAATGTTAACAGAGAGTACTTAGTGCTAATATGATGGCTTGCGTCTGTTTGAAACACCCAGTAGACATTTTGGCGAAGAATTTGATTGAGCAAGATTTTTTTTTTTCTCACAACGATCACAAAATGTTGATTGATTTCGTTGCATTCGAATGAATGCTAAGCCTTATGCCTTAACCAAAATAGACGCTAGCAGCCAAACAATTGTTTGCACTCGTCACGTCTGTTTTGACATTCAACCCAAAATGTTACGCTAGCCAACGAATCGAATCAGCTGTTATGACGAGTAGTGACGGATTCATGTTCGGTTCTTACGGAACAACACGTCTCGTCAAAATGTTTCGTTCACTTTCGATCAGTTAAGTACGTTCATTTTGGTTATTAACATTGGTTTCCATATACTCGAATTTACTCGTTACGTCTCGTCACGTCTATTTTGGTTTAGACTTTAAGCGTTTTGTATTTTGTTTGCGATTAAATTTCCGAATTGTCACCCAAAAAAGTTCACAATCGCTTACAAAATGTGCGTGAAATTAATAACTTGATTAAATTCTATCAATTCGACAGAAGTTGCATCGAAAAAATGATCCGAAACTTAGGGAATACGAAACGAAACGAATAATAATTCGTTGTGTCAATAATTTTTACCTTTTTTTGTCATAAGGCTCTGAACACCTTTTCTGCAATATACTATGTATGTTTATGAAAGTGATTTTAGGCTGCTTATGACTTGCTGCATGACTTCCTACATAAGACCATCGTATTATTTCCAACTGGACTTGTTGCAAAAACTTACAAATGGCTAACTGTCCACCCGCACATATTCTTTAAAACTAATGTAACTCCTTTTTCTACCTAAAACTGAAAAGTTTGAAAAAGTTTTTCGTAAGTCCTGCATGGCTGCCATTTTGGGAGCAATAAACTTTGTAATACTCAGGACATTTTTTTTTCTTTTTCTTCTGCGTGCAACACTGGTGTTCTTAAAAGTCGCCTGCTCTATGCACTTTGTAACTTTTATACTCCCAAGACATCCTTGAGTTTTTGCTGTCATCCTTTTTTTTTGTTTTTAGTTGCTACAAACAACTGTAAATTTTATCAACATTTTCCATTTTGTTGTTATTGTCATTGTAGTTTTTGTGCAGTAGTGTTGTACTGTAATTATAATGTTGCCAACTTATCATGCCAAGTATTTTACTGCTCACACCAATGTTGTATGCTATAAGCACTAGCTGCGTAAAAGTTATAAGCATAAAGTTGTCTTATGTCAAAATAAAATTAATACTTTTTTGACCTTTTGGTAATTAAAAATGATCAACACAAAAGTAATAAAAATTGCAATTTCTTATAAGTATTTATTAAGGAATTATTAGCGCTCATTAAATAACAATAAAAAGTGCCAATCCATTTAATTAGCGTTACCAAGTGAGAAAAGGAGCATAGTTACTTGATGTTTATTTAATATATGAAAATTAGTGAATAAAATGCTTGAATATTCTTCAAATTAACAAAAAGTAGCTCGAGCGTAGGACTATCTTGACAACGCTGTATGTTTACAATTTCATATACATTTAAAATTTTTAGTATGTTTGAACAAAATTTTAGAACTATTACAGAAAGTTGAACGACAATGCCAAGGGTGTGCATAATGTTGAAACTCGGAGCTTATTGCTTTTAAAAAACAAAAATTAAACCCCGCCCCATATGCCCATGTCCATGTAGCCTGTTTTTAGTTTGCCTAAACGTAACTTTAAGTTTTTGAAACTTTACGCTTAAAATGTTTGTTGCGTTTCTCCTTGCTATCCTGAACTGACACTCCAACTTTATAGCCACCTTAGCTGCCACTATCATTACCTATCTTTTTGCAACGAACTTGAGCTGTGCAAGTTTGTATTATGTAGGCGTTGATGCTGTTGCTATCGGCTTTATAATAGTGTTGGTGTCAGCGTTGGTGTTAGTAGCAGTAAAAAACAGTTAACAATTATGTGTGGATGCAACCAACGCCTTGGGTTTATTTGGCAGGAACCACGACTGTTGTGTTGTGTTGTAAACTCTACGTAGTTGTTTAAAGTTTTTAACAAACTTTTTAGTTGGGTGTTGAGTAGTTTTTTCTTTCCTTTATTTCCTTCTTTTAAACGAAAGTTATATTTTGATTTTCGAACAGTAGCAGTAGCTTTACTTTACATCAGCTTCCAATTACTTAAATTTCTATAAGAATCTTTTTACCTTCAAATTTGTAAGATGCCTCACATGTATAGGCTAAAGGTTTTCTGTTGTTTGGCTATTTTAAAAGTTTTGTTCAACATTTTTTAATGATTGAATTTGATACTGCGTTGCTGTATCAAAAAATTTTGAATAAAAAAAAATTAAAATCTTTTTAGAAAATATGTATAAAATTTCCATCTCACCCAATAATGTTTTTTTTTTTTTGGTAACTTATAAATGAATGAATAAATTGAATGCGCAGACCTTGCGTTTGTTTAAGTTTCGTAAAAATTGGTCAGTCAGACCTGTTCTGATTTAGGATTTGCTTCAGAAACTGAAATGAATTTCGAAATTTTTTTCAGGGTCATACAAAAAACAGAAGACCGTCAAATTTTCAAGTTCAATGTTTAAAAAAATTCCATAGTGAACACTGACAATTAGATTTAGAAGAGTTATTGACATTACACTTTGGATTTCAAGCCCTCTTTCGAACTAAATCGGGATCAGAGTAGGTCTGAATATGTGTGAAATGGGAAACATAACTACGATGTATAAGATCCTTTTGTACAGTGAAATACGAGCAAAACTTCTTTAACATGACTTTAGCGAAAGTGCAAATATTTAGCATGTGACAGAAGGTAGGTGGGCTATCTGACAAATCCATAAATTTAAAATTATGAGATATTTCTGTTTTGTAAGTCCCATTTATTTTCCACGAAGGGCGAACTTTTTCTTTGATTTTCTAACTTGTTAAAGTCTACGAACACTTCGTTCACGTTCACTAGTAAATAATCATTCAATCATCTATTTGACCAAAGACATTTCATAATTATCATTCCCCCTCTCACGCTGGAAATTATAAATTTAAATATTTACTGTTGATTGTTGCAACACCGTTGCGTTGGCATTATTATTTTGTCTGTACCATGTTATTTCATTTATTTTTCAAATATCTTTCATTTACAAAATTAATTTTTCGTATTATGCAAATTTTCCCAAATACAAGAAAATAACTCCCTTCTTCCGATCCGATCAGTGAGATTAGAAAAAAAAATTCTCTCACATTTGTGTCACATTCATTAAAACAGAAAAAAAAAAATAAATTTAAAAAAAACACCCCCATTTACGCCGTCATGTTAAAAGTCAAATAATTCTTTGTCGAACAACATTTTCAATGACTGACAGACAACCCACTAACTTTTTACGCTCGTACGTTTACACTACGCGAGCTCATTTTTCATACTTTGTTTCAACTTTAATGCCGGCCTTTTTCATTTTCTCGGTTTTTTTTTTTTTGATTCATACGCTCAAACAAAGCGGGTGCGCGCGTCGAAAGAATTTGAGAATTTGTGTAAAAAAGTAGGGTACAAAAGAAAGAAAAAATAAAAAATCCATCTTCCTTCGTCTTCAGCTCATGTGACAACATTTCGAAAATAATTCACTTTGTGCGAAATTCATCTCGAATATTATGTCAAACGTGACAAAAATTCAAAATTGATTCCCAGCCTTTGTTTGCGTTGAATCGTGTGATGACAATGTGAGTTACGGACCGCCAGACATCACTGACTTCAATCGGAAGAGGAGTTGCTGCATGGAAGTAGTATACTTTGACTACTTTAGTTATTGTGTAATGTTAGGCAAAGTTTGTCACGATAAAAGTATGACACGTTCGTCGCCATCGTGCTGTTGTTGCTACGATTGACAAATCGTGTTAATAAGGCAACAAAAAAGAAAAAAAAAATTATAATAAATTCTATACTCTAAATTTGAATAATTCTTTACTTAATTTGTCTCTTTTGTAAAAGGAAAGAGTAACCACAAGATGACGAAAAATGTCCGATCAACCCATGCCTTTGTGATCTGAAAAGTTGTATTCACTTTTAATTCGATATGTTTTCAAAGAAACTTTTTTACTTTTTAAGCAAAAATTTGAGTCTTGTCCAGGCAGTTTCTGTATAGATTTCTTAGCTTCAACACTTTTTCTTGTACTGCTCTACTAAGTCTCGATGCGTTGCTGTTGTTGCTCAAACAATATCTCAAAACAAAGTCTCACAACAAAACTCTGCTTTACCTAAACCACCTAGTGTATTATGTCTTTCTTGCTTATTTATTCTAAAATTAGCTTTTAAATAAGGATAGTTTATAACAATGAAGCCGCAAATTGACCATTAATATATTTCAGATGTTTAGCGTTAAAATTCGAATTTTATTAAAAACAATAACATCTCAAAATCTGAACAAGACATCATATTTTTTTTTTTTTTTTTTTTGTAGAAATCAGAATCAATATGTGAAGTGTAGCATATCAATCAGACATAATAAGTGATTGGAAAATTTTAATTTCATGTCTTGATATTTAAAAAATTAATGACTGTACCGAATTCGTTCATGGCATTAATTAACATTGTTAATTATATCATCTATAATACGTGTTTTGATTTGCCCGGGAGGTAGTTGCAAAAAAGTTATCTCATTTTTGAACGTTATTTATTTAGCTTGTTTATGATCGTTTTCACACAATGCCGCCGGTCTACTGCTCAGTAAGCGGAGCAGTGGTGCAGACTGTAGCCAAATTGCTACGTCTAAGCTTCATAGCTCAATCAAATTTTAACCAAAAATTGTGAATATTGTTAGTTTCTTCTCTTCAATTTTGATCATGATATATTTTTTGATTTAAAGCATACTTTTTTTAGTAATTTTACAATGCCGACTTCAGTCGAATATAAGTGGCCATATAAGAGTCAACGATTTTTTAATTGAAAAGCTTACGATGTGAATACATTTTCAATTTCGAGTTTCCCAGAAAACTTATTTTGGCCCCACTGTGTGGCCTTATTGCGCTTACTAAGCGGCAGAGAGACGGCATTGTGCTCAGATAATCATAAGCTAGTGATAGAGGCATGTTAGGAAAGTGCTTTAATGGAATGTTATTTCTGTGTCGCTATGTCTCGGACTATAAAGAAGATTATTATATGCATCAATAGTAGAAAAGGGTGCATAGGAAAATATTTTGAGCTGACCTTTTTCGAAAAATCGGCGTTTATGGAAAAGTGGTCATTACATTCATTATGAATTTCTTTGTGAGTTGAGCTGCATCGAACTTTTTCTTGGGCTGCCGATTTGAATATTTTCGTTAGCTTTTTTTTAAAGAAAAATTGTCTTTTTATTTTGAATATCAGACTTGGTGCATCCGAATATCTTTCGTGCAGTGCACACGATTAGCTTGTCTTATTTCGTTCGTCGTCTGAGGATTCGAAGATATCCTTGCATTAAGTGATGAAAATGTGTTTAGTTGTAAATTTGAAGTGACTTCGTGAAATTTTATTTCTCATTTCTGCTTTTGGAATTCAATGGTAATGGTTTTCTTCAAAAGATATTTGATTTCTGTTTTTCAAAAGTGTTTTTTCCTTCCCACGGTATTATTTATTTAAATAAAGAAGTTTTACTTGAAAACCGTTCTGCAAACAATCTTGGATTATTTCGAAATTCGTCGGAGTTCTCATAGTATTTAATTAAAATTAATAAGCCAAATATAAGACTCCTAAAAAGTTTTAGAAGTATACGTTGTCTAATTTTAAAAATTTTTCAAAACCACGAAAATTTGAAAAACTAACACTCTTATAGTACAAACAAATTTTTTATATCTCCTACAGATTTCTAGTTCTTTAAAGAAAGTGTTGTATCTATTCAGAATGCATTTATTTATTGTACATATGAATGTCTACAAAAGATTCAAAAGCTTTTTTTAGAAAAGGCATTTATAATCAGTTTCACTCGACCCAAATAAAGAGGGCCACCGTTTATGGAAAGTGAACGGTTTTTTTTTAATACATTCAAATTGCAAAGTTTAAGGAAAAAATTCTCTAATGAAATGAAATTTTTACTGTCATATTTTTTGGCAGTTATTTATATTTTACGATTTTTTTTTTTTTGCAATTTATCGATTTATTTTTTTAATTTGTAACAATCAATCAAAAAAATTTTTTTTTGTCGGTACACGAAATCTTTCTTCTCACTTATTCACTCTCACTTATCTTACCTCTTAGATACATAGCTGTCAATTATTAATGACCTTTGTGTGTGTTGTCCAGTTCGCCAGTCAATCAGTCAGTCGGTAGGTTGGTTGGTTGGTCTGCGAAGAAATATAGCTGGGACAAAAAATAAACAAAATAGCAATATTGTACATGTATGGAATGTTTAATTAGCCAGCCTCATTGAATTGCTTCTGAAATTGATTAATTGGTTTTGTTGTTTTCATATTTATTTTGCATCAGATCTCAAATTATCGTAATTTTTTTTTTTTTTTGATGTTTCAATTTAAGAATTATTTCTACACATTTTCATATTTAATCTAATTAATATATAAATTTCTTATTTATTACAGGTAAGCTCAACTAATCCTCAAACAAATTTATTTAACTTGGTGAGTTTTAATTTAAGAAATGCACCCTTTATTTTGTTAACATATCAAAAAAAATTTTAAATATCTCGAATATAAAACTGTAAGTAAGGGATTTCGTAAAAAGTGGTGATATGACTTTTATAAAACTAACTAAGGGATTGTATGTATCTATGTATAAGATACGATATATCCTTTTCCAAATTTTGACTTTATCTGCAGATAAGTATTCACAATTTGACATTTAATTTTCACTGCTGAAAGTTTTGAGGCACAATCCTAAATTTTTACAATTTTTAAGCTAGGAACTTTAAACTTTTTAAAATTATTTTGTAATTTATTTACAATTTTTTAATAACCAAGTATCATATTTTACATATACCCTATTTTCGTGTAATGAAATGATTTTTAGGTATTAAAAAATATGAAAAAGTTGAACGCTACAATAATTTGCTGTTACTCTTCTTAAGACTACTGACTCACAACGCAAATGCAACTCTCAATGCTCGATTTCTTTAGCAATATCATAACTGATAAATTCCTTTAATAACTTTCTGTTAAACAAATTAACCCCCAAATAATTTTAAGAAAGTTAGATAAATCGCTTTTTACCTAACGTGTCTGCATTAATTTTTTTACTCAACTCTTTAGGTTTCGTTTTAATTTTAAGGATTGACGACACACAGATTATATGCAAACAAAAACTACGTGGTAGCGTCTATTTTCATTTTAAACTGCCAATTTCGTAACGTTGAAGAAAGGCTGGCGGATGACGGTAGGTAGTAACTCCAACGCCATTTTCAACACCAAACCAACAAACGAATAGCTCTCGATCTGACTCACAAATTGGTAAATTGACACGCGTAGTGTCAAAGAATGTCACCTGCACACAACGTAATCATTACGTACGCAAAGTTGCCATTAATAATGTCAAAAAGTGTGCATGTGTGTGTGTGTGTGTGATACTTAAACTGACTCAGTTAAAAAAGTTAAATAATTGTAAAGAAATACAAAATACCACAAAGTCAACGCAGAATGGATAATTTGTTTTATATATCCCTTTATCATACCTTGTTTAAAAATTTTATCGTTAGGTAAATATATCAATTCAGTCAGGATTGTGAGGTGGAAGTGAATATTGTGAAAAAATATTTAGAGAAAAAGTGTTTGACTTCTTAACATTCATTCACTACTTTATTCGATATTGTTTTACAGTGTAATCTACTTACTCTGGCAGCCTTGTCCGTCCAGCACATCCATCACCAGCATTTAACTTAAATATTTATTGACACAATAATAGCAAATCAATGATTGCTCAAGCTGAACACCACATCAAACACATTAGCAGCCATTCGTGGAGAATTAACACACGAATTGGAATCGGAATCGGATTATAGTCATCCATTCATTTACTCACCCAAGAGTAACACCAACAAAATGCATACAGGGCATTACATTTCATGTGATGCTACCTTATGCTGCTCCCTCGATAATGAGGCGTCTTTAGAATATCTGCATAAAGAACGCAAAGTGACGCAATTATTCATAACCGATATTAAGTCGTTCATGCACACACTCTTCTACTCATGGCTACTGATAAGATATTGATTTCGTTAGTCAGAAAAATATATCTATATACTTACTACCTTGTTTATATATAAAGTAGATTGTAATATAATATGCTTTCACACCATAAAACTACTAAAACTATTTGTGAATATTATTTATCGTCTATAGCATTGATAAATGTATACTAAATATAAATATCATATACGGTAATCACATATTTACCCAGTTGAAAGTAACACATTCAGTGAGTAAACTATCATGAAAGATATACATAAATACACGTTTTACAATGGCTACTTCCAGTACTTTTATAACGATCTTTCCAGTATCTGACGATAGACACATGAGTCGATGGTTTCATCGAGCAGCTACAACAAAAAACAAAAATTTTAACTTCATATCACAAAAATCGTCCAAGTCCTATCTTAGAAGAAATTTTTGAGTTCTTATTTTGTGTAGAAAAACTTGAGCTCAAAAAAATCTTACACACAGGCGACAAGCAGTTTAATGAACTGTAGGCCAGATAAGATTGGCCTTCCGATAATATTACAGACTCAAGTTATTTATGATATAAATGAAATTTTTTCCAGAATTAATCGAAAATTGGCTCAATTTTTCTTACGTCCTCTTGAACTGTTTTTTTTTTTCTTTCCTAAATGTATTATTATCAGAATTCTTAAAAAAATTAAAGTTTTGATTTTGCAACATTTGTTGTGTCAGTTGAGAAAATTATAAAGTCATTATTTAATTCATCACTACGCTAATTCTCTTTGGGTTGCCATGCATATACTCATACTAAACAAAAGTTAAATATCTGCGGTACGACAACATGATAACCGCATTACGCAAAATAAACATCAAAATTTAGACATTTACATCTACTACGACGTTTTATGTAAAGTTGGGATAGAATGAAAAGTTTTACTGATTGTAGGATGATAGCAGTCAGCCACACCGTAAGTGCTACAAACGGAAACCGGAAGCTACCGCCATCTTGCAAGCCTTAAATTGAGCTCATGTCTTAAGAAAATCGATGACATGACCATTGGTATAGAAATTGATGCCATGCTTTCAAGCTTTAATAAAGACAAAAATATATTTAGAGTGAGCGGAAAATCTTCTTTCTTCAAATTCCTTATTAATTAAGAATATATTTTAGTAACTTGAAGAATTTGTCGATTTTGTGGAAAACTTTTTTTTTTTTATTTCTGTTTCTTGTCGTTGTCGTTGCTAGGACTTAATTGACAGATGGTGGCTGACTTTGGCATGACTACCTAATTAGGTTTCGTTGTTGTTATCGCTGGTGTTGGTCTCATTTATAAATCATTGACGAAAAATTTCACTGACTATGCCTTAAACAAAACTTTACTTTGTCTTATTAGTTAAATTAAAAGATTAAATTAAATTAGATAATAATTAATTTATAAGCAAATAAGTAAATTTAATGAGTTTTGTTACAAAACACTAATTGAAGTCTGATTTCAATATTGTGCTACTTTCATTTAAGATTTTTATACGTGACGTTTTATTTCTCAAATCAATTCAGGCCATTCTGGTCAATGACATCAATTTGCTCAAAATTTTAAAATGTAAATTTTTTTTTTTATTAAGCTATCGCTATTTGAACTTTTGTGTTGAAAAAATTTTTACATTAACGTTTTGCAAATTGCCACTGTGTTTTGTTTGTAATGAAGTCGATTTTGAGAAAACTGAAACTTGAATTTGGAATGAATGTTTGTAAAAGATGAAATACCGAACTATTTTTTTTTAAATTTAAGAGATTTTTTTCAATCGACTGTGTGTGTCTTCCAAGAAGTGCCAAACCCAACAAAGATTGTTCGTGCAAGAAGTACTTCAAAGGCTTTTGAGTTATTGAATCCGATTCCGGCATCTGTTTTAACCCAGCGCGTCAAATTTCTCTACATCAATTATAGCCATGATAAGGTTTATGACATGAAAAGTGAATTACAGAAGACAGCGTTATTTTTACTCTTTAGGTTGGTTGCAATGGCAGTCTTAAATTTTGATGAAATGTACAGTACAGCTCCAACAATTATTAAACCGATCAGACTCTACTGTGGTAGTGCCATTTCTGCTGTTGATATCGGCGAAATTTATTGATAGATTGTTTGTTTAACTATAACTTTTAGTGAAAAAATAAAATTTAATTGGCGCAACCCAGTAAAATATAACTTAACAAAATTATATATCAGCAAACATTCCATTATCGAATGGCGGCTATGAATATTCAACGAAGAAAGGTTGCCGCTGCATGCAGTTGAAATTTTTTCAAGATATGAAAATATCCAATTTGAGATGGATATAAAATGTGCAAAGTCTTTAAAGTAGCTGCAATTGAACATCAAAAATTTACTAACTTTATTTAAAAAAATAGCTGCTGGTCAACCCAACTGTATGGAATTATTTCATGTAAATAATACTTAAGTGTGAATTCATTTAAATTTTTCAAAGAAAATAAAAGATATTTAATATTGTCCATATTGATTGTACAAAATAGTTATATGGAATGTTATCGTTTATGGATACCGGGAAAATCGCCCAAAGGTAACACTATTTGTCAGAATTCAAACGAAGCCGTGTGATAGATGGTGTGATAATATCATAGGCATTATATGCGCTCAAAATAGAAAAGTAAGAAATAATTACAACTTATAATTGCAACAATAACATAATTATGGCTTGTTTTATGAGGAAACAATTGTTTTCCATTATAGTGATTAACAAAACGAGCATTTACAAAATGCGTATTCATAAAATCAATTAATTATACATGCGTTGTATACGTATTTGCGATAACACAATTAGAGACAGCATTGACAAACACAAATACAAAAATAAAAACAATATGTTAATTGCATTATTTAATTATGAAGTATTTTAATGCGTAATAGTGACACTTAAACGAATTTGTTATAGAAATTATTTTCGTAACTGACATGGTTGAATTTTCTGAAGTTTTGCTATTTTTTTTATTGATGTTATGTACATATGTATGTGTCTTGATCTACGAAAAGGAACCCATTGTCCCAAAACAAGATTTCGAGTAAACAGCTGTTAAAGTAAACAAGTCTACTAATTTTTTATACGTTTTTCCAAGTGTGTTTTTTTTTTAAAGCATTTGTAAAAAAAAAAAATAATAAAGCCAGAAACGAGCGGTTTAAAAAATTTAAAATAGCAATCTTTCTGCAAATTAATTTTGTAGAAAACAGGTCCCTTTGTAGACTAAGTCACATACGAAGTTTTTTTCACAACATTAATATAGGTGCCAAAGGTCAAGGCTTTTAGCTAAAAATGTGCTCCGGCTTGCTTGGAAAAAAAATTAGCACGCTTAAAACATTATATTTGAAAATCTTTTATTAGTTTTTGTATCACGTTTTTAAAATTAACTTTCACACTGTTGTTATCACGTTTTTGCAGAGTCGTTTTTGCTTGACGTTAGCTGCGTTAGCCCTTTCCATGCTTCCACAAGGAGTTATGTTATCATCTTGCATTTATGTTATCTTCTTTTTATGATTTGCTTTTAAATTAATTCGTAAATTTTGCATATTTTATTAAATAAAATTAATCTTTAACACAAAAGAAATGTACGAAAAACTACAGCTCTATGAAGTCATGCAAAATAGAATTGTTTTTTTTTTGTTGTAGGGGAAATTTGTAGAATATGAAATCTGCATTATTTCTGTTTCACTTTTGATTTGTAAAAAAAAAAAAGCATCGTCTTATGCTAAAAACGAGATGAATGCAAAACGAGATAAAGGAAAAACGAGATAAATGACTTAAAATATCAGCTAAATTTTTTTGTACTTCAAGGGCACATACTATCTCTAGAAATATCAAAGAATGACTATACCTGGGGCCAATTTAAGAAAACTTAAACTTATTCAATAAAATTGTTGTGACTTAATATTTTTTTTCGATATTTTTAAGCTCTCAAAAAGCATAAAAATTTTAAAAGAAAATCATGGAACTAATACTTTGAATTCAATAAAACTTTTAAATTTTTAAGAGACCGTCATGATTCGACTTTCTTAAAAAAGCGTGTAATCAATCACTCACTAATTCAATTTCAGTAGTAAGAACAGCAACAACTACTGCATTGTTTTGCTGCACAACTTACAAGTAATGCACCCACTTCAAAAGCAACCGGCAAGAATGCAAATTACATTAAAATTTCATAACATTCCACGAGTTTGGGTTTGAGTTCTTGGCTTGGGGTGCCTAGAGTTGAGTTGCTGCTTTTATTATTATTTTTTTTTGATGAGATACTGCTTAAAATTTCGCGCTCTATGACGTTGACTGTGATAATATACTTGTCGTTGTTCTTATTATTGGCAATGTCGTCATCATCGTCGTCGTTGTTGTGATCTTCTCATGCGTTAAATTGTTGATAAGACATGCAAAAAAATACAACATTTTATTTTCAATTTTTAGTTTTTTTTGTTTTAATTCTTTATTAGCTATTTGACATACATAGTTTTTAGTTTCTTTCTTCTCTGTATTTACATTTACCACGATGATGACTTTGTAACACAAGTTGTTTTGCTCACTGACAAGACAGACAGTCAACAAGAAAATGACTGAATTGTGTCGGGTTATTTGAAAGTTTTATTAAATATGACAAGGACAAGTAGACAGGAAAGTAACAAATAGTTGATTTTTTTTGTAGACAAAGAAAAAATCAATAAAAACTGCAAAAATTTCAGAAAGAATGAGTGTTGTGTTTGTGTTAAGTTCAAATTAAATGCAGATACAAAGATATTACCAAAGGTAACATATTCATTCAATTACATTGGCGTGCGTAAGAAAATAAATATTTTTGCAGATGAGTTTTAATTGTTCTTCCTATTGTGTTTCTTTTGTATCATATAAGGCTTCTGAAATATCCTGGCTTGAGAGTACAAAAAACGCTGTTTTGGGTCACATTTGAAATAACCTCATAAAGAGAAATAAACTTTTTTATTTTAGACAATTTAATTCAAATATGCCACTAAACACTTTTTTGTTTATGTGAGAACACTTTACTTTGAACATTTTCAAGGAATTTTTTTTTTTATTTATTCCACATTTTTCACTTTTCGACATACATATAAGCTCTTATTGATTTTCACGAATTTTTTCATATAATTGTGAGATTTCGAAAAAGTCAGGCATAAAAAGCCCCAAATCATATGCAAATATCAGTATATTTTGCGCTTGATTCTTTAGAATTACTGCAAAAAGTTTGCATTTAATATATTACTTCAGTAAATCTCTCAGAGAAGAATAATGGCATTGCAAATTTTAAAATTTTGTTTATGACTTAAAGCCGAAAGTTTTGAAGTAGAAAATTGTAAAAATAATTTTTTCCCACAAATTTAATTTTGAATTTAAAAAGTATTGAAAATTTAATTCAATTCAAATTGCATTCTGAATTTCCAAAGTATTTGAAATTACTGTGCGGCGTTTTAGTTGAATCAAACATAAAACCATTGACTTTTTTAGAGTGTAGAGTGTATACACGCATTATATAAACGACCCCTTGCGAAAATTTTTAAACTTAGACTATTACACAAAAATATTGGGTGTGCGTATTTTTAAATGTTGTAAATTTTGTATCAATGCGATTATTTTATTTAACTTTCTTCTTTTTTTTTTCTTTTCAGGTAAGAAACTTTTAAAATATTCCAAATAATTGTCAATTTCGTGGTAAGAAATAATTGTTAAGCCTATATTATATTTACAAAAAAGCTTCAAAATAAAACGTGCAAATACTACTTCAAATCAAATTCCTAAGTTAACATGGCAACAAATTGGCAAAAGCAGAAAACAAAACAAAAGCTTCCTGTACTGTTAAGGAATAGCAGAAAAAAATCTTATCGATAAAATAAAAACAAAACGGAAAAAAAAACTAACGCGTTACATAGAAAACTATGCAGAAAGTCATCAATGCGCCGCCGCAATTGTTGATGAGTTTTATTAAATCTATTAATAGATAAACTGTCGACGATAGCTAAAATGCCAGTAAACGCATGAAACGATCATTATTTCGTGTGTGAGTATGTTTACGTGGATATGCACACAATCACATAAATATAAATATTATTTCTCCATTTCCATTACTATGCGTATTAAATAAGAGTCAAACATTGAATAAAAACAAGTGAAATGCCATAACGTGCAACATGCTGCACAGTGTACGATTTATGTATTTTGTGGCTAAAAATTTTTTAAGTTTTTTTTTTGAAATGATATATTGATAAAACCCTTGAGTTTTGACATTATTGTACGAAAACATAGTTCGATTACGATAACCAATTTTTTGGAAATAGAGGCACATTTCAATTAATCAAACATAAAAATCATTCATCTTGTATAAAAATTTTGACAAAAAAAAATCAAATTGTTTAATTTACAAGACGCAAAAACTGTAAAAAATTTGATAATATATTTTGAATATTTTATTATGATTTTTTTTAACAGTCAGCATATTTCTACTTTTCTGTTGTCCAACAATTTTACCAAAACTCTCTAGTGTGCCCAACAGTCGATATAATACAATATTAATATACAAAATACTGTGATAAAATCGCGCAAAGCCGACCGGACGAAACAAGCGACATGACGACAAAAGGCGACGTTAGTGACGATAAAAATGTTTTTATTTTCTATTTTATTTTTGTTTTATCAGTACAGGGTTCAAGGAGGCGTTTTTAGTAATGTTGAATATATTTGTTCTTGTATCTTGTGTAGTTGCTGATACTATGGGTTAACAACGCATTGTGTTGTTTTTGTTAGTTAAGCTATTCCCATTTTTTTTTTGTCTACTTGCCGACAATCTTCCTTAAGTGGAATAAATGCATTCGATATCTACTTATTGTTTGTAATATATTTGTTTTTCTAATAATTGCTGTGAGCATGTGTGCACACACGTTAGTTTTGCGTGTGTGTGTGTGTGTGTAGATTTTGATATTTTTATTGATAAGCGCACAACAATAGACGCAATAAACAGGATTTTCTTAACGATGATAAAATTGGCAATTTTTGTCTTGTTTTGCCAATGTTTTCTTTTATATGTTTAATGTTTATTCTTGTAACACAACAGTATGTAGGATATTCTAGGATTAAATGCATTTACGAGTGTATTGTGTTTTCATTGAACGCATTTTATCACTAGCTTAGTTATTGACATTTTCACTTTAATGTTTTTGTGTATAACACTTAAATTACGTATAACAAATAAAAAAAATATTGCTGCTCCCATGGCGTGAAGTGATCTGAAATCTGGAATGCTTATTACAAAATTTCTGCACTAATTTTAAGGCACTTCGGATGTATTATTTTGGATTGATTTTGATTCAACCATAAAATAAAAATATTTTCTCTCCGTGTTCCAAACAAAATTTGAAAATTTCATAGAATGAATAAAACAAAACTTTTCTAATGATAAGACTGTAGAGGCATACAAATAACGAGCAAACTTTAACTAAATGTGTGCATAATAAAGTTGACTCCCATTTAAAAAGAATTACAGTTAATGATCTAAACCACAACAACAATAACAGTACTATAAATTTACATGTAATTTATTTATTTTTACTGCATTTGTTATTACTTTTATGAATAATTAGTCAATGACTGATTTACAGCAATTTGTAGCGCTCTTTTGTTCGCTCTTTACTTTGCGACATGACATTTTTTGACACAAGCGATTATATTTGTCTGATAATATGACAAATATAACCTTTAGCAAATGTAACGCCCACAATATTAATATTATCTTAATATTTTTGTGACAACAAAACATTTTGTTTTATTGTAATTTGTGCGACAACGATAAGAGCAGGAAAATTGGGAATTTTTCTAAATTGAATATAAGCGATATACAATGTATATTATACATACATAGTATCGTTAAAATGTACGTTGATAATACTTATATATTATTTATGTGTGTAACTTTTTTTTTGTTTTGCTAAAAATATGGTAATTATTACATATATGAAATATTATGCTGTTCCTGAAAATCCATTGTTCAATGAATTTAATTTAACTGGCACGTCTCGGTTGAAAGTGTGAACTTACTAATGCCATCACTGTTTTTTTTTTGAAATTATAGTTCGTTTGAACTTCTGTGTTTGTTGGTTGATATTAACAAAAATTGTTTTTTCATACACTTTAAAAGTTAATATTACAACGTTTTAAATGAAAAAAAAAACATTGATCTGATCATTACAAATAGAGTTCTAATATGAAAAAATTAAGAAATTATAAAACCCAGAACAAGATGTTGACTTGACATCAAAACATTACACTTTCTGCTTGAATTCACCAACGTCATCTTATATATTAGTTTTTTTTTTTAGCGTAAATTATAGAGCAAAATGTACCAAAAATTTGATAAGATAGCTAATATCAAAAAGTTTATAAATGTCGTAAAGAAGAAAAATGTTGACAAAATTGAAATATTATCGATTAGTCACGAGAAGTATCGAACAATTCGATCAAAATAATAAAGTATCAAATGCTATCGAAAAGTTGCCAGCAGTTAAAAAGGTCACTGATTAAAATTTTATTACAAATTTAAATTAGAAATCTCGTTTTAGGTAGTAACACTATAAGAAAAAAATTGTTTTAAAGAAACGAGAACCCGAGTTTCGCGAGGACTTTTTTTTATGCGCCAAGATGTAAGTAACTTTTTTCCAATATGTCTGCAAAGAATTCAAGAACAAGAGGTTTAATGACGAAGAACATTAATGTCCATTGACTTAGTTCCACGTAGTGTAAATGTATTTCAGGTATATATCACGTATAAAATTTTTATATTCCGAACTTATTCAATTTCCATTAAAAATGTGATTAAAATACTTCAACCATATCGTCATAAGTGGGAAAAAATAATTAACAATATTCAAAACTTTGCTTCTACATTTACACAAAGATTCGTCAAAGCTGCTTGGTATTTTCACTCTAAAATTTCAATATTTTTTCTTTCATACTGAAACTAATTTCATGTACTAAATTTATATAATTTTATTTCAATTTTTGAGCTATAATTAACTTATTCATTTAATCATTAACATATTCATATACTCGTAGTACTGAATGGTTTTTGATTAAAAATTTAATTAGCAGATTAGTGTATTACTGTAATTACTTTTAGTTTGGTATGTTTTTGTTTTATCTTTATCTTTTGATTATAGTTTTTTTACTGGTCAGTAAACTGATAAACTGACACCCTTTTCTTCTCGACGTAGTTTAACCACCACCTTTGTTTGACTCATTCATTCTTTTAAAAAGACCTCCCCCCGCATTATGTGACTTATCACAAAAACAAAATTTCATTGCTTTTCTGAAGTCATGAACATTTTCATGGTCATCATCCCTCATAAAACCACCGAATGGACGACGGTATCACCTTTTCTTTGTGTTGTTTTTATTTCGCATTTTTTGTGATTTTTCCTTTAATTTTAATCGCGTTGTTTTTTTTAACGTTTGTAATCAGCATTATTATTTTTTTCAATTTCGTTTCCACATTCTCGCAACAGTGTGTACATGGTAACACCCTGTATTTATTACTTTTGTTGCTATTGCTTTTAATGCGCGTGACAATGTGTCAGACTTAGTGCGAGTTCAGTTGAATCGCACGCAACAAAAAACAGGGTAGTCACCACAACCACGTTCCTCCTCGTAATCGCTTATCAGTAAACTCTTATCGATGTGTAAATGTGGTAGTGATGCTAGTGCTACACGCAAAAAATTCCGCAACCCCCGCATGAAATCTCTGTTGCTGTCGTTACAACAACACCAAATACCAGCAGCTCTACAAATTCATTCACATTTACACAACCACATAGAGACACACAAACAATACACTTGTATTCTGATCATTTGAGATGAAATTTATGGCCCAGTGAGAAACTGCAGACTTATCGATCGATTCATATGTACTATGAAATTTAGTAAGTATGTGATTTTGAGTTCTTAGTTTACTTATTAATTTTTTAATGTTTCCGTACAAACAAAGCATAGGAGTTTTCCCATTCGTAATTAATCTCTTGGTTTCCTAGTGGTTATACTATTCGACTTTTATGTTGGCAGCACACACTGACGCAAATCATATTTTTTAGTTCAAAAATTGCTAGAAAGCACAAATCTCGTTGAAAATTAATAATTTTTTTATTTTTAATTAAAGCTAATCGAAATGCCAACAAATCGTTGGAGTCCGAATTTTAAAAAGAATTCGTTTTTCGTGAGGTTTGTTGTACGCAACTCACAAAAATGTAGAGAAGAGGTTAGAAATTACAGTTCAATAAATAATACCGCTCGGGAATAATTTTTATGAAATTTTTTCCTCACGTTTTGTGTAGGAAAGGCCGTTTGGTCAAATGGGCTGAAATCAATGAATTTTTTTTTTGTGATTTTTTCCATCAATATATAATCCGATCCCATAAAAAGAAAGAATTACATACTCACAAAAAAAATATTAATTTTTAGCTAAAAAGTCGTTATTTTGCACGTAAAATGAGATGTTTATTGACAAAAATCCTGTTATAGGGTTTTATCGTGTCTATTATGATTTTAGACAGCATCGCAACAACTACCTATTCCCAAATTTTCAGTGCATTTTACCAAACTGCCTTTCCATGCTAAAAATGCGGGCCCTTTTCAACCACACCGATTGCACAGAAATATTTATGGTTTGTGTTTAACTTGAAATACATCATAACTGCTTAAGTCGACTTAAGCACGATAGGAGTTGAGGCCATTAATCTTGTTCGCTTACCATTTTTTAGTAATATCAAGACCTAAACAAATACCGACAATTTGCGTTAAAAACAAAGAGCAATTGCATTCAGAACTAATCTGAAATTGGTCTTAACTACTTTCGTACTTAAGCCGACTTAAGCAGTTTAATCTTTTCACCACGAAGTGAGAAAAAATTACAAAATTAATTTTTTATTTGCAATAAAAAATGAAAACTATAGGTTTCAGTAATGGCTGCGTAAAAAGAAATTTCTTGTGACTAGTTTTATTGTCTCAGAGCGTAAATGTTCTGTATGGAATATGTTAACTCAAACGCGATAGTAAATTTCTATATTTTACATTAAGAAAACTAAACATTTGCTTCGATCACTCCATTTCCAACTGGGTGTCATCATCTTTCAGTCAAATACAGAGAGACAAAAAACTACAATATAACACACCAACTTGCGGCTTGAGGGTGGTAATACGATAGTGTGTGATAATTTCCGCATTCACACCCCGTATGCAGAACGAAAAGCAGACGGACAGCGCCCTCATGTGTCAATGATTTAGTTATTTTTTTTATTTTTTTAGTATTTTCTGTTTTCCTTTCTGTGCTGTTTTCTTCTTAAATTCTACGTAAATGAAAATGTTGTTAGTTATCAGCTGAGCGACCAATGCGTCGTGTGTGTGTTTGTGTGTGTAAGAGAATTTTTAGTTTGAGAGTAAGAAAATGCGTTGCTACTGCTGTAGTCATATACACGTATCTTTGGAGAATTAATATCGCTCGCGTATTTGTGCCTTTGGCTGTGTGTCCATTCAATTTTTTTATTTAATTAACAATAAGCAGCAACTAATTTAAGTGGAAGCATGAGAACAGTCAGTCACGATACACAAGAGAAATACTGAATATACTATACTGAGTAGACAGAGTGAGTTAAAATGAGTTTCTTCGAAAATATATATCGTAGATGTTAGAAATATTATATAAATTAATAAAAATCAAAGTAAAGACTTTAAGATAGTTAAGTACCTATGATGAGATATCGAAAAAATAATGCAGCGAATTCAAAGTCATCGTCACAGAAACGCATTTAGTTGTAGGGGAATTTATTTATTTATTAAACAACCATATTGCTGTCAATTTTTTTTTTTTTTAATTTGCTTTGGTTGTTATTGTTTTAATTATTTTTTCATTGCTCTCAACTATGACATTTTTGTTTTGACTCATTTTCGTGGTTCTTTTATAAATGCACAGTGAGCAATAAAGATAATATTGTTAAAAAAATATTATGGAATGAAATAATTTTACTTCATTTACTTTTGAGTTTATATGAAACCTTTTGTCTATGTTTTGCAATGAAAAGATTGCATATTTATCTATACTATATTTGTTTAATTTGATTTATATTAAAATAAATTATTAACATAGTGCTACAAAAAAACTTTGTTGCAACAGAGAAAGTATAATCCTTAAAGAGAACATTGTTCCGAAAAGTTTTCTCGAATGAAATTTCAGCTCAATACGAACATGTTTATGCATTTCAATATCATGGTAAGACATTGTTGCAAAGCTAAATCTTATTAACTATAAATAAAATCTTTATTTCCACATCAACTTCCTCTTCTTATCGCTATTTCTATTCCAGACATTAGCCGTGTTTTTTTTTTTGACGCGGCTATATTTTTCGCCGCTTAATTTTTTCGTTAGTCAAATTTGGCAGCACTCCCGTGAATCAAATATCAAACAAGGAATGACAATTGAATTAAATCCAAACCAACGGCGGTTAATAATCATTTCGCTACGAAATGTGCAAACGATCTGTGAAAACTTCACAAGTGGCGAATATTTTCGCTCACTACGAGTATTTTTAATTCAACGTTTGAAGATCACATGCCAATATTCACCTTCCACAAATATTAGGTATCTTTAATGGTTTTGATTTTATTGACAAATTCTAAATGTGTACATTCATATTTTTGTGCTAATATTTTCTGATCAAGCCCACAGTGCATATGGGTGGTGGTTAGAAAAACGTGAGTCAGATCCACACATACTCTCCGTTTTATGTCTCTCAGCAGTTTGTGCTCTTTGTTTGGCAATAAAGAACGCAAAAATTCCCAATAAATTTGTTGTCATAATAAAAATTAAACTTTCTTTTTTTTTACTCTCGAACTTTTCGCTCTCACGCTCTTTGCAAACTGGATGGAGCTCATGGCATAACCCCAAAATAACAAGTTTTATATATCCAAACTATTTTTTACTTAAAGGGAACAGCAATTTATTGCCAGTGAAAAGCACAATATTCAAAATGAGCTTGTAACATATTTTCAGATGAATTAAAATAAAAAGTTGTCTCAAATTGGGGTCTCCCCATTCTATATGCTCCCAGTTTATCGTACTTACGCTCAGTGTTCCGCTCCGTATCTTATAAATACACTCCATCTTTGTAGCTACGCTCATTTCGAAGAGCGTAAATTTATGCGTGCGTAGCAATTTTTTCTTCTTTCTATTTGATGGCATACAGTGGTACCGCGCCTCATTGCTAGTCCACATCGACTGTTTGTTAGTCGTCTCTGAGATCAGCTGCTGCAGGGTTGCCTACGTCGTCGTCGTTAACACAGTCGTTCGTTCGTTTGTTCAACAAACTGCTTTTGCTTGTTGTCAAAGTTGCCGCTGTCATCGCTGTCGTTGCCGCAGTCGTCGCCGCCGTCGTCGTCGTTGTTGTAGAGCCGTGTACATTTTTCACTTGTTTTTTGATTTCTTATTTTCGTTTTCCCTACACTACACAACTGAGTTATAATATCGGCAACGTAGCCGTCGTCGTCGTCATCATCTCTGCCGCGACTTTATTTACCGAATATAAAAAAAGAATCCATCTATATAATTTAACCAAAAGTGTAAACGTAAACAAATCAAAATTAAAATTAAAAATAAAAAAATATTTTCAACAAATATTCAGTTTCAATTTAGATTAGAGAAAATCGTTAAAAAATAATCAAAAAAAGAGGAGAAAAATATTTTGTGTGAATTCCATACGGCTGTGTTTATTTTAAAAATTAAATCGTTGTTTTTGTGATTTTGTGAATTTCGATGCATAACGTCGTTTAGTTGGCGTTTGTGGAGTTTATTTTTTTCTTATTAAATTTTTTAACCAACTTTGACTGATTTCAACGGATTTCAACGTACGCACACATATTTGGATTAATTTTTGACGCAGCCTTAAACAAATATTTATTATTAATATTTATATATATTTCCTATATATATTCGCTTTATTTGACGCCTGAGGTAGATATCAAATTTATTTCATATAACCGCAAAATGTAGATAAAAAATGAAATGACAAATAAAAAATACAGATTTTTTATACTTATATTTATTACTTGACTGAAATCATCTGTTTCTTGGTTGCAAGTGTGTGTGAGCGAGCTTATGAATGGGTGTGTGTATGTGTAATTCTATGTTATCCCATTAGGAATTAACATTTAAATATTGAATGAATTTTAAAGTGGTGAAGTGCTTCGCTTAAGGTTCCTTAAATTAACATTTTATGTTAATCAATGTGGGGTGGGAAGAAAAAACTGTCACCCAAGGCGCCAATATTAAATTTGGTCAGCATGAATTATTTCACGGTTCGCCGAAAATGACTGCAACCCAAACGTGCGAACACTGCAAATCTTTTTCTTGATTTTGTATCTGGGATGTTTGACAACTATTTTTTGGAAAAAATCCGTTTTAAATTTAAGTTTCAAGTTTTTCTCGAAAACGATGAGAGATATGAAAAATAGTCATGAGTACTCACTTACTATTTTTCATTCCAATAGTTTTGTTGTTGAAAAACTCATTTTATAAATTTCTAGCAGAAAAGTTTGTGTAATATCGCATAATACATAGTTGTAAAACATCCCAGATACAAAATAAAGAAAAGCATTTAAAGTGTTCGCACGTTTGGGTTGCAGTCATTTCCGACGAACCGTGCTGCGTTTCTTCACTTGAAATAAAAATGCTAGCATATATCCTGCGAAAAAGCTTACCACGGTGTTACTATGTGCCATGTGCGTGTTAATCGCTTTGTAAATATATAAAAAATATTATACAGGAAAGTTAATTCTTTTTCTGATGGCATTTTCGGTACATTTGTATATTTTTCAGTAAATATGCCTTGTGTAAAATCGACGTCAGTACATTCGACAAGTTTTTAGTACGTTAGGTACATTTGGTGCATTTCCAGTACAATTTTAGTTTAAAAATTACATTTTTTTTATTAAATTCATCGCGAAATAAACCTGCAGTAAACTTTACGGACCTTTTTTTTGTTGTAAAAATATAAAATTGTTAATGCTTTAAATAACTTTTTCTTGTTAATGACGCAAAAATATATTCGGCACCAAAAAAGTACATTTCAAGTATACATTCAGTGCATTTACAGAAAACGCAAAGGTCATCTCTCGTTTATATATTACAATAAATTTACTACCAATTGTTTTTTGTTGTGACTCCTTTTATTTTATAATTTTTATTTATTTTTTTCTGTAATCGGTAAGTTTCAGTTCAGATGAAGCAATTATTGCTAGCAATTTTTCTGTTATATTCCCTTTGGTACTTGACGTTTGCGTTTGCACAATGGCTATAATGGTCAGAAACTTTTTTTTGCCTTTGTTTGCTTGTCAATTTTGTTTGTTTTTTTTTTGTTTTGTGTGAAAAAATTCATTATTTTACCAGTTATTTTCTGTCAAAAGTTGAAATTAAACAAATAAAGTTAAAATGAGCGTAAATACAAATTTAAATATGAAATTAAATAAACAACTGCTTATGAAAGATCCATTGAATGGTCCGTATTAAACAATAAGGAAAATAATATGAAGCGGAATGTTAACAGTAAGAAAAGCAACAAAAAAAATATATAAAAATTTAGATTTTTTCTCACTATTTTTGCCTACAAGTTTGGCGATGTCGGCAGACTTGCTAAGAACATATTCATGGTACCATTTTTTCTCTAGAACTTTTCAAACTACGTTTCATCATGTATTCATATTCATCTGAAAAGCGCCCCAGAGACTGTAGTGGGTGTATAAATGATGCAGCTCCTGTGTTTTGCTTTTTTTCTTTCGTTTTCGTAAATTTTTTTTCTTATTTTCACCCGTTGTTGTTGAGGTCAAATGTTTAAATTGCTTTTGTTGTTTTTTTTGCGTCTTTATCTGCTTTATTGCAAATTTCACTTTTCATTGTAGACGTCGGCGAATTTTCGTTATTTTTGCTGCAGTTTTTTTAGTTTTTGCAAAGCCAGACATACAAAAATGCAAAATATAGTAGATACAGTCAGTAAGTCAAGTTATGCAGTCAGTTAAGACTTTTGAGCGTGTTAGTCACAGTAACGTATCATTCTATATGCGAGATCAAAGTTCCAAGTTTCATATTCCTTTCGCTTGACACCTTTCCAATGATTTGACATAATTTTCACTATTACCAGAAGAATTTGTTGGGAGAGGCTGTAAAATTTACATGCTTGAATGACCCTTGACACTTATGTATTACAAGAATGAGAATGAAACCAAAATTGTTCTTTCAAATTCAATAATAAATATGAGTATATACATAATCACATTTCCAAACATTTTCTTCAAAGTAATCTTTTTTAAAAATACATATCTTATTATGTCTTGAAGCCTTTTGCTTTTCATATCTTTTTATATTATCACCAGTCTCTTTTTTTTAATCTTGTTCTGAATTAGAATACTAAGTTTTTTTTATTTAACAAATCTTTAGTATTAACTTTTAACTTTTTAACACCAAAGCAGTGCACCCCTGCGAAAGCCTTTCTTACTCGCTATTTGGCAACATCCGTTTATTGCTCTTGCAGAGATGCCAACGCAATCTTACATTAAAATATTCCACAAATGCCAAAACATGGAAAGATATACCAAAGTTGTGATAAGGAAAATAAAAAGTCACAAACTTATGCATTTTTTTTATGCTGATGTTGCGTCACCGCTTAAATTTTATAAAAAAATATGAATAAACTAAGCAACGAAAAAAAATTTTCTATTTGTGAAAATTTTTTGATTGAAAAAAAAAATAATGCATTGTAAGATAAAAATGAAAAGCTTACATTTTTTTCAGCGAAATAAGAATTTTTTTTCAACTGTGATTCGAGTTCAGTTGCAGCTTAAACTTTGTGACTTTGTTTGAAGCACGTTTAAAAAAAATTAATTATTGTCAAGATAAATAGGAGAATCTTAAAAAAGAAATATATAAATTAACTTACTATACGCCTTTATAATTTTAAGCACTCTTTTGTATATCAGGAAAACTTGTATTCCGGAACAACTGGCATCTCTGCTCAAAAATTTTTTGTTATTTTTTTTTTTTGAATTCCTGTGTGCTTGTATTGGTTTTTGCGTGGGTTTTCTTCTTGGAACCCTTGAGGAGCAGCAGCGCACCCTTGAACACCCTGTTTTTATATTCGCCATTTTTTTTTTTTTATTTATCAACTGACGTCTTAACGTAACACACTCTAGCTAGCTAGCTGAATGAAAAAAGTTTGCGTGGCAATCGTTGCTTCAGGCCAATTACCTACCTCTTTTATTGCTCTTCTCTTTCACTTGACATCTTCTACAATGTGCCACCTCCATTTCTGTTTGTGTGTGCGTGCGTTTCTTTGTGTTTTCTTTTTTTATTTCCGTTGCTGCTTGATTTGCGATTCTTAAGGTGTTGTTGCTATTTTCTTATTCTTTGTTTTTTCGTTTTTTTTCGTTTAACCAGTTCTTGTGTTCTATATTTTTATTATGATTTTTTTTCTTTTTTTGCAATTTTGTTGCTGTTGAAATGTAATTTAACCAAATTTTTCTTTCTTTATTTTACTGTTATTTTCTTTGCGTTTTTTTTTTCTTTTGTTTTATTTATCATTTTATTTTATGGTGTTGTTTTTATATTTGGCTTAAAGGTGTACGTGCATTAGTATACGAGATTTGTTAGTTTGTATACTTTTGTACAGGGTGCTTTGTTTTTACTACCTTAAATGAGCTAACTGAAAGCTTTATGGTATTGCTGTTGCTGCTTTGTTTTTGTTTTTAATTTATATAATTTGTGTTTTTTTTTTTCTTCTGTAATTGCTTTTACTCGTTATGGCTCAGTTCATAGCTATTTAAAAAAAAAAAATTTCTAAGAACATATTTTCAATTCATTAAAGAAAATTAAGAGCGGTGGTGTCATACAAAGAAAGTTCATTGAGCTTTTTTCTATCAATTGACGTTCATGTATTTTTTGCGATTATTTTTGTTGCTTTTTATTGTATCTATTGTACCTAACTTGCTGTGGTACGTGCAAAAATTCTCACTATATTCGACACTCGTGCAAAAAATCATATCATACACTACTGGTCTGTCTATCAGAGTGTCTGTGTTTGATTCCCCCACTTTTGACCACACAACCAATTATGTAGCTATCACTATTTAACTATCCACCCGCATTCAATAAAGGCATCCATCCATTCGCCAAAACATACACATGCTCATTAATGTGCAAAAGTGTAATTTCCGTTACAATATTGAAAAATATTACAAAAAAAAAAACAATTTTTAAGTAGTAGAAAAAAAAGAAGCCATCATTACTCATTGAAATATTTTTTTTTATTTCAACTTTGCATTTTGATTGAACCGTTCTCATTTCCCATATTGAATGCCATATATGTATAGGAATACCATGTGCGTATTGTTTGATTTGGTACGCATGTCTCATTGTGTCCGGTGTAAAGAGTTGCCAGATATTGTGATAAAGCTATATTTAATTCTAATAAAATTTTAAATTGGATCTAAACAGCAATTTGAGTTATTTTGAAAGAGGGGTAAGTCGCCAATTAAAAAAAAAAAACAATTTTTATCAAGATGAAAATATCAAGCTCTTTACGACAAAATGATTTATGTAGCGGGCTATTCCAGAGTATGTAAAATTTCAAGCTTATGATATTTGATTCGTATAGATTTATGGTACCTAGTAATTTTTCTTATGTACAATTCCTCAAAGTTTTCCTCTAGAAATTGTTATGATGAGTTTTTCAACCACAAGAACATTGAAATGAAAAGTTGTAAGTGAATCATTTTATTGCAACTTTCTCGAGGATTAATTTTGTGTCATGACTTTTTCGAGAAAAACTTTAAACTTCGTTTTTTTGGAATTTAAAACAGATTTTTTTCAAAAACGGCCCTGGCAAAGATTTTGGTTCTTTTCGAAAAATACCTGTGCGACATCCCAGATACAAAATCAAGAAAAACATTTGTAGTGTTCGACTTTTGGGTTGAAGTCATTTCCGACGAACCGTGTCACATCCGGCAAAATGACTGGTCAACGAAACAGACAGAATATTTCCAGCGTCAGTTCCCAACGTTGGCGGCTATTGGCAGCCTCAGTCATGATGACATGTTTATGTTGAATAAAAAAGAAAATTTTTCTAAATTATTACTAAATTGATATGACTGCTTTGTTTGTTGTTTTCTTCATGCGGAATATCCGCATTATATGAACATGAACCATTTTGATGCTGTTTGTGTTCCATTTGATATTAATCACTTATGCTTTTGGTGTCACTTCTTGTGACGCTACTACAGATGTTGTTTTTGTTGTATTTCTCACTCATAAATTTTGTCGGTTTCACTCAGATTACTTAAGAACAGAACATTTCAGTTTAATTTTGCTAGCAACGAATTATTGTTTTTTTATTTATTTATACATACATACATCATCTGTCAAAATGTTTATTTATAAAATAAAAATTTTATTAAATAAATATGTATTCGTTTCAAAGGAATCATAGAAGATTGACACAAGAAAATGCTGTTAAAATTATATGTATGATTTTATATTAAATTTAATTCATAATATTAAATTTAATTCATTCATAAATAATAAACAGTAATTTGAATTATAAATATATTGTTTATAAATTTGTTATTGAGGCAGATCCACTTTTGCTATTAATTCCATAAATTAATTTCAATTAATAAAATATTTGGTTATTATTCTTGTTGATATTATTTAGTTTATTAATAAAAATTGGCTTTGTTCAAATTATTAATAGTTTTGACATTCATATTTGAAGCTTTTTATAATCTAGTAATATCTTTTATGATTGAGGTTATCAGCTATAGAAAATTTTTTCATAGAAAATTGTATAATATTCCTTTTATTTTTGCTTACACTAAAGTGAGATATTAACAAGTACATAATTTTATTGATTAAACCTTAAAAAGTTTATTTATAGGCATGTGGATATTAAATATTTATTGTTGGTTCAACCTCAAACTTTTTTTCTATCCTTAAAATATCCTCACTATTTGAGCTGCATCAGTGTATCAGTGGCAGTAGACAGTGCGTGTAAATGCTTAAAAGCAAAATATGTTTAAGTAACTCCTCTTCAATTGGAAATATTAACTCAAAAAATATTTATTATTTACTTATTATTAACACGAAATAAATACGACATTTATTTGTATGGGAAAACAATTACATCAACAACAACATGAATTCGTATCAATACAATAAAATTCTATTAAAAGATCATACAGCACACAATTGAATACTAAAATAAAATAAAAATTGAATTGAATGAAAATTTGTTGTTTTTTTGTTGTTATATGCGGTACCATCACTTTTACCGTGTTGTTGTTAAATATAACGAAAACCGGAAGAAACCATTTAAGAAAAAAAAAAAAATAGAACCAAAACAGACACAATGGTAAAAGTATGCGCACAGCTCACAGCGTCAACCAGACAAAGTAAAAGAATTTGTAATAAAAGCAGACAGAATAGAAGGCAGATATTGAAAAAGTGACAGCAGCTGAAGAAATGAAACATTTTTGTGCTTTCTTTCTCAGTTCTTTCTTTCAATATTTTGATTACAAAAACAACGAACACTTGTGAAAATATGCTGACGGCCGGCCAGCCAGCAATATCAGCGGCATGATATGAATAAATACCATGATGCCATCATATAGAATAGATATAGCTTTTCCATATACTTAATATTGATAGAAGAAGAGCAACAGTAGCATTATAGCAACAATGCAATCCAATACTTAGCGTTTGATATCACATTGACGTTCGAACTTTGTATCTCTTTTTGTTGTTTTTTTTTTTTTTTTTTTTTTGTTAATTGAAAACACATGTCACCGTATAGGGTAAACAGTGTAGTGTTGAGTTTGGATATAATGTTCAAAAATCTTTTTTAATACAGAAAAGCTTAACAAAAGTTTGCTATTAAAGTAAGACATAAATAGTTTCAAGCTAAACTTTCAATCATTTTGAGCCCTACTTGAAAACAATATATAATGCGTTTTTTTTTCCATATGTTGACAGCTAAAAAAAGTGTATTTATAAGATTTTTATATTGAAAACAAGATGTGTCACCGATAAAAATTTTCTCTGCTGTTTTTCTCTGTTATTTATTGTGTTGTCAAGTGTTAGACAGACGATAGCGCAAAATTGAATGTTAAATAAAAAAAAAAAAAAAAAAACCAACCTCATGATTACAAATTGTTTACTTTAGTGATGACTTCTAGTTGCTGGTAAATATCTAGCGTTTTAATTAAATTTCCAACGGTTCCGCAAATGCAGTTTAAATGCTCCATGAAAATATTTAGCTCGAAAAAAATTTGCTTTTCATGAACAAATTTTGGTTAATAAAACTAAATCTCGTAGAGATAAAAGTAGGAGGATTTTTGTGGAACTACTACATAGACTTTTGCCGGTACCATAAAATAAACAAAAAATAAGATAATTTCACTGAAACATAAAATTTATATTCTGAAAAATGTGCTAAATTGTTTTCATTTGGTTTAATCATTTTACGCTTTATAAATGTCTCATTGTTTAAAATTTATTTTTTTTTTTTTGTGTCATAAACATTGTCAATTTGAGCTGCTAAGACTAATTTTAGCATCTGGCGTTGAAATTAAATTTTGCACAAAAGACTGGGACAAACGGCAGTCATTTAGTCATTTGATTTGTCAAAAAATGTGAAGGAAATCTGATGAGATACACAAACAAAAGATTGGCATTGTCTATAGATTTTAATTTTAATTCTAGTTGATCTTTTTATAAGTTCGCATACTTGTGCTAAATTTTTATAAAAAAAAAACATTAAATCATGCAGAATTAAATGAAAATCAATTTATACTAAAAATAAAAAAATGTAATATTTTGCTAAAGTTATTATAAACGAGCTGAATTTAAACAAAAATAAGATTTTATTTATATAAACCAATGTAAATAAATTTGTAAAAAATGCAGCTAATCAACATTTCATCTAAAGTTTTATTTGTTTTTTCTAAATTTAGATTTTATGTCACAGCACAACAACGTTGTTGGCACCTGTTGATTTGAGCGCACGTGTGCTATTTGTTGGTTCATATCACAGCTTGTCACAATATGCAAAATAAAGCGTCTTAAATTCGTTTTTCTCTTATTTATTTACAAGTACGAAGAAAAAAAAAAGCAAAATATAAATTAATATTTTCAAAAATGCAAATAAAATTAAATTTAAAGTGACGAAGCAAATAAGATAAATAAAAAACAAAAATGAGCTAATGAATGAGCTAAACAAAAAACAACGCATATGAAATAATTGCGTTTATTGTTGTGTGGAGCAAAATTAACTCGTGCTTAATTTAAAATAATTAAAAAATTCAACTTTATTTTTGCAGCGCAAATTTAAATGTGAAAATTACAAAAAAAATTGAGCAATAAAATTTAAAAAATGCAACTGTAAAGTTATTTAGCATGAAGCTGTATATTGAGTCTTTCAAATGTGCCTACGTGTAAAAATAAACCAAACAAATTTAATAGAGGCCAAATCGTAATATCTTTTCTTTTTTTTTTAACTCACAGCAGGCCATGTGCCCAAAAAAATTCTCTCCGCATTTGCAGCTTTCCAAAGGATATGCAAACATTGTCTTAAAATACGCAAAACGTTAATTGTGCGTGGAAAATCAGCTTCGATTCAATTCACATTTTCGTTGAATTTGCCGCACAATTTCGAACAAATAATTTTTGGAAAATTTTGCTCTTAACCAATTGTGTGGATTTCTCTAGAATTATGATATATCCTCTTACCTCTTTTTGGCTTTTACCGATAACATGTAGTCTACCATAATTCAAAATCTTTCTGTGTGAATGACGTTAATATTTTTCGTCTATATGCAATAGTTTTCAAAAATGCTCAAACTTTTCGAAGTTGACGTAATGTTGCATTTTGGATCGCAGGTACTATAATTGTTCTCGTTCTGTACGACTTTACCGTCTCAAATATTGATACTTTGAGCATCGATGCCACGTTAAGTGTTAAATTTTTCTCTGCCGATATTAAACGAAAGCTGATTCCATTAGTTCGTTTATTCTCTCAGAGCACGCTGGTATCGTATTGAATCCATCAATTTTGCGTCACACCGGTGCTCAATAGAACGTCATTATAACTGCACGATAAAGTTGTAAAATAATCTCCTGGCGAATAACAGCTGCCGTGACATCCGTAAATTCGGCACTGGTTGCTCTATCCGATTATCTCAGACCTTATTTATGAGGCATTCGATATGAAAAATAGAATGTACTAAATCAGCTCTAAGTAAAACAGCTTTGATTTTGTTACGATCTAGTAAAGAGGCGTGGCGCCGAAAATGTTAAAACTTTCTACTAGATACGATGATTTAGCCAATACTATTACACTTGGTATGTGAAGGTGTTGTGGTACATGCATGTACGGACTAAAAGTGGGCGTGGCACTTTCGATACAACAAAGAAAAATCACCTTAAAAGAGATACAATGTTAGGAAAATTATTCAAGCAAATATCACCAAACTTTGTGCGTTAACACAATTAAGCACTGTACAAAATATGAGATAGGTTTTACTTGTGGGCGTGGCAGTATTCAATCTGGCCAAACTTGTTTTTTTGGTACAAACAAGCATTGAACGTTGCACCTGTTATATAAGACAATATATCAGCATGCTATAAAAATATAAATTTTGACTTATACATCAATACCCGGACAAAGTCGTAACGTTTGTAGTTTTCATATAAACTAGCACAGCGTTAATTTAAGGTTGAAAAATGCGACGTATTCTGTGCTCAACTTTTTTCTGTTCCAGCTGTAACATGCATAGTGAACAATCATAAAAAAAAAACTTTGTTTAATAGAAATATCAGATCTTAGATCTAACGTCCTAAGAAACATTTTTCATTTAAAAAAATATAATCTATATACTATGTACGTATAGTAAAATAGCTACAATTTACAAAAAATTTTTTTTAAAAAATTGTTAACTGCTTGGAATTCAGCCTTATGCAATTTTGTTAAAGCCTGCAATTTTTAAAATAAATTATTTTTTTGAAAGATTTTTTTTTTGTTTTTTTTTTCCAAGTTCTGCTTATATTTGTATGAATGAGTTAAAAAAGCCATTGTCATTGCTAAAAATAAAAAAATATTATGTAAAACCCTTAAGTAATTCATTTTGTTTATTACTGACACGTGAAAAATAATTTCAATTTTGTTTATTATCAATTAGGATGGGCGTTAAATCTTCCAAAGCATTTACTCTAAGGGAATATTAAACTTATAATATGTACTTAAGTGCTTTGTGCTTGAAACTTTTTTAATGTACATATGTACATATGTTTACTATTGTGCGTTTTTATGCTCATTCAATGTGCTTACACGTACATAAGTGTGTAAGTGTATTTTTTTATTTCCGCCTGCAGCGGAAGTTGTATACATCATTAGCGCGACTGTAAAGTTTAAAATTGTTGTAAATCATTGCTTTTTTTATTTTTTTATTTTACTTCTTATGTTATTAGCTTAGTTTATTTTGTACGAAAATAAAGGTGCTACTGTTTACTTTTAATTATGCTTTATACTTAACTGCGGGTACGCATTTTCAGAACTCAGTAGGAAATGTAGAATTCGGTGAGCAATGGAAAATTTAAATATATTCTTAATTCCTTAAACATATTGTCTGTTCTTCTTTTTGTAATTAATTCATTAATTTTTATTGTTCACTTTCATCTTGAATTCTCAAGTATTAATTTGTATATCTATTTAATTATGCAAAACTGTCTTAAAAAAAAATTTGGCTAATTAATGTACAGCACAATAAACTCATTATTTTTAATGTAACGTTTCACGCAGCGCTTTTCGGTTGTCTCCCTTTTAATTTAACACCCGCTTGTGTTCTTTAATTTACGCTACTGCTATAATTGAACAAAATAGTTGAGGTGCCGCCCGCCGCTGGTGGATGTTGCTTTGCTGCTGGTGGTGATGCCAACTCAACACAAATTATTTACAAATTTTATTAACAAAATCCAAAAGCCAACAAACAAACAAAGAAAGAAAAAAAAAGCAACTGAAGAAAATTTTTTTTTTATTTTCAATTTGCATATTTTTCGATAAAACAAACAAAGGCAGCACAAAAATATAAACAGCAGAGAATAAAAATGAAATACATAATGAAAAAAATAAAAAAAAAATAGCGAAAAATTCGCAATCAACAGAGATGACGCGTTGCGCGCAGGAAGCAAAAAATTGACGGACGGCTTCAAAATTGGCAGTGTTGCCAAGTCAAGCTACAAAAAAAAAAGAATACACGAGAAACATTGTTTTAAATTATTACAGTTTTTTATTTTGTGGATTAAGTTATTAAATATTTCACTGCCGCGTTGTATCTTTTCCTTTTAATTTTATTATCATTTTTAATAATTTATTTTAATTTAAAAAAATATGAAAACAAAAATTAATTTGTTGAAATTTTTCACATCGCGTGAAAGCTGCAGTCAATATTTTCAATTAAAAAAAAAAAATCCCCACATATGAAGTTTTGCTGCTGTTGCTTGCAGCTTTTGTTCTGTTGTTACTCAAGCGGCGAAAAAATAAAATTTTAAATATAAAATAAAATCAAGGCAAAAAAATAAACTCATTTTATTTTATTATCTGCGTTGCTTTTTATCTTTTCAGCAAATTTTATTGCCGCCTTCTTTTGCAGGCGTAGTTTAATGCTGCCAAAATCAAAGCAACAACACAGAGTAAATGCTATTTTTGACTTTAGCACATTAAGTTATTTCATGTTTTTGCATTTGTATTTTGCAATCGAGAAATAAGTTTTTCAAAAATATTTATGCTTATTCAATTTATTTACTTTATTTAAAGAATATTTAAATATTTATGTATATGAGGTTTTTTGTTAACTTAGCAAAAGCTGTCACAAGAGCAGCTAAGGTGGAAATTGGTAGTCTCCGATTAAACACAAAAACTAAAACTATTAAACTTGGCTAAATTTGAACTTCGCATTTGTGAAACTCCCGTCAAATTTTGCTTACTGGGTTTACGTTCATTTTGTTCTAAATATCGTTCATCCAAGTTGCATAAAGCGCCTACCAAAATACACATGGTGTATTATATGTCAAAACGAAAGAAGTGAACGTAAGTCCTCCGATTTTGCTGATTTGACTCTTTGATTGATTTATCATTACTAATGGTCCTTTAGTCTTTTTTGACAAAAATCGATACAGTTGAGATTAAGTTTTTTTAAGTTTATTAAAAACAAAAAAGTTTTTTCCTTAAAATAATTTTGATTTCCATAAATCAGGGACTGTAACGATATGAATTCTCCTTTGATCCAAAATATTCATTATTTTTGAGTAATTTTCGTTCTGTTTACATTCCTGTGAGTCACAGATGGAATTTAAACTGCAGAAATTTTATCTTGGAATTACAACTGTTGCATGCCAATCTCAAATAATGTTTTCAAAGAAAATCCCTTACTGTATTCTACTTTTGTGTAGAATATTTATGTCATTATCATCGGGAATATCCCTTTTTGATTTGTTATTTTAAGTTACTATGTATTTTTTGAAAATAAATAAGAAAATTATAAATTCAACAAGGGATAAACCCATTGATTTCAGCAATTCTATAACTCTTACGAGCTCAAGTGACGCTATTTATTGAACTTAACATTTCCCCAAATTAAATTCGAAATTTAATTTGCTTAAATATGCTATAATTATTATGTTAAAATGAAATTTTGTATAGAATTCTGTTGGAATGTACATTTGCAATTTAAAACCAGAAAATTTTGTGGTTTTTGTGATATGGGATCGTATTCGTTGAAGAAGTATTTGTCATTAAACTTTTGTATGAGTTTGAATTATTTCATAAAAGGAAGAGTGAGCGGCAACTGCGTTTGGGTCTTCTGGGTTATTAGCTCAAAGCGTACGTCATTAAATATTGATAAATGGATTATTATGTCATCTTCGAGCTTAAGAATGAACGACAGTTAAGTTTAATACGCACACAGTTTGGTATGCTTTCGCATTCGTATGTAATGCACATCAAAAGCATTTCACTTACGAAAGTGTACTTTAGTATGTAATTTTGTTCTTAGGGTTGCCAGATCGGTTTGAATTCGTCGAAGAAGTTCTTTGCTCAATGCGAACTAACAAATTTTATAAATTTTTTTTTTAAAAAATCTTTTTCAGAGAAGCACTGATATATTTGAAACTATGTATATGCCAGGAACCCTAAAATGTGGTAGTATTTTTCTAGTTTTAAACATTTCTAGCAACACTGTCAGAATTTTCAAAAGTTTCTTAATACATTTAACTTATATTTGTGTTAAGAAATGATGTCTACAATAACAATAACTCACAATGTTCTATCTAATACGTGTGTAATGTCAGAAATGAAATACTTGTGGCTCACATAATGAAAACATAAACTTAACTGTCTTACCGCATACGCACTCCCTCTTTCACACGCTCTCAAATACTCTTTATAGAAACTCATTCGTAAACGACCCATTAAACATAAAATAATGTGTCTTTATCTCTATCTCTAAAATTTATTTTGTCTCTTTCATACATACGTTCACTATCTTTTTTGGTTTTTGTTCTTATGCCAATGAACTGCGTTGATAATGAAATTTTATCACTGACAACAAACTAAATTATTATTAGTATGGCATCCGTTTGCAGCTTGGTTTGATTTTATTCCACTATTTGTGGGTTAGCAATTCTTCTTTAAGTATTTATTGTCAGTTTGAAGCTGAAAATGTTATCTTCACAACTATGTACATATGTACCTACATACTGAAAGATAAATGATTGTTTTCAAACAAGAAATAGTTCCATCATCAACGGTTGCTAAGGCTAATGCGTAATTAAGTTCTCAAATAAACATCTTCACTTCTTATGAAAACAACATTATTTTAGATTGTGATGCAATTGAAAATGGATTTTTGATTATTTACTAGAATTTGCTCACTTTATTTCGCCATGGTTAAATTAGTGAGCAAGCAAACAAAAAAAAAGGTCTTTATTTTAATGAATTTGGCGTCCACGAAGCCAGTGCCTTGGCACCGTGACAATATTTTCGAGTTATCTGACAGTATTTCGAGCTATTTTCATTTTTTTATACTGCAAAAATATTCATTCACAATAATTTCGAGCTATTTTCGAGCCATTTTCCAGTGGAAAAAAAAATCAGAAAATCTTTGATGTTTCCGAAAAAATCGAATATAGCAAAACACTTATGAAAAAACTTTTAACCACATGAATTCCGAGCCATATTCTGGCTGAGAAAAAAAATACAGAAATTTTTTGATTTTTCCAGTAAATTCGGACCTATGCTAAGGGTAAAAGTAATACTTTCTGATGCCGTAACCAGTTTTGGAAAAAAAAGTTATTCACGATGTAAAATAAGCTCAAATATAGCCAAAAACCGTGTTCTTTGCACTTTTAGGTTAGAATATCTCGAAAACCTGACGTATAGGATTCGGATTCAGCGCATCAAAGTCCTTCGGGTATGATAGGTCTGGTCTCTGGCTTAAAAATTTGTCGGCCTGTGTTATTGTTTAAATCTTGAATTTATGTCACTTCAATTGCAATAATAAGCGATTCACACTGGCATCGAAATCAGCACGATTTTCATTTGACTCGATTTTGTATCGCTATTTTTTTGTTTGACATTACCTTATTATTACCTTATTTTTCTATATATTAACTCTTTAAGCAAATATCTTGTTCATGAAACAAAGATGTCCAAATTATAATCCAATGCAATCTTCTTGGCAATTTAATTGTAAATGCTATTAAATATTTTTATAGCTTGTACTTATTTCAGATCAGCTTGGCTCTTGAATGACTTGCAGTCAATACGATCTTTTTTTTTGCTTTTTCGATTTCAAGAAATCTCGGCCTTTCGTTGCTTTTACTAGAAATTTGCAAAAAAAAAAAAATAAAAATCAAATCAGTAAATCTTTTTAAGCGCGCTATTTTCTTTGCATTTCTTTAAAGAAACATAAAAATTTTGGAGAATTTTTGAAATCAGCAGAAACAAAAAGAATGAAAAATATCCATGTCTCAATTTTGATAAATGTTTAATGTGCCACGTAGCACGTTTACATGTTATTAGTATATAACAGGCCTTCAAGCAAAATTCTAAAAGCTACTGCAAGAGCGTGCGCTTGTCTGCCACCAAACGCGGCTGCTGCTACTGGCACAGCTGCTGGTTATATCGCACATGAGCTTCACCACCACCACCTTCATTGTCTGGCAGTTGGATTTGAAAGTCACGTAAATAGGATTTTTCATCTTGTTAGAAAATATGACGTTTATGTGCGTGGTGCAGCCAAAAAAAATATGAAAAAAGTTCAACTGCTTTTTTATGACTCACATAGCACATATGAGGTACCGTACCTGCGTGTTGCTGTTTTAATGCTTTACCAATAAAAAGAAAACGCAAGAATTTTGCAACGTTGAAAATTTTATTTCAGTTTTGGTGGTTGTATTTGTGGGTGTTAGATTTTCGTCTATGAATGAAATCCTCAATTATTGAACTCTTTATGACAGCAGCAATATCTAGAATAGGGGGAAAAAACAAACGAAATTTAATGGAAGCTTGCAAACGTGAATTGTAGTAAATTTTTTTTTTTTTTTGTTATATTTTAACAACGATTTGGTAGCTGGGAGTCTGTGAAATTTCTCACAGATTTTAAAATTCAGCTCTCATTAAAAGATGAATTGAAAAAAAACTTTTTCTTGGAACGTGACTATTTTATTTAACCTGAATCTTTGAATAGTTATTGGGAATCCTAAATGTGCCACAGTTTGCATCATGAATTTTATTATTAACCAGAATATACTGTGTTATTTGGGTTTTTTCCTCAACCACAATAATTGCAGTTCGATTCTTTAAGCATGCATTAAAAAATTATAGCTTACTAGTAACATTCACTATAGTACAGTGCTTAACATCTGTAAGTTAGAAGCTTGCTGTTACCATAGATTTACGGCTTAAAATGAATTTAACTAAAACTTAATACAAAAAATAATAATTCCAATTCGTGCGAACAAGTAGCAAAAATTGACGAGGTCTCAGTCATATGTATCAACTACATTTAGGACGGTGATTATCCAATGCTGGCCATCTGTAAAGACGTTAAGATCCAGTGAAGACGTTCATCGTCGAAAATTTTTAAAATGTAAAATCCCTTCATAAGCCGCGAGTTCATCGAATTGAAAGTGCTTAAAAATTTACAGAAAATAAATGCCAATAAAACCGTGTTTTTGGTAAAAAAAAAATTTTCAAAAGTCTTCAAACTACTAGACGAAGTAGATAGTACCTACACAGTTGTCTACTTCGTACTACAAAAATATCTGCAAGTTCACGGTTGATGGAATCAACATTCTATGCACCTTTGCCTTTATAAAAGAAGCCTTAGTTCTTTAGCTCTTGTAAGTGCATTCAATTCCATGTAAAAAAAATCATGATCTGAAAGTTCACTAGAGAAAAATTCCTGATCAATCTAGCGTTTGACACATCGATAAGTTATAAAATTTGCGAATAAATTCGCCCTTTACAATCCAAAACTTGAAACGCTATGTTGGCACGTTTAGGGACTCAAACAAGCATTATACAAAAGTTGTGTTATGGTATGATAAGAAAATAAATCAATCATTAGGCAAATAGTGAGTTATTTTGAACAAATAAGCGTAACACCTCAGAAACTTTGAAACGCTACGATAAGAAAGCTATTCAAGAAATTGTTTTCAAACTCAGTGAAAACATTCTTGCAAGGCTGTTTTTGTTCCCCATGTGTATAAAACCAAACACTCTCACTTTTTCCAATCTAATTTTCTAGAAAAATGAAATGTTTCTTAAGTCGATTGTCACCGTTTGATAAATGACCAAGTAATGTCTATAAAAAAAAACAGTACTTTGCAAAATGTAATATTATTCAATATGGTATTAGCCGAAACACAATTTTAGTGAAACAAATGAGTGTGCTACAACCAGCTCTATCAAGTTGAAAAGAAGGAATTCCCAGTCTTCCCAAAGTAAAATAATTTTCCTTAAAATGGTAGAAAGTAAATTTTTTTGCGGGAAAAAGAAAAAAAGTTTTATTGGTCAACAATCCTGAAAAAATTTAATTTTTGTGTGGAAACAACTTGATGATCATCCAATTATTTTTCAAAAATTTTTTAGTCCTAGCGGGTCCCCGACTTCGACATAAAATTCCGGGATTGGCAGTGTTAAACCCGGCCACTTGGCATGTGGTGTGGTGCATGAGCTGATCTCTACTCACTATGTCTTACTTCGTTGTAAATGAATGCACCTCCGCCTCTCCTCTTTTTTCTAGTTCGCTTTACCGATTCTAAACGTATGTCACTTTTAGGCAAGCACTTTTACTTTACAAATTTAAATTTACAACTTTTTTCTCATATTCCTCCTAATCATCGTTAGTTTTCGAGATAAATGAGTGATTATCAAAACTTATAGTTAACATTACGTATAGAGTGTTTTTTTTTTGCGCATATTATACCTTCATTCAGACTGCGCTAAATATTGGCCAGTTTTTTTGTGTTTATTTGGCAAAAATCATATTTGAATGGAACCTCTCTATATCAATATTTTAGTATAATACAATGACATTCTAAAAAACACACCCTTTCCATGAATTTATTCAAACATCTCTTCTCTTTCTTTTTTGGCAAAACACAAACCTTTTTTTGACCGATTCTCCTTATTTTGACAAGTCTTAAAAATAATGCAAATTGCCATACATACAATTAACTTAAACTATTAGTTCAATGACATACATACTAAACAAACAAAAATTGTATAAAATAAAAAAAATATATTGTAAAACCATCGAATTCCCAACATGAATTAAAATCATAATAATATAACACGTAGCACAGCACGATTTAGTTTTAGTTCTGCGGCCTTAGTCCATAGACCTCACGCGAAAAACCACAAGAAGAACCGGTAACATTTTTAATTTTTTTGCAAACCTGTTCTTTCTTCTGCTGCTGCTACTTTCCTCTAGCATTTGCAGCTATTTTTAGCGCAAAAATGTTTTTTTTATTTTTATTTTGATTCTTTTTATTTAGCACATAAAATTTCTTAGCCTTAAAGCTTCGCCAGCGATGAATAAAAATTACAAACTGAACCAATTCAATATTGGCGATTGAACGGCTCATTAAGAGATTATGATGATGGAAAAAATGAAGAGATTGCTTGCCGCTGGTTATGGCACATTTACACCGAGCAAGAATTGAGTTCAATAAAGTTTTAATTTTGTTTTTTAAATTTATTGCATTTGTACTTTATTTTCTCAGAAAATTTCTGTTTAAAAAGAAATTAAATAAGGGAAACTCTAATATAATCACACTTTGCTGATAAGCTTGCTTACTTTCACTTAAAGCTAAAAAGGTTTACGTGTTACCTACTCTATCAAATTTCATTTCATTGATATGTATAGCTTTCAGTTAAATTAAGCATTTGTTTTTTGACTGACTGACTGACTAATGCATTTATGAGTAATTACTTATGTACATATATATTAGACTGTCCCTTATTTCTTAGCTTGTAGATTTTTGAAAGGCTCTGGCGGATTTCAAATATACAACTTAGTATCAAATTTGTCGTGTCTTAAAGTTTAAAGAATATACCAAGTTTTGTGGGAGCTCATGTTGTGGCAACATGAATCAGCGTTCAGTATTTCCGAATTACGAGCGTCTAACATACACTGAAAAAAAAAATTGTGTAAATATTTCAGTGCATTTTATCGCTTTATAAGACTTGGAAAATAATGGACGCCCAAGTGTATATATAATTTTTTTAATATTTACTATCAGCACACACGTATGTTTACAAATTTATGTGATATCGCCAGTTTGTATTGTCGACATACAAAAACTCTGTTATCAGAGGAAACGAAAAGCTGCTTATCAGCAGCTGTTTTATTTATATATTTAGACAAAAAAAAAACAGTTGATATGTTTTGTAAATTGTTGCTTCTTCATAACATTTTTTTTGTAATTTTTGCAAAAATTCAAAAATGTACACACGAGTATTTTAGCAGAAAAAAAATTTTTTTTTGTGTATGCGGTTATTGCATTTTCAAGATTTTCACATCCAATGAAATCAGCTATTGCGATAGTCAAACTATTATTATAACTTTTATATGTTTGCAACATTTTGTAACTATGAACTTGCTGTTTTTATTAATTGTAAAATTGTTCTGCATGACGCATACCTTGGTGGTTAGTTACCCTACATAGCCATATTTTACAGTGAATCAATGTGGCAGTGTTGTGGAAAAGGCCACATATATTCATGCCAATGTTTTATTTGATGACACACACTGGTTAATTTATAAACTGTTGAATTAGAAAAAATTAAAGTCATTGGAAAGGCGAACATAGCCTTCATTTTTAAGCTAGTTCTATCAAGTTTTAAAATTAATAACTTAAGCTTTCTTCAGGCAAGTATGATAATACCTGCAAGAAAATGTAATAACAAATTAGTTGCAAGAACAAAGAGCCAACAGAAAAATAATTTTTGACTTTGCTTTGTTTCACTTTTTGCTATAATTCGCAACAAATCTATTCAAAAAGGAATACTATAAGGTTGTGAAAGATTGATTTTCATCAAAGAACGATGTTGATGACAACAAATGACCTTGATGACAACAGAACAACGAAATTGCCATTAACCAGTCTATCCAGATTACCTCAAAATTGTTAGTAAGTTTTACAGACTTAGCCCTTTTACTTGCCGACTTTTACGATGTTTACACTTTTAGACTTCTATCGACTATTTCGATGATCTACAATACGATCAAGTCTCTTTTCTGGCATTTTCAAGCATTTAATATGCGCTAAATCAATGAAGTTTTTTTGACTGTTGGTATTTCCTATATCTCCAAAGACTTTTGCCCATAAAAACTTTTGGTCAAATAACAGAAAATTTCACAAAATTTGTGACACAAATTTTTATATTCCACACAAAATGTGCGAAAATTAATTTTCCTCAAGTTTTTTATAAAATTAAGGAAAAAATATAATATATACAGATTTTACTCGAACATTAAAACCATGTCATCAAAATTATTTTAGCTTCTAATTGTAATATAGGGAACAACAAAAATTTATTCATTAACATAACATAAAGAACTTTGTGCCCACGATTACTGTCAATGCATATTTAATGAAAAAAAATTTAATTGCCAATATTTGTGGCGCTTAAATTAAAGTCAGAAAAAAAAACTGTGCGCAATTTTATGCCTAAAGGACATTAGCAACAATGACAAAAGCATAATAGCAAAATGCAGCACGTGATTTGCTTACACTGTTTTATTTTGAATCTTAAAAGACTTTTACTTCAGTACTCGTAGGCTTTACAGAAAAAAAAAAAATAATAAAAATTACTACTACTACTTTTAGCAGTACATTTGCTACATTTACTACCACCACCACCAACTTTTCTGCTACATTCCCAACTCGTACTCGTACTGTGTGATTTTAATAGCAAAATAATGTTTTGGCAAATTTTCAAAAGAATTTTCGTTATGCGTTGCCGCCTGCTGCTCTAAGGCATCATGTCCTCCGGCTGTAAATTACTCTTTGTGATATCTATGTATTTGAGTGTGAATGTGTGTGTGTTTGTTTTTGCTGTAAGTGTTTGTTTGAGTATATCTTTTACTTTATGCACTCTGCATCTGTGTGCTTGCTGCCTTCGCTGTTTTGTATGCTATGGAATTTTTGCATTTCAATATTCAATTTCAATTGCAAATCGTTGCCAAAAGCAATGAAATACAAAAAAAAAAAAACAATAAAGTATGAAATATAAACTAAGGCTAAAAGATTATTTTTGCTTTGAACATTTTTTTGAACTATCTAACTTCAATTGAATAACTTTTCTCTTTCTACTTTTTTCATTTTACAGTACGGACAAAGAGTTCCAACAGCCGCATCACCTAGTAATACAAATTCAAGCAGCTCATCAAATACCGGCTCCCAAAGCGGAACATTAAGTACTAGTCTGAGCAACACCAATACAAATACAACCATGGGTCCTAATAACGGTACACAGCAACAGGGCGAACAGCTATCAAAGACAAATCTCTACATCAGGGGCCTACAGCAGGGCACAACCGATAAGGACTTAGTTACTATGTGTGCACAGTAAGTACTTATGCAGAGAGGGAAAGCTCTTAATCAGCATATTTTTTTACTTCATTGATAAAATTGAATTTTTTCCAAAATGTCACACCAAGTTACCAACGATCCCATTTCAAACATTTTTTCAATAAATTGCACAAACGGGTGCATTGTGCATAAAATTGGATCATATGGAAAAAAATATAAAATCGCTCAAATCAATTCATAATTAAAATCTAAAACAGCAGCTGTGTCCGCTCCCGCGTTTATTTCTTCGTTAAGGTCACATAATTTTCATATATTTATAATGACAAAATCATCAATTCTCTGCTGCGATTTCTTTTGCAAAATTCAGTTTTTTTTTCTGTCCTTTATTTCCTATTTTATCATTATTGATATTTTCATCCATCAGCAGCGTAGCATCTGCAGTAAATGTCACTCTGTGGACATCAACAGCTTGATGCTGATGCTGATGCTGATACTGATGCATATGGCATTTGGCCAATTTTCTATGCTACTCTACTCAGGCTACTCTGGTTTATAATGTTTTGTTTGCTGGTTGGTGTTGCTTGGGCGGTGCTGGCGCCGGACACCAACCACCGCCGTATGTGTGTGCGTATGTTTTTAATATGCATTTTTCAATAGTCCAACGGCTAAATAAAGCATGTTGAAATATTCTCACAAAATTTAAATGGATGCATTTGAGCAGAAATGTACGTTGATAGTAAACGTGCTAAAGTGCTGGGTTGGAAGGTGGTAGCACAAAGAATTCCACTTTGTTATTTAAGTGTCAAGTGGTTAACCTAACTAGGGAACTTGTTATATAGCTGATGCTTTTCTTCTATCCAATAAATTATATTGCAAACTACATATTCGATTTCGAGTCTAAAATAAAATTAGTGACATTTTACTTTCATCTCCTACTAATGAAGTCATCTAGTTCAAAAACAAGAAATCTTCCAGATTTTTATATGTACATTGATACTGGGCCTAGTCTTATCGGTACTATACTTTTTTCTTAATTTTAATTTTTGTTTTTTGAAATCTTACAACTTTAAAAAAAAACTGTTTTGAAAAACTCCCAACACTTTTTTTATAAAAACATATCGAATTTTAAAAATATTAACATTGTTTTTTTTCTTTTTTTGCAGATATGGAACAATTATATCGACAAAGGCTATTTTAGATAAAACAACAAACAAATGTAAAGGTATTTTTTTCTTCATCAGTTCCATCATTTATTAATTTGTGTTGTTTTGATGTGGTTTTGTGTAAAAAAATTGTAATTGGTGCAAAGTAAAAACAATCGAAGTAAATATATATACACATACAATAAATGTATATATTTTTCCATCACCACAGTGATGTAACAAAAGAAAAAAACTTTAATTAGTATATAGGCAACACCTTTGGAAGGCTTAAAAATTTAATTTTTCTTAAATTATAAATTCAGCAAAACTTTAGGAAAATAATAGAATTCAAAGACCAATTATCTCTATTGAGGAAACTGAGTTACCTAAAGCTCAGCGGCATTTTTCCCCTTCGCATTGCGTATAGGTGCGATTTGTTGGTGATTTGATTCCCTTTAACATTTTGCAGAATAACTTTTCTGCAGTGATTTTTTATGCACATTTTTTACTAAAAATTAGTAAGCTGTTAAACTTAGAGCGCAAGCTCATCTTTTTTTTACGATTCGAACTACAATACTGAATTGTATCGAATATTGTACCGATGGAATGTGCATTAGACCGGGTCGATTTTTATGAAGCAAAATAAAGTCAGTCGGACACCGACTCAAAAGTTAGAAGGACACTTAAAAACGATATCTGCATCATGGAGCCCAACGGAGCACTTTTGATTCTCCTGAAGGCGCTTTTTGTCTAAGAAAAACGTGATGCAGATATCGTCTTAAAAACGATATCTGCATCATTTGATTTTGGTGTGTATCAAAATAAATTTTTCAAAAGAAGCATGTCTATGACGAGTCCTAATTTTTTTTTTTTTCTTAAATTTCGGCTCACTCAATTTTTTTTCGAACTTCATTAAATGTTTTCCAAAGGAGTTGACTTCTCTTTTAGGCCTAAATTAAAACTCTGTATTAATCTTTAACTTTTCTTTTTTCTCACTCATGTTATTTATTTCTTTTGCAAAAACATATAAAACAAATGCATTAAATTCTTATTTAAATTAGTAATTAAAAATAAATAATTGAAAAAAAAGCAAAATTTAATGCTAAAAAGTAAAGTACAATTCTATAGAAAATTGTAAATCGTTTAATTTTAGCCTAAAGTAGTCAATTAGTGTAGCCTTGTTTTTGTTGTTATTCTAATATTGAATATATATATGTATATATATGCATTTACATAAATGATAATTCAAAAAATATTAATTACAAAAATATTTTTTCTTTTCTTTTTCTTACGCTCTTTTTCTTCCTTAACATTTTTTTGGTTTTCTAACTTCTTTTTTTGTCTTCTTTTGATACATTTTGTTTTTTGTTGCATTTTTTTGTATACCAATTGCCAATTCCGACAACAACGATATGGAATTCAAACAAAAAATCGACAAAAAAACAAAATGTTTTCTTTTATTTTCATTTCAGGCTACGGTTTTGTAGATTTTGAGCTGCCAGCATATGCCGAGGGTGCTGTTAAGGGTCTGCAAGCGAAGGGTGTTCAAGCTCAGATGGCCAAAGTGGGTATCTGGGTGCTTCATAGGCCGGCCATTGTACGTTTGTTTGCATGCAAGTAATACTCACACCCCCACAAAAGTCCTAGCGTCCCTATCCTTACCTAAAAAAAAATCAACCTTTTTCCTCGAAACCCTTTATATACCTTTGAAAAGACTACTACTTCTAGTTTTGAAAACTTTTTTTTTTCAATTTTTTCATGGATTCTTATCTTTAACAGAAATTTTTTTTTTGTTAAGAAATTTAAAGGTTTATTCTCATTTAAGTTTATTTTTTTTTTTACAAAAACAACAATTTTATTATGTTACTTATATCTAGATTTTTTTTTTTCTTTAATTTAAAAGTGCAAATCAGGTTGTTTCGCTAATACTCTTGATTTCCGTTTCCTAGCAAACATTTTGACCCCTTTATTGTGTATTGTTGTGCTCTAAGCTATTGTTATATTTTGGGCTTACATCTTTTCAAAAAGTAAAATTAGTCTTGTACGTTTCTATGTAAGAGAAACAATATTTTTATAATTGTTCCATCTTTAAATATCTTCGTATTTTATATAATACTTACATATATCCTCTGAAAATTTTTTAAAATTTTGTTTCTAAATATTGATTTCAAATATTTATTGTATTCTATTTTTTTCCTGATACTTGTTTCAAACATTTTTTGAAAAAAATTGTTCGTAAATATCTTCCAAAAACAAGTTTTTCGAAACCTCGAAAATTTGAAAAAAAAATTCCAAAAACGCAATATTGTTCCGTTCTTTTGAAAAAAATATCTACTAGCGCTTTTCGACCTATATATTTTTGACCCTCTATAAATATATTATAATAAATCATCCAAACAGACGCTTAATTAATCGGTTCAATCAAAATTGTTAGAAAAAATTTCCAAAAAATTCTTCGCTCGTATGAATTTTCGATGACTTATGAGGCTTTTCTTGGGAAATAACTTCCCAAATCTGCTCTCAATTTTAATGAAAATTTTTGTATCCAGGCTTCCGTTAACACAGCAGCTCTACATAAAACAAATTTTTTGACAGAGATCTAAAATAATTTATTCTAGGACACTGTTGCCTCATTTATTTCAAAAATATCGATTTCGGATAATCAGGTTTTCTTATAAACTCACGGAAAAAAATCAAAGATTCCCATGTTTGATTTAACCATAAAAGGTAATGATTAACTTTTATTTTATTTTTATCTTCTGTCTAGGATTCAAAAAGAATCCTCATTAACTTATAGAGATTAACTTCACGAGTGCTTGCACATTTTTAGGGTAGGAAACACCCAAAAACAGTCCGTTAAAAACATAGTCCTTTTTCAATAGTACTTTGGACGAATTTTGTTGCACCGAATTACAAACGTTTAACATTTTACGTATTTTGTGATACGTAGTTGAAGTGCTAAAAAACCGACAAGTAATTGTATTGCATTACAAATTTCTTCATATAATATCATAAGTAGCAACAAAAAATTATTTTCATCCCTTCAAACTCATGAGCTCTCCTAAATTAATAATAAAATAATAAATAAACTAATAATAAAAAAAGGTCAGGCAACGTCAAATATATATTTTTCTTGCAAATGTTGTTTTTGTTTGTCCTTTTTCATCTTAAAGTTGGCAATAAAATCAATAAATCTTGCAATGTGAACGTTGTTGAGTATAATAATAGCCAATGTCAATGACGGGCTTTCTCTAAGGAGTTTTATTTATTTGAGCGCGTTTGGGTTTGTATGTCCTCTCTTAGGAGCTGTTCGGGCTGCTGTCGCTTCCACAATCTGTGTTATTTTTAATTAAGAAAACAGTTTCTCAAGTTTTAGCGCGATATAAACTCCAACGCAGAATAAAAAAATGAAATACAACAAACTATGAACGTCCAACGCCCATGTACTCAAATCACTGTAATACTTAGTCGTTATCATTATGATTGCTGCATTGTGCTGAGTGAATTTCAGCAATATGGTATCGATGAAATGTTTTATATTTCATGTTTAATCTTTAAAAATTTTTCAAATCTTTGACTGATTTACTTTTTTTAACTTAGATTAATAAGAAAACTATGGCTATGAAAATATTTTCGGTATTTATATCTAATAAAAGATTTCACTTTATTGAAAAATATCTTTATAATAAGGTTTCAAAATTTTTTTAGAACCGATTTTTCCACTTAATCGACAAACCTCTTTCGAGCTTATGTCTGTCAATGCAAAAATCAATCAATGAGTTTATCTTTAGTTTGGTATAAGTCAAAACGAACGAAACGTAAGTTATTTCATGACTTTTAGCAATATCTACAATGTCAATATGACCGAATATGATATGGATGCTAAAGAGCGTCTATATATAGTAGTGAAACATGAGGAAATAAAGGCAAATAGCGCTCTACTGACCTACTTCTTTTTCTTGTGTGCTTTATCTTCTCACGATACATAGGGCCTCCACAAAAATCTTTCCACTTCCATTTTAACTTAACGTGTTACCAGGTAAGAAATATCCATAATTTCAATTTTACACTAAATTTATTTAAATTCGTATAAACTCAAAGCATTATACTTATTACAATATCTGTCTTATCTTTAAAAATAACATGACTAAAGTACGTCATCGTTTTTCTATCTGCATTTGAAGATTGAAGAAGTCTTAAGTAAAAGACTTAAGATGTTAAGAAGTTGATTTTGTTAAAACTCAAATATTTGTTTGAAAGTGTATAAAAAATCTCTCGAAATTCAAGATGACCAGCAGTTTAGGAGCTATCGGCATCTTTGCGATTGCCCTTTTCGCTTAAAAGGTTTTGAGATACAACAATACAAGAATTATGAGTTAGGTCACTGGTTTCGAAAGTGTGCGACACACTAAAAATCATAAAAAAGCTATGAAATAAATAAGAACTTTACTTAAATTTCACGTAGTATCGCCTGAAAATGAAAAGTGTAAAGTGACGATATTACAACAACTTCACTATTTCATCAGCGGCCCCCGCTCGTAATTCGTTCGTCTTTTCCAACATCGCATTCAGCGAGGAGTTATGATTTGATTTATATTTTCCATAAATTATCCTTTTGTGTACAGTGCTATGCGTTTGTCGTTTCGCCAAGGATACGAACGAACAACGAGGAGGATAGTGCGCTGCGCTTGTTGGCGATAGCAGCAATGCAACCCAGCAGTGCTAATGCTGTCGTACTCCCTCCATGCCATTTACTGTTTGTGTGGGCGTTTGCAAGTTGATTATTTTGCGAGCTTATTTTCATGATGACTTTTGTAATCGAATTGTGAAAAAGCTTCAAAAACGAGCAATTATCGTGATTGTCGTTTGTTTGTTTGTTTGTTTGTATGGTATACGGGAGTATTGGTTTGTGTTGATCTTCGCCTGTGTACTGTGCCAACCGTCTGTGGGTCTGGAGCATTGGATAGTGTAATGACAGCAATTATTCATTATTGTTCAACTTCCGCTTTGCACTTTTTGTTTTTATTTTTACTATCAGTTGAAAAAATATTGACTTTATCTTTTTACAGCGAATACATTTATTTTTTTTTTGTTTCGTGATTTAAATTAACCCATTTTGAACTATATGGTTGAAAACACAAAAATTTTCGCAAATCAATTGTAGGCAGTTACTTACGAAATTGTCATGCCCAAATTTTTTGCCAAAAAAAAATAAATTGAGGCTAACTTCATATTAAAAATAATCTTTTCGAGGAAGTATTTCATTTGTTGGCTGTGGACAAATTTTCATGATATAATTTTCAAAAGTCTGATTTCCCTTTTACAGCGGACTTTTTTTTGGACGACCTCTTTGATTTTTAGGATTTCGCCATTAATTTTGGCAAATTATTTTTTTTTTTTTATTTTTATTGAGGGCAAATTTTAAGGGCATTTTGAACAATTTTTTTTCTTCTTGGCTATATCGCCTACACTTTAATTTCTCACTCAACCATATTTTGTTTCCTTCATTTTGAAATTAATGATACTTTCAGTATTTCAATGCAGTTTTGTTATATATAATTTTCTTTTGAAAAAGTTCTATAATTTAATTTGTAAATTCATATCAAGGATGTTTTAAGGTAAAATACTTTTACTTTTATATACTACATAGTATTTTAAAAATGATGTTCCTTATTTCCTATATTCCTCTTTCTACCCTTTTAGAAATAACTTTAGTTTCCCATTCTATTACCCCAAAAACTAGTTTTTAGAGATTTTAAATGATCATTTATACATAAATCCTAGAATTAAATTAGCATAAAAATGATATTTATTGAATTACTAGTATGTATAGTATGTCCATTCCAAGTTAACAGTTCCATTTCATAGTTATAGTCATATTGGCGAAACATTTTACCTATAGTTTAGTATAGTGACTCTACGGGTCAGATTGAAATATAATATTTGTGACAGTAAAATAAGTAAATTCACTCTAAATTTCTTTGTCTAATACGTCACAGATATTAGATTTCCATAAAATAGCCCAGTTGGTGTACAATAAAATTGTTGACAGAAAAATGATTTTATAGACTTTGTGTATACAATGTATGTAGTTATAATTGAAGAAAATCATAAATAGTTAAAAAGGTATAGAAATGTTATTGTGTGTTCTCTATAAAAATGTAAAAATTCTTAAAAAGTTTATATAAAGCTTCTTAGTATATGTATGTATACTAGTAAATAGTCTTAATTTTTATATTTTAGTTTATTTAAACCTGCGTTTAAACAATTTTGTTTTAATGTCAGAAAAAAAAAATTTTTTTGTAGCTTTTCTTTTCTGGAGAAATGCCCCCTTTTTTTGAAGCAAAAATTGTTTCCTCTGTTATTTTGACACTACCAAAATGATCATACTCCTTTCCATCAAAGAAGATACTGAAAAAAAGGTGTTGTCTGATCTAATTTTGATACAGTTTTTGAAATTCAAAACTGTGGTAAAGTAAATGAAATTTTTATTAAAAAACACGAAATTTTTTTTTTGTAGAGACGGCAAAGAGGTATGGCAGCTGTTGTATTCCTTTAAGAGCTACATAAATATATGTATTAAAATAATTTATTTAAACTCCTATTGATAATGTATTTTCTACATCCAATTATTTTCGGAAATTAATTTCCCGATTGTTTGTTTTTTTTGGTTTTACTGAAAATTTTTGTGTCTCATTTTGCATTAAAATGATTCAAAATTGATATTTGAAAATTTATAAAAACTTCGTGCATAGTTTTCAGAAAATACTGTTATATTTTTTTTTTGTTTTTTGAGGTATCGTGTCCTTTTTCTCAACCCGACACTTCTTTTCTACGGCACCAAATGCTATACCAAATTTCAATATGTAAGACCCTTATATTAATAAAGCTTAAAGGCTTAATAAATGGATAAAATAAAATATTGAAAGTGGTGCTTGTGTCTCTTCGTTAAAAAGAAAAAATTAAATATATTTATACAGTTCATTTCAAGTTTCAAGTGATACGTTGTGAAGTTCAAAAAATCTGCTGTTATCACAGTTGGGGCCCACTTCATATTCGTTCATATTCGTCAGTCAGATGTAGAACTGGGTAAGGCGTTAACAACTTTTTGTGTATAAAGTTCATATGTCCAAAGGCTGTTGCTAACTTTAAACCCAGGTTTATTGCTGACGGTCTCTAAACAATTTTTTTAAAAATTCATTTAGAGTACCCGTTTTTTTTAGTATGTAATTTTTTAAAGTTTAAGGTTGTAAAAATCAAAAGAGTTGCATATTTTATTGTATTAATAAAATTATATTTAAAAGTAGCTAGAGCGAAAACAAAACCTTATATTTAAAGTAGTAGTATACGCAGAAAATATTATTACATAAAATTGTTGTTTTTGTGCTGAAAATTGATTTAAATGAATAATTTTTATTAAGTTTTATATAGCGCAGAACTAGAAGTAGGAGAATTATTAACATCGAAATACAAACATTTTTTAACACTTTGTTGATTGGTAGTTGCTGAAACTTATATGATATGAGCAATAACTAAACTGTTTCAACAAAGTGTTATTGCCATCCGTACGAAATATGCACCTACACAGACACAACCACTTATAGTAAAACCTAATCCCATACACATAGACATACATATACCATATATACATGCATTTTGTGCTAACTATAAAATGCTTTAAATATGAATTTTTTTTATAATTAATTGCATATGCGCGCATAATTCAAAATTTTCATAATGAAACAAAACATACTACTAAATTAGGTTTAGTTAACTGTTTTATTTATTAATTTTTTTTTTTTCTTAACTAAAATTGATAACTTCGGTACTCGTAGTATTAAGCGTTTAAATTATATATATTTTTGGTAGCCTTAAACGTACAGATATTGATTGTTAATAATGATAAAAGAAAAAGAAAATGTAACAAATGCACACAAATTTTCCAGCCACATATCAGGCGAGTTATTGTTGAAAGACTTTTGAGAACGACTTAATTTTTTGGTTTTTTTCCTATCGCGTAAGATTTTTAGATATGTCTGAAGGAAATTGTGTGTTTTATTACTGTCTATCAAAATAAACAATAATTATCTTATTTTTTAAGTCTTACAAGTTAGAATTTTTCAATTCAATAATTTGTATGAGCTTAATTTTTATTTTAATCGAAATAAAGAGATAAAACTTTAATAAGAAGATGACAGAAATTAGTCATGCAACTTCCTGTAGGTGTAAATGTGTCTCAAAACAACTTTTCTTGCATTGTCAAACAATAATATTTCAGAACTCTAACCTTATAAGAAAAAAACTAAAAATGTTGCTTTTTTAACCTCAGAAAAGTCTTTTGGATCTACTTTGTCTGATAACTGGTAATGATTAAAAATTGATTTTTTGTATGCCTTTGTAATTCGTGATTCTATTTTGGGTAGTTGTAAAATTTTGAATATAACGGAAACATTTTATCCCCAAGTTGCTTCAAATTAATCCGAAATCCTATTGAAAAAGCCAAAAAACTATTAAAGAGGCTTAAAATGCAATACAAAAATACCGTCTAAAGTAGAAAATTTAAAAAAAGTCGTTTTAATAAGTTTTGTAGCTTTTGTTTCGTGCTCTAGTACAATGTAATTGAAGCATTTCGGTGATAGTTAATTTTCAATATTTGTTCGATTTTTTTAAAAATTATCTATTAACGGAATTAAAATTAATACATAGTCCCTCTTTTTTCGTACTTTTTTAACATCGCAAAAATTTTTCTTCTTATTTTTTTTAGAATATTAAGATTTCTTACTAAATTTAGTAAATCAATTTTTTAACCTATGTAAATTAGTAAAAAAAAATATACATTCTCAATAATTCCAACCCAGCAGTATTTCATCTACTTACCTTGTAATTCTAGAAGAATTGTAGCTAGTGCGCCGGCCGGACCAACTATGAAACAATTTATACCATAAGTATATTAAGAATTCATTATGTATGATTAAGTTTTATGCTGCTAAATGATATTTTGAATTACACGAATTTTAAGTTCGGAATTGTAAACATAACTAATCATTCAAAAATTTTATGAAAAAAAATTAAGTAAATTTGTATATAAAAAGAATGAGAAGAAGGGTTTGAAGACGGCAAAATTTGATGTTATTGGAATCTACGAGAATTTCAACAACCGCAAAGCATGCATACTTGAGCTTTGATGGTTTGAAACAGCGTCGACCAAATACAATTCAAACCATCCTTTAAGTGTGGTGGAGAAATTACAGCTTCTGCTATGCATCATATTATATGCATTGCACGCATAGATAATGCAATGTGAAATCTCTACTGGGATTAAAAATTTTTCTCCGCTCAATAAGCATTTCTTGTGAAAATTCAAAAATAATGCTTTCGTTCTTTGAATTGCTCTCAGGGCTAAGACCTTTTCTGCCCTTTACGTCTCCCAACAAATAGTTTAATTTGTACTTTTTTCTTTTTCGGCTGAGATTGGCATAACTCAGTGTCCGTCAAAGCAGAAAAAAACACTAGATTTGTTGGGGAATGAGTAGATATGCAAGTTGTTGTTATGCACAAGACAAGAAACTTGAAAGTGCTCTCACGAAACTTCAAATATTGCTCACACTTTGCAAATGAATCAAAAATCACAAAAAACTTTGCCTCGTAAAGGCACTAGCTAGCGGACACTGGCTTAACTTTATATAAATGATTTAACTTCTCAGTCAATGTTGAGACTTTATTCAAAAAGCTTCATGTTTTTTTAAAACATTGAAACCCTAACACTTCAACTACCGGACAAAAGAACTTGTTTTATCAAAGTATAAATAACAGTACATAAAACTGTATACACCAACAAGGGTCCGATTGTATGCCCACCGCGGGAGTAACTTGAGCTTTGAGGTATATTTGTGTTTTTTTGTAACTTATAAAAACAAAGCAATACACGCATATCTCTCTATGCTCAAAGTTTTTGTAATATCTCTCTTTTTGATCAAATGCTCAAAAAGCATCTCTCTTTGGCCTACACTGACACTTTTACAAAAACTCATTATTCCGATTAAAGATTCAATAATATTTTATTTGATACAATAATTTTTGATCCAAAGAAAAAATATTTAACTGTTCATTTTTACTTGTACGGTAGTACCAGTGTTAAGAACTCCAACACATTGTGTGTCCGAAATTGATTGAGTGCAAGTACAGAAACTTAAATATTTGCGCAATGGCAAGGCCGCAACTGCCAGCATATAAAACAATAAACATAAAATTTCTTTACTACAGGATAATTAAGTTATTATTAAGTAAACATTCACACTAATTCAGGTCTATGTATTAAGCATTTGCTTTCACATTCAAACACAAACACGAACACAGCTACTAATACACTCTTATATGGAAGAGCTTAATTATGATAAAAACACGTTAATTTAAGAACATTTAAAAAGTTAACTTTCAACTCACTTAACATTAATATTATCTTGCGCTCTCTTTTTCTTTCTCTCTCTCTTTATCTAAAACAACGTCGTATCTCTCACTTGATTGTTCGCTTGTACTCACACATTTTAAAATGCTATGATAAAACTAAAACAAAAAAAAAATATATTGCTTTTGTTTGTGTGTGCGTGCTGCGTGCATCTATGTTTATATGTTGAATAATTAATTTTATTTAAACGACAACAACAACAAAAACAACGATCGAACAGCAACAAGAACAAGATCCCACAAATTTGTATATTGCAAATTTACCACCACATTTTAAAGAAACCGATCTGGAAAATATGCTCACCAAATATGGTCAAGTTGTCTCGACACGAATTCTACGCGATCAACAAATGAACTCGAAAGGTTTGTGTACGAACTTTTTTCTTTTAAATTAGATTTTTATCATCCTTTTACATATCCTTTCGTCAATTTTTTTACAGGTGTGGGCTTTGCACGCATGGAAAGCCGTGAAAAATGTGAACAAATCATACAAATGTTTAATGGTAATACAATACCCGGTGCCAAAGATGCCCTTCTAGTGAAATTCGCAGATGGTGGTCCCAAAAAGAAAAATCTTTTCAAAACACCAGATCAAGGTGGAAGAACGTGGCGTGATGTCAACGCAGAAGGTATACCGGTAGCATATGATCCGGGTATGCAACAAAATGGTGTTAGCGTCAATGTTGGTACCCCATTGGGCGTGCCATATTCACGCTTTGGTGCACCACAAGTTGGTGGCTATCCAATGGCTAGTTCACAATGGATACCGGGTTATATGATGACACAACCGATAACACAGGTTGATGATCAGGTAAATCGATTACTTTATAATTATGCTGGGCCTATTACTAATCACTTTAGAATTTAATGTTTCAGTACATGCAAATGGCAGCCGCCGGTCCACAATTGGGCGTTACTTCCTATAAGCCAGATGGTGTTAATCAGGTTCAACCACGTGGCATCTCAATGATGGTTAGCGGTGAGACAGGCGTGCCATATGGAACAATGATGCCACAATTGGCCACATTACAAATTGGCAACTCCGTAAGTGCATAAATGATCTTATGTCAATTTTTTTTTTGTTTTTTAGTTAACAAAAGCAAATACACATGAATGTTGTGTATGCACTTAAAATTCGCTTGACCATTTGACCTTCAGATTTTATTGTATATGAACTTTCATAAAACAGCTGCAGCTAATGCAAAATACGCTTAAAAAATTGTATTGCTCTAAAGATTAACATTTAGATAAATATGAATCGTCGTTTATTGCAAACACAACTTAAGTTCCATATAACATGCATGTGCATTTTTTTCGAATCTTTTGTATTACTAATCAGCATTATTATGTACAATAAAATAATTGAAACCTAAGTATTATTTCGTAAATACTTTTAAGTATTTATTTCAATTCCGAGCGAACATAATTAATCAAGCACGTCCAAATAGTTAATGAAATTGTGTCTTACCGATAACTACTTCTTGAGTGTAACCCACTATTTCTTTCAAATTTTTGTACGCTTAATTTAACAGAGACAGCTGCAATGCTGGGACTACTTCAAGAGAAAAATCATTATTAACTATGTTGATTTATATTCACTTTTCGTAAGATCGTGGCATTAGATTAGTTACACGGATAATTAAAAACCTAATGCCGAAAAACTATACCAATTTTTAATTGTTAATTCCTCTTTACCACTCAATATATGTATTCTTCAGATTCGGTTTCATTTTGAAAGACTTTGAGGTCTTATCCTTAAGACGATGCTTAAATTATATATTTGTCGGTAATTTTACAAAAGGCATATAAAGTATACATAGTATGTATTTTTTTGTTTAAATAATAAAATTGGTTATTAATTTTTCAAAGAATACTTAATCTATGCGTATAAACTTACAATATTTTTTCATGTTCTGCAGATGCGGAAATGCACTAGAGACTATTACGTGCCATTTTCTCAATATCCTTTAAACTTAACATAAACTTTAAATGGCTGTTTGATCTAAAATAACATAATTTTGCTTTTGTTCTACCTGAAGTTTTAGGCAATTGCTCTAAATATTTTTAGATTGTACTCCTAGTGTATACATATTTTTATATATATTTTGTTAATAATTACATATAACTAATTTTCATTATCATTGACTTTGTTAATTAATCCAGAATTCGAGTAAATCATCATTATTAATGTTTTATGTTTTTTATAGAATTTCTCTCCGTCGTTACAGTATATTAGTCCAACGTATCCATATTATCCACCACCAACGATAATTCCAACAATGCCAATGACAGATTCCGAACAGGCTAGCACGGCTGCATCGCCCGATGAGTATACACAATATTCACATCAAGGTGGTCCAAAATAGGTTACACCACAACAGAGGTGAGTTTGCAGCTGCCGGGGAAAGAATGCACATGATATGTAAATTAGTAAATCTCAACTTTAGTATTTCGCTATAATAATTTAGTTTTGTATTAACAGCAAGAAGTGTTATGGCGGCAAATTAAAAATAAGTGTAAAGACGTGACTTATCGACCGACACAACTTACATACTACTACTAATCGACATGTGCATAGGTTGTTTCTAAAACTTTCCTTTTTTCTCTCTTTAAGTTTTTTGCTTTATTTTTTATTTTATTGTACGTTTGACGTCGAGCTTAACTTGTGCTTAGTTGGTTAGCCTAGTTTTTAAGTCTTAATTTTAATTACTTTTTTTTCTTCGTCTTCGCATTTAACTTAAGCACACATATATTTTCTTTCCTTCACTTTTTAATGGTAGCTGACATCTTTGTGCTGCACTTGACATTTTATTTAACCACTCACTGTCGTTCTGTGTTTGCTTTGTCCAACTCACATATTTTACTCCGCAACCTTTATGCTACCCGTTTGCCTGTTGGTGCTCTCTGTGTACTAATAATTTCTTTAGCTTTGAAATAATATTTGAAAGATAATATATATGTATATCATTTTTTTAAAGTAGCATATACTTTTAACTAAAACTTTCTTTAGACTTTTACCCTGCACTTTTTAATTTGACTTCTTTAAACCATATATGCCGAACTTTTTGCTTTTGCCGTTGACTTTTGACTCTACCGTAAACTTTAGCTGACTTGATTATGTATTTAATAATCAGATGTTAGTTGGGCGTTTATAGATTAAGTGACTTTCTAACTAATTGCTTATTAAATTTCCGTTGTTACGCTTGTTTATTGGTTTGTTTTTACAACCATTTATTTTTTAGATAATAACTTTAAAAATTGATACCCCAAAAATCTTTTTTTTTTTCGTTTTATGTTTTTGATTGTAATGGAAATAGCACGCCTATTTGCCCAAGCAATTCATTCTCTGTACAGTGATTGCTTCAAAAAACAAGCTATACTCTTGTAAGCCAAATATTATCCATCTTTGAAAACGTTAGCGCCTTCTAAGGAATTTATTGTAATAAGATATTCAGAAAATTCAAATAATATATGTATTATATTTTTGAAACTTAAATTTATATAATTTAAAATTCTGCAAATATTATACCCAGAAAAAAAAACTAAGCCAAAGAACAATTTTGATTTGTATATATTTTCTTCTATATTTTTGAAACAGATATAATTTGCAAATTCCGCACATTCGACAAATGATGTTTGTATAAGAAACTAAATAGATTGCTGCCTAAAACTACAAAAACAACATGAAATAAAACAACAATAAAACATTTTGGACGTCAAATAAAAACAAAACAGAACAACAACAACAACGGCAACAACAAGAACTATATGAAGCAAAAAAAATGTTTTCCATAATAAATTTTATTTATAAGCAGCATAAGAATAAAAAAAATAAAATTTAAAAAATTTAAGACTTGAAGAAAGAAAAAAAAAATAGTAAAATGAAAATGGAAATGGGAATAGAAAATACAAAATAAATACTAAATGAAAGAAAAGAAAAGCGAAATGATTTCAAAAGAATAACTTAAAAGCAGAAAAAAGAAATATAAACATAAATAAAAACGATTATGAAATTGAAACTGAAATGAAATTGTTATCAGAAGAAGAAGAAGAAGAAAATGCACACTAAAACTGAAATAAAAAACATGTTAGTTAATGTTAGAAGAAGTATGTAAAATCTATGTAAAAATGTGCAACAAATAGTAAAAAATGGCACGGCATGTAGTAAAAAGCAAACTTGCTATGGAAATAAAGTTAGAAGAAATAACATACAGAGAAAGCGAAAAAATAAATTGAAAAAAAAAAAAATAAATGTATTTTTTGAATACATTTAAGTATTTTTGTAAATTTTATTGTTAAAAACATATAACTATATATATTTACATATTTTTCTTTCTACTTTTAAATTAATGCATTAATTTATTATTATTTTTTATTTTGTAAAGAATAATTTTATTATTCATTTACTTTTTGTTTATTTTTTGTGTTTGGATGCATGGAAATTTTGCAGAGCTAAATTTGTTGAATTTATATCATCTCTGTTCATTTTATAAATGATGTTAAAAAAAATACAACATTTTGTTTTGCTTAAATGAAACGAAGAAAATTTTATTTATAAATCAAAATAAAAATCATTTGTTAAATAAAAAACAAAAACTGAAGCAAACAAAAATTGTAACATATTTTAAAAGCAAGGAAAGAAAATAAGCAAAATACATGCTGGATTTATAGTAAGTAATGTTATTTTTAATTTTTTCACTTATCATAAGCAAACGCGTTTTTGCTGTTGATTTTATATTGTTCAGTTGGTAAACATTAGAGATTTGTACTAAGTTTATTCAAGTATAACGTAAGCATATTGAGTGATTTGCTTACTCTCATACAAGGATTTTCATATATGTATGTAGGTAGAAGCTATCAAAAAATGCTAACTTTTAGATTTTACGTGAGCAAACCATTAACGACTTTTAAGTTCCTCTGTTCTTAACAAAACAGCGTCAGCACTAATCAGTATGAATGTAAGCATATCGTATTTTTTTTTTTTGCAATGCTACACAATGTTAGAACGTATAATAAATATAAGCAAAATGTAATCATATGTATGTGCTTACTTAATAATTAAATGATTTCAGTTTAAACATAAATTTCAAGTTCTTCCTGGCATCGTCCACAAAAGTTCTATATGACGAAAATTTGTTTACTGGTATTACGCACAAACAATGACACTTAACTTTGCGAATGTTCCCTGCAACATTTTATAAATTGGTAAAAAGCATATAAAGCTTCCTGCTTTGCCGAATTTCCAATTTGTATAAAAGCTACTGCTAAGCCTGGAAGCATTGGTCTGTAACAATTTGACCATGATCGAATCGATCTGCTGCTCTCCTCATTAAACAGTTTTGCTGTAAATGTGGTTATTGTATTTGTGTATATTTACTTCTTTGGTTTGCCTACAAAATTCTGTCAGTGCTATTTCTGCAGTTTTCTAGCTATCATAACGAGTGCTGAACTGCTTTTTAGTTTATTGAATTATTTTGTGCTGCATGAAGATAATGCTTACGTAATACTTCAGTTAGTACCTAAGGTAAAAAAGGTAGGCGTAAGCTGACTGAACTAGACATATGATCGTTCATAGAATATATGAAAAATATTTCAACTAAAAACTCAAATGGCTTTATATACTTTTTGTTTTGATGCATTGTAATTGTACATTCAAATAAATAGTTAGTTATTAAGAGTATATTGTTATTCACAATATACTTTTATTAACAGTGAGTATACAATTTACGCAATTCTTATAGCATAAAATCCACAGCTAAAACTACAAAAAACAATAACAACAAACATATTTTTTTGCGCATACAAAAATAAGTGAAAAAAAATATAGTTTTAAGTATGTATTTTTTATTAAAAAGAAAGAAAAAAATTAGGAAAAAATATGCTAATAGAAAAAAAGGCAGACAGACAGAAAAAAATTCAAATAAAATTTTGGGAAAAATTAAATTAAGACAAAGTAAGCCAGTGGCAGAAATTGCATGGTTAAAGCATAAAAATGAATTCAATAAATAACAACATTTGAAATAACTTAAAAATGTTTATTAAAGAGCAGCAAATTTTTGATGAGAAAAAAAACACACATTCAAAATGTGAAGAATTTCGTAGTTTATAGATAACAACAAAAAAGAAAAATTAAAAAATGAATTAAAAAAAAAATGCATAGGAAAGAAACAAGTTAGAAAAACTCACTGAATCTGTAGAATTTTTATATGAGACAAAAATAAACACAACAATATAAAACTGTAGTTGAAAGTAGTGTAAAAAAGTAGTAGTTGAAAGTGAGAGTTGGATTAGTAACAAAAACAAAAAAAAAAAACAGTAGCAGAAGTTGAAAAAGCAGCAAACAAAAAATGTTAAATAAAAATCAATTTTTTTTAGAAGAAAATGCGGAACAAAGCAAAATATGTGAAATAAAAAAATAAATTTTAAGTAAAAATTTCAACAAACAAACAAAAATCTTTTTTGAAGTTCATTTTACAATATTTATTTACAGTTGTAACAAATTATTGCCTAAAACCATGCAACACATTTTTAGCTATTTTAAACTTATCTCTATGTACTGCGGTACGTTTTGTTGCAGCGCTAATTTTCATGACTGAAAATACGAAAGTGTGTTTTGAGTCTTAATATTTATAAATTTAGCTCAGACAAGATAATATTTTTCGTGACATAGCACGTTGTTGAGCATTAAAAGTGGTGATGAAACGAAACAAATCGCAATACATAAATGTTGATATTGTTGTTCACTTAGGCACTTGTTATTATCGAAAAATTTGATTCTACGCTTTAGCGTAAGTAATGTTTTTTTAAATGCTAAAAATATAAAAAAGCTTTATTTTTATTTATTTATTTTCTCAAATGTTTTTATAGATAAAACAATTGAAACCTTTTGTATTAGAAAAGAAAATAAATTTTATTTATATGTTTTAAAAGTAAACCTGCATTGCACGTTACGATCTTTGCGGTACGTAATTATAATGCCTATGAATATTTTGATTTAAGTGTATTTGCATTTGCTCTTTAAATTTTAATGCCAAATATTATGGTCATGAAAATATTTTCACACAAGCAATGCATGGCAACTGCTCTATAAAAGTTGCCTCTATCGAAATAGTATCGGTGGATCTAAGAGCAATATTTCTTGATCTGCTCAAAGGCTATGAACTGTATTTAAAAAAAAAAACGTAAAGTTTGGGCAATTATATTTTTTTGGAAATTAACTGAATCAATGAATATTTGAAATGCCATTGATAAGGCAAAACAAAATAACTTCATTGGAATGATTTCAAAGTAATAAATTTGGTTTACACTTGAGTGGAGTCTTAACATTTTTATAGTTAACCGTCTCAAATAAACCATTTTGTGATTTGATTTGACATTAAACACTTTAATGCTTAGGCTAATTTGATCCTTCTAAATACCATTTAGTACTATTGTTGGCTTAATTACATTGTCATTTAACATTTTAATGCTTAATCTTGTCAAACATACTTGGCATTGGAAGTGATGTGCTACTACTTTCATTTAATTTTCAAAGAAAATGGTACTTCAACTATACCAATGCTTGTGAATTTAGAAAGCATTGACAATTATATGTTTTATTACTGCCAGCTTGTTCTAATTAGCAGCAGAAATTTAATGCTTGTTCATTTTCATTACCATTAAAAATGTAATGACACGGGCTATACAATTTTACTAACATTGGAAATGTTATTATTAGCATTCAAAATTATAATGCTAATGTTTTTCTGCTTTACTGGCTAAATTTCATTAGCATTAGTTTGACTTTAAAAGTTTATGAAACATTTTTAAATTTCATTGCATCTCTTAATACCATTGCTATGTATTTTTATATTGAACGCATATGATAATGCTGTTGCTATATCATTGAAGGCCATCGCTGCCAGTCCTGGCGTTTCAAATACAAATGTTTTTTCAAGTATGCATTGCATTAGCATTAAAAATTTCAACGTAAATATTTATGGTAGGCTAAACTTTATTTTACCACTCGATGATAAAATTTTTTATTGGCATTTCATTTTGCAATGCTTGGATTTTAAAACTGCATTGTTTATAAAATCATATACAGATTTCGGTTTCCCTTTTTTGGGATTACAAGCCAAGCTGCTTTGAAAATCAAGCATAAAGATTTTTAAAAAAAAAGAAAAAAAAATTTCCACCATCATTATATTTTTCAATAACAATGAAGTTTCTTCCGAATTATCATTGCACGTGGGTGGCAATGATGATTAAAAACTTTTATTTGATTTTTCTTTAATTTTATTAATGCATTAGTAAGTTTTTTTTATTCTTGAATTTTACGCAATTTGAAAATGTATAGTTTTTAAGCGCCTTTTTTAGAAACAATTGTACTGTTTTTAATTTTAATTAGTTACTGTTTAAATTAAATTTAAAATGAAAACTGAAACATTAGTGTATTGAAAAGTTGAAAATTTAATAATTTTTTTAATAAAGCAAATTAAAAGAAAGTAAACAGTAAATACACAAAACGTGTAAAACAAAGAAGACTAGTTTATATTTATACAATTGAAAAAAAAAAATAAAAATTTAAAAAATGACAGTAGTCTCGTAAATCTGCATACACCACAGCAACAACAATAACAGAAGAAAAATAGATTTAAAATAAAAAGAAAACATTAGCTTAGTAAAAGAAGAAAATGTAGTTTTATATAAGTGAAAATAAAATAAAAAAAAAGAAACAACAAAATGTAGCAGAAAGCGTAGTAAAACCTAGGGATCTAGGAATAAAACAAAATTTAATTAAGTTTCATCAAATAATGCAGTAAAAGTCAGCAGCAAGTAGAGAAAAAGAAATTAAAACAGAAAATAGATTTAATTTAAAAAAGAGCGATAATTTAAAAAATAAGAAAAAACATAAAAACTAATTGTAACTAAAATAAAATCTCTGCAGATTTATGCTTAAATTATTCATAAAACATATTATTTTTTATTGTTGTTTTAGCATTTGTGATTTAAATTTTCTTTGGTTTTTATCTTAAGTTTTAACGTATATTTCAGTTAATTTTTGTATAATTGGATTTTGTTTTTTTTTTTGAAAATTTGTAGTCATTGTTATTGTTGTTCAGTTAAATTTTAGCAAGTGTCATCATTCCTAAAATGTTTAATGTAACTGATATTTCTACAAAACAGTCATGAACATATGTGAAAAACTATGGCATATTGACATTTTGTCATGGCTAACAAAATTAAATAAAAAATTTATTTTTAAAAAAATGTTTACTGTAACCCTGAGTTATACAACATGTATGTACTTGATAGGGCACTACTGTGCTTTTTCTGCGTTAACTTTTGAGTACCTCCAAACTCAAAGAAAAAGAGATTTGTCTTCAATATTAAATAAATACTATTACCAATTTTTAGTTAATTAAAGGTAAAATCAAGTTTTTACTAAACTTTAGTTTCACTATTAGAACCATTTGAAATCGATTGGCACATCACTCCTGGTTTCGGAGAGAGAATCATACTTTTACCAACAGGAAAAGAACTTGAATCAAAAAAAACCTATATACAATTTCATACCTTTTCAAATTGTTTCACATCATAATAAATATTTCAAAACATATGTACTAAATTTTTACAGGGCTTCCAATTTTTGAGTAGATGCATTTAGCAGTTTAAATCGTATATCCTAAATATATTGCTTTAAGTAGAAGTTGAACCAAATAATAAAAAAAATATAGATGACATTATATAAAGTGGAAATTATAACTATTAATATTCTCAAAAATTAATACAAAAAATGCACTGATTTGAAAATTAATATTCCCATGTGTTTTTCGTTTGAATTACTGTAATCAAACTTTTATTTCCTCCATCAGAAATAGCATAGTAAATATTTTTTTATACATAATTTTTTGAGTCAAAAATAAAACTTATTTTTGTGTGAATGAAAATAAGAATATTTTAGTTGGGCAGATTTTGCTAAACTTAGAAACTAAGTATCCTACCGCACTTTACCCAAACTTTTTACTCGATTTTTTTCAAAATCGATGTTACTTTCATTCACGATCTTTAAGTCCTCATAACTTTTAAAATTTTGAAGTTTTCATTTGAAGGCTTGTTCACCTCAGGCATAAGGTTTTTTTTCACCAACTTTGACTTTTTCATAGATATATTTTAAAAGATACATATGTACCAATCAGTTTATTACTTATTGTTAGTTTTTAATTTATAAATTTTAAAATCAAATCTTATTCGCCGATTCCGCTATTTTATTAAATAATTTATTTTGATGTTGTGTATTCCACATTCCAAGCCATTTTAATTTAATTTTTCAAATTGTTTTTTTTAACATTTTTTTTTCACACTTATGTAAGTCTAACTTGTTTCTTAAAGGAAAAACTGAAATCACAAATGCTAAAACAACACGCCTTCTTTAGACTAACTGACATATATTTTTTACAAGACAAACAAAAAAAGGGAAGAAAAAATGTAGCATTAAATAAAGAAATAAAAAAACTTCTTCAAAAATTTATATGTAAGTGTTGAATTTTGTGTTTTCTTCTTAGGACTTAGTTTTTTGCTAGTGTTAAGTATTAAATTAAAACAAAAAAATAAAAAAAAAACAATTTTTATAATTTATTTTGTTAAAAAAAATTGAAAGAAAACAAAACAAAAATTTATTTAATTAAATTTAAGCAAAAAAAAACTTAAAATTAATGAACTTTAATTTAAACTTAGCAATTAATTAATTGAAAATGAATGCAAAACATCAATGAAATTTGGAGAAAATGCAGTGTTAGGAGAATAAAACATTTAAATAAAAAGTGAAAAACACTGGAAAAATTCTAGGCAAGAAATGTGCGTAGTTTTTCTGATTTTAAGTTGTGAGTTGGAAAAAACTTAGTTTTAAGCAACAAAAAAATTAAAAAAAAAAACAAAATGAATCAATGAATTAATGAAAAATCTAGACATATTTAAAAATAAAATACATAGTAAAGCAAAGCGTGGCAATAGAATCTTTTTTTGCGAAGGAAAGTTTTTAGTTTTAAGCTATTGAAATAAAAAAAAAAAAAAATAAAATTAACTTAGAAATAATAAAATTTAATTGTAATTTAAAAAAATGCTTAGTTTAGCTGAAAGAAAAGTGAGCGAAGTTTTTAAATTTAAGTTATTGAAAAAAAGAGAAAGTAAATTTGTGAAAGTTAATAAAATACAAAAATAAAAAACGATTGTTTTGCAAAACAAACAAAAATATCGTCATTTTTTATTTGCATTTTTTTTGTTTTCACTAAATGTGTTAGTGATAATTTTGATTTTTTTTGCTATTTTTTATTTTTAGCTCAATCGGAATTACAGGATTTGTTTTGAATAGGGAAGCGGGAAAGTTGGGACATTTTAATGCATAATTTTTTATACATGGGCAAGAGTAATCAAATTGTTTGTTCAGCTTTTATGTTGATTCCGAATTTTGTTTTATTAGCAATTTTAAGAGCTATCCCAACTTACAGGCCAAGCTCTATTGAACATTGCAGAAAGTCAGCGCGATGGTTTTACTGTCAAACACAATTTTGCTTTTAAAGAAAGTTTTTGAATGGTATACAAGCATTCTCCTATGGACCGCTCCCATTTAGTGCACAGCATGAATACTTTTTTCTTTTAATATTATATTTTTATTATTTATATATTTTTAATACTACTGAATTTTAGCCATCCACACCCATTACTGGTATCAAAATATTCAAACCGGATTTTTTATGGAAATATTTTAAAAACTATAATGTTGAATTTTATGAAAAATATTTATAAAAGCATAAATTTAATTTTGGTTGATATCTACATTCACTGGAAACTTTTTGAAGAATAAATTTGGAATGACTGTTTGCGGAGGCACAGTTTACCGATGCCTTTTTGGGTTAAAATTTGAGACCATATTGAGCAAATTAATACTATAGGCTAGAAAAAATATGAAGCATTATATTGGGAAGTCGATTTATTGTAGTTATAATTTCATATTTTCATCTTATTTCATTCTCAACTGGAAAATATTCAGAATTTTCATTGCTGGCTTATTTTATTTAAATTAATCTTAAATAATTATGCGTCAATCCGTTGGTAAGTTCTTCAATTTTTAAATAATAAGTGGCTTATATGTTTGTATGTTCTTGTTTACTTATTTCTATCTGTTATGCTAATTTTGTGTTGGTTTAAATTTTTTAAGTATTATTATTAAGCATCAGTCCTCTGACCTATGACTTAGATTTTTCCAATTAAAAAACTAAACGGTAACATTGAAAGTCGAATAGTCGAACAGCTCTGATGCAATCTGGGAAAAGGAATAATTTTCCTTAGCGGTAAAATATTTTCTATACAGTTTACTATAAAATATCAAACAATTTCGGTTGTTTATTTGTATATGTAAGGAAAACAACTCAACATACGCATTAAGTAAATACTTAAATGAGCAGTGTAATAATGTGTAATGATCTGCAATAAAATTGTTCCTTGGAAGCTAAAAGTATAACCCCAAAAATATATTAATTGGCTATAAAGCTGTGATAAGATAATTCATTAATAGTGGCCACGAGCAGATGGTGAGCTTAGAGCTACTGCAAAAAGCAACATCGACATTTCTAACATACTTCTACATTTTTATTCACAGTAAATAGTGTCATACTTACGATTCTCTGTCATATAATTTTTTTTAATGAATGATTGTTTTGAAGAAAAAAACTTTATATGAGATCCCGACAGCGACTTTGATCATATCCGAAATCGATTTTTGGTCCATTGATCTGGGCGGCATATCCTTTTTGACATTTACTTATCGAATGGGGCAAAACTTGTTGTTGAAATTAAAATGAAGCAGGTCAGGGGAAATTCAAAAGAAACGGAACATTTCCAGCAACGTACATCAAACAAATTTAAAATGAAATGTAGTGCCCGATAAGACATTGGCAAATAGTTTTTTCTTAACCTCGTATTTCATAAAAACTTTTAAATTCACAGCACACACATTTTTAAAATCAAATTTTTTCGCCTTTTGATATTTGAGTCATTCAATTTCTCTTTTTTTAAAACGTTCAAATAATGCTGTGCATGGCTTAATTTTTGTTTATTTTTTACATTTATTTAGCCAAATTACATTAGAAAAAATAAATATTTGCTTAATATAAAATGAATAAAAATATTGAACTAATAATAATTTCTTTTTAATTCTAAGCAAAAAAAAAAAGCAGAAAATATATTTTTTTGAAACATTTTTTAAGAAGAAATAAATAAAAAAGTCTAAAAGCTAAAAAGTAGATTGGTAAAAATAGGTATAGACGAAGCTGCATCATATTGTAAAAAAAAGTATAGCAGTAAAAAAGAAACTAAGAAAATAAATTTAAAAAAGTTGCTCCAATGTAACTTTTGAAGGGAAAATATAGTTTAAGTAAAAAAAAAAAAAAAAAAATATACAAAATATGTAAAAACCGCTTGTTGCTATTTTAATGCTAAGGATTAATAAAACAAAAAGTTTTTTGTAGTAGTTGCAGAAAAACAAACGAAAAATAAAAAAAAAAAATCCATTTTTGTGCTCCAGATTTATTTTGGATTTGTATTTAAGGTTCTATTTTTTTGCATAAAAACAAAAACGTTGAGGTTTTTTGCTCGCAAAACACATAAGATTTATTATAGCTTTTTTTATAATTAAATCTTATAGGCCACGTTGCAATCTCTTAAAAAGCTTTTCACAAAATACTAAAATGAAAATACCAACAGCTTTTCTATTGAGAAGTCGTTGTTAGTTTTAAAAAAAAAACCAAAAAAAAAATTCTGCCTGTGGTTAAAAAAAAATTAAGATGAGAAAAAATATAATAGACCGAATCCCTTTTCTATATAAAATTTAAAAAAAAAATCTTAAAAAATTGGTAATGTGTTATGCGTTAAATGCAAGAAATTTCACTTTTGAAAAACCGTTAAAATTAATTGTTTTGTTTCCTTTTTAAATTTAAACTTTAATTACATTTAAGCTTTTGTGCTTATTTGCGTATGATCTAAGACTAGTGAAAAATAAAAATTAAGGAAATAAAAATAAAATTTAAAAAAAAAATGGTGAAATTGAAACAAAATTGCAAAAACCGTGAAGTAAGAATTTTGTGTCCTTTAATCTTTAAGTTCTCCTAGTTCTGTAGTGAAAAACAAAAATAAAATAAAAAAATTTAATGAAAAAAAAAATTATAAAATATGATAAAAAATTCTTAAAAAAAGCGAAGAATAGAAAAAAACATGAAACATCACAGTAAAAAGGCTAAAAGAGATTTTTTTGTCGAAATAAAAATTGATTTTCTGTAAGAAAAACAAAAACAAATTTTGCAGTTTTATTTTCTAGAAAGATTTTGAACATTGAACATTGCGATACAAATTGGAAGGCAGCGATATGCGTTTTGGACGATACTATACAAATCCCTTAAAAAACTTTCTGTCTTATTTGTGTGACCGGCAGGCGTGTCCGTTAGCCGATTTACCCATTTGCAATCCCACGTGCTATTGCCAATATATCAAATTTCATTAAATGATATCTTTTTGTTTCTCAGAAATCTCATGATTCAGACAAGCAGGTGGACAGACAAATGCGCAAATAGATATATAAATCGAGCAAAGGGCTTCCACTGACTAAGAATATATATTATTTTCTATAATTGCTTAACCTCCTGCTATGCATTATAAAGGGAATGTCAAAATTAATACAACAAGGCAGCGATATGCGTTTTGGACGATACTATACAAATCCCTTAAAAAACTTTCTGTACTCGTACATAGTACTCGTACCTTGCTTGTATGGACCATACAGTATGGACCATACAGTATGGTATCAAATGCTATGTCAATTTTAAAACGATTATTTTGTGCGCCACTAATTTGTGATCAAATTGTTTGACAAATTAGTTATCTACAAGCCCATACGCACTTCGACTTACTAAACCATTAAATGGTTCAAAGAAACTGAAAAGTATTAGGTAGGACACAGAAGGATAAGGAAAAAAAGCTACGTTTGGCTACGTGGTGTGTAGAAAATGTTAAAAGGGTTCATGACTGAACTTTGGCTTATGGATGCTCCCTTAGCTAACAGAGTTGGTTGGTTTATTGAAAATAAGGATTTAGTAGACTACTTTTACATTTAATATTGAAAGCTTTTTTATAGAGCTTTCTCTATTAACAGAAATGTTAGAAGCTTTTCTTACTGCAATGTACAGCGCTGTCTAACGTTGACTAGGCAAATTCTTAAAATATTTTACGAAATATAATCAAAGTACAAAAGTGAAGTGTAAATGATATTTTTGTATTTAATAGCAACTACAAACAAACAAAAAATTATGTTATGGACAGGTTCACTTGCAATAAGAAAAATTTTTTTGTATGAAGACAGTGGCGTACCGTGTACGCTTGGCGCCTGGGACAAAGAGGTAAGTTGACGCCAACTACATACCAAACTTTGTTTTCCCATGCACCAAAATGTTTTTATTTATTGAAACAAAAGACAAAAGAAAATATTTTTATATTTAGTGCACTTATGTTTATATATGTTGTGTACTATCCTATTGAAATTCGGTGTAGAGATATCGGTTACTATAAACTGTGAAATTAAATTGAGTGGATTGCATATGTGGGCGTGGCACCTCCCATATAAACAAAGTACGTTGAATGTAATATTGACTGTATTATCCGAGTGATTTTTATGTAAGTAATTTGGTGTAGAAATGTCGGCCACTATAAACTTTGATATAAAATGGAATTAATTCCATGTTAACAAAAAGATGTAAGCGTGGCATTTTTTTTACTTTTTTATATTCTATCTTTTTCGACATTATTCCATATTCTTTTCGACTTTTTCAACCTCTTTCAATTTATTTCGAGATTTTCAACGTCTTTCAAATTCCATATTTTATCGACGCTATCAGCCTTTAACAACTGTCTTTCAATTTTTTCAACTTTATTCAACTTTTTTTAACATTTTCCCTAATTTTGCCATTTTTTTAAGCTCTTATAGCTTTTAAAAATTTTTTAATATGGGCGGTCTCCTGGTACCTTTAATCTAAAGTAAGAACTCTGAAGTACATAAGTAATGAAATACATTGTCTGCCAAATATTTGCCTGGGCATTTTCTACAAAAGGACAATTTAGTGATGCATTTTTTCAGCACGTTCTCGCGTAGTTGCTGCTGTATTTTGCGAGAAACAGCTCTGATATTTTTTTTTTTGCGCTTGAATCGTTGGTCGAGGATTGGTCCATTTGCCCTCTAAAAAGCACATTCGAAGTAAATTTCCGCAGAACCCAAATTCATTGATCTGTGGTTTCTCCTTATTATTGTCTATGATGAATGACAATATATTTTTATTCATCAGAAATTATAAAACGAATTCATACGTAATTATTTCTTTACATTATTTGACTTGTTTCAAAGCACTAAAAACACTTGGCTCCGCAACTAATTTCACACCTTCTCCTAAGCAAATATTGAACAAATTCTCAAACTGACAAAAAACCCATTTTGTTTTAGTATTTTATGAACATTTATTAAACTTAACCAAGCACTGTTGCAATGTGAGAAATTTCGTTTCAGGCATGAAAAAAAATGCCATTAACCCAAATAGCAGATTTAACGAACCAATGCTAAAGAAAAGTGATGCATTTGAGTATTCCATGCGTAGCACAATCAAACTTAAGCAAATTTGCAAGGTGTTCTCGGCGCACAAAACAGTTGCGATGCACTTTGCCTTAAATGAACCCTCGAATGCCTCCGAAAGATACACGCTACTGACCACACCGACACCAAGACAGGTCAAAAACTGAAACAACAACAGCAGAACTGCGGCCATTTCCAAGTCCACAGTGTCCATCATCTGTGACTGGTTGTTTTGGAGATGCTCAAAAATACCACCGACGACAAAAATCAAAATACCACTTGACAGTAAAGCGCTGACCGACAACTGACGACGTCCATGTGCATCGACGAGTAGGCCACCAACGATGCTGCCCAAAAAACCGCAGGCACCCAAAATGTACAAACAATTCATGTCACATGAAAATCCATTCCAGCTGGATGTGAGAAAGGCGCGATTAAACGCTAACGACATTGAAATGGCAACAAAACAGCGCATAATCGTTAGCTTTAGCAGTGGCAATAGGTGTAAGCGGCAGGGCGGTGCTGGTCCTGCTACAACTACCGTTTTGCATTGAATTTCTCTCAGTGGTTGTGTCTCCTTTGCGGCTGCAGCAGCAACAACTCCACATTCTGCTTGACGGTCGTCTGGCAATAGCGGTGATTCCACACGATGTAGCAACGTCAGTATCGTAGCCACAAATCCAAGGCAGGCGATGATGATGCCATGCATTTGATTCACATGCAATGTATGACCGCGTATCGTTGCTGGCGGATATTGTGAGTACCAAAGTCGGGTGTAAAGCAGTTGAACGCAAATGCCGAACCAAAGGAAAATGCGCTCACTAGAGATGAGTAGACCACGCAAGTGTCGATGTGCAACTTCACCGCCTGTTACCAGTGATTGCACTTGTGTCAGTCCAAATGCACAACCCTCAAGCATGCTGCCGATGAAGAGAGCAAGTGTGCAGGTGGGAAAGGTGATGAATAAAATGCCACCAGACATCAGCAGTGAGCCACCAGAGCACTGAAAGTAAAGAGAGCATTTCAGTTAATGAATTTTGTTGATTTTGGATCAAAAATTAAAGCGATGTCGAAAAAACTTGCGGTGTTTTCTATTTCTCACCTTAAGGTGTAAAGTGGAATTTATATATTTACAAAGATCACTCATATATTTTTGGGTTATTTTGGGCTTTTAGAAAGTTAGTAAGTTACTTTCAAAAGTTAATTGAAGTAAAATATTCCATGACTTCAATACTTTCTGTTATTACGGAGAATTAAGAGTCTTAAATTAATTAAATTTCATCAAGCCAAAGCAAATTTCAAGAAGCCCCAAAAGTTTAATCAAAACAAAAATTTTTCACTTTTTTTCCAAAAATTTTCTCTGAATATAACGAGCTATCACAATTTCCGACAGCTATATAGCATTAATTTTGTTCATAATATGACTTCACGAAGCAGAGTTTTAGTGAAATTTATAAATTTAGACACAAGAAAAAACATTCTTGTTGCTTTGATAAAACACTCATCAAATACGAAATGTAAATCACAATGCCATAAACGGTTTTCTAGGCGCCAATCTATTGATTAAGAACATATGAAAATTTCGCAAAATGATGGTAAGCAAACTCATTACGAACGATTTGGTAACATAAAAAATTTTCCTTTAATCCTTTATGAGACATTAAGCTTAATCGAAATCAATCGTTGTATAAAAATAAATGAAATTAGTTTTTAATTGCATAGGTGAAACTAGTCTGAAGCAAGGCAGTGACCATATAGAAAGGCAGTGATCGCTGGAAAAATATACAAAACACTTAAAGACCACCGTACACCGAATCCGCTAGAGGTTTAAATATGACACTATTTTGTGCGTAAATTTCTTTGAAGAGATACACAGTTTAATCAATCAGTAATTTATTTCTTGTTAACTAATGAAAATAGGTTATGTACTCAACTTAACTTAATTCTTCAGTAAACGCTGTAGTTTTTTAAGTGGGTATACGGATTTGGGATGCAATTTGGCGGAATAATAATACACCTTTGAGTTGTTATTAATATCGTTAATGATAACCCTTTTTTCTTATCTTTAATTGGCAAATAAATTTGTATTGGCTTTTATTGTCTTATTTATTGCCTAAGACGAAAATAATGAATGGGTTTTAATTAAACAAAAGCACTTTTAAATTTGCTGATACCACAGAAAATTTCCTTACAAAAATCATAATTTTCTCTTGCTACTTAAAACAAAACAAATATTTTACTTACCAATGCCACATTTTTTGTCACTTTCTGCACACATGTTGTAGACAGTATGGCACCCAAGATGGCACCAAGAAACCAAGATATTACCAACAGTTGTATGCTCAATCTGGAGAATGGTGCTGCAGATGGTTCCTCAAAAATACACCAAGCAAACTTCATGCCACCAGCAATAAAAATCACAGAAGCTGTCCACAATTAATGAATAAATTATAATATGTTTTAATTTTTTTTTTAAAGAAAACTTTTTGAAAATTTACCCGATGCCATAGCTTGGAATTCTTGACGATGTTGCCAACATAATTTAGCATTTTCCTGAAGTTTTGGTAGTGGCGTGGGCATTTTAATAAAACATATATGTTTGTAGTTTTCTTTAAATTACTGCATGTATATCCGTTTTACTGATTTTGTTCACTATAGCTATATAGAAAATTTGTTTTTTTTTTCGCACAATATTTTGTTTACTTCATTTATGGCGTAGCTGACACCTGATATTGAGCCATTGCTAGTTGATATCTTTTAGCGCTAACCCACAAAAGTCAGTCAAATCAGCAAGCTCAATGATAAAAGTACAACTTTATTCTTCTACCCTATTGAGTGTGTGTGGTCGCATTGATTTCGACGAAATGGCCAATACATACTGTGAATTCTTGTTAGTGTTATTTGAAATTAGCTATATATTTAAGTTGACAGCAGTTGAGATAAGATAAGATTTAATAGGTTTTATCACTTCGCTGCATTCACTTTGTTTTTGTTTTTTTGTTGGCTTTATTTAATTATAATTTTATGATAATGAGGTTTTTGTGTTATTTTGGATAAATTAAAAAGATATATGCGAGAGTTTTTATTACTATTTATAATAGTTGTTATCATGAAAATGTGTTCCATCCCGTCATAACACATCGGATGAGTTCAATAGTAGATTGCATGAGTAAACAAATGTACTGTGTTGACAAGACATTGGGCGCTAAGAATCGTAATCACTGTCGATTATCGTAGTATGTACCGCATATAACCATATATTGTTTTTTTCCATAGTAAAGTTGGGAATACAGCTTTCAATGCTGAATCGTTGAGCTTTTTATAATACATTTTTTTCTCGATTTTTGTCAATAGATGGCGTTTTGTTTTGTTTTAAACATCACACCAAAGGTTTTGCCTGCATTGCTTGAGAGTAAAATAAATAATTCATTTAACATGTCTACTTGTGCTACTGGCCGCCAGTAGTATAAGAGCGTTACAATCGCAGCGAGCCAAACTGCCATCGCAAACAAACAAGCGAACTTCTTTGATACATTTAAAAGTTTTGAAACGGTTGTAATGAACCATAAATATAGAATTGTTATTAATATAATACAGTCGAACTTCCATAACTCGAATCATCATTATCCAAAAAAAAAATCGACTTAAGGAGACTTCGAATTACAGATTTTTTTTTGTTGAAAAAAAAAAGAAAAACAAATTGCAAACATGTGGGTGTAAAAAATGATGAATAAACATTTTTTATTTAAAACAGGCACTTACTAAAAACTGCATATAATAAATTACAGTAAAGTAAAATATTCGGAAATTAGAGACTGAAAATTTACTTTTTTTTTGTTATTTTCTGTAAAAAATTACTCGTTCAAATTACGATCAAAATTTGTCCGACTCGACGTGAATATCACATACAAAAAGTTTAAGCAGTGTGGTCACGAATAATTTTTTTACTCCACGACCCATGGATCATACGTAACTGCGTAGAAAAATAGTAATGCTATATAGGGTGTCTTTTTTTTCGGTTTAGTTTTTAAATTGCCAACACTGTTGTTAGTGAAAGTCAATTTAATAGTTACCAGATGGCTTGTGTACCAAGCCATGAAAAGGTTACCATCGCAACAATGCTTGTTAATTGTGGAAGTTGTGGCTGTAGTGCATTTTTTTACATTTACTGCTGGATTATGTTGTATAAGTCATGTTATGTTAGAAAACTACATTAGCTGCAGCCATATACAGCTCTGTTGTAGACTATATATTCTTTTTAAGAAAGTATATGTACTCATTAAAGAAATTAAAAAACACATTTATTATTAATATGTATGTGTGTATAACTTTATTGTTTAGTTTGTAAATACGTATATAATACTTGAGTTATAATTGATCGTAAATTAGTCTTCATTTTAAGTCAATAATTAAGACGAAAATTTTATATGTTTGTGCATTTGCTTGATTATGAATGTTATATATTTATAAATATTTTCACATTGTTCTTAGTAAACACTTAATTACATCCCTTACCACACCAACCCTGCATCTTGATTTGCGCTTCGCGTAATGTGGTCTTTTTAGTTTCTGGCAAACATTTCATCGTTAAAACAAAATACACTACAGAAATCGCTCCTAAGACATAAAAAAATGGACTGTACGAATTTGAACTGATATTGAAAGATGCACAGAGTATTTGCGATAACATCTCGACAGAGAATGCAATAGCAATGAAATACGGTTTAATAGCCAATGCAAAAGATTCACTCAAATAAGGAGATGATGATGTTATAGCCAACCCAACAAACAATTGGTAGAATATTAACAAATACATTGCCGCTGTCATGATGGACTCATCATATGGCCAGATGAAACAAATAGCAGTGGCAAAAGCTATGCAACCACTCGTGAGCATACCAATTGCCAATGGTTTCTTACGACCAATTGTATCTTGCAAAAATACACTAACCATTATGCCGACAAAACGACATGTGCCATATACTATTGCTGGCCAAATTGCATTCACACCCATTGATATATTGCTAGAGTGAATAAGTGCCAAGTTCATGACTAACGAGAAGCTCATTCCGACTATACCACGCAGAATGCTCAGTTTAAATAGTGCTGGCCAACTTTCTCTTACAGCTTCACCTCTAGACTTTTCCTTGTTGTAGGCAACATAAGTTTTATGTGCGTTCAGCAGTACAAAAGTTTCATATGTTACCACTGAGGGGGTTTGCAAACGGCGTAAGCAATCAATAGCTGCTTGTTCCTGATTGCGAACTAAAAAGTATACGGGTGATTCGATCACCAAACAGAGAACAATTGCGAAAGATATGACACTAAATACAACTAAAAGTGTTCCATGCATTTGATTCACAGTGAAACCTTCTACTTCAGCCCAGCTAGCAGCATAGATGATTTGTAGATATGCACCTAAGCTGAAACACATGATCTCAATAGATGAAGTAATCATGCCGCGCAACTCTAGAATCGCTTCTTCACCGCCCATAACCAAAGTCGGGACTAAAAGTAATCCTATAGCGAAGCCATTAATGTGACGTGCCGCCATTATGGCTGCACAGTTATCGTATAGTGATAAGAATAGTATGCCGCCAACTAGCACCATTACTGTGGATAAGAGCTGAAAGTATAGAGAAATACTTTGATCATTGTAATTTTGAGACATATTCGATTTTTAATTACATATAAAATCAACGTCAAAACCAAAAACAAATTTAATTTTTTGGTATGAACATTACGTACCATAAAAGTTCTTTTCTTAATAACATTAGTAAGCGATGCACTGACGGCTGCTCCAATTATGGCCATAACAAACCAGCAAACATTCATGTAGATAGTCATACAAGAAGCATTCCAAGGACTAAAGCCTAGACCCCACGCAGCACTCATTCCACCGCAAGTAAAGATCAGAGCAGCTGAAAATTGCACACAAAAATTATGTTAGAATCAAAAGTAAATTAATTTAAAAAAAATAAATATTATATTGTATTTGTGGGTGTTTATTAATTACATTTTCCGAAATAAACATTTTTCTAACTATGTATTTTTTGTAGCAGTATAATGAGTTAATTTGATATGACATGTTGCATTACGATCGCTTAGTACTTTCATTTTTATTTGTAAGTATTGATCCCTACCAAGATTTGCTGTTGCGCTTTACTATCTACCAAGCCATTTTTTGAGATAACAAAGAATTGTAAACAGAAAGTGAATATATGTGTATACTATGTATAGCAGGTCGTTTATCATGTTTGTGGCTTTAATAAAGTTTTTGATAAAATAAATAACTGTTGTTTAGTTATAGAAAAAAAAAATTTTATCAAATAAATAAAAAAAAAATGCTAAAACACTCGTGTTATTGAGTTTATATGCGGAGTGAGTGAGTTACCATAAATAACACAAGTCGGGTAGAGTTTTTGCGCTTTTGGCTTAATTAAAATTTTTTTATGAGTATAACCAAAAAAATGCTCAAAGTCTCACCAAAGTTTACTTATATTGTCTACAGAAAGATACCACCGACTCTACGTTTTTGATCGTCCTCATTATTATTATTATTATTATTATGTGTGTAATTCAGTTTAAGGCATTCTGCCTCCCGCGGGGAACTGCGGCAGAACTCAAGCAAGGACTGCGTGTATGTAATATATATTCGCTATCAAAAAATACATTCTGACTCAAAGTCCCAAAAAAAAACCCAATTGTCATCACTGATACAAACTAATTCATAGCATTTAATGTTATTGATTACAATTACTCATGTGAGTAATGAATTACAAACTAAACCCTAGTGCGAATATTTTTTTTCTGTTTTTGTCAACCGTTGCCAACAATATATGTACATGTATATGAACACACATTACTCACCATCAGTTGGCATAAGCAATTTATCAAACTAATTTACATTTCGCAATTTCTGAATTTATTTTTATTTCACGAAAAGCTGGAAAGTGTTACTTTTCAAAGAATGCCTTGGCTAAGTGTTTGATAAATTCCTACTTAAATAAATTATTATTTTTATTACAGTTTTAAAATAAAAATTCTGATACTATTTGGTTACTATTTGGTGAAGAAAATGAAATCTTCTCTCAAACTTAATTAACTTAATTTATAAAACGTCAAATAACTCGGAAATTGTGAGCCAACAAACATATGAACTTTTTCATATATAAAACCTCTGCTATATGAACATAATACAGAATATATAAAATATCTTATATTTAATTATTACCTGCACCCACAGAATTCGATTGTGGTTTATTTTTCTGATTTCGTTCAAACCATCCTTCATTGGGTGCTGGAATTACTTGTTGTGGATAAAGGTATTGCTGTCCTGTCTGTGGATACCTAAAATCTGTTTCAGCTGCACCGTTATTCTGGTTTTGTTTTTCGTCTATGGGTGATTCCCATTTTGGTGGTTTTGTGTCCATTTTAATTTACTTTAATTTGCTTAAAATAATAAAATTGACTTCTACTCTCTCAAACAAATTAATTTAACTTTATTTCTAATTTGTCGTAAAACCAAATACGAAGGTTGTTTAAATTAGACTGAATTGACAAAGTTGAACAAATGACTTTGAAAGCTTTTGTTGGGAAAGTTGTTTTGATTAACGAACTTATCAGTTCCATTAAAAGAAAAAAAAAAGAAGTAAAGGTGTTATAATTGGCCTCACCAAAAATTAAATACCCTACACTGCGCTATCAGTAAAAGTGCGCGTTATTCGTAAATTTTTATTAAAAGGGTGCTTTTTCCACCATAGTACAATGCTGCCTGATTTGACTAAACGTACTCATATTGAATTTAACAATATTTACTTATAATGCTCTGTATGTAGCGCTTTGAAGCTTATGCTTGTAGGGGAGTTGCCATGCTCTCAAAATTTGCCAACTTTTTATCTACTGCTTGATTTATTTTCATTTGTGATAAATTTGGTTTCATAATTGGAAATAATTCTTTCAGCATAGCGTTTTAAAGTTTTAGTTTCTATGAATGGTGCCGCGCCCGCAAAGTTCTTATCCAGAGCTTTTTCGCATAATTATTTTTATTTTTGGTGGTTAATTTACAATCCGATCCCATAACAGAGATAGAATTTTAGTCATAAAAGTATTTTGATAAAAAGTCACTTTAGTTTAATTTGGATAAATTTATTCCTGGAAAGCTATAAGATCCAGGTTTAAGCTTTTTGTGATATGGTATGCAACTGCAATAATTTTTAGATAGAGTATGTACTCATTTAAGTAGTTAAAAAACATGTTTATTATTAATATATATGTATGTGTGTATAACTTTATTGTTTGTTTTGTAAATACATATGTAAATAATACTTGAGTTACATTTGATCATAAATTAGTCTCTTTTTCAAGTCAATAGTTAAGACGAAAAGTTAAGATCTATGTACATTTGCTTAGTTATAAATGCTATGTTATTTTCACATTATTCTTATTAAATGCTTAGTTTAATCCCTTACTACACCAACCTTGCATTTTGATTTGTGCATCGCGTAATGTAGTCTTTTTAGTTTCTGGCAAACATTTCATCGTTAAAACAAAATACGCTACAGAAATCGCTCCTAAGGCAAACAAAAATGAACTGTACGAATCCGAACTGATATCGAAAGATGCACAGAGTATTTGCGATAACATCTCTGCAGAAAATGCAATAGCAATGAAATACGGTTTAATAGCCAATGCAAATGCTTCACTCAAATAAGAAGATGACGATGTTATGGCTAAACCAACAAAGAATTGGTAGAATATTAACAAATACATTGCCACTGCCATGCTGGAGTGATCATATGGCCAGATGAAACAAATAGCAGTGCAAAAAGCTATGCAACCACTCGTGAGCATACCAAACGCCAATGGTTTCTTACGACCCATTGTGTCTTGCAAAAATACACTAACAAATATACCGACATAACGACATGTGCCATATATTATTGCTGGCCAAATTGCATTCCAACCCTGTGATACATCGCTAGAATGAATAAGTGCCAAGTTCATGACTAACGAGAAGCTTAATCCGGCTATAGCTCGCAGAATGCTCAGCTTAAACAACGCTGGCCAACTTTCTCTTATAGCTTCACTTCTAGACTTTTCCTTGTTGTAGGCAACATAAGATTTATGTGCGTTCAGCTGTACAAAAGTGTCATATGTTAACACTGAGGGGGTTTGCAAACGGCGTAAGCAATCAATAGCTGCTTGTTCCTGATTGCGAACTAAGAAGTATACGGGTGATTCGATCACCAAACAGCAAACCATTGCCAAAGAAAAGACACTGAACACAACTAAAAGTATTCCATGCAATTGATTCACAGTGAAACCTTCTACTTCAGCCCAGCTAGCAGCATAGATGATTTGTAGATATCCACCTAAACTGAAACACATGATCTCAATAGATGAAGTGATCATACCGCGCAACTCTATGACCATTTCTTCGCCACCCATTACCAAAGTGGGTACAAAAAGTAATCCTATAGCGAAACCATTAATGTGACGTGCCGCCATTATGACCGCACAGTTATCGTATAGTGATATGAAAAATATACCGCCAATTAGCACCATTACTGTGGATATGAGCTGAAAATATAGAGAAATGCTTTTATTATTGTTATGTCGAATATGACGTTTGAGTACTTATCCCTAGTAATTAATTTTAAAAACGATCTTTTGACTAAAACTCTAAAATGCACACAGTTTTTTAGGAAATGAAAGGAAGCTAGTAAGCCGTATTTTAAATGAAATACTCCACACAGAACTAACAGTATTTTTAAATTTACTGAAATCGAAAAATCTAACATGCACTTTCTTCTTCTTCTTATCCTGTTTAAAGTTTTTTCTGCGAAGGCAAACAATGACAATTTTTTCAGTAGACCTACTATAATTTTTGATCATTCTTCATAAATCCCGCGTTGTTGAGAGCGAGAGTGTAAAATTTGAATAGTCCCTTGGTTCTTTTCCATAAATATTCCATTGCATTGCGATGAGTAGCACAAAAACAAAACACATTAACTTCCGATTAAATGTGTCCAATTCTATGGCTTATTAAAAGTGATTGTGTGAAAGCAGTAATTGAAAACTTTGTGACTTATTCGATTTTTTATTATTATATAAGGTCAATATAAAAATCAAAGCAAATTCTATGTTTCATTATGAATAAAACTTACCATAAAAGTTTTTTTCTTAATAACATTAGTAAGCGAAGCACTAACGGCTGCTCCAATTATGGCCATAACAAACCAGCAAACATTCATGTAGATAGTCATACAAGAGGTATTCCAAGGATTAAAGCCTAAACCCCATGCAGCACTCATTCCACCGCATGTAAAGATCAGACAAGCTAAAAATTACATAACAAAATTACTAATAAGTATATTCTCTGAATAATGTTTGTTGGAATGTATTAATTAACACTTCATAAAAAATGCCTTAGAGCAATAACATCTTTCTAAGCTTTTTTTTTGTAGCGGTACAGTGGGTTAATTTGTTAAGACATGTTGCGTTGCGATAGCCTAGTACTATCATTTTCATTTAGAACAATTGACTCCCCAAGGTTAGCTGTTGCACTTTACTGACTATCAAGCCAATTTTTGAGACAACAAAGGATTGTAAACAGAAAGTGAATTTATATATGTACTCATTATGTATAACAGCTGATTTGGAATGTTTGGGATTATAATAAAATTTATGATTAAATAAATAACTGTTGTTTAGTTATAGAAAAAAAAAAATCTTATCAAAAATAAACAAAAAAAAAAAATCTAAAACACTCTTTTTATTGCGTTTTTAATAATAAAACACACAAGTCAGTGCGCTTTTGGCTTAATTTAAATTTTTATTTTTATAAGTATGTATGTATGTTTATCCAAAAAATGTACACAGTCTCATCAAAGTTTGATTTTGTTGTCTACAGAAAGATACCATCGACGCTAGGTTAATTCTGAAATTTGTTCTGTTATACAAAGCAGTAATGGTATTTTGGGTTAATTTGTATTTTTCCATTAAAATTCACATTGTGAAAAAATATTCGTAATTATTTATTTTAAAATATTAATTTTTATTACATTCGGTACAATGAATGAATTTTCAGTACCTACCTATAATTTAAAACCATTTCAACTATATATGATTCAAAATTTAAGTTTAAAATAATAACCATTTTTTTTAAATAAATTTGCTCAAAATTCGATTGAGATGGGTATATGGCCAAAAATTATTTTATATCAAAAAAATACATTCCGATTCAAAGTCCAATACATTCCCAAATAAAAAAAACCCAAATGCCATCACTGATACAAACTAATTCCTAGCATTTTATATTATTGATTACATTTGCTCATGTGAACAAAAAGTTATAAACAAAGCCGTAGCGCGAAAATGTTTGTCTGTTTTTGTCAACCGCTGCTAACAATGCATAAATATATGAACGCACATTACTCACGATCAGTTGATCTAACTATTTTATAAAACCAATTTACATTTCACAATTTCTGATACATAGTATTTTTACTACGCCATTCGTATGGATGAGTTTTCTTTGAAAATCAATGCTAAAATGCATGAAATATTTTTCATATATGAACCCTCTGCTGCATACAATACAGAATAGATATAATATCGTGTATTGTATTATTACCTGCACCCACAGAATTCGATTGTGGTTTATTTTTCAGATTTCTCTGGTGCCATCCTTCATTGAGGGCTGGAATTGCCTGCTGTGGATAAAGGTATTGCTGTCCTGTCTGTGGATACCTAAAATCTGTTTCAGCTGCACCGTTATTCTTGTTTTGTTCTACATTTTTTGGTGGATCCCATTTTGGTGGTTTTGTGTCCATTCTAATTACTTTATTTTGCTTAAAATAATAAAATTAACTATTTCTCTTTCAAACAAATTTATTTATCTTTATTTGAAATGTGCCGTAAAACCAAATAGAAAGGTTGTAAAAATTAGACTGAATTGGCAAAGTTGAACATATGACTTTGAAAGCTTTTGCTGGGAAAGTTGTTTTGATTAATGAACTTATCAATCAGTTCCATTAAAAACAAAAAAGAAAAAAAAAAAAATGAAAGGTGTTACAATTGGCCTCACTCACTTTTACTATTATCCTACACCGCGCTAATAGCAAAAGTGCGCGTTATTCGAAAATTTTTATTGAAAGGTTGATTTTTCCACCACAGTACATGCTGGCTGGTTTGCCTTAACGTTTAGACTTAGAAGAAGCGCCTGACTGCACTATATATCGTTCTCTGGTTCTTATAGTTCTTAATGCTTATTATGGTTTTTCAATTTTCATATTCAAATTTCGAATAGCTACCCAATTTGCTACTTTTTGCACGCTTGTCAATGAATCATGAAAAGACCCTTCGAAGAATGGCTGAAAATTAATCACGTTGAAAATAATTCGGAACACTCTTCAATAGGCTAGCTGCATGATTGTTTGGCAAGTGATCAGTTGTTTGCTAAGGCTTATATATGATTTAAATATGCCTATGAGTATTCTACAAAAAAACCTTTTCGTTCAATAATGTTTCATCATGACTTTCTTTTGCATATGAAAAGAACTCCCAAAATATTTATTTTTCTGAATTTGCCTTGAGGTTTGTCCTTGGTCAAAAAATTATTAGTATAGCAAATACATATGTATTAAATTGGGTTTTCCCGAATTTTAAACATAAAAAGGTGCTGTTAATCTTATCATTTTTTTAATTTATTTTAAAACGTTTTGCATTGATTTAGCCGAGGCATTATAATCCAAAAACTACGTTATCTGACTCTAGTTTTTATTTCAACAAACAAATTTATTTTCTTTTTTAATAAAGATAAAATCTGCACTGATATTTATGTAATTAAAGTACAAATTCTCAATGACTTACATACTCTATTCTGATTGCTTTATATGAGTTATACATTTGTTATATTGAAACAAACCGATATGGAAATAAGAGGTTGTTGCTATGTTTATTTCAGTGCAAAATTTTATTAAAATAGGAATTTCTCTCACATAAATTTATAAAATGAATTTTTATTAAGTTTATCTGTTCTTGCTTTTCTATATTCTTTTAACTTAAATACCTATTTCATATTTGCTAAAATTAATTTTTAAGTCTTATAAATCATTTAAATTTTGTATATAAAAAACTTCCAAATCTTCGAAAGGCTTCAATCAAAGTTATCTTCCTCGTCTCAGGCAAAAATAGTACGATAAAACCAGCATATACCAATGAAATTGAGCCCAATGCAAAAAAATACCGCGATAACGATGAAAACTCTAAGCTAATTGTTCCACAAACGATGAACATAACCATTTCAATAGTCAAAACAAATGCAATACAAAAGGGCTTAGCTTTCACAGGGAAAGCTTCAGTCATATATGATGATGATGAGGAAATACATACACCAGCGAAAAATTGATAGACATATAGGAGAAAAAGCACAGCCATCATTTCTGACGCATCTAAAATATTAAATACTTTTTTAAATATGATGCCAACACCGATGGCCATACCGCCGCAAATTAACATGCTTACGGCGAGTGTTAGCTTACGACCCAGAGAGTCTTGTAAAAAGCTACCAATTAAGGTACCAACAGAACGACACAAGCCAAATATGATAAAAGGCCAAAGATAGCCAATATTTTCAACCTTTGGTGTCCGCAGTTGTTCCTGTAAGCTTGCAAACTCATCAATTCGCTTTTCTCGACCAAACTGTGCACCAAAAGCAGCATAGGTTAACACAGTTGTTACTATGGCTGTAAAACTAAGACCGATAATGCCACGTAAAATGCAAAGTTTAAAAAGCGCAGAAAATACTGCTGATCCACTTCCAGCACTTTCGACGATATATTGCTTGTGATCCTCTAACTGAGCTTGTTTCTCGGTATTGTACACGGAAGGTCTTTGTAACTTGAGAAGGCTTTCACGGGCTAACTCATCTTGATTTTTCTGCAAAAAGTATACTGGCGACTCGATAACTTGCGTTAATATAACAACAAGTGGAATAAATCCTAAAGCTAACACCATTATCCCATGCACTTTATTTGAATCAAAATCATTAAACACATTCAGATCCCCCGCCCATAGTACCCAATAAAACATTTGAAGGAAGATACCAAAACTGAAGGAGACGGCTTCAACTAATGATATTAAATTGCCGCGCACCTCTTTTGCAGCTTCCTCACCAGCCATAACAAAAGTTGTAACAAGAATCCAACCAACAGCAAAGCCATTAATGTGACGTGCTGCCATGATAGCTGCAAAGTTGCCATGTAATGCTAGGAATAGTATACCACCGACCATTACCAATACCGATGACAAAAACTGTTGTAAAAGATTAATTTCAGTATTGCACTCGAGTTATAATTTTATTACGCACCATAAGTACTTTTTTCTTCAAAAAAACAGTTAGTATTGCACTAAAAATCGCTCCTACTGGGACCATAGCAAACCAGCAAATATACATATACCGCGTAAGCATTATAGTGGTCGACCCAATAAATCCTAAGCTCCAAGCCATACTCATACCTCCAGTTATAATGATCCAAGCACCTGAAATGTAGAAGATGGAATAGGTTAAGTAAAGTTATGTCCAAAAATAGCGAAAATCAAATTCTTCTAGCCTAAGCGGTTTGTGAAACTTTAGGAAATAGCTTTCTCCATCGCTGTACACGGCTAGAAATCTTGGAATATATTTTAATACAAGAGAAATATTACAACGATTTTTAATACAATTTTGATTAAATTTAATACATTTTAAAGTCAATTTCTTAAAAAATTGGTTTGTAAATCTCTGATCCAATACTTATGAATAATAATTCAATAAATTTATTATATTCTAATGAACGATATCACTGATCAATATATCACATATATCAATGGTATACTGCTCTGATCAAATAACTTAGCTTTTCAAAATCTGTTCATAATTCTCCTTGTCTGAAAATATTCAAAAATGGGTTACTTAAGCAGCAAAAGCTGAATGATTCATAAGCTCTAAAATAATTTAAATCGAATCTAAAAATTAAATAAGCGATCGCAATATATTTCTTAATTAAAAAATTTTTTTAATAAAAACTATAAAAAAGTACTACCAAAAAGCTTATTAATAAAGTCAAAATAATTTAAACTCGTTTGGTGAGCCACACAATATAATTTTGCTTTGGTTTTTTTAACTGGACACTGCACCGATTATTGTTTTGAAAATCCATAAAATATTCATTGTAGAAACTTCACCTACATTTCTTATTTTATTATCAATATTTGACTGACTCTAAGGTTATTTTATAAAATTTTTATCACTTGATTCCTATGAATTACCAGCTACTCATAAAGTTATAATTTTACATCTAATGTTACCGGACTATAGTTTTAACGACGTTTTTTGAAATGATTGAATAACTCAAAAAATTTTTTTTTGTTCATATTTACTTGGTCCAACAGACAGATATTGTGGACCATTGCTTGCAGGTTCTGTTGCTGGTTCTTGATATTGTGGACGTTGCGGATGATGTAGATATTGTTGTGCTGGTTCCGCTGGGGGATAATTTTGTTCAAAACTTTCCTCATTACGTTTTTGTGCCACTGCATCCATTTATGAAATTTCTGATCTTGCTTAACTTTATTTTATTGACTCATATATCACAAGTGGCAAGCGCTTCCGTACTATTCCTAATCACTTATAAATTGGCAATGATATTAGTTGTTATATTGAAAAGTTTTAAGTGATTTTCATTTCTTAAGATAATATATAATGTACTATGTGACTATGAGGCAAATAAGTATATGAAAATCTGTGATCACAAGTAAAAACAACATAAGTTTTTTTTGTAAGTTTTATATTTTGCTGTCTCTACTCGATTGACTTAAAAGCTTTGCTGCTTGCGTTGCATTACTTTGTTTCCTGAAACCGAGCAAAATATAAAACTCTTATGACAAAATTTCCTTGATATAATCAGTTTGGCCTGGATGAGTAATCCCATTCAATCAATGAAAGAAAAAGGGTTTTTTTATATGGAAACTTTAATGGTTGTGTAGAAGCTGTATCATTTTATGACGCGACTTTCAAAATATTTCCCTTCAAATGATATATGTATTTTGGAAAAGCCATAAATTTTAAATTAAATGTTTCTAGAAGTAAAGGGTTTCTGGGCATTAATTCTCACACAGGTTTTTTAGGTAAAGATTTTAAGAATTGAAGTTTATTTTAGAATTTTTTCTTACTTTGATGAAAATAGAGTGAAAATAATTCTCTGTATAAGTCATTAGAAATTTAAATTTCGTAAAAATTTAAATAACAAAACAGTAGAATGATGACGTAAAGACGGAAGAAAAATAACGTTGTATAATGCAGCTTATGCTGTTTTACCTTGTGACAAAAAATCAACATCAATCTTTGTCGTTTGGCTACATATACTTGACTGATATGAAGGTAAATTTTTTGCAATATTATCAAAATTATGATCTGGTTATGAATATGCGGTGATTGCAAATAAATGGCATAAGCCACTAAGCTCCACAGCACTAAAAATAAAAAATAATTAATTGACTTATCGGTATAAAACCTCAAATGTTTTCAGAAATATGCTTTTAATATAGCTAAAAAATATCTGAGGAGTTATGTATATCTACGCATAAAATTCCTCGCACTTAAAAATATTTAATCTTTATTAAATTTTGTAGAATACTCGAAATGCTCCATAGATAGACAGACTTTAAGAGTGACCCATTTTATTCAGCTGACTTTTCTAAGTTTTTATCTCAACATATATTTTTTTTGGAAAAAAACTAGACAGAAGCCATAATTATCATACTTAGTAAAGGTTAATCGCTTAAAAAAAAAATGTCAATCAAATTTGCACCTTTTTTTTGTTTCGTATTCGTGATTTAAGCGTTCCCGAAGAAGTCTAGAACATGAGTTTTTTTAACGTATCTATTGTCTACTAATATAATGACATACAAAAAGATAGAGTCACTAATAAAGAGGGCCTGTTTAATATTTCCCAAAATATTTATTTTTCTCAATCAATGGAGTGCTTTTGATCTTGTGCAAAATTGTCATTTGTTAAGCAAATATTAAATTGGGTTTACCCATATTTCATACATAAATAGGGGCTGTTAATCTTATCATTGTTTTATAATATTTTAAATCGTTTGTATATATATTAATATTTTGCATTGAGTTAGCCATAGCATTATAATCCAAAAACTACCTTATCTGACTCAAGTTTTTATTTAAACAATCAAATTTATTTCCTTTTTTAATAAAGATAAAAACTGCACTGTTATTTATTTCATTAAAGGACAAAGTCTTAATAACTTACATACTCTGATTGCTATATAAGAAATATAAATTTGTTATATTCAAACAAATCGTTTTCTCAGTGTAGTTAAGCAGCATATTTATTGCTTAGGAGTATTGGACAAAATCAGTATGCAATCGATCCAAAACTACTGGTTGTTGCTGTGTTTATTCGCAATGTAAAATTTTATTAAAACAGGAATTTCTCTCACATAAATTTATATATAAAGTATTTTTATTAAGTTATTTTTTTTTCTATTTCCTATTGACTAAAATACATATATCGAATTTTTTTAAAATTAATTCTTAAGTCTGATAAATCATTTAAATTTAGTATTTAAAAAACTTCCAAATCTTCGCAAGGCTTCAAGTAAAGTTGTCTTCTTTGTTTCAGGCAAAAATAGTACGGTAAAAACAGCATATACCAATAAAATTGAACCCAATGCAAAGAAATACCGTGATAACGATACAAACTCGAAGTCAATTGCTCCACAAATGATAAACATAACCATTTCAATAGTCAAAACAAATGCAATACAGAAGGGCTTAGCTTTCACGGGGAAAGCTTCAGTCATATATGATGATGACGAGGAAATACATACTCCAGCGAAAAATTGATAGACAAATAGGAGAATTAGAACAGTAATCATTTCTGATGAAATTAAAATATTAAATACTTCTTTAAATATAATGCCAACACCGATGGCCATACCACCGCAAATTAACATGCTTACGGAGAGTGTTAGTTTACGACCTAGACAGTCTTGTAAAAAACTACCAATTAAGGTACCGACAAAACGACATCCGCCAAATACAACAAAAGGCCAAAGATAGCCTATATTTTCAACCTTTGCAGCACGCAATTGTTCCTGTAAGCTGACAAACTCATCAATTCGCATTTGCCGACCATACCGTGCACCAAAAGCAGCAAAGCTTAACACAATTGTTACTATAGCTGTAAAACTAAGACCGATAATGCCACGTAAAATGCAAAGTTTAAAAAGCGCAGAAAATACTGCTGATCCACTTCCAGCACTTTCGGCGATATATTGTTTGTGATCCTCTAACTGAGCTTGTTTCTCGGTATTGTACACGGAAGGTCTTTGTAACTTGAGAAGGCTTTCACGGGCTAACTCATCTTGATTTTTTTGCAAAAAGTAAACTGGAGACTCGATGACTTGCGTAAATATAATAACAAGTGGGATAAATCCTAAAGCTAACACCAATATGCCATGCAGTTTATCTGAATCAAAATCAGTATGCACATCCCATGTCCATAGACTAGCATAGAGTATTTGAATGAAGATACCAAAACTGAAAGAGACGGCTTCAATTGATGATGTAAAATAGCCGCGCACCTCTTTTGCAGCTTCCTCACCAGCCATAACAAAAGTTGTAACAAGAATCCAACCAACAGCAAAGCCATTAATGTGACGTGCTGCCATGATAGCTGCAAAGTTGCCATGTAATGCTAGAAATAGTATACCACCGACCATCACCAATACCGATGACAAAAACTGTAAAAGAATAATTTCGGTATTGTGGTATTGCACTCGAGTTATAACTTTGTTACTCACCATAAGTACTTTCTTCTTAAAAAAACCAGTTAGTATTGCACTAAAAATCGCTCCTACTGGGACCATAACAAACCAGCAAACAGACATATACCGCGTGATCACTATCGTGGTCCACCCAATAAATCCTAAGCTCCAAGCCATACTCATACCTCCAGTTACAATGATCCAAGCACCTGAAAAAAATGGGATAAGTTAAGTAAAGTTAATATCTTAGCTCTAAGAAGCTTTCACTAAACGTTAAGTGAAAGTCAAACATTTTTGTCACTAAGCAGAAATAATGCATTTCAAACTACACTGATAAAAATATTTTTCAGACTTTAAAAGATTTAGTGCAAAATTATAAATTTATGAGATAACAGCAAGATTTGAATATCAAAACATTCGATGTAGGGCACATAAAATTGTCCCATGGATTAATTTAAAAATTGATTTTTCTCAAATAGTGGCTCAAAAAATTGTAAGACTGTATTTTGTATGAAATTTTTAACTTAATTCGACAAATAACCACCTGGCTCAAGTAAAAATAATTTATGTTTGTTAAACGAATATTCTAATCATTTAGATTCGAGAAAAATAAAGGTGCAAATAATAATAATACCTAAGCATGTGTACCTCATTGATTCATCAATTTTTAATAATAATGGAGCAAATCATTGCTTGTTGCAGTGGTTCACATGGAAGATGAAACAAAAATTTAAAACTCGCCTTTAGAAAAATGCCACCAAGATGACAAGCAAGGGTTCGTCACAACCTTCAGATCTAATTCTGATCTGCTTAGTATGTACATCACACGCACCTGATTTTCGGGAGTTATCACTAGTTTATTTTGTTCTAATTATTCCTTCGAAGAATTTCTGACTAAAATATATACCCGATACCATTGCTCAATATATCTTATATTTCAATAGAAAACTGCTATGATCAAATTGCTTAGGTTTACAAAATCTTCTCTTTTTAAGTCTGTTCATAGCTCTTGTAACTTTCTTTTCCAATAATTTTGAAAAGGAGGGTTTCTTAAGCAGCAAAAGCTTTATGCCTCATAAGCCTTACAATAAGCCAACATTGTTTGGTGAGCCAAACAATATGACTTTGCTTTTTGAAGGGCTGCTAACTAACTGGACACTATACCGAAAATAGTTTTGTACATCCACAAAATAATTTTGCGGTTAAAACTCCACGAGTTTCCGAATATTCACTGTAAAACCTTCACCTGTTTTAAGTTTGCGATTCAGAATAACACTTTGTAATCTAACATTTTCTCATATTTCCCTTAGTTTATTAGATAAACCTTTTCTTTTATACGGATTATCAGCAACTCGTAGATTTATGATTTTTACATCTACAGTTATCGCACTATAGTTTTTAAAGACATGTTTTTAGAAAAACCATTCAGGGTTTTAATTTTTTTTATGTAGTTTATATTTACTTGCTCCGACTGAAAGAAATTGTGGCCAATTGTTTGCAGGTACTCTTGCTGGTTCTTGATATTGTGGATGTTGCGGATGATGTGGATAATGTTGTGCTGGTTGCGCTGGAGGATAATTCTGTCCAAAATTTCCATCATTATGTTTTTGTGCCACTACATCCATTTGTAAAATTTGTAATCTTGTTCAACTTTATTTTATTTGTTCATATATCGCAAGGGACAAGTGTTTATGAACTGTTTCTAATCACTTATAAATTGGCAATGATATTAGTTGTTTTATAGAAAAATTCTAAGTTACTTTCATTTTTAATGATAATACGTAATGTATGTGACTATGAGGCAAATAAGTATATGACAGATTATGATCACAAGTTAAAACAGTTTAAGTCTTTTGTATAAATTTTATATTGTCTTGTAATGTCTTAACTGTATTGACTTTAGAGCTTTGCTGCTTGCAGATATAGTGAACTGATCTAATGAAAAAATTTCGTTGCCAGTCTAACTTGGACGAGTAATTCATTCAGTCAATAAAAAAAAAAATAGAAGCTGTGTCGGTTTTTGCCTTGAATTTCAAAAATTTGAAATTCTTAAAGAACCGTACATTTAAATCTTAATTTTCGAGAATGAACAGCTTTCTGGGCGTTTATTCCCATTCAGACTTTTTAGGTAAACATTTTAAGAATTGAAGTTGTTCTAGCAATTATTCGTACTTTGTTTGAAAAGGAGAAAAACGAGCTTTCTGCATATTTCATTTGAATTTAAAATTTCACAAAAATTGAAATAACACAACGGTAGAGCTTATGCTGTTTTACCTTTTGACGAATATTCGACACGCACTCTTTGTCTTTTGGCCACATATATTTGACTGATAAGGTAAGCTTATCGCATTATTATCAAAATTTTGATCTTGTCATATACAAACGGTGATTGCAAATAAATGGCATAGGCCACTAAAAATAAAAAATAATAAAATATTATTGACTTATCTGTATAAAACATATGACGTCGAACACTTTCGGAAATGAATATTAAAAATTGCGTTTTATCTGAGGAGTTATTTTCTTACATATGTACATTTTTCTTGTACTTAAAAATATTTAATCTTTATTAGATTTTGTAGAGCACTTGAAGTGCTCAATAGACAGGCAAACTTTATTAGTGATTCATATAACCTCAGTATAATTTTTTATGATAAAAAATTAACAGTAGCCGTAATAGCTTAAGGCCTATCGTTTACAAAAAAAAAAATTCAAATAAATTTTTGTTTTTTTCATATAAAAAATGACCAAAAATTAATTTCTTAGTCACTTTTATACTTTTGTTTTCGAGTGATTTTTTCTAAAAAAAGTGGTCAAGAACTAAAAAGGCAAATTTGACCAAACGGCTTTCCTGTGGTGGTGTTAAGAAACTTTGAACGAATTTAAGTTATTTTTTTTGTAAATTTCTTTTCTTTCAAATGATAATGTTTTGGGTGACTTATCCTACACCTCAAAAACAAGCTGTATTTTAACATATAGAAAATTAAAATATCTCTATATAAATGTTTAACATTTTTTTCAGTGTATTATATTAATTTTTTGGGAAAAAATTTTTCTAATCTACTCACTCGTCACGACCCAGCTATGTGTCATACAATACATATGATAACATTTATCATATTAATTTTAAAATAGGACATCGATAGATCTATGATTATGAAAAACGTGCAAACCACTTATTGCAGACCTATCTGAAAAATAAATTTATAAGTATATATTTTGTTACAGTCATTCCATTTTTATTGATAGTTTCGGGCAAATATGTAAGTAAGTTAAGTTAACGTAAAAGTAGAGATACAATTTATACCTCTTGTCATTGCACATTCATATTCTATAAGCGCGGAAAAATGTAAGCTACTTGAATGAAGAAAACTAAACTGCTTCATGTTGAAAATTAAGCCTTGGTATTGACAATTTACATTTAAAGTCCCCACAATAAATTCTGAAAATATAATCGTGGATTTGCGATAACCCTACATTAAACTTTAAATTTCTCGAATTTCACTTTTAATTTTTATGCCTTTTACTCAAGTCTATTCCCGACATATTGGCACTTTTTGTGGGCGCTACCTCATTTTTGGATATAATTTTATTTTTGAATATAAAGTTTGCAGCTTTTGTTTATTACATTTATTGCGAAATGCCATTTACAATAAGAATTTAATGATAAAAGTTTTCCAGTTAATCGCTTAAAAGATACATTAAAATTTAAGTGCACTATGCTGCTGTTTTCAGGTAGAAAACGAAAAGCAAAATATCCATATAAACCACATAATTTTACTCATCTTTTATGATCAATGAAGTGCTATTGCTGTTATACTCGACGTGGTTATATGCATTCATAATGGGTAGATATCTCATTTTAATAGTTTTGTTTACTTGTGCGCCTTAAGTAGGCAACACTGGAAGCTTGATTTAAGACTGTTGTTGTTGTTGTTATAGTTTAATGCGCTTTATAAAATATGCAATAAAATTATTCTTTTTAATGACCAGTTAAACAGTACCAGTACACTTATATATAGCTACAGCTGTGGTTGTAATTTATATGGAAACTCGCCATTGAGAAATGGTGAGAATTGTTATTAAACTATGTATTTTTTTGCCGTTAAGAAAAATCAGAACAAAATTTTCTCACATAAAATGTATTTTTCTGAAAAAAAAAAAACCCAAAAAAAAAGGTCCAAACATTTTTAACGCAACTATGTGAAAGCTTTCAGATAGGAATACAGAGACTACTCTTTTCAGTTCATTTGCGCTTTTGAAAGTTACGAAAATAAAATATATTGCCTTCTAGTGTGTTCAGAGAACTGCCAGTATATTTTTGTGGCAATAAGACTTTTAGGTTTAATAATTTTATATTTCACTTTACTCATATACAGTGCGACAAATAATTTATTGAAGGAATATTTGCATTTTAATTTCATTCATTCATTCTCTCACAAAAAAGGGCGTAAAGTTTTTATATAAAAATATTTTGACGTCACCACGAAAAGATCGAAGAAAACAAGTTCTTGTTAAGGTTCCATATTCCATCGAATTTTCAGAATAATGTTTCGGAAGACTTTCGCTTAAAACTGTTTTATTAACTGTTTCTCAGAAAATTTAATTTTCATTTCCATTTCATTTTCGCCGTTAACCATTTAGCCTTTTTCCTTCTCTGAATTTGTATACGTATAGTTTATGCCTCTTTAAGATTTTTTTAGAACTTATTTGACAAGATATCTTATTTTGACAATAAACAAATAGTAAAACGAATATTATCACTTTCAAAATACTTGCGCACAACCTATTTTAAGTTATGTCAGATAAAAATTTTAGCTCCATAGTTTTTTACTAAGTACATTTTTTATAGACTTCTCGTGAAATGCACAACTTTTTTTTACGAGTAATGCAAAGTAGCACAATCCTTTGCTTTACTATGAAGTTTACATAGCAAAGTATCCCTGCTGCTGTGATCGCCCTTCAACATGCAAATATAGCAAATATTCTGACACATTTTCAGCGATAAAGTTTTGTATTGACGAACGTGTAGCACGAGTATACTGCCATAAGCTACACACTGCACCAAACACGTACATACATATGTAGACCGTGCAGAGTACGTAGTGAAAACTAACTTTAAACTTCCATGGCAAAGTATGGCACTAAATATTAAAATTTCCACGGTGAAAGAGTTTTCGTTTTGAATGATGACTTACTCTGCAAGAACTAAAGTAAATATTGCGAAAAATGTGCTGCTGATTTTATATTTTATATGCAGCAGAAAATAAAAAATTACGATTACTTGTGCAACCTAGATTGGCTCGACAGTTCCGTATTTAGTAGGTGGCATTTTTTATCTAAACTTAAAGAACAAAAACGAAATGGTCCTCATAAGAAGCTCTAAAGAATCGTTTGTCAAAATAAACTTTGAAGAAGGACCACTGACTGAATAAGAAAGAATTCTTGGTTATAGAATCGATCGGTGTTTGCAGTCCAACTTACATATCTAGCCGCACGAGAGACGCATCTGTACATCGTACGGATCGGTGACGAACGGCAACAGCCTGAACTACTATGTTTTTGAGCGAAATCTTATAATGACACATCCGTTTACCACACGAATGCTAGACCATGGTTTCTTTAAACGAAATGCCGCCATTTTTTTCACAAGTACAAAATTACATCAACTTTTTTTTCAAGTATAAAATAAATACCTAAAAAGTGGATCGTTAAATGAGCAAAGAACGTGTTTTTGTTATTGAAATATTGGCAATTCGTTAATTGGCCATTGAAAAAAAAGTTGAAAATGTGAAATTTTTTGAATTTGGAAACTAAAATCATGCGATTTAACACCATTAGATTTCTTCATATGGGTTTTTTTGTGTAAGTGTAAAGCTTATGCGTATAATCTTCAAACTGCTCAACAACTTAAAGATAATATCATCGAGCAAACATCACAAACTAAACCATCATTATGCGAAAAATTTAATCAAAATTTACAAAATCCTGTAATGTAAAATAAATATCCAAGAAAATTTCTTTTATTTTTGTTTTTATTATTATTATTTCATTTAATTTTTCATTTTGTTTACATAGATATATTTTGAAATATTTCTTTTATGATATCTTACTTAAGTAGATTATTGACTTACGAATATTTAGGTATTATTTTAGATTGATTTCTTATCATATCGACATTTTACCGAAATACTAATCGGTAGACAAATAGTCTTACTGTTTATAAAAACTTTACACATTTTTTCTCTATATATATTTACATATTTAAGCTTTCACTTATTACTATTAAAAAAAAAAGTTCAATATAATAATAAACATTTTAAGAATGCGCAAGAACTTTGAAGTTACAACCATTATATGAAGAAGTTTTTTTTCTGCAAAAGTATAAAAAAAAAATGTGAATTCGATAAAAGTTGTATAAAGGTTAGACCGAGAAATATATAAAATCAAAGTTACTTTTTGTATTTAAGTAATTTTAGTATGGACAATGTAAATAGAAATGAATATTGCTGCTATAAGATAGTTTTGACAAAAAAAAAACAATATAATTGCACTTTGCGCTATTTTTTACATTTTTGGTATTTTTTTCGAAACTTTCTATCGCTATTTTCTTTGCCTTTCAATATATCCATTTTAGCTGTCATGCCCACTGTCCAAGATCGTACGTATGTTGAAAAATAAATCGAATATTTTAATGTTGAATGTAAAATTGACCTGAAGAAAAACCACTGAACATATCCAAAAAAGCAATTCAATAAACTCAAAGCCCAGTAAATGATTTTAAAGTTTTATGAGTTTCTAAAGACGGTCTTACTTGAGACGATATAAATTTGACTTGGACTCAGCATCTTAAGAAATATGGAGATAAATAGTTTTCTTTCAAAATCCTTTTCGTTGTGTGAACTTATAACAATAATTTTTATGTTTAGCTTTTGAGAAAATATTATTATTATGGAGTAATTTTTCTTTAGAAATTACACAGTGCAGCGAATTTTCTCAAGTATAAACCTTGACTGCATGTACGAAAAATAGCTCATATCCAGTAGCGAAATTCAAGTTGACACGCGTTCAAACTTTATGTGCATCTTAATTGCGATAGCCTCAGGGAACTTTTAACAAACATCACTCACAATTAATTATTTCACTTGCTAGTTTCTACAACCATGTTATATGAGCATCTTCTATTTTATAAAGCAAATTGATATTGCTAATAGGATATGTTAAATACCTTTAAGTAAAAATATAGAAATTGCGTCAAATTTCGTATAGAAATATTTTGTTTTTTCAACAAAAGAGTAAGATTTCAATATGAGCTAAAGTTTTTTTGAAGAATGTGCTAAATACATTCGATTTGTAATTGCGTTAATTTAGTCAGAAAGTGAATAAGATAAAAGGTTGCTTAGACCAAACAGATCCTACCACAAATCTTCTTTGGTAAAATGAATATAATCAATTTAGCTTTTTTAATTTCATTCATCTCTTTTACTTCAGTTTTCAAACCACAATTATTAATTTGTCAAATATCCGGTTTTGCATGTCAATATCTTTGAAACTAAAATACTTACTTACAACAGCGAATATTATTTCATTGTCTTTATATTAAAGTATAGCAAAATATAAAGCCAATTAGAGAAAGTTGTGTCGAAGTAGTTGCTGAAAAAATTTTAAAAATACCAAGCAATAAATATTTGTATCGTTCGTTGTTCTATCGTTTTCCAATCGTGACTACCAATACACTTTCTTACGGAAATGTTACCAGAAATTTCTTATTGGTGAAAAGTAAATCGGTGGAAATACTCGGGATGTTCCCTTATGATGAAGAATTTCTCTTGTTTTAAGCAATTCATTTAGTTATTTTATATAAACAGTATAGATTGACTTATGTTCTTAACACATAAACAGTTTCACAAAATTTGAAAAATTGGAAGAAAAATTCGCACGACATCTAAAAAAATCCATTACCACGCTACTCTACGACAGTTCTCTATCTCTGATGTACAAGCTTATAAGTCGTCAAAAAAAATTAAGAAGAAAATACTTAAAGTGTTTTGCCTTAACATGATAGAAACTCTTATAGCAACTAACCTTTCATAACATTACATTTTGAATCACGGCCTTACAAATTTTCCAGCCTGTTGTAGTACAGCTGCTGAATCCAGTTGAATTCGTTACTTACCATATGTTATGTTTGCCAATGCAGTAAAGTTTCGACTGCAAAATAAGCACCTAAAATTTGTTACACTGTGAATTTTATTATTACTTTTCTCTTAAGATATATTCTATGGTATATTGTTTTTTATTTGGAGAAGAAACATTTTATATTTAGTCAATTTAATTCTATAGTATATTGAAGTTCTATTAATTATTTTTAATATTTTTTAAATATTTTCATATATTGTTATTGTTTTGCAAAACAGTAATCACTCATTATCATAGCTTAGTTTAAGTTTTTAACTTTTTACTTTTTTGTAGTTGCAATTTTTTCGTAGCATACTTTTAGGAAGTATTTCAAGTGTCATCATGCAAATACATAAGTTAAACTGCTGTTTAACTGCAACCATTTTTCCACTACTTAAATGTTACTCGTACATTTTATTTCCTCTGACTCACTGCTATTTACTATAATTAATAATTTATACATTTAATGAAGTTCAGCTGTAAGGTAAAGTTGGCCTTTAACTTATAGCTGCTAATCTACGGCTCGGCGCTCTGATATCACCGCCTAAATGTGCGTTTAGTGTCGTTATTGTTGCTGCTGTTATGGCTGTGGCTATAGCTGCACTGTTGTTGTTGTTGTTGTTGAAGTTGACCCATCGCTCCTGTTCCTGTACAAAGTGCACATTTAATTTTGCTCTCCTCGTAGCATATCCTTTTGTGCGGTTGGCTCTTGATAACATAAAAAAATGGTCGTTCGTTTTGCTCCTTTTCACTATGGTAGTTTTGTATTATTTGGTTTAAAAGTGTAAACATTTGCGAAAGCCCCACTAGGCTAACAATGGCGCCAATAAATTTACTTGGTTGCAACATTGCCGCATGTGTTGTTGCCGTTGTAGCGGCATTGGTTTGCATCGCTTCGGGGCGTTCACCTGCAAAATGAAGAAAAAATAAAATATAACGTAGTTAGCAAAAAAAATCGTTAGTTGCTAGGGCTGAAAACTAATTAAATTGAATATGAGTGGAAAGGAAAATTGAAAATTGATTAAATTGTGGTTGGCTCTTTTTAAAGGCGTTTTATTTTATTTTTCTATATAACACTATTCACATTCGTGTAAAGGAATTGATTTAATTTGAATAGAATTTTTGATTATATGTATTTGTTAAATCGTTGTTTTCAGCAACATACTTTGGTAACTTGGTTTGGAGCAGGTTCTTCAGTTTTGTTTCAAATTCTTTTAAAATGCTGTGACCATTGATAGTCCTTCAGTTTAAACTTTAATAAACTGCAAAAATGTCCTGCTTACAGAGTTGGGAAGTGTTTATGAATTCCTTTGCGATACAAGATATGAAATAGCGTTGACACAATTTGTAGATGTGTGTATAAGGCTTATGGGGAGGTAAATTATCTTGTATTATCGTATGCAACAACTTCCACAAACTTTTTTTCTTTATTGCACGTAATTTGAAACATGACTTTATCACGAATCTGCGTGGATTTAGAAGTGCTTGTTTTAGAATTGAAATTGCTATTATTTGTGTAAAAGCTCCTTGTAAAGAAAATACTTATATGTATCTTTGAAAAGACTTAGAAGTTACGAGAAGCTAAATTGCTGAGTAATTTTTAATTTCAAATGTAAATATTTACTAATTTTGGTGACTTAAAGAAAATTCTGTTGAAACAGCTGGGAAATTAATGATTTTTGTTACATGTGCTTGCAATGTTTTTAATGAGCACAAAAATAGGTTATCTTAGGTTTTCCCACATAAAAATTTTAGTTTTGAATATTGGGGACTAAGCAATTCAGCAATTTTTCCGAAACAAAAATTTTATATAAATTATTTTTTAATATTGATGATCAGAAAACTAAAAAAAAATTTTACTTTTTGCCATTTTACGCCCGGGAATTCCTTCTTTTTAACTTGGCAACCCTGGACCCATCTCGGTTTATTTTTTATACATATTATGCTCAAAATCATAATATTTGGATTTAAAAAGTTACCACAGCAAGAAAAAATTTCAATGCAGCAATTTGACTTACACGATAAATACATGTACGCATATAACATAAGTGTGTAATAGTTAGGTGCACATGACATCCTATGTCGCGAACAAAACGAAATAACTCTATAACTCCACTTCCTTTACCACTCTATTAAAACTTACCCTGCAGCACATGAACGCGTATGCTTGCTATCTCTGTATTCGATGGGTAACATGAATATTTGCCAGAATCTGATAGATCGGCATCGTTGATAAGCAAAATCGATTTAGTTTCTTCGGATTTGATGGTCTTGAATGTAATGCGCCCTGCTGATGTTTCTTCGCTAAGAACCTGTAAATACAGAGAAGACAAAAGGTTTATGCAACGCACCACACACATACAAACAGCTGAAATACATAGACATGACACAAAAGTACGAAGTAAAAACAAAAGAACGCAAATATTGTACGCTGTGAGTCAATTGAAAAATCACAAGCGATTTATTTTGTATTTTCCAACGAAAAACTGTATGATTTACTATTCCGCAATCTCGATATTCGACTTCGACTTTTCAATTTACGATTGCTTAAATAATATATGCTGAATGTTAAAACAAATCAAATTTGTTTTTTTTTTTTTTGATTTTATTTAAGTCGCTTTTATTTACCAAGCACTAATATTCCTCCTCGTGCATCTCGAATTGCAGTCTAATTTTTCGCTATAGCGCTTCTTAACCACCCAACTGCTACAGATACTTTGCCCAAGCACTCAGTGCTTGTATAAATAACCAGCCACGCCCAGCCGCCCACTCTAGACAATAGAACTTTTTTTTTTATGCCAACACAATAAATTCGATAATATCCGCATGTTGAGTGGAGTTTTGGTTTTGTTGGTTGCATTTTATTGTAGATTTGTTTTTAGTTCTGCATTTACTATGAATTTTTCGTGGATTCTTTTTTATTTTTTTTTTTTTTTCGTTTTCAAGGAGTTGTTACCGAAATGTTGGTTAAATCGTTTTAAGCGATTTTCTTAAGCATTTGGGCGTTGTTAGTGCTTTTGCGGAATGCAGTTTTTTTTTAAGAGACATTTAAAGTAAAGAATAATATCAATGCTGCGCTTGTTTAACTCTTTTCTTGTTATTTTTTATTTAAAGAGAACATAAGTAAATTTCTTTAATTTTTTATAGTTCAAAAGATAGCGCTGCATTTTTTCAGTATTTATAATACGTTTGATTTAATTTTTATTAGTTCTGGTTTGTATTATTTGTTTTGACCTACATCAATCTTTTGAAACATTACGACATTTTTCAGCATCCATCGAGTTTTCAACAGTTCAACAAAAGGCATCCAGCTGTCATTCATTGACTTATTCAAAATTTTTTCGATTTCTTCAAAATTTTTCGACATTTTCTTGAATTTCTTAACATTTTTGGAATTGTCCGTGAAGTATGTCTTCTAGTTGTACTGATTTATGGTTACTTAGAACCACTCTGAAATTTAATAAAAGTGTTGTTTATCTGAGACTCGCAATTGTATCTCACGTCATGGGAGTGACTTTTATAAATTTGTTTTTATTCCATCTAAAAATTTAAGTGACAGCGGCTGGTCTCATAATTTTACTGTTCTTATTCGCTATATATGATCTTTGCCATTTACATCTCATCGGTACAATATTCGGTACAACGACTACAATGCAGTACATTGAAGAAATTTGCGGTGGGAGGCTATTGAGAAAAATACATTTTTCAAATTACATGTCCGTCTCATAGTAGGATGTTATGATGTATTGAAACATTTTCATCGATATTTGAACGCATTGACTTAAGCTATTCTTACAAGTATATTTTTATGTATTGAGCTTTTAATAAAATTACTTTATTGGAATCAGCACACGAACGAAATTCAATATGGGTCACCAAACCATTTTAACAAAAGAAAGTGACATGATTTTTTGGCATATTAAACCAATTAAAAACACAGAATCTTTTGGTGGTTTAACATTTAAGAATATTTATTGAATAAAAACTGAATATTTTTAGTAACATAACAACGTTTTTGTTATGCAAATTTATAGTCCAACAACACTTCAGCCAGCACTTAAGCTTGAATTGCATCTAAAGCATAATTGATTAAGTGCATTTGAGTTCACATTAAACTTGCTGAGTGCTAGTGTTTTGCGAAAATGACATATTCCAGACAGCCTAACATAATAACAACGCAAATCAAAAATATAGAATAATTAAATTAAATAAATAATGAAATTTTGAATGACGAAAAGCAATATCAAAATGTACAATTTGGGACCAATAATTAAATTATAAAAAAATTGCTATCGATAATTTCATAAACACTTACTAATATGCAATTATATTGGTCATGCTGTGGGCATCTTCTTTACTTATAAATTGTGTAAAATTTGAATAAGTTTGTGTTGTGTTTCATAAAGTTAAATTGAGAATGTTTATATACTTTGTTTCTTAGTTGTGAAAGAGACGCACATAATTTAACTAACACTGAGTTCTTAATGGATATTTAGATAACTGAAAAGAAAGCAGCACACTTCAGCTTTAACAGGGATAAGATTTAAAATTTTCCTTAGTATTAGAAAATGTAACTATTTGTAAATATTATGATCTATTTCTGATGAGAAAGATCTGTCTTCTGATGGTCAGTTTCTTTAGCTGAAAAGTTATGAAGGTATTAACTGAGCAGCACAAAGGACTTAAGAAGGACTGTCAAATAGTTTTCTGGCTCTACTTGTAATTGTGAAACGAAATATTTAAAATTTTATAGGATGAATACAAAGTTCAGAGTTTTGACAACATCCAATTATTTTATAAATACACTGTATTTAAACGCTTAAGCTACCTTGCAGATTATGAAATTGACTTAATAAAAACACAACTTTTCAATTACAAATTAAATATAATGACAACAAAGTCCGAGAGTATATCCTAAAAGTTCTTTTTTAATATTGATATACAAGTTGACAATTCAGCTTAGAGCTTCATGCTCCAGCATATAAACAAAAAAGTTATTAAAAATCATTTAAAAGCGTTAAATGGATTTTGCAGTAAACTTGGAATTTTGCCTTTTATTTCTTAATTTTCTTTTAATATGCGAAGACACAAAAAGCACTTAAGCACCTACCGCCCGTTGTTAGCTAAACAGCCTCAATGCTGTTAAACTCACATCAATTTATACTGCACATACTTTAAGGCGCATTTGCAATTTCCTTTTTTATTTTTCATTTTGTCTCTTCTTATTCTACTTATTACTCACCTTATCTTGATGATACCAAAAGATGTGTGTCGGTGGCTCGGGACTAAACTTTATGGCACATGTTAGATTAATTGTGCTTCCTTTATCAACATACAGATCGGGGCCGCCTAGTATTGTTGCTGTTGGCACTGTAAAAAATGAAAAGTGAAAACAAACAAGCAGAAAAGCAAAAAAAAAAAAAAAAATGGAAAAAGGAAGATAAGAAAAGAGAAAAAATACGATGATGAGTAACATAGAAATCATGTTTTACATTACGCTTAAGCAAATATTATCTTATTTTTTATGAAAGCTAAACAATACAACAATTTTAGTAGCAGCCTTAGATATGGATACATTCTATCCCAGGCCATGTTATTTTATGACAAACGGGTGTTTTCTTTAAGCCAAGTTAGTTAGCGAATTGTGTGCAAAATAAACTTGCAGTACATTTAATTTCACTTCCCTAAAAGCGGGCGTTGGTCGGTTTGTTCAATATTGCAAATGGTTGCAAAAAGAAAAAAAAAAAAATGTTGCGGATGCTGTTATTTGTTGCGGGTTAGTAGCTATTTTAGCAGCGGCTACACACACACACATGCAACATGACTCGTAAAACAAATTTTATTTGTTTGCTATGTGGCCATAATATTTGTGAGATATGGTATATATTTTGTGTTAGTAGTGTTGTTAAAACTTAAACAAAACAATCGGTTTTGTATTCGTACAATAAGAATTTGTTTACTTACATTGATAGATGGAATGTTGGCACAATCATCAAATTTAAAATTAAATGATAACAACAAACTATATGTATATAGCAACGATTGATATTTATGTAAATTCAAAAATTGATTTAATGCTTTTTATCTAATAAACATTGCATGGGAGCAACATCAACCTCATGACAAACTCATCGGAACGCTTTTTTTTTAACAATACAAAAATATCGAAAGAGTAATTTTTATACACAATGAAGAAAATTTGTAAAGGCTTTGAAAATAAAAAACTGAAATTGAAGTGATTTAACTAGCACATATATCTTTCAAAACTAACTAATCTGTCCTATCTGATAATTTTTTTTTAAGTTTGAGAGCTAGTGTTGTCAAAAGAAATATGATGATACAAAAAAGTAAACTTCAGAAAAGAAATTAACCCTCAATAATTTGTTACTGTGTAAAAATATATTTGACTTTGGGATAGAAACTTTCCAGATTACTCTAATTTGCAGGAAACCGGTTTTTTAAACGAAAAAGTTCTGAAAGTTCTATTCTGTAAACAACAAAATTAAGATTTAAAAAAAAAATTGCTACAAAGAAACCACTATTTTCTTTGTTGTTGTTGTGTTTTCCTATTGCCTTGATTGTTATTTCTTTGTTGGTTTGGTTTAACAAACTGCGTTAAGAATACAACTACTTACATACATACAACTACAAGTAGACTTTCGTATTGCGTGTAACCCTTCATTTGTAGTTGTTGTTGCTGTTATTGTTATTTTCTTGGTAAATTTTATAACTTTGCTATTGTATTTATGTTAGATACCCAACGGGAACCACGCAACCAGAAGTTTTTGTTAAATATTTATTAACTAATCATTAAAAGTAAAAAAATAACACGAAAAGTTTCTATTGGTTACAGCAGCTGAATTAAAACTAGGATTTCCCGCTTTCAAAACCACAGTCTTACTCAATAATCCATTGACTTTAGTAATAGTGCGTTGGCTAAATGTAAGCGTAAGCGAAGACACGAACTTGTGAATTTTTTAACGATATTCAACATAAAATTTTTATTTTTCCCGTCGGGTCATATTTGTTTAAATATATAAGTGTGTGTAATCTTTGTACTTTTAGTTTTTCTGTTGACGTTGTTGCACTTTTTGTATTGCGGCAAATTTTTGATCGTTTTGCCAAGTTGTTCAGCTGATAAAATTCAATTGATTGTTGGTGTATTTTAGAGCCAACTTTACCACTTTACTGTTGTATTTCGAGCTGAGCTTTTGAGAAAAATAACAATGCCACGCCTATAACGCCCCTCAGACAAAAAAACATAAACTTTTGTATGAGATAAAGTTTGTAGGATAAGAATACGAAGAAAAAGAAAATAAACAAAAGGAAACCGAACAAGGAAGCGCACCCTCAGGTTAAATTTTAGCTGGAAGTTTCTGCTTAACAGACGTTATCAGTTTGAAGGGGCTAGATACTGTGCATGTGTGCATGTTTTTGTTTTTTTCTCATTTTTTTTTTTTTTTTTGGCATTCAATTCATTTATGTTGCCAGAAAAAGACCTAATATTTGCATTGGTTTTGTTTTCTATGCATTATCCTCTAGTCGTATTTGTATTTGTTTGCTTTATTGTTTTACGTGTTCATTTATTTTTGTTAGTTTTATTTAATAACTATTGGCTGAAGTAGAGAAGTATTGGCGTAAAATTGCCTAGCTTTGAAAATACTGAAATTTGATCAAGAAAAGAATGCAAAAAATTTAACTTCAATCTGTATATTTATTCCTTATAGGTAAAGCATATTCAAGAATAGTTACACCAATAAATGTTATGTCAAATAAAAGTGCTTAGAACGATGTTAACGAAAATTATTATTTCGGTTAACTAAAAGCTAAGTTATAAGCTTGGAAAGAATTTTCTACTTAGACTCAAACGAATTTCCTTCGTATAAGCTTGAGGATATTTCGCATATATGTATATAATATAACTATGACACAATTATATTAATGGAATTTTTAATGATAAGTTCATTACACATATTATTATCCCTATTAACTTGTAATTCATATTATTGGTCGCAGTTTCTCTACTGAAATCACCTGAAAATCGTTTAAGGCCTTACTACAAAAATTTGTTTAAAGTTATTCTCTTCTTATAAATGTTTGCATTTCTGCGAAATAATTGTTTAAGGTCAAGAAATTTCAACTAACTCCTACATATCTGTAAAACAGCGCTATTTTCAATTTATTTTGCTAAATTGGGCGGCACCGTTGCTGTCAGCATAGTTTGCTGCATTGCAGTTAGTGCCGATACGTATTGTAGGCGAACTGTAATTTTTATTTTAGTTTTTGTTACGTAACTTATTGGTTTTATTTGATTTAGGATAACAAAGTTTACACCTAGTATCAATATATTTAGTTGAAAACGTTTATTCAGCTTGAAAAACCAAATTTTTAGTTCTTTATTTTATGGACACATTTCCTTTTTAAATTGCCATTTGTGCAATAGATTCTTGAAAAATATTGACTGATTAATATTTGGTTAGTTTTTAGAACTATATAAGTTTATTTTTTAAACTTCAAATTACTGCACAGTTTGAAATTTGATACATATTAAATTGAAGTCAGTTAATTCTTGCATAAATTTTATTTAAATAAAATAGTGAAAAGGCTTTAGAAAATAAATTTATTATCATAATGTTTCCATAGTAAAAATAAATGGTTTTTTATTTCAACTAATTAATAAAATCAATTAAATCTGAAATGCGATGCCCACAGCCCACAGTGATATAAGTTTTTATGTAACTTTCTTGTTCCCACATTCAAAACCCTTGAAAGATTTGTCGAAATAAAGAAATCGCTTTTCGATATTTTACAACCAAATAGAGTTTATTATAAAAAAAAAGTTTTTCCACAGAATTTGAATATTGAAATATATATGAGTTGCTATGTATGCTGTATTACTATCGCTATTGATTGCTGCCGATAAGTTATTTCAGTAAAACAAAAAATTTATTCAATAAATTAATTTTAATTGCTTCGCTTTAGTAAATTGAAACAAGCCCCAATTTCTATTACATTAACTCAAATTATTACCGAAATTTAAGGTCAGCTTTTTCAATGTTAACTGACAATTTGTGGTAAATTATTTTAAGGCATTTAAATGTCAATTAACATCAATTAGGATTAAGTAATGAATAAAGGTCAAGGATGGCAGAATAACATTAAGTGAATTGAAATTTTCAGCGCTATTATTTGAGACATGTTTTCATTGTCGACTTAAAATTTGAATATAAGTAATTTGATAAAATAAAAATTCAATAAATAAAACTCTTTTAATTTAATGGTAGCTTAATTTATGCTTTAAACATAAAAAAAAATAAGGAAAAGTCTTTGTAATCAAGCTTGTAAGTATTTGCATACGTAGTCATCAGATGGCTGGATGTGTGTGAGTAAAATTATATGTTATAAGGAAAATCCTTAAAATAGAAATTCAATTTCAATGTTTTCTTTCATTAATATGCAAATCATAAATCTGTTACAGAAACTCATACCAAAATTACACTTACACGCAAGCACACACACATATGTATGTACGCACCAATTTACATACATAAACACACATACATACATATAAAGAGAAAATTTATATTTTATACTGTACTGTGAGAAAATGATTTGAACAGTACAAAAATTGGGTTTAAATTTCCATCCAGACATTCCTCATAAGACCCAAACATTTCAATATTTTCGAAAACTCTTATCAATTATTCAAAGCATTCGCATTCTTCAGTACTACCCCGAACATTTCTCGAATTTTTTTTTATATTTTTATTTTTAAAATAACATTAAGTCAATTTACTAAAGAAGTTTTTTTGCAATTATTTTTGAGCTTTAAATTTTGACCGATCATGGCTGCAGTCAATTTTCACGCAATAATTTTCACCATGTAAAATTTATGCTTAACGTTCATATCTAAATAACGATATGTTGGCAAAAAATTGTAGCTACCCTCCCAGACACGGATGCGTCATTACAAAAGCAGATGGCTCACTGCTGCTCACTTTTCATAACACAAAAGAAACGAAAAAAACCATCAACCATTAAAGTAACTCTTAGCCAAGGGACTGTGATTATGTTGGCAACATAAAAAAAGAGAATACCAACCAACAACAAGCTGACTATGAACGCAAACAAAAAATACAATTACACATTAAACACACATACATACATACCGATTACATATACATATGTATGTATATGCAAGCATATCCGACCACATATTTACATGTTAAATCCATGCATGTACTCGTATGTTGTACTCTGTTGGCCGCAATTTATTTATTCCACCTCGCAATCTCATTTCAACGGATATGAAATTTATTCAATTGCTGCTGGTTAAAAACTTTTCACACCAACTCTGTAGCAACAACAACAACAACAATAACAAAATAATATTCGTAATTTTAACACGCGCATACACAGATACAGTAACATTTATAGCACGCATCCTGCTAAAGTTAACAGTGGCTGATGAGCAGGCAGCGTTGTGCTGCAAAGTTGGGCAAGCGTACGGATATACCATACTGTAGTTAGAGGTTAAAAGAAATTACGGATAATGAGATTTTAATGGCTTGATTTTTTTCACATTCTTTTTTTTTGATTTTTTTTGTTATTATTTGCATAACTGCCAACAATTGAATATAAAAGTTTCGCATTCTATAACTTTTTTCTTTAACTTTTTTCTTTAGTGGGAGCTATAACATTTATGGTACTACTAGGTAGTTAAGTGATTTAGCAAAAAGAGAGGAAGTGTTTGGGTTTTATATAGCTGACGGCACGTGTTAACAAGAGTTCATCGTTACTCATAGTATTATGAAGCAAAGTTTTTTATTTACGATATCAGCGAGCAGTGGCGTAGCAAGGAGATTATCAAATTTTTTTTGCACAAAGCATGAAACTAAAATGGATTCACAGTCTGTTAACGTAATTTTTAAATTGTGAAAAAAATAAAAAAATTTTCAGTATTTAAGTCCTTCAGCCACCAACTTTTTTTTTGCTTTTGGCTCAGGCTCTACAAACAACACTTTGTGGACGGTTTAAGAAGAAACTGATGTACGCATAATAATTCATTTACTTTTCTATTATTGAAAGAACGAAATAAACAAAGTTTGAAAAATAAATTGCTTGTGTTTAAAAAACCATATTGTATTTAATTTGGTAAAATTACCAAATTGAAATCTCGTTCAAAATAAATCTATTCCTTAGTTATCTCTCTTGTTTACGCCACTGGCAGCGAATTTGTAGGGCAAATATCTATTTGTCAGATACTTAATGATAACAGTATTGGAAATAATAGCCGAGGGAACATATTTTGTGAAAGTTAGCAAGCATTTAGTACTTACTTTGGTATGCAGAATTAATGGCGTTTTGCATTCATAGAAAAAGTTTATTATATTAAGGTAAAAGCATACACTGCACATCTGTTAGCTAATTCGACTGAAATTTTTCACATAAATTGCAGATACATAAAAGCTTGGGCTGATTTCAAATTGAAAACTTTAAAGGAAATTTTGATTAGTAAAAGTAAGCACTTGACTTCAATATGAGCTGCATTTTACAGATTTAAAAATATTAGTTTTTTAAGCATGCAAAAAATTTAATACACTTTTGTTTTTTCCCTTATTTTTGCATTTAAGCTACCTATAGCACTTAAAGCAAATTTCCAACATAAATTTAATGCGCACCATTTTGCAGTCTTTAACCGCTGTTTACAAGCAATTTGTAAAATTACATCATAATTTTACGCTAACATCGCACACTGTCTGACACGCAAAGGAAGAATATCCTCCTAAGAGCAGTCATGGTTTACACAGCTGCAGCATAAACTTCATATGCAGTCAATTTTAGTGAAAGCCTCTTCATGGCTTATAGCAAATGTGTTAGTAAATTCAGGCAACATATGAACATAGCAGGCTGGTAACAGATTGCACACTTGCATTATAAAAGATGTTCACAGTTTTTTGTTTTTTTTTTAGTAAACAACCAACATACTTTAAAAGGAAGAAGGTAAACAAAACAAAAGAATTGAAAAAAATAAGAAAAAATTTAAAATCACTTATACACCAACATCTTGCTGCATCATCAGAATGCTATGCTGTCTGATGCAGCTGACGCCAGAGTTAAAGGGTTAATGGTGGCAGTTACTTGTTTGGCTATACCAACCGGCTACTGTTTGTATGGGTCCAAACATGCCAGCAAATTCATCATCACTCGACTGATAGACTCGATCTGAGCTAATGTAAAAGGCATCATCGTTGTAGTATTGCTGCAATAAATTACTTTTCTCGCTATCGATGGTGTCTGTGGAAAAAACAGTATGTGAAAAAAAAAAATTAAAATAAAAATAAAAAAAACAAAGTAAAGTTTAAAATGATATGAAGAATAGATATAGAAAGAGGTTGGCTTGTTTTAAAAACCTGGGATTTGTACAGAATGCAGAACAAAGTTTTAGTTGATCTTAACGGCTGTTTCAAGGAAATCGCACACTTAATAGGACATACTTAATTGGTTAGTCCTACTAATCTATTCCTTAGTTATTAAATATTATCTTTATGAGACACTGTTTTTATGGTCCACATAATCGGGTTACCGAACCCACAATAGCGAATTTGAATCATACAATTTGAAACCCAATTTTCATTATTCGCTAAAAAACGAAAAACGACCAAATAGACCACATTCAGCACGTAGTAGTTAAAAAAAAATATGTAGTGACGGTAGCTGATATTGTTCGCAATGAACTTGATGAATCAATTCGGTGGCGTTCTCAACAACTGGGCTTGTCGTAGACAACAACTTGGTGTATTTGACGTAACGATCTTGGTTAAAAAGCATACAAAATTCAAGAATAAAAAGTGGACGCAAGACGGGATAGAAAGTATTATAGAATTATATGGCTTTAATCTCTGTCCTTTAAAGCTTTTTTGACATAAATCCCCTGTCTGTACTCTTAATACTCTCATGGGGCATAAGCCCTCTTGCCTTCAATTCTCCATAAAGTTTCCCTGACTCACGAATATTTTGTTCTAGCTGATCGTTTCCGTTATGATTTAAGACAGTAAAATAGAAGAAAAATTTTCTGGTTCTTCACCTCAAAAGCATTCTCAAGTTTCTTTTATCTTGTCACGCATCATAGAGCATCCACAAAACTCTTCCAACATGCACGATCAGTAGCGAGTGCCTTCACTTCTTTCTTACGTTTGCACGATTCACGTATTTCCGGCCTTAGTTTTCATAAAAATATTATGTAGTAAAAAATTCCCGCAATTCCCGCATACCACATAAAAAGAATTCTTACATTTCTAGGTATTGGAACAATTACTCCAATAAAACCTGCCTTAATCTTGAAGGCATTGTTCATATGTATACCTAGCCACCAAAATTCGAACTACTTTCGACTAAGGCTCAAATGTCATATTTTTTAGTTATGTTATTACGACTATAACGTTCGCAGGATACACCTACAAACCGTAAAAAACTGCAAGTCCTTGTTAGCAACATTGAATGCATGAATGCTGCCGAGCTCGTTGCGATGTGAAGTGCAATTATTTTTGTTTTTGTTAAACTACTGTTGCTGCTACCGCTTTTGCTGATGCTGTACAACTGTGTGGCATTAACTGACTGCAGATGCTGCCGACGCTTCATTTGAAATGGCTTGTCATGGTGTTGAACTGCAACAAAAGCAACTTGACTAACAATAATAGCGCAACAACAACAGCAACAGCAGCAACAACAATGATGCTGATGAAGTCAACTGACTATACACGACCAAAGTGTGAATAAATTACGCTGTTAATGCTTGGCCATAATGCAAGTAAGCAAACAGGCAAGAAAGGAGTATCTCTTAACTGCTGCAACATAACAGTATTTTCGTGAAGCAGTTAAGTGTGCACTGAGAGAAACTTTACACTAAAAACAAACAAAAATTTTTAATCAAAAAAACTAATTTTATTTAATTGTTTTTGCTTTTTAAAGGACTCAACTTTGCTCTCAAGTTAATTAGTTCGTTGGAATTAAATAAAAATATTTTTTGCAGTTTTCTCCAATGCATGTTGACAAACTCATGTTGAATTCCTGCTGCTGTTTTTGTTGTGTTTAAAGTTTATAGCATTGCTACTCATTGCTGCTCTTACTGTTAGTTGCTGTTGTGGCAAAAAGTGCATCCATTCATTGCAATTTGCATAATTTTATGCGTTGCAGCGTCATTAACCTGAAAACGAAAGTTGCTCATACGACCCAGTGAGTGCGCAAAAATGCGCGAATAACAAAAAATGTTGCCAACCATCCAACCAACCAAACCGAACGAAATAACAACCGCCTTACCAAGTAACCCAATTTAAGTTGAAAAAAGTTAACAAAAAGCTGTGCTGCTACTGTAGAGCGTAGGTTTAATGTTTTTGCTCTGACTTTTTCATCATATGATGTTTTCCAGCATATCCTTTTGTTGTTGTGATTTTTATACTGCACACATTAAATCTTGTTTGCATAATACTGTGATGAAATTTACTTTTTGAAAACAACACAATTTTATTCTATTAAATTCTTTTAAGTGCCACTTAAGTATAGCAAGTTATTAAAAGCAACATCGTTACTTACCCACAATATTTAGGTTTACTGAGAAACTCCGCACTGGCTGCGTTGATATCTGACACTCATAAACACCGGCATCACGTTGTTGTGCCCATTTTATTTGCAGCGTCCATTCGTCGATATCACGATGATATGAGGTCTGAAAGCGTTGATCTGTTGTGTATGTATATGTGCCAACGGTGAGTATGTGCAGATCTCTGTGTCGTATCCAGGCAACCTGTAGAAAGTTAGAAAATACATTCAGTTATTTAAGAGATATAACATTGGAAGTTTAATTTAATTAATAATTAAATCTATGCGAAAGTGTAAGTTAGAATAGGGCAATTGCTTAAGTGCTGCTTACAACTTAATGATCTTTTCAGCTCATATAGTATCAGAGACTTTTCAAAAAAAGGATCAGAATGAGGGGTACACGAAAGGTCTGCAATAAATACATACGTATGTAGTTGTTTTGGCACTACTAGGTGAAGGTCTTTAGAATCACTAATTTTTTCCTTCGACGTTCGTACACTGTGTGCAGTGAAATTGGAGGATTGACTGATGATTGCTACACGTCAGCTTCTCGAGATGAAATTAAATTAATCAGATGAGAGTTTAGGTATCTGAGGCAATAATGTTCTTTATGAACTTTTTTGCTGTTATATAATTCATCAGCGTCCGAAAATTACTCAATGCTGATATCAGTCGATATTCCGCAGAGTTTAGGTTTCACTTTTGCACACAGAACTTCTGAGATATATTGTATATAAAATATAGCAAGAAACCATAACCGCTTAAACATAGAAACGTTTGGGAACAGTTATTACCGATAATCAACACCAAAGCATTACAACGCCTTGGCTGTATTCTGAATTGATAATTCTACTACATCCTAAACGCGCAGTTATTTCGGCACACAGTGGACTTTACTCGCATTTATTGCACCACTTAAAACTTCAAAACATTTAATTCTACAAAATTATGAAATTTATTTGTTGGCAATAAATTCCTTTACAAAATTAAGTATTTAAAATTCAACATATTTAACAGATTTCAAAAACTAGCTAACTAACATTACAGCACACAACCACAAATTTTAACAACCAATTTAATTATATACTAAAACTTTTGCCAATTGTTTTGGTACTACCTCCTGCAAGAGTACGTCAGTAATGTTCTATAGAGAGTAGTACGCGCAGCTACCAGCGTGTGCGTGTGACATAAAAATAAAACATAAATCTTATAGATAAAAACAACGCGCGCTGGTACAATTAAACACAGTCCAACAAATTATGCGCCATTTGTACCATTTATGTACTTACTGTGCTATATCTGGTGGTGGTAGTAGTAGCGCAAATACCGGATGTCAGAGTGCTAAAAGTGAAAGGGTTGTTGCAGCAACATTTACTACATTTCACAAATTAAACAACAAACTTTTTTATGCTTGTGTATGTAATGTTAAACAACTTTAAAATTACAATTAAAAATAAACAAATTGTTGAGTTTAAACTACAGAAATACGTAGAACGTAAATAAATGGTGTTGGTAACTTTTCAACTTAACGGACATGCTGCTTAAATTATACGTCATTTATAAGTGCCTCTTTATGCTGGAGAAAGCTGCTTTTTAGGACATTGCGGACGCCTTTTAAAATACTTTAATACATATAACATACGTTTTATATGCGCTATCATTCCCCTGCAATCAACATCGTATTTATCTACGTCATGTTCACATAAACATTTATATTAAACGTTCCAACGACGTGAGTGGGTTAAAAGTGTTGGCTTAAATGCTTGCGAAAATGAAATTCTAACTTTTACTTGTTTTAGATTTGATGTGTTTTTTTCAACCGCTGCTCTCTAAATGCAAGTAGGAAAATATCTTCAAAGTGTGCAACATGTGCTGAAAATAAAAATTTCAATATTCTTAAGGATTGAAATTACTTTTTTAGGAAGAAATAAGTTTTTGAATTTTGACATTTAATTTTCATAATTTGACATTAAACTCCTGTGAGCTTATAAAATAATGGTTAACCCATTAAGTCCTAGCGATCGATTTTTGCACCAGTAACTTTCGCATTTTGTTCAGGTCAGCTAGAAAAAGATATTTCCTAGCTAATATGTTATTTAACATATCTGCCAGCATACATTATTTTTGGTTTGGCGTGATTCGGTTATTTAATTGATTTTTTGGGTCTTAGAGCGGCGGCATTTTCAGTTTTTTTTGGAAAATAAATTTTAAAAAAGTGTCAAAAATATAAAAAATTTTAAAGCTGTTAACAAAATTTAAAATATTATTACGAATTAAAATTTTACAAAAAATAAAAATATAGAAATTTCAATTTACTTTTTTTATTTATTCCAATTGGGATATTTATTTTCTATGATATATCCTTTCAGCATGTGTGTGTGTGTGTCTAGCGCTCTATTTCCACTTGACCCAAAACTGAAACTTTCTCATAACTTGTGAAAACAAACGAGCTTCCTGTGTACGTTTGTATGTAATATTTTGGCTTTTTTATTCTTAAAGCAAAACTACTGTCCAACACAGCCAGCACCTATCCCTCTAATACTTAAGAGAAACTTTCACCAAGCATGTCCGCAAGTCCTTAAAAACAACTTGTCCGCTCATTGTGTTTCTTTATATAGTTGCGTCTATTTGTTTTTGATACGCAAGCATGTCCTGTCAGGATTTACTTACTTTTTAACACTTTATGCGATCTAGAAGTCTTTAGTCCATTTTGTGCCTTTTTGAAGTGGGTTTAGGGTTTCTTTGAGACAAAAGCTAAGCAGCAGCAACCAACGAAGAAGAAGAAGGCAATTTTCTATTTTTTCCCATTTTACTATTGCTTTTACTGCTGCTGCTACCATATATTTTGTGCTTTCCGGCTTAAAATGTTATAGTATATGGAATACGATATACATCTTATTTCATCCTACTTCCTGTTTTCGAACTTTTGTTTATTTTCTTCTTTACTTCTTTTTCCGATTCTTTCATAGCATAATAGAAAATACGATGTACACGCCTCTACCACTTTTTGCTCCATACAATTTGTGCAAAACGAAAAATAAGAACAAAAGTAGTAGAAAATGTTTGTATTTTAAAAGAAAGTTTGGCAGAAAATTTTCTTTTAACTTTTGTCAACGTATCGCGATGAAACACTTTTGGACAACAGAGAATACAACGATAACAACAACAGTAACGGAGAGGTAACAAATTTCTTTAGTAGGTCAATTTCTTGCTGCAGTGCTGCATTCTTCTGTTGCAATTTTATCTGAGTGAAGAAAACTTTAAGGATATTCGTGGTATGCCATTTTCTGTCGGAGAAACTTTAAGCCAATTTATGAATTTGATTAAAACAAATATTTCAAAAATGGTCGAAGAGTATAACTAATGTAAATTTAGCATAAAATAGCTTGCTGATAGCTTTAATAAAATCAATGCTCTACTTAAAACATTTGTCAGTATTGAAAGACTTAATTTTCTAGTACTCTTCTTTAAAGCAAACTACTGCAGTGTGGTAAGCATCCTTGCATTCTTGTAAGACTTTGCAACCGTAGTGTAAACACAAATTCATAATCATTTGTCTCAATTGTCGCTTCATCGTTGGCTTTTGCTCAACGTTCGTTAGACTTTTCGTGCAAACATTTGCATTTAAGCTGTCATTTATCGTCAACATCAACTTTAATCTGACTCACTTCACCTCACCGACAGCGCACTTTGCAGGTATGAACAGCATTCTAAATTTCCAGAAAATATTTCTTACCATTTGCCAAAAGCTTACAACACCATCAACACTTTTGGTGCACTCAACATTAGCTGCACATCAATAGCAGCATCTCAATGAATTTTCCTCTAGCAATTTTTCTATGGCATTTCCGGGCATTTCTGCAGTTACGAGTGCATCGTTCAAAGTTTTTTTTTGGTTTGTAGCTGCAGCATTTGAAACGACGATTTGTAACACACTCGCACGTGCTCCTGTGATTGCTTTTGTCTGAGTGAGAGTAGCATGCCTACGGAGGCGATACCTGAGTTTCAGGTCACAGATTTTAAGAAAATTATACATTGGAAATTAGTGGATTTCAAAGTCAAATGTAATAAAAATTAACCTAAAAAAAACCGTAAATTTTCTTACAACATAAGATTTTTTATACCCTTCAGTAACTCATATCAGAATATTTGTAAAAGTAAAAGCCCAAATCTTACATTAAATTTTCTGATCGGCTGATTTATTATTAAATGCTTATTTTTCAATTTTTTATAAAAACTATTGGAAAAGTGATTGCAATAGTGCAAATATTTCATGGAGTGGCACATATGAAAAGACTATAGCTTTTTGAATTACTTTTTTTTTTCCAGATTTGATTTTTGTAAAGAAGACTTGGAACATTCAAAATGGAGAGATTTATCACTGAACGATGAACAAACGTCGGTGAATTTTATATTGAAAATTAACGTTTAATAAATTTTACCCAACGCGTATATCGCCGCTTTTTGAATCTAAGAGCTGGATTATCTGAAGAATCTGATTGCACGTTTTTGACAAGAAGGCAATGCCTCTAACCTTCCTGAAACTAGAAGACCACCAAGCTCTTTCAAAATATTCAGCAAGTGCAGGAGAGTTTGATTAAGTAGTCGCGGAGATCGATTCAATGGGCTTAAGCCGGGCTGAAGGTGTTTCCTTAAGATAAAACCCACAGATTTTCAGCAGCAGATCGATTTTGCGGTTTCTCTCTGACAAAAAGCCGAAGAAAAGCCCAACTTCGTACACAAGTTGTTGACAATTATAGTCCACAAAAACTCCTCGGGAATTTCATTAGCGACAAAACACCATATTAAGTATACAGTTTGGTGTAGAATATCATCCGAGAGGATCTGTGGTAAATATTTTTTTGAAGATGAACTCGGTGTAGCAATCATCATCAATGCTGCCCAATACTGCATCATAATCATAAATATTCTAAGTTTAAGTCTTTTAGCTATTTGAATTTTTTTTCTGATTTTTAACTTTGCAATAAAAATAATAATTTTCCATGACATCAAAATGAGCTACCTTCTTTCGCATTGCACCGGCGCCAAGCTGTATTCCGACATTGTAGCTCAAGTAGCTACCATGAAAAACTTGGAAATGCTGCAAAAGATTTATGAGGCCTCATTAGATTGGAGAACAAAAATGCTTGCCACTTTTTGGAAAACTTACTGACAAGAATGCCGTTATTTGTTGCACTCATTGCAGTTGCATTCGAAATGCTCTGATTTATGTTACAATAAAGCACGAGCTACCCTATTGCAGATTTAGCAATTTAAGCTTTGAAAAACATACCAAAAATTTCAGAATTTTCAAACATTTGTCAAGTTTGAAAATTATATAAAGTAAATTTGATTTTGTGTATGGTAACATCGTTTTATGGCATTTGCAATAAATTCATGGAAATGAAAATGAAAAATCTATGAGAAAATTTTCAAGCCCAAAAATATGCGAACCAACCTAAATATCACAAGATAAAATATCATAATTAAACGATTTTTTTTAAACAAATGCTCAACATCAATATGCGATTAGTTACAAATTGGCGCACAGCTGGCAGACGCTAAATAGTCTCTACAGAAATATTTCTATAGCGACAGCAGCTTATCTGCATACTTAGATGAAGAAGCGAGTAGACGAGCGAATGAATAACTGACAGACTAACTAACTACATACAGAAAATAAATGACAGTAAATTTATCATCGTCACTTCGTCACAAAGCAAAGATTGTCAAATTAATTATGCGTTATACCCGCTAGATGTCGTCACTTTGTTGTCTTTGTCATCATCAGTGTAGGCACAAAATTAACGCTTTAATAAATTTTTAATCGTCTGGCAATATTTCTGCGCTTGTCTTATTAAGTAAGAGAGCGATAAAGAAAGAGACGACAAGAGAAGAAGCAGCAAACATTTAATTTAAGTTAAGACATAGTAGCAAAAGCATTTTTGGCCACATCAGACGAGGGTTGAATATCACAGTGGAACGATTTCAAAAGGAACAGCAGCTGTTTAAATTCACTGAATTATAAGCTCATTAATAATAAACACATCAATTGGTAAACAGTAAAAAACAATATATGAAGAACATGATAGCATTAGGGATTAGTGCAATTGATTGTGCACGTGTCTAAGGCATAGACTGCAAATGATAAGATTCGCGAATTTTGAATGTATTATAAAGTTTTGCTCGCATGTGCTACTTAGTTGAATTATAATATTAAACATTACTTAAATGCTTTTTTGCAACACCACTATAAAAACGTACAGGAGAAATAGATGAATGAAAGAGACTTAACTTGAAATTGATAGAAATAAAATAAAAAAAAAATAATAACAGAGCAGATGAAGGCAAGTCTTCTGGCGTGATGTGTGATTTCAATGAAGTTTTGTTGTGCCAATAAAAAAAATATTAAGAAGTAGACATACGCATACAAGCCGAAAACTTTTGAAAAGTCCAAAATTATAGAACAACTCGAAAAACATTGAGATATGTTAGAAAAAATCTTTAAGTGTTGAGCAAATCGAATAATGCTGAATAAATCGAATTATTTTGAAAACGTTGAAAAATGTTGAAAAACTCGAAAAATGTTGGAATTGCCGAAGAAAGTTGAAGTACTTAGTTTAAATGTATTGAAAAAATATTGAAAATGTCTAAAATATTGAAAAGTCATATAAATGTTGATGAAAGCGAAAAATGTTGCCAAGTGCTGAAACTATTGGTTGTACGACCGATAGCTTTGTATCAGAAATCTCACTCAATGGCTACTGCTGGAAACTGCAGAAATGTTGAATTATAGGATACCCTCCAACCAGCTAAATCATTTTGGTTTTGTGGAAATATACTGAATCGAGACTACGTATGTACTTCTTAGAGAGCGAATGTACATTTTTTTTTTTGTCATGAACATAAAATTTACTAAAATTTCCAAAAATTTTCTGAAACTTTCTAACAAAATAGGCAATAATTAAGCATAATCTGAATGTACCGAAAATGTATAAAAAATGCGACAGAAGTGTTGAAAATTCGCCCAATGTGCCGAATGTACAAACGCATATTTGCACTGAAGCATATTTTTCTCAATGCAAATGTACAGAAAATGCATATTCACTGATTTGAATCGTCTAAAAAACAATTGATTTCATAAAAAAATTCAAGCGGCAAATGCCCAAATAGTTTCTGATTACTGGAGCTTTCTTATCTCCAAGTTTGAGTGCCTCCATGGAGTACTCTAACCTAACCTAAGCTTGATAAATTGTTCCAGTAATGCATTTTCAGTACCTTTGCCCTCTGAAAAAAGTACAATGAATAGTTTTTTAGCACGTTCAGAGAACTTTCCAACGATCTTTTATAAATTTTTTTTATAGAGATTAATACTGATTAAAATTATATAATCACGGATCATTTGTCATTTACTAAACTCTTCCAATGTGCACCATCAGTAACGAATGTATTTTCTGCAGCAGCGAACGTTTTCACGATGGCCACGTTTTTTGCTACCCTGAGGGTTCCACTCCTTGATTATGTTGGCAGTCACTTATACATAAGAGTTTCCAGATATGTAAGTGAGTTGATGATATTTAATTTATTTTTTATATTTTTGATGAAAATTGAGAAAAGTAGACGGTCGTGTTCCAATGCGTATATTCCGTCTCTTAGTTCAGTATAATTGAAAAAATCTCACCAGCAATACTTCATCGACCTCTAGAGTCTCTTGTAAGAAACTTATGGTGGCCTTAGGTAACTATTTAGTGTTTTATAATGAGGTGTTACCGAAGTAAATAAATTTTTAAGCAGAATCTAAACATTAATTACAAGTGCCGTATGCATTAGAATATAAACTTAATTAAAACTTACAGTCACATTTACAAAAAACCTACATCAAAGCTCATTATGTTCTTATTTTATATTTTTGCCGAAAAGAAAAACTTAACCAAAACCCTGACATGATATTTGGCCTCGCACAAATATTGCCAAAGTTACCTTTTCCTTGAACATGAAAATATAACCACAAAGTTTTATATTGTTTTCGTGTTATGTAAGATGCATAAATAAATTAAAAACTTAAAATAAGAAAAGTCAAAAAGTAGCTTTAACCCAAAATGTGTCGAAAGAGAAACAAAACAAAATAAACAAAAGTTCAAAGGGCTGAAACAAAAGAAAAATTGAAAAAAAAAAAAATTAAATCAACAAGAACAAATGCAAAACAATTTGAAACACTTAACAAGCAGTGTAAATAAATTTTATTCCTATTTTCAACACTGAATTTATAATGTTTTTTTTTTTTTTCACTAGACTTGCATTAGACAATTTTTCTTCTTTTTTTTCCTTATGTACTGCAAGGATTTAAGTTTTTATAATTCTAGAAGAGTGTTGCCAATGTGAGCAACTTACTAGTACCAAAAATTATTTATATTTTTTCTCATACATTTTTTTAATAGAAATTCATGTCGTGGTACTGGAAATTTCAAATTATTTTTTCAAATTTCAAGTGTTCCCGACGAATTCTACAACGCATAGCCTACCCACTGCAAGCCAGCTTACTACTTTTTTACATACGCACTCTTTTGACCCAAACTTTTGAAAAGTTCTTGAACTCTATTAAATAGCTTGTTGAGCTGTCCTTACAAGTTTCATACTCGTATTCTCACACAATCTGGCAACTTGTGTTTTATCACTTTTTCCTTGTAAAATCATTTTTATCATTTGGTTTTTTCAATTTTTGTACCCTTTTATTTTGCTTCATCATTTTGCAAAGTTCACTCTGGATTAAAAATTTCTTCTGCCAAGTTGGAGACTCTTCATTCAAAATCCCTTTTTTATTTGTTTATAAGTGTAGGTGTATAGTATATTGTACATTTTGCGTACGCGTGTTGTATCCTTTTGTTCATTCACATGCAATGGTGCGAGTAAACCAAAAAGAGGAAAAGAAACTTTGCACAAAAATTTGCAATAAAAATGAGGCTTAACCCTTTTTTTCCCCAACTTTTCTTTCTTGCTCATGTTTATTTCTCGTGTTGAGCCTTATGACAGGCTTTTCAACTGAATTAATTTTCAGTCAGCCGTCGTCAACTACTGAACTGTAAGTTTTTTTTTTTTGCTGTTGTCAAGCAAGTGCGTGCTTATGAGTGTGTGTGCAAGTCCTTTTTTTGCACTTAATGCTGGTGCTTTTGTTGTTGTATTGGGCTTAATCCTATTTGTCGCTTTCTTACTTTTGTCACAAGTTTGCATATTTTAATGCTGCGTTAAGTTTTGCTTTGTTTGTATGTGCTAATCCGGCTGTGACAGATATTGTTGCTACCTCTGCTGCTGCTACATTTGGAACTTTTGCTGCTAATGTGCACATACACTTATAGACAGTCACACACATAAATACAACTAAAAATATACGAAGAAAAAAAACTTACAGGTGCAAATAGAAGTAGAAATCTGCCTTTATGCTTATCTGCATGCAAGGGTCTTACGAATTTTTATTTTAGTGTGGCTCATACTTAGTTACATAGTTATCAAACCTATAAAAATAAGCCGGACATTCACAACATTTAATTTGATTTTTATCAGGAAGCTCAACAAATTTAAGCTAAGCAGACTTAAATTAAAACAATCAATCAATTTATCGAGCAACAAATTATTAAATTTGTTAATCTTTCATTCAATCAATCTATGAATTTTAGTGTTAATATCTTCGTGGAGTAAAAACTTTTTTCTAAAGTTTTGTACCATAAAATTTACGAAAGAGTAAAAAAAAATAAATTCTTTGATTTGATGTTCGGATTCGAAACCATAAACATAAGAAATAATGAGCCACTCTAATTTGAGCCTAACATGAAAAATAATCTGTGTGTGTATGTATGTACATATGTGCTGCTTTAGTAAGTAAACATGTATGTTTGTGCAAGCAAATAAAGGCGCTCAAAAGTTAAGTCCAAGTAAAGCAATACTAATGCAGGTTTAAAATTCTTATGTCTTTCAGTTTGTAAAGGCAATCCCTTCTTATGCACACTCTATATCTCTCACTTTTCATTTGATTTTTTTCTTTTCATTTTTTCTCTTTTTACCTTTTTCTTTGTTGGCTCAAAACCTGTTTGTTGTATTAAGAAAGTAAAATTTTTTATTACCAACTTTAAAGAACATAACAGCAGCTTGTGAACGAATTGCTAGTTGAAGTGTGACATTTACGACCCAACATTTAGATATGGACTTTATGTTTATGACTATTGTTTTAGGACGGTAACAAATTCTGTTGATTTAAACAGAACGTCCTTTTTTTAACACGACGGACTATGTCGTTAACAAGTCATATTACTGAGATTTTACAAATTTTTTTATTAATTTTATTTATTAAAATAATAGATACATATATTTTGAAAAAATAGAAGGCTGATTTTTTTGAAAAAAAAAGATAATTATTATCAAGTGGTTGAAGCAAAATTTTGAAAACTTTGCTATATTCTTTTAGTAATTGAAATTTTGTTTATAAGAATAAAATGTATTTTTGAGAGCATTATTCAATTTGATTTGAGTTGAAAGCTTTTGCCTCGTACGAAACTTGAATGATTCATTGCTATTTACATACATACATTTGTTTATATTAGCAAATATTATGTATTCTTTACATTTTATGATAATTATTATAAGGTATTTGTGTTTGTTTTACGGCTTAAGGGCAAATAGAAAATTGAACTTTGATTTAAAATTCTTCTACTTATCTCATGAACTTGGTAAGTATAACACAAAGGCCTCTACATATTTATATGAAATTGCTTTGAATATAAAAACATTTGAATTAAGTAAAGAATCAATAAAAAAAATATAATCAGGTTCCAAAATTTAAAAATAATTTCATAGAAACAAAGATTAAATTGATAATATTTTGTAAAATATTTCGTATTCAAGTGTGATATATGAAAAGATGTAAGATAAGTGTTATATCAAATAAGGTACAAAAACAAAGATAATTAAAGACAAAAATTATTTTTTGTATTGCTTTGTTTCACTTTTAGGTTGAGTTCACAACAGATCTATGCAAAAAAGAGAAATACATCATATAAAAAACCAAACAACCTTAAATATAAAGCAATTTAGATTTTACATAAAAATTTATAAATCAACAGAAAAACCATTCCATCAACAGCAGCAAAAGGGCTTAAAACTATCGATTTTCAATAAATTGTATTGTCATTTACATTTTTATTTTTTTTTGGTAAGCTGCGGACTTAATGAAATATTTAATTACAAATTTTTTTCTTTCACAATTTAACAATTTAATAAAACTCTGCAATAATTTAAGGATTTTGTTCGCAGCTAAATAATATATTTTTAGCTTCAAAATCTATAAAAAAGGTTAATTACTGTTGAGCACAGCAACAAAGTCAAACTGATTTTAAATAAATAAAGCAATGAAATTTCGACTGATTTTTCATAAGTCGCAAGGAATATTCAAACAGATTATAGCAAGTTAATTATTTAAAATGTACTACTACTACTACTACTACTACTACATATTTCATAGCTTTATTACTATCGGCATATGTGCTTAAATAAGTATATACCTTCCCAAATGGAAGCAACAGATAGTTGACAATGTTAGTAGTTTTACATTTGCAATAACTTGTATCCTGCTAAAAAAATATATTTTTGTATTGATGACCCAATGTAGTAAAATCATGACAAGACTTCGAAACTGCAAAAACTTTTCTTAAATAAATATTTTTTGTTTATTATATGGTCACACAAATGTATATTTATTATTATATTGTGCATTCTGCTATAATAAACCATAAATTAAATTATGGTTTAATATGTATACGACACAACTCTTGAGATGAGTTTTCTTTTATTACTACCTTCACGTAGTAAATTTTGGTTTTCAATTTGGCACAAACCCACTCATATCTTATGTAATAATCTAATATCTCTGTGTGCGTGCATAAAATTGAATATGGCAGAGATTGTGTCTGCTAACAGTCTATTTGTTTGTTGGTTTGTTTATCTGTCTGTTTGCTTGCTATATATTTATGTTGGTGTGTTACTGTCGAATTTCTTGTTTACATTTAAAGATGGCGTAGAAGAAAAGCAATAAACACAAGAGCATTAAAATTCAAAAACGTACCAAGACAAATATTAGATAAATATGTACATAATATATATACGTAAATACACTGACAAAGATACATACTGTTGAATACGACCCAATTGGAAATTATAATATTAATGATCAAATTGATATTAAATCAGTTGTTTGGTACTTATGAGCAGATAAGAAGCTATTTATTATAACTTAAGCGGCTTTTGGAACGGTTAATAGAGAATGCTCAATTTGGCCAACCAAAGTTTAAATTTTTTGAAGTCTAAAAGTCAGGTTTTTTTTAAAAAAAATTGCATTCAATTTGTTGTGCAGAACGTAAGCATAGGGATCAAAGTTTTTCCAAATTTTTAAAACAGTTCCATTATTTTATGACAAAATATTATTTCCAGCGATAATAATTTTTTTGAATCTGTTTTGCTACTTAAAATCACATAAAGTGTTATAGCTGATCAGAGGTATTAATTGTGCTGCCCAAATAAATTGATTCAAAAATCAGTAAATGAAAAATCGTTCACATAAAGCCGAAACATTTTATCCGAAATATAGAGAAAACCAAATTTTCTGTAAAAAGGAGCATCAGATCTATAGTGTACATCATCTTTAAACAATTTTTTATTATTTTACGATCTTAATTGGTTCACAGAGTTGAGGATATGCTCTAAATATTGTAACTTTGAACAGCCTGTAGTCAAATAAATTCATTTTTTTTTTTCTTAAATATTATTAATTTTTGATATGCACCTTCACAGAACATTAACTTTCATAAAGCATTAGTTTCCTACCACCATAGTGTTACTTTAGTCAAACAGATGTTAACACAATACGCAGACAACAGTATATACTGCGCATACATACAAACTACTTAGTATTGGGTTTCTACTATACATATGTACGCATTCATACACACTATTTAATATTGCGTTGGCAGACTTACCGTTTTATTTCCCAGATGTTTGACACGACAACCCAAATATGCGGATTTGCCAACAAGCGATGTTATATTCTTTGGCATGGTCAAATCGAAGTAGGGTTCATTCCATCTGTGTCCATGTGGATAATGCAATGGCGGCAGATGTGTTGGTTTCTGATCCAAATTATTGTGATTGTTATTATTTACTGAGAGTCTTTGATAGCACATGGTGAGACCTAAAATGAGATGAGTGAAGGAATAAAAAATGAATTATTAATAAAAATAATTTTATTTTGGTTAAGGAACAATTTAAGGATATTTAAGTTATAGTCACAAAAATACTTGTGGGATAATAAAATAGCATAGCATAGCATACTAAAGAAAGTAGTAAAAAAATTACGGTTTAATTTTATTATATGAATATTTCCCATGTATGGAATTTGCCGTCAAACTTTGGAAAATATAGTCTTAGGGAAGAGTTTTTACTATAAATTTGAGTCAGCTTGCAGCAGTCAATTGTGAATTTTAATTTATAACGATATTGGTTGAACAACACTTTGCAACAACGCCTTATGGTTTTCTATTAAGAGTATGCAACGTATCTCAATTTGACTGAGACCGTTATAGTGTCTGTTAGATAAGAAATGCTAGGAAAAACATGTGCTATAAATGCTGTAATTGGAAAATATTATAACAATATAATCAGTAGCATGCATCTATAGTATGTTAAGCCGTAGACTCATCGCAATAGGAGTGTTCTTTTAAGATAATTATAATCGATAGATTATAAAATAATGCCTTAAATGAATATTTTTTTTTTTTTTAAAATAAATACGCAAGCATAGTGAGGTCATAGGGTAAGTCAAGCTAAATAGCATACAATTTAAGAAAAATTACGATATTTTTCCCAAATTACATTTTAAGATTTCTAATTTAAATGAAATGGGCAAATGATTATTACGCGTTTTTGGTAGCCAATATATGGATAAAGTTGAGTACATAATAAGGTAAAAAGTTTGGTTAGTAGGTCACCGATAGAAATTTAAAGCTATTTAAAAAAAAAACCTTAAAAATACTATTTTTTATATTACTCACTCGAATATTAAAAAAAAAAGTTCTATAAATTTGTGCTTTTTTTTGTAAAAAAAATATTTTTTATTTAAATATTCAACAATTTGTAATTTTTTCTATGTCATTTCAAACAATGTAGGTGAATAAAAAGCTTAGGTAGAAAATTACGCGATTATTAAAAAAAATTCTAATATTCTTGTATCAACTTCCACAGCCAAAATGTGGACAATTTTGCCCAACTTTGCACTATGAGCTCACAGAGTCTTTTGTTGACATTCTAGCCAAAGCACACATTGAATGTATTCAGCATGCATTGCTTTGTGTGCGTGGCATTACAAATATTTTACATGCTAAACGTGTTTCTCTGAATTGTTTTAGGGTTAGTGCACGTAGATAATACCTTCTGATAGCATTGTGTGTGGCTCAATAATAATGTTAAATTATTGACAAAAATTAAATACTTTGTGTAAAGAAAAAGCAGCTTTATTGTAAGTTCAAACTCACATAAATGCATGTTGTACACGTTAGTATGCATGTTGAGTAATAGTTATTATATGATATCTATAGTTAACACCAGTTGAAATAGAACTGCTTCTATTTGTTTGGTCACATATCGAACAATATCCTTTATTTGTTCTATTTGAGCTGATATTCAAAGCTATTTTTCACACGTAAAGTTGTTTGGATTTAAAAATTATTAGCAAAAGAATATTATATGATAATTTTTATTCGTTTCTGCCAACCACGACGTATGAGTAACAATTAATCAACAATTATGAACATCTGAAATTCAGATTCTGATTCATTCGCAAAGATTATCAAACAACAAAAATTCCCAATTACAAGCAGTTTGATTTACCACATAAACTTCTTTCATGAATTTATTTGCCTAACCCAAAAAAACTAGCTAGTTAGTTGTTAAAAAAAAGGTCTAAAACAAAATGAAGCGCATGCAATAAAAATTTTTACTAGGTCGATATAAATTGTAATTATATTTTTTATTTAGGTAAAAATCTCTTATTGTTTCTAGTATTTTGCATTTATTCTGAGTAATCAGTTTTGAATTTCCCCAGCTATTCTTTTTGAATATGAATTTTTAATAGATTGGTTTTTATTATATGATGAATACAGATTCTAAGGTTCATACTTCCATAATTTGTGATTTGGTCTAGGTGATAATAGCTATTCAATAGGCCATCACATCACAAAAATAATATTTGTTGTTACGTTTTGACGAAACAATAGCTTAAACGTTACGGCAAAGGACTGTTTCATTTAAAACAAAAGTTATATTTTATTTTAGTTACTTTCATTTTATTTCAGTTGATGTGGAATAAGTGCACTGCGGCTTTAAGGTTCATTTGACACTTTTATTTATTTCAATTGGTTTAGCTTGAATATAATACTAATGGATTTATTAACGTGATCTAAAAAAATATCAGCAAAGCTCTTTGTAACAAAAATCTATAAATATTGTCACGCTATTACAACAAATATACAGATTTAATTTGAAGTTAAAAAAAAGGTTTGATTTGGTGAATATTTAACTAGTGTATAATAAAAGCACTTACGATAAATTATGTATGTATATGTATGAGCTGCTTAGCATTGTTGTCAATTATGGATTTTAAAAATATGTATTTATGTGTATATTATGTGTATACATATATGTAAATAAAATATATTTCAAATGAAAATCATCATGGTTGCGTGCTTATTTGGTTCTTACTGGAAATCACTTCAAAACGTGTATATGTAAACTAAATAGAACATAAAATTTTGTAATATTGCCTGAGATCTGTTGAATGTGTTGAATTTAATAATTTTTTAACTTTTTAAAAGTCATTTAACATAAGAACGTTGCTCAAAAATTTGTACAAAATTTTGCCAAGTCTTTATTATAATCAAAATTATTCAGGTCGTAAAAAATCGATTTTTTTTGCATTAGTTCATGAGCATGAAAATATATTGTTTCAATTTGTAATAATTTTTACATTTAGATTTGATTTTATAAAGACCACTCTAATTTTTAAATTTTTTTTAACCAAAATCACTTGTAGAAAAAAGTGCGAAAAAATTTTAATTGAATAATTTTTTGCTGAGCCGCTAGTGATATGAATTAAAAATCGGTTGCTCTTACATATGTGTTCAAACATATGTATATTTATAACAATAAATAACAGTCAAAAATATTTATGAAATGATATTAAAGTTAACAAATAAGCTCAAACAAAAAAATATCAGAATAAAGAAAAAATAGTCACAAGTTAATACAATAGTTCCATACAAATAAATACCATAGGATTTTTCTGATTTCGAACGTACAAAACATAAGCTAAATCAGCACGTGCCGTATAGCGAAAAGAAAATTGAAATATTTATTTGTGTTTTTTTTTTCACTCAGATTGAATATTTTATCATATTTTATTTTGTTATTGTATTTTGTTATCATATAGAACCTTAAGAGGAGTATCCGTTCTATTGCTTTGTATTGTTTGAAATTTAAAAATGAAGACTGTATCACTTTAATTTCGAACACGTAGTTCAAATATAAACTAGTGGCGCAGAAACATTGCCTTTATGGTAGAAAAATTATGAGAGCACGTGTTTACCTCAAAATTAATATAAGCGAATATTGATCTCAAAGATACAAGTTATTGAGTCATTGAAAATATAGCATATTTAAAGGCTTTATTTAAATTTGATGCTGATTCACTTAAGCCGCATTCAAGAAAATAAATTTTAAAGTGATCTACATGCAGTCATGAAAGGTCAAACAAAAAAAAAAAAAAAAGTTGATAACGGAAGCCTAAAAATATTTCGCTTAAGCAAAATTTTTTATTAAAAAAACTGTTTTCCGTCACGTATTTCTTTTTTAAAAATGTCTTTTGATAAGTTTCTATCAACGAATAAATTGTAAGGCATACAACCTTCGCTGCCCTACCTGAATCTATTTTCTGTACTTCTATGGGAGCTACCATGCCTCTTACTAAAATCCCATAAAGTTTTTGTTCTGGTGGTTCTTCTCTAACGTTGTTGTTTTTAACTCAAAACCTTAAGTTCTATTGGCGGTGCCACGGTCATTATCATATCACGCTTACATTTTTTCCGTATAAGGCTTTTATATCATTTGCATAACTTAGTTTCATTTCATTTGTAAGTTCTCTAATAGCTGAGATGTTTTATGCACTGAACCGCTCTCACTTCAGCTGGTCCTATCAATTTTCGTACTGAAGGTGTTTATATCACTTTTTGTAGAGTTTCACTATATTTACTTTAAAAATTGTTAAATGTTTGCTTCTAGGAGAAATAAAATGACCACTTGTCTAATTCTGTCCACTTTTTGTTGACAAACAAACTTTCGAAAATAAACTAAAATTCATAAAACTGCTTGAGAATATGTGAGAAGCTTACAATAAAGGCCTCAAGCAACTACGTTTATAAGCAAATTATCTGTAGATGCCACAGGTGATTGGACGCAAATATTTCTTGAAATATAACAGATGCCTTTATTCAGATAAAGCTACCATAAGTGTGTTTGTTTTTTCCAACAATTTTTTGAAAAATTAATAGTCTGTTTTCTTTTCATGAACCCTAAAAGCATATCATACAACATATTACACGTAAATGCACATAAATTAAAATTCATATCCGGCGTAGTCAACATTTTACGTGTAATCGCGTTTTTCTGCCTCATTAAGTGATAAGCTGTGCATACAGTTAAACTTTTGCGTTCTTTGTCTTTCAAAGGGTGGAATTTTGCGCGAGCGTTAAAAGCAACAATAAACAATTTAAAAAGTACAAACTGTCATATACCCTCGAGAGGAATTAATTAAGCACTCATTACCCATATTAAAATAATTTTCTTCGCTTCAATTACGCATCGGCTCTCAATTTTCATTCCCAAGGGCAAAAAAGTATCATGGAGACTCTTCGTGCCTTCAACACATGCAGCCGCTTGCATTTATATCTCCGCAGTTATAGCAATAAATTCGCAGAAAAATTATCATGTAAATTGCGTAAATCGAGCAGCGCGTTGCTGGTGGCTTAAAACTTTCAACAGAAATACAATAATAAATTAAAAGTAAATTCAATACGTTACAGGTAAATGGTATTGATACCTGCAGTTAATTTTTATGACGGAGTGCTGCACAAAAGAAGAAATTTTTTTTTAAATTTTGCAAAAATTTTCGTGCAAGTACATATTTAGCTGGGACTTTCTTTGAATTCTACCTGAGTATATATTGAGACAGTGATAAGAATATAGAGTTTTATTTTCATTATTAAGTTCTTGCTTAGTTCTGGAGTTAGTAGTTACCATATTAAAGTAATATAAGTACCATATTAAGTAAGACATAAGTGAAGTACTCATTTCTTGTCCTTACATTAACGTATAATCAAACAAATCGTAAAGAATATCATAAAAGGTCGTTTCCGTAGAATTTAAATTTTAACTTTGGAATTAACCTTAATTAAATTGCTCTTTTTATATTCGTTCTCAAGTCTTAACATTTTATTGATTGAACTTAATGCTATTACAGAAATTTTCCGAAAAAGTGTCAAACAAACAACAACACAAATACATACATAAAATTACAATATTTTGACTGGGTCACAAAAATTTAAATTTCCGCAGACGCTGTTAACACAATCATAAACCAAACCCTAAAGCCCAGTTTGCAAACTTTTTTGTTGGGCATAAAAAATGAGGATGCCACAGAAAAGGACATGCACAAAAGAAAAAAAAAAACAAAAAAAGAAAGCCAAAACAATATAAAAACTTTGACTGTAATATAAATACAAAAACAACATTTTGAGAACATGATTTCTTTTTGACGCATAAACTTTTTTATTTGATTTTTATTTATACTTATTTTACTGAGGCAATTCCATGAAAACCAATAACAACAAAAATAAGTCAAATGTTGAGTGGGCATATTGGCAGCAAGTGAATTTCAATAAAAAATATAAAAAAAAATTAAAGAAAATGAAATGCAAAATGAAGTGAAAAGAGAGCAATTCCAATAATAGAGTTGCCAACTATGAGATTAGATTTTTTTTCTTAGCAGTTATGTTTGGAGCATATACCATTGACTTATATGGTTTTTGCTTTGCTATTGTTTACATTTGGCGCACAGTATAATACAACAAGATTTGACTATACATACAAATATCTAATGTACTATTCAAATCAATGCGTGACGTATTCTCCTTTCTGTGATTTTTGATTTAAATTACAAAATTTTCAAGTGGATTTATTAACCGATAGCCCCAGTAAGTTTGTGTTGCGTTGAAGTTTCTCTGTAGTTCTATTGGCTGATTCTAATGTAATGTCTTGACGAATGATGCTGAAATAACAAACGAGTTTCTAGAACAAAAACTAAGATATTTTGTATAAACTAAATATATTTTCAAAAATAAAATCAATTTCTAAAATTCCTAAGCAAAAACCATATTTAAAAAAAAATCAATTGGCAACTCTATTTATATTAACAATAAAGTTTGAAAAAATATTTTTGCTTAAGGAAGAAAGAGATAAAACAGAATGTAATTGACATTTTATTATAAAGTACAAGGAAATTCGAAAATTATAGAAGTCGCATAAAACACTCAAAGTATTGTAGGAAGCTGTCTTTTAAAGAATGAAAAAGTTCAGAGAAAGTGACATTAATGAAAAGGAAATTGACTTATATAAACTAACAATAATAAAGTTATCGTTTTCGCTGAAATATATGAACGTTTTATATAAAGAGAATTTTATAAATTTGTACTTTTGACTGCTTAAAACCAATTTCACTGCTGAAGAATTCCTAATTGGTGATTTTTTTGGCATTTGTGCCAAAACGAAGACGGCACGAACTCGAATCGCATCATTATACAATTCTAACAACACATTTCGTTATAACGTAATGAGTTAATGTAGGTGTAATATGTGAAAAATTTCAAAAATTGTTTTCGATTAAAAAAACGTTCTTCAAGTTATGAATCCTGGCTTAGCTCACAAATTCTGCATTACAAAATTTCCAAATTTTTGTGTGAATGTTATTTTTTAAAAGCTAATACCAAACAATTTAGCTCGATTGCATCTCGTAATGGCGTTATATGAAAATCAAATTTCATTTAAAAAATGATTTTATGTTGTTACGTTTCTTGTATCTTTTTTTACTCTTTTAGTGTCAATTCATTCGCTTATGACGCACGTATGTGCGCTTGCTATATTTTCGTACATTTCTATAATCGTCTGAGTGCGTACGTTTGCTATCACTGTTATTATCGAAGTTTGCTTTGAAAACGTGTAACGACTCTAAACTCTTTAATTTTCTTTGAAATGTTCGTTTACAAGACATACATACATACCTACATAGCATATGTATATTTGAATTAACATTAAATTAAAATAACCAAACCATACGTATGCGTTTTTTCGTTAACTTATTATGAAATCAAGTTATAAAAAGGCAAACATTTAAGAAACATTTTCAAAAAATGATAAAAATTTTAAGTTTTGTTCAATAGCAAACACCTACATTACGTCATTTAAGACAGAAAAAACTTAATTTTTATAATCTTCCTTAAAATTAGATCAGCAGACTTTAAAACTAACTTTTCTGTGTAATATTCGCCCCATAGTTCTGGTTTTTGAAATACCCTCACCTAAGTGTGGAAAAAGCGCTGTTTGTTTTAATATTGGAGGTTGTATTTGAGTGTGGAATGAAACTTTCTGACATGACTCGATGGAACATCTGAAAGTACCTCTCATTTTCTTCCAAACCTATACGGATTCGCATCAAAATATATATGATCTTTGAGACATCATGTTGAAATTTATGGTATAACTATTTTGATACAAATCTTGCGGGGTTTTGAAGACAATAATGTAGAAAACTTCCACGATACTCTGAAACATAACCAACACCATGATAAGAACAGCGGTTTTTGTACTTCAAATTATGATTTTTCGAAAGGTTGATGCGTAAATCGGAAGTCAAATTTAAATTCAGCGCTTCAAAAAAATTTGAAGAATTGTGGCCTCGTTTTTAGCTTTGATGCTAAGGGAACTATTGTCGGCCTGTGCAATTAGTAATAGTTTCAAAGCTACTAGTCAGAAGATAGCAGTGCTATCCATTTCAACAGATTGACCCCACTCTATATTAGAATGCTCTCTCTAGCTACCTGCTTTTTCCCTGATTTTGATATTGAGACCGCAGTTAATTTTTAACTGCTACAATGAAGCTATAACATCAGTAGTTCTAAAGGAATATTATAAAATTTGTACAGCCGATAACTCCTTGAAATATTTTTGGAAGTCAATAGTTACAAAATTCTAATTCCAAAAAAAAAAAAAAAACTAGAAGCAGGCAAAAATCAATTTTTTGAAGTGCTACCACCCCCACGATTTCAGCATGAAACAAGCAAAAAAACCTATTAATAAAATTTCAAAGGATAAAGTTTTGTAGAAAAAAGACTCCAAAAAATGTTAATTTAAAAGAAAAATATGTCATTTTGAAACAAAATTTGTAACAGGAAAAAAGTTCATAAACTGTTTACGCAGTATGACCTAATGTTGACATAGTGAGCGATAAAAGCAAAAAAAAAAAAAAGAAAAAACTTTACGCAGGATATGATAATTTCCTTTACAATAGTGGCCACCACAATAAAAACAACCACAAAAACATTTTCAAAATAATCGGCAAAAAACAGCGACGTTTTTTAATATGACCGATTTGCAACTTAGCCTTGATGTCTGCCCAGTCAGGCTCTACAGTCAGGCACTCAATTATGCAGCACGCAGCACGTAGCTAGCGCTACAGGAAGTTTTTTTTTCTTTTTAAGATTCACGAATTTATTTTTTGCTTGAGTTTTTATTTTTAAAATTTTTTTTTATTATTTTTATTTTTACTTATGCTCCGGTCTGAGCTTCATCGCAGTGGTAGTCAGTCGCCTTATTAAAATTGCATGTGGCACACTCTAGCGTACAAAAGTTGTTGTAGCGCTTTTGAAGGGCAAAATTGTAGTTTGCGGTTGAATGCTACTGATGATAATGAGCAAAATGATGTAGCTTGTAATGATAAAAATTATTGTGATGATAATGTTGATGACAAAAATGTTGCTGATTTTTGCCATGTAACAATGAAAATACTATAGGCCATATGTTGTATGCGTTTGATTGCTATGTTGTAGCTCAAAATTTTTTTTTTGTGTGTTTAATATTTGAAATGAATTTGACCTTTATTCTATAAAATATGTCAGCAGAATGCGTCAAAGCACATAGTTATTTTTACTTTGTCAAATATTTAGTCAATAGCTTACTGAGTTGCTTTGCAGAGGAATCATAAGTGAAACTCAGAAGATAGAAGCCTGAGAAGGAGTCAATGTCTGAAATTCGATTATAATTCGATAACAGTGCTACACTATTTTAAGTGGAGAGCCATATGGCATTTAGGCTGTGATATATTTTGTGGTGTTCTTATATTTGTTTATTGAAATAAACTTTTTTGAAAAAAAAAATTGCTGCAGGATAATTCAGCAGAAAAAAAACCTTTCACTACTCACATACATTATTGTGCTAAAAAAAACTCAATAAATATGAGAGTCATCTTGAGTTCCAAAAAAGAAAAAAAAAAACGACATAAAAGAACTACAAATAACAAAACAACCGTTTTTGCATATCACTTTGCAATTTTAACATCATAAATTATGATCCTTTGCCTTTTTTGTTAAATAAACATAAATTTAAAAATAAGCAAGAAATATTTGTTGCAAACAAATAAAAACCATAAAACAACAACATATATATGTATAACGACAGAGTTACCAACCATCTGAACAACGACAAAAACAAAAAAAACACACGACCTTTTCACCATAAATGTTTTCGGATATATTAGAATTGTTAACACATAAACAGACAATAATTCAATGTATTGTATGTGAAGTATGTCAAATAACTTATACACACACAAGTATACACCCCTTTAACCGGCGGCTAAACATCACACACATACATAAAATCTTTTGTTTGTGTTATAAACATAAATAAATTGAAGGCAAAAATACGGAGAGCCATGAATTACGCACATAGGCACACAAAAAGCGGAAATACAGGAAATGATGGAAAATTATCACACATATAAAACAGACCAAGAACAAAATGACAAAATCAACAACACATGTACAAATGGACAAAAAAAAGATGTTGTACAAAGAAGATGAAACTTGTCACACAAACTTTTGCAGCCTTTGAAATATAAGAAGAATATGAGCATAGAAAAACTTTGGGTCTAAAAATGACAAGCATCCTATTTGGAATCTAAGACTGAATTTTTACATAAATTTGGTATTCTATTTTTTGTTTGGCTTTTTGTCTGCTTTTGTGGGCAACCACAAAAAATTTTAGTTGGCTATGCAATGTAAATATAAATGAAGAAATAAATAAACAAACAAGCAAAAAAATAATGCTACGAATATGTACAGAATAAATGCAATTTGGATATAGTTTGACATAACGAACTTGTTTCCAAAAATAATTATGTTTAGTTAGCAGTAAGCAAAAGGGATCATTTGATTTTAGCCTAAAGCAGTTTGATTTACGAGTAGTTTTTTGATTTGCAATCAAATTTAATTTTATTCTCGACTTTTGGAGTAATAGAGTGTCACTCAATTTTAATTGATAAAAATTTCTTTAACCTTTCATCACCACTGCTTAATCCACCCTATGTAGCCTTTTAGTCAAACACAATGAAAAAATTTTCAGTTGTTTGTCTCGTATGTAAATTTTTTTCTGAAAATTTGATTAAAATACTCCATAGAGGGGTTCAGAGAGTGAAGATGAAGGGGTAGTGTATATTGCAAAAATTTTTTGTCTTTTCATGAAGAACAACTTTGCCGCAGAACCCAAATCAGCAAAATCTAGTGGCAGATTGAGCTTGAGCGTTCCCATATGAGTCGATGTGCCTCCCGTAGTTGCGTAAGGGAAAGTTATCAAGAAAAAAAAAACCAACTTACAAAGCAGTGAGTCTTTAAAATTGCTTGGCATCGATAGTAAAAAGAAACTTTGCTTTTGTGGCGAAATTTTGAATCTATGTATAACATCCTGTTAGAGCAATATATAAAATCATAATAAAGAGAGACGCTAGTTTGTCTTTAATATAAATTTTAAGAGCCCAAAATTGGCTGATTATTAAGGCATGTCTCTTATGTGTCACTATGCTGTACAGTAAACACACAAGATACATGTCATACACATATTACTCTATGTTTCTTATGCCTTTATACTATACATAATAAACGGCTTATATAAACATGAAGGTCTCCATCTCGTGTAGCATGTCTCGTATGCGTCTTTCACGAGAGCACATTATTGTTCATTTTTGTCTTTTTAAGGCGCTGCAGCGCTGTACCAAAAAGATATGATTTAACGTATATCCTAGGTTGCATTATTTCACGTTGAAGTAATAATATATGACAAAAATTCGATAAAAAAAATCAAAAGGCCTTTTCCTTCTTTTTTTTTTTGAAAAAAGAAAAGCAAAGGTATAACATCACAGATAGTATAACAATCTAGAACTTCTGTTAGAAAATTGAGTAAATTTTTTTAAGAATTAATTCAATGACCACAGCAGGAGCAAACTGAAACTCTCAGAATTGCAAAAAATACAATGCTGTCAATCAGGACATAGAAATTTAACGCAGCTGTTGTTACATTATAAAATTTATTAAAGAAAATAGCCAAAAATGAATCATAGAAGCTCAAAAACCTAAAATAGATATACACAACGCCATCGAGGCATCTGTTGTTAGTGAAATAACAGTGTGAATATTTTAAGTTTTATTTATCATTTGCATTTCCTTTTTATTATTAGGTATAAAAAAATATATATATATACAATTTCTTTTAGCTTTTATTTTAACAATAATGGACCAAGTGTGAAATTGAAAAGGGTTGCGTTGATGTGGCAACAACGTCAGAGGGAGAAACAAATTTTAAAGTGCTATGTTAATAAGAATCAACCGAAATCTATGCAAATGTGGAAAAGAAAATTGAAAATATTTTATATTTAGCAAAAAAGTTTCATTTAAAATTCAGTAATTTTTTATGCGCTAAAATTTATTAAATTGATTTTGTATTACATATTTGTAGTTCGTAGAAATTGCTGACTTTTTAAAAAAAAAAAAAAAATATTTTGCTTTTTCCAATTGCGCTGATTTTGGTTTTTTCTGACATGAATTTTTGTTAATTAAAATATATTTGTATTTGATTTTAATTATTCCATATAATATCTGTCTCTTTTCATTTTTGATTGCCATTTTAAAAATTAATTAAATAACTGAAATAGTGCTAAATGGACAAATTATTAATATCACCATAATACGTGCGTGCTGTACACATTTACATGTGTGTGTAGTTTATATTCAAAAAATATCTGATTTTGTACTTGTGGTCCCTCAGTTTGTTTATTGACAAATACACATATGCAAACACAAACAACATACACGTTGCTACGTATGTATGTACATATGTATGTATGTATGTTGTATGTACATTTCAAATTATTGTTTATGTTTACAAAATTTTCGTTGCATATATTGTGGCGCCACAACTGACCAACAATTATCGACAAATAAAAGCTTAATAAGTTGTTGTAAATTATGATGGTTGCTGTTGTTGTTTCTGCTGCTAGTGTTGTAGTTTGTGGCATTGCTATCTTAATAAGGCTTAGTATTTGTAATAATTGTAAATTGCTTAAGTGTCTACTACAGGAATTGAGTGAATCATATTAAAGTGCAAAATTCATTCATTCACATACACAATTTGTTTAAATATCGCTTGTAGTTTATAATTGATTTAATAGTGAAACGACCATAAACATATATATGTGGGCAGAATATATTTGCAGAAATTGAAAGAGATATATGAAAGTTTTCGAATTCAAGATTGTTTGGCACTAAATAAAATTACTACTACTACTAAGACCACTATTCTATAGCGCTACTAGGATTGTATGGCCTAGAAAAAATACCAATAGCTGCAACAATTTCTGGCTCAATCTTTTAACATTGCCTATGTATTGATTTTTACCACTTAATATACTGGGTTTTTCCCTGAATTTTTTTCCTGCTGTTCCCAATAAAGCTCTGTCAGCACTGCATTGTCAATCTCAGTTAAAATAGATGTATGGCTGACAGCTCAATGTAGTTCGTGATTCGAAATCTATATTAACAAACTTAATTTCAACATATTAAATTTTTTTTTTACGATAACACTGCACATGCAGTTACACTGATTTAGGCCACAAAATTGCAATTAAATTAATATTGTTTGTGATTTGTACTTGACCAAATATTAGCACACATTTGAATACATACAGATGAATGAATACCCAGTAACATATTTTCTCATATTTAACCACATGCCACACACAAGGCACGCATTTACAGATACATATATATTATTTAACGCACATAAATTCTTTCTCATATATACATTTACGTAAGTGTGTGTACATCACTCAGCAAATATATAATATAGAACTCCTTAATGCATTCTATTCTATATCGCTTCTCATTTTAATTTACATATACATACATTGGGGTGGTTTTTTGTTTGAAAAATTTCTTCCTCTCAAATTTAAATTATATTTTTTTAATTTATATATATTTAAATTTCGCCTAAGTTCAATGAAAAAATATGTATATGTATAAGTTTTTGGAAGCATCATTTCAATCACTATACGATTCACGAAAAAAGTGACTTCTTTATACACAATAGATTTAAGCTTCATCGACCTTGAATTTAATGAACTTAATTTTCCAAAAATAAAACACCCTAATGTAGATATATATTTCACTCAAACAAATGAACAATTTGCTTACACAGCAACTCTGTTCTGTGTTGATTTGTATGCGTTAATGCGCTTCCAGACACATTCACATTAAGGGACAAGCCGTACGTTTATTGAATGTCAATTGGGAATTTACAAAATTTAAGGCAAATTTTGTGAATTTCTCAAAAAGTTAAAGCGAACTAAAAGAGAAGTAGAGCAAACTATACGCTGAAACGTCCTTGGTATTTCAATAATACACTTTATGGACTTAAATTTGATTTCCTTAAACCACAACGCACTTACACTGTAGATAACTTTTTAGCTTATTGTTTTTGATTACAAGTTGATTAAATAATAAAAAATTCCTTACATAATACATGAACATAAACGGAACAATGCAAATATTACTTAATTAGACCATGAAATATGGCAATGCCACGAATCACACTTTAGAATCCTGCTGTTACTCGTGCAATCAATTAACATAAATTAACGTTTATTACAACAATAATTCATGCTTGGGCAAGCGGGAGTCCAAAAACCACAACAACAACAATTGACCAATTATTAATTGCAGTAGCTATAGTCATTACGTTGAAGTCAGAGCAAAGTGTTTCCCATACCTATTACTCTTACTCCTTCCTATTTGCATTTCCAATGCTGATAGCAATTCTGATACCCAATACCAATGAGCAACGTAATCGGAATCAAAGCATTCAACTAAGTGGCTCATATTTCATTTCATAGTTGAAGTCTTGTCACCTCGATCTAAGAATTTGGTATGAATGTCGCTTTGGAATTTAGCATAACGAAAATACAAAGATATTCGTAGAATGCTCATACCACAAATTGTTCATATGGTACCAACACACACACATACACACACACGAACGCATACGAATTTGGTTGTAGCTCACAGTGATTGATTCTTATTTTTGGGTATTGTGACACATTACTTGCTAGAACGTAAACAGTTATATCTCTGGCGATACTTGGGACGTAAGAGGGTTATTTGTATTTTGATGGAATAATAATTAGTGATATTTACTTTCGCTTTAAAAATAAATTACATTTGATGACTTTTTAACAATTGGTCTACATTAATTTGTATCTTTATTAATACATAATTTTTCAATTATTTTGCTATGCTCACTTGAAAGCCCTATTTTCAATTGCTTTTCATTAAGTCAGAATTCTTTGAAATGTTTTCTGTGGGAGGGGGGTATTTATATAAATATTACTATAAAATTAAATGCAGCTTTCAGTGGGAAAAGAAGAAGTAGTCGATGATGATTAAAAAATACTTTTATAATAAAAACTTATGACATTTAAGCATTTTTCACAGTAACTGCAAAGTGTATAAGTTTTTGGAAGCCATAAATGAAGTCTTTGAAAGTTTAATTTTCAGCCTTTTTTCCTGAAGATTTGGCCAAATTTTTTATTCATTATTTTACTTTTATAATTTTTGATCTGTTCTCTCGGCAATTATGCCTACACTCTGAAATCTAGAAAATTTCTTAAATTTGGTTAAAGTCCAAATATGCAGCAATATATTGCTTAATAAAGCAAATTATAAAATATGCACACAAGTTAGCATATAGTGCACGCGTAGGTTTGTATGTCCTTGGAAAGCATCATAATTCAACTGAATGGCATGCAATATTATCTCCCTAATGGATACAATGCCAACAAAACAATTTTCGAGCTGAATACACGACGACGATGCCATTTAAATTTTTGTTGTGGTGGAGTAGAATATCGGTAGGAAATTAATCGGATACCATTGTAATTTCGAGCATTTGTCATTGTGTTAATGGTAATAGTGTTGATATTGCCATTTGTGTTCTTGTTGTCGCAGCAGTTGTCACTATTTGCTTTACAACAGCTATGCATGTTTCACATTGCAAGAGATTGAATTTGCAAGGACACCATTTGATGCTATAACCAGATTTTGTGGTATTTCAGTTTCAATTTAATTTATTAATATAAAATAGCTAATAGTATGGAATTATACATTATATTTAAATTAAAAAGTCAAGCAATAAGTATGTTACCCATTTCATTTTAATTTTCAACAATTTTAAAAACTTTTTGTTTCACAAAATTTGCAAAAACATTTGACATTTATTACAGAATGTCAAAACATTAACAAAATGAAAACATGTCACTGAATATTCAGATGGATACACTCACATTATGCAAACAATTTGACATCATTTTAGCGCTGTGTGTTCACAATGTTCTTCGCATTGTGGATCTGTGAAATTATTTTTTATTTTTTGGAAAAATTTTAAAATTACCGTAAAGTATTCGCATAAAAATTTTGCATGAGAAACTTTTAATTTTTTTTTTTTGTATTTTTCTTATCCAAATTTTTGTAGGTTAACAACTACTTACATACATATTGAGCATATAAGCGCAACCACATGCTTGCAAGCACTCACACAGTACGCACAGTAGATAAGATGTAAGCATTTACATATTAAAGTATTTAATGCCACACGCAGTGTTCAAAGCTGTTGTGGTTCTGAGCGCACATCGGCATTTTTGTAATAAAAACATTTATTGCACTAACAAATCTATGTGTACACGTGTAATTACAGCTTCGGCACAATATGACAAGAGGGTAGGCTAAGGGAAGCAAAAATTGTGAAATGGTAATGATGACTTATATCATTTGCAAGATATAGGCTGTGGCTAAATAAAACGAATTATTATTGCCCATATACTATGATGTGCTGAAGTTTTTTAAACGTAGATAAATCTACGAATATTATGGTAAGGTAAATTTTAAGCACATATGTACATAAATCGAATGCAGTATACCAACAAAATAAAGTAATTAATAACAAACAAATAAGAATATAGCACTAATTTCAATATGTTGAGATTTGGAAAAAGCAGGTACCGTAAATAAGCCATATTTTAAATAATTAACGTCAAGAATATCACAGTGATGAAAAAGACAAAATGTGAGTTTAAACAAACAGAGGAGATAATCGTATTTTTTTTGGTTTTTATTATAATCAATTTAAAATAATTGTTATTTTGGATTTTTATTCTTTTCGATCAAAAATATTCGAAATATTGGATGATTATTATTTTTCGATCACTGTGAATCGAAAAAAAAATACAAAACGAAAATTACTGTTATTACTTATTAAAAAAAATTGCTATTTAAAATTACAATTAACTTGGATCAAAAACAAATACAAAGCCAAAATAACTATTATTCTTGATCAAAAAACATACAAATCCGAAATAATGATTATTTTAGATGGAAAAAAAAAATCCATTTATAACTATTATGCAATTATTTCTTTCATAAATTTCATAATCGTTATGGCCCTTGATAAAAATGAATATGGGGCTCTGATTTATGCTACACATTTTTAACACACACTTGCACAATTTACAAGTGTCACTCGAAAGCACACACCTTAAAAAAGGGGTGTTTTTCTGCTTCCATTTTTTAACAAATCTTTTTATTTCGTAACTTTTTTGTGATGTTGCTTTAATTGTTTTTAATATTTGAAAAAAAAACTTCATGTCATCATTTTAATTATTTTATTTTCTTCTTTTCATGCTTTTTGTTTTTTTGCCAAATTTCATTTCATCCTTGAAAATGTTTTTGTTCGAGTGTCAACGCCCAGCAAATTTTTGCTACCATTTAGGTGGTTGTCAGGTTTGACTGTCTATTCGCATGTCTTTCCATTTCTTTGGCACTGACAATGACTGCGTACTTGTGTGCGATATTACGTAAGCATAACATGCTGCTGTTGTCTCCTTAAACAAGTGCACACAAACACTTGAGCACATTAACGGTGTAAAATGCGTTGCTTTAGCAACAATAGTGTGGGTAGTGTGGGCAAGATTTGACGCAAGCAACAATAAAAACAAAAGCAACGTGATATATTTAAGTAACGCAACATAACGTGAGCACGTTAATGAAACAATTTTTCCAGTTGTCATTGCAATAAACAAAAAAATTTCCACATCATGCAGAAAAAGTTATGGTGTCTGACAAGTGTAAGCGCTCGCGGTCATACATTAGCAGCTTTTTTTTTTTAGTTAAAATCCAGATAGGAAAGTTATATGCTTTTTTGATGAGCGGTCCTTATAACTCAAAAGTGAATTTTTATTTTATTTGTTGAACAAAACAACGTAACTTACATATCGTTCAGTTAAAAAAAGAAAAAAATATGCTGTGGTTGATTTTCGTCGAAAATTGTGAAAATATTCTAACAAAAATACTAAACTAAATAGATGATAATACTCTGGAGATATTTGCGTAAAAGAGTTCAAAGTTCTGTATTTAAGAACTTTGTGCTTACAAATTTCATTCAAATGTACCTATATTGATTTTGTTTGTTTGTGAATTAATTTGGTTAATATAAAAGACGATTTTTTAATGGTGTTTACATGTTTTATTGAATTATATATTCTCCATTATGATCCAATACTTTTTGCCATGTTTCTGGACGTAGCATGATTTCACGCTCACACTTCTGACCCTTGCTGTCATAAAACAGACTCAAGTCATTTTTGTCGTCCTCATTTGAAGTTAAGGGGAGAAAGATATGCTTAGAGACTTTTTGTGGAGTCAACTGAAAGATATTGATGTGCAGAACATGTGGTTTCAATAGGACGGTGCAACATGCCATACAGCAGCGGAATCAAAAGAGGAGTTCAATAATCGAACAACTTCTCGCAGAACAGCCGTGAGTTGGCCAATAAGATCATGCGACTTAGCAAGATTGGATTTCTTTTTTTTGGGGTTTCTTAAAGAATAAAGCTTATGTGGATTATCTTCAAACTATTCAACACCGCAAAGACAATATCATCGAGCAAATATCAATAATTGAAACATCAGTATTAGAAAAAGTTATTCTAAACTAAGGTAAAAGTTTAACAGCCTGCGAAGCTAGCAGAGGATGACTTGAACAACGTTCTTTTTTATAATAAACCGAAATCAATTAGCTGTAATTCCCAATAAATATATCTAATTATTGTAATTTTGTAAATATGGATCTCTTAAGGTGTCCCAGGTTCTTATTATTGACGCAATTATTCTTAAAAATTTGTGCTTAGTGCATGTAAAAACATCGATTTAAAAAAAAAATCTTTGTGATACACTAGACATTGAAAGCCATGACCATAGGTTACACATATTTCCTACTTGGTGCTTTGCTTTGTTAATTTTGAATTACTAAATAACAAAAATAAGTTTGATTGCATTAAAACACACGCTAATCCAAAACTTATACAACACCCACAAATATATTAACAACATTTCTATACACCCACACAGCGTGCTCGTTACACTTAACATACAAACACAAATACACGCACTCATTTAAGGAAATCCTTTACTCACACGGAAAGAACTAATTCACTTTCGACAGCCGCAATGTCAAAGTGGCAAAAAGACTTAAATGTTGAATGTGTGTGGCAGTATTGTATGATGGAGTAGAAAGAAAAAGAGATTGATAGTAATGATAATAAGAAAAAGAAAGAAAGTGATGCCAAATTTACTTAAATTATTCTTGAAAATTCTTAAAAATTGTAATTAAATTTTTGAATTTGATTGGCGTTATGACATTTATATTAACGCTAATGCATTGCCTTAAAAAACTATGCAAAAGTGCTATCCAAAAAACTGCGTAATTTTTCAACAAATTGGCAACACTGCGCAAAAAAAAAAAAAAAAAACAAACGCATGACATCCACATGTGAAAATTACTGCTAAAATTAATTTTTTCGCATGAACTGCCGCTGCTACCTCATCCGCTGCTATCGCCATACGTTTAAACGCTGCTATTTCAAGAGTTAATTTGTTGCGTGCCAACTCGCAAGTCAGTTAAGCTGACAGCCTGAGAGTTTGACACTACGTACAACCAGGTTGGCAGGCAGGCAGCAGCAGCTGCAGCACCATGCTGCGCGTGTAGGTGCCACATCACAACAGCGATCCATTAATATTTTGTTAATATTATTTTTATTTTCCTGTCATATTTTTATGTCCTTCCGTATTGTTTATGTTGCTATTCTTTTTGCTCTCATTTTTCGTTTTGACATTTCCTGTTGAACAGTAATTAAATAAAACCAAGCAGTAATATCTGAAGTTTAGTTATGGCTGAATAGTTGGAATTTTATGGTAGTTGCGAACTTGAGACCAAATTTTTTTACGTGAAGCTTATTGCCAAAGTAACTTCAAGTTGTTTGCAATTGAAAGTTTAAGTGTTGTTTTTGTACACAATATAGCTTTTAAGAGTTATGTGGTAAAAATCAATAATAGCGAGTTTGTGATATAGCACTTTCTCACTTTCAGTAACTTGCAATACAAAGTATTAAATTAAGTGGTAGCCAGTGCATTTGATATATAAATCACAATTTATAGGATCCCTTAAAATAAAGCCAGTTATAATAAGAAACCGCTACCTTAACCGTAAATTTTCAATTTTAACACAGTTGGAGTCTGTCCCAGCTCAACTGACCCTTACATCCAAATATACTCAGCAACTATCATGAAACTGAAAATACTGCAAATTTATTGCCTACGAAATAACGCGCCACAAACACCTACCACTATTACTGCTATGTGCTGCTGCACCGATTTCCAACAAAACTTGAACACCGTCGCTAAAAAGTTTTTCCATTTTCCGGTTGATGGGCTTTTCCGGACATTTTGTTGTTGTTTTGGTTCATGCTTGCATGTGCTCACAGCGTTGCAAAACAAAAAGCATGGTGGGATTTGTAACAACAAGCTGTAGTAGGCAACTTCATATATAAACGAGAATTTATATGCAAAATAAAGGTGGATCTGATTAAAATAAAATTGATGTTCTCTGTTCTGCTATATAAGACCTTACCCAATTTCTGTGCATCACTAAATGCTATATTACAGTCAGTCATTGACCGTGCTTAAGAAGCTCATATATAGCTTTCAAGATTTATTTGTACACCACGCCTACAAGTTCAATTAATGTGTCGTAGCAAACCTAGCATTATGAATTATGAATGATATTCTTATTCAAGGACTGAGTTACAGGACAAATACAAAAATAGAAAAATATTTTCATTTTACATGAAAAGTTATTTAAAAAAAAAAATTAAAGTTCTCTAAGGTAACAAGGACAATTGAAAAAAAGTATGTACATCTGTACTTGATATTTTTCACAATATAGTTTTTAAAGTGCACCCTAAGGTGAAAAGCTGCCATATACTCGTATAAGTGCATTATCTTGAGCCGTTGCTTTCTACCTATTTCGGCAGCACTCAGTTCCTCCCTCCCTTTCGAAGCTGCTTCTTTCGTGCATTTTTCGTTATGTTTGTTTTTATGTCCAGCTCTCATTTATTATTGTGTGTTAAGTAGTCAAAGAGGAACAAAACAGGCACAAACGTTACGTAAAAACATTTATTAAAACGGACACTTAAATGTTTTTCTTTTCAGTAGCTACTACAACGGTTACTACCTATTAAAAGCACAACTACCTACTACTATTTTCATTTAAATTTGGTTTTATTATTGCTCTATATATATTTTTTCCCAGTGAACATTTCTAATTGAAACGAAAGAGTTTTATTTCAAACATGAGTGCGTTGGTTGCGCGGAATATTATAACTTTTTTTCTGTTTTTTGTGATGCACATCAACTTCACTTAACATCTCGTGAAAGTAAAGAACTAGTCTGGCAACATTGGCAGAATATCGTACAGTTTAAATGAAAAATTCACAGACAATTAGAATGCTTTGAGATCCTTGACATTTAAAATAGATTCAAAAATATTTAAAATGTTTGCTGGGTTACCAATTTAAGTACGTCAGATCGTGTGTGTGTGTGAATTTGTCAGTACATAGCTATGTTAAAATGTGTGCATTTGTGGTGCCGCATAAATAACATTTAACCTATTTTTCCGGTGGTTTCTTCTCTTCTTCTTCTTCTACTTCTTTTTAACCATGCATCGCTTGTTCGAAAAGCGTATAAAGAATTAAAAGTACTGCTAACAAATAAAAACTTTGCTGAGGTTTCTAAATAAAATACAGAGTTACAAAGTCTTGTGTACTGACATATGAGTGTGTGTGTATTTCAATTCGAAATGCACCTGTATACGCATACATTGCTTTGAACAAGTCAGCGTGTAGAGTAATTTGCTTGTCACTTAACCACAGTGACGGATTTAATAGAAACTTCACTTAAATTGAAATGGAATTTTACTAATTAATATGCGGTTGCACTTTTTATAGATTTTTCTTCAAGTATGTTAAAAATTAGGTTTTGGAATTAAAAAAAAAAAAAACTTTTAATACGACTCCGGCTTTATTTTTCAAAGTGTCAACTTAAGAATTGGGTCAAACTCACTTCAGTAAGAACTAAGCAATGACAACTTTTGCAAGGAGGTGTTTGTGATGATATTCATTAGAAATCTTAGCTTTGAGCGAGAATAAATATCTCTTAAAAGGGCGTAAGTGTAAAGACAAATTTATGCCAAATAAAAGAAATATATGAGTAAAATGCTATAGTTGATAGAAGATCTAACAATTGGGACTTTCTTTTGTTTCAGCAGACTTTAAGATAACTCTTCAATCTTTTTTTTAATCTTTTTTGTGTCTTCACGCTTTCGGACTTTGATAATGAATTAAAAAAGAAAAGTGACCAACGATTGAAACGATTTTTTCTTAACGCCATACGACAAAATTACATCCGATTTTCCACAATCCTTCTTCAAGAGAAACCATCTAGAATGTGATATCCCATAAGAGGGTTATTAAAGTTATAAAAAATGTTTTCTAGCAATCACCATATCAAGAAATCATTTAAAATACTGAATATTGCCACTAAATATCAAGGATGAAAATATTCGCAATATATAAAGCGGATTTTTGTATGTTCAGTGCTTAGCTGAACTTGAAAGATATTTGACATCTAGGGTTATCTTTTTTGATAAAATAAATAGCTCATTGACAAAATGGATTGGAACAGGGTATCTATACTAAAATAGTTGTTATAAGATAACACTAGCGACTTCTTAACGACATCACTCGGAAGTTTTTTAAAATATTATATTTTCATTAAAAGGCCATTGAATCAAGTTTTTGCTTTACGCCCACACAGATTATTACCACACAGAAAAGTCTCACACTAAGTCCTTGAAAGTAAAGTTGCCAGCAACGGAAAGCTCTAAAAAAAGTTTTCGTAACTTATGATAATTTGGAATTTGATTCCCAAGGGAATGATTCTCTGCTCAAATTAAATGTTGTACGTCATGAATTAACTTTAAGTTATTTTTAAACGTTTGAATTTGCTTACTTGAAAGTCGTAAATCAATAATATTTATGCTATTAGAAATATCCATCCACATAAAATAAAACTTAGTTAAATGTAAATGTTGAATGACAATTTGTCACCATATATAGAAAAATATATCATATGCTGTATATTAACAGATAAATGTTATATGAATTATGTAGACAATTTCAAAGTCAAGTGACACGATATATGCAAAAGGTAAATATGTCATACTTTGCATACATTTTTTTTTTTGCTCTCTTAGACCTAAATTATAGATTTATGCGTAGCAATAAAATCAAAGCAAAACATTTTATGAGTGCCATCACCACCATCACTACAAACACCAAGAACAACAGCTACACACACATACATATTTCATAAAATTCAACTACAAAACTATTCAGCTAAAACGTAAACTAGGACACGCGCTATGTGGTTAAAGAATACAACAACAACAACAGCAAAAAAACGTTATGAATACTCGTACATTTTTAAGGCCATTCATCTAAACTCAAGGTTGCAGCTTGTGGGCGGACTGCGACAACACGCATAGTAAAATAAAGCGCTTTATAGTAGTATATGGTTTATTTCTCACAGCGCTCTTTTTTTTCGCTTTAGCCTATTTTGATTTGTATGTCGAAAAATGGCTGGCATAGATTTTTATTTATGGTCCTGGTCAATTTCAAATGGCCTTAAAAACAAGCATTTTGATTTGAATTTTGCTTGTTTTTTGCGTAACGAGTTGTGATTGAGTGACATTTTATAGGATTGGTTTTAAGTGGCAACGTTTGTCAGCAAATTTATGTTGGTTATTGCTGCGACTTTGATGATAGGAACTATAAAGTTGACAGGAAAATTTTGAGCGGAAAAATATATTAAAGTGCACGGTTTTTGTAATGAAAAGAAAATTTTAAAGTCATCTATGTTAAAAGGGGTTTAAAAATATGCTTGTATGGCATGATTTATATAAAATCTAAATGTCATCTTCCATGGGAAAAATGCTCACACATTTGCGGGAAAATTTACTCGAATAATAATTAAAAATTTAATAAAAAAAAATTAAATCGACAAAACTTTGCCACTTCCGAGCTCTGCAGATTATATTTTATGAGAAAACAGCAATAAATCAGTTTCGAAAATATGGAATGTGGGGTCCCTTTGCTCATGGACGGTCACATATATTCTTTAAAGCGGCATAACATGAGGTATGAGTAACATCTTATACTTATTGTAAAGAACAACTCTGGTTCATAGGTGCTCGTAAAATAGATTACTGGGCAGCTAGCTAGTCTAGCCGAATGCCTTATTCATCTTGTGATTTCATGTTACGTATACGTCATGTATAATTTAATTACAGCGAACTTTTTCAACTTTTAAAGTAGAAATTAAAAGCGAGTTCAAAACTTACTGCACACTTACATACGTTTGTACACACATTTTCGCCGACACACATAAATCAAAAAAAGGAGCAAGTACTTATATTAACTGCTATATTATTTTTCTATTTCCTTGCTTCTTTTTCCGTATTTTTCTACTTTTGCTTCTTTTTATTGTCTGCGAAAAAGGCTATGCAAATGCGCAAATAAATGTAATATACAAAAAAAAAATTCAAGAAACAAACATCGTAATGCAATAACTTCATCCTCTTGTAATGAATCCTTCCGTATTGTAAACGCGCGCGCGTTATTATCCTTATTTACTCAATGCTTACCTTCTTATTGTATTTGCTCTGTATATTTGTTGTATGTATTTTCCTGTTTTTTTATACCAATATTTATTTGTTTTTTCCTACTTGTAATGTTTAGCTTTTCGTACTTATTTCAAATGCTACTATCATCAGCATTATCGTTTTTTTTTCTTGGGTTCTTTTGCGCTTCTTTAAAGCAACGTAAGCAATTATTTGCAGGATAACAAAAGAATAATGTAGCACAATAAAAGAAAAAAGGAAAATTTCTTAAAAAAAAAAAATGCACAAAACAAATAAAAAATAAGTAGAAAAAATAGAAATAAAAGTACGTTACGCATAAAAAGTACTTTGAATCACTACCTTTTTGTCAGGTGAAAGAAAAAGATTCGTCTGCACGCGAATGCTGTGTGTTAAGCAAAAAAGGCACCTGTCAGCAAAGATGAAGGTACATAAATTGAATAAATAAAAAGGGAGAGAAATATAAGAAATTTTAGTTTAACGTTAAAGCATTTTGCTAAAAGAACAAAAAATATTCTTGATAACGCCTTAAGACGTCACTGACGCTGTTTGCTCATTTATGAATTTGTTTTTCATTTACTTAAAAAGGGTGAATTTTTCACCAAAAATTTTGATTTTATTTTTACAAAAACTAAATTTGGAATGGGGATGCTTTTGTGACTATTTAATATTTCGAAAAAATTATCCAAAAGAAATTGCAAAACAAAATGGAAACTTTGCACTAAATTGAAGAAGAATTTAATTGGAATAAATTCTGTGACAATAATTTTTTTTGCATGTATTAGAGCTGCCTCTTATTTCTCTATTTTCATCAATTTTTTTGGCCAAAGATGGCTGGTTTTTTAGAGGCTTCTGTACCGCGTTTCGCACAATTCGCTTCAGAAGCTTTCAGCGCATTACGCATCATAAAAATTTACTTATACGGAGGGTGATACGACAATTTACGAACCCTACTCCAGTTTACTTCTATATCTTCGGATAGCTTCGACCAGAATTTTGTGAATTTTGAGTCATAGTTTTTCTAGAAAAACATTTAAAAGTTCATCTTCTATACGATATACCACTACTACCTGTCTTACCGCATTCACTTTTGTCAAAATATTTCTTGTGTCCGTAGCCGTATCAAGATGTGCAAAATTTGCTTAAATATTTTCTCTAGGTAGGATAGCAATTCATTATTTTCGATTCACCTATTTCTCCAATTTTTAATTTAATGCTTCTAATTTTTTTCAGAACTTTTGTGACAAATTTATACGTTAGCCCTATTTTTCCGATTCCTTCATCATTTTTACGGCTACTAATTTTTGGCCACAATCGTTCTTTTGCTACTCCTTGAGACATATGAAGGTTTTCATGCTACAGCAATTAACAACAAATTTGTTGATGTCCATATACTTTCATGTTTTCCCTTTGGTTAGCACAAAAAGTTTCTTGAAGTTTTTTTTTGTTTATTAAAAATACCTTAACTCGTAATCCTGCAACTACTGGAAAAGAAATAAGGCTTAATTAACTTTTGTTTAAATCATCAAAAATGCTGTTAAGTCAAGAAAAAATTTGTTTCCCTTTATTTGATTTTTTGTTTTTAGTTTTATTTCAACAAATTCATTATTGTGTATTTCGCACTAGAGCTGGTAAAAAGGACTTAAACTAACTTTTGAAGAAAAATGAAACCCAAAAGCTAAAACAATAACAGGCAACACATCCGCACTGATACGAAAGCAAAGTAAAATAAAAATAAATTAAAGTTGGTAAACTTTTAAATCTGAACAAACTTTACGGAATTCACAAGTTGTTACCTGGGCCGGAAAAAAGTTTCCGATTTATTTGTTTGTATGCCTTTATGGCACAAGGCAGACACACAAGGAGTAGCGTAAGCCACCAGCTCTATGAAGCATTGATAAAATTACAAAAAAAAAGGAGTAAGGATTTTGAGGATATTTTAGAAAATTACATTACATTACGTTATTGTACACAACTTTTTTTGTATGATGTTTTTTGTTCTAAAAGAAGACAAAATGTAAATTCCATAGGATTATAGAAATAGTGAGATTAAAAGCTTTTTGGTAGCACGTTAAGCTAAGTAGAAAAATTTAATGCAAAAAGTAGGCGTGAAAAAAGATAAAACTACAACACTTAATCACATTTGCAATGACTTAAATTTAACCCTTGAAAGCAGGTCTCCTGCAAGAAGCAATTAAAATAATGTTTTGCTCTAAGTATAAAAGGATAATTAAAAAAATAAGCTCAAAGGTGCGCCATGACGAAGGAAAATGCAAAAACATACAATTAGAGAAGCTCTAAATTAGTGACAATTTAAAAAAGAAAAAGGAAAAAAAAAACAGCAAATTGCAATGATGTGAAAAATTGTCGCACCTTGAGAAAAGCTGATAGAACTTTTTTTGCAATAAGTGCAGTAGAGACTGAAATTACCCACTTATAAAATTCTCTTTCTCATTCATTTCCGCTCTTTGTCGCATTAGTTCATCTGCGTACACTTTTTTTCTACAAAGAATACATTATGCTGCCTTAGTGAAATAAAAATAAATTCGCGTACTAAAGGAAGGTGTTCGCTTTTTTGACATAACTGAATAAATGTGTTATTTGGGTTCTTAGGATTTTACTGTATGTAGATTTTAAATGTATATTTTATATAGTGAATGTATTTCTTTGCATGCATTCGAAAAATATTTCTTAAACACACAATGAAAAGGTATCGATAGGCGTAAAGTACAGTACAATTTTAGCAATGTTTCGATATAAACCGCAAGAATGCGAGAAAGTTATTGGTTGGGCCGGTGTTTGCTGCTAAACCATCAGTAGGTCGTTCTACTTCCGAACTGCTGAAGTAGAATGACCTGGCATATATTGGCATACTTTGAAATCATATTGAATTCATAAAATTTATGTTCTTGAAATCCTTACAATGAGTTAAAAAGAAATATTTATTCTCATGTCATAAAATGAATCCAAGTGGTGAAAAAAAATTTTAAAATAAAACAGAATATCAAAATATCAAAGGTATCGACAATATTCAAGCTGATTTCAAATTTTCTTTTTTGTTTCAATATATACCATTTTTGTAGCAAATTTTATAAAATTAAACGCGTTTTTTGGTTGTCAAACAAATAATTATAAACAATCCATATTGGACGACTAACCATTAGCAGCTGCCAAATTACAATGATAATTTTGCGTGAAATTAAGTCAACATTCTATATTTACAATCGCACTATTGCGAGATTTTCTATTACAACTCTCATCACAACTTACCTGAAAATAAAAGAAAGATAAAAATATGAAAATGCAATTAATACCAAATGTTGTGCAAGTGTCAGGAGTGTTGCAATATTAAATATTAATAAATTTGTATTCACACTGAAATCAACAACAAGCGCTTCAATGTGTCAGCGCAGCAGTCACACTCCTAAGGGTATATCCTTCATTTCAAATGCATTAAATTTCAACCTTAACAAATCTCTGAAATGACGAAAATTCAAAACAAATGCAAACAATTCCATATTTTCAAATCAAAAATGCCAAATGCAGACAAGTAAACAAGCACATACACAAACGATGTTATGAACAAATACATGAGAATAAACACACATATAGTAACGCATACTAATACAAATGATTTTTGAAATGTAAACAGTGAGAAAACGAAGTTTGTATTGAAATCCTACAGGATATTTTTCAACACAAATACGTAGTAACTTTGCAATACGTTTACGAATAGGTACTAATATAAATGTGTGTTGTGTTATGTTGTGTTCTATGTATGTATGGTATATGTGTGCTTGCGCCAACGTTACTCCATTTTATTTTGCATACAAATAAACATAAATTGGTTGGCAATGCTTGCTGCAGCGAAACTTCCCATTGAAGCAGTCATGTGATTTATGGCAGCAAATTACATCCTGCTTAGGCAGGTGTTGCTTACATTAGAAAGCCTACTCTACCTTCAGGCCAACACTGTTGCTGTTTTAAAAGCAATGCGAAAGTGAGAGTGTGTCAATTTTTGTAAAGTAGAGAGATATGAATTTGGTCACTTTATTCATTCCATAAATTTAGTAGTGAAAGTCGTATATAGAGGATTTGGCTAGATTGAAAAGTTGAGAGTTGAGAACATTCCAAAAATATTTTTTCGCAAATATTAAATTTAAAGATAGCTAAAATAGATCCATAATATTTGGTTGTTGGCTTGGTTGTACAAAGTCTTATATCGTTTTATGTACCGATAGGCTCAACAGCTTTTTGTGTGGTAAATAGAACTTCGTTTTCAAAAAGCCACGTTTACTTTTTCAATTCCACCTACTTTTGGTTCAATAAATAAATAATATTCGTAATTTGAGTTTGCTAGATGTGTCATTTAAGGTATTTTACTTGTATGAAAGGTACCACTCTCACTGATACTGTCTTGTCCCCTTTTTTCTGGATATAAATTAACGTATGAAGATCTTAAATATACCATTTATCAACACTAGATTCATTCTCTTTAACCAAAAATTATAATCAAACAAAGTAGCACACCTTACAAGCATACACCCTTGTATATGTTGTAAATGAATTCATACCGAATTAGATAATGATGAATATTGACCTATAAAAATTCGATTTCCGAGTCATCCTTTAATATCAGAAACACTTTATATAAAAATCAATATAACTTGAGGACGAAACTTTTAATTTCAATATTGGAGGTATTATTATTTCGATGTTTTTGCTAGACATACTTTAATAATATTAGGAATTCTTACTTTCTATATTTGAAAATAATTTTTTCGCGTGATTATTCATTTTAGTTTTGTATGATTTTCATTTATTTCTAATTTTTTCAGCATAGAATAATTTCTAAAAATTACAAAAGAACATATTTGGGGCTCCTTTTCCGACGTCTTACCCTTTTTTATATTTTTGAATATTTATTTTATTTAAAAGAAAGTATTCTGTCAGTGCTGCCAGTATATTTATGTGTTATCCTAACTGCGTTCGTATGAATGTGTAATTCTTTATATGACCTTTCATTAATCAACGCCAATGCATATACAAATTTTCTCTTTTTTTTTCCTGCGTATGACGAAATGTTTTACAAAATGTGTGTGTGTGTGTGTACGTACTCGTATGAAGACAGCTATAGTAAGCGCATCATCACGGTATGGCTACCTTGGGGCGCATTTATCATTTTGATTCCATCTCATCTATTATTCTGTTGCTACCTAAAGATGAGCTGGGAAAAAAAGAAAAACGAACACTTTTCGCTATGTAAATTTCTAACATTTTTACGTGTGGCATTTCTTTTGATATGTTAATGATTTCATTTTTTAACGTTTTCATGTAAAAACAGCGTATCAAGTAAATGTTCTTATACCGTTTTTGTTGCCTTTCGTTGCTTCTTTTTGACACACGATAGTATTGAGCGTAGAGACCTGTCAAAATGAACGCATTCTGTGCTCTCCTCCAAGTTAAAGAGATAAAATAAGGCTGCTTTAAATAAAATTTGTATGCTTATCATAGCCACTTAAAACATTTCTTCCTGTGGTTTAAAAAATTAAAACAAGCAAAATGTCAATAAAATTAGTATCCTTCATCCTTGGGTGAGAGCAAAAAAATGACTGCAGTTTTGTTTTCATTTATTATTAAAATGCTGCACTCCCATGCAATATTTACTAGAACAAAATAGAGCATCGAAGAAAAATGAGATAAAAACTTACAAAAGCAAAGGGTGAAAAATCACATTTAAATGGCGACAAATTGCACAACGGAGAAAGCACCAAAGTATTCGTACAAACGTACAAATCCAAGAACTTAAGAATGAGCACTATAGAGTAAGGATTCTGATTGCCGACTTGGAACAAATGAAGAAAAAGCGTGCAAGTTTTTTACACAGAAAACACGTAGGAGGGACAAAATTGTGAACAAAAAAACCTACTGCAAGCAATTTTACAAACCAGCAACTGTGGGACAAAATTATTTAAGGTTTATAAAAAATCATTTGAATGATGGAAATTATAAAAAAAACTTAGAAAAGACTTCATTTCATTAGAATTATTATACAAAACAGGATAGTTTATGATTCATAGCAGCGAATAATTTATATTTTATAGTAACTTTTTTTCTTGTAAATTTTGTCCCATGGTAACCAACGCGGAAACTTGTGAAAAAATATAACTCAAAATAAAAATGAAAGGAAAAAAACACACAAAAAAAAAAATACAAACGGAAACAAATGCAAGAAATCAGCAGTTACACGGCAGCAGCAACATCCACGATGGTTTTCTCCACTAAGGGGAAGGCAGTCTAACAGGTAGCTTCTAGGGCGCGAGTTAGGCAGTCAGTCAGGTTAAGCTGATTATTATGCATGAAGAATGACGGAAGGTAAATTTTTAACATTTTAAGTCATTTTTCTTTTTCTGCCGCACGCAGTAGCAGCCTGATATTTTATTTTTGCTTTATTTCTTTTGGGTTATTTTTTTCACTTTTTTCTTTGACTTTTTGAATTTAAATACCAAATCATAAAAATTATATTCAATTCAAATGTTAAAAAGACACATATTCTGAATTTATTCTTTTGGCTTCCTGAAATGTGTGCTTTCTTCAGAATCCCATAAGTAGTACGTAGGCACAAATGTGTGTGTGATATGTAGAATGCAAAGAAAGAAGTACTTGCAGTAAGTTTATTCTTTAAAAATGCTTTATTATTATTATTATTATTTCTATTAATATTTTTCTCTGCATTTGAAAAATTTAATATTTAAATTATTCACCATAAGCATTGTAGCATGTTGTAGTATCCTTTTGTGTAATAGAAATCCTATTTTATGTACAAATATGAATGAAAATTTCATAATATTAACCCATTAAGTCGCAGCGGTCAATTTTTCGATCAGTAACTTTAGCGTTTTGTCCAGGTGAGCCAGAACTCGGTTCTTTTCATTTCTAGACAACTCGATTTTGCAAGCAATGAAATGTGTTGAAGCATTTTGGGCGCAACTTACATTGCATTTGGAGCACTGCCATGATGTATGTATGCTTCTAGCAAACGTTGCAAGGACCTGCCTTAGCAATCTTAAAGATTCCGTGTTCTTTTTTAGCAGTACGGATATTGTTCAAGGCGATGATTTTGTTGAAATTGGGTGCTTTGCTGATTTGGTTTGAGAATTTTTTTGATCAGTCAAGATGGTTCATCAGGCACGATTGTTCCAAGTGATTTCCTGAATGGAGCTTCCACAAATTGACCCACGCAGCAATGGTCGACAAGTGCGTTCACAATAAAGGAATTTTTGCCCTATAAAAACGTAAAAAAAATTAAAAGTCAAAGCTTAGGCCTATGATTTGATATGTAGCCTCTGCATGAAATTTCGTCGATTTTGGACCAGTAGTTTAGTGTAGGGTCTCAATGGATTAAAGAAAAAGTTGAGCTACTTTTTTTATTTTAAATCTCAGTCAAATGATTTTAAATTCTTGCAGTTGGTAAAAAAACTAACAATAAAATAAATTACTTATTTTAGAATGTTGAGTCAGCAGTTAAAGCACAGAAAATTGCTAACAATAAGCCATATGCACTTGCCTTTTGTATGAAAAATAATTTAAATGTGTTTTGAAATGTCAAGGAAAACCTTCGTGAGTTAAATTTCGACAGCTTATTCAACCAAATGACTACGCGATGGCACTTGATGCTTTCAAATTTTTTTTTCAGAATATTGTGAAGCACTTAAGGCTGGGTAGTAAAAAAAGTGGAAAAATTAAAAGGATTTTCTAGAATGGTGCCGAAAATGGCTTATACCAAACTTCAAACCATAGGAAGACATAAACTATATTTTTTGATAATATTATTTATCTCAATTGCGAGGAGCACAATAATTTTACTCAGAAATTGATGCAGAAGAACTGCAATATATTATCCAATCTTTGACGGTAAATGGTGTCATTGATGTATGTATTTCCACACACCTTATTACGAAGGCTGAGCTATGAGTCTAATTGAATGCAAATTTTCAAAGCAATGAAAGTGTATGGTAAGCCACACAGTAGTACGGGTAATTTTAACAATTTTTTCTCTTATCGGAAATGGCTACCTGGGAAAAATGTTCCCTCATCCATACTAGAACCACACCTGCAAAATTTTTTTCGAATCGGTCAATATCTAGTGTTCAAATTTTTAAATTTTATTCAATTTGTGTCAGTCTAATCTATAAAGATATCAATATTGTCAGTTCCTTTCAGCATTGCGTTGTACTGCAAACCTACTTCAATGGTTTAGGATCCTCATACTCATCATCATTGTAATCAACATCATGAGCAACACAAGCGGTTTGAAGGTTTCTTAAAACTCAAAATGCATGAATCGCATACTAACACGGAGAAACTAACAGACATGCAGCATGTAATCGTATATGGATATGTAAAAGCATGCATACTAGTAAACGAAAACTACACATACATTTATAATGTTAAGACTCATGATGGATAGAGCGCTAAAATGTAAACAAATGATGGGTAGAGAAACACAAAAAACGTTTGCGTGTTAACAGATGCTTTTATGTATGTGTGTTGTTGGGTATCTGCTTTATACGAATGTGTATGTGTGTGCCAAACGCTCAAGTTAAATGCCAAAGTAACACTTAAGTATTCGTCTTACGTAACTTTGAGGTTAGCGCAATTTTAAAGTTCAAGTTTTCTAAGAAACCATAAGAGCAAAATTAAGACTTAAAGCATTTTTACTTAAGTCTTCGCTGAAATTTTAATTGGTATTTTGAACAATTTTGTATGCAAAGTGATTTTAATTCACCAGAAAAATTAATTTTTGTTAAGCATATTTTTGAAAAGCGGAAATTTATTAAAGTAATCAGGGTGGTAATTTTTAGTGCCAATTTAAAATCAGTGGCATCGAAATGAAATTAATAGCTGAAAAGAATCTTTTATATGAAAACTGATTTTATACAGCTGATTTTTTATAATCCAATAGCTGCAGTGAAATTTTTACTTCACTCTTCTACACTTTTCTTATCTTAGTTTTTTCTTTACACTACCTTTTCTTCACTTGTATTTGTATTGCAAAAATTTTATGACCCCTGACCTGTTTTACTTCTCATGCCCAATGGGAGTTATTAATGGACGTTTAAAGGCTTCACTTTGCAATTTTTCTTCTTATTGTAAGTATTTTGTACGCGTTGCATAGGTCACCAGCTCAATTTGTATGTATGACTAGCCTTGAGCTGGTTGTTTGCTGCGGCAAGAGTTTTTTCTCTTAATGTGTCCCCCCAGGCAAAAAAAAGGTTTTGCTTTTAAAATTGCGCTCAGCTTCTGGTTGTTTTTATTACTGTGCGCTGAAGCATTGTTCAATTTGGCCGAAAATTTTATTTTTATTTCTTTTCTTTAGTATTTTTTTTGGTCTATTTTATTGCTACGTTTAATTGTTTCCTGGAATGCGCATTTCTTATGTTTACCAGTGAAAGTGCACTTTTATTTCAATGTCTTTTCTTTTTTGTTTCTTTCTTTTTTACTATAAAATATAAATTAGAGAAGAACAAATTTATCTAATATAAAGGGTTATATTTTCATGACCCATTTATTAATGTTTATTGCTGTTTAAGTTTTTAGGATATTGAGATTTATCCTAAAAGTAAGGAGGTTGATGTGAATGTGGGAGATGTTACGGCAAGTTAAGGTTGAGGAAATGAAAGTATTCTACCTGTATTATAAAAATACAATTCTCATATTGTTTACAGATTGAAAAGTTTTCTGTTAAAATCAATATTCTGGAAAAATTTACCATAGATAAATTTCAATATAAAATTTTGATAGTTTTCATAAAACGCTTTCACACTGGGTTAAAAATTATTCTGTTGTTTTATGAAAGTCGTTTTTAAACCAAAAACCAGCTAAAATAGTTCGCTATTGATAAAATTCAAAAGTCAAACAGACTTCATCTAGGACTTTGCTCTCTACAAAAACAAATATTTTTTCCCCATTAAAGCTGCTGCAATTGTAGATAAAATGTTGCATACGCAGCTGACGAAAACGAGCCAGTAAAGATGTGATAATGCCAAGTGTGAAACTTATTTTTAAAAACGTGATACAGAAATGTGATAAAGCTTTAGTAAAGACAACAAATTTCAATATTCAAAGCCGATATTAGGAAATGCTTCCCATATTCTGCAACTTCAACCTCTTCCATATTAAATCTCATGCCTTTCATATTTCCCTCGTAGCGATTGATTATAACAAAAGAACTTTAAGTTTAATTTCTAGAAAATCGACACCTGAAACACTGAACTTTCTTCAACAGAAATACAAATCGCTATAAGACAAAAAAAAAAAAATTCCAAAGAACAATATTTATGATAACCATTAAACTTTCTAGACAACATTCCTCTTTATCTCATTGCGATGAAAAACAATCTTTCAAAGTAACTGAAAACTTTCCTGTCAAAACGAATGAGCGCACGTGTAGAGGATGGGAGTATCGTGTGATTTTATTTTATTTTCAATATAATTACAGATCAGATAACTTTGAAAGCTTTTTAATAACCTTAATGCCGTACTTAACAGTATATGTAGGAAGACAGAAATAAATTGTCATGAAACACGAGTAGCAGTTTAATTCTGAGAAGTTTTAAACTTTTATTGAATATTTGTGTAATTTATTTATTTTTGTTTAATGTAGAGACCAAACTGTTGGTTTGAAATTCTAAAGTGTATAATATGATTTAAAATTAAATTAATACCTTTTATTGTTTCATAATTTCAATTTATGTAAGCACCTTAACTCAATTTTATAAATTCAAATAAACAAAACCACAAGCTGTATACAAAATATTTTATGGTATTTAATCCTTATGCGGTAAGGTGCAAAATTTTCAATTCATAAATCAAACTTAACTAAATTTCTGCAGGAATTCTTTGCTTCTTCTTTGTAAATGTTATGAAATAAGAAATTTAAATTTATTCATCTTGAAAACGCCAATGCTTTTGTTTATGCAAGCATTTGTGTTGTTATTGTTAAATTATATATATGCAAAGTTTGCATATATAATTGCAAAATTGTATCAACAAAAATAAATTTCATACAAAATGAAACATAAATCCTTTCTCAGCTTACGATTTTGAATACAATAAAGGAAGTGTCAAAAATGCTTGCTTTCACTTATTGAGTACAATTGTACGTAGGCTTATTAGAGTGTACAATATTTCTATCAAAGTGATATTTTCTTACACTTGAAAACGAGACGTAAGGAAATTAATTTTTGAAACATTTTTTTGAAATGTTTGAAGAGCGTAAAATAAAGCCCTAAAAAGATGTTGGAGAGTACCAAGGAAAGCTTGAACATTTTGTCAGTTCTCATAGTTATCGCAATAGAGAATCGTTTATTTTTCCTTTAGATATTTTGATAAATTGTTCAACATATGTATGTTAGCGCCACTCTAATATTTAGTATGTACATACATATATTTCGAATGACAAAAAAGAGATCAACATTCTTATTATTATTTATATGTTTGCATATCTACTTAGTGTTATTATTACAGCCTTTATTGTTGTTTCTGTTATACTTGTAATTGTTCTTAAAAGTAAGCACTGCCTTTGTTATTACTTTAACATTTTATTACAACAACAATAACAACAAAAAATAATAACATAGACAACAGCGTATTAAGTACATAAGCACATTTATATGAACACATATTGCATTAGAACTTTGGGTGTGTACGTTTCTTTGTGTATGCTTTTCACTTTATCCTTAATCTGTGTTATAATGCTAATTTATGTGAGTGTATGTACAATTACACAAACATACACAACAATATAAATGCTTATAATACATATTAGCTAGGGTGTTTCAAATGTATAAGTGTTGAAAATGTCAAGGTTTCGTTTTAGATTTTTTAAATTATGTTAATTAAACAATAAAGTAGAAACGATTTAAAAAAATGTTCTTGAAACATCCATGCGGCCCTTGAATTTAAAAAATTCATACGTAAACAAATAGTGATGCCATATATTAAACAAATGGATCTTTTTTCTAGAATTAAGAATTCAGTCAGGAATTACGTCTGCTTTTATCGCGAAATATTTTGGGTATTTTTTTTCAAGGGGATAAGATGAAGCGCAGTAGGATCTGTTTTCCAAAAGTTTAAAAATGAATAACTCCATTATTTTTTGAAAGATTATCGAGCTTAGGAGCTTGTTGTGCAGCTTATTATATGTGATAAATTGATATAATCTCCAGACTACAAGATCAGCTCAAAGATAATTTAATTTTATGTGAAGTTTGACTCTTTTATATTTGAACCCCCTCAAGGTTTTATGATATAATTTCAGTATTGAACTTCATAAGACTAAACAAATCATTTGCGTCATTATTAAATTTCAAAAGAAATGTTCAAGGATAATTGTGTGAGAATTAAGCTGTTTTTGAACTTCAAGTTCAATAGGGGTGTCTCATAAATAAGTTTTTAAGAAATTTCTTCTATATTTTGTTTAATTAACGATAAAAAACCAAAAAAGTTGAGAGCACCTTAATATTAAGCACCTTTTTTGCTACATATAAACGATAAACGCCATAGTATACGCCATATCACAGACATCTTAAGACACTTGCAAGAGTATTACGCAAACATAGAAAAAACATAGACTTATTCGAAAGTTACTCGTTCTGTGCTCGTTTTGTAGATTGATATAGGGTTGCCAAAGCAAAGAAAATTTAAAGATAATGGAAAAAAAAAATAGGAAAAAATAGTAACGTGTAAATAGATAAAAAATTTACATATAAATGTGAATTCAAATAGAACAACAAAATTCAAATAAATACTTAATTGTACTAAATTTAAGATGCTCAAAACTTCTCGATTTTTACTGCCGTAAGATATTCTGAATAAAACTAATTTAAGTGAAACTGAGGTTTGTGGTCGCTAAAGTACATATTTATTGAAATCGTTCCAAAAAACTTAGAAATGGAAAACATCTAGCAATAGATTTTAATGCAAACCGCAGGATTCATATTCTGAAAATTCAAGTTATATTTGTGTTTGTAACGTTAAGTATGTGGAAAGAGTACTTGGGAATGTTGTGGTTAAATGAATTCAAGAAATTACAACCACAACGGCAACTCTGTGACGCACATTTGCGTACATTTGTTGATACAAAGTGGAAGTGCAAGTGTTTTTGTATATCAAAATACATACAGACACTCATTTAAATTAGCTTTTAAATGTTGTTGCAATTGAGATCATTTGGTTTGTTGTTGGGAATTTCCTAAGCACATTTCGAATACGAAATATTTCTGCAATATGTAAGTACAAACGCAAACGTGTGTGCATGTATGTATGTGCTAAGATGTTTACATGTGTTTAAGGTGACTCTGCTAATGGCATTAGCTAAATGTGAGACGTGGCGGAAATTCACCCATAAATTTCAATTAGAGCTGACATGAGTTGTTGCAAAAATCTGAAGTTATGTGAATGGTATTTCTAAGATTGGAAGTTAGAGCTTGAATATTGTTAGCTTTTTAGTGTGTATTTATTTTGTCATTTCGTTTGTAACTTACAAAAATGTGTTTTTGTAGAAGCAATTAGTGCAAACAAGTGCAATATTCCGAGATAAGACTATTTAATTCACAAAATAAAAGATACGAGTACGATAGATGAGTCTGAAGAACAAATCACAAAATAATTTAAATTTGCGAAAAAATGTAACATAAGTTTTTCTCAATTACGTACCATTTCTGAATTTTCCTAAGATAAGAATGGATAGTATGTTTCTTGCGAAACAATAAATACATATCGTTTCATCCTAAAATAACCTTTCTAATCCTTGCAAATCTTACATTTTTTTAGAAACAAAATATTTCGGAGAGTCCACGTTAAATTCCATTTAATGCCAAACATAGAAAATTCAGTGAGTTCTGTTAGTATTTCCATAATTTGATTAAAATTTTGCCATAGAAAATATGCAATGATATCATATCTTAATATTAAACAAAGCCCATGCCAATGTCTACATACTGAGCCAGACAAGATGATGTGGATGCCTTAAATATCAAAATGAATAAAAATATTATTAAAACATGTAAGTGGCAACGCCTTTGGGCTATGTGTATGCTCAAAGCAACGACAGCTACTAAAATTACAATTTATGGACTACAGTGAAAATTATTATTAGCAAGACATGTGACAATTAAAATATTTTTGCTACCAAATGCTATAGTTTTGTTAAAACATAACATGTGCACTTAAATGCATTTATATGTGAAAATTTATATAAATGAAAACCTTAATTAAACCTATTGAAAAAATTATATTTATTCCAAATAAATACCACATAATATCATGTTGCATAATTAATTACAGCTAATTATTGAATTTCGCCACAAAACACCAAAAGCCATATGGTCGAAGAGTTAGCAAAACATAGAGAAACCAGCAACAACTGGTTGTCAAAAATTTAATAGATAAGCCTTGGGAATCTAAAAGCTCTTACCCCAAAAAAAAGAAAAAAAAACGCATAAAAAAATTACAGGATAGCGTATATTTTTAATTAGAATTAAAAGGGATTTCATGTCTCTTTTTTTAGCTCTCCGAGCCATATTTACTATAAACACATAATAAAAATAAAGCAAAATAGCAGCAAAACTGAGTAGAGCATAAAATGTTTGATATAAAAAGGCCAAAATAATTTGCTTAAGACATTCACACACAAACGAAAAGATGTACAAAAATTTGCAATTAAGAAATTAATTAGCTAACAAAATTTTACCCAAAGAAAATGAGCGAAATATAAAGAGGAAAAAAGTCTAAGCAAACATATTGAAGGAAAAAAAAAACCAAAGAAAATTTCATAATCTTAATTTGGTTTACGCTACTGAATCTACGTTAAAGTTCTTCAAGTCCAGGAATTTGCAATTATCAACGTGGCCACGTTTTAAGCACAGTGATACAAAATTGGATAAATACAGTAGATGTTTGTTCAGCAACAGATAGAGCGGCGCAATATGCAAATTATAATGCAATAATTTTAAGAATTTTAATTAATTTTCATAGGTCACTTAAAAATATTCTTGTAAAACGAAGGGCTTAGTTCATGAAGTAATTATCGGTAATCAATAATATCGAAAATTACATATCTATACTATGAAATCTGTATTTTCACATCCTATACTATAAGTACTTTTGATCCATGAAAATCTAATCACTGTACATACTGTGGCTACAAACTTAATTGGCTTCACTTTCCAACGCTAACCGCAATCAACGCTTACTTTGCTTACTTTGAAAACAAGCTGCCTTACGTTCCTTACAAAAAAAAACCAATTGCAAAAAGACAGCCATAGCAACTGCCACGGGCAACTTAAAAATTGTTTACAATACAAATGATAATAATAATCACAGCGTACTGTTAACATCCTGTCAGGCTGACCCTTTCTTCCAACTACGGTTTTCTTTTACCTCAACTACAAATCTCTCTTATTTCAGGTTATTTTGCGCTCGCTATTGTTTGCTTGGGCTAGCGCTATCGTTGAAAGACAAAATCACGACCCAACACAATATCGTTCGACACAACCCCGACACGGTAAAGCTGCGACCCAACCCAGCCCATGACCCATCCTAATCCCAACGCAAACAACAGAACAGACCAAACTAGAGATAATGCCGTCAATAGTTGCCATTCACTATGCACAGAGGGTTGCCCACTTATTCTGCTACACAGCATAGCAATTGTGTTGGTTTTCTTTTGTCATTTTCTTTGATATTTTGGTTTTCCCCGTGTTTTTCCGTTGTTGCTGCCCTTTTGTCAGTGTTTCCAATTTAAATTGTTGTTATTTAATTTCATTTTACTTTTTCGCTTCGACATTGCATTATGCCTGAGGGAATTCACCGCTACACTTTGTAGGTTTCTTACCAGCTGATAAGTAGCAACGTGTCTTAAAATGTTTTTCTTTGGCATAGGTTTTCTTACTCAGCTCGGGCTCAAGTTAATTGTGCTAATGGCTTCCAGGTGTTGTTCCATGCTACAGATTTTGTTATCTCTGTCGATTTACTTTAAAAAATAAACACATAAAATTTGGGCAATATTGTTGAAAGAGAAAGAAATGATAAAAGTTTTTCATTGCTCTTGCGAATATTTGAATCTGCAGCATGATAAGATGCTACACAAAGGCAGCAGGTTTTAAGCATAAAGTAATATGTAGTTGAATTTAATGTTTTAAATTATCTTAAATTTTATAGTGATTTTAGGCTAAATACTTGATATTATTGGGAAAAGTTATTTACATGTATATTTAAGACGTATTTAATAATGCCAGTTGAGGATTTATGTTAAAGAAATGTGCTTCTGCAAAGTAATCTTATATTCTCAGTATGAGGAGAATGTGAATGAGGAGTATAGGTAAGTACAGCACAAACACTTGAAAAAAGAAAATATGAAACTTCAGCTCAAGTTCGGTAGAACGCATAAAAATTATGCCAAGAGTCCTTGGCATTTTGAATACTTGGACAACAACATTGCCTCAGGTTGTGCAGAACAGTTTTTGACCAATTTATTTAAAGCCAGACTATGCAGTATAGTATGAAGGGGTAATCATACAATATTTGAGCCACCTTTCATGTTTCAAGCATACTATGTTTTTAATGATGATAATACTTTCGGCATTTTTGCCCTTGACAAAAGAAGATATTTGTTTATTTAATTTTAACTATTTAAAATTTTTAAAAATAAATACTAACTTTTATGTATGATATTGAACCTTCTGGGTCAGATCGAAAACGTTTTTTTTAAGGCATGAATTTTTATGCTTTAAGTTTTATGAAGAACTTATATCAAATTGTTTGCAATAATGCAAAAATAATATTACTGTAATTGAAGACATTTATGCTATAATATGCTATCATTTATAAAACCTTTTACACATACTTAAACAGACAGAAAAAAACATATCTGTATACATATATCTGCATAAAGCTACTGACACATACAGATACTTGTTTACAAATGCTAATGTAATAAAGGACCACAATGACCGGAATTAATAGGCCACAAGTGTATAACAACAACAGTGGTAACAAAAACAAACAGGAACGCAACATTAAGCAAACAAACAAAGAAACAACAACAGTATGACAAGAATGAAACAAAAATAACATAGCTAACAGAAAAGAGAACTACACTGTTATAAAAAATGGATATGTATGTAACGAAAGTATATTCGTCATCTAAAAACCTAAAAAAATAAAACAGATATCATGTCAGAAATAGGCAGAGTATTATCACAGCTGTTGGATTTCGAGATATTGATATTTGAAGTTTTAGGTCTTACTGTAAAAGAACTAAAATTAAATTTTTCAATATTTTTTGAGCTGAAATTTAAATGAAATTATTTTAACAAGAGCCTTTTTTTCACTTTCATATCATTTACGAGAAAACTTTTACATACAGAACTTTATATAAATTTTTAATCTAAGACTACTATGTCCGTATCTAAAATATTTACAAATTTCCCAGGGGGGGGTGCATTATCGAATAAGAGGAGAAGTTTTAGTCGATCTCCCAAAAAAAAAAGAAAATCTAAAATATGTAAAAAAAATGTCATATATTTTACTTTAAAGCATGCGACAAATATACGATTTTTGTTGTTTTTTTTTTTCTGTGCATAAAAGAAGCTACTGAAGTCACTGATAGACCATTGTTTATGCTGCTTATTGGTGACATGCGCGGTCAACAACAGTAGCAACTCTGTCCTGATGTAGAGCTACTATACCATCTCCTCCCAACCCAAAGGCTATTTTTGGTTTGCCATAACCTTTCGGTTTTTGCTTGTCAGATAAATAATAATGCGCTGCTAGGGGATTTTTATTTTGATTATGCGTATAGAGCTGAGTAGAGTGATTTACTTATATAATATTTTTATTATTGCAATTTTTTCTTAAGCACATATCCTCTGGGTTTATTTGCTTTCTATTTTTCTTCTACAGTTTCACTTTTAGACTGCATAATTTCTATATTTTCCGCAAAGATATTTTACTAAAGTCATTCACATCATGCTGAGCTATCTCAGTCGACTGTGGCATATGCGCGAGATTTGATTGGATAAACACAATTCCAAATTTAATTTGAAATTTTTGCACAGTTGATATTATTCAGCTGAATATATTTAAATTATAAAAAAAATCAAGAATCCCTTATTGCAATCAATTTAATTCTCTACAACCACAATAAACTTTTCATTTATATAAATAACAAAAACAACAAGTTTGAAATGTTAATTGTTCCACTGGGTATTAAAGTTGAAACCCACAGATTTTTAACTTTTTTTTCCCTTTTTCATTGCCTAGGAAAAAAACATTACAATCGCCATCGCCAACGTCATCATCAGGAAGCATAACAAAATTTTGCATAAATTAATTTTGAAATTAGCAAAGCAGCACAAAAAAAAAACAAAAAAAAAAAAAACACAAAAGTTTTTGTTGCTTGTTTTGCATTAAAATTACTTGATTTTCCTTGGGAAAAGGGTAAGGGAGTTTTGCTTTTTTTTAATATGTTTTCTCAAAATAAAATTTGAGATAATATTTTGCTTTACAGAGCATCCATTGCACCGGCATTAAGAGTTTAGAAATTAAAGAAAATTAAAAATTCAAAAATCTCATTCGAAAAATTTATTTAGAAAAATGTATTTTTTAAAATTTTGAAACGAATATGGTGGACTCATTTTTGAGGTAGCCGTTTACAAACTTTATATTACAACTTCTAATTTATAAATTTAAGACATAAAATATTGAATGCAAGTGTTCTTCCATTCATTCTGTGTCAATGTTTTTTCATTATTTGAACGAAACTGGAGGATTGCGTTAGCATAGTTCGAAAAAATAAACTTTTTCATGAACACCCAAGGACACATAAGTGAGTAGGTAAATCATTTAATTGAACTACTGTGCATGTGGGCGTGAAATTAAACAAAAGTGAAAGCGTAGTTTAATTTGCAGTTGTTGTAATGATATTTTTGGAAAAAAAATTTTTGCTTGGCTATTTTTCGCATGCTGCAGTATTTTGTAAGCAACAACTATGTGTTACAATAATAATGAAAATAAAATCTTTTATTTAATTATTTTTAATATTTTTTTTTGTTTCAATATACCTACTAGCAAATGCAAAAAAAATGCAGTTCTTTATAAATGAGTATAAGTCTTTGTGCAACAACAACAACAAGAACAATGTTTGCATATGTGTGAGTGCACAAAAATTGCAAGGCTATGTGCGGCACTTTAGTGTTGCAGTTTCGTTTGCACACACATAAATTCATACACTCACACAGTAAAATTTAAGTTTTTTTTTATTCCTTTGTCTGTTAAAAATTAAATTGTTTTTTTTTTCTTCATCTTTTTCTCCTTTAATGGCATCAAAATCGTAATTAGAGTGGAAAAACACGCAATTAGCATTAAGCTGGGTTGAGCTGCATCTCATACGTGTACGTCTGTTTGCATGAATTGGTGGAGAGGGGGCAGCAACAGCAGTGAATTGCGCTGTGTTTGCCAGTGTGCAATTGTATGCATGTGATTGCATGTGATTTTTTCTTTTAAATTTTTTTTTTTTTAATTTTTCGGCAAGGTTCATTCAGCGACTTCCTTGTTTTTAGCTACACTTTGCTTGCGCAAATGTGTGAATGTGTATCTGGCTGTGTGCGCGTAAGTTATGTGACCCCATTTCTTTAGTAAATAAGCGCAGTTTGTTTTCAACATTTGAATGTGTGACTTATGCGATTTTTCTTTGCGTTTTTTTTTTGTTTTTATTGTACTTTTTTTAGCCAAAAAATTTATTAAGATAATTAGCACACTTTTTGCATAGTTATAAAGCTTATTGTTTTTTCTTTTACCAAAGTTCAAGTGCAGAATAAATAGAAAAAAAAAATATCTACTTTCAGAGCTTAAAATAATTTAATTTTTAATTGTGTCAAGGATGTGAAATAATCTTTGAAAATAAATCACTGATGAAACGGATATTTAAAAATGCATGCAAATTCACCGATTGCAGTCTGCGCAGGTATTTTTTGTTTTGCTGTCTTTGTCTCGAGAGCACTCATCTTTTAAATGCTTTTGTTTGAAGTTCCTCAAATATTTCTACAGAGGATCTACCTATTTTTTTAAGTTTCCTGGTAACGCTATCAATGAGGTGGGGTGTGATGTACCCCAGCAGTGTTAACGTGCATGTTTTTCATTCAATGTATACGCTCGGCTAAGCGTGCTTGCTGTGTCAGTTTGTAGGATGTTTCATCTTCAGCTACTGAGAGTACGGGTGCAGATATTCGTGTGAGGAGAAAGCGGTGTCTGCTTTTAATCATGTGGGGTTTGTTTACCCCACCTCATTGGAGACGGCTGGAGTATTATGTTTTGCTGCAGATGTTTTTTTAATGCTTATACATCCGTGATTGTATTTTCAATACATTTGTTAATTTTTCAGTCCATTTGGGTTGTGAAAACGTGAATTGCGTCAATACATTCGATCAGGTTTAATAGACGAATTATCATTACTTTTGGAACAATTTCAGTATAATAGACGAATTTTCAGTACTTATTTTTTTTTTAACATACTTTCGTTTAGACAATCGAATTAATTTTTTTTAGTTAATTTTGTTATGCATGACAAAAAAATGTACATTCACCTGAGTATATTTCCACAAAGTCCAAATGTCATCACTGCTATGCATATGCATCGGAGCATGACGTTAAAATGATATCTATTTTAGTAAAAAAAAAAATAAACTATTTTTACAATCAACAAAGTCTTTAAAAATTTATGCTTAATTGTTACACAAAGTTTGTTACATAATTAAATTTTTCAATTTGAAGTAAAAGCTTTTTACAGTTCGTTACATAGCAGCAGTAAGTTTTATGATTTTATTCTGTAAATTCAATCAACATAACTAAATACACTGTGAAAAAATTCAATCTAACACTAAATGTTAACTTTGAAAATGGGTTTGAAGTTCTTTCATTTCATGTCGCATAATTTGGGAGCTGATTTTAGCACAAAAGCATTCTCCGAAAAATTTTGGAACATCCTATAATTGAATTTCACTTTCAGGAATATGGTTTTTTTTTGAAGACCATTTCTCATTGTATTTTATGCAAAAAAATATTTTCTTTTCAGAGTGTACAACTGCAACAATGACTGATTCACTCTAATGTGGTTCTTATTAAAACATACAAACATACATTGTATTTGCACATATGAATATATGTAAAATATTTTTGAAAATTTTATTCTCAACCGAATTTTTGATGTCATACTAAAGTTAGGGTAAAGAGCATTTGGCATTACAACTGTTGCTGTCTACTAATTTTGTGAAATAAGCATTTCTTTTCCTCAGTCCTTGGTCGTTTTGATTTTTATGGTTTTATTTCAAAATTTTGGTATTTTTAGCATTGCACTCTGACACAATGAATGGCATTTGTACGCCAATGTTGTGGCTGAAGTAATCTGATATGAGTGGGTTTTAGCAAATGATGATGCGTCTTTGGTTACTTTGTCATCGTCATCGTCATCGTCGTCGTCGTCGTCGTCGACATTGTCCAATCTTTTAGAATGTAGCTGTGTAATTGCAAATTCCATTGCATGTCCTTTTGTTTTTGGATATGAGTTAGGGAGCATATAAAACTGAACTACTATCCACTGGTGATGAGGGTGTTACATTGTTGGCAGCTTTGCTTGTGTTGCGGTGATGTTGAAAATATTTGAGTCTTCTCATTGTTCAAGGACTCATGCAGCGTACAAGAATTTATTCACACTAATTGAATTTTGAATTTAACAGCATTCCGATTACTGACCGACATTTTATGGCAGAATTTATAAATTTTAAAAGATCAGATATTGGGTTTGTCTCAAACAGTGTGCACTTTATAGTAGGTATTCCAATAAGAGCAGGCTAAAAATTTCACTTTTGCGCATTATGTTTGCTAAGAAGTAGGCAGCTTTAAAAAATTTATGTAGATATGACATCGATTAGTGTTGCGATTAGCTAAAATGGAACATAAGACAAAATTATATGAAAATCCATCAAGAGTAAAAATTTCGTTTTTTGATAACATGGGAGGCATGGTGCTACCCATTTTTTTTGTACCTTTTATATAGATATGAACTAAATCTTATTCTGCGTCAAACAGTCGTTGGTATATGATGTATTTGATTTTTCTCTTATATGGGGGGACTTTTTTCTAGCAAAACTATGCTAAAAGTCTTCCACAAACAATAAATGACATTTAAAAACAATTATATGAAAATCCTTTGAGCGATAACATATTAAAATTTCGGTTTTTTTCTCTTATAGGAGGCATGACACCGTAGATTTTTTCATTGAAATTTACTTTTCCTAAAATTTTTATATTCGTACTAAGTCTCATTCATCTATATCAAATAGTTGATGAGATATGATGAAATTGTTATTCTATTATATTAGGGGCGTGGTATTGTCCATAATATAATACAAAATTCCTTTCACGGTCTTTTAGTACAATTATGGATGCTAGTAGTCGTTCTGATTGGAACACCCTCTATATGTAAAAGCAATACAACCACCACTGCTGTCGATTTATAAAGCCAATTTTCGTTTATATGATGTTTCTGAAGATGTATGAATGTTTTGAGAAAAAAAATCAACATTGGCATTATAAAGCTAAAAAGCATTTCTGCATAAATTGTTGCCAATTTTCTGAGTCAGCAGAAATTTGAAAGTTAGAACTCATTTTAAGTTGCTGCTTTTGAAATTAAGAATGCGCGAATTGGAATTGTAATTGTGAAAAAATGTCAGACAGAAACCATAAAAGCGACTGTGTGAAATGCATAAATTACTGCAATGGTATTATATATGTATGTAGTACAAATCTCCAATGAATGTTGAATGTTAGGCAATGACTCATAGAAAAATGATATCAGTGACATTTATATTCACTGCTATTAAGTTAGCATGAATGTGGTGGAAATATAGCAAAGCAACCCACATTGGACTACAGTTTATCGTAATAGAATGTTAAAAGTTTATTTGCACTTGGCTCCAAACAATAAAATTTAACTACTCATTTTGTAAAAGACTAAAATACTTTTATAAAATTAAATTTCAGACAAACTCTAAAAAAATTGTTAATTTCTATATTTGAAACAAAATTAATATCATTATTAAGTCATTAGTTAAACGATTACAAAAAGATACGTTCAATATGAATTAAATATCCATAAAATATTAATTTGTTGAGCAGACAATATTTTGTGTAGATACTTTTTCATTTATTGATTAAATGAATGGATTCAGTTAAAAGAACTCGTACCAAACAACAAAAGTTTTTTTTTTTATTTTCATTTTCAACGAAAAGTCTGATAAATTGATTGATTACATAGGAATACTCACATATGTTTTTCAAGTTTCAGAACATATGTTTCGTCCTTGATGGACACTTACCTAAAAAAAAGTAAAAATGGATTGTTTTTTTTTAAAACTTTTTAAAAATCAATAACTATAATAACATATCTTATTGATAAAAAATTTATATTGACCCAAAGAGTTTTACGCGTTCAACTTTACATCGGCTATTTCTCAGCATATTTTTCATTGCATAGCATAAGCGTGTAGTTAGTAAAAGTTGTGGAAAAAGTTCTAATATATTTACAATTTAAATATCTTAATTAACTAACGCCCTTTGTTGTTCATAATCATATAGTGATGGTAGTAGAACTTATCGTGAATTTCCTGATTTTTTTTTTTTTAAATATACTTTTTAGAGTTTAAGCGTCCTTTTTTCCTACTTTCTTCAGTATGTAGCAAAAAGAAAGCTGACAGCTTTTAGTACTAAAACAGAGGAAAGAATGTGCCAAACAAAGGAATTGAGTATCAAAAAAATAAAGCTAGACGAAATACCAAATGATTTGAGCTTATAATGTTTAGCTCTTAAGGGTAAAAATTTACACTTTTCTCGTAACCTGAAAACGTTTGAACGTATGTATGTTAAAGAATGTTTGATGCTGAATTTAAATTTGATTGAAGACTTTCTCTAGCACTTCATAATTTTAAGATATTTGAACCACATTAGCCAAAAACGTTATTTCTAAATTTTTTGCTTCACTGACAAGATAAATCCAAATTATCTTGTTTATGTTGATAAATGCGTTTGTGCTTTAAATGACATTTTACATGAAAATGTTCCGAAAATCTTCGAAAAATTTTTCAAACTTTTTCATTCATTTTAGAGTTTGCTTACAAAATTTTCCATAAAATTTTTCAGAAAGATTAAGAGCTTAAGAGAAAAAAAAACTGTGGGGTCACTTTCTTTAGCAAAATGACTCCGATCTTTCTCAAATAGAATTATATAAGGACTTCATAGTGATAAACGGATGAAGGATTTCACAAAAAAAAATATTGCTTATGTTTACACATTCCTCTAAAAACTATCTATGCCTGGCCTTGCATGCATATTTGCTTTCAAAGTGCTACCAATTTCTGCATAACCTATAAAAAAATGTTTTCAAAATTGAATACACAATTAATTATATACTTATGAAAATATTCTGAATGTAATAACAGTACTTGAATACTTTTCAAGGTGCGGCGCTACTGAGCGAAGTACCAATGTAATGAAAATGCCATCTCTATTATATGCGTATATGCTGACAGATGTCAACGGTAAAGCCATGTTAATAGGCTATACGAATAAAGCGTAGTAATTAATTGCTTAAAGTTAATATTTTTGTTATTTTACTATACGGTGGGAAAACTAAAATTTAAATGAATATCCTTACTTAATCAAAAAATTAAAATGTTTTATGATGATAGCGCTTTCTTTCAGAAAAGCAATTGTGTTAACGTTTAATAACAAAACCAATGTCTTTAGACTTTTACACAAAATATTGTAAGTTATGCGTAGAATTATTTATGCAGCGTTAGAAATGCTCAAGGTATTAAATTTCGTTTAAGAAAGTTATTAATAGAAAGAGAACGTACTTAAAAGGATATCCTCTTCAACAAACTTAATAAAAACATATATTTTGAAGAAAATTTTGTGCTTTGATTTAACTTTATAATTTAAAATTTATATCTCGAGAGAGTCGCATGAAAAATATTCTTTGCTTAGCAGAATTAAGGTTCTAAGACATGAGCCACCAGCGTTATAGACGGCCGCAACAACTGCTTTTTTTTTTTTTTTCTGAGGCATGTACTTCTTATATATTGGATGTTATATAGCATCTAGCGAGCTATATCAATATTACGATGGAATCAGAAATTATATAGAATATTTTCAGAGTATTAAAAGTTCCATAAGTTAACTGCTGACATTTTAAAATACACATTTGGTCCATTGTACGTGGTAGTAGTGATTAATGCACGTGCGCCTCCTCATTCTGTCATATGATTTTAAGCCCCTTACAAACAAATTTAATTTGCATAGCCATTGCTAGGTAAAGGCTGCACCACCAACGCCTTCTTAACATATGAGCATGCAATTTTTTACTGCAATTAACCAAAAAATAAAATTAAATTAAATAACGAAAAATATGCGGAAAAAATGTTGCGAAAAAATGTTGATCATAAATCTTTTGAAACATTTGGTTGGCAACATTTTGTAACAAGTTAAAAATGAGTTGACAATTTGTAACAGTGAGTGAAATATTTTATATTTTATTTTTTGCAGAAATGTGCAAATCGTTAGCACTGAGCTTTAAATGTAGATATATGGCATGAATGTGAAGCAAGGTGGACCTTTTTATTAAAATAGAATAGATTCTTTCACAATAAATAAAATTGTTTTAAAGAGATAACACAATAGTTAGTACCGAAAATATTTGCTGTATATGCAGTCCATAGAAAGATATTTGCTTTTCTTAAGCTCCAAAATTGGCTGGCTCTTGAAATATATTCAATATTATGAAAATTTTAGAAAGAAAAATTATTCTATTTAATTAAGTATTTTCAATAATAAACTCCACCCTATAGAACACTCATACGTCAAAGAATCAAAAAAAAAAAAAACAATAAAAAAATAACTGCACGAAATAAAACTGCAAATTTAATTTGCTCGAATTTGATTCGCCATAAATCACCTTATAATTTTTAATGTCTCACATTAATTTGTGTATTTTAATTAGGCGCACGCAAGGCAACGTCATGGAATGCAACACCAACGCTTGTGGCAATCAAATTGCTACGTCGCTTTTTACCCTCATCAAAACGTAAGGAAACATAACAAATCTTTTTACAACGTGACTACGAAAATAAAATAAATGTGTGAGTGTCATTTAGGCAATCAAAAGTGACAGGGCGTAAAAATATCTCTATCATACAGAGTCCACACAATGAGTGGTTGAGGTTGTAAGTAGGAGGAGCGTCATATCTTCGGATAGTTGTTTATGTTGCTGATTTGCTGTTACTTGTGCTTGGAGTGAAAAACGTAAACATTTGTTTCTATTTTCACACATCTTTAGCATTGTGAAAGATTAACGCACAGTCGTGTGAAGCGACATCGCAGATTGGATTTGGATTTAACAGCGATATGCTCATTTTTACAAAATACGCAAACAAAAATATTAGAAAAGTATATCATATCAATGTTTTCAATATGATATATATAATAAAAAAAAGTTTATTGTTATAAACAGACAATTTATTCCACGAAGCAAATCATGTCAAAAAGAGAAAAGTTATAGCAAAATTTTTATTATATTTGCAGTTATATAGAAAGAAAAACACAATTTTAATCTACATTTTTTTGTGAGTGTAAGTACCTATTTTATTGCTCTTTTAAAACCCTCATGAGTATTTCTAAATATATCGACTATTAAATAGCAAAAAAATATTTTACATATATCCTATTAATACACGCACCGATGTCACAAATGCTTACACCGAATTGACTAACACGCATCATGGTATTTTGGAAAAACAGATCATTTTATGATGGCTCAGTTGTCTCTGTTATGAAAAATATATCTATATGACATTTAGTTAAAAATAAATTTGTGAAAAAATGTTTAAAAATAAAAACGTGTTAAATATTTTACGCATTTGTAAATGGGGTGTTTGACGTTGACACCCAACTCATTTCGTATTCAATTTAGGCGGCGATTTCTTTATTTTCATTTTTTCAAATGATAATGATAATGACTGCGTAACTAAGTGATTGCTTCATTTTAATAATATGGCCTATTAATTAAAAATATATTTATTTTAAATTTTGTTTTTTATTACTAATTGCCTTTGTACATTTAAAATTTGTTGTTTGTTAGCTTGTTTTGATTCTATGTAAATATTTGCATGGGTAGGTTAACTGGGTCTATATCATATTTTGACATTTGATTTTGTTTTTTTTTATCGTAACTTTTATGCATGAAATTTATTTTATGTATGTAATTAAAATATTGTTTATAATTTTAACTTTATGCCATCTCGTAGCATTTTCAAGTGAAAGGTGAACTTACTGTGTGTGCATGCAGGTAAAGAATACTTTCAAGGTTTTCTGAGCATTGAAACTTTCCTTTAAGCTAATTAAAATTTTATGCATGATGTTGCGTATAGTAGTTGACCTTTTACAGAGAAAGTTACTATTTATGTGCTGTATGAACTTTACGAATTTGATAAGTTTATAGAAATGTCAGTTTATGAAAGCTATGAATGTTTGAAGTATTTTCAAAAGCAATATATTCACCTTTATAGGTGGGACTGTGAGTAGTTTTCTAAAATTAAGTGATGACAACCTATTGAATTCAAAAGAAAATAATTAATTATCTATGATGGAAGCATGAAAAAGTGCATTTAAAGGAGTGCTTTCAATAACTCGTTTCGAAATATATAGCAGGGGATCCAAACTTTTTTGTAGAAAAACTGTTAATGAAGAAAGACTTGGTTGTGTGTGTGACTGAATCAAATTCCTCAAAAACAACTTCAAACTATGTACCTGAACTGATTCTTTTGGTTTAAAAAGTTTACGTATGGAAAGTTATCAATATCTGCTGATGCCATTTCACTTTTGTTTCAAATCCGAAAGGAACTATTTTGGGAACGCGAAAAATGTTAGGCTATATTCAGAACATGACCTTGACGGATACATTAGTATCCGTATAAGGGTAAATGAGTAAGAAATATGCACCAAAATTCGATATCACATACGCCATATATTTGAAAGGTTAATTAATTTGTGAGCCAAGCAGACATAATTTTTTCATTTGGTCTTCATTGGATCGCCATATTAGTGCCGCAATATTGGAATTTCGAATTTTTTATCACAACAATTCGAAAGTATAGATATTGCTAAAATTTTTGAGTTCACCAATTATTTTGTTTTTTAATGTGCTCATTTTTGTGAAGAGAGTTAATCCCATTGACATTAAACGTCCCATATTTGAAGAGTCAGTCTAAAATGTGCTTCGGAAAAGAAAACTATTTCAAAATGTTATACAACTTTATTTGCAATGTCTGATAAAAACATGCAACAACAATAAAATTATATAATCAGCGAGTAAACCAATTTTTTTTTTGCTCCTCTGCAATTATATAAATTCCTAACATTGTGACACAAAATTTTCGTTTGATTTTTTTTTTTTTGTATTTGTAATCAAAAAATCGCCAGCATTTCAATTTTATTGTGGTAAAAATGTAATAATGAAATACTTGTTGTACATAAGTAGTATGTGCTTACGAATTCTTCTCGGAATAGCAATTAAAAATTTCATTTTCATGTCACATGTGGATGTGCGCAATTAAAAGCCCACAAAACATCGTATGGCAGAGAAACACTAAATAAATAGAAGAAAAACTACAAAAAATAAATGGAAAGCTGAGGAGTAAAAACGTACTTCTTTTGGTGCTTGTTGCCCTGCTCAAACATTTCTGACATATTTAGCGTCACATTTACACGACACATACAAATGCATTTACAACTGATTGTAAAATGAAAATGTGACAGGATTTAGCAGACAGGACAATAACATGGAATGTGTGGGTGGTGGGAAGAGGCATGAGAGTTAGAAGTGGGTGATGGTCAGCTTATGGTAGTGAGCAATTTTTTGCTTGTAGTTTTGCTTTTTTTCTTTCTTTCTTTTGGGAGAGGACAAAAATATGCGGTCACTTAAATACATGAAATGTGCAGCTTGTTACAGTTGTTGTTTTTGTTGTTGTTATTGCATAAGCTGCAGCAGCTTACAAGCGCACAATATAACAAAGGATATACACGTGCGCATACATGGATATACGAGTACATATACAATGATATTCATGTAAGCATGCATCTATGTATGTGTTTGTGCGCACTCAGTGTTTTCCTGTGCATTTCACTTGGCATGGCAGTTTGTTTGCTCAAATGAAAACTTTTTCACAGTAAATCATTCCTTAAAAAAAAATCTTTTTTACAAGATATAACAGAAAAAAAAATAAAAATGTTTGTAAAATCCTTGAGAGTACACTTGAAAAAATTATTTATTGACGTTGAATAAGTTAATAATAATAAGTTTGATTTGGCGTTTCGACTTTATGAGTTATTATTTTTTTTTTTGGAATGAAAACATTCGAAAAAATACTTTGTGATATCGATGTGAAATGTTTTTACTTATCACTTCTTAAAGGCAAAACAGTTCGTTGAACAGAGATCACTATACGAAAGTCTTTCAAATGAAGTACCTATAATATAGTTCCTATTTACGGAAATCGATATTTTACGCAAAAGTATATCCTATATTAACTTTAATAAATTTAGTATCAAATGCTTTTTCTCATCAATTTATTTTAAATGAAACCGTGAGAATATTGTTAATTTTCTTAGGGCTCTTAAAACCAAGTACTTTTAAGCAGTTTGCTGATCATGATATGATGAAATTATGGATGTTCTTGAAACCTTTAACTACAGTACTCGTTGGAAAAAGTAAGCATTAGAAAATTTATACATTCGGAAGATTTCAGTATTTAAACCAAAAGTAAGCTCACATTTTATTATATTTTTTTTAACTGTATTTGTAAACGACAATATGCACTTGTTCATCTTTTGCTCACCTTAAAGCAATTGATTATATTGTTCTACTGTGGTCATTTTATTTGCAGCCCCGTATGTGTTTCTTGTAGCACTAGCAAAGGAAATTAAATCAAAAGAAAAACGATGGTAATTGAATTTTTTTTGTTTTGAACTCTCGCTATATTTTCCGTAAATATGTACCCTGAGCTATGGCATGATATATGAGAAAAAAAAATATTTAGTAGGGAACTGATTGCAATTTTCAAGATTAAGTTTATTTGCTCTTGAGAGATAACATGTTTTATTGAGGTCAGTAACTGACTGCAATGACAATTTTTTATTGTTTGAAAAATTGTACAGTGAAGTTGTCTTCAAGGACTCTTCTTTGCTTTGTAAAAGCTGTTTATTTTTTAGCGAGGTATGCAACGGATGAAATGTGGCAATGACGCTCCACGTAAGTATTGAATTTTAGACTTCTTCACATTTTGCTTTTTTTAGTGGGTATCAATTTTTTTTAACAATATCATCGTTTTTCGAATTTTCAAGACTTTTCGAATTTTCAAAATTTTTGGAGTTTATCAACATCTTCGAATTTTTCGAAATTTTATTTATTTTAAAACTTGCATAGCTGACTCAATATGGCTAAGAGCATTATTCTTTGTTGTTCTTTGAGTAGAAGCAAATATTATTAATGATAATCTCCTTATATCTACGTCACTGCTGTTTACCCTTTTGGTTTTAATGCGACATTTCCAAGAGAAATGTAACTTGCAATAAAAATATTCTGCAATGAAATCCAGTCGAATATTCATAAATTTTTATTTGAATTTTTTTCAGACGATTGATCATTTCATATAAAATTTTTGTAATAATACTTTTTGAATAACAAAGTAAGTTAAATTTTTTAAATGATTAAATTGATTATTCCGGATGGGTTTTCTCCACCATAAAAACGTTTATTGCTGTAAACTGCTAAAATTTCGATTTATTAAAATTATACTATTTACATTAAATTTTTTAAAGAATAACGGCTTGTAACGCTTTGGCGCAAAATATACTGTACTGGTTTTTACAATTTCTTTCTTAACGTAACAAATGTATACAAAAAAAAATTTAAAGTTTACTTATTTTTTTATTTTTAATGTTAAATATCCTTTTTTAATATAAAACCCATAACCCTCGATACAGTCCAACAATTTTTTTTTTATTTTAATTAACAGTCGATAATTTTACAAATTTACATTTACATAGGAGAGAAAAAATGTTCCCAAATACAGATACAGTTGGTATGTTAAAAAACTTAAATACTTAAAAATAATACAAAGCTTTGCCTTTAAAGTCTTCTGCCTTTAATCTGAATCCAAAAAGTAGGCGTAGTATAATTTATAATTTTATATTTTGTTGGTTTATATATTTAATTCATTGTTTGTATTGCATATGTGATGAAATGCTGTGCCTGAGGTCTTCCAAACTGGAGTTGTTTGTTCAAAGCGGATTGGAAATAGAAATTCAATTAATCCAATAAATTAATTATGCAGCAAGTATTCTTTTGAAAAATTATTAATTGTAAATTAATGTCTTAAATCAATAAAACTTTTGTTTAAACTCTCAATGTTGTAAACAGTTCTTTGCAATTGTTTGTTTGAAATAATGTGGGCTGGAAATGCGAATCCGATTAAAAGTAAAAAGTTATTTCATATAAAAAATTATATAAAATATATGCTGCCAAATGTTATTAATTTATACCAAAAAGCTATAAATAATATAGTGATTTATGAATAAGTCAATAATTTCGAAATATTAAAAATCTTAAAAATAAATGATGTCAATTTAAAAACAAAGTTTTTCTCTCAACATTATATTCTGATTCATTACGATATCAGAAAACCATAAGAATTCGCAAGCAATTAATTTTAATAAAGTCAAATAAATTACTAACATAACAACAACTTTATTGTTTTTTTATTTGCATTTAAATGGAATTTCATTCGCCACTAAAACTGTAATTTATCATTTGTATATATTTTATTATTCTATTATATTATAAATTCATTAAAACTCTCACATACAAGTCAAACTTTAAAATAAATCAAAAAAAAAAAAAAAAAAAAAGCTGAAACAAAATGAGCACAAAAATCGTCAATTCATTTCGTTGTAAATGAAATATTTCCCTTTTGTTTCTTTATTTTCATATGACTACTGTTAAAAACTCATAAATAACATGACAGCACGACAAACGTGTAGAGGATAGAGAGAAAAAAAAATTAGCATGAACCAACCAATAGAAAGAGGCAGATGAATAGTTTATGCCAGAAAAAAACAGCTCTCGAATGTAATATATTCTCAAACATAAGCGTAACAAATTGAAAGCGTATTACAGATACTCGTAGCAGCAGCAAAAGATATGCTACAAAAATTTGTTTGTTATATTGTACAATATAATTGATTGTGGAACATATGTCAAGCCTATTTAAGGCACCACTAAACTTAAGCTAATGACTTGGGTGTTGAGTTCTTTGTATATGTACATACGACTAGGTTCCACTGTGCATGTGGGTGGCAACTATTTGGAATTTATTGCCAGATTGTTGCTGTGTCTGCGTGTCGTTGTGTTGGCTTAGATTTGATTTGACCTTTGTTTGATTTTATTTATAGTTTCATTTATTTTTTTATAATTTTCACATTTACTGGTTTTCACTTAATGGGGCAAAATAATCTTAAATGCATCTTAGATAGGCATTTATCACTGTTTTATTTCAGATTTTAATAAAATATTTATATCATGATTTTGTCTAGATAAAGGTATGGTTAAACGGGATTGCTTGTTTTTGGTTCAATTATTTTATTTAGAGTTTATTCTTAAATTACCGTACACGTATTCGAAGTAAATAATAATTTAGTCGAAAACTAATTATGGTCAAAAATAAAATATAGCTCTGTAGAAATGCAAGGATTGCAATGTTATTATGATAAGAAAATATATAAAACTAAAAAACAAGAATGTTGACTTTCTTATTTTTTCTCAGGACCAACAATTGCTATAGGGTTACAGTGCAATACCAAATACAATTGTAAATCACTACTAACGCTATGTAGTAGATCAAATATTAAGTCCTCATAACTACGCGAATATGACAACAACAATTCTGATTTATGACCATATACGAAGTTTCATTTTCATTTTTGATGTTTTTGCCTTGTATTCTCATTTCGTTTCATTTTATTTCATTGCAAAGATGAATTTTCATCGTGTTTAAGACAAAAAAAATAAAGCGAAACGACAAAGTAAAAATGACAAATGGCCCAAGTTGGCGGGTAATAAATAAGTGCACACTTACACTTACAAGCACGATATGTGTGTATGTGTGCATTAAGCCAGAGAGTGAGAGCCAGACATGTGACCGACAAGTAGGAGAAGCAGAAATCAACACAAAAGCTACCGCAAATACAGGGCTTAAGTGATGTCCAAGTAACAAAAAATGAAATGCGGGAAAACATAATCGGTACCTACACACATACGCTGGCAAAAGATTATAAAGCATTATTGTTGTTTTTGTTTTTTATGATGGCGACACGCTGTTGTTATCAAGAGTGATACTCACGTCGACCATGAAGCGACCTTTTATAAATCATTGTTACGGTAGTGACTCAAAACGTCCTTTCGATAGTCGTCATCATTGGAAAATAAATTGAATTCGAGAGCAAATTCGTTGCTAAGTTGCCTCTCGTTGTTCTGATTCTAGCAAGAATGTCCTTTTTGATACTGCCATCAGATCCATCTATGCTGGATTTATTTATCATAAGACTTTATCGGGCATCGCTTCGGCGAATGGTCATTCCTTCTGTGTTAGTTAGTTCGATTTTCAGGTTTACTTCTTCCGCAGATGATCTAAAGGAAGTACATTTTCTTGCAAGTTGAATTGATTGGTGGTGAAGAGATTGGCATAAGCAAAATCTTCCAGATGATTTCTGAAAGTTTATTGAATTTAACGACTTGCAAAGTCTCCAGGCCTGCTGAGAGCATCGTTCTGTGCTGTGAAAATCCTGTTCCTGAAAGTTTCACTTTATGTAATGTCACATTTATAACATTTCATATTGTGTCTTGATGATCATGGCTGCTATGCCAAAACTACATAGAGGCATCATGATACTGTCTAATCCAATCAAGAGAAAATCCTCCTCACCGGAGTCAGCAATTGTATATAATCTTTTATGCCGTTTTTGATAATATCAGACACAATCGAATCTGATTGAAAACGAAATATAGATAAATAGTTTCTACTGACCTCTTGCATTCCATTGGGCATAGTGCGTCACTGGTACCTATACAAAACACTCAGCCAACAGCGTACTGATTGCTGTCGACGTTATTTTGCTGCATTATGTCAGCCATATGTCAACAGCATAGTCATACATATAAGCAAGCATTCATCACAGGATGACGACATATAACGCATGCATGCACGCATATGAGAGTTTGGCGTAAGTAGGCTTTTAAAGTTTATGTATTTTTTGAGTGATGTCATAGTACGCCGCATATAAGCAGCAAATATTTTTGTGTATATCCACAATAAATTTATGACTATGCGTAAAATTTTACAAGTGTGTGCGAATCATTGTTTTTTTTTTTAAACAATTTTCATTTAGGCTGCTCTTATTTATTTTTTCTCTTATATTTTCTCGTAAATGTCCTTGATGACTAATCCGTTTAATCTTTATATAGCAACGTTTTTCACACAAAAACCGCTATTGTGGCCTGCATTAAACCTCAATGTGAGCAGCGCAAATGCAGTGGCTTGCGAAAAGAGTACATTATTTCATTAATCTTAAGTGTGTACGCTCATAAATCATTTCGGTATCATAAATTAATTTATAAAATAAATAAATTATGACTTGTCAAGTATATATGTATTTATGTAGTTACAAAGCCAAAAAGGCCGTCTGGTGTATTTGGTGCTAAAAAGTGCAGACGATTTTAGTGCGTCATTTCCTTAGTGTTAGATTAGCAATATCATGTTAAAGCTATTTAGTTGTAGCTTTGTGTAAAAAAGAATATCAAAAATGACTGGACTATTTTGGTACTATGTCAAATTAGTGGGTGCTTAAAAATGACCTTCAAGCTGTCACTCGAGTTAATAGATTTGTTAAAATTTGGTGTATGGTAGTTTGGGCATTAAATAGTAAGTGTGGAAGAAGTGTGATTAAATCTTAGAATTTTGGCAAAATTAGTTTGGTATAGGCGATTTTCTCCACTAAAATGACAAAATTTAATAGAAAAATAAAATTATTTCCATTTTCAATGAATTGTTCGTCATTATTTAACATATATTAAGCAGTAATTGAAAAACTGAAGAACGCAATAAAAGAGTACAAAATTCAATTAAAGAACCACGTAAGGACCAGGTAAATCGGAGACTTAAACTGGACAACTTCTACAGATGCTACCAACTTGAACTATCAAATAGAATATACAATATAAAGGAGATTAAAGACAAAATACAATAAAAGTAATTTAGTTCTCAAGGATGCCAGCAGAAAAATAAAACAAAGACCTTTAACAAAAAAAAAAATTAAGGGATACAAGAACACTGCAATATGTTGTTGTTTTTTTTTGTATTATGCCATCACGTTGCTTTTTACTTTCAATGTTCTTATTCTGTTTATTTTAATTCTATTCAATTTAGTTGTGAAGGACAAAAACGTACAAACGCAAGCTAGAAAGGTCTCGAATAAAAGGTGTCACATGAGATGATAGAAATTAAGGAATTTTCAAAACGGATTTTTGGTATGAATTCAAAACAATTTCTTTTTTCGTCTGTCACTGTCACAGTGTAAACCTTTTCATTTGTCTCTTTTGTCTGCAGCATAATACTTAATAAAATAAACTTTTTTTTTATAAAAAAGAAAAAAAAATAATAATGTAAAAAAGTAATAAAAGAAAGACATAAAACCACGACACAATTATCCCTTTTAATTAGCGTGACAGCAGCTTGACGTAGTACAAATAGAGAAAATGTGACACACAGCGGTAATGTTGCCAGTGCTGCTGCTGCTGCTGCTACCGCCACGTAAGGATGGACAGCTAATTTAAGGTGTGACAGGTTAGCACTGGGTTATTTGTACAATATAAAGCATAGTCAAATAACATAAAAAAAAGATTCTTAGCTAAAGTTTGCAGAAGGAGCTTGGTGCAGTAGGTCACCGCAAATAATTTTGAGTTTAATTTCTAAGTTTTTTTTGCTCTATTATAGTAGTGTCAACACTTAGCAAATTATTTTAACTTTATTATTTTGTATGAGTATATTATAGATATATACGAAAACCTACAGACTTTGGAACATAATGGTTTGATCCATAATATAGATGATTTAAAATATATTTGAATTTAAAAAATTTTTATAAAACTTTTATTTTTTGGTCGGATCCTTATCTTTAATTATTATTTCCCCTAAATTATCAATTTTTGGTTAAGTTCAGAAAAATATTTTTCATTTAATTGTGCCATTTTATTTTTAAATTTATGAAGTCGAGGAAAAAAATTGCTACATAAAACAAATAAAATATTTTTCTGAATATTTTGACCAACTTTACGAACTTTCTTCTCCATGCGATTTTTCCAGAGAAGTGATAGATTAGCAGAAAAATGTCATAAAAAAGTGAAATTTGACCTAGACTGTTTTTATCACTAACGCAAAAAATAAAAGTTTTCCGAGAATTTTTGAAATATATTCTAAGTCATCCAAATTATGTTTTTGAATAATTAAATTTTTTTTTCCATTTATTTCATCTTTCATCAGGTTTCAATGGCTTTACTACAAGAAGTAATAAAGTTATTTAATCCAAACAATGAACAACAAATTTAAGGGCACTTCTAACCGCAATCAATTCATTGGCTTCCAAGTGTTTCAACAATATCTAAGAAATATATATTTGAAAACAAATTTCTAGCTCTCTTACCTTTAGCATACCATCACTTTTTCCGAGATTATCAGTAGCAACTGGAAATCATTGCAACCAAAACAAACGGAAATACAAATGAAATAACAAATAAATTATAAATCATTTCAAAGCAGACTACATCGAAGAGTTAAAATAGCCAAAGTAACAACAATAAAAGTTAGAAAAACTGCAACAATGTTGTTGACAATAACAAATGCTGCAACAATAAAAAATAACATTGGCCAATACAAATGCTACTTAAAGCGCAAAACAACTGAAATGTAGCTGCATCATAAGCAGGAAATACAAAAGTTTTTCAAGGCCAACAAGAAAACAATAGAAATCAGTAGCAGCAGCAGCAGCAACAGCAACAAACATTAAAGTTATTTTGCCACTAGCGACAACATCAAGGACTCAATTGTTATATGTTTTCGAATTTCATATAACGTACTCGTACAGAAAAGTTAACCCGGTTCATTGCAATGCTTTTGTTGCAGCTGCTCTTGTTATTGTTGTTGCTGCTGTTGTTGTCCTGAGATTAGAAAGCAACTTCAATTGCTGCAGCTGGTTTTGCTGTTCCTGCAGTGACGATGCAGGGGTTTCACTTGCACTTTATTTCCATTTTACTGCTGTGCACTAAGGTTGCCAGATAGAAAGGATTTGCTATATTTCATAGTTTTATGCAAAAGCTGGAAATGAAGTGAACATTTTAAAATGCATAAAAATACTAAAATCATTCTTAAACCAATAGCTTGTGTACAATTTTTTCATAATATCACCTTGATAGTACTGATTGTTCACTATTTTTTAAGACTTTCAGAGTAGCGAAAATGTTGAGTCTACTTAAGCATGCGTTTTAGTAAGAAAATTTTAGATCTGGTCACTCTGAAAAAAGTACTGTTTGTGCTTAATTTTCTATTTTTTTTTTCTGTAATAAAATAGCAAAGGATTTAATTTACTTTTATTTTGTTGTTAGTTTGTATGAAAACCTTAAAGTTTCGACCTGCATTGGCGTCTATTTTACATTGTTATGGCAAACCTTGACTGCGAAAGCTTTGAAGTTGCGTTGAATTGGAAAATTGAAAGAAATTGCAATAGCACTAAGTAGCAATGGACGATGAATATGAAGAAATGTTGCAAGTGCAGACATTTGCTTATTGTAGGTGTCATCCTTTTGTCGTTGTTGTTATAAATTGGGTTCTTATCGCTACTAATTTAAGTGCATTTTTTACGCTGCTATCAAAAAAATTTGCGTTTATGCAGCAGCAACTTAACGGGGGGACAGTAATCTTTTATAATCTACAAATTAAATTTGTTTAAGCGACTTAGTTTCTGACTTCGTCAAAAGATGTCTGAAATTTCCTATAAAGTTTGAAGAAATTGTCTATTAATTTGAAAAGTTTGCGTTCAAAGTGGCGTTAAAAGCAAAAGTATTTAAATATAAAGGTGTTCGAATTATGCAATTATAGTTTTTTCTTAAAAGATATAGCATTTGAATTGGTAAAAGTACACTAAAAATAAGCAAAAAAAAAAAAAAACACATTTAGAGGCGACAAGTAAAACGTCGATTTGTAAAAAGTCTAATAAAGTGCTCTAACAATTTCTACACCTGTAATGCATCAGATTAAAAAAAATTCAAAGCTTACAACCAAAACTCCAAACGTTTTTAAAAAAATTAATAATTTATCTAACATGCTGCCTAACAAATAAGTTGCATGTAAATTTTAATTTTCATTACTTAAAATTTCAACAAATTTTCAAACCCTCATTAGTGAAATGTCATATCATTTGTACAGTGGGCAACACAACAATTGACCTTTTCAATTGGCATCACTTTGGGTAGAATATTCAAAATGTGATATATTTTTTGAAAGCATCCAATTATCCATTCTTTCTAGCAATTAAAAATACAAATTAATAACATTTTTCCCTAAAGCTATCATCAGTAATATTAAACCTCATTAATAAGATGTAAAAAATTAAATTGTGTGGGATTACTGCACAGAAACAAAAACATTAGTACATAATACTCTCTTTAAGAAATTTATCAACAAAAACAAATGAATAATATACTGAACACAAATGACCCATTTTTAGATTTATGACAGGTATTGCTTACAAAGCTACTTAAAATTCTTATTTGTGCATTAAAAGTAATATCTAGCTTTGATTTAAGAGCTAAATATGGGAAAGAAATTCCCAAAAATATAATAGAACTAAAGCAATAGGGAAAAAAAAGGTGCTGGAATAAAATCATAAAATGCTGAAACATGCAACAAGCATAAAACCTATGACAAAGATTTTCGAAACGCTCAATATAATACATTTCATTCATTGTATTCATTTTTTATTTTTCTTTGCACGTTATGCTACATTTTGGGTATTCGTATATAAGCCACATTATATCGTTTCATATAATTTTTTACACAATGTAGCAAGCAAAAAAAATGCTAAAAAAAAATTTATATAAAAAGAATTTCCATTATTATAATTTATTCTAATGGATTTGTTTGTAATATATAGAATATACAGCAAAGTAGTTGACATAAAGAAAGTGCTATATTTTTACAAAGAGAAGTGCCGTACTTTGAACCAAGCTAACAAGATTATTTTGCAATGTCAAGTGGGGTAAGTATTGAATGTGTAATAAGGAAGCCATGATATTAAAGTCGCTTTACACCTCCATGACTGAAAGTTTCTTCTAAGGTATAGTATATATAAAACAAATAGTCTACCGAAAAGTAACCCTATTAACATTTTCTCTGTTACTGTCCAACAACCTCAGCAAATTGGCTGAAAATGACATCAGATCGCTGCTTAACTACCTGAAAAGGACTAACTGGATATTGCTTTAATCGCTGCTTAGGTGCAGCCTAGGGCTTCTAGCATGTTTGCTTGGCCGCCATTTTAACTTAACCTAACTCCTTATTATGAATTAATTTAAGGTAAATTCATTCCGACACAGAAGTCCGGATAAATTCACAGAGAATATGAAACATTTATGATATCTTATTATAAATAAGTCTGTTTTCTGAGAGCGATGGTTGTCAGCAACTCACCTTCGATACAGAAAATGGATAGAGTAGTAATTTGGTCTGTAGTTTCTTGTTGCAATTACCACACTACTTCTTTGAAAATTATAGCTTTTTAGTACCTTACCTTAGTTAGAATTGCGATTAATCTGTTTTATCGCACTTTGTTTTACATGTCTAGAAAACCACTCTGATTACGGTGGTTTTTCAAAGTGGTCTGCGTAACATTTTTTAAGTGTTTACTGTAAAAATCTTTAAAAATTGATTGTAGTTTTTTCTGATTAGACGTTATTACGAAGTTCAACAGTAAATTTCAGATTTCGTTATTCTAATTATTAAAATTTTATTGAAAACAGCCATTTTGAACAGACATACAATTTATTTTTGAAATATTTTATTAACATTTATGTATGTATGTACATATATATTTTGAAACTCTGTGCTATATTTGCCCCACTGAAATTAAATATTTAGCCAAACGCTATGGAAGCACAAGGCGGCGTAAAAATGAAATCTTTCATAATCGTCAATCAAAATTATGTGAGTGTATGCACATAAATGGATAGCAGTAACACAAAAATGGTTAAGGATAGACAATTTTTTTTAAGTAGGTGTAGGAAAATTATGCCATATAATAAATACAGATTGAATGAATGGCGAAAAAAAAGAACAAAAATAACGTAAAGCTATGCTTGTTAATATACTCAACACAAAATATTTGAATTTGCTTTCGAGTGCTTATTTTGTTTTTGCATTATAAAGTATGGTCCTTCTTCATTTCTTCAGACCAATACATCGAGAACTACTTAGGCCTCTAGAGAGTCATATAACAATGACATTGTATTAGCTCTGAAAACCATTTTTCAATGTCATTTCGAGGTCAACTCTGATATTTTTATATACAAACCTATATATTTTATTGCAGATTAGTATTTTCTGGTAAAAAATAAAATGTTTCGTTCGAAAAATTATCCAAAAAGGAAATAAACTTCTGGATCCATATAATTGAAGAAACAATAGATTCAGCAGAATTATAATTAGAAATTATTTACACCGCTTCATAATTACATTGTGACGGTATCGTACTAGCTAATGTGTTTATACATTGATTTTTTTTCACAGATTTTATTAATTTATTCCCTTGAGTGTATCTAATGTTAATGCACATAACGCCACGCTTGAATGATTTGCTTTTATGAACCCGAATGAAGGAATGAAGGAAACCCAAAGGAAATTGCACAAAAATAACCATCTAATATGATAGAACATAAAGAGAGGGTGCCGCCGCTTTAACACAACAGAGTGATTGAATGAACGAGTAAAGAAACGATTTTTTTTTTCATTTTTACAGTAGAAAAAAAAGGCAAAACATTTAACAAAAAAGTTGAAAATATGCGGAAAAAAATGGTAAACGTGATGTTTTAAAAATAAAAAAAAAATCTTTGCACAAAAGCTATAAATGGAATTTTATTTAGCTTATGCTTTACTGACATACAGTCATGTTATTAAAACTGAGAGTGTGTGCATGTCTGCTCCTGTGTATGTATGTGTGCCATTTTAAACTGTGTATAGAAATTTCATAAGCTTGAATAATGCATTTAAAATTAAGTGCTTCCATTTTATTTATCGCTGGAATGGGTTGGCTGCTTGGTTGGTTGGTTGGCTTATTTTATCGCATGCGGATATTATTTTTGAACTTGGTCATTCAAGTAGAAAAGGATTATGTGTATGTGGTACCATAACCAGATGAATTGAATTGCGTGTATGTAATTAGACTGCCCCTTTTGTTAATGTTAAGAATTCTCCACTATAAAAAAATTGTAGAACTATAAAATTAAATGCATAAAACTTAGCGTTGAAGTGTTCTTTAAGAATACAATATATGCAGCTTTTAAAATATATATTTTAATTTTTGATAGCACGCTTTTGATTTTGCGTAATCCAAAACCGCTAATTTGAACTTAGTTTTCAGTGATTTCTAACACGTTGCAATTTTGAGAAAAATGCATTACAATCTTTTTTGAAATTCACTTCAGTTTTGTTTACTTTTAGTTACAAAACTTATCGCCTTTCTATGTATCACGATACGCCTCGTTTCGTCTTTAATTTATAAGCCTGAAAATATGCGATTGTATTTTACATAAATGAAGACAAAGAAGTCTAGCCTGTGCTTAATGAATAGTTAATTACAAATATAAGAATTGTACTAGCATACTTTTAGGCTTGGAAATTAGAGACATAACAAAACGAATCGTGAAACATAAAAAGGCCCTTATTTTTAACTTGCCAAGAGCAGTTGCGACGAAACGTTTGCAAGATAAGTGATATATCATATGACTTACAAGAACAAAGAGGTAAAATTCCAAAATGAAACATATAAGGAGCCGTCTTATGTACATACATACATATGTCCAAGTGTACTATGTGCGCTTACTCATACTAACGTTTATATGTATTAGTGCATTCGAATGTGTATATTGCTAAGTGCTTGTTAAAGGCTGCGGTATGAGCTGTCCCTAGATGTGTAGGCATGGTATTGAACATACATAATTGTTTGATGTTACTTTTGTTGCTGTGTTAAACCTTTCCACGAACTTAATTTTCGTAAATATCTACAGCTTTTGATAACAAATTCATTATTCATAAATCAGTTTTCCAGTTCAATATGAAGGCATTTGAGTAGATGTTATAACTTTGAAAGTTTAATTGGGTTTTATGATTTGATAGAGTTTTGTGCAAAATAAACTAAAGTGTCGTAGTGCCCTACAATAATTCATTGATTACTCATCATAGATTAATTACTGAAAATATAACAACACTAAATCAAAATGAAGTGTTAGATTGTTGTTGATTAGGTTTTAAAAGTTGTTTTTATAGATATATTCGCTTTAAAAAATTTTAACAGATGTAGGATAATTTTTGAAAATTTTTTGTTAGTTTTTAACTTTCAACCATAAATCTGAATTTGGGAACTGGAGTCTGGTTTTGAGCATATTTTGTAATTGAACTAAAAACATCTATTTTTTGGATCATTATTGAGCAAATGGAATTAAGGTGGTAGATTGCTTTCTTAAAATCGTTAATTTATGCCTCAAATTTTCAGCAAAAACATTGACTAAGTTTTATTTGTTATATTAAATAATTGAATTTCAGTATTCATCATTAGCTCTGTGGTGCTTCAATCCTCAGAGTCAGTACTCCATGCCACAAAAACTGCAAATACAACAGCATTATTTTCTTCAACTACAAAGCAAGACTTCACTCTTTTTTAGAGTAGTAGGAAATTTATTTCATTTTGACCTGTTTTTTAAAAGTGTTCAATGTCAGTTTTATAAAATTACTCAGGAAACATTCAGTTAAGATTTTCTTAAAAAAGTTGCTTGAACTTTCAGGTTTTTTATTTTTTATCTATCACGTCTTTTTTCATCAAAAACTGTCGATGTTCCAGTTATAATTTTTACTCAAAATTAGGCCAAAAGTCATCAGTTGTTATAGTTTTTTTATATTGAAGATAAATATCAGCACAAGTGTATGCTATTTAAATGTAACATACGGAAGGCGCGTATTTATTTTCACAATTTATTGCAAATTTATGCAATATGTACAGTGAATGCCGCCTTTACTACGCCATAATTAACATTGGCGAGTGAAATAGCAAAAATTGCGATTTATTGTATTGCAATAATTATAATGCAATTGTGCTGCGATTATACCATAACAACAAAAAATGTAAATATTATTGACCATTTATCTAACACATGTAACAAAATAGTGAAATATTGCCATATGCTGGTATTGTAATTATATGAAGGAATAGCGAGAGTTGGTAAAAAAGATCAAAAAATTTGAAGCACTGTCGCATTAATACAGTTTTACCCTATTGAAATATAAAAAAAAACCAGTGGCTCTAAAAACGTGCATGCATTATCAAACGTTTAAAAATCGTACGTACGATTTAAAATTTTATTTTATTTGAATATTTCTTTTTTTCCTGTTCCATTCAATTGCATTCGATTTCAAAAGCATTCAATTTTAATTCGTGCATTTGAAGTTGAGAATGGCGAAAAAATAACGAAAATAACGAAGGGAGTTTCAAAAGAGAAATAAACAATTTCCCGTGCTAAAGTCAAATCCGTAGGTCGCATTTACCAAAGCAATTATTTGACGCGGATTTATCGTTATAGAATTTCCGTTTCCGTTATTTGCATTATGCAGCAGACAACAATGGCGGTTGCTCCGCCGATCGTCTGTGCCGCCACTGAGTACTGAGTACCGAGTGTCGTGGAGTGCGACGAGCGTTGCACAAAATGTTACACGCGTTTATTTATGACTACAGATATGCGCTATGAAAGCAAAGCGTTGCTGCCAATGTCGATGGTTCTTTCCGAAGCGGCATAGAAATAATTGGTATGCAATATTTTGCTGTTAAATAGAAAATAGAAATAATTTGTATTTAATTTCTTTTCATTTTTATTTTTTTTTTTTACTTTGCATTTGAGTTTGAATGGATTCACGCAATTGAACGGAAATCAAAGTGGGAAATTTTGATTGTGGTTGAGGAAATTTTGATTTGAAAAGCCTCTATGTAAAATTAATCGATTGTATATGCATTCCAGCGTTGCATTGTAATTTTAGTGTGGAAATAAATTTGCAACGAAAAAAATTCTAATGCTATGTAATTTGCCTAAATTGAGAATTTAATGTTTTATTGAATTTTGTGCATAATTCAAGCTTTAAGGTATTTGTGTAATTTTGTTTAGTTTTATTTAATGCATGAATTTTGTATTGCAACTAATTTTAATTTCATTATATATTTTAAAATATTGCAGAAAATTACAGAGATTGCAGTTATGTTGAATAAATAATATGCTAGAGAAACTTTCTTCAATATTTGTATCAAAATTTAATGAAAAAAAATCTCACAATTTTTTCGGGAAAAGTTAAGGGACCAAAGCTTTGAATTATACATAAAAAATTTATATTTATCCAAAATAAATTTTCCCAGCTGCCCATATGACTGCTGTGATTGCGAAATTAAAAAAAAAGATTCAAAGAAATTTTATAAATACGATATGCCAATCCTGCTAGATGATTATTCATTAAAAGCCATGCAAGGACACATTGACCGTGGAGTTTGAAATCAAATTAAATACATATTTTTTCCAAAAATTATACTGCACTGCAAAGAAAAAGATTTAAGTAAATCTCAAATACAAAAGTAAGAGAATAATTTATATTTAAATCCGCAGTCAGCACCATGCACACAGCATAAAACCAAAGCATTACTTGTGCACTTAAAAACTCCGTATGGTAGAGATGATACCATGTACTTAAATATCGTACGCATACTTAAGCCTTTGCCATCGATGAGTGCTTACGGCATATCCTCGTTAAGTTTGCATTAAATGAGGTAGATTTTCAACATGAGTATCGATTGAAATCTTAATTCAAAAGCAACATCCGTATTCATTGCACGTAGCAGTTAACAACGTGGAATTACATGGTCGCAAAGCATTTACACAGCATCATTAACGTTAATTGCAATGAACAGAGATATAACGCTTTGTATTTAGTCGACTATTTATTGAGATAAATGATGAAAATGTTTTGTTTACTTTAAGAGAATTTATATTTATTTTAAAAAGACATATGCATACAGAATGAAGTCAAGGCGACTTGGCTACTTAAAAAACTTTGAAGAGTTCAAAAACTTCAATTGGAAAGAAACTCACTCAAAAGTTTAAAAAGTAATAAAATATTGATATTTATTTTTTACAGAGTTGACACTGAATGACTTTCAAATGCCAGTAAAATATGAAAACAAATTGTATGCAACAAAATGTAACAAAACTAAACAAATTTATATATGTGCAGCTCGAGCAAAACAAACTTTCTAGCTGCAGTTGTTGTTACTTGGCAGAGTTAGTATCATAAGTTGATATTCTGCACAAGTAATAACAACAAATATCAACTCATGCATGTGAATTGTGAATAAATAGTTCAAAATTTGTTTAGGGAAATTTGTTGGCAGCGTTACAATTTCCTGGAAAAAATAAAAGGAAATTTTTTCGCAATTTTTTCATTGTTGACAGTATACAGGGAAAAATGCCAAACACAAACGCCAGACGGAAATGACAACATAGTACGAACACTCAACGTCTAGCAATATTGCATATGCAGAAATATGTTGGTTGCATAAGGGTGTTTTACTTGGAATGACATTGCTAAAAAATAGATTTGGGGATAAAAATGTTAAATTTAAAATTGAAAATTGAAAATGCGTACTTTGCAACTTTGACATATGTTGTTCAGATATAAAAATAAAATAAAATCAAATTGCTGTCAATTGTTACAAATTGGACATCACATTTAATTTGTTACTGATTGATAATTTAAATTTTATTTTAAACTTCAACGGAATCTTACCTCTGAGTGAAACTATCCCTTTGATATGGAAAAACACAAAACACGGTAAATTGATTCCAAGAAATTTCGCTGTAAGAATGAGTGTTATACCCCTGATGTTAACGCTATCACACCTCTTTTATGCCATTCTGTTGAGCAACTGCAATCCATACATTGCAAACGTTATGAGAATATCGATTAAAAATATAAATGCAATAGCAACAACTCAGCAATGTCATTGTAAAATGTTAAATTCTCAAAGCTACTAACTCTTTTGCAGCCAAGCAGTTGCAAGGATTTGCATAATTTCAAGGATTATCATAACCGGATAGAAAATTGTGGTCCATTGAATTCAATATGCAGTGGAGCAGCCAAAGTAGTTGCAGCAGGAGTAACGTAGCAGCAGCAGTATAAAAAAGAGTAGGAAGATAAAAACGAAGCAAGAATAATAGATCGGCAAATGGAAACGGAAACATGAAATGAACTTGAAAGTGTTTGTATATAAAACGCTGCACTGCTTTAAGTTGTATTAGTCAGCTTTGGCATAATGCAAGTTGTATGAGTCTTGTCTTTATAGTTTTTTTTTTCTTTTTCAAACTGTGCGGTCAAAAAGAACAGATAAATTCTACTTTTGTAGTTAATATACTTAGGAAAACTGCTCACTTGCACTTGCAACGGCTGCATTGAAAACTTTTTTATTGAAAAACTTAAGTGATTGAGAAAATCATTTCGTTGTCTCATTGGGTAGCTTTACTCAAGTGCAAGTGCAAAAAACAAAAAAACAAAAAACTGAGAAAATATTAGAGTTGCATTGATTTACTGTGATGTGTATTTTGTTTCGATTTATGTTAATGCATTTTAAATAAAAAATGAATTTAAGTAACATATTAATTCACAAAGATTTTTTTTTTTTTAGAAAAATGAGCTGTGGCTATCCAAAAGTATCAAAGAACTGCATTTTACTTAGGATGAGGCTCCTTTTTGAAAAAATCACTAGCAGCACAAAATATAAAACAGCTAGGCAGCGCAATTAAGATATTGAGAATCAGCAATTTTTCATTAATTAACTTTGTCCTTAATTGGAAAAAATTATCGAATATAATGTTTTTCCAAGCTCTTGAATATTTTTCAAACTTAAATGAACAGCAAATGTATTAACTATGTATATCAAAAAATAACTTTGAATGATTTTTAAATCTACAATAATATCAATTTTTATGATAGTTAGTTCAATTAAAAGAAATTTAATGAAATATCATTACACTAAAGCAGTTTATTGATAAGCATCGATATTCTTCGCGAAGTAAAACTAATCTTCATTATAAACGTATTTGACGAGTCTTAATGTAAAAATTTCATAATATTTCCATTTTTTCTTGCCGATTTCTCTTTTAATTTAATATCCACTGGCAGCGCAAACAATTTCATGTGACTTGACGGCAGCTGCTGTCTTTTGAAGTCATTTACTTTGTAGCTACGCGCAAAAAGTTCGATTTTTGCAAAACTTGACAGCGTTAATCCTTCAATACTATATTTTCTGCTTTAATATTAAACTGGCAAAATGAAAGCTTTAAGCATCCGTAGTAGCAGCGGCAGCAGCAGCAGCAGTTGCTCTCAATCTACATCTGCTGCCGTTGTCTTTAGAGATTCCTTTTTTCATTTTTATTTGGCATTGTATTTTGAAACTTTTGTTTATTTACTGCATAAAATATCTATAAAATATGCTGTGAAGCAATCAGAAAGCAGCAGCGGTAGCAGCATCTCAACTGAGTTTTGATGAATATTATTTTTTCGATATTCTTTGTATCGAGAGTGTAATAAAAGTTTTGCAATTTTAATGTTTCTCAATTGGGCGCCTGCTTTGGTTCTTTTGCTTTTTGAAAAGCGCAACGATAAAATGATTTTCCAGCGCATAGATTATTTCCTTTTTGCTTTGTCGTATTTTTTCATTTCCTTTATGCTTTGAATTTTGTATTTATTCTTTTCAATTTCAATTTAAGGCTACTTTGCATTTAAAGTTTCTATTTATATATTGATATTTTACTTCAAAGTTAAATGTATCTTTTGCATAATAAATATTTTTTGTTATTTTTTTTTTTTATTTTATCTATTGACTTTATTTCAGAGATGATGCTAAATTACAGAAAGTATAAATGGCACAAAACTTTTCCAAAATAAATAAAACTTAAAACTTGCATATTTTATTTAGTGTAAATGTAAATGTACAAAAAACGTTCTTAGATGCTAAAATGCTTTATGCTTTAAAACGCTATAAAAATTAATTTTGTCAAATGCATTGTAAAAACAAAAATCATAATCAGAAATAGTCGCAAGCAAGAGATGAAGGAAAACTGCAAAAACTTAATTAATTTGCATGGAAAACTTTTACTGCGAACTTAATTTATTTCATTTGCCTGCTCTTTCTCAGTAGAATTCTGTTTCTTTTCCTCTTTCTTGCGAAAGAAAAAAAAATTTTCCTTTTTAACGCTTAAAGCGCCTAAAGCAGCAACAGGCTTAAAGTGGCACAAAATGCTCAAAGAGTAGGCAAAATGTGGAAGTGTGTGCCATCATACAGATTATTTTTTGAGAGAAATAGTACGCCTCTTTATTTATATTCATGAGAAGAACATTGAACGTAGTTTTGAAAATTTCATAATAATGAATAGCACACAAACTTTGTTTAGCAAGCGAGTAAGGTGTAAATCTTACGGGCCGTACTAGCTCTTAGGATGAATTAGTTTTTTCTAGGCCAAAATAGTTTATCCGAAGCGTGTTAGGATGAATTAGCTTAGCTTAAGATGTACAAGGGTTAGTATTTACGTACTTAAACTGGCTCACCCTAATACGCTTCGAGTGAATTAATTTGGCCTAGGAAAACCAGTTTATCCTAAAAACTTTTTCTCGGCGATAATGTCTTCATCAAACAATGATCAGAAATATTCATCCAACTTTTATAAGAATTCAATAATATTTGATACAGAAACAAAAATGTAAAAATATTTGCGACTGTTTCCCTGGAAAAAATTTCCAGAAAATGGTATAGTGTCAAGCATTTTCTTTTCACAAATTAATAACAATAACAAATCAACTTTCTTTGCAATCTATACCACTGTCTCGCACTCAAACTGTGCGCATCCTAAGGTTGTTCATTATCCAGCATCCTGTTGGATATTTCTTCCTTCGTACTTTAACTATTATGTCATTTAACGTTGTTGTCATCAGTGGATTTGATGAAGTTTTTAACAGAAGTTGGCAAAATTGTACGCTGTTTGAGCATTTTTTTTTTTTCATTTTAATTTTTGAAATTTTGTCGTAATGTCGTCGTTTTACTTGCGATTTGATCTTGCGTACGCCCTCTTGTGGTATTTCAATATGGGTCAAAGCTTTAGAGTCAAATTGCAAATTGCTGCAAGCCACAGCAGAGCAGAGTGAAATGAGTAAAAGAACTCAAATATTTAATTATACTTAGTTTGTCCGACTTCACTCCACTTGGCACTACATTAAAAGTTTATGTCTGGTAAAAAAAGCTGTGGTAGAGTATAAAAAAATTATTTATTTTTACGCTTTTTGATTTGTAATTACGTTTTAAGCAGAAATTGATGATGTCCTTCTCCTGCGTTGTATTCTGCAGTTGAAATAAAATGACGGTAGTTGCAGCATTTATGGTTGTGGATGATGCTAATGATGGAAAGATAACAACCTTAATTACTGACCACAAAGTTCTGTATTCTTTTGTTTTTAGTTGAAATATTTTTGTTATAATTTTTTTTTGTTCGACTTAAGACTACTAAGAATTTTGTGAGATTAATTTTATGATATTTCTATATTTTTAACATTCTCACGGAATTGCTATAAAAGTTTTATGAAGTCTTCAAAATTTTGGGCATTTTTTTTGAAAATAAGCATTGAAATATTCATCATTTGAAAAAACACATCCTTAGAAACTGAGCGTACTTCAATAGAATCGCACATTTAAAGCATCTGGTCTATTTTCATAAAAAATTTTATTTTACTTTTCAATTTCTCCCCCATTCTCTAGCTTTCTGCAGCACTTTGTATTCGCTCATATAGAACGCTTACTTTTTTTTTATCTATTCACTGCAATTATGTGAAAATCACTGTAAAGTTTTTATTTTTCACTTCTAAAGGAGCAGCACAGATTTTCACAATTTTTTTCATGCAGTGCTGCCAACATTTATCAATCACAGCACGTTGGCCAGAATTGCCAACAAATGACCTGAACAGCAGCAGTGACAGCAATAAAAATTGCAGCACGAACATCATTCCTTCTTGTTCTAGATTCTTTCTTCTTTCCTCTTGAACATTTTGTTTTTCTTGGCTAAAAGACACTAAGTTGCTCAACGGTGACATTTTACTGCTAGATTACTGCCAATTTATTGAGGGAGTAGAAGTTTAAAAGAAGTAATGTAAAATACATCAAAAGAAATGACATACAAAGTTGACAGCTGAGCTGCTATTTCTCTAAATTATGTGTAGTTAGAAGTTTCTCCAAGCAAAAAGAAGGAAAGACCAATTATACAGACTAACATATATCGGTCAGCTCTTGAAACCGAGCAGACAAAAGTGTTTTTATATATATTTTGCTCATCAAATTCAAATTTTCCAATTGTTTCCCATCGTATGGTCGGATTTGTGAAATTTAAAATTTTATTAGTCAGAAAACTTAAAAATTTTTCAGTTTAAAATATATTCAAACCCTTCTTCTTTCAACAAAATAAATTTAAATTTACTACAAAAAAGGTCCTTCATCAAATTGTATAACTTTTGCATGATATTGCCCATAGTTAGGGAGCCGATAACTGAAATTATTATATGATTTCATCAAGTTCCAAGTAATTGAACAAAATGTACCATAAAGAATTTTATCGCGTCTGCCTCTTATCTTTAAAAATTTGTTAACATACAAAAACAGATAAATGCTAGAGGCAGACGTTTTAGTTGCAGCGTTCAAGATCTTATGATATCTACAAACTTCAGGCAGATTGCAATAATTATAAAGGTTATGTCATAAAAAACGAAAGAAACAACATCAGCCGCTTAGTTATTAAAAATTGCAATATTGGAAACATGTTAAAAAAAGTAGTAATCAATTTTTTGCGTCTGCGATTTTTTTACTTATAAAAAACATAAAAATAGAGAAGTTAGACGATTTCAGCATTGATTTTTGAAAGGCAGACGTTTTTGAGCACTTAAAGTGCATGCAAATAACATATATCACTTAGTTATTGCTGCATTTTAAATTGAAATATTACAGACCTGTTAAGAAAAAGTCATAATAATTAATTTATTGCGTCTGCCACTTGTCTGATTCGATTTTTTACTTATGAAAATCAATAAATTGAGAAGACAGAATGACAGCACTGATTTTTCGAAGGCAGACGTTTTTAGTCATTTTACTTTTATTTTATTTTTCTTCTATTTTTCTTTGTGGGCCATTCCACGCCGAATAGGTACCAATTTTTGCATTTGCATATCTGAATTTTGTGAAAATTTTTCTATACTATATTATCCACTATCTGAGATAAGTTTCCATGATTTTTATATATTTTTTCTCCAAAAAATTGTTAGTTGAATCATTCAGGTAAACATAATTTCCAGTACGGCAGCATATCTGGAAAATATAGTATCTTGGAGGCAAATAAAAGATAATGATTTAATTCAGTGTGAGTTTTGAGGGGATAACTTTTCAACTTCGTATATAAATAATTATATTCGGAAAAATCTGATCTAGCTAAAACAAATGCACGAAGTTGGTTTAAATTAACGATTTTGACAAATAATATATAGGTACATTGTACATTGAAAATGCAGAGACCTATACATCTGCCTTCTGTAATTTTCTGGAAAAAACGATAAAATTAATGTTCCCAAAACAATACATAAACAGTGAGAGCCAAAATACTGATAGCCACAGAAATAGAAAATTTTTGCATGATGGAAATCTTAAGCAAAACTTGATTTTCCCAAAAACACTACAAAAGTCCTGATGCTTAAATGTTTATCCTGTTGGAAACTTAGCTGAATGTAAAATACTGCAGCGATTGAATTATCATTGAAGGCACGTAAAAGCTGTGTTTTGGCTTGTTCAAATAGTCAATAGCACAACCGACTGACAAGCTATTCAACATTCAAACAACCACCCGTTTTTGCCACAAACAGCCGGTATTCTTTTGAAGAATCTTCTTTTCTTTCCTTTTTTTTTTCAACTAAACGAATAAAAATTGTTTTTTCAATGCTTTACATCGACATGCATATCAATTCGTTATGTATGTATGTATGTACTCTTGCATATGTATCCACTGCACTAAAGCAAAGAACAAAAAAGGTCGAAAATCTTTGGGGAAAAAATCACGCTACTATGCAATGTATGTATGTGAAAATCCGATTAAAAACTACTACCACTATGACAACGACAACGACATAAGCGTGCAAGTATATTTGAGAGCTTACAGCGCCATCTTGCGGCTGCATTACAAACTAACTGCGCTTAAAGTGAACGCATATTTCAGGATTCATTTCATTGACAAGAGCAGCAGCAGTAGAAAATCAATGTTGGCGATGCAATGAATGACATAAAAAAAGGAGTTTGACATATTAAAAAAATTGCATTAAGATTTTTGACTGAATAAAGTAGTATGGAGGAAAAAAGGCAGCGTTGGTAGAGTACATTATGGTTGAGCAGATTATATTTAGTTGGTGAAATTTGCTGAACACTGTTGGGGTATTACGATTAGTCACATAAACTTTTTGCGATTTAACGTTAATATGCACGAAGCACTAAAAAATTGAGTAAAGCAAAAAAAAAAAAATGTAAACGTACGTTCGAGAAAACGGGCACCTGCACATACATAGATAGTTAGGTTTAGCGGAAATTGAAATATTGAATAAGTTACGGTTAGACTCTTATGGTAGCGGATTAAGAAAATATCATTTTATCAATTGAAAACCATTCAAATCCATTTTCAATAATCCACTGACTACGAATTTGTTCTGCGATTGTATAAGCGTACATAACTGATTAGTACTTAGTGCGTTCTTAAAAGTGTTTTAAGTGAACTTAGTTTTTTTTTTACGAGGGAGCTAATCTTGCAGTTGCACAAATGTCCGCAATGTATAAAACAAAAACAATAAAAAATTGTATAAAAAATGTACTACTATTTACACTACTTGTGTAAAAGACGCATCATGATTAAATTTGAATAAACGGCTAATATTCCAGGGTTTCTTTAACCATTGAACTCCTTATAAGTTCAAGAAAAATAAAAAAATATACTACGTTAAGTGAGCTTAAAGGCATATGCAAAATAATTGTACAGAACCGATTTTAATATTTTTTTCTTTAAATCAACAAATTTATGCTAAACAACGTTAACACATACTTATTTTGTTTATTTTTTTAAACTTAAATATGTTTTTTCAGGATTAATTTTTTTACAAAACTCTCAGAAAGAATTGTCGCTTCAGTTTACATTGTTAAAGCTTATGCTGCTTCTTGAATTCTCTGTTGCTATTGTTGTTATTTCTTTTCCTTCTCATTTGTACGGGTCTATTTATGGCTTCTAAGTTCAAACTCTCTATCAAGTGTTTTTTGTTACTTTTGAATAGAGAATATTCTATATGAGGTAATTTCATTATAAACAAAAACATGGCGTGCATTCATACATCACACCACGAGACCTTCATGTAAATCTTATCTTGATAAGTTGCTATTCTTATAAATTAGAATATCAAGAAGAAAAAAACAAAATACATATTTCTCATGTAATCTAAAGAAATCAAATTTCTTGCAATAAGAAGCCAATTCCTTGGAAATGACAATGCTGTCTTAGTGTTTACAATTCATATACATGACACATGTCCAAAGGCTATATTCCATTCAGAACTAACATTCTTGATGACTACTTTTCCTGATCTAACATTGATTAAAATAGAAGAAAAAATAAATAAATTGAATAACAAAAAAAATATAAGCCAAGTCTTACTGAAAGACAATACATAGAAAAATAAAAGCAAGCACACATGCACACACATAATGACAACGCCTGAATACGACATGGCTTCCTGTCACATCATTTAACATACCCTATCGGTTCTGTTTATTTTGAATTCTGTTCATTTAAAGCTCCTTCTCTGCTATGCCACACTTCCGTTAAAATTGCCTCACGGCGTCCATAAAAGAACAGCAACAAATTCATGGATATGCTTGAAAAAAACCTCAACTACAACATAGAATGTGCATACAAATTGGAAGGAACTTGATATTTCTTTCCAGCAGAAACCCCATGTGAATGAAAATATGTTTGTAGTAACCGATTTTCTAGCAAACGTTGCTGATGGTAGTGCAAAATGCATATGAATGCACAATAAAACTTGGGCTGATAAAAATTTAATGTTCAGACGTAGCCTGTTTGCAGTGACATCGACAGAGTTCGTCGCTGGCCCAGTTTATAACGCTACAAGAACAAGCGTCAATAGCAACAACTACGATAATAATAAAACTTGGTCAGTTTGCTACTTTTATGGTGAGAGAACGTGTTTTTGAGCTCAACGTTAGTGGAAACTCTCTGAGGCGTTGACATTCAATATTCGCTATATTCTTCTGTTGTTTTTATGTAGTTGCATTTTTCATTTAGGTTTTATAATGTGCACTGTAAAATGGTGCAGAATAAACAACCTACTACGGAAAAGTGAAGTAAAATAAAAATTTAAATATTAAGAAATATGTACCTATATAAAAAGATGTTGAGTGCAAGGGTTCGCGGACTAAAAGTTCAATATTTTTGAAAAATTTAAATGATGTTCAAAAACTTGAGAAGTTTTAAGGGGGCAGGGGCAGTTATAACCGTGAAAATTAGAGCATTTTCAATAATTTTTTTTTGGTATTAATTTAATTTATTTAATAAAAGTGATAATATGGCATCATTACATTATGTTTCAACTTGACTCGACGAAAGTTGAAAAAAAAAAAAAAATATTAAAAATTAAAAAAGTTAAAGCTGGTTGTGTTGGACCCTGTCCCATACAGAGTGTCTTGCGGTGACCATCACAAATCCTTTCAAAATCATCATTAGCTAGTTAAATAAATAATCTAGTGCCTGATCGATGTTTTTTTTTTATTCAACAAAATGGCGGCGTCAGCAATATTTACCTCCAGATATTCGGTAGAAAACCAACAATCAATTGTACATAAAAAATCGATTTAAAAAGGAAAAAATTCTTCGATCAGGCACTAGGTTTTTATGTTTTTCAAAAACTGTGTAAATTTCATTGAAACCCATTGAGCGGTTTTCGAGTTACAGTGGCCACCAGCTCCTTCAAATCTTCAGGATATATTTTTAAGATATTATACTTTAAAAAAATGCAAAAAAAAATTTATTTCTCAAAAATTATTACTGCCCCTACTCCCATAAACAATCGAAAAACGTTAAGTAATGAACAAACAGCCAGTTTGTAATGCTCAATATTTTTGAATAAATTTACAAATAATGGTAGGATAGTGAGAATTTGTTAATGCTTTGATACAGAATAAAAGTTGAAATGTTGATTAAGTCGAAAAATCTTGAAAAGTCGAATAATACCGAAAAATATCAAAAGAGTCTATAAATTTCTAAAATATATTGCTGCTCTTATCAGTTGTGGCATCGATACCATTATTTTTGAAATTTTGGCCAGTTTATTTGGTAAAATTTCCTCTAGTGCAAGGAATAATTTTCCCAAAACATACTGGGGTCTTTTAATATTTTTACCGGGAGCTGGATTATATTTGCCATAGTGTTTTTTGTTCAATTTTTAATTGAATTTTGAACACATTTATTTTTTTCTTTTGTCACTGTAGATAAGACCAATACTGAACAATTTTTGTTAGTTGGCATTGCATGACATTTTCTTATGTGTTAACTTATACGGCATGTACATACATATGTGTATAAAAAATGAAAATAACAACAACTAGGACATTTATAATTTCACATATACATATACACAACCCACTCATATTGTGGCCCACTTACTCATCTTCACTTTGGCATTTAATTTCCGCCTGAGGTTCGTTTAAAACACTCAACGCATGACCAAGGAACTCGTACTTTCAGGCATTCATACAGTTAGAGAACAAACAGACAGACGTTAACACAGACAGACAGACAGTCAAATTGACAGTCAGCTACAAACACCCGATAAGGATATACATATACAGGAAAATGAAATAAATTTAATTTATTTGAAACTATGTAAGAGAAAAACTGTAGAGTAAAGAGAATAAACATTGAATACGAATGCAATAAATTAAAAGTAGAAATCACATGAAATAGCCGACACAAACGTGATTTCCTTTAAGTTAGCTTATTACATGTGTACGTATGCATATATGATTGTATATATTTATGTATATATGCGATATGCCAACAGGAAATAGCTCTATTGGTATGAAAGCAACCGAAAGAGAGTTTGAAAAATTTTGTTTTTTTTTTTTAGAAGAAGTGTTCCTTTGACATTCTGCTCAAGTGACATAAATCAAAATTCTACACTTAACTTTGTTTACTGCCGCAAGGCGTCAGATATTTAATGTCAGCATTTTCAACATAAGTGATTTCTCTCGTGCACAACTCTAACTAATGGTGACTGCTTCACATACTCACGCATGCATTTATGTACATCATTAGCATGTCGCATAACAAATGTGTTGCTACTTCTTGAATTTATCTATTTATCTATTCACCCATCTATCCATTTTAACAGACATCTGCTATCAACCTAAGTATCTACAGAAAATTTCTGTTCAATCTACTAAATGTCATGTCGTGTTGTCGCCGTTGTCATGTCATATTGGGTGCGTCCTTTTATGTGCTGTGCACGATAATCAACTAAATGTGGTGACGTCTTGACACTGATTTCTTGTGCGGTTGAGTGGCGGTGGCTTAAACGCAAGCATTTTATACAAAAGTGCTACTACGTACGTAAGTACATAGATGCTGTGCAATTACAAGATGTTTGTTATATTGTGGAACGCATACGCTTTCACACTCTGTCTACTATTGAACAGCGCTTAGTACCCTTAACATTTACATTATTGTATGAGTTTTAAAATATATTCAATAAAAAATTTAATATGTCGATAGATATAACGACACATAATTGAAATGTTACCCACGTGAATATGATGACCCTCTTTGAAATTCTTTTTGTGCAGTAATTTTTTTTGAAAAGAAAATATTTTCGTTTGACCTAAAACTGTCATACCACTAAATAACTAAAATGATTAAGGTTGGCTTTAGTTAAAAAAAATTATCTCTCACTTCTGCTGATTTGAAAAAAAAAAACTTTATTTAAAAGTTTTCAATTTCATTACTGTTTGCAGTATTACCTTAGTGATATCGGGTTATTATTAGACGATAAGACGAGTTTTTAGCAGATGTTAAATGATCGGAGCTATTAAGGACAGGACTTCACCTCTTGCAACACATTGTCTTACTTAACTTTGCTCGTACATACAATATTCTTTTGTATAAAATAATCTACGGGCACTATTTTGGTTTCTGAGCCAAAGCTAAATTTTTTTTTCAATATTCCAATAGCTCCTTTGTTTTCATCCTTCATATAATTGTTGAATTGAAACTGTGCAAATTCCCGCTGGGTATCATGGTCATATCTATATATAGCACCGTAGCTAATATCATTAAAGTCTGCGGTTTCAGCAAATAATATATGTGGGTGAATTATTTCTATATAGCACTGTTGTCAATTTCAATATAACCACAGTCAGGCAATGATTTTCATTCAGAAATTTTCAGCAATTCTCTACCCTTTTCCTTTAAAACTTTCCAAATTCACAGAACAGCATTACAACAGTAATTTTGTGAAAGCATAAGGTGTAAATTTAGCGCAAGTTACGTACCTGTTTTACCCGCGCTTGCGGTTACACTGAAGCGGCCACCATGTTGTCACTGTAATGATTGCAATCGGTTATTACAGTGAATTTTTCTGTTACTTTGTTTGTTGCCGTTGGCAGTTGTCGTGGTAGTGTTGGTCAAATGTTTGTGGTAAATTGTAACCACAAGCCTTCCAGCGCCTAATATATGGAACAGTCACTGTGTCACCCGCCGCTATGATGTTTAGTATGTGTAAATTCATGTGATTGCGGTTGTTGGGTAACGCGGCTATTTTGTTGTTCCAATTACATGAAAAGACACATATGCAAATGCAACTGCAGTTACACACTGACATAAAGACTAATGTTAATGTACTAACATAAAGTACCTGCTTGCTTGTGACAGGCACTAAATAGATTTAAATGTGACGCTCATTATAAATGCATTCAAATTGCTTTTGGGTATACGCAGTGTGCTGTGCCCCATAGCGTGGAGCAGCTAAGTATTGAACTTAAAACCTTTAATACGTTCAGACATTGGAAAACGTAAATTTAATTGAATTGAAATTTGCGCCTCAAAGTATGCAATGCTTAGTATCTGGAAATTTAACCAAAGTGACAGGCGAAAACTAGACTATATGTATTGCAAATTTTTAAGCGCATATTAATATTTTATAAGTTTCATTGTAGTAATTAGAGAAAATTATTTTATATTATATAGAAAAGAAAATAAAAAAAATTAACTCAAGACTCTTAAGTTTTCTGCCAAAATGTACAGTATATATGTACAGTATACATACATCTTATTCAAGTAAATCCACCCCAATACTTCAGCTCAATTTAAGCACGTAATAAAGCATGCGTAATTTATGCCACTTACCTGCAAAGAAAAGAATTGAAGGAAAAATAAATTAATTACCAAAGAATAAGCACTTCATAAATACTTCATTTATATGTTGGTCGCCTAAGTATGTGTGCCATAAAAACTAAAGCATTAACAGCCACAACAACGAAAATAAACTCTCTACTTATGACTGTCAATAATGGAGTATCTGGTCTTAATATCGGTCTTAACAAGCACATAAAAACCATAGAAACTACTGCCGCAACTGCTGTTGTTGTCTATACTGTTGCTTTTAGCCTAAAACGCTGCTACTAATCTTATTATTTCTTTTTTTGCTCATTTCTTTTTATAGTGACAAGCTCTCTGGTAACATTGCTTAAATTCTTAGCATTTTGCAGAAATTGTCGCCAAATTTTGTGAACTCGTAGCGATTTATCAAATCGCTTTAACAAAAGCGTGAAAAACCAACCAGACTGTGCGTGCAGATGATAAAAAAAAATTAAAACTTTATCTTTGGGACAATAATTGAATAACAAAAATAGAGCAATTTTTTTCGCAAAAGTTGTAACAGTGTGGCAGCGCTTCATTAAAATTGCGCCTTTGAGATTTTATTTTTTATTCATAGAGACGAGAAAAAAAAAATTATATTGTTGAATATGGATGATGTTAATGTTTTGCTAAAAAAAATTTTTAAGTATCGATATAAAGTGTAAGTACACATAAATTAAGTTGGTTACAATTTTTTTAAATATGTTTTTTTTTTTTTAAAGTGCTGTTACGGGAAAATGGATTGTATGATATGAAGAAAGTTTTCATGCAATCGTAACTATGTTGCTCCACTTTCTAAGATGGCGCTTAAGCCTATTAGTTTTATATTTAAATTATATGGAAAAACTATATTTTATTAAAAGTGTCTGTGAATGGCCAGATGATGAACGTTGTTGGTTTGTTGAGGATCATTTTTCAAAGTAACATTTTGTGCTGAATCTGCATCTATCCTCAAAACCGATGACACTTTTCCTGATCTTACCATCCAGAATTCTTTTAACTAAATCCTGTCACTTTGCACAAAGACATAAATTAAATTACTCTCTCATTTCCGATCTCATTTACAGGTTTTTCAAGTACAGAAATGCTTTTGGGACTAAGACATGTAGTCTAACTGCTACTGACTAGTTTAATATCAAATGGTGAACCTTATACATATAACAAATATACTCCGTTGATGACATATACGTTTGACAGTCGCCAAAAGACGAGGCTGCACTTTCAAAAAAATATCGAAAAAAGCACTCAATACATTGCATACCCATACAACATCTTTTGTGTTGCTGTTGTCAATTGAAGAGGGAGAGACAACTCTCAATGCATTGGCACTTGATTTTACTGTTGTGGCGGATTCTCTTGTCATCTTCATCGACGACGTAAATTGTTACGCTGCGTTTGCGTTCGCTTATGTGGCGTGAAAATTTCAGCTGTAATCGCGTATAAGACGTGCGCTACTAATTAGCACAAGACGTACAATGTAACAGCGTGACAACTTTTGTTGTCACCGTTTTTGTTGTTTGCAATGCCGCAGACAACACAACACAGTAACAGCGAGATAACGACATCATGATAAAACGTGTCGTAATTTATGTTCGTATTTTATGTGGCTGCATTTTAATGAAAAATTTTGCATAGCTGCTTGCTAAGCGCCTAAAAATACGCAGCATTTGCTGTGATTGCTAAAAAATAAATGAGCAAAATTAATATGTAGCAACAAAAAAAAAAAAACAATTCTTCAAAGCGAGTGTACGCAAATATTCAGGGGAAAATTATTTTGTCTTGTGTACATCGTTGAGGTGTTCCTAATTAGTTGTAATCTAATGCACTTAAATTACACCAAAAATTTCATAAAATTTTTTTTTTGTTCTAGCACTCTAATTTTTCTAATGTTAATTAGGAAACTCCAAAAAAAAAAACTTGTAATATTTCTTGCTTTTATCTTCCTCCAAGCGAATATTTAGTTTTATTAAAACTTGAGATTTTAGCCTTAATTTTATTTTCATACAATTCTTATAACCATAATGCAGCAGCTGTAATGAGTGTACATTTATGTTAAATAAGCCGGGGCTTTCAAATGATATACTCGTATTACCTACTTTCATATGATTTCATATTATTATTTCCTTCATTAGCTGTGCGTAATTAAACTGCAGGGCAATAAAAAATTTGATAAATTTTATAGCGTACTCATGCATAATGATGAGAAACTTTAGCATAAGTTTTAGGATTAACGTACTGCATTAAATTATTCTTCATAACGTTATTCTTTACGACGACGACGACGACGACGATGGAGTTTGGTGAGCAAGTGGGAACAAGCACTAATGTTGGTCATAAAATGTATCGTCCCCCACGTAGTGTTGCTGTTAATTTTAATGTTTACATGTTAAGTACAGCTTAAACAAGTGAATTATTTCTTTTGTTTTATTATGAAAATCAACTTATGTTTTACGAATTTTTATTATTTACGCTAAAGACTTCCATTTAAATGAAAAGAACTTTTAATTATTGTGTATTTTATGGTAGTCAGGTGATGACTTTTGACAGTCAGAAGATCACATTTATGTTTTTGGCTGAATTTTCATGGTGAACCTAAATACAAGAACCAGAAAACAGAGTATCGATTTGGATTTCCAATATTTGTTATAGAATTTATTAAATTTCATAATTTGTTAAACTTTTTTAGTCACCTTTGAAATAATGGTGTTCCGGAAATAAAGCCAAATATAATGCTTTTACAACAAAAAATATAACCTCTCTAATATGTTAAAAGAAGAACTCTTAAAAAGCGTGGCTAAGAGTACCCAGTATCGTAGGTAGGAGGGAGCACTTGAAAAAGTACTATGCATCATCTACTTTACACTTCACTTGCAAGCTCATTCTTTTCAAAAGTGCACTCACTGCAAATGTTTTAACTTATGCATCCCTTTCAGTTATCTATCATGTCACTGATTTATGCATTCAAATTACAAACACACTACCAGTGTAGCTAACTCTCAAGAATTTGTCCGCACTCATAAGGTTCATCCCACTCAGAGCCGTCTTATACAGGAATGCCTCAGATGGCAAAAACAATTGTGGTGTACACGACATTTTGCTGAATATAGCATGTTTTAAGTATGAATGAAAGTATTTTATTTAAAACTTTATATCAAAATAGCTTAGTTAATAGAAAAATAAAATAGATGCCTTAAATTTTGTGCTATTACGTTCTTTAGATCAAATCATTCGCAAGAAAGTTTACAAACGAATTCTACCCGAACTGGCTTATAGAAAGACTTAAAAACTGAACAAAATATCGAACTCAGTTATATTTTTGCAGCACACAAATGACATGATTGAAATGAGCTCCTTAATTAAAACCAATCATTAGTGAATTCCTTTGAAATTGAATTGTTCAATTAGTTTCATTTTTCATTGCACACAGATATGCTAAAGTTCTTGTGCTCTGTGTATATGTGTGCATGTGTGTTAGGATTTAATAAGCTTAAGCACATTAACTCATTCATGGCAAAAACACAGTAGGAATGGTAGTGTAGGTGACAAAATTCGTTAATTACTTTCTGGCATTAGAGTCAAAAGATAGCAGCTGAAAGTTTGAAATTATATTTTTTTATGTTGTTTTTATTTATGTTGTTTTTTTAATCAAAAACTCTAGGTTGTTAAAAATCTAAAAATATATCTCTATCTCCCAGAAATCCTTAAAAAAAGTTTCTTTATGGGATGCAATACTTTTGTGTTAGTAATTTGATATATTGATATGAAACCGATGACTACATACATTTCCTGCCAACACACTTCAACTTATGCGATGCATGCAAAAATTATAGCAACAGGAACAAACAGAATTTAACATTGGAGAGAAAGAGTGGAACAAAAAAGGAGCAGCACAGAAAAAAGGGTACTACTTTTGTAACAAAAAAAACGTTCATTAACTTTAGTGCTTTTAACTTTTTGCTGCTTGCTTGCTACTTTGCCAACGCTGTAGTTATTACAAGGCTCTTTTAAGTAGCAAAAGCAAGAAGAAAAAACAACAACAACAACGACAATTATAATCAAAATAGCAACAACAACAAAATGAGAAGTTAGCAGAACGTAAAGTGCACTGCAGTGCGGAGAAAAACGTTACCTCTGCTCGTCATTAAAAAAACAAAAAAAAAAAATGCAACATGACACGAAGTGACGTGCAACATTTTTTAACCATCTAACCGAGCTACTTGTGTGCGCGCCACGAATTAAACACGGTGCTACAATTTACGAATTTTCTTAGTCGGATGCGACGCGGTACCGCCTGTGCTTCCTTGCGCGAGCTGCTTGCAAGTTTTTCATTAAAAATGCTACTACAGTGAAATGTGAATCTAATTTTTTTTTTTTGAAGGGGATGATACATATTATCGATCTGCGATCTTCTGAAAGAACGATACTTTTTGTTACCGTAGACAAATAGTGAAAAAAATGTAGAAAACGTCAGCCGTGTAAACAATGTTCGTATTGTTGTTAAAATTGATTATGTTAGATATGTTGACAATGCTAGAATGTAGAAATGTAGCAATGAAGAATATAACGACAACGTAAAAGATTAAAGCAGTTAATATAAAAATTAAGTTAACAATGAATTGAAAATTGAAATATCAACTTTTCCTAAAAATTACATGTGGCAAGGCAGAATAAAAATATATTTTCATGAAGTGAAATGCGTTGAATATATACATATATATATCTCTATATGAAACATTTTGTAATGATTTTTATTTTGATTTCTCAGAAATTTCTTATTCTAAAAAAACTCATCCTCGATATTAAATGAAAAAAAAGAAAATTCAAAAAAAGAAACTATCAATATCAATAGCAATAAAGCAGAGTTTTTGTCTAAACTCATTTTAAAAAACGTAAGTGATTTAAGGATAATACAAAGTTTTACCTAACAATAAGTAAATGATATAGATTTCGATACTTGTATTATATTATTTACTAACGATACCAAATAGCTACTGCAACTTTTACTTGTCGCTAGCATTTTCTGCTACTAATTCTTCAATATGGTTGTTCTTGTTTAAACTTTCGCTAGCTTCTTTAATAAGCCCCCTAGAGTTTTTGCTTTTTTTGCTGTTTTGCTGCATGTTGGTAGTGTACACTGCAAAACTCTGGGTGTTGTTGTTAATGCAGTTGGATTGTAAACTTAACATACATGCACACATATGCATCTGCACATTCACATGCAAACATGCGCGCACTTTAACATGCACACCTGATACTTTCGGTTCTCCCCGCCTGGTATCTTCTCTTGGCATGTGGTTAAACAGCAGTTTAGTTCCAAAATGTAATTTCAGGTTAACGTAATAAATTAAGTAAATTGATTTTTCGCTACTTTTTTGCTCAGTTGCCACAAAACCAACACCCCTTCTAACTGAGTTGCACACACCCACCCATCGCATGCAACCGGATGGGGCAAAAGGAAACGTTTTTTTACGTTATTATAAATGTTGATGAAATTTGAATTTACGACACACGTAAGCAACTTGGAATTTACGAACTCGCAAGTGTCAGTTGTAAATTTTATGCTCTTAGAATAAGTAGAAAACTACATAACACATTTTGTTTTAAGTGCCTTATTTTGGAAGGTTAGGGGTGAAGAAATATTTTCAGTTGCTATGATGTTAAATTTTTGCTGGAAAACTTGAGTTAAAGTGTAGATATATGAGCATAGAATAACTTTGAAAAGTGGTTATATTTTTATTTAACTTTAAAGTAAAAACACTGAGATTAGTATTGGAATACAATATCTGTCAAAAATCCACCTCGACATTGCCTACAAACGGCCATACTTTTGAGGACATTTTGCATCACGTTTTCGGTATTGCGCGCTTTCTATTTAAAGGAACAATGAGTATTTGCTCTGGCGTTATGGCTCTTTTTTCTCACATAAATCGGTGAAAAATGCACCTGCATTTGAAGCAGAAATAAGGACAAGTAACCAACAAAAATTGAACACACAACTTTTCAAATAAAAACTTAAATGGTCTCAATTGCAAGTCAGCACTATAGCTCATAAAACGGATCAATGACCCACAGTGAGCATTACAAGACTTTCTTGTACAGTGGAGTAAATTAGCAGCTGCTGTGTAAGAGTTTTACTGCCTTCGATTAATTAAATATTACTTATTTTCATATATCAATCTAAACATTGAATTGTCCAAAAAATCAAATTCAGTGAGATTATTTTTCTATCAAAGTAATTGCGTTATATAAAAACTTTCAAAACTCAAACCAAATTCAACAGCAAAGTGAATTGCTGTCGTGTCTTAAGTAAATTTTTAAATGTACGGCATAGAGGTAAAAAGGCGTGTCTAGTTAAACTGCTACTTCCATTCCATGAAGTTGAAGATAAGCTGGCAGCACATTGTAAGGACATGCAACATAATGCCAGTATAAAACATTGTAAAAATGGAAGCAGGAATGTAGGATATAAGGATATAAGGATGGAAAACGGCAGGAACATAAAAGCGACAACATGTACGCGATTTTTATGCAGTTATTTGTTGTTGTTTTTGCTGTTGCTTTTTATGAGGTCAACTTTAAAGTAACTATGTTGCTGTTTATTATTGTGTCCGTCTGTTTATTGTCGGTCTGTCTTACCATGTGTATGTTTTTGTTATTGTTGTTGTACATTTTGTAGCAGTTGCAAGTTTTGCTGTTAACCGCAGTGTACTATGAACACATCTCAATCTGATAACACCAGCTAGTGCCGTGTATGCCAGAACCAGTCTATCAGTATTTTCATCATATCCTTGCTCCTTTTTTCTACTTTACACTGTTACACATGAAGTTTTTCGCTATTTGTGCCAAAAGTGGTACAAAATACGATATAAATGTATTTGTTTTTAAAAAGTGTGCTGTCTGCTCAGACTACCTAGATGGAAATTTTATACATCGTTTCACTGAGAATGGTTTGAACAGAAAAAATGGCTTGAATGAGATTCAAGATGCAAAAGGTTACAAGAAAAAGGATACTGCTCAATGACAAGAATAATATCTTGAGTAAGAAAACTAGCTGATTTAATTAATTTTAAGGATAATTTCATTGGCGTAGCTATATTATAGGAAATATCCTGGAGTAGGCATGGGAAGAGCTGACGTCAAATAAAAACGATTTAGCGAAAGCGCGATACAAAAAAAAGACACATGAAATATGTACAGTTTTTTATGGTATTGTCGGGATCATCAAATTTTTTATAAAAAACTCCTAAGTTCAATTTTGAAGTGCTGCTAAAGTAACTGTTTATTAATTAAGAAACTATATAGTATATAGGATACTTTAATAAAAATTTATTTATATTTCCTATTGGGGCTTTATTATATGAAATTGTTTCTGTTTACGTTTCTTAATTTACTTTTTCAATTTATTTTAATGTTAAATACGTGTTTTGCCAAAATATTCCTTAAAGAGTAGGTAATTGCAAACAATTAATGCGGAAATGGCAAATTGAAAATTTTAATAGGCAAATGGCCAGACATCAAAGAATTGGTATGTGAAATAAAGTTTTATAAGAAAAGAAGTGTTTGAATCTAGATATGTTTTTCTTCAAGTTAAGAATACTTATACATAATTTTTAGTACATATGTATGTATATTCATTTACGTTTTAAAAGTTTTTTTTTCTGTAATATCGCTTTTAAGATGTTATCAAATGAAATCAATAGAGTAAGGTTCTACATTTGAATATTTAAGACCTTAATTTTACTAGACACTCCTTCGGAAAGATAGTTATCTTTTGAGTAGGTTAAAAGGATATATTTTCAGATTCAAATAGATAATATATATATTAAATACCTATAAGTGTGAGATATATTCTAAAATCTATTCAAACAGCAAAAAGATTTAAACAAAATCATCAAGGCTATTAAACATATTTTTTTTCTTTTCAAATAAAAATTAAATATATGCACGCGTATTTTATTTATAATAACTTCAAGTGCTGTGTGTGTTAAAACAATCCAATTTGCGTACATTGCTGTGTAAGTACGTAAAGCCAAATGCAAACAATTTATTATGAAACTCAAAACCTGCTGCCATAGCAATAATAAAATGAAATAAAAATTCATACGAAAGTTTTTAAGGATTTTTGCACTTAAGCTAAAACTTCGTTGCGAATATTATACGTTTGTAGTTTGCTCACTGAATATTGCGCGCTTTATTGTTCTTAGAATTATATAAGCACTGTCATTAAAATAAAACATACTTCAAATACAAACAACGCTATCATTTTGCGTTGTTTTTGTTATTGCTGTTTTTGTAATTACAGTTACAGGAAACGGTAAGACATCATAACGTGCTGAAGAGGATAACGCACTTGGCATGCGAAAATCATAAATAAATGAAATACATTTAGACACACACACATGCACATTGTAAGCACGCATGAGCAGCTACAGATGTTAAGAAGACTTCAAACAGCAAGCTATTAGATTTCATATCTAAGTAAATTCAAATAGAGAGGTTTGTACACGCAAAACATAAAGGATATTATCGCACATTAAATTAAATGGAAATTTCCCCAAATATAATTTTTACAAAGAAGAATGGACACTTCGGTATTCAGCTTCAATAGAATTGAAACATGTGCCTTTGGATATCTCAAACAAATCCATCGAAATAAAATTCTTTAATTATTTTATATATTTTAGAGTAAAATTTTAAATTTAGTATTAGACTGGGACTATTTTTTCAAAGTCTTAACATGCTAAAGCAAAGTTGTGGTTATTGTGTCTATAGTCCTTTCAACCAAACGATATCGGAGAAAGGGCCCAACAAGTATTGGACATCTTTCTATATTTTCTAAGTAATTTTTTTATGTAATGCAAAATTAAAAAATAAACTGCGGCTACGTCTTTATCTGAAATTTTAACTGAGCTTTTTTTTGCAAAAATATTGCAGAATGCAAAAAACTATAATAATTTCCCTTTTCCTCCCAAGAAACCTTTCATGAACCATAGGACATATTTTTCAATTTACTATAAAATTATTGTTTAAACTTTAGAGCAACTAATCTTGCAATAAATATGTTCAAATACCAAGAAAACTTAAATTGGAAATTATTATTTTAGAACCACCCATTTATCAGTATACTCGTGTGCACACGTCAAATGTTGCACTCAAATAAACTTTATGTGAGCATAATTAAACTTTTATACGATTTATGTGTATTTGTAAATAAACATAAGCACATGTCGTTGTGTGTGTAACATAAATTCGTTTCAACGTCTGCTTGTTGTTATAAATTATACAGTTCATAAACACAACGCAATACGATTTTGTTGCATATCGTAATGTTATACGCTGATTCCGATTTAATTATGTTGTACACTGCATAAATTTCGCGTTTAGGTTATTACTTGAATTTTCTTACTAATTGGGAGCACAAATACAAGCAAACACATTTTCATGTATACTCAAATAAATATATCGAGACAAATACTGCGTTTATGTGTTTAGTTTTACATGAGCGCTATTTTGTTTAAGACTTGTAATTGCCAGCATACGCAAATTCTTAATTTCTCTGCTACTATTTCCTGTCAATTAAGCATTTATGTTTATTATTACATATTTTGATAGAAGTACATAAACTTTATTTAAAACAATATTTTGAAAAAGTTTTGTAATCAGTGGCATCTAATGTACAACTTAACGTATAAGTAGCGTCGACTTTTATTAGATACTTATGATCAGTGATGGCATTTGGGTTCTGTGAAAATGTAATGATCGAGACTTAAAATGTACTTTTTAGAGGTCGAATGTACTTTTTTTTTTGTCTTGAATACCGAATTTAACTAAAATGTATGAAACTTTTGCAAACAAATTACTAACATAAAATGAAGGTTCTCAATTTTTTCATCTCAAAAACCCTAGCAACATGAGATATTTTTCACATTAAATTGCAAAAACTGCACTAAGCGATTATCTGAATTTTTTCATTTCTTCAGACTAAGATTATAATTATAATCTAAAAGTGTCTTGATTAAAGACAACGCTTTCCTGTTTAATTAACTTTTGACACTTGAACTTTATTGCTTCGGTTAGCATTTCATTTGATTTACTAATCCAATAGCAGACTTATTGTTTTACTCTATATTGGTGCTGCTCTGGCTTTGTAATCATTTGCGGAACTTGATTTTGACTTATATCACATCGCTCTGATACATGCCAAGTGTGGAAGTAAAAAATTCTTATAGATAATATGAAAATAATGTTGGCTTAAGCCTTCCACTAAGCTTCCAAGAGGTACTTAGGTACTCTTAGAAAACAATTCTAATTGAAATCTTTCCGAAAGAAACTCATGATAACATTTCTGAAATTTTGTTTAAAAATAGGTTTAATGACTCAAACAGTTCATCATGACGTATGATTGATATTAAATTTAAAAACTAAAAATCACACATACGTCATGTTAACCTTTTCATGTAAACTGCTGAGGGCTTAATAAAAATTAACTTTATTTGAAATTCAAAATTACTACATGCAAAATTAAACAAATTTGAAATGTCACTCTTGTTACTTATAAACAAACACCTTTGTAAGTTTTTGCATATACATTTAAATACTTATAATTAAAAACGAACATGCAAAGTTATATTTAAGCTACCAAGCGTTAATCCAAAAATGTCATTTAAAATATAAAATAAAAAAAATGTATTTCTAAAAATTAATTACCACTGCAGTGGCAGCTAAACTAAGTGAACAAAATCCTTTGTTGTTTAGTCTTTAGCGCACCCATAACTGACACATACACACTTTGGCACATCTACTTAGTACCTCACATTATAAAGTTATGCACGCAATGCGTAGCGGTTGCTAACAATTGCAGCATTTGCTGAAGGTGTGAAAAATTGCGCTCGTGTGTTGCTGCATTTTTATGTTTGTAGTTGTTGTAGTTGCAATTAACATATTTCACATCAAAGCAAGATGAAAAAAGTTCGTATGACCTGTTATTAAAAAGTAACGTCCCCTTTTAAAAAAAATTGTGAAAAAATTCAACATCTATTTGGACCTTAATTTAAACATATGTAAATAAACGGCCAAAAAAAAATTTTATGTGAAATTTTTTTCTATTTAGGTAATTTTTTTACTAGTAGACATGTTTAAAATATTAAATACACAAGCAACAAAAAAGCTTAACGACAATTTTTGTGTGAGGTTTTGCAAATACTTAATCCTAATAAGATGGCATTTAGTTAAAAATAAAAAAATTAGTAAGCAATAATCTTCTCCATCACAAATTTTAGGATAAAAAAAAATTATTAAAATCGGTTCAGTATACTATGCGCTAAATCGTTACAAACTACTTTCATATAAGCAATTTGATATCAACAGTATATATGAGATCAATGCTTTTATTATTTCTTTTCCCAAATATTTCTTTTAACTTATAACTTGATTTAGCTTGCACTTACAACACAAATAGCTAAAAATATCAACCGATAAGAAATTAGAGCAAATAAAGATAGTTTAATTACAATTTTCCGTTGGTGTAAAAAATTAACATAAGTATTACTTAGCATGCAGTCACATGTATAGCAAATGTATGCATTTATTTCAATGTGGCTCTGTTTGTATAGGTGCATGTTCGTTACTAGCACCGCAGGTGTGTATTTGCAAATGCATCTATAGATATGCAAATGAGCGAAAGTTGACATTTAAAACCACGCCAATCAAGCTAAGTTCATACGAGTATATGTGCATATGTATGTGTGTGTATGCATATGGTGACGCAAAACCTTTTTTTTTTTGTTATTTAATTAAATTCAAAACAAAATACAACTATTTTTATGCACTTACTGCGCACAAATACACTCGCGCATACATATAAAAATTATAATTTAGATTAATGAACTGCTGTCATGAATGTGACTGCTTGCGAGCAAAATTAAATTTAATAAATGGAAAATTTTAATCATTTGGAAATTTTACAAATTCCATAACAGCTACAACAACATGAGTGAACAAAATTAGTTTTGTTGATAATTAGACATGCCAACAAGACCGCTAAAATGTTGCTGTATACAAGACTCACACACACATAAAACAACACCACACAACAACCACAAAAACAGCAACATCTTCAGCATATCTGTGCATCAAGCGTTGGATATTTTGGTGTTTTTTTATTATGCCAGAAATTTGAATAAAAAAAATGAGTTACAATTATTAAGGGCACATTCACACAGCAGTTGAAAAAATTGTCATTATTAAAACACTAAAATATATTGTATTTTATTTTGGCACTTTTTTTGTCTGTGCTAACGCTCAAATATAATGAGGGCAAAACAACAGAAATTAATATTTTTTAAGAGCTCCAGCAGTAACTGAAACTAGTCTGCTACGCTTATAGACTATTTCAGTTACCTAAGAAGCATTCTATTTGAGAAAAATTGCAAAAAAAGGAAACCAACAGAAGAATTATCAATGCTATAAGTACGTGCTCCCGACTTCACATATAAAACTCTTCCGAAATGTATGACATCACAAAAATTCAAATATTCTTCTTTTTAAGGCTGCAAAATTTGGCTATTTGGCTATTTGACTTTATGATGTAAGTGATTCTGTCGTCATCCAATTATTTTGGTTCGGTGACTTTCTGTTCTTGAAGACCGTATCCATTTTATTTATTCTTTTATATTTATATGAAGTTGCTTATATGAAAATGGTTTGTAACGATTTGGTGCAAAATTTACTGAACCGATTTTAACAATTTCTTTTTAAAAATAACATCATTTGACCAACAAAGATTACTGCATTGCTTAATTTATTTTTTAAAAATAAATATCCTTTTTCTTAGGACTAAGTTTTTTGCAAAACCTCACAAAAAAAATTTTTTTTTTTCTCATATGTATCGTTTGTATTTGGCTTCTAAGTTCAAAGAAATAACTCCCTTTCAAGTGTTTTTTTTTTTTTTTTTGTTACTTTTGAAGAAAAAATAAAGAGTGAGATGTTAAGAGCGTAATTTCATTATGAATAAAAATAGTATAACTAATATTTGGATTTTCATGACATAATGCTGTTATATTCGTTATAACTTAAAACCAACTATTTTAAACAAAACTTGCACATTATAAATGAATTGCTCCTTAAAAAAATGTGTTCCATTTATTAAAACAGAAAAAAAACCTTTTCGCATAATTCTAAGTTTTTGATAAACAATTTTTAATATAAACTTCCTTTTTGCAAAACTTGTATAGCCTCAATACAACAAAAAAGACTGCGTCAACAATTTAAAGATGTATTTAAATGACTTTATGTCTTGTTTTCAGTTTTATGCTGCTGCTGTAATCATTTTAAAATGAGACCACACACAGCGGCAAGCCACAAAAGCAAACATGCATACAATATGTGAGAAGACTGAAGAGACTTAAGACAGCTGTGGACATGATGCTTGATTTTATAATTTTAATGTATCTTACAATTTATTAGTAAAAATAGAATTGTAAATAGTTTAATGTGATATAGAAAATTGTTTACTATTTTTATGAAGAAGACAAACTTTAATAACGTTTTTTGCTTTATTAAGACAAATTTTAAAACAAATGCTGCGCTAAAATAAGAAGCAAAAATTCATGCGAAAATATTTTAAAAATTCAAATCTATCAATTACTTATTGAAACTTTTGTAAAACAAAAACCATTCATCATTTATGCTCATAAAAACATTTTCTTTTCTAAATTTATGACTTTGGAAGATATTTTCAAAGTTAAAATAAAAATAAGAAAGAAAAAAACAAGCAGTACGAAAGCATTTCCTGCCATTAAATCAGAACTTTTTCTTCTGACGCGTGTCCTTAAATCATTTTTATTTTGCAGTGTGCAAAACAAACTTTTGAAGATGCTTTTGTCTGTTGCGAAAATGTACGCGTGGAAATGTTTAAGTATCTGTTGTTGCTGCAGCTGCTTCAATTAGGTGGAATAGCTGGTGCTGATGCTGCTGTTGTTAATGTTAAAGACAATACTTAGTACAGAAGAAGTATAACAAAAAGAGCAGAAAAAAATCAGTTTCTGTAGCATCGCCAGCAATTGTTATTTTTGCTGCTGCTGTTTAGCAAAGAAATTCAATTTAATTCATTTGACGCTACCCGCGTTAATGGCGCATTGCCACTTTAAACAAGAAACTGCAAAAAAAGAAACAGAAAATGGTCAACTGTACAAAGTGGCATTAGATGCTGCACAGTGGGTGCAATAAACAAATTTAAAATATATTTAAAAAAAAAATGTTTATGTAAAGCTATAACTATTAAAGATGATTATTTAGCAAAGTTTTCATTTCGATTAGTCCCATATGACACATATGAAGTAAAATAATATAATAAAAATTTATTCTAGATTGACAGCATAAAATTATCTATTAATCTTTTGGTTGCAGCACCTAGAGTGTCAGATTAGGAGGAAGAGTCAAACCATCGCAGATTCAAATTATGGGAATTCATATTTCTGCGATCGAAATAGACTGCTACAGCACATAACATTATGCCTGGTACCGAAATATTTATGAAAATTTAGCTAAGGTCCTATACTCTTAATGAATTTTCAGGACATTAGTGGTTTTAGTAATTAAATAAAAGGAGAGCCTTACATAGAAATTTTGTTAAAAAAACAATTAAATCATAAAAGAACCATGTATCTAAAAAAAAAATTAAATATTTAAAAAAGATTCCGAACAAAACATTTAAAAATGTTTTAAAGGGAAGAAATATATTTTTATATGTAGAAAGCACTTAAGTATGCGCGTTTAAGGAAGTCAATTTTTTTGAGGATTTCATTCAACCACTGTGCAGCTTTTGCAGCAAAAATTGCACTAAAAGCAAAGACAAAACACACCAGCAAATGCAGCAACAACAAAAAAAATGTTAATTGAATTGCAACGCTGTTGATGCAACATCGACAAAAGCGCATACATCCAAACAAATATTCACACTCTTATGCACGTGACGTATAGAGTTTTTTTTTTTTGGATGTGAATGTGTGGGTAACTACACTTTGCTGTTCGCAAAGTTTTTCCATTCTTGGTTAAAATTTTTCGTTTTTCTTTTAATTTTTATTCTTATATCCTTTTTTATATTGTTTCTATGTATGTTTTCGAGTCGAGCTGTGCGCAATTTCTTAATAATTTTGTAGCAGCTTCTTTTTTAATTTGTTTGCACTTTGATGTGCTTTTATAAATGGCACACTAAGGCCAACACTTTGATAAAAAAAACACACATACATACACTCACTGGTAAAAAAACACACTTCACTTTAACATGCAATTAAAAGTTTTTTCTAATTGTATTTGACTATGCTGCATTAATGTGGAAGAAACACAAAAGCAGCAAGGAAACTAAAGAAATTGAGAAAAAGTAACAAAATTTTCAAAAATAAAATAAAATAATACATCTAATGGATACAAAGTTTATATGTTTTCAGTAAAACACAAACCCTGCCAGTTTGCTTGTTTTAAGTTGTAAAAACTTTCACAACAATACTTAATGTAGAATGTGAAAATTATGTGAAAACATTATAGTATAAACACACAGTCATTTCTTTAATGATTTATTCTTTGTTTTTTAGTGAAAACTATACATGCTCCTTTTTAGCTCCTTAGATGATCATTTCGTATATTCTTAAGATTTGATGTAGATATATTCAGTAAAAAATGATGCGTGATATATTTTTTTCTTGCCGTTTTTGTGCTCCTTTTGTGCTTCTATTTTAGCTCTTTTTTTCTCGTATGACAACTTTTCGAGCAATGATATAAGACCAAAAAGACCGTCAAACCTCAATTTTATTTTTTATTTATAAAAAAAGTTTAGCGGAAATATTTTTTTCAAAGACGCTGAAACTTTTCTTTTTTCAGCTGCCTTTATTTTTATACACAAACACTCACACATAAGAAAATATCCATTCGCAATTACTACTTATACATCCAACTGTTGCCATACGTTAATTATACTTTACATAAATTAGTTAATTTTGTGGCAAGTTTTAGTTAATTGCAGCCATTTGTCTATTTTTCCTGCTTTATTTCCTTTAATTTTGCTGACGCATTAATTCTCATTATTCGCTTTTATTTAGTTTTGTTCTTTTATTTATTACGCACACTAATGCAGACACATACTGCAAATACCGTTGTAGTGAGTGTGTGTTTAATTGTATGCTTTTGTGTGTTATATATATGTCTGCTTATTTATAGTCAAACAAATCTACTCATTTTACGAATTTGTTTAACAACGCAGCTTCTTGCTTTATATCCTGCCTTCTTAATGAGTTTCCTGTATAATAAGAGGTTCATTGATATGTGCGATACATATGTACATACAGGGTGAGAAAAACAATGGGCAAAATATACGTTCTATATTATATCGTTTACGACAGCAACACTCTAAATTTCAATTAAATGCGTTGTAGTAGATACCGAAATATATCTTTCAAATACATTTATTTGAAGGAAACATTCTCTTTTCTCAGTGTATAAAATACCAGAGCATCACCTAGAAATACCTAGCTAGCAAGAGATACCTGACCTTTTTTTGCGCCAAACACCTCGTTTTAGAAGTGAACAAAAAAAGCTAAGCTTTATACATAAACTAAAATATGCAAGAAAAAAAACTATAAGGTTGCTATGACACTAAAAAATTTAAGGCATGCATCGAACTCTCAAGATATTATTGGAATCTAGCAATAAAAATTTGCTATTAAAATTTTCAAAACATTCTGCTAAGCTCAGATTTTTTGATAATTCAGAGATACCCACTCCTACTCAATTTGGCTAATAATGCCTCAACTGGTTCTAAGTGGAACAATAAACAATTAGTAATGCTGTAAAAAGATGGGCTATGCAGCTTTAACTGAGAATAGAATGCTGGGTGCAGCTGAAAGAACAAATCAACTACAGCTGAAAATAGCTCAGTTATTTAGGAAGCGTAAGATAAACTTAATTTTTGCAAAAAAGTATGCATCCCTCATAAGTAATAGCAAAAGTTAAACAATTAATAAAAAGGTGAAGTAAAACAACATTTTATAAGTAAATATTTATGTTTAGTGTTTCTAATGTGAAAAGTTCATTACAAGCTACACAAAAAGCAAAATTTTGTTGTTTTTTTTAAACAATTTTAAATTTAATCTAAATATTGCTGACCCACACTTTTTAAGCTGATATATGTATACTATAAAAACATCTGTATATACACATGTATATGATGGTCAAAAAAAAATGTTTTTTCAAAAGGTTTTAAAAAAATTTGCTGCAAGTACTGCAAAATAACACGTCATAAAAACTGCTGAAATGCAATAAAGTATAAATGTTAATTACAATAAATAAAATCAAAAGCTTCAGCCCAACATTTTCATGGTGAAGGTGATCAACAGCATCATTGATGCTCATCATTAATTTTGTTCATTTGTTTAAAAATAGTCTTTTTTGCATTTAATAGATTGATTAAATTTATTGCTGAAGTTGCAAACGAATATATTTGTTAAAGCTGTATATTGAGTTTTGATGTATAAATATAAGTTTTTGTTGTTATTGCAATTCTCAAAAAAACAGCGCAAGGCAGAAGCAGCAAAAATACAATATGTTGCTGATATAGCAAGTGTGCGGTAGCTAATGAAAAAAAAAAACACCAACAGCTGCAGCGATGCTAAGTAATCAATTGAATTGCAGCAACATTTCAGTAACAACAACCGTGAATACATCCAATTACAAGGATACGTGCTTGCAAGATTTTTTTGTAATATTATTATTTAAACTTTTTTAAGTAAATTGGGTATCGTAAAAAAAATCAATGACATAGGCGAAAGCCACCAAAAAATTAACATAATTAGCAACCAAAATATTATAATAATTATTATTGGAAATATATTTTAAAAATATATTATTCGAATGAACTTCAAACTGTGCGAGCTCTACACTGACATTGACATAGTCAAGCGCATCGATATCCAACGTTTGCATGTTGTGCGTATGGACGAAGGAGCTTCGGTGAAAACTGTGTTTGATGCGAAAACCGCTGGACGGCGAAGAGCAAGACCATGCAACAAGTTGAAAATTAAACAAATTTTTGATAACTTTTTGACAGAATATTAATACAGAAAACTTTTACTAATATATTTGAACAAGTTATTCAAAACAATAGCTTAAGAACAATCATAATATATGTAAAATTCTCTTTCGAGAATAAGCCCAAAAATAAAAGCATGAAATTCAATTTGTTTAAAAATTAATTATCGTCAAAAGTATTCACCAATTTTATTATGAGATAAGCCACTTTGTCTTTAATATTTTTTTGTGCGATATTTAATTAAACTTTATGATTCTTCATTTCAGCAATTGAGCTCACAATCGACGGTAAAATAAAAAAAAGTTAAGTCATGTCTTTTTAACATAAAGCATAATTTCGAATTTCATTATCTTATTGGTAACAACGAAAGTAATTACCATGGCCAATAAATGACCGCAAAGTTACAGCTTACACTACGTCTGTGATATTATTGAATGGCATGTGAAAACTTTAATCGCGTTGGTAATAATAACGAAAAATATGTAAAATTTTACTTTACACTCATTATGGAGTTTTTAATATCGAAAATTTTCGGACTTTTCATTAATTGATTTTATTTTGTTTCATATTTGAAGTGTAACGAACATTCCGTCAATGAACAAAAATTGCAAGTTGCCGTTTATTTTTGAAATATTTTTAATTATTAATGAAATGTGAAAGTGAAAGAATTGCTTGCTCTTTTATGCCGTATATTGATTGGCATTGTTTTTGCAATATGAAGACTATGAACGATTTGCAGTTTCTTAAATTTTGTATTTTACAATATGATTGTGAGATTTGTAGAGTCTTCTATTGATCAAATTATAGTCAGTAAGAACTTTTAAAAATATCGTTTTTATGCTTTGGTGACACGTTGGAAAAAGGGCGTTAAGTTCTTTAATTTGCTTATTCCACTACATGCTTTTAAAATTTAATTTCTCTTTTGTGAATACATTTATCGTACTTCCTTGATATTATTTTATTGTCGCTGTTATATTAAATCATTCGATAAAATTAACAAAAATTATAAAGGTTTTAATCCCTTGAACCATAAATGTAAAGCACATAATCTTATTAAATGCTGTATATATTAAAAACAAATATTTATATTCTCTCATGTATTTTAATTTTCCGCTTAACAGTATGAAGCCTGCCTTCAAGGATAATACATGTACTTTAAAGATTTTTAATTGTTATTTAACTCGTATATTGGTAATACTTACATTTCACATCATAATAAGTTTATTTGTATACATTGGCACTTACCTGAAATTAAGAGAGAGAGTGTAAGTAAATATAAAATAAATAAATTTTTAATTAAAAATTGTATTAAGCTCGTAACACTTGAATGGTGATATAAAATAATTGATATTAAAATTATTAACAGAAAATGTGATTGGGAAATATTTCTGCTTAAAAATTGATATATTAAGATGAATTTGTAATGGCTGTTTGTAATAAAATAAATTTTGACAGAAAATTTACTTAGGTTTTGGGGACATATATATTAAGAAATTGAGACTTTTTCGTTCAAAATTGCAACAAAATGTTTTAGAAACTTTGTTTGAACAGAAAAAAAACTCCTAAAATACAGAGCTAAGCCAAGGTTTCAATTAAATTTTTAAACTTCATTCATAACAAGCAAAAGAGAAGCAACAAATTAATTAAGTTTTTATATCAAGGTTATACGAAAAAAATCATGGCACTCTTAAACTTCCAGTACAACGTTGCAGCAGCTGCAAAAGCAGCTATAGAAAAAGCAAACAGGTTACACCAACAGACATATACCATACATACAAAAGTACGCATTCACACACACAAGCATATGCATAAACTAAACTTGTGTAGATATATTTGCACTTGTTATTGTGACTGTAGTCAGTATGACAGAGAACTGCAAATGCTTCTTCTTTAGGATGCTCCCATGCACGTTGTTCAGGATATACAGGAAATTTTAAAATTCATAACAAAAGCAACTGGGGAAATTCGCTTGACTCCTGCCATTGCTGCTGTTGCATAGCATGCGCTGCTGGTATAGTATGTATATCGTTTGTCATTGTGTTAGCATACACATATGTGCATTAGGGAAGCACTTTAAGTGAAACTTAACAATTCTGAAGGATCAAAAGATTTTTGTTGAAATAATATTGCAAATGAAATAGTTTTCTTTGTTTTGTAACTCTTTAAAACGGTAGTGATTTAGAATTTTTTAATTTGGATGTTGCACAAAATTATGTGTGCCTTTTAAAGACTTTTCAATAACTAAATTAAGTACCACCCTAGTGTGCATTTGCAACTACATATCTGCGCGTGTATTGACATAAACTGTGTCTGTGCGGCAAAGCGTGCTTGATTTAGCCTTAAGGCAGATAATTCTCGGAAATTAAAAAAAAAAACAAAAATAAAATCACAACAGCATCCGGCTGAGATGAGAAAAAATCCTCACTTGTGCGTTGACACTATGCGACTAAACTAAAGCAATTGGTTTGTTTGCACAATATTATACGGAAACAAGTGTCTACACAGCGCGTACCAATGAAGATTCTTTCATTCGCCCAGTGTGAATGCCGAGTTATTCAAACGCTCACGTATCTAAAAATCAGCATTTTTTTATAGCTATGTAAATTTTCAAAGGAAGCTACAGTAGTCATGAAATTTTCACATACCCACATGCGAGCACTACATTGTATGCAGTTGGTTGCACACGTTGAAATGTTTGTTTGCACAAGTATGCGTTTAAAACAAACAGAAAGCGTTCAGCATTTGTGATACAATTCAGGGATTGCCAGCAAGAAATGTTGATGATATTTGATTTGTAACGGTCAACGACATGAGAAATTGTCGTGTAATGTATTAAGTTTAAGTATGGGCTTCTGGACTGGAAAATTAATCAATATCACATATTTAGAAATACATCGAGGACATTTAAATACTTTATTAATTAAGAAAAACACACTTTTAATTTATTGATGAAATTGTCAATAGCTGCAAATTATTACTTTTAAAAATTCATGTCAATATTTATTAATACACGGAAAAAAATAATATTATATTTCAAATATATCATAGAATTAATGAATTGAAAGTCATGCAACAATGAATGAGTAATTGCATGTAAAAAATTGAACATTTTCTTACTTATAATGATGTTTAATTAATACCAATGTTTCCGTTTATATTAAAAATCATTTTTTTAATGAAATTTTTACTATAAAAAAATGTAAGCATAGACAAAATAGTGTAATTGACACACAGCGTTATTTAAAAATAATATTAAACTTTATTTGCAGGCAAAAAAAATATTACTGTTTTTTTTCTTTAATAGTGGAGTGTAAAATTTATTTGCTTCAGGATATAAATTCATATGCCAGAAAAGTGCAAACCAAAACAATCAATAAAAACAAGATTCGATTAAAAAAAATTATTAAAAATATTTTTACTGAATTTGTGAAATCTCTTAGCCATAGGCTGAGTTTTTATGTTATTGATTTATATAAACTTAAATAAACTTTTCTTTAAGAGACACTAACATTCACATTTTCCTAATAGCCCATAAAAATGAATTATTACATTTGTTTCTTATAATGCAGTTCATTGAACTATACTTAAATGTAAAGGACATCAAAAAAGCAACCCTAAATTTTACATCTTCTCTCCAGAAATCAAATTAAATTTTCTGGTTGAAACAACAACTTAGACGATATACAACAAACAGTCCAAATAAATCGTGCCAAACCAAAATCGATACCACAACAAAATCAAAATTCAATCTGAACTAACGGCTGAATCAGTTGCGAAATGCCTTGGCCAGATTTAAGATACGATGACAAATGGCCAATGCCTCAACAAACCGCGCGGCTATAGCAACTTTAGACTGTAGCTGTAGTATGAGATTGAGTTGTTTTATACAAATATTTTTTTATTTTTTATTTATACGATATTTTATGCTGGTAATGACATTATTATTGCTCATAAATATCCGTTGGTCATATTATGAAGGACGCTTTTATATACAAAAAATGCTAATATTAGTCGCGTTTGTTTTTTTTTCACTCATTTTCAATTGATTTTTTTTTTGGAAGGCAATGCACTAAAGATGTTGAGTTAAAAATTTTTGACCAATTCAGCATTGCAGAAAATATTCCGTTCAGTTCGGATGAAAAAAAAAATCTTTTATTCTAAGGACCTAAAGTGAATAATGTGACATACAATCGGTTAATTTCTACAGAGATCCAACGAATACCGACAGAAACAAGTTGAATGTAAACATAGCTACTATTATATAAACTCTTAAAATAATAATAAGAATAAAAAAATTTCAAAAGAAATGTTCAATCTGAATTCCTTAATTTTATTCTGCTTAGTTACAAAGGTTTAAGCAGCAACTTGCTGCATTCCCTTTGTAAGATTCTAAGTTATGATGGCTGGCACCGTAGAAGTGGAAGTCCATTATTCCATTAAATTAACTTCGAATTAAGTTCATCGCTTCTGGTCAAATGGACTTAAGTGAATTTCAATGAAACGAAAAAAAAAAATAAAATCCATGAATTCAACATATACACATAACAAAATAAATGTGTGCTTGGAGTACAAATGTACATATAACTACATATAAGGCTTCTACGGTATGCTTGATACATACGTGAACACTGAATGCACTAACACTCGCTTAACTACAAGATTATACTCATACTTAGATTAAAGCGAAATATTAACAATCATCATTTTTGGTCTAAATGCACTTAATTTAATTTCACGCAAAAAAAAAGGATTGCCCTTTGCTCTCAAATAAAATAAACCCTATTAATCTCATAGATTTACAAGACTTTACATTGTTAAGCTAGTATAATGAGTTTTTATTTTATTGTTTACTAAGAAAAGTCAAGGAATTGCTACAATCTTGTTGTTGTTGTTGTTGCTGTCATTAAACTTAACAGCTTTATTTGTCTAGCTAATGAAAGCGTCGCGAGCTTTATTGCCTTTCATGAACTTTTTGAAATTTATTTGCATATTTTTCACTTTTATGGTTATCTGTTAGTTAAATTTTATAACCCTTTAGTTTGCTCAATACTAAAAGTTATACTGTGCGTTTCAGTTCTCAAAACCAGATGTATGTATGTATGTCATAAGATATGGCTTTTTCAATTATATATTTTATATTTTTGTTTTCGTTTGTGAGGTATTATGGAAACTTTTTTAATCAAGAAAGTTGTCTATTTAAGCAGCAGTAATTTCAGTATCAATTTGCGTTAACAGTTGAGCTCTCTAAATAAACGAGTTTTTTCTTGTTTCTTCAAATAAAAAAATTTCCAGAAAAAAAATATATTTTTCTATGCACCTTGTAATTCCATTTGAACAAAGGATCTAATTTTAATAATAACGTTGTACATTTTTTTAATTGAAACTTACGTTAGAGAAATTTTCAAATGAAAATAACATTTTTGGGTATTATTTGTATGGAGTTTGTGGCATTACACAAAAGAAAACAGCCGTAGACTATTAAGACTTTAATGAATTTATTATTAAATTAAAAATAAAATCTTGGTTTCCTAAAAAAAAATTAAGTTTTCATTTAAAAGGCACTTTAAGATATATCTGTTGGATTAAGCACTACACTTAAATAATTTAATAACATTTATTTTTTGGGTGAGTAAATTTTAATTAATATTATTTTCAACTTTCTTGTTATTTGAAGTGTGTTTTGCTTATTATTTTTTTTTTTCAAAATACTTCCTCTATGCTTAAAAATTTTCAATAAATTATAATTAACTTTCTACGCTGCTATATATATTTTTTGCTGAATTTAGTAACCCTTAAAAATGCATTTAATATCACACTTTGCTTATATAAAGAATATTCAACCTGTGCCTACTCAAGCTTCACGACACCACCACAAGATGACTTGCGGCAAAGCGTTATCATCGCTAAGGGTTGAAAAAACCTGCCACAATTCATAAAGTGAAGAAGGAAAAAAAACTATGCTGTTTAGGCATAAAAATTGAATGAAATTCTTTAGAAGTTTTGCTGAGTTTCCTTATTCATTTAATTTTTTCTTTTAACTTGGCCTGGTGTCAATGAAATATAAAAAGCATAGCGAACCCTCACAGCCTGTAGATTGTTGTTACAGTTACTGCTGCTGTTGCTGCTGACGGTGTTGAAAATTCACTTACTTAAATGAATGATAAATTGATGAGACTCAAATGAATTTTCCTCCGAAGGGAGGGCGTGAGTTGCTAAAAAACACATTTTGAAGAAGTTGAAATTCCTGGCTGTCTACTACAAAGTGCTGAATACCCCTAATGGTGTTGTTAAATTTATTGGTTGCGTTTCCCTTGGAGCAACCGAACAGTTCGCTCGCTGTTTGAGTATTTGGGCCAAAAAACCACAGCGAACGACGCATAGAGCAAAGCTAAAGCGTATGGCTGCTAACGTTACTGCGTCGTTGCTTTAAAAAGCCACAAGCGTCCAATGTGCGCCAAATGTTGGCCAATATAACTCTGTTAAATGGTCATGAATGTAGGGCGGCATCGTTGGTGGTGGGTAGTGCTGATTCGCCCGATATGGGTGCTAAATATGGTATTGGTATTTTTGTGGCAAAAGCAACGTCGTCGTTGTCGACGTAAGCAATACCGGATGTTTGCAATTCAATTGCAAAAATTACTCACAGTAAAGGAAATATTTTAAATTGCTGCATTGCTTTTACAACTATGCTTTTTGCACTTAATGCTAAATGCTTTTACTTTTGTGCCCGCTTAAGTGTGAATTGTATGAAAAATGCGATAATTTATAGTATTAGCCATTTAAGAGCATTTTTCCTTTTTGTAAATAAAAAAAAAGAATCAGCTTAGATGTACATATGTATGTGCGTTCAAATTGGGGAGACTTCAGAAATAATAGCTCTTTCATATATCATTAAATGCTTAACAATTTAAAATGGTATAAATTCTTACTAGATTTTATGAAAAAAAATTTCGGGATGAAATTCGCTATAAAATGCGAGAAAGAGCTTTAAAATTTGTAAAAAGGTTTCGATAAATTGGGAACAAGGAAAAGCTTGCGAAAAGCACGTATAAAAAGTTATCGAAAATTATCGGAAGACCTTGATACATATATATCGAATGATATGAGATGGTAAAAAAGTTATCGAGAAATTGTGGTAAATTTAACGAAAAGTCAACAAAGAGAGAAAAAAAGAAAGAGCAACAGTTGAGGTATTCAGAAGTAGGCATGAGACGGCATCGAGAAGTATCCAATTGTGTGGGAAGATATCCTTAGGCATTGAGAAATATCGAAAAATAAGCTACTACTGGGAAGCAATGGTAAACAAATGGAAGGCATAAAACTACATAAAAATGTATGGAATATTATCGGAGGATATGTGAAGACATTGAAATAAATCAGATGATATACCTAATGTTTAACAAAGCATCTAGAAATTAAGTTCAAATTAAAAGTGAAAATAGTAATAGCTGAGTTATCCAGATGTGTCGAACACAACCGGTAGGTGTAAGAAAACGTATGAAATATTCGATGATATGAGAAGTTATCATAAAGAATCGATAAATATTCGAAATATAAGGAAATGTGATGTGAAGAATTAGGAAGCAATGGAAGGCAAAGGGAAAGCATTGGAGGAATCGAAAATTATATGGGGATATCTGAAGGCCCTACGATATGTATATCGAATGATATGAGAAGGTGTAATAAAACATCAAGAAATTCTACTAAAATTTACATAAAGTATGTGAAAGTGGGAAAAATGCGCAGAGGTTAGCAAAGGTTGAGTTCTTGAGAAGAATCGGATAATATACAGAAAAAATTCAAAGATATGGGAAGGTATAGGATGGAATCCATAATTATTGGATGAAATTGGAAGAGACATAACGCTTTCCGGAAGTATTGAATGATATGGTAAAGTATCGATAAACCTAGATGAAAATTTGCAAAAGTGTCAGCTTATATTGTTTAGGATAATATGTGAAAATATGGGATAATATACAATATATCAAAAATTATATAATGTTACAATGCTAAGCAAGGCAACAGAAGGAATATTTAGCTAAAGGAAGAGTTTGGCAAGTATGAGTTGATATCAAAAGGTCATAAGATGGGCCAAATAATGTGAGAAAGTATCGTGATACTGAAAGATATATATTGAATGGCCTCAAAATATATGAAATTATGGCATCGTATACTATCAAAAAGAGCCGCTGCAGCTAAATAGGCTATGATTATGTTATGCTTGAGTTAAAACACTTAGTCTGATTTTATGGCTTCACTTTAATCCATTTTATATCCTTTCACTTTTGTCTACCTAAGTGTGCCAAAAAATGCTTGCGTGTCCTTAAAAACTTTTGAACACTTAAGATCTTGAACATTTTATGAGTTTGCCACACAAATATTTTTCATCCTATACAATGGCTTTCACTTTAATTTTCTTTTCTGTAGGCTGTTGCTGCCAATAAAAAGCCAAGGTAAATATTTTAGTAAACACTGGTTACTTGAACATAATAATGGATGTACTACTTATATATACAGGCAGCTGTATTAGTGAGACTTGTGCAGTGCTGCTGCCGCTGTTGACTTCCGAACGCATATAAATCTTAATTTAAACAATTTAAATTTAATTTAGGCCAAAAAACTTTTCTCTCAAACATAATCCAATAATAAACTAAATTTTACGCAGCTTTACTGCAAACAATTCAGCCACAAAAAAGCTGGCATGGCAGCCACTGCCACACCACTTCTTTGTCAATGTCTTGGTTTTTTTTTTTTTTTTGTAGGCTACTGCTGTTTGCTGTACTGCTGCTGATGCTGATGCTGGTGACCAAATCCAATTTGCAAAAGATTTCTTTTTATTTTATATTTTTTTTCTAAAATATGAGTAGTAGCAAATATGAGTCAGCCACGACTAAGCCTTAAATTTTCTAAGTCATAAATTTTGTTTTGGTATTATGACGAAGCTGCAGCTCTGTAGCTGATGAAAATGCTTTGCTGTTTGAGCAGTAAAACAACTGAAAATTTAACCAACAAAAATAATAAAAGTCACATTTAAGTTTGATGTAAAATGAGATAGCAACACAAGAGCAAAATCACTGGCGGCCTTATAAACATCAGTGAGTTTTAAATCATCTTTTGGGATTTAATGTGAGTTTGAAAAAAATCAGTGTTAAATTTATTGCCATGGCTTATTACTGATATTTAAGAATAGACTGTTTTCTCTTGTGGGTTATTCTATGAAAAATCTTATGCTGAAAGTTAAAATACGGCAAGTGGAAATTTAATTATACAGCTCTTTGCAGCTTAAAGTTTTCTATGCGTCAGGCTGAACCAATAAATTCTGCAAATTTTTACGCACTTCTAGTTTTTTTGTAACAAAACTGTCTACAGGTACGTCTACCCTATAAACAATATACATAATTAATAAACTGAGAGTTTGAGGTAGTTCGTCGTCGATTCGTATTAAAAGAATGGAGGCAAAAATGATTAGAACTAATATGGGTATTATTACCTTTGGTGTTGACAAAATTTAAATACCCTATAATTTGTGAAAAGCTACGAACGTATCTCGAAAAAAAAGCTGCTTCGTTACGTAGCAGTAACAAATTACTTTATATGAAGCAGCAGACAGTGAAATCGTTGGAATATATTTGAAGCAGAAAACGCAGCGAGAGAAAAGCACTTTTTATTTATAATATAAGGGCAAGCTTTAAAGTTTCCGGTAAGCTATAAAAAGTAAAACACTCACTTAAATTATGACAATTTCCATCAAGTATTTCATTAAAGCAAAGCCTAGTCATAAAACAAACAAATAAACGGATTCACTTGGCGACCAATCCATTAGTTGGCTGTAGGATTTTTTTTACTTTTTTTTACAACAAAGGGGCACTTGTGTTATTAAGATTTTTATTTTCATTTTACTTTATGGTCTGAAGTATTTTTTGAAAAACATATATTATTATTTTTTTTATCTTTCATTTCATTTTGAAGCTGCACATGTGGCACATTTTTATGTAATCTATTTATTTGTATTTTTTTTTTTTGTTGCCACCTCAAGTCAAGTTTTCTAGCAAACCACAAATTTTATTACACAATTTACCTTCAATTGGATTTTTTCCTGAAATTTTAACCGCTACTCGTATAGAATTTATGTCTTGTGTGGGTGGGATGAATTCGCTGCGTTGGCTTCTAAGCGTATTAGTGATTGTCCTTGCAACTTGTATGTATGAAAATATGTGCGCCTTATTTTTGGACGGTATTAAATATTTTAATTCGCCAGACAAAATTCTAAAAATTGTGCTCATTGCATAATTCAAAATAAATAAATTGGGTTTGTTTGAATAATTCAAAATTATATGTTGAGATTTTTGAAAAGGGATTAATCAACTTTCAACTGCTGATTACGAAACATGCCAGTTTTGATATCCATATCATATGCAATACTGTCTATCTGTCAAGCGGCATGTAATAAATGTGATATATAAAGTGAAGTAATAATAAATATTTTAAATATGCACATATACACACATTCCATACACGCTCATATCAAATTTTAAAATTCTTTGAACAGGAAATTACATGACAATTGCAACGCCTATGACTACATACAAAGTCAAAAAAGAAAAGAAAAATACATGAAAGGCCATGTACATATATACTCACACATATAAATAAATAATTTGAAAAATTTGCATGACTGACACAAACACAAAAATGAAAATGATTTCAACAATACTACATAAAATTTAGAACAACAATAAAAGCGGAACAGCGTCCTAAAAGTCTCATGGATTTAAATTATTTCCAGCAATAAAATAAATTATCATCATTCTGACATTTTTATTTTGTCACAAGTTTAGGATCTTGCAAAAAGCAAAATAAAAAATAAAACAAACAAAAAATATTGCAATTTTCAAAGCAAAGTCGTCAAATTTTTGTTTAGCAGCCTGAAAGAAAACGCAATTTTCCAAAGTTGTAATAAAAATGCGAATTTGTTGCTGCAACATTTATGTTTTACGCCAATGTCATCGTCGTCGTCGTCGTCATTGTTGTTTTATGGTTAAGAAGGTGTGCGAAATTGCAGTGTGATTTTTGTATTTTAGTTTAAATTTTTATTTTGTTTAAGTGTGAGTGTCGTTTAAGTGGCGTCTTCTTCTTCTTCTACATTTAACGCTGTAGGTACATAAAGTGTTTTGTGTTTATGGTGAGCACTTTTCACACTTATAGCAGTGAGATTTTGAATTTTTGTAAACATATTGAGTTTGAAAATTTTTTATTAAAGTTTTTGAACATCTTGTTTTAATTAAACGCTGAATTCGATTAAATAATCAAATAAAATAAATAAAAAACAATAAATAATAATAAATAATAAAATAAAAAAAATAATAGTTAATTCAGTTTTTTATTAATTTAAAGCAATTTTTGTAATGCAGTATATTTTCTTTTAAATCTTATGATTCTTATGGGTTTCTGAAAATATATAAATTAGAAAAGTTTCGTCCTATTTTTGCAGCGAAATTAATAAACCTGGTTTTGATATAATTTTAAGATAAAAAAAGTGTATTTTGATCTATTACAAAATTGAAAATATTTTTAAGAAATTTTGAAATGAATTTGCAGTTATTGAGTTTACTCAGAATTACGTCAAAAAACCAGATTTTTTTTCTGATTCTTTTATGTAAAGAACTTATTTTTAAAACACTTTTCTGAAAAATCAATAGACTGTAGTCTTTAATTAAATGCGTAATGTCCTTTAACATAAGCCAGCAAAGAGTTTGCTCTGACCCATTTAACTTATGCCTTCATTCCCTACTGAGCATAGTAGCACCAACTATTTTATGTAAGCACACATCCTGTGTTAGCCTGGCAGCACACGTAAAATTGTTTCAAGGTTAGGCTCACACTCAACTAAATCCATAAAGAACAAATATCATATTCTCTATAGAAGTAACAGCATAACAGATGTGAATACATACAGAAGGTATCAACAACAACAACAACAACAACAACAACAACACCAACAACAGCAGCAACTTTGTCTGTATTGTTCTTGTTAACTGTGTATTTATTCAAAATTAGTCGAATTGAATGAAACGCTCAACGCTCACTCAACTCAACTAAAAAAACAAATAAAGCTGAAAAAAAAAAAATAAAAAAAATTTTAAGTGAATTTTTAAAATTCGGCAATTGAATTGAATAGAACGATGTTGAAACAACCACTTTCACCAATTTCACTTTTGCTTTGGTAAAAATGAAATTCAATCATTTGATTTGAAATGTGAGTGTAGTCGGTAGGTACTCTATAATACTGTAAGCTAAAAGCTTAGATTATGTGCAAAAATTAAATAGAACTCTTCAAACCAGAAATCAAAAACAAATATTAGCAATGAAACAAAATATAAACTTTGGTAGCTACCAAATGCTCCAGGGTTGAAACATAAAACGACTGGTGAAGGCAATTTCCGTTTGGTTTCCATTGTAGGTCATTGTATTAAGTTTACAAATTCTCATTTTAAATAAAATTTTTACTAACACAATTGAGTCGGTGAGCTGCAAATTCTGGATGTGTGCTTTAAAACAGAGTTTTGTTCAAATAGTAAACTTTGTGTCTGAAGTTTATAACCAAGATATTTTTATTAAATTTTTTTTCAAATAAATATCAAAATACTATGGCCTTAAAAATGAAGATTTCACCGTGATTACAAATTTTTTTTTATAAAAATTTGACAAGTTTTATATCGCATAGACTTTGTATGAAAAGTGTTTGGGCATTTTCAGTATTTTTTTTATCACTTAGTTTATAACCAAGAGTGTACTGTCTGAAAACAGCAATGCAATTTCTCCAACCCGCTTTCAATATCCGTTTTGAAATTTATTTAAGCAACTTGATTGCTGTTTCCGATGCTTATATCAACAATGACCTCGAAGAAGGTCACTATTGTGACTCCTTTCCATGGCAGAGCCATTTTTGCAATTGAGCCATTGTATATTATTATTCGCATATAACAAATAAATAAAACCATTGATTTTTGATGATGACATTTGAAATTACGTAAACGTCAGGCAAAAATTATTTATGTCAGTTCATCTGTCGAACTGTCATGCCCATTATCACACCACTTTCAACAGTGGTATATTAGTGAGTAGTCCCTTTTTGTTTATGTATTTCTATTATTTGCTTTTGTTGTTGCCATCATTAAATGATGGACTCTAAGCTGCGGATCAAAGTGTCGACAACAGCAACATCTGCAACAGTATAGTAGCATCAGCAAAAAAAAAGTTGCTGCAATTGATGCTTGTGGTGTTTTTCTGAATCATTTATTTTTATTTTTGTTTTTATTTTTTATTTTAGCAAAAGACTAGACAACGTTAAAGCAAACTTCCTGATAAACAAACGTGGGGGAAGGCGGAGTAATGGAAGCGGTGAAGTGTGCGTGTGAAAAGTTGTTGGCAGCAGTTATAGCGGAAAGAATGAAAAACAGAGTTTGAGTTAATTGATTTAGTGTGGTGATGTGAAGTGTACATCTTCATTATGTGAATATATTACAAAAATTAAATAACCACAACTACAACAACGAAAGCAATAAGAGTGTTATTAACATCAAATATAGGAAGTTCAGCTGACATGAGCAATATATTGGTTTTTAGAAGATCTCATTATTTATGTCAGCATAAGCAATTTGATTAATTTGGCAAATATGTTAGGGCTTCTGATGAGAGAATTGGTTTTTTTTCCTGAACAAAAGACTATAAATCTTTATATATTGCTTTTTACTGTTTTCCAATAATCAAATACAGCAGCTATATAATTTTTAGAAAAACAGATGAAATTATTTTTATCTTTAAAAAATTACAACTCGTAATTGATAAAAAAAAAATCTAAACTTAAACAAGATAAGTCCAATCAAATCATACAAGGACTGTTGCAAATAAGGTCGAAACACTCAGAAAGTGGATGGCAAATAATGAATGATTGAAAAATGTTGCCACGAGCAAGTTAAAAATATTTTAGCGATGAATGTAATTCAACCTTGGTTAAAGCCCGTTACGAATAATAAAAATTTTGCACAATAATTTGAATTTTAACTCAGTTAGTTAGTAGGTATATGATCAATTTTTTTCGCCGCGAATACACTTGTTAATATGTGTTGGGTCGTTGTGTGTATGCGCACAACATTTTAAAAATGTCGCCAACATAAATGCATGCACTTGCAATTTCGTTCCCTTTCTCTTTTGCTATTGCTTCATTAATAAATATGATGAATTTTCTAACAGCATCCTTTAATACCTTTAAGTACATGCATACATTCATATAAAATTTGCTGGACAAATCTCTCTATGTGTGTGTTTCTATTTGATAATGTCTGAGTCTGCCTCTCTGTCTTCGTCTTTCTTACATTCATTTCATCATTGTGTATATCTCAATGTTTTTGTGAATTTCCGCTGTCACTTCTACTTAAGTTCTTCCAACGAAAAGTGATATGAATTGTGCATTTCCGTTAACTTTTAATGGTTGTCACTATGTTGTTGTGTTGTTAAATAATAATTTCATTGAAATTTGAAGCACACACTTGGAGACAGACGTGTAGAGCGTAGAACAAGAAAATATCAAAATCGTAAGCAACACTTACGTAAAAGTAAGCTTTAAGCCTGCAGTCTTGCCATATTTAAATTTTAGTATATCAAGTTTGAGATGAATGATAGATGCGAGGATAACAATGTTATTTGTCTTTTTGTTGAAGAGATACACTGATTACTTTATTTGTTTAAGTAAAATTTACAAAAAAAAAAATTAAAATTTTTAAAATGTTAGGTTTGCAATTTTCTTTGCTTACTCTCTCAAGAAAATGGTTTTTAAAGGTTTCTATTAAAACAGTCTCCGCTTGGATTTGTCCATGTTTGCATTAAAAACTTTGCAGAAACTGATGAATGCTTCAGTTTTATATAGTTTTCTTTGATTCTAAAAACTGCGACCTTTTTGAATGTAATACAATATTCATTAAATATATAATTTTTTATTTCCTGGATCTCAGGATGACCTTTTAAGAAATTTCAGCAGGTAAATTTTGTTTCGAATTAACTTCAAGAGTTTAAAAATTTTAAAAATTATTCCAAAATTAAGTTTTTTAAACTTCTTTATTAGTTAAATACAAATTGCTTTCGTTAACCTAACAGGTATCCCATATTCCATAAGTTTTAAATATGCAAATAGTAAACCAATTCTCGACATTGCTAAACAAAGTTTAACAGTTTTCTATGCAAAAAATTTCCAATAAAAAATACTTTATTTAATAAGTAGAACCGAAAATGTTATGAGCTATAGTACTATTCCAATCACAGCCAAATCTGAATTGATTGATTGATATTTTTTCTATGTAAAACAACTGTCAATTTTTTTCCACTTTTTCAATTAAGAATAACGAGACCTACGATTGGTAGAGTTGGGATTTTATTCACTAATCGATAAAAAAAACGATTGAAAATGAATTCATTAACATACACAGGGCTGACGCCATGAAAAAAAGTACATCATTCGATTAGGAAAGATTTCAAATGAAATAGGGCTTCCTCGAAAATATTACGAAACGAGTTTTCCCCCGTTTTTTTACCAAATTTTGTTAACTTGAACAATCACTAAAGCAAGGAGTAAGGTTAGCATGACGCCAAGTTTTGCCTTTTGATTCTTGCAGAGTTTTATGCTACAAACAATAAAAAATTATTGATATGAAAACATCTTTGCTGAAGAGTATGAAAGAAAATATATTCGATCGATAGATTTTTAAATAATTTTTGCCATTTCATTTATTTTGGATTTAATTTTTCAAAATCTTTGGAATTTTTAAAATTCATCAACATAAGTGCGTATATCGATTTCTTTAATATTTGACGTTTTATGACTTTTTTCACACAATATTTCGATCTTTTCAACGGTTTTGGATAAAAAAAAGTAGTATAACAAAATGTGCCAAAAATTTTATTTTCATTAGGTTTGGTTAACGAATGGCTTAAAATATCAAAGTATTATTTCACATATTATTTTGCTATATTAATATAAGCATTTATTTGAAAAAAAAGCTTTACCAATCTTCTGCACTCTACATTTGGTAACAGTTTATTAAAGATTACAAGATCAAACAAAAATCATTTTACTGCCAGCCCTACTTTCACTGCATTCAAATTTATTATTATATTTTGCTTATTTTTAGTAAGACATTGCTGGAATTATATTATTTGAAAATGTAGTAGAAACTGAGCACACAAGAAGATAATCCTAAAACGTTGACAGAAAAGAAATAAAGAAAAACTAAATAACATTTGACACCCACTGACAACAAAACAATGAATATCTTAGAGAAAATTAACACAAAAATAGAAATGTTAACGAAATGATTGGATTTGATGATAAATCGATTTGACTTGAAATGAAATTAGTCATTTTTCTTAAGGGCTGCCGAAAATACATACCCATGTATGAATCTATGTACACTTTTATACGTAATTTTATTTTCTTTCTTGAAAACTGTGGAACGAACAACCACTTGACTTGTATTTTGCAAAGTCAAGTTTGCTGCTGCATTAATTCAAGGACACATCTTCAATTGACAGCTGGCTGTCGATTATTGACGACAACGCATCCCAAGAGAATCAGGATGTTGCTGTTATTTTCGCATTCAATTTTTATAAATTCTTACACTTAAAGAATTGTATCGTTGGAACTTTCCTCTTCAGTTGGTAATACTTTTAGTTGAATGTTAAAATTAAACATTGATTCTTAAAGAATTTTCTTATTAATTTAGAATTTATATTTTTTTTAACCGTTTAATACGAAAATGAAAATTATAATTTACATTTCTGCAAGTGTTTCTAGAATCCCATGCTATGTCTTTCACAAGTTCTTTTGATGTACGAGCTTAGTAATCAACTTCTAAGTCAACACAAATTGAGTGGCGCACAAAATAATAAAAAGAGACGCACTGGAAATGTAATTCTTTTTGATTACTTCATTATGTTAATGTCATAAAGCATCTTCCTTATGTCTCTATAGTACATTGTTTTGCATTATCTTCGTCTTATCTATTTTTTTTTATTATTTTCAACAAATTTAAGCAAATTTATTTGCGAATTTTTCAAATCAGTTTGTCAAATTTTTTTAAGCTTTAATGAAGCTTTTTTTTACTGTAGCCCACTAGGAATATTATTTTTTTTTTTAAATATCATACAATACAAAAGTCGCTGCCGCTTGAAAAATTTGGCAGAAAGGATTGCAACTTTCGTAGAACTTAAGGAGGCCTTTTCAATAAATAAGATATTTCTTGATCTAAATTTAATTTTAACGTATTCATATCTTTCAATTTGCTTAAAGTAGCGATTATCGAGGCAATGCTTCAATAAATTATATTAATTTGAAGTAAGTTGAATAATTAAAAATGAGAAAATATTATAATTTTATTAATAAATCTTTAAAAAAGATGAATTCCAAAGAATTTGAGAATTACGCCCAAAAACGCCGAGAAAAAATGGAATTTCTTTTATATTCGCATTAATAAAATTATCCAAAATAACTGTTCGTTTACTTAAACTATATGTAAAAAAATCTTGGACATTAATTATATCTAAAGTTTTAGACTTTTTAATCGTGAAGAACTCAGTTATGTAGGCAATTTTTATTTAAAAAAAAACTTAAGTAATGGAGAAGCAAAGAAATTTATCTCAATTGCTTTATTTTAGCATAATATTTTCACATTTTATGGCTTGGATTTCTTCTTCAAATTCTCCACCAATTAAATTATGCAAAACTGTACTCAACACAATTTTTGATAATTTTTCTTTTTGATGCATTACTTATATATGTATATACTAGTATATATGTATGTAAATATATTCGTATTCAATTTCCATTAAAATGCTAATTTCAAATTAATACGATTGGAACGTAGCTCATTCAAATTATGTCATTTATTAATAATTTAATTATTAATAGAGCATGAAATGATAATGAATTTGTTTGCTGTCACAAGCATTACATTTTTCCCATTATATGTAAGCAATGGTAGATAGTTGCACTCATAATAAATTTCGAGATAATTCATTGACATGACATTTTGTACCTTAGTTTGAGTGACTTTTTAAAATTAAAATAAAAAATTATATACCATTAATATATACGATTTTTCTGATATTTAATTTTGGATAAAAAATTCAATAACAAAAAAAATTTTAAATTTCCTGCATAACATTTATCGTATGTATCATATTATCCGATGCTTACTGATGATTATAAAATTTTATTTAAATAAATCATACTCAATAAAAACATTGGCCACAGTTTGTATAAAAGTTAAATTTTATTTAATTGCGACAATTGATAAATTTATAATCTCATTTTAATTATGTACACGATATGCCTTTTACATAAAATTTTCAATTATTTTTTTTTAATTACCTACATAAACACAATTGTATATATAGAAAAAAAGACACAAACGTTATAACCCAACGGGAAAATGCAAGATGAGTTCAAATTGGAGCATCATTGGAACATACAATTTTGATGGAATAAGTGAATGCATACATCTTTACAAAAGTTATTGAGGTTTAAGCCTTAGCTACAATTTTTTTTTTATGGAATTTATCAATCTCTTCTTTCTTTATTAAAACAGCACCCGACATTGGTATACCCCATAAGCCTTGAGCTTAGCAATAAGTCCGTTGGTCGTTGTCTCCAACTTAAGATATTTTTAAGCTGAACTTAACGTTTTGAATTACTTTTTTAATTGAATTAAAAAATAACACATACTCTTTTATTTATAAAAAAAAATTCAAAGAAAAAGTTGGTTCCTGATTCGAGCTCAAGCTGCTTCGCTTCAAAAGTCAGAGTTTTAACCACTGATCCACTGTTCTTAGAGCTTTCGTGCTGCCTAAGTTTGAATACAAACAAATCTGTATTTTTTTTCAACGACCTCCAATGAAAATATTTATAGGATATAAATCAGTACGTAGGTCCAGAAGAAGCGAACCATTATGCATCATTGAGCGATTTTATTTCCTGCTGGGGTCTTTTATTCAAATTGTTTGCCTTATACAGTTTTATGTAGCCATGTTGACACATATTATGCATTAAAGAATAACGGGGCATTAAAGGCTATAATTAATTAATGCATGGTGACCACAAACCTTAATTGAAACAACATCAATCAGAGGAAAACAACGCCTTCCTGCACTTCTTCAGCACATATGGTTTTTCTAAATAAGCGCTAAAAGTTTTTTGCTTTAATTTTATACAGTTTTCAGCACGATGTCATCACGGTAGAAAATTCAAATGATTTTTTAGTTTCAAGAAAAAAAAAAAAAAAAATTATATGATTTCCTCATTGGAAAGCCATAATTTTTTTCAATAATTTATTCATAATAATTACATCATAAATGAACTTAAAGCCAGTTAGCGACGATAAATTTTTATGAGAATCCTTCACCACATTACTTAAACACAAATCAAATACAATTTAGAGAATCGTTTCACACTCATTTATTTTGTGGCAGAGCATTTCCAACAGTTTCTCGACCTTTTTTAATGGGTGCTACAAATAACTGCCACCAGATACAAAAGTAACGCGTTTATCAGAATTTTATAACAAAAAGATGAAACATACAATCGCTTTTAAAGACACCAATTTTTGAATAGAGTTATTGTAATTTTGTAGAAAGAAACAAAGCATTAAGTAGATATATTGTATTATTTTAAGCGAAATTGTTGCTAGTCCTTTGTTAATTAAAAAATATACGTTATATTTTCAGTCCTTACTTTCATGAATTTGTACGTGAATATTATCCGTTTAACTCATTTTTCTACGAGCTATTTTAAATTCCAAGCCATGACATCTATTTTACGGTATATAATTAAATTGAGAGCAAAGATTTGAATATGCTGAAAGTTTTCAAGATCTGCCAATTTTGACAAGATTTCGCCGACACCAACATCATAAAATCATTTTATCTAAGCAAAAGTTTAGTAAAACTTTTTGCAAGTATTTTCTTATACTTTTTTTTTTGTATTCGAAATTTAAAAATGCTGCATAACAGCATCCGTGTCCTGCAACAATGATGTGACGCATATTGAATGGATTAAGTGTTGAAAAAATAGGAAAAATAAAAAAAAAATTGGAAAAAAAAAGAAATGAAAACTAAAAATTTTACCGCAGTGTGAGCCAAAAATGCAATCTATAAAAAAATGTTTGTCACAACGTTGCTGTGGGAATTAACACCGCGACTAACAACAATAACATAACGATTACTCTTCAGCCCAGTCGTGGGGATAAATGGTACAGAAGGATCCCTGAATAGGTTTTGAATTGATGGTGTTATAATTTATATGGTTATGCGGTTACAAACAATAAGCTGTTTTGTTGTTCTTTCCATTGTTTTTGCTGAACTTCTTACGTTACTGTCTATGTAATAAAAAAGAAACAAAAAGCAGAGAGATTTAGTTTTTTTTTTATCAGTTTCTGTGTTGCTTTTAGTAGTTTGTGCAAAATGCACTCATAAATCAGGATGTTTTTGTTGGTCGCTTTATATGGTCGGTTGTTTTTAGAAATCATCAAGGATTCTCTTAATAATACAGCACATAAACAATTGTTTACCGTTGTTTTTATACGTGAAGCGTCACTATTGCTTTAGTCTGACGCTAAATGACCATAGAAAGTATTGATTTCGAAATGTCACAAGAACCTGTTAAAAGCTGCGGCTTTAATTTGCATTGACTGCAATTAAAGTTTTAAACTTCAAATTACAGAATTTTTTAAAGAATATTTTGTTATTTGCTATTACGTTTTGGGTTAGATCAAAACTAAAAACAACAGCAGTTTTGCTAGATAATATTTTCTTTCGCTATGTTCAATAATTTTTGTGTGAGGTTTTGCATAGACTTAACCCTAAAATAATTATTGCCTTTAAAAGATAAAAAATAAGTATGCAATAACCTTCTTTAGCATAAATATGTTGTTTCAAAATAAAAATTATTAAAATTGACTCTGTACATTTTGCGCTTAAGCGTTACAATCTATTGTCATATAAGCAATTTTATATAAAAAGTATAAATAAAGGAAGTTTTACCAAGAGATACCAATTGAATCATAACACAATCAAATCTTTTCATAAGTAGTTGTATTTTTACAGGAAATTGAAGTGCTTTTTTGTTCTACGATTTTGGTTTTGTAGTATTTCTTTATGTGACCCTTATTTCTCAAGTAAATTAATATAAACTGAAACCAATTATGTTGCAACTCAACTTTTTCACAAGCACTCCACTCAGCCGGGCTTTTTTCAACACTTTAAAGAAAACTTTATTAATTCAAAGCTATGAAAGATTCTTGACGGAAAGGAACACACTACTTTTAACATATTACTTAAAGCATTTTCCTTTGCTCTATTTATATAAAGAACATCTTCATAGACGAGTATGCGACAGAGTGTAGTTGTCTTAATGCTACATATTAAAGAATACAACTACAAAAAATATTCACAGTACCCGTGCTATATCACCTGATTGTATAAAGCCAACTTTGTTGCACAATTCTGTTTATTTTGTGCAATCTTTATACCCTATTGTCTGCTGCCTTTTGTTGTCATTATCGTAGTACCCAGTGTGTGTGTGTGTGTAAAGCACAACTTCTGCTCTACGTGTGTATATGATATGTATACTTTTGTTAAACTCATTGTTGCTGCTTTTCAGTCGAAATGTCAGTGTATATGTAGGTAGTGCTATTGTGTTTGCTTTACATTTAGACTCACATTCGTGTAGAACATGAACTCTTCCCAGCGATGCTTTCGATTCAACATGCTGCATGACTTTAGCCAATTACTGACTGCATTGATTTCATTTTCCAAAAAAAAAACTTTTTCATTTAAAAAAAAAAAAATTCAGCAAATTAAGAAATAAATTTTTGCGCAATTTATCAAACAAAAGTTAAGCCAACTTTTAGGGAAATCGAAGAATTCATATCAACTCCATTGGTTGCATATGGGTTAACGTTATTTCACTGCATCCTTTTATACCTCTAATCTATACTTTCTTATTTTGCATAGTTTTAGTGCTTTTGTCTTTGCATTGCTTTACATTGTTTTCAGTCGCATCATTGTTGTCATCATCAACGCTTTAAGTGCTTCACAGTGCATTAATGCATGAATTTATGATGAACATGAGAAATATTCATACATAGTCATAGCATTATCAGATATAAACTTAATATTTGTCACTACCTACATGCACGTTAACTTTTATAGTCTAAAAATATGGTCATATTTAAACAGATTTTGACCCCTGGTACCCCTAGTGCTTATTAAACAAATCTACTTAAAAATGAGGTACTTAGTGCTATAAAAAATCAAAATTTCTGTGATAGCGGTAAATTTCAATAGAATCTCTCTTAATTGTTTTTACTCAGCTCCAAATCTTTCAGCGAAAATATGGTAAGTGTCAATACCTTAAATGACAAGTTGGTTCAGCTGCAATACAGTGTGCACATAGACCAGAAAAATCTTAATAAATTAAAGTTAAAAAAAAATAGAATAATTTAAAAGTGTCATCATAGCTTAATGATCCGTCAATATTTTCATATCTTTATCCCTTGTAAACATTTCCACATGACTGCCCTGTTATTGCGTTTCTATTTCAGTTATGGTCTTTCTTTCTATTTATTATCTATCATCACAATAGCTATGCAGGTGTCTTTGTCACCAGACAGAGAAAATTAGTAGCTATAAATAAAAACATAAACTGGATTACAAAAACAGAAAAAAAAAATTTAAAAGATTCTATTTCTATCATGTTTCTTTTTTGCCATTGTTCAACGTTTTGTGACTGAAATTTTTTTTTTTTTTTGTTGAATACCAGATTTCTTCCGCTTCGTTCTCTTACACGCTTACAGCATAATCTGTTTTAAGGAAACTATCACTCAGACACTGCTGTCTAAGAAAACTGCATGTTTTGTTATCCATCCGTTTGCAAATAAACTTTTGATGACAGCGCATTGTCTTAGAATTCAGAATTTATGTTACTGCTGCTATTATTTATTATTTGTCTTTTATCTTCATATATACTATGCATTTATTTATGACTTCCCGTTACTACTTTATCACTATTTTTTTTATTGTCTTCTTTTTTGTATTATGATACGAGCGAAACCACTGCTTCTCATGGGGATTATTGTTAATTATTATATATAAAGTTTAGCATTTCTACTTTTTAAAATTTCCAAACTCAATGTTTGAAAAGAAATTACTCTGCGAAAGATTGATAGCTTTAGAAGTTAAGGCCAGAACCAAAAAATGTGGCTATTGTATCAGTAGTTCCGATTGGAAAAGTATCAACACACGAGCAAAATAAGAACTTTATGGTGTTTTCAAGGACTCAGTGTAAAAAATTTGGTTCTATATGAGACCGAGCAGATTTAATCGGATTAAGTAAAAGACGCTCTATATGTTCAGTATATAGAGCAAAGCTTTATTGTACAGTCAGCCAGATCATGGAATATCTACAAATCATTTTTGAAACATTTTGGAGTTATTGAGGAATTTGCATCAACATAAACGATTTTTAGAACTGACAGGCTTGTTCTAATCCCGATTTAGTTTGGAAGTGGAATTGAAGTCTGAAATTTAATGTCATAGCTCTTCAAATCCAAAAAAAAAAAAAACAGAACAGGCCGGAATAAGAGGAATTTCAGCCTATACTTTTGTGATAAAAACAATTTTCTTCGGTTGCTAATTTAAAAAAACATAGGAAAAAAGTATACTCGACCTTCAAAAAGTATATTTTGGATGTACTTATATTTAGAATATACGTGAAAAGTTCATAAGCCATTACTTATATCTTTGTTTGTAAATTCAATATAATTCCTGTAATACTAAGTATTGGTGTGACAACAGCATCAATTGTCAGCAATCTGAATTTTATTCTCATTCTTTATACCCGCCAGTAAGGATAAAAACAAACTTACGAAATCAACTAAAAAAAATGCTTTAGAATAAGTTCGCCTTTTTCGAAAGGATTTTAGTTGTTTGAGAGCTCAGATATATGAGGTTACTGATTCTGGAAAGCTTAAACATTGAAGCTGTCAATTCAAGTCATCCAGTTTTCCATTTACCAAAGTGTGATTTGACATTTTTTATCCCACGAGTGGCTAAACCCAATAAGTAAGCATGATTTATGAATCACAGCTTTCAACGATTACTTTAAGGTACTTATATTGTTTGGTACACACTTATATTTTTTTATTTGAAATTTCGCTTACATCAAAACTCTTTCTATTGCTTGCGTAACCTAAATAAAGGTTAAACATTCAAACAGTATTTGATAAGCTAACCAACTAGTCTGGTCGAACAGAGTGAAACTTGTTTATAGCCTGTATTTTCCTGTCATGTTTTGAAGCGATAAAAATGAATTCAAGCGTTTGACATGACCGACAGCCGTGAACCCTCTTCTCCACTAGCCTCGTTGCTTATTTTCCTTAATTTCGCCTGTAGGTTAATGGCTCGTTATTTGTTTTGGTATAAACGTTATTACGATTGTTGCTTGCGTTTGCGCTGCTAACTTGTTAATGTTTAATAGTTTGGCAGTGTTTTTTTTTAAGTTATTATTCGTGGTTATTTGTTAACAGAGTGTTGTTTTGAATTATTTTTTTTTTGTGGTTTTTCCTGTATTAATTCCAGTAGGGCTGATTTTTCCATTGTCGTATTGTGTTTTTGATTTGATTTCATTTATTTTGATAACATTTAGTTTTTTTTTTTCGTATGGTCTATTTCACTGTCAATACAAATGTTGCTAAATTTTATGCGCTATTGTCACGCTTGGCGGTCGCTGTGAGAGTGTGTATGTAAATAATTTCCCAGTTGGAAATCTGAGTTTAATAAATTGAGAAAAAAAAAACAATTTGGTAGTCTTTACATTTACTTTCTACAGAATTATTATTGAGATGTTCTGCAAATATCATCGACAAATTCGGATGTCAGTTTTTCTTATCTAGACGCAATTTCAGGAAAAGTACTCTGAATTGTTTTTGCTTTTAAACGAAAATCTTTTAGATTCATAATTGCTTCCTAAAAAATGGCTTTGAAGAACATTTTCTCTATCTTAAAGCTTGGTATGGTAAATGGCAATTGGATTTTGATACATTCAGTCAAAGCTACTCGAGTACTCCATAACTAAATTTTCAAAATAGTTAGCAATATTTAATGCTTCATAGTTCAAAATAATTATTCCTACTTAGGTGTTTTTTTTATGATTTTAGTACGAGTATTTTGCACTGTATTTCTTACAAAAATATATTTAAATTCCAGTTTGTCTGTTGTTTTTTTTTTTTGTTTCTTCTTCTGTTTTCTTTTTAACAATCACATGCACTTCAATAAAGCCACTTTTCGGTAATTCTTCGAAATTTGATTTTACATGAATTTGTTTTTTATTATGTATTGACAACATTCTGGCTTCCACTGCTGAATTATTCAATACTTGGAATGCACTTTCTTTATCGAGAGATTTTTATAAAATTCAATTTATGAATTTCATCCTAAATGCTTCACTTAGTAATGAAGAAAGAATTTTGTATAAATTAAAATCTATTGAGAAATAAAAAGTTTGATACTTAACATTAAATAGGGTATAAGAATAACTTATGTCTTTTCAGTTTTTAAGTAACTTTGGACCTAGACATTTACATATCAACTCCACATACAAAAGTCGACAGAGATATTTTGAAATGCAACAAAAATTTTGTGTTTTATTTCAAATTTATGAGAATGAAAATAGTGAATAAGTTTATGCTTCAATATAACAATACTGGCAATTAAAATATTGATAATAGTGCTGAAATAATATTCATTATGATATACATATATTAAGAAATATTTTGAAATTAAAACTTTTTTGCTGCAAAAAAAAAATAAACAAATAGTATTTTTCGCGAAAAATTTAAAAAAAAGTAAAGAATTGAAAAAACCATCTATAAATAAACTTCAAACACCAATAAAAACCCTAAGCTATTTCAATATACACCTAAACAATAAATTAGTGACAATCTCAACAATTACAAGTGTAATATATCTCCAGGATAATCTACAAAATGACTTAAAATTAGCATCATAAACACCATACACGAGGAAAACAGTTTAATGTCAATGCGAATCAATCAATTAAATTGAACGTAAAATTTAAGCATAAAATTGAAAATTTGTGAGCCGTAAATGTAATTACTTAGCAAGGGCATTAAATTAAACACAAAATAAAAATATCATTAATTGAAAGAGGCACTAAAACAAAGGCGTACAGCGCACGTTGCAGTAAACAAGAACGAAAGGAACGGTGTTATTATCAGCACAAAACCCTTAAAACTCCATCAACTTTTATATCCTAATTATTTTCCAATAAAAATGCGCGCAAAAAAAACGAAAAAATCGAAAAACTCTACCAAATTAAATGTGAAAATGAAAAACAAAAGCCTGCAAGAAAAACACGCATCATAAAAAGCATTAAAGTCATACACACTCATCGTCCTTGTCGAATTCTCCTTATAGCGTGATTCTCAATTTTTTATGCTGTACAAAGAAAACAATAAAATTTATTGCCAAAGAATGAAAAGATGCGAACGAATAGCGCATATATTTTGCTAAAGAAAAAAAAAAATTAAATGCGAATTACAATTTAAAAGCCTAACAACAAAAGCAACAACCAAAGTGACTACCAAAACAGCGCCAACATTATGATGGCAATACACTGTAAAAACGAATATACAAACAAACGTTAAAACATAAATGAAATATAAATAAATAAATAAATACGCGTATAATAAAAATTAATCTCAAAGCAGACAGACAAAGTACATAGTAAAGACAACAGCGAGTTTGTTGGCACGCATCGGCATTGGATTAGGGAGGATAGGAAAATATCAAAATTTTATGCTCTACGAGTATAAGAAATAGCAAACAAATTGTTTTAGTTTTCAATAAAAAAGGACTAAACATTGTTTGCTCATTGGTAATTTTTGGTCAGTCGTAATTTTTTATAAAAAAAATGTGTTGTTTAAAGGAAAAAAGAAAAGTTTTCAATGTGATTGCGCAAGCAAAACGGCTGCCTAAAATTTAGAAAGGATAAAAGTCGCGATTGCCATGCGACAAATGTTTTAAAAGGAGTACTCTAAACACCGCTGCATTCAATATATTGAGTACATATAGATTTCCAATTTCTAAGTCTTAGAACTGTGAGATGTTTATATATTTTGTAGTGTTGCTCTTCTTCTACATTTATTTATGTATATGTCACGAATAAGGAAGCTGTAAGGAAGGGTGCAGACGATAACTGGTCATATTAGTTCTTTTATGAAAGATGTCCCTTAAATTTTTTTTGTTGCAATTAATTTTAGATTTCTATTCAGCAGTGAAATATATATTCATGACTACAATTCACACTCTTGGCTGCGATCAATATAATGAACTAAGTTTTTTTGAAGTTAAAGAAAATGGATCACAAATCACCAGCTCAAATATCAGTTAAGACATTGGGTGAAAGATATTGGACTTTGAATAAAATGATCGTGCATTGTATTTTCTTGACAAGGTCAAAGCCCATTTTTTTGTTTGTTTCCCAATTTAATAAAATGGCTCCTGGAACAAAGATTTCCCTCAAAGTAAATAAACAGATATTCGTTCTGACAGTGACATAGTGAGTAGATAACGATTCAATTAATCGGTAACATATATATATACAACTAGTGCTACCCGCTGCTTCGCACGTTGTCTGTCTTTTTTTTCATAATGAAATTAATATCTTATTATCTCATTCTAAGAATATTATCTCTTCAAAAGTAAGAAAAGAAAAAACAATTGAAAAAGAGTTTGTTCTTTGAAATTCGAAGCCAAATATAAATGGTACTAATGAGAAGAAGAAACCAAAACAACAATAAAAACACAGAACTCAAGAAGCAGCATAAGCTCCAGCCGCAAAAAATCAAACAATTGTGTGAGGTTTTGCAAAATCTTAATCATAAAACAAGGATATTTTACTTAAAAAAAACAAAATAAGCTTGCAATATCCTTTTCCAGTACAAATATAATATGTTCTTTTAGAAAATAAACTATTCAAATCGGTTTAGTAAATTTTGCATCAAAGCGTTACAAACCATTTCCATATAAGCCCTTTATATACCTTAATAGTTTACATTAGAAATTGAAGGATTTTATTTACATGATTAAATCATAAAAAATATAAAATTGCTTAAATAAAATAATTTTGACAGTAACTTCGTTATTTCTTCAAGCCAAGTTAAAGACCTTTCATAAGAGTTTCTATTCACTTAAAGATTTATACGGTTTTTAATTGAAACTTTTGGGGTGTTTCGAAAATATATTGTATGCCATTGTAGGCACTTAATAATTACATGCTTTTGTTTTATCTTAAGAAGAAAACAATATTGATCATATTTTAAAAATTGACTTTTTAGAATGTCAATTTTCAAATAATTTTGAATTGTAAAAACTGAATAGAGTACATACATTTCTTTTTGTAGTTCATTGTTACCTACAACATACACTTTGTTTCGTTAAAAATGTATTATCACTAAAACACAGCGTTATCAGATTCAAAAATTATGAGACAAGAGAACAACGCAGCATCGATACCCTTAATATCACTAACATAATAATCACGTAAGTAATAGTTATTGTAAGCAACAAACGAGGTACTTGGTCCGTTGCACTGCAAAGGAAGGAGTGCTATGAAATTATGTTCCGTTTGAATGTACGCGCAATGCTGCAGAACATTTAAAGCTCATTTAAAAATGATAATCTGCACTTACAGCGCAGCACAGCAGAGCGCAGTGAGCACCAGAAGCAGTTTAAACTGCTGCTACCTCTGCTGCTGTGGCATCTCCTGCGTCAACATTAAATCCTTTGTGGCGAAAACATAAGGACGTAAGGAAATACATGGCAACAAACAAATATAAAAGTAGCAGTAGCAGTTTAAACAACACGTAGAAAAAAAAAATTAAATAAAAAAAAATGGGGTAGCAAAAAATTTATGCGCACCATATAAAACTCCAGGGGTTTTCAGGCTGCTGCGTACGCTGTTGACAATAGCTGGCGATGGGAGAAAATGAAAGAGACGCTGCTTTAATGATGGTTTTTGAGGTTTTAAATTTTCCCTTTTTTTTCCCCCAACTTGTAAAAACCATTCCAAAAAACAAAAAAAAAAAAATATTAAGATGCATTAAAGCGTTTGCTTGAAAGTATGCTCTCTTTTTCAGGGTATGAGTATTAAATTAAGATTAATTTAACCACAATTAGCTTCATGCTGATAGCTGTGTGTTATTTCTTCTTTGTACTCTTTACTTGTCATTATAATTGTTGTTTTCTTGTTTTCCGTTTTGTTCGTGCAACTTAACGCTAAGCTCATTTGTCAAAATATTAACGTAATCTTGTAACGTGGCTTGATGGAATTCAAGAATTTAAATTGAGCTACAGCATTGTCTGACTGGTGGTAGATAGCCTAGTATATTAAAGCTTTGTCATATTATGTATCTAATTTTGTTTAATTTCGTTTCCTTTTAAGCAAATTCTAGCACTTTGTAGAGCAGCTGAAAGCCAACAATTTTAAAAATTTCTAAATTTACTTTTTTCTCGATATAGGCTTTCAAGTTTTTCTTCATAATGGAATATTTAAATTATATTTTGACATTTTCTAATATTTTTACATTTTGTTTTTTCAACCATGTCATGGGAATTTCTGTTTTATTTGTTATTTTCTCTTCTTTTTTTTATCAACGCAAAAATGCGTGTTATGTCATTTTATTTTGGCTTTCTTTTATAAGTGTTTTTTTAGTGATGTTTTTTTTTATATTTCGCTTTGTAAAAAATTTGTTTTGTTATGAAAAAAAAAAAGCTCTTTGCTCAGGCTTGTGTTCAACTCCTAAGGGAAGTTATTTTACTCACGTCTCTATCATTTTGGTAAGCAGAAAAAATAACAAAAAAAAAACCTCATGTCATAATTGCAATTATAATTTTGAGTTCCTTGACATCAGAGGCGTGCCGCTGTTAAATGTCAAAAGAAAAAAAAATTATTCGCTTGGTTAATCTTAGCTTTTAAAGCATTAATTATAATAATTTGTTTAATTACGTTTAATTATTTTCTCGGTTTTTTTTGTGCGGTGATGGTTTAGTTGTGGTAATGTTGCCACTATACAAATATTTAATTTAGGAGAACTTAGCTTAAGTGCGGCTGTCTATACTTCTATAAATATTTCATGCATGACACACTGCTGGTAAGTCATTTTGCAACTGATCGACACTCAACACGAGTTTTCAAATGTAAAATGCAGTAGAATTTTAAGTTCATACTAAGTTTTCTCAGTTTTCTCAAATCTTGAACTTTCAGCATGTATGCACTTAGCTTTCGATAAATGATGCTTTAAAAAATTATGGGCTCCGTAATAACAAAAATTGTGTATGGTAAAGTATTTGTTTGTTTTTTTAGAAAAATATTAATATACTATAGACCTCCATGATTAAAGAAACTTGGAATACAATGAGCATGTTTATATTTCCATTAAAAATTGTATGTTCTCCATCTTTTCTAGACAAGAGAAACGGAAAAGGTCTCTAGCTAACACTACTCGTTGAGTTAGGTACCCCAGTTTCAATACATGTGTAAATGTATGTAGTCCGCATAAAAAAAAAAATCAATAGCGATTTGAGTCAGCACTTTGTTCTGTCCTGAAATTTGGGTACTTTTCTTTTACCCAATTTTTTTAGCAGATCCGTGAATATCACAAACAAACAATGTCTTAAATTGAAACCCTCATATTAATTCTTATTTGCTATTTTTCTTAACTTTGTTTGTAAAAAAGAAAACTAAAATTTTGTACTATCAATATGTGGCCCAAATGTTTCTTATTGGAGCGAATTTATCGCGAAGACTTCTTTTCTTTTTGCCTTAAACCAGTCAAACTGAAGTTTTGAGTTTCATATGGATCATAAAAAAATTAATTATTATTATTTTAGCAAAAAATTTTTAATTAAATATAAATATAAAATTAATACTCACTTGTCATATAGAATAGTAAAGTTAGTATCGCAATCATTTTGAGGCCGTTGCACTTAGCGTACGTTGCGTGTCAAAGTAAATATCCAATTCCCAATACTACAAAAATATTGTCAATAACACAGATAATTTTAATGGCAGCAGCAAAAACAGCAACAGCGGTAAAAAACCTGGCGACAAAAGTTAATTCAGATGATATTAAAGTTGACTTTTAATTTCGGTTAAGCAAAAAAAAAAAGCACACACTTTGTAATTTTTTTCTTTTTGTGAATTTTATTTGTTTTCATTCCCTCAATTCTTTAGAATTTCAGACAAGACAAGTAGAGGGTAAAAAGTGAACACACAAAAATAGCACAGTGATGTAGAATTAACGAACCGCAAGGATTTATGTCAATAGAAGCGACAGTATAGCTGTGAGTTCATTGAATGTTTGTGTGTATACGTTGATTGCCAACAAGTCAATATGTGAAAGTGTTTGTCTTTAGACACAAATAGTAGGCGAACGAAGCAGAAAAAAATAATCACGAAAAACACGCGTTCAAACCAATTTTGATTTGCACAACAGTTTTTTCAAACTTTAATTTTATATAGTTACGTTCTATGCTGTGAAGTTTATAGCAAATGTTGAGAATAAATTTTTGCTTTTGTTTTTGATAGCAACACTACACTTCATCAAGAGCGTTTTGGAAATTGAAATCAATATTTTTTTTTTGTGTCTGTTTGTCAGCAAAAGTTTTTTTTTTTGGAGTGCGTGTTAAATGAAAATTGTATTTTTGTAATGATTTTAATTTTTTTTACGCTTAAAAGTATGCTATATTTTTTTTTTGTATAGAGTTTCTGCTTCACAAAAACAAACTGTCAATAACTGAGTAAATATTTTTCAGACGTATGCACAACTGTAGCTGTATACATACATACATACATACATAATGTTTCATTAGCAAAACATCCGTTTCCGTTTGTCAGCTGTTTTTTGTTCAACTTCCTTCCTGTTCGCTGTTGTTTCAATTTAGCGCAAAATCGAATTTTTTGTGTTTTTAAATTTTAGATTTATTTATTATTATTTATTGTTTATATTTTTAATATTTGTCATTTCATTTAACTTTTACTTTTTAAAATTTTTTTTTTATGATACTGTAATTTTTCTAGCAACGTTGTGTATTTATTGGTTCTTAGCGTTGAGTTGCGTTTAATTTTTTTAAGTTTTTATTTTCTCACATTTTTTTTACAATTTTTTGAAAATAACATGCTCAACTCTAATTCACTTAATTTGCGCAAACCATTTGCTTCATTGTTCGTTTTGTGTTGTTTACATTATTTCTTCAAATTGCGGCATTGCTTTTTTTCTCTCTCTACCTTTTCATGGTAAATGTGGTCAGAACAGAAAAAGCAATAAAGATCAGCAACTTGTTAAATGCCAACAACACGCACGCTGTGTAACTGTTGTAAGAAATTAAAGGCTTAGCACTAGGTATTTTTTTTTTGCTAGAAAATTACTTTTGTTCGCACTTGTTAGCCTTCAAGTTATTTGTAATTAATTTGTTCTTTTAAATTGTTAAATTTTCTGGCAAAATATGTGACTTTTATTGCAGCAAATTTGTTAAACATTTTTAAAATCATACCAACGCATAGAATTCACGGTTACTCATACGTCAAGTTAAGCGCATGAAAAGTAACTGATTTTTTATCGATCAAATATGATTTTATAATTTTTTTTTTTAAATAATTTTTAAAAATTTTTGGAATCGTCAATTTTATTATTTTAATATATAAATATTTCATGAATACGAGTATTTAAATTAAATGTTGCTGATACGTTATTTTGTAGGTATTATTTATAACTTTTTTCATTTATTTAAAATCTATTTATCGAAAAATATCAATATCTTTTTTTTTTTTTGCTTAAAAGTATTTCATTAATTAAAGTTTTAGTATAGAGAGTTTTTGTTTGTTTTTAACCACACATATAACGAATTTCTGTATTCTAAATATTTTGCAATTCATATTTCTCTTTTCACTGGACACTTTCACACATAGAATTCAATTATTAATTTGAGTAAACTGATTTCGTATCAAATGAAATTTTTTAAACAATTTTTTTTTAATTTTTGTTAATTTTTTGTTATGATAAAAAGCTCACCTTTGTTCACTTAAGCGTATTATGCGCTGTTTACAGTATTTTATTTAATGAATTTTGCAACAATACACACATCAAAAAAAGCTAATTATATAAACAGTTCTATTAAATTTACTTTAATTACTTTTAAAATGTTAAATTTTATGAATATTTTTAATATATGTATCATGTAAACATCAATTGACAAAAGTTTTATTCATATTTTTAAGCCAAATATTTTTTGCATTAAATTAATTTTATTTAATAACAGGTTTTAGATACAGGCATGTCTGAAAAGAAAAAAAAAAAACATTAATTTAATACAATTTAATCACAAATTCTATATTTTATATTTATTTTACTAATTTTACAGCTTAAAAAAAAAATTATATATGTATTTGCAAAATATCAACAATTTTTCAAAAAACTAATTTGAATATTTGTGTCATAATGCCTACAGCCAGATTTATTAAATAGTTTCTAATTTTTCGATTTCAGTTTAAATGTAAATGTACTTCAGAATGAAAATATGTACATACTTGAATATAAGTTTTATGAAAGTAAACTCACAAAAAAAAAGAGTTATAAATTATTAAGAATAAACGTTCAAAAACCAAAAAAAAATTTAAGCTTAAATAAATTTTCATATATATTTTTAAATATTTAATCAAAAAATGCATAGCTGATTAAAGTTTTTTAATATTTTTCACATTTATTTATGAATGAAATTTTCAGACAGTTTTCTTCTCTTTTTTATTCTTTATGCACAGCTTAGCTTCTCAAACTTAACTCAATAATATGCTTTTACAAAAGGCGTTATAATTCCGAGTAATGAACTCTCACGCTAACGATAAGTTGGGCTATTAAGTACTAAAACGGAATTTCTCAAGTACACACACAGACATTGCAGCAACGATGCAACAGACTCTGACAGATATTCAAACTGACATGACGCACACACATTGAAGCAATTGCACACGTAAGTAAGCAACAGCGTCAGTTGGTAGTAATTTGCACTTCAACTGCAATTAGTTTAATTAAAGGTGTTCGTAACTATGACTAAGCGAATGTGGGATAGTGGAGTGAGTTGATGTACATGATAATGTTGTCATACTTAAAAGGTAAATAAAATGTGTAAGTATCCAGCACCATTAAATGTTTGTAAATATCTTGAATAAAAAAATGCAAGAAATTTGCAACAGTTTTCTGTATACGCCTTGATTATTATTTTATTAATGCCAAATACTATTTCGTTTAAAATCTAATGCATAAATTAGATTTAATTAAAGCACAAAAAGCAAAACTTGAAAAAAATAGTTGAGTTTCAATCGAACTTTCCGCACTTAAATTATGGGTGACTTGAAATAAATCACATGCAATTAGAAAAATATATACATATGTACATATATTGAATCGATTGATGATAGTAAGAAATATTGAATTCGAGGAATATCAGCTATATAATAAATGTTCAAGTTCAATTAGCTATAAGACATCCTCTCATCAAAAAGAGCTTATCTCTTATGTACGAGATTTTCAAATTCAAAATTCAAAATTTGCTGCACAAGAACACATTGCGTTATTTTAAACCACCCTTATAACAATATTGCACATTCGTGTGAATGCTTCGCACTTGAGAGTGCAATGGCATTAACGATAGCAGCTACAACTACTACATCATCTTCATTATTAAAGAAAATGACAATATCCTTTTGCTACTTATTGCATATACTATATGGTTCTATTTGTTGACAATGACAATGCTCAAGTTTATGTGGGTAACAAATGTTTTATTAAGCGTATGTAAAACATGTTAGCAATTAATATTTTATTGATTAAGGGGAAAAGGACATTTTTTTACAGAAAGAATTTGTGTGGGGAAAACTTAGCTGATTAAAATTGCTTCATCATTGACAGTTGTAATAGAAGCACAAGTGCTATAAGTATAAGTTTTCCATGTCAACAAACAAGTTTGTAATTAAAACAAGCTTTTTGTGAATAGTTCATTATATATATTGTTTCCGCCCCAATCCTTAATTAACTACGTTGGTTAAAGTTTCTTATGCTATGAAGGAATATTAATTATATGCTTTTTATACTACTACTTAAGTAGTTGGATTGATGAAAACATATGTGTAAATTAAGATATTTTATAGCTGCTTGCTGGAAGTATTAACGTTTATTTTTTAGTCCTGTTGGTGTTAAAACTTTTTTTTTCTCAACAAAAAAGCGAAACTTTTTAACTCTATAATAAACATGTATGCACATAGTTTCAAGTTTTAAGCGTTGTAGTTGATACTAAAAAGTATTAAAAAGTAAAGAAAGAGCTCGTCAAAAGTTTAACTGGAGCATTTGCTTTGTTTTTCTTTGAGAATAAATTCTGTTAAAAGTTTATAATTATGATATTAAAAAATGTTGCTTTTATTATACAAGTTTTGTGTGTATTTTTTAATAACATAAATATACATACTTGTCTGTATACAGATTAACTTTAACAGTTATTTATTTTGAAAAGCAAACTATTCGTTATTATATTATTAAATTTTTTAAAAAGTTTTTTTGAATTATACAAATTACATACGTTAGCAAAATTCTTTAAATTTGAAGTTACACTTTCAACCCACATAACAAAAGTTTAAAAAAGCCAACCAGGATTGTTTACAAAGAATAAAAAAAAAAAACATTCTTTTATAATATTTTTTAATCTGTATTTCTAAAAATATTTATTTTTAGTTTATAAAAAATTGCAAAATTTCATTTCTCTTAACCTGTCATATTGGTTGCCAAGTAAAAAAAACAATTACAGCGACACAAAATGACGTTGTTTCTTTTACGTTTGACAACATGTAAGTCATACCAAGTGAACAAACTCGTAGACATGAGATAAATTGTGTAAAAAAAAAAAACAAAACATAAATGTAAACAAAGCGAAAGTGAAAATTGAGGATAAAACCATAGAAGCTGCAAAAAAAAAGCTCAACATCGAAAACATGATTTCACTTTTTCTTTTAAAAACAAACACCGACAGACACTATTGTGTTCAATGCTCTTGTTATTTTTGTTTTTTTTTCTTTTATTCCTACTTTTTCTTGACACAAACACTCAAAACATTTTGAAAACTTGCCACAAAACACTTTGGGGAACAAAAAAAATAACAGCGACAACAGAAAATAGGCGGTGAATTGTATGAAACCATAAGAAAAATCTCAAGGAAAGGGTGTGGGTTAGAAAGCCAAATAAATAAGGATACTGCAGGAGAAAAAAAATTAAAATTGTTTTTTTTTTCTTGAAGATAAACACGCGCCTCAGACAGTCGACGGAATTAAATTTTAGAAGTTGTTCAAATTGAGTTTTGAGTAAATGAAGCACAGTGGTACTGAATTAATGTGAATGTCAAGTTTTTTATGGTTACCCATGATACCGTTATATTTATTGCTTGTTAGAATGTGAGCTCTAGTTTTAAATTTGTGAACAACACATTCCAATGAATTGGATTGAAAATGATAGTATTATTAGTTTTTTAAATATCAAGGACCACGCATTGTGCCACGCATTCGCCTACATTATTTTTAGTATTAACCTGTTCGAAATATTTCTTACATATTTGTAGAAACAAAAAAAAAATGAATTACTTTAACAGCAAATCGTGCTGTGGTGGATGGCACGACCTCTTAGTGAAATTCACCCTACTTTTGTTCAGGGCTTGCCCAACCCATTCCTAGTATAAATGTGAAATTCATTTGCATTACATTAAATATTACTCTCAATATAACGTTCCAAAAGTTTTATTACGTTTATTACGTTTATTTTACGTTGACTACTTTGACAACTGTGAGAAAAAAAAGGATGAAACATTGAAATCGTCTCTAAATATAAAACATATATACATAAATGCTGAATATTATATGTATTATAAAATTTAATATTCAAAACGAGGTTTGACGTATTCATTGGATCGACTTCTTTCGTTACGTGCGTCAAAGTCAGTTGAATACTCTGACACAACTGGATTGATGGATTCTATGACTTGAGACCAAAAAGATGTCGGCTATCTCAAAAAGACTAATATAAAATACTTGCATGCAGTCAAAATATTACACGCAAAAAATTATGGGTAATGGTACTATGTCAAAACTTTAATCGAAGCGTCTCTTAGATGTCAGTTATGAATACATACAATTTTGACACTCTACCACCGTAAATACATATTTGGTCCAATAAACAACACTTCAACGTTTATTTCAGGTCATAGTAATTACCATTTAAGTTTGTCAGATTTTCATAAATATTTTTAAAACTGATAAATCGTATGATATATTGTGTTTAAAACTGAGTTCGAAAAATATCAGAACATGAAACATCGCTCTCATTATATTATATTTTAAATGGTATCAAGTATATTATTTTTTGATAAAACTTCACTAAGTCCATATGCCTTACCGTTTCTCAGAAAAGTGTACGCCAGACACCACTCCAGTGCAAAATTAAAGATTTTTGTAAATTTTTTTACTGAGCGATCTCTGTCCTGTAAATTTACATAAACACACAAACACACTTTGATAAATCAATAGAAGTAAGTCTAATCAGAAATGCACTTTTTATAAGTTTTGAAAAGTTATACATGTAAAATTCAAAAAAAAAATTTATTTTTAGGGCGAGATATAAAGTATAACAGCAAGCACTTGTGCATTTTTTATAACAATATTTGTAAGTAAATCCTCATTTACAAGGCAAATTCGGGCTTGCATTTTTTGAAGCAAAAGAGTTATAAGCAAAAATTATGTTTGTTTTCTTTTTTTTCAAAAACAACCTGCATGAATAGTTCTCCCATTGAAAACAAAGCTATGCACAAATCATTTTTAAGAGTCCCTCAAAGTTTTCAAACACCGTCGGAGTGACTTTTTTTGCTCAACACAATTCGACCCAGCCTAATACACATAAGTACTTTTTCAAGATAGATATATATTCAGCATAGATTTTTAAGTTTAGAGCAAATTATTTATATTTTCTCCAACTTAGTTCATGCATCAACTATATGAACTAGACAAATTTTATGTTAATTTCATGGTTGACTTATAACTTATTGGCACTCATGCCAATCACTCCTTTTGAAATCCAATACTCATTTTAATTACTTATTGACACTTTCAGTCATTGTACAATAAAGGGAGATCCTATATATTAAATGCCAATTGTTATTTTTCAAAATAGCATAGATAATTTGATAGTTCAGGCTACAAATTTTTTATAATTAAGGAAACAAAGTAATCCGCAGTTTTCGTTCAATAAATGGCTTTAGGTAAAATGGGCTGAAATTTGGAATACATAATTAGATTTATATATTTATCAGAAGTTTATAAGAGCTAAAAAATATTTCTAACTAAGTTATGAATTTATAAGGGGTCAAAAGTCATTGAGTACTACATTTGAACTCTCACATCTTCGACGGAAATGTAATTTTTCATGTTAAAAATATACTGGAACTTTTATTATGACGTGGCTTATATCATTTTGGTTGAAAATTTAGCATATAAGAAATCTGAGTTGTGAAGGGTTTGAAATATGCGAAGGAACAATAATTGAATGTATGGCAAGTTTGTGTGGGATTTATATTTTTCGCCACCTACAACTGCCAAACTTCGATATAAATAGTCTTGTCTTGTCTACAATTTAAAAACGGTCAAGACCCTGTCTGCTGATAACAAACCACACAATAAAGCTAAAAAGGTGTTTCACTAATTTTACTATACAGTTATGCGGTACTTATGCGGTAAAACTGAAATAGCCATATTATAGCTTGATATTTATACTTTGCATAGCACAAGTTTTATTCACAAATTTCGTGAAAAGGTTTACTTGGAACATATATAACAACTATTTTCACACACAAATTTACTTTAGATGAATTCCATATTATATGTATATGCAAAAGTTAGGTGCCAAGGGGTACAAACGAAATTTTGGCTTAAAGCGAGTTAACTGCAGAAACGAGTAGCTAATGTACATACATATGTCTTATTGTTGTTGAAGTGTAAGTGTCAAAGTAACTTTCAGAATATGCTGAGAATGTACCACAAAGCTTCATCCTTAAATTCATTTATCTCAAAAACACAAATTAAATGTGAATTTAAAAAAAAAAAAACAATCCTATTTGATGTTCACTTTTGTATAGCTACCAAAGTAGCAATTGAGTTTTCCGAAATCAAACTTCAAATAATTGATAAAAGTTCCAATTCAACATAAGTGTTCAGTCCTTAAATTAATATTTTAGTGTAACATACAATGTACCAATCCACTGTACAAAAAAAACAGAATACAATTTTTTCCCCCGTCTACTTGATTCAATTCATTTACTTTGTTAATTTGTTTATTTTTATGTCATTAATACAAAGTATTGAATAACAACACACATGGGACAACATTTTAAGAGTAGTACTTAAGTGACAGCCAGACAGCATAAGCTGTCAACACGAATTTTGATATATTTTTTTATTTTCAGAAGTTAAGAAGCTTTTTCAAAGTTTACGCTACCATCAAAAAGATACATAAATCATTATGAGGAAAGGAAATAAAAATTTAATAAAACGCATAGAAAAATGGAAAAACAAATTAAAACCCAATTTCTATTTAACTTCTTTACAATTTTTATTTTCATAACAAAAACAAAAAGCAAAAAGATCAAAGGAAAATGTCACACGAAATAAAATAAAATGGAATCCGCTGTTGTTTAGCGACGGCAAACTCACACCAACATTATCAGTAACATCAAATGCAAAAACAAAAAAAAAAAAGAACGAAAAAACAACCAGTAATTGCCAAAAACTCCATACCAAAGATTTTGTTAGTGCTGATGGTGATGAAAGCTTTATCAGTGCAATCAAGTATGGTGGCCTGGTGAGCAGGGTCAGCGAAAGCAAACAAGAAATAAATAAAATAATTTATGACTAAAAGTAAACACCTCGATTTGTTGGCCACACGGGATTTGAAAGTCCTCGGGATGCTAAGCAGCGCAAGCAAAACACAAGAAAATTTTGTTTATATTGTTGTTGCTCATAAAACATTTGCACTCATTGGTTAAAACACGCACACCAAATCACTTTTGCCGACCGACTGAGCGAAGTTTTGAATAAAAAAAAAATCGCACATGAGTTTTGTTTCAGTAGTGCTATTTCCTTTTTATTACAAAGTTTTTGTTGTTGTTTTCTTTTTGAAGATTTACGCAACACGTCGTTAAACCATCAGTGACATTACGAGTTTTACGTTGTTTAAAATTAATTCATTTTTCACCTTCACACATACGTTTACACATTACGTAGCATTATAGTGCGTTTATGCTTACGCTTACGTTAGAGTGCAGCTCTACGTTACGTTTTGCAAAGAGTTGCCACACGTTAGTACACTTGTGATAATTTTGCTACTTGGCTCCACGACGTTCGCGTTCATACTGAAATAGCAGACGCTGGCGTTCGTTCACTTGTCACTTCATTTTTTTCTTTTTTTTTTTTTTTTTTTGTGTAGGCGACCTCGTGCCTTTAGCGCCTGGGAGCTAACGGATGTTGTGTTCGTTTGCCAGCTGACTATGAACGAGCGAGAGAGAGTAAATTTAATGTTTTGCTCCTGTTACTGGAGCTGAGTGCGCTCAAATTGTGCTTTGCTTTGTGTGCAGAAAAATAGTGAAATAAAGAGAGAGAGAGAGGAATGCAAGTATTGCAGTGTTATGCAAAGTTAAGTATGGGCATAACAAAATATATTTTACTTAAATTATAGGGAAAGTAAAAATTACGAGCATGTGATAGATTAACAGTTAGTTACGATCCTAATATTGTTTGGCTACTTTTCTTTGTGGAAAGTATGAACATATGTACATCTGCCAACAGTAAATTATAACCTAAGGGGGATTTGCAATTGGTTGCTGCAAGCAGATGACTTTAATATTTTTCATGAGATATAAAAATTATGCATATCTGATATACATATGTGTATCTGCTGTTTCAGTCGTTTAAATAGAGCCAGTTATTAAAGTTTTTGTAAATAATTTCAATAATTAAAATTAAAATTTCATCTCTGAAAATTCTCATCTTCCAAAGTAATGTTGGGAGTTTTGATTTGAAAGCAGATATTAAAAATCAGCTATAAAACAGTATAACGTTCAAGTCTGTTTAATAATATTTCTAAACATTGCCTCCTGAAACGATGTATTCTAAGACATCTGCTATCTTATTTTTTGTATATTAAACATTTTTAACAATACTTTACTTACGCAACTTTCTTTACTCTCTTGAAGGCAGATTTGTTACATTAAGTTGTAGCAATAAAGAAAAACTTTCATTTGATAATACACTTTAAATTAAAAAAATGCCGTGACAAACAGCAACCCATACAAAAAACTTCTCTCAATTTTAGATTCTCTTTATTCTGCATTAAGTGAGCATAAAAACAAAATACGACTCTCTGTTTGTTTTCACTACAAAATCTCAAAGTTAAAGGCGAATTTCCAATTAGAAAAAAAAAACAAGCATTAAAGTTTAGAGCAAAATTTTTAGATTTACAGCATAGTAAAACTCATATACTCGTCTATAGAAAAAATTATTAAAGCAAAATATTTTACGTTGAAGTTATTCTTTTTTTCTTTAAAAATAAAACGCTCAATAACTACAAAATAATATTATTCGTACAATACTTACATGTGCCTCACAAACATCAGGCGTTTGGTTCATTGAACATTTTTAGCTTAACCTAAAGCCAAGTGTCTCTAACATACAACAGGTTTTGCATAGGTGTCGTAAAATGTATTTTACGCTTAGGAGAATTTCTAAGTCCTTGATCATTTCATGAAAATATGCATTTCAGTAGCGAGATTCACAAGAATTCTAAGGCAAAATAACCGAAGCCGAATCATAAATTCATATATGCCTTTCAGAAAACAAAATCTTCATCAGCATTTATGTTTCTCATCGCCTTTGGGGATCATAACAACAGGAACAGAAAGGTCTGCAAAGACAAAGTCCCTCAAACACACAAATTTCACTGAAAAAATAAATAATTAAATCAAATCCCTGTGAAATAGTGTTGAGTTCTTGCTTAAGGTATCATGAATTATTGTTGACCAAAGAAATACATTTTCTCTTCCCCTCTCTCTCTCAGATATGAACATATTTCTGTTATCGCATCTGCATGAAATGTTAAGTATTTTGGAAATCAACAGCAAAGCAATTTTTTCCGAGACTATGACAACTAAAACGCCATGCACTCTAGCGCAGATGCCAGTGGCGTTTGCTGATTTTTTATCATACCACAACAATGTACTCTAGGTCAGTTTTAAAATAAACAGAAATATGTAGTGTTTTCTTTTAAAAGAGTGAAAAAGAGAAGAAGAATAGAGAGAGAGTTAAAAAATAGGCGCATGACGTACAGGTTCTTCAAATTTTCTCTCAACGCTCTCTGCGTAGATTACAATAAAAACTAAAGCGAATTCAAACTAAAAAGCAATGACGGCGACAACGTGTGTCCTATATTTGCTACGGCAATACCAACAGCAACAACAAAAGCAACGAACGACGACCGACAACTGACGACGACAAAGTTATTGTTTTGGAATTTATTATGCTAGTGGCCTTTCAGGCGCTACTTCCGTTTGTTGTGCTCGCTCACAAGTAAGCAAGCAAACGACAGATATTTCTATGTGTAAGTTGGTATGTGAACCTTTTAAACACACACACATGTACGCGTATGTGTGCTTTGTTGTTGCTGTAGTAGTACGTGGTGTTGCCGTTGTTGCTGCATTTGTTGTTAATGACGAAACAACAACACGAGTGCTGAGCAGCAGCCAACACTAAATGCTGAGAGTCTGACGAACGTTATGCCTCCATTTTGGTCACTGCTGGTCATTTGAATGGCAATAAAAACCAAATTAACACATTGAAAGTTCGAGCGCTGATGTGTGTGTGGAGGGTATTGGGATTTGTCTGTATAGAAGGAGGGTGCAGAGTGTAGATTACGTGAGGTAGTTAACTGTTAGAAATGCATGAGAAAAATGTAAATGTTTTGGTCAGAGTTTGACAAAAGTGTTTGTTAATTTGATTTCATTTGTCTGAGTGCGAGTAGGTGAACTGTTAGAAAATTTTATGATTGTTTCATGATTTTGCTAGAAAATAACTTAAAGACTTTATCAATAGTGAGCTTTTAAGAAAATTGAATTGACTTTATTTAATAATTCAACGAGATTCTTCTGGGTTGCCAAGTGGTCAAGTGATTGCTTTCGAGTTTTTTATTTAAAATTATCTATTTTAGGGATAACAACATTTTTTTCGCTTTTCAAATTTTCAGATTTACACTAAAAGACTTTTTCAAAAAATTTGTCGCAACTTAAAAGAACACCATTTATTTTATTATTATGCTATTGGCGCAAACTCTAACCAAAAATTTCACTGATGTATGTATGTGCTTACACAAAATATGTGTTAACAAAACGCTTGATTTTCTTTACCTTTAAGCACTGATATTTACTCCGTACAGAAGACATAAAAAAAATTGATGAATGGAAAAAATGCTTCATTTGATGACAACCAAAATGACAAGCTACATACCTTCATCCTTTCAGACTTAGTCGCATATGACACCAAAATGTGTGTGCTATTTGAACTCTGCCACCCATCACTCTGCCATCGTCAGCCAAGCAGCCAGCTGATATTTACTGAAATGATGACGATGACAATGATGATGAACGACGTCATTGACGCACTTGCTCTTCCATTTGAAACCCATCATCAGTTGAGCATGTGAAAGAATTTTTGTTTTTTTGTATTTGCATAAAAACCGATTGGAATCCTGCACGGTTTTTTCTGATCCATGGTCGTTTGTATTTTTGTGACTTTCACACAGGGTATGTGACCATTGTAACTGAATGTCAATATATTATTCCGAGTGATTTATTATTTGCGGATTTCCATATTTACGCTTGTATTTATTTTTTCAACCTTTTGACCACATGCTGCGAATTTTGATGGAGTTATAAGTAATGTTGCATTTGTTTTTATGCCGTTATTTATTTAACTTGAAAAATTATTCTGCACGCATGTTAAAATGTATTGGAATCAAAATTTTGCACTCGACTGTTTAAGGTCCTTTTTTGTTTTTATGCGCCGCAGGGTATATGAGAGGATTGAGTTTATTGGCTTGATATAAGCGAACGATAATGTATTGTAATGCTTTTGATTAAAGTAACAGCTATAATATGAAAAGCGAAGAAATCGTAGCACTTTACTATTGAGAAAACTTGAAGAGATTTAAAAAAATACGACTTTTGGTGAGGCGCCTAAATAGGTTCACAAAAAAAAATTAAAGACTGCAGTGAGTAAGTGATTAGCAGGATGGTTAAATAGGTTTGACAATAACTTTGGCAAAATAATTTTAACCCTTTTCTTGTGAGAAAGCTTATAAAGACGAGCAGTGCAGCACGTAATTTTTTTTTTAATAATAGGCGGTGCCACGCCACTAACAGAGTCATACGTTTTCATGGCTAAACTAATAGAACAAACTTGACAAAATATGGTAATGTGACAAATTGAACATTATGAAAGGGTATCAAAAACTCTGATCTTTTAGTGGGCGTGGCACCACCTCTAATGGGATAAAATGCTCTAATGGCTGAGCCGCAGCTCAGATCGATAGAATTATTTGAAAGAAAGATACTTATTTTTAAGTACGCGGTGCCACATGCGTTCTCACTGCTAAACTAATGGACCGATTTTGATGAAAATAGGTACAAAGGTATATTGAACACTGAGAAAATTTGGGGTGGAAATTTGGAAAATTTTAAACTAAAGAATATAAGGTTAAGCCAACCAAATTAAAAAAAGTATAAAGTAAAATTGAACGTTCTATGAGAATCTCACTGCTATGTCCCCAATCACTTCATATTTTTGTAATAAATTTATCTTAATTTCCTTACTTAAGCTTATTTTCGAATTCAACAAAAACTTTGTCGGTGGTACTATCATATTAAGAGAATAATTAGGTCATATGTAGGTAAGAATATTTTAAAATTTTTTTCATAAACCTGTGTGATTACCCTCAATTGAAGTGGCATTGTAATTTTTTTAATCCACATTAAATAACAACGATTGCATCTAGCAAACACTCTGGTATAAAAATAATATATATGACAAATTGAAGGGAATAAGTTGAGTATCCAATTAAATTTCAACATCGATTACTGTGTGTGCGGTTATATGCAAATAGAAATTGGAACAAGTTCGGCCTCCTTAATAATTTTCGAATTCTATCAGGAATAATTTGCTTGTCATTTCACTGATTAAGGATATAAATAACAACAGTTGACGAGGAGAGAAAGTTTATTTTTAAAACAAACTAAAAACAAAGCATTACAAAGTAATAAATAATTAGCTGTGATGTCCTGCGGTTTTCATTGTTGTTGCTGTTGTTGTTCCGCAATGCATATTAGAAAGCAAAATTACAACGCTAGGTCCCTAAAGTGACTAAGGGACTGACATCATTCTACTTTACTCCACTTTACACTCAACGTCAACATTATTGCCATCATCGCCCTTAGTGTCATCGTCATAGCCATCATCCGGCACGTGGAGCGAGTGTTTTAATCGCGTACACAGTGTAATTATTATGGAAATGGATTTGCTAATGTTGTTACAGCAGCGTGGTTGATTTGTGGTTTTTGTGTGATTTCATTTGTTTGATGTGGAAAAAGTGTAAATAATGGCATCAAAATGTTGTAAATATGCTCAATGACAGATGGGCTGTAAAGTGTCATGTTGTATAACATTTTTAGGTTAGGTATTGGTCAAAATGGTTTTTATTACAAAAACAATTGAAACAGAATAGAATTGCTGACATTTAGATAAAGTTGAGTGCAAAAGTGAAATTAAAATATTACAAAGAAACTTTTGTAAAACTGTCAGCTATAAATTTTTAATGGGGCAGCTTCAAAGCTCATATCTTAAAAGGTTCACTTTTCATAGGATTAAATTGTTTTTAAAAATTCGAAAAAAGGTATATGCGATATATGTTGGCCTTAAGTTACTGCTCACGACAATCGGTTTAATTCTAATTTGCATATGTATGTATTCCTTTAATCAGTTTAAAAACAGACAGATATTTACTATGCGACAGAGTATTTCAATCGTTTTTCCAAAAGTGAACATGTTCAATAACTCACTGAAAAAAGCTTAAGTCCAAAATCAAAAATCATCGTTCTGGTATAAAATATGTCAAATACTTAAAGCAAATATCAATATCATTAAAACACACATTCTTATTACAAAATTAACTAAATATCAAACAAGCATAAGTCCATAAACAGCAATGGCGTCACTTCTGCTGCAAATTATTTTTTTTTACTAATGTCGCATTATTGTGGTTAACTTTAAAGACTTTTCGATCAAATAAAAATATTTCACAAAACTTTGATTAATTGTAACTATTATAAATGACATAATACCTTATACCAATTTTTCAACCGAAATCATTTTATTTATTTTTTAATTAAAAATCATTTTTATAGAAAAGACAAAAAAGTGACTTTCATGTGTCAAGGCCATGCAGCATACATTTTTTGTCAGACGTTTATTGTTATTTTTTTTTTTTAACAAAAAGTGTAATGAAAGTTGAGAAAAAAATCTGCAATAAAAATTTTTAAATGCAGAATTTATGAGTTATTTCCGTTACTTTAGCAGTGATTTCCGTTTAAATAAATGACACTGACACCGCAAATGCCACAATTGAAAAATGGCAGTTAAATACTGACACACACTTAAAAATGAGCGTATACAGAAAAAAATTTTATGCTGGCACTTATATTCGTGTAGTGCTTAAAGAATACATAGGGGTAAATCCATGCACCATATACGTTGTATACAAATTGAAAACTTAAAAGATATATATATGACGGTTGAGCCATAATGTTTAGTATGAAGCTTAGCAATTCAATAGTTGCACCACTGGAAACAATGTCACGGGGCACAATTTTTCAAAATCTATGAAAAACAGAATTTATAGAATGGAATGCAGCCAAAGGCTAAATTCCTTCCTAGCCACACCTCCGCTGCGTCAATCTTCTTCCCTAGCTCTACCTAAAAAAAAATAACCTAAATCATGGACCTCTAGGTGCGATTTCTTTCATTTTGATTTTTAAATGCCCCATGCGTAGTTCATTTGTTTTTCTTTTCTTTCTACTATGGATTTTTATTACGCCGACATTTTTGCGTAAACACACCCCACTAAATGAAACGCAATACGACTGACAAGGGAGGTATTTGAATGGTTTTATTGACGCTAAAATTAATTCACAGCATTGAAATCAACAGAGAAACAAAAACAATAATATTATTGTAATAAAAGTAAAAATAAAATGAAATACTTAAATGAAATGTGACATATTCACACATACACATATGTTTGTAATAGTAGAAGGGAATATATTTTATACACATATATGTATACATTTGCATTATATGGCATATATTGTATGACAATCAAAGTAAACTTTAACCTCCATTAGCACTACAACACATGGAAACACAAAAAAAAATTACGAAAAAAACTATGTAGGTACCACATGTTGCCATAGGAAAATATGAGAAAAATAAATAAGCATTCAAATATACTCATACATACAAACATTTACGGGCCAAATTCAACACAATAGCAACTTATTGTTTGATGTAGTATCTGTATGTGCTTATGCATGTTCGCTTGTGTGTTTGTGTAATCGCCTAGAATGGCAGTGAAAAAACACTAAAATCGCGCATAAATGAATAATTCATGCGACAAAAATACCAGGCAGAACTACGTACGTACAACAAAATGCCAAAAGGATACCAAAATTGTTAAATTCTTACGGTGCTGAAAATTTTGCCAAGTTGGCAAAAACAGAAATGCATTAAAAAAATATTCAAATATGACAAGGGCTGTCAAGTGATCTATGATAACGCTTACAAGATGAAGGGTCAAGTACTAAGGGTTTATAAAAATGTATTAGTTCAGATGGAAATGTGTAAATTTCGAATTTGTAAAGATTTTAATAGTTGATATGACTCTTTTTTAGTTTCCACTGTTACGGTCATTCGCTCTAAAAATTTCATTTTTTTATATCATAAAAAGTCAAAAGTCAATGACCGTAAAATTGGTTCTTATCTTAACGCAGCAATGCAGTGTCAAACAGTTTGGTTAATAGCACTTGGAATTTTTGCACTCATTTTTCTACTCAAAATTATAATAATTTGATAAAAATGTAATTTTTCTAAGAATATATTATATAGATATGTATATCCCTATGTCATTAGATGTTTTAAACTACTATGTAGTAAACGACCACTAAACAAAGCTCAAGATAATTTTTCCAAGAAGAAATATGTTGCTAACTGATATTGATAGAGTTGCACATATCACTGATAAATTTGGAAAATATGTCTGAATGCCAGTGATATATTGCTGACGAGTTTTAACAGATATGGTATTACTTAAAAGCTATGTTTAACGTAATTAAAATGGCACTCGCTCAAAAAACGCAAATCTTTAACTTTAAAAAAAATTTAAATTACAATAGCGTATCATAGCACTAGGTATATCAAATCAAAGCAAATTTTGAAAAATTTTGCTCGAGGCCGAGATAAAGAATGATAGAGATGGAAATTAATTTTTAATATGTTTTCATTTGGGATACAGACTTTTATTTATAGCTTTGTTTTGAGGACTTTATTTTAATTTTTATATTATTTTCTTTTTACAAAGGATTCTTTCTACTTTAGTTAAAAGTTATATTTTGGTATATCCGTTATTATAAAATGTATTAGCTTAGTAGTGCATATCTCAAAGTACTCTGTTGTCTATCACCTTTTACATCAGGGCACTGCCAAAAGCTGTATAACAAGAAAATATTATTCTCTTTGCTGGTACTAAGAATTTGAAACACACGCTTCCTCTTGAATTTATATTTATAAGTATATTTCCTTAAAATTTTTTCAACTTTTAAAGTTCTGTTTTCATTTTGCATATGGCAAATGAAAAAATAAAAACTTTTTTCATTTTTTGACTTAAATATTTTCTTCGAAAACATAAAAACAACAACAACGGCAACGGCAACATCAAGAAATCAGGGTAAAGTTTTTTCTTATGCGTAAGACATGTTGTTTGGGTGTATAGTATGTGTGTGGGCATAGTTAACAAGTTGGTTATTGAAAATTTGTTTGTTTTGTTGTATAATGCATAAGTTAACAACAACAATCAACCATTCTTGATTGTGAGGTTCCTTATGTGGCTGTTGGTTGTTGTTAAAATATTTCCTGGTACCATACACACAGATGCCCCTTTTCGATGGTTCCTGTTGTTGTTTTTGTTTTGTTTTTTTTTTTTTGGTCATAAACTTTTAAACATAGAATTGGTTCTAATTTGCTTGCTCATACTTAAGTTAACTTTAGTTTTCGGTTTGAGTTTATTCAGTTTCGTTAAATTTTGTAGTATGATGCGGTTAAATTGGGTACCAAAAATTTAATTTCACAATATATGGTTATCCAAAGTTATATTTTATAAGAACAAAATAAATACTTTAAACATTTAGCTTATATTACAACAGGTTATCTGAGTTCCCTAAGAAGCTGTTTACTTTTATTACTTTCAATTTATTATTTCAGAAAAATAAATTTTTTAAGCTGTGTGACCCATTAGAATGCGTCAACTTAAACTAAGCTATAAATCAAAATCGATTTCCTTTAGCTAAACTTTAGCAAATTGGCAAAACTTTATTCATAACAGCGCAGCGTCTTTGATGGCCCCCAGTTAGTCATAAAAATTTTAATGCTCAAAGCTATGCCACACTAGAAACAGCAGCGTCTTTCAACTCCAAGCTCTTACTCAGCATTTCTGTTTGCCCGAAGCTACAGGTGGACGTTGTTAATACCCAGACACGGTCGGTTATCCCAGCGGAATAGCGTATGGCACGTTGAATTATAATGAAAAATTTCGTCCAACAAACGAAGCTGTTGGCGCACAAGGCGGCACTTTGATGGGCAACAAATACAGTTTATGCCATATGAATGAGGAAAAAAAAAATGAAAAATTTCTAAAGTGCTCAATTTGTAGGTAACTTAGCAAAGTGTTGATTGCAATAATGCCAGATCATCTCACATTTTCTTGGGATAAGAATTTTTTAAAATTAAATAGAAAGCTTTTTAAAGTATTGAACATTTTTGCACAAAATGCCAGTCAGTTTCTGCAGCTACAACTAATCACTTGACAGCTTATAACTTACTGACTTACAAAAACGTTTTTTAAAAATGTATTAAAAATTCTGCAAACTTTTTACAGCTATCAGTTTTTTATTCATTCATTCTTTTAGATCCCAGCATAGCGCCAGTTTGATTGCACTAAACATCTCATTGGGATATTATCGCCATCTAGCTAAAATAAGAGATTAAAAGAATTGAAAAGGAAAAGTTCTAACTATAGATTCATAGAGCCAAAGCAGAGTTGACGCACCAACTTTTGCCAATGGCTTGCTTTACCATTTAGTCTTACGGAAATTTCATTAGTATTTCTCAAAATTTCTGTCTGGCAACGCCATTTGCAGCAACTTTTGTAAATCGTTGCCTTTGAACCGAATACCAATGTGCACAAAGTAGGCAATTCAGAAAAATATTAAGAAATTTTTTTTCCGTCTTTCATTTTCATTTTCATCTTCAGTTTTATGTTTCTCTCACATCGCATTCACATAAGATTGTACAAAGTGGCAAGTATAAGAAAACTTTCAGCAGTAGCGGCGCTTCCGTTTGAATTTTCCAATGTTAAATTTTACTGCATCATTTTCTGCTGCTTATTGCTTTTTCTTACTGTAGGGCAGCTATAATTTGATTTAACTTTTTTCTTATTGTAATTTAAAATGGGTTTTGTATTGTAAGAAAGTTTAATTTTTTTTTAAGAGCAAATCGATAAGAAATGAATCGAATTGAGTTGTTTTAATTAAATTGCATTATATTAAATTATATCAAATGAAGGCAAAACAATGAAGAATTGAATCAATATATTGCGAATGCTGATAACAAGGCAATAGAAAAATAAAATGAAAAATTGATAGAAACTTAACAACTTAAGAATTTTAATATTGATTTATTTTGTATAAAATCTGCAGTTGGTTTCTTACAGCAGTTGATTTTTGGTCAAAAGTTCCTGAACGATAGAATTCAACCAAGAACTTGTAAATCTTCGTTATTAACTACGGATCTAATAAAGCAACTTAAGCCAAAAGTTTAATCATGAGTTTTTCAGCCACTACAAATCAGCACAGTCTTTCCATATTTGCAAGCAGAGCTTTTTTGGGGAAACGGATTATGAAACTGGAATCTTTGAAACCTTTTTTCTGCAACTCTGATCTAAATAAAGCGCTATTGCAGTTGAAATCATAATCTGTTTCATTTACAGTCATTATAATAATATAACTTATATGTTCAAAGTCAGATTTAAATTCTAAATGGCATAAAACTATTTAGCTTATTGCATTATTTAGCTCATAAGCTGATAATTAAGTCATTGAAACAATCTTTAACGTCCTCTTTAAATTCGAAACTACGACAATATAAAAAAAAACACTTTATGCACATCAATAGCAAATAAAGCATTTAACACATGTTGAACATAAATAATTTAGTAAACCATAAGTTATTGATATCCGTTTCCTTAGAAATATCACACATGTCTTAATTTAATAATAATTTCTTATTTTAAATAAATATGCAAATAAATAAATGCAAAAGTTCATGTTGGTTTTTAACATATATATTAGCATATTCTATTATTTGCCATACCCAAGTCTCTGAGGATTCAGTTAACATAAATTTCACTTGCAATCTTTATTAAAGGCAAAAATAAAAGATTTATTTTATGTACGAAAGAAAAGAAAAACTCCAACAACACAGCAATCTAACAATGTGATAAAGAAAATATTAGGAGAAAAATGCTTGATTTGAGTTTTCCAATTAAATTTACTTCAAATGCAAATTTGGTTTGCTCACTTGAATGCAAAATATTTTCAAAATGAATTTACTATAATTTTTTACCTTATCATATCTCTTATTTTATTATTTTCTCTTTTCGATGAAATTTAAATAATGCGTCTTTATTTGATAGGCAGGTTACTGCACACAAAACTTTAGAGCACTTTCAATTCTCAATGATACTGAATTTTTTATGGTCTTTTGTTTTAATTTTTTGATTTTTGATTTTGTCTTAATTTGGTATTCATGAAAACCACATTCCATTATCATCATCATCATCAACATTACAGTAAACTCTTACAGGAATTACCATAGCATATACTACGTACATCACTTGATTAAAGCGTTTTATGCTCATTTTCAAAAGTATTTTTTTTTAAAAATCAACGTTGCAATTTGAGATAGAAAAATCAATAGAAATACGTGATGCCTAAAGCTTTAAGTTTTGGAAAATAGCAAAAATAAACTAAATTTTGAACGTTACGAGAATGGGAAATGAGTATTTCACATAAAGCAAAATATGAAAAGTTTTGATAAGCCATGCCACGCATATTTACGGTCTATTTTTAAATTTTATGTCTCAAATCATTTTCGCGATATTCGACTAACAGATTCATTCGAGTAAATTTATATGAACTACCCTTCAGTAAATATAAAAATAGTAAGAGTAAAATAGTAATGCGTCGCTAAGTTTTATTAGGAAAAACCTTATTTTTTTTTTAAATTTTTCTTTAACCCGTCGTCAATGAGCTTCAAAAATGTTACATGATCAATAATGACGTGGGGTGTGACATACCCCAGCAGTGTCTTTCTATGTTTTTTTTTGTTTTCTCTTCAAAGTATTACGCTTGAATAAACGTGCTTGTTGTGCCAGTTGTAGCATGTTTTATATACAGCTACTGAGAGCACAGGACAGCCATTTGTGTGAGGAGAAAGTTGTCACTGTTTGTAATCACATGGGGTTTATCACACCCCACTCCATCGACGACGGGTTAGATTCTAAAATTTTTATTATTTCCTGAAAAAATGTATGCTTTCATTAGTAACCTTTTTCTCATGTAACCATGGACAAGTCTACTGTATTAAAATTAAAAATTAATCATTTCTTGAAAACGAAAACAAATGTCTATATAGTAAATAATTTTTTTGTTATTCTTAAGTCACGACATGCGATAAAAATTCATACAATCTCTTATTTGGTTGTTTCTTTCAGTTCAAACATAGATAAACAAACATACTTTACATGATGCACCTGCGGTCAAAGGTATTTAACCTGCGGTAACTTCTGTGTAAGATTTTTTTTTTAGAAAAAAAACTTTCACAATCATCGTAAGATTGAGTGAGGATTTAAATGTGCGAAAATGAAGAAAAGCTGATAAGAAGTCTTTTGACCTTTCTTGTTATCAACTGGGTTTTCCACACGTATGCCATATGCAAAAAAATATGTATTTTGTACGTAAAAGAAAACAAATCTCGCGTTATGAGCTCTGCCCTGTTTGTAATGTGAGCAAATAAGTAACAGAAGCATTTAGTTAGACAAATATATGATAGTTGTAGAGTGTATTGCAGATAGTACTATGTGTCTAGACATATTAATGATTTTATAATATTTTTCTTACTTAATTTGATTGTAACAGAGTGTTAAGTTTTATGAAATTTCCATGAAAACAACTGGTGCTAAACAATAAAAACCTAAGTAATTTATAAAGTCATATTTGTGCTGCGCAGAATGTGCACATAATGCAACATTATGTTGAATTTAAAAAAAATTTCAAATGTTATATCGGAGCAGACTTAGAGACTGTTAAATGAATAACTTTTTTCAAAAAATGTTGAAGATTGTTCAAAATTACGAACATAAAAGTTTCAAAAATACTAATTTTAAAAAATTTTTCAATATATTTTATGAAAAGCACTTTGAAAAACAAAAAAATTTGAAACACAAAAAAAAAATATGTTGCCGATTTAAAAAATAATAAACAAAAAATTCCGAAATCTTATATATCTTGAATAGCTTAATAAGAAAAATTACAGCAAATCATACTATCTAAAAGAATAACAATTTTTAAAAAAATTAGAGATGCCCGATTTGGCGGGGAATGCCGCATATGGGACTGTCTTTTACAAACCGAACGAATTTTGACAAAAATTGAACGACACATTTTTGATTTGGCTGAAAAAGATAGATAGATCGAATTCAAATTTTGAGAATTTCGTGATTTTTGGCTTGGAAGCTCACCTTCAAAAATTCATAACTCCGGTTCTGTTAAAGCTAGAAAATTGATTTTAATGTTATTTTACAGCTATGAAAATTATCTTTAGTAAAAAAATATTTTTTTTAAAAATTATTAACAAATTAATATTATCATAAACAATTAAATTGTTTAAATTGATTTTTAAGAATTTCCCCGACCTTGTATCAAATTTTTAATACGACCATCGCATTCTACGTCAAATTTCCTATCGAAAACGTATTTTTTTTACGTAAAAAAAGACCGTCCCATATGTAAAAAGTTCCTTTGAAATAAGAGAATGTTCTTGTTTTTGTTATTTTGTTTTTTAAATTTCATACAGCTTGATTTCAAGTTACATTTGTACAAATATAAATTTAAGAGAAACTCAAATTGAATTGCTGAAAAGCTGTTGGAAGACATTAAGGAACCTAGGTCAGCTGAATTACCCTTACTTTCCTTAAAAAATTGTAGTTCTACTTGATTTAAATTTTCTACAGAAAAATGAAGAATCTTCTTTTTAAATTTCCTAACCCATCGAAATTTTTAAAGACACTAATGAGGGTAATATCGAGAATTCGTTAAAAAAATTTCAATTCAAATATATTAAAAATAAATTATAATTTGCTGTATTCACTTGAATTATTATGAATGTTGTTGTTCCCTAAATTAATGTCAAAATACGCAATGTTCGTCTCAGCAACAATCAACTAATTCGCATTTTACATATAATTAGCATAATACATTCATATTTGACATAATTATACCGCAAGCTATACAACTGGACGTATGTATGTTAACAAATTTTCCTTTTTCCTTTTTGTTTGCCCTTTGTGTCCATTCAAATACAAAAATTTCTTTCCATACCCACACATACAACTAAATACAACTCAATGAAGTCAAATCAAGTCGAGTCGAGTCGAGTCCATCGTTGCCTTAATTTCATATCAAATAAATCACATTTTAATGTCAACTTCGATGTCCCGAAGGCAATCAATATGCTTCACCGGAGAGCACCAGTGTAGTAAATAAATACAAAAAAAAAATAAAAATAAAAAAATTTTAAATAAAAAGGAACTCCATAAAAACAAAATTTACAAAGTGAAAAGAACAGAACAGAGAAATGAAAAAATAAAACAACATAATGAAGGAAATTCAAAATAAAAATGATATAAAAAAATTTCAAAAGAAATAAAAAATTCAAATAGGGGAACGGAAATACACGCGAGTGCACGATAGAAGATGAATGGATCTATGGATGAATGGCAGTCGGATGATGGTAAATGGTTGAATGTAAACTCCGATAGATGTAAAGAAGAATCGATCGATAATAATTATTTAAAAGTGAATTCACAGCATAATTACGTTTCCATTCAATTGCTCTATTCCATCGAGACTCGACGACTACGACGTGAAATGACGAGGGTAGCAATAATGCGTTCCATCAGCATTACCAAAAAGTAACAGCAAAGTGGCAAGGACTACGAAAAATTGTTGCTGCATTACTTAAAAAGGCATTAAGAGGAAATGGCCAAAAGAGAATTCAACCAAAATGCCAAAACTTCACGTTTTACCAGCACTTGAAGTTTCGCTTTGCGCTATGGTAAAGAACGCAGGGAGGTGGATACCTACCCAATTTGCTTTACCTATTTAACGCTACGCTTAATCCATGTAGTTTTGTAGCTCCATTTATCTTTACCTTAAATTGAACTGAACAGTTGAAAGTTATGTCGTTTTTAAGGGACTGTTCTTTATGTTTTGAATATAAAAAGTGCAAAAAATTTCACAGTGTCCTATAAAATAATGACAAACTTCTAAGTGAGTGACAGTTTGATTTAGGTTTGTCAAACAAAATATCCTTTAAATAAAACAAAAATGAAAATGTCATTAAAAAAAAATGACGTGCCCTGGATGGGCATTTTAGGCTTTGTCCAAGTCGACTTCAAAACTATCCCTTGATAGGCTCTACCTTGCCTTTGATAGGGCTTTGGGCACATGACATTAAAGCAACTTACGGCTTAGTCTTCTGTAATTGGCTTAACATCCTTGACTTAATATCGTAGCCATGATTCAACTATAAGTTTGAAACCAAGACTTGCAGTGAAAAGTATAGAAACAATTTTTTAAAGAAAATATCGCATTTCGGCAAATATTTTCTATGAAAAGCTGTCAAAATCTTTTTTTCTAAATAGAGATGATCGGAAAACCAAAGAGAAAAACCACCTAAAAATTTTGAGTAACCGTTCATAGTTCTTAGTTTATTTTTTTTAAAAATTTAAGAGATAGTGTTTGCATTTCTAATTCTTTGTTATTCAAAAATTAAAAAAAAAACAAAAAAATATGCTTGCTTTTGTTCATAAATTTATGCGTCTGAATACACTGTAACTCAAAATTCACTCCGTAATTTGTTGCAAATTTTCGACTCGGTTCTGTTTTCTCATTTTTATATATTTTTGTACCTTTTACACATTTCAAAACGACAGACAGACAGACGTACAGCTCACGTTCAAGTGACCCTCTCATTTCATTTTCAATCGACACACAGCACACTCCTTACGGATCAAGGATATCTAATTATTATTTACCGAGCTTAAACAACAGGAAAATTGAATAGAAATTGAAAACCAAACGAATCGATGAACATAAGCAAAAATGAATGAAGGAGAAATACTCGTATCGCATTAGAAATCATTCCCGGTTACGACAACCACGACCACGACCAGATCAGGATCAAACAGAGTGCAGTGGACCAAATTCTAACTTCGTTTTGACCTCCATTAGTGTTTGCAGTATAACGGGGTGCGACACAGTAAGGGAAAGACAAATCGAAGTTGAGAACATAGGAAGCTACCGAAAAAAAAAATACCCTGAATAAAAAACAGGAAAACTGAAGCGGAAAATGTGTGGCAACAGGAAGAAAATTGGTAAAAGAAACCAAAACCAAAATACGTGAACTCTTAAGCACAAAGAAGCAAAAACACACAAACTTATGTACGCATACACGGAAACAGCGGACAGTTCCCCACATGCATAAGTAAAATAGCAAATAAGCTGAAAAGTATGCAATGACTTTTTGTTTTGTGTAAATAATACTGCTCCCTTGACTCGATTAGACAGAAATGTAAATAATTTGGAACTTTTTTTACATAATTTTTTTTTTTTTTTTTTTGTACTTAGAAATGTATTGAATACTATCCCAATGGAGAAAAATGAAGAACTTTTATAGAAAAACTAAAATTTGTTATACATTAACAAAAACCATCCACGGAAGACACAAACTAAACAAGGAAACAATTAATAGGTTTTACATAAATCAGGTAGGAGGAGGACATTCTAAAGTCAGTTTTCTAAATAAATCTTTTGCTTTAAACTGCAGATATTCTTTCAAAATTTGCATAAAAATTGCAATTTTTTCATCAAATCGATCACTTTGAGGCATTCTCTTGGAAAAAAATTGTCACTTTCCGTAATTTATTAGTTTTGCTATAGGCAGAAGTTCATATTTATCCCCGATAAAACAAAAATGGTTTATCTAAAATAAATTCAAAAAGCTGGGTATGAGCAAAACCCTCCTGAAGTAAGTTATGTGTGAGAAAGGTTCTATGGTTTTACTCCAACTAGGATATTCCTTGCTAAATAGCTTTGGAAATAATATTTGAATACATATTTACAGAAATATCGTTGCCATTTTAGCATCTTTTGATTTTAAGTATAAGATTTCAGGAAAAGAACATAAAAAATGTGAATTTTCGAGCATAAATGAAGCCAGTTCCTAATTTTTTTATTTATCTTTTTCCAACTGGGATTCTTTTTTCGATAATAACTTAGTTATTTAAAATATGTGCATATGCATGCGAACGCACTTTGGGAAAATTGCTTCTTTTTGCATTTTAGTTAATTAAAATGTTTGGTTTTGGTTGGAGTTTAAGTAACGAATTCAATTTCTTGGAGAATAGCTACTATTTGTTTTTCTATTATTTTAATTAGGAAAATAAATACGCCGCCATGGTCATTTAGTGGAAGGACGTAAATATTTGCAATTTAGTATCTTATTTAATTCTTCTTACTTATTTTATATTTATTTATGCGTTACGATTTCCAATATTATATTCCAGATGGCTCAACAAGTTTTGAAATACTTTTGCAAAGATTTTTTTTGATATTGTGATTTTACATATGGAAAAAGAAATTCATTGGTTGTAGCAACTGTAACCAAAAAGGAGTTACTCACAAAGAAAATTGCTTGCTTAAAATGGATTATGCTTTCAATTATACGATCGTTTGATATTACTGCAAACATAGATATCTATAAGTTTCTTAATAACTTTAGAAGAGAGTAGGATGAACTTATTACTTTAAAATCTGTGTTTTTATGTGTGAGTTATTTTTTCCATTTAGAACAAAAACAATTATGGAATATAAGAAAAGTTAAGGCAGTCCCCGAATATAGCTGTTAATCAAAGGATAGTTTCTTATGCAGAATATTGCAATTAAACTGGTGTAACAAAATCAAGGACTGGTAACTTGTAGAGCTTGAAAGTAGAATTTATTATCAATAGCTTATATCTTGGTGCAGACAGTCTAAAAACCCTAACGCAATGCACCTTTTCCTGAAGCAAGATTTTATCATGTCCGTGTTAACCAGGATATAAGATTTATTTGAAGAATCTACATTGGATGATCCTTGAATTATTTCCAATATCTTTATATCCTGAACGAATCCCTTTGAAATCATTTTGTCATTAAAAGGGACTTAGAATAAATAAGAATAAAAAATTTTATCCGACCACGTCTGTATCATCGCTTATGCAAGCCTCTGCCACTCCGATTCCACCTCCACTTCTTCCCTCAAGCAAACTTTTGCGATGATCCGAAAGAAGCACCTTTTCAAAAACCTCCTTAGTCCATAGGCTACTTGTTAATAAGGATATTTCCTTAAACTTGACGATGTCTCAAAATCTGAGTAAGCTGCTCCAACTGAGCTCATTTTCGAGCCCGTAGGAAGGTACATGTATGTTTACTACTATGGAGAGTATCTATAACGTTTCTTAATAAAAACTTTGATAACTGCTACAATTTACGTTTACAACCTTAACAACGTTTCGATAGATTGACATTATCTCAGATCTGCTATTCACGCAGGGGCTATGAATTAAAAATGTACAGCCATCACAAGACGCTTTATAATTATCAGTTCATATTATTTTCACTGAATAACTTGAGCAATTCACATAGGTTTTTTCTTAGTTCTGTTGTGTTTAGAATTTCCGCACAATACTGACACTTCTAAGTTTCCTTTAATGTAGCCATACGTAGAGTTCTGTTTGGAAGCTACACCGTTAATTGTCAAACATGTGACATGCGTTTGCTAATTTTAGTATAGAATTATTTGTATACATCACATGCATATTAGAGGTAGTTTCAATTTTAATCAATAATTATTTCTAATTAAATTCGACCAAACATTATCTTCTGCATTAAATCTATGTTATGTTAATCATAAATTCAATAGATCAATGGATATGTCATGTTACTGCATCAACCCAAACTAATGAAACTGTCATTGCATTAGTTATTCATTTAAATAAGGAGACAACTTAACAACAAGTACACAACAACTTAAATGCAAATTCTTGGGAAATAAATTGCAACTAAAAGGTTTATCGTGCCTCAGGAAATCGACATAAAATTATGAAATTTTCTTCTTCTGATATGACATATATCAAACAAACTTCGAAGAACATAACTACACAATACATATTGATATGTTTAAATATAGAAGTTTATATGTATGTATGTGCAAACATCCATATTTTATATGTAAAATAATGTTAAGCGAGTTATAAAGTGACATGCAAACTTGGCAGTAAAGCTGAACTGAACGTAGCTAGGGAGCGTGCAAAACTTTGTTGCATCAAATGAATTGCAGCAAGCGGACAATTTCAATTGTTAAACTGTCAGAGTCATGAAAACTGAAATTTTTGTTTATGACAATAAAATGATATGACATTTTCAATGTATGTGTCACCAATAGTGGATGCGATGAGGTAAATTTAGAACTTCTGGATTTTATTGGAAGGTCTAGTAGGAAGTGAAATAGTAAAAAAACTTAATTTTTATTGGGTGATATAAACTTATTTCATGACTACTGTAATTTTTTTCAAGTAAATTCAGCTTTTAAGACATTCCAAAAATATGTTATAATATAAAAACCGAATATTTTGTAATGTATAAAAACTTTCCAACAGCGTTGAAAGGTCGTTAATTATTTAATATATGAAACAAGACCAAATCGTTGAAAATTTTCGTACGCTACCTTGAAATTCGATAATGCTAAAAGCCATTTATAATATTGAAAAAGTCGAAAAATATTGAAAAAACTAAAATATTTTGAAACATATTTCCAAAGCTTAAAAATGCTGAAAAATTGATGCAATTTAAAGAAGATAGGTCCTCGAAACTCAATAGTGTTGAAAAAAATCGAAAAACTGTTGAAAATATCGATTGAAGTCAGAGATGTGACACTATCGTAACTGAATTTTTTTTTAGCATGATGTGTTCTCTTTTTTTGGAGTTATAGATTTTCTTTCATAGATTCACGATTCCAAAGATGTTTAAATATCCAACTTTTTGTATTACAATACTTTGAACGTTAAAAATATTGAAATTTTTGTACAAAATTGTGTCTTTTTTTGTCTCGAGCACAGATTTATAAATTTTTTTATTTTTTAAAATGTATGACTTTTGAAGTTTTATATTCGGGTATGCGTTTCATCAAATCGATAACATATTTCTAAAAAATTTACCATGACGAAAATATAAACTTCATCCATCATAAGTACCTGCATGTTTTTGAAAACTGTTTTTAGAAACATTTCAAAAACCGAAGCTGATAAAAATAGTGATCAATATTGCTGTAGAATTCGTGGCAAAAGTTATCAGTTGATACTCTTATTTCACGTTAAAAGAAAAAGTGATAAAAGCTAAAAGAGAATCAATAACTTACTGCTTATTTTAACTTTGTCAAAACTCAAGTTTTCAACTTTCAATCAAACTTTTTAATTGGCTAATAAAAAAGTAACATTATTTATTACACATTGCACTTCATCGTCATTATTCGATGCACTAAATTTTGCCTAATTGAATCATCATCTTCTACTTTTTTCATTCGCTACTAATTAAATCTCAACAAATAGTAAAAGAAAAAAGATTCCTCTTATTTGAAGTGTTACTTCAAAAAGTTTTCAATGTCTCTGCCATAAACAATTTTTCAATGGAGAATCTCACACAGACTGAACACAGGATGACAAAATGTAGACGACCAACTTTCTTTCCTTTCAAATTGAGACGCAACGAAACAAAAAAAAAACCTTCCAAGAATGCTGCGAAATGTTTAATGGTCACTTGAGAAAGGTAGGTAAAAATAATTGGTAATGGTAGTGCTGCAAATTGGGAGAAAGAGATTGAGATCGTAATGAAAACTTAAAGTTTTCACTGCTGCAATCTTTGTGATTGCTATCTACAGAGAGCTTTGATTTTTTTTATGCACAGGTGAATGTGTAGAACTTCATCGAACATTGTTCGTATTATGGGAAAACTTTTAATGTTGTGGTGAATATCTCTGTTATCGATATTTTATGAATTACATTGAAGAGTGTAAATATGTGGGAAAATACTCACATGAGCGCAGGTAATTAAAATTGGATGAACGAGAAGTAAAACTGACTTAAATGGCCAAAAAAGTTATTGATGAGTCCTCCTAGAAACTAGTATTACCAGCTTTAGCTCATTCATCGCATTTATTTTATCTCTGTTAAATGTAATTTTTTTAGTATTGCCACACATCACATATTACCTATATCGAACAGTAAGCTCAATAAAATAATATTTAAAAATGACTTAAATTTCACTTAAGCAAAAAAAAAAAAAACAAAAGTTTAAAAAAAACCCTCAAACACAATTTTGAGTAAGAACGTAATGTAACCTTTTTTCTGTGTCATAAATCAACTCATTTAACTTCTGGAGTCAAATAAATTTAAAAGTCAATTTCCTACATTTGACTTTTCTTACTAAAGTAGTTGAAAACAAAAAATTAATCTAAAGAGATAACAGAAACCTCAAATCGGAAGTCCAATATAAAATCAAAGGAAGAAATAAATAAACAATTGTGTCAGTAACTTTCTTGCATACTATGTTTCTGCGTTTGTTCTTTAGCCTAAAAGTAGGCAATGTAACGCAAACCAAACCAGATTTTACTTGCCGCTCAACCATAAGCATTTTAGGTGACCCATGTCAACTGCAGGCACAAATACACATTCATACCAACACTTACAATGCATATCATACGCCCGAATAAGTAATTGGACATGTGGATAGGCTCATGGACTCTCTCTCACTCTCTAACGTAGACGGTTACACACGTAAGAACATACCAAACTTACTGGACGGTAGCATGAGTATATGGAGACATCAGGTTGTGCTTAAACGTAACGGAAATACACAAAGAAAACATACCAAACTGTTTTGTACTTAACGAAGTGATTTATTGAATTGCTACGGTATTGCAGGCAGGGTAACAATATTCCTTTCAGTTTGTTGTTATTGTTGTTGTTGCTGCTGCTTTTCTTGTCCTCACATGTCCTTAGTCCTTTGTGCATATTTGTTCATATTGACTGACATTGGCTAAATTATGTTTGCAGCAAAAGGAAACGAACTGAAGTGTAGAAGTTTTTAAAAAATTTAAAAGCACCTCAAGGATATTTAGAATGGCATGAGAGAGAAAGTAAATCTTGTTATTAAAATGGTAGAATACAGCAGAAAGAACTCTGTAGTTTTCAAATTTATTAAATTAAATCAACTTATACGATATCTCTGTGTAAATTTAAAGTACTAAAATGTGTTTTTCTCACAATATAAAACCATGAAATTACTCTATTGCACATAATAGAAACTGACAATTGAAATCGGCTTAGCGCAACGCTCATTTCAAATCATTAAACAATAAATCGATTATTTGTAAATTAGAAAATTTTGAATCACAAATACAACATATATATATATTGTGTATAACCCAACTGACCGCCAACTCAATTATGCTAATCTGATCTATTTGATTAAATCATTAATTATTCAACATTTTCGTTTTAATTATTGAAATCAAATCCTGCATGAGAAACCGTTGTACTGCATTTACCCTTTAGGGTTAATGTCGATGCTAATATTTTAGCCTTTGGTTAAAATAAAAACATGACGCATTACATTGATAAATAAATTAAAATTTATTCTAATATCTGCAAACACTTAAATGGTTTAGAATAAATCAATTGAAAAAAAAACGCACGACTGCAGTAGATAACAATTATTTAATCTATTGTGAATATAAATAAAAAATATCAAGTTTAAATTTGCTAGAAAATACCTACATTAGTTCTGCATAAAAAAAATCAATGGGCCGAAACTACAACAAATTACTTTCATAAATAAAGACAAATACATAGTATATTGAAATCGGAAATCGGATTGGGTTTTCAGAATTCGTTTGACTTATAAGAAACCAAATATCATCAGAAATAATCTCTAAAGCAAGATATCTATTTTTTTAGCAATAACTCTGTCTACTCAAATATCAATAACTGTGTAATTTAGCTAAGAACAAATTGAATTTGTAATGCTTTTTTTCGCATTATTTTTGTAGCTCACAACAGTAAGTTATTTAAAAATGTGGAAAAAATTATTAAAATGTCATGACTCTTGTGGCATTAACAAAATTAATTCATGTCAATCTCCTGCTGCCTATGAAAAAAAAAATATTTTCCCGTTGTTTTTCTATTCTGCGCTGATGTTTTCAAATTAATTTTGCTTAAAACTTTCCACGCTTTTATTGCGACTGCTATTCGCTGTCACTGTATTAGCAGACATTTAGTCAGTGCTTATCACTCTTGTGAAATAAACAAACAACAAATACGAACGCCAGTATTATCAAACAAAGTTTTCTTGCAAGCGCTTATACAATATTCCTAGTCAAGTCCAATTTTTCGCAATCAAGTCAACATGCTTACTAATTTGTTAACATTTTGTAACGTTCGAGCGGCTGAATGGCACCAACACCAACAGCAACAACATTAAAGAAGACGACACTTCAACTACGAGATGAAGCAACACCTGATGAAATTTCCATTTCAAAATGCAAATTAAATTTCTTAGTTTCCACTTGTTTGTACCTACCTACCTACCTTATCGTGTCGTTCACAGCAACACTAATCCGATTTCAAAATATTCAACTGGCTGTTGAGAATTGAAGAATAACAATAGAGAGGCTGAAAGAATTAGAAAAAAAAAAAACAGAAAATTCAAAAAAAAAAAACTCGTCAAAATGAAGGCGCCTCAAGTTAAGTCTACAATTGCTTAAACGGAAACGGAAACATGCAACATCTCTGTTTTTTTTTCTGCTTCACACCATTATCTGTTTTGTCATGGGGCATTTTGTCATTTTCCGTCGCCACATTTTTCCTGGCTATATATGCGAGAATATGATGGTCTTACTAAGAAATGAATAGAAAAACTTTACAGATTTTCTAACTTAACTAAGAGTAGACAAAAAATCTACTTGAGTCCAGCTGTAGATGACAAAGTTTCCAAAGTTTGCTGCCATTGCTTAGGTAAATGACAATTACATTCAAAGCCGGTTATTCTCCTATTCATAGAACGTAGACATGATCAACTTTTAGACTGTGTATTTTCTTTTTATTGTCTTTCCCTGCATACTATATTTGCAAAAATGAGCAGTAAAAACTACTGGTAGTTTGAGACAAATGCTTAGAATTTGATGGAGTTTAAAATTCCAATTTGTGTCACTCATAAATTTTTCATGTTTTTTTTTTGTACCATCTATCTTGTTTGTACATACTTTATGTGTAATGGAGAGCCTAAAAATAGGCAGTCATTTAATGGCATTTCGAATCCAGTGAGAGAACATCTTTGCATATGCAATGTTTTTTTTAATGCTCTTAGTACTTGCAGCATATAAATTTAAGTGAATATATCACGCCACCAAAAATAGTTTGACTTTATATTATTGAAAGTTTATTTTTATGTGGGACGATATTGAACAAGAATAGTTGCACCTTTCAAAAAATTTAAAAGTCTGAAAAGTTTTTTACAATAAAGGAGTCGACATGAAGGTTTGAATGGGCTTTTTTTGTTGTTAAGTTTAATAAGAGTCCATATGTTCGTCTATTAAAAAATGAAAATTGCCAAGCATATATAGCAGCTCAAGCTGTTGAGTTCAAATATATATTCAAGCCTTTAGTTAAAATTATCTATCACTGTACCAAAAATGAACGAGATTGCACTTACTATGTGCGTCATTCTTCTCATAGAAATAAAGACATTAACCGATCAATATGAAATTTGGCATTGAAGATCTATGAACTATAAGCTTTTGTTGGACAAAATCTATACAATATACAATTAAATCGGAATGTCATCAACTAAACATCGTATTTTTCGTTTGTATAAGAAGCAATATGGTTGCTTACTTACATCCAGTTTTTGAGTAAACATTATCAATTGTATGTTCAACCTGACATATAGATTTTGCAATATCTTTTACCAGTGGTACCCGTGGCTTCGCACGCGCTGTTCCTGTTGTTTTTTTGATTTTTTTTTTAAATCAATTGCAAGAGAGTTTGTTCTTTAAACTTCGAAGCCAAATAAAAACGTTACAAATGAGAAAATCGAACAACACTGACAACTTAAAATTCAAAAAGCAGCAGCATAGGCAACGAAACATTAAACGAAAGTTTTTGTTGTGAGGTTTGGCTTAAACTTAATCCCGAAAAAAATACAAGTAACTCTAAAAAAATTAAAGCAGAAGTACGCTATAATCTTCCTTAGCACAAATGTGTTTTTTTAGAAAAGAAATTATTAAAATTGGTTCAGTATATTTTGCACCAAAGCGTTACAAACCATTTCCAAAAAAATCAATATAAATATTATAAATGCATAAGCTCAACGAACGTAAGTGACTCTATTAGTCAAAGCAATCGTGCCACTAACTGTAGCCATTCCAATCATTGCGTGCTATTGCAACAGCTGGCCGCATCCGATCTATTCAATTTTCGAGCTGTATTTTGCTATTTTAAATTTTTTTAGCTTCTCAGCAAAAAAATGCTAATTCCTACTTTAAACTCTAATAAAAAAAACTCTACTTTGCTTTTTCCGAATATTTTTATTTCACCACATACAATTTTCTAATTATCAAAATTTTACAAAATTCTATCATTACAAAGAAGACAATTCCTTCAGTTCGAATACTCTCATAGCTTGTTAGCAGAATACTTATTTGTTATTCTTAAGAATTATCTTTTTGCATAAAATTTGAATATCATTACTTTTGTATCACAATAGCTTGCTTTTAAAGTAAATTTTGATTTTCGTAGAAATATTTAAGAAGCAAACAGAATGACTCATTGCTGCATGAGATGACCTCAATTTAAACAACCTTTAGTTGCATAATAACTGAATCGAAAGAATTCCTTGAAATAACACAAAGACATAAAATAATATGTCATTTGTGATAAAACCATTTTTGTGCGCTACAAATGATAAGCATTTAAAAAACCATAGAGATATGTAACACAACTCAATTAATTTGCATTTCTATTGAAAACGTCGTGCAAAAAAATAATTTCGAATATATAAACTTTGATGGAGAAGCAAATTCTAAGAAAACACGTCATGTCATAAAGCTTCTTCATTCAAATTATTTCTTTTTTTTTTTCAAATGATTAAAGGGAGTTTGATTTAATTGAATATTAAATGCAGATACTGAAATTGATGATGATTTTTATAACAATAGTATCAAAAATATTACTGCGGAAAAATTCAATGGAATTTATTGAATACATCGATTATATTAACAAAATCAAAACGAGAGCAAAAAAAAAAAACAAATAAAAGTAAACAAAACAAAAAGTCACAACAATGATTCAGCCATTATTTTTTTTATCATCTGGTGCTCTTTTATTAGCTCTGTCCAAGTGTTAAATGATTTAATGACATATTAAGTGGAAAGCAAAGTGTAGTCATATTTGAGACGAGCGATTCAATTGAGTGTTAGTGATTCGCTTTCATTTCATTTTCATTCGATGCATTGAAGCTGTCAGTCAGTCAGTTTGTTTTTTTTTTTTTTTTTTGATATTTGACGAAAACTAGCTTTGTTTGTGATAACAAAACACTGCTGTTGAGGCTCTGGTGATAGCTTTAACCCACTGTGTACTTCTTAAAAAAACCTCATAAATATTAAAAACCTCAAAAAAATTTTTTTTGTTATTTTTAGCTGAAGTGAAAATATCATGTACGCTAGTGAAAAGCATTATCATTTTCATCATAACGCCATTTCTATAAGCAATATAAAATATTTCTCTAAACTTTTATTTTATCAGTTTGTGTAACTATACTAAACTACTCGTTTGAGTATTCATTATTTCCCAAGTGTTTTTAACCGATGAGATAGATATGTTAAAGTTTTTGTTAAAAAATAGAATTTTTGGCCTTAAAAATTAGTCAGCTTGCAGAAAATATTTTTATTATAATTTTAGTTAAAGGCAACATTTATAGCGAATGGGTTAAGTCACTCAAGTTTTCATTATAAACTAAATAATTTTAGCTAATTCGGCTCTTTGTTTTTTAAAAGTAGCAATTGGTGACACACGATATTTTGCTGTTAAAAAATGTTGAGCGTGATCACGCATTGCGATCAATTATTCGTTGAATTGGGTATTTTTTTTATGAAGTTGTTGTTGTTGACGCATGATGTTAAGGCTTGTAAAGTATAAAAGAAAGAGAAAGTGGCCACAGTCAGATTTATTTTCATTTATTTGAAGTGTTTTATTTTTTTTTTTTTAACACAATATTTATTTTTTTACTCAATACATTATTTTTTTTTTTTTTGTGCTTTTATGTTAAGAATATCAATGTGTGTTGGCGTCGGTGCTGTATCTTCTTTGTCCAAAAATTAAAACTTGTTCAATGCCCTGGTATCTTTCTTTCTTTTTCTTACAAGACTTTTGCTTTCCTTTGGCTTTTGTAAGTTAAATTTTTATCTTTATGTAGAAGCAGCAGCAACGAAAACTTACAACATTTCGCTTTCCCTTCCTGTTGTTGCAACTAAAACTGTCGTTTTTATTTTATTTTATTTCATTTTATTTTATTTGGAGCTATATAAAGGCATAAAATTTCTGCTTTAAACTTTTTCTTTTTTATTACTTTATTGATTCTTAAGTGCTTGAATTTGAAATTTTTATGCTGAAGTATTTGGTATGCTAACAGCGTTCATATACACACGCCCAATAATGCATGATAACAAGAGTTGATGTTGATTTTTCATTTAACAACTTGGGTTTTCTAGCCAAATAACTATCATAAAATAGAATTTAATTAGCCTTTAGTTGTGAAGAAATTCGAGAAAAACTTTGGGTAGACGTATACACCTACACCTTGAAATGAAATGCCAATTTTTTTTCTTTGAACATTCCGGAAGTAATTTTCATAAAATAAACACAATATGCAAATTATGGTACAGAAAATACCCGATAAGCGTAAGCCTGTGTAATAGAAGCTCAGTACAAGCACTGCCATCATGATTTATAAACTTAATAATATATCTCATTCCAGCAAAGAAAATTTTATGAAGGTATTATGCCTACGAATATTGATCAGGTCGTTTTTGACATTGTCGAAAAATTTATGAAAAAGTCTATAAAAATATTGATTGGTTAAAAAATGTTGAATATTTTAAAATATGTTACGAAAATTCGTAAGTTGTTGTAAAAGTTGAGTTCAATGAGTCCAAAATACTTCTTCACCAATAAAAAAAATTTACTGAAATTGCCATCACTTATTTATATCCAGCTTCTTCTTTATCTCTAACTTCATGACGAATATTATATGATTAAGTTATAAGGAATTATTATTTGCGTATATACATATATTTAAAGAGCAATGAACCATCAAAAATGTAAAATAAAATATTTGAATTATTTACTTTTCTTAGTCACGTCACAAATAATTTCTGTCATACCAATAAAAGACCAATAAATGCAAACAAAAGAAATTTGAGAAATTTTCTTTATTGCCAAACGATGAGCTTTTCACTTTGTCTAAATTGTGAATAGAATAAAATTTGCGTTAATTTCGATTTCACACCAACACGAATAATCTATATGCGTACTATGGTACATACAGAGTACCTAGTCCATAGATGTCATACATTGTCCAAACTGTCAATATCAAGTAGAAACACGAGCCAACAACCAATCCAAACCACAAAATGTTGCCAAACAATTGTTATATTTTTGAAAAAAATTAATTCAACGCAGCTCTGAGGTAAGCTAGTAATAGTTCGTTTACTGCAAACAAAAATTAATAAAATTTCGGTAAGCCAAAATATATTAAATGAGAGAAAAAAAGAAAATAAAAACGAAAATTAAATTATTTTGAAAAAAAAAAAATTGTAGACATTTGCCTCCACTCCTGTCGATTTTGCTGCTTTTATCATAGCTCTGGACGATTTCTAATTTTTATTTGCTAGCAGACATACAACGACTTGTCAGCAACATTGGTTTCTGTAAGGTACAGTGAGGCAATAACATATTTCAGAACACAAAACACAAAACAATATTGGAAATTTTCAAGATGATAGATAATATAAAATTTGGTTTGTGATTTAACGCACAACTTTTGAAGTAGAAATTAGTAAAAGTAACCTTCCTCCCTTTATTTTTAACACTAACAACTTGAAATTCACTTTAAATTTGAAATGTGTTTGAAATAACATTTTTTAACTTTATTTCAATCGTATACAACCTCAGTTATATGAAGTTAGTTGTTTTTTTATTTTACATTTAAATTCTATATGAAATCATTTTGTATCAATGTGGATTGTGGATTTTAAATCCAAATTAAAAATGTTTCTCTTCAGTTTAAATATCTTTGGAATTGGCGTTAAATCGTAAGAGTTGATTAATCATTGATTTTTTAGTGTACAATATCTTGTAATTTTTAATCATTCTCGTATTTTCATCAACTTGTGATATATAAAATTCAGATGTTCAATGTTACTAAGATCGTCTACTGTTGCTAAGTACTTTCTTTTTATTTAAACGAAAATCCAATGAAATTTCATTCCACTGTGTCTCAGCGTCGCCGCCGTCATTAATTTTATTTGGCAGCAATTTTCGTTAATGAATTCATTCACGTACATTTGAGCTGCGTACTCGCACTTTACTTTGAATACCAACCCAATATGTAAACCGGTATCAACTACACACCGCTTGTACCCCTTAGCTTGGTTTACATGTTGGGTTGGGCTGGTCTCTGAATTTCTTTGAGTATGTAGAGTATGCGCCTGCTATTGAGCTACGTTTTGGCATGAAGTCTTCCTGTGTGCTGCTATCGCTTTGCATTGCCATTTTTATTTTCATTTGCGGTAAATGAAATTCCGTTGAATGCCAAGCAAAAAGTAAACGAAAGTGCCCTAAAAAATTTACACATTTTTGTTACTTTTTTTTCCATTTCATTTTACATACCAAGCGATTCTGTTTTGCTTCTTTGCCTCACTAGTGACTCTGCTCGGCTTGGTTTATTTCGTGAATGTATTTGGCCAAACAAAATACTAAAGTGTTAATTAGAACAAATTTTCTACTTCCATTTATGTTGAGCAATAATTGTAGGTAGGTATTTAAATTTTTATAAGTCTCGTTAAGAGTTATTATGTTTGTTCTGCTGTTTAAAATAAAACGCTATGAAATTGCGCATTTTTGAAGTTATCTCAAAATATCTACCTTCATTAGAAACACAAATCCTTAACAACTCATTATTACAAATTGCACCGAATTGTCTTTGAAATGTTACTAAATTTGCCGTCATTATCAGTGAACTTTTAGAAGAATAAATGGTAATTTAAGAGAAAATTAAATTTAAAAGTTTATTTGCTTTCAGTTACAGCTCAAGTAACTAGAAATGAAATATTTCTACAATATGGGTTTATTCAATAGTGTTCAAATTTTTACATGAGACACTAACAATTGAACTGAAATTAAAGCGTAAAATGATTTTAAGTACTGTTTAAATCCTGTTCAGTATTGTATAAATAAAACTCCGAATGTCTATACGAAATTATGTGAAAGTTTCAATATTTTAAATACGTTACCTAATAGTCTTATCAACAATATATTGAAAACTTGATAAGAAAGAACGTTTTTTTTAAATATATGAAACAACAAATTTAAATTAAGTCTTGGAACTTTAAAAGTTTTATCAAATCAATTTATGTTCACAAAAAAGATAAAAAAAAAATCTTAGTTCTTTTCAATGCTTCGATTTTTAAAGACACCAAAAATTTATATATTTTCTTTTTAAGTGTAACTTGAGCCTAGAAATCTCTCTGTCGAAAGCCCTGTCAACTGGCTGACGTTAGATCTTTAAGATTTTTTGTTCTTTTGATGTTAATTTTATTTTATTTGATATTGATGATTTTTGACATAACAAAAATAACGATCTCAAACAGACAAATTTGTGACCAGGTTTCCAACTTCAGAAATCAGTATTTTTAATATATTGAGCAGTTAGCTTAACTGCTCGTAGAACACATGCAATTGAAACTTTTGTTTACTAACGAAAAATTTTTTTTTTCAATCAGTTGTGACACCCAACTTTTTCCCCAATATAAAAAGTGAAGCAGTGACATAAAAGCATGCCAGCCTTCTTTTTAAGATTTGTAAATTATTATGTACACTAAATAAATTACTTATTTTCAAAGACTAAAATGTGTGGTTTTGTTTACAATAAAAAACAGTAGACTTGAAATAATTAGAGATCGCTACATAAAGAGCTGTGCGCTCAGTGCATCTCAGCGTTGCACAGTCACTTTTATAGATGGACTTAAGGTTTTTATGAAGTTCATAAAGTATAAAGTAATGTATAAAACCCTCTCTTCAACAAAGGTGAAGTTTATTTTTTAGTTAATAATAAACTTAAAAATAATCCTATAAACTGGCATGGTATGAAAATACTCGTGTCTAAATTTGCTTTTAACAATTTTCATTTGCTGATAGCTAAGACTCCATACTGATTATTGAATATTAATCAACTACCGAGAATGACATTTATTCGGTATAGCAAAATTCCTTGAAAAAAATGCAATGCTTCGTCACGCATTATATAGAATAATGTCAAAAAACGTTTAACATTTGAAAAATTTTTAAAAAATCGAAAATATTTGATAAACTCCATCTATGATTTTGAAAAAAGTCGATACACAAAAAATATTGAAAAAATTGAGAAGAAGAAATAACGAAAAATGTTGAAAGATAATGAGATATGTGACGTGGTCTATGAAAAGGGGGTTAAGGTGTCAAGAAATCATTTGCCACTATTTTACCGATTCGGATAGAGTTTGAGGCGCTCTTCCACATTTTCTCGAAAACTTGTGTAGCCCCCCTTTTCATAGAGCAGGTTACATACATATGTTGAAAGAATTTTAAAAATCATAAAATGTTATATCGAATGTTAAGAAAGCCGAAAAAAGTCAAAAAAATTCGTAAATTATTGAAAAGTAATAAGAAATTTGTTGACAAAGTCAATATACTAGGCTGATTGAAAAGTCTCGGGCCTGACACAGAGATCAAGAAAATCTTTCTGATCATTTTGAAAGACCACAAAATGAAAGGGAGGGAGCTAGCAGACATAATGAAGTTGTCGATCGGTAATATTTGCAATATTTTGTATGAGCATTTCGAAATGAAAAAGATGTGCGCGCGATGGGTGCCGCGTTTGCTGACAATTGGTCAGAAACAACATCGTGTCGGTGATTCAAAGCAATGGAAAAATTGAACGAATTTCACCCACCGTATTCTCGAGACTTGGCCTCCAGAGGAACTTGATGGCGACTACAACAAGGATGGCATCAAAATGCTCGAGGCCCGCTATACTCGTTTTATTGAGCTAAAAGGAGATTATATTGAAGAATAAAATCAAATTTTCCGAAAAAAATGCGTTTTTCTTTATTAGGCCCTGGACTTTTCAATCAGCCTAGTATGTAAGTTTAAATAAAACAATCAAAAAGATCAAAAAAATCTAAATTGTTACTTTAGCGTTTTTGTCACGTCAATATCACATTCTGAGCAATTCAACAGTACAAACATCAAAAAAGAAATATAAAATCCTACAACTTTTGTCTTTAGGGTTTAATTTTAAATTATCAGAAGCTACAAAAAGTACACTCTCTTTTTGCAGTAGAGGAACGGCTTAAATGGAATGTTTCAGATGTGAGTTTATTTTTTATTAATTTTCTTTTATTTATTCGTGTTAAATCAAATCAAGCAAATGTCATTTAGTTGTTGAATTACAACAACAAGGTAAGTTGATAAGTCTGATGGTTAAAGTGAAATCGTTCGTGCACACACATATAAATTATAAGTAAATGCTTTTTTTTTTCTTTCAATTTTGCAGTCGGTTTTTTTTATTTTTTTTTTGAGCGGTCATAAAAAGTGTTTTCTTCAATATGTCCGAAAGGGACAACAAATATAAAAAAAACACTTAGTGAAAAATAAAAGATGGTTGCATTGCAATGCATTTCGCTGTAAAGAAAATCCGGCAAAACAAGTAGACACTTTAATGAGTTTGACCAAATCACTGTCTTACAAGAAAATGCAGTTATTAACTTGGATGAAATGATTTTTTGCTGCTTCTTAATTTTCTTTTATTTTTATGGCAACTGAAGCCTAGTTTCTGTTACCACAACTTGTTTGGCCTGTTTGGAGCTTATGATTTTTCTCATGTTGTCTAAAATGCTATAAAATGAAAGCAAAACAAAAAATAAAAGAACAGAAAAGTAATGTTAAAGCTATAAAAGCATAAAATGATGTCTTTGGCCACTATATACATATATGAGGTCAGTTGGAGCACTGATGCCGTATTCAATTAATGGCGCTAAAAAATTGTGTCAGATTATGAAATAAAATTTTAATGTTTAAGATGATGTAGTAAATGTTGTACACAAATTTCACTAAAGTTTTTCTAATTTTTTAAGTAAAATAAAACATGGTAATATATAGCTTATTTTCTTCTACAAACGAATAGTTGATTTATTTTTGACCAGAAAAGTGTTGAACTTTGATTTTTCCTTTTGATAGCGTTAGTTCCATTTATATTTTTTGCTTTAATTTAATTAAATTTAATTGAATGAAATGTTCGCACTTAAGCTCAACTTTCCGGTCATTAGAGTTCATTGTTCTGCTTCAGTCTACATTAAATTGGTCATTGTTGCCAGTAGGTTTTTGTTGTTTGTGTTGCTATATAAGACGAAAGTAACGCACCTTGACATTTCAGGTGAGGTTCACTGGCAAGTGAAATACCGCACATAAGACCACATCATCCGAAGAAATGTAAATAAATATTTGGAGCATAAAATTACGCCATTTGCTACTTCTACCGCAGTTGGTTGATGTTGTTGTTGTTGGTTGTCTTGTGGGTTTTACTGTGACTACTTAACTTTGTAAACTTTACTTTTTCTGCAGCATTAATTAACTTAATTTCTTACATTAGCAACACTTGCTGGCAAAGTTTCTTCGATTTATGTATTGGAAATATTTTGGAAATTTAGAAGTATGTACAGAGCTAAATTTTTTAATTTTAAGATTTTTGTTGAGTCCTTAGGTTATGTTATGTTTTCAGTATAATAATCTCATATATAACTATCTACTTAACTAGAATAAGAAACATAACAGAGCCTGTAGAGGTTATTCATGTAGCAGATGCCAGTTACATAAATTCTGATATCACCAAGTTCGGACATACATACGTGGGATACTTCCAGTCGAACTGACCACTGCTCTATTACTCAATTTTTAGAAAGTCCCAATTTCATGTATAGTTCGTATTTTCGTTTGAAGTTAAAAAAATCGAAAAGTATGGAAATTGTTGAAAATAGTTTTTAAGAGGTTGGAAAATTCAAAAAGAATTGAAACAGATTGAAAAATGTTGAAACAGTTGAAAAAGGCTGAAAGATCGACATATATTGAAAAAGTTGAGAAAAGTCAAAAATTTGGAAAATGTTTTGAGAGATTTAAAAAATCAAAAAAGCCAATAATTGTTAAAAAAAGGTTTTAAGTGGTACTCCCACTTTTCCAATTCCACCTACTTTTGGCGTAATAAATTATTAAAGCGATCGGTCATCAAACAACAATAAAATTATAAAAAAGTGTTGACTTTCGTCGAACTGGAATATTGAAATCTTCTTAGCTGAAATATTTTCTGAACCACTTTTGTTGAGTTTTATGACTACCTAATTTTTGATTTTTGAACACTCAACTAAGTAGACTTGTTAAATTATAAAAGTCTAACTTCAAATTGGAATATAAAGTTGAAAATATATATACATTACATATAAAATTATTTCAATAACAAACGATGCTAAATAGCTGAAAGACATTTTTCAAAAGAGTACTTGATCCCCACTTTCCTAAGGTAAAAAGAAATGTTCCAATAATATAAAATGAAATATTTTTTGTGATTTCAATACTTTTTTATTTAGTGCGATTTTCACTGAAAATTGATGGCTTAGAGCAAAAAAAAATTTTGACCAAAAATGTTTTCATCACTTATATAAAAACTAAAAATCTTAGAATGGAATTTATGATACATGGCATTTCTTTGACCTTGAAAATAAGTTTCAAGTTCAAAGGCAAAGTCACAGTTTTTTTTACCTCTTAAAACCTTTATAAATTTTTCCTAAAAAATTGACTACTATCTTACTATCGAGATATTGGCCTGGGGAAATTAATATGGAACACACTGTATAAAAAAAAAATATTTTTTAAAGTATTTTTTAGCGAAAATATTGCTTACATTAATATGTTGAAATTTAGTTAATAGAATAGAACTTAATAAGCCAGTTCAAAAAAAAAAAAAAAATGCTAAACTTAATCACAACCATAAATTTTTGCCAATTATCTGCATCTTCTCTTTTAATTTATGAAAAAAAAAAATTATAGGCTATTGATATATTAGACATACTTCTGGCTAATCAATTCTTAATTAACATATTCAGTTCAATAATTCTCAAACTTGAAAACAGATCACTTTAACAAAACCAATAAGACAGCTAATAAAGAAACTACTCTTGTATGTAGTGCACATGTGCTGGCGCATTGGTTTTGGACATGACTTGTATGGTGTGAACTTAAGATACGTGTAACTGTAAAATGATCATGCTTAACAAGAAGACAAGCAACACGAAATGGCTAACACACAACAAATCAATAAGAAAGCAACTCATGGAAAGAGTTTACGCACTAACGAAACCATTACCAATTCGTTAAAGCTTGAGCCACCAAAAGGAAGATCAAGGTAAAGAAAGAAGAGAAATTGGTAAAACACTGGCCAACAACAAGCAACAAGTACGTATACGTATGATGGTAACTCAAGATACAGCTGACGATCAGTTGCAGAAGTTTCGTCGTGCGAGTTAGTTGTGTGCGCGTTAAGCGTCGTGTAGTCAAATTTAAGCGAATCGAATTCGAATTGAAAAGAAGAAGATCCCCAGCAGATCGGTAAACTACGGAATAAGAAAAAAAATCTTAAATTACAACATTTAAAAGAAAAGGTAATAATCAACAACCATCGACAACAACAACAGCAAAAACAATAATAAGAAAAAGAAACAAAAACTTAAAGCTCAACAACAACCAAAAAAGAGACCATAACGAAGGAATAGAAATCGGTCTGAGTCGCATTTGCAGACTGAAGACTGTAGACAGTGTTTGTTGGCTAACTGACTGTTGTGCGGTCCACTTACGAGTAAAAACCGCAAGAGAAAAGTTGGTTCACTGTCAGTTGAATATATGGTGGCATAGTGAAGTGTTGTGTCTCTGTGTCAGAGAAGAAAGTACTCGTACCTACCAGTTCAGCAGTTATTGTATAAGCTAAATAAGAGCCCAAGGGACGATCATTGGATTAATATTTCAATAAAATTTTTTTTTTAGAATTACAAAGGTAGTTATCACTTTCAATTACTTTCAGCAATTGTTAAAGTACCTGGAATTATTTAGTTATTTTTTTTATTTTTAATTTTTTTCGTGAAAGTGTCAAGGTATAAATGTAGCATTTTAAGTGTTGAATGAATTGAGCACACAAGCTTTTAAAAAGAAAGTGTTTCAACTGGTTTGAACGAACTAAGTACGTGCGTGTAAGACTCTGTAAACTGTTCTTTAAACATCCTGCAAAATATTTAATTGAATAAATGCAAAGAAAGACTTAATTCTCTAAATAATTATATGTGAACCTGCTACTTTTTGCCAGTGAAAGGATATGCATCGGAAAGTAACTCCTTTGCTTCTAAACATTTTTAATTTTCAATACAATTTTTAAGCTGTGAAAAATACTCTTAATTGCTTAATAAAAAATATTAATCGCTATTAGTAAGAATAATTTTTAATTATTTTCTTCTTTCATTTGTTAAGCAAAATTTAAAGTTTTTATTAACATTCTGTGCAATAATCCGGTAACCTATATGCAAATCGAATTTATTTTATAATTGTATTTGGACGTGCAATTATTTTTGGCACAAAAAATATTACAGCTCATTTGGGCTTAAAGAACATTTTAATTTTGTATATACATTTATCTAAAAATCAGTCTGTTTGTTAAGTTATTCAGATTATCTTGATTCAGATATTAATAATTCGGTTTTTTAGAATTCAGTCTATCTAAAAATCAGACGATTTTAAATTTGGATGACTCAAAATTCGCATGTATTCAGACGAAAAATGCAGATGAAATTCTGATTAAAATTTTTTCGAGTACATAAATTATTACGTGTGAAAAAATTTAAATCTGAATATCATATGCATTTTTGGGTCTTAATTTTAAGAGAAATAAGATATGAATTTCGCGCGAAAACAATTATATCCGAATTTCATTTTTGCACTTATTTATTTTTAATTAAAAAAAACATTGCTAAAAAGAGTGCATTTTTAATGTGTGGATTTTTATTATATGAGTTAGCTGACTTTTAAAGCACCTGAATTTTTAATTATCTAAATTATCTTAGATATTAGGCACCTTTCATTCGCGGTTTCTGAATTTTTTATTATTTGACATTTTGGCATAATCTGTATTTCGAATCACATGAATTATGAATATTTATTTTACTTACGTGTAGTGTGATAATCAAGCCTTATGGTCAAAAGCTTTAACTCAGTTTCAACTTAAAAAGTTCAATGAATTCTTTAATTGATTTCTTTCTTATCTATGTACAACTATCGAAGTAATTCGATAAGCAAAAATTAATTTGTGCACTCAACTTTGCCATTATGGTCAAGAGTAAGTGCATACGACGAATGCTTCAGTAACTTTCGTTTGCACTTTTAATCGCTTTAAAGGATTTCAATTTCATTGCAACAAACCAAGGATATACACATAAGCACATACATACATACGTACTATTTTTTACTACCACCACAGTTATAAAGTTTTTTAAGATCTTTGATTTCTTCTCTTACTTTTGAAAATTCAAGTTGAAACTTTATTTTGATATTAATGCGTATATAATGCGCATATGATACTTAAATTAGCTAAGGTAGAATGAAACATTTTGTAATTGCATTTAGTGAAAAAGCTAAAATTTTGTGGATTTTGAAATATTATACGATAGATAAATATCATCTGTTGTGAAAATGGGAGTATCTTAAATGGCATAGTTTAAGGCGTTTATAGGCGAATTTTCATTTTAGGAAGTTCAAAACTAAGTTATTTACTTTCTTAAGGACAATTTTAAGCTCTACTTAGTGTTCGTACAACAGCTTACATACTTCTTCTAAAGTGTAAAATATGTTGTTGTATATTCGCTGCACAACCATATTTTGAAACTTTTGCAACAACTCTCATTCAGTTGCTACTCATGCAACTGACCTACATTAGATACTAAATTTTACTTGACACTTCTTTGCAGACAATGCAAGCGTATACAGATAAACTCAAACGCGCTATACGACACAAACATTTACTCGCATGTACAAAAAGAGTTATATACAATTTGAGTGTTATTTCCTGTTTTCCAGCATTACAATGGTATCATTTACTGTACAATATTAATACCCAATAGGAAAAATAGATTTTCAGCAAATCTTGTGTTGACATGCACTGTACGTTACAGAAAAACAATATAAACAATTCTTATTTATGTGTCAGTCATATATCACTGACGTAATGCTTTTGTGTAGTTAATTAAAATGTTTCGATACATAGAAGTTTCTCTACGTTTTTCAATATCCAAAAGTTCCAATGAATCTTTTAAGTATCAACTAGGTTAGCAATGTCGATTGAAAGATTTTATTTGTGTGGCAGTCATATTTAACTGACGTCATAAGCCTTCTTTCTGATAGCAGTTGGTATGTGTTTATCTTTCAATATCAACCCATATACTATTCTAAACATAATGCTTATTTGAATAGTTTTTTTGTGCGTCAGTTACATACGACTGACATAAAATTTAGTAAGATATTGTATCTTCAGAACTTATATTTGTACCTATTGGTTTACATGCAATATCTCTTGAACTGAAAAAATATTATATAATATTCATCATCACTTGGGGTCAGTCATATATAGCCGACGTAAGCCCAATTCTTGTTGATAATCTAAAATATCATCTCCCAATCAACTTTTTTTTCAATTTTATACCAAATTAAATGTCAGGAAATTGCTAATTATTTTTTATCTTGTCAGTGTCAGTCACATATGAATGACGCAACTACTTAAGTTTTTATCAAAATGCCTGATTGTCTAAGAATATTTCATAAAAGTTGCTTATCAATTATATTTGAATGACGCAAAATCTGTGTCTAAAAAAATATTTTTAATATAATATAATGCATTTTATTTCATTAAAATTTCGATAAAATTATGTAGCTTAAACAAAAATTTGTACATTACTGTAAACATTTCCCATTAGGGTATTTTGTCGCAGCTAATCAAATCCTCATAACTGCTTGCACCACAACTTTGCTTTACATTTTATATTGTTTCATACAACCTTTCATAAAGCTCGCAGCGATTTAACGAACAGCAGTTTCTCATTTTACAGTTTAACAACAATCCCTGTAAATTTTACTTGGTTACCATAGAAATACGGTGCAGCGTACGGCGTGCGCTATTTTTCAATTTGCAACGTAATTCAAACAAAATATTGTTTTTAAATTGATTTTGAGTAGATTTTGTTGTTAGGTATTTTTTTCGCAGATTTTTTTGCACCTATTTGTATTCAATCTTTAACACGTTCCCTGTAAATTGTTTTTGCAATTTTTTTAGTGATTTGTTATGGCAACACTGTTGGGAGCATGACCCGAAATAAAAAGCATAGAAAATGTGATTTTCGACAAAGGAAAGCAAAAAATAAAAAATGTGGACGAAAACTACCAAACTAAACCGAGCCAGTATTCTGTTTTACAAGTTACTCATACGCCTCAGTGAACAAAGTTAGATTTAAGAAGATAGTTTTGTTTGGATTTTTTTGTTTGGATTTTTTTGTTGTTTATTACCTAAGGACAAAGTCAAGTTTTTCAATAGCAGAAATACTACTTCTTTAGGCTTAACAGATGGCTTGCAGTTTACTTAGGTAGTCTCTTATAAGAAATTCATACCAGGAATAATAAATTCCATCGCAAACGATACTACCTTATATGCCACTTTTAAAATTATGCTGCCAGTGACAAATAGTTTAGTACAAATTCTTCCAGTTTATCTTTTGATGACATATTTTATTGTTTAACTTCAATTTTGACCCCATTTTCTTGAAGTTTTACATTGTTTCTTATGTGTTCTTTGAAGGTTGGCCGACATATTTGGTGTCACCTTTTTTATCCTAATTTTTCGGGATTTTGTTACTATGTTGTCAAAGAAGATGAAGTTGATGTTTCATGCGGTTCAGTACTGGTGCTCATTGTCTCTCTCTTTCACTCGCTCGTTTTGCTGCAGGTTTTACTTATCAACATGTTCTTGCATGCACTTTTAAAGTTTATGCACCTGAACGTGTGGGCGCAAACATTGAAGCTCTTAACTGTAGTAAAGCAATGAGAGAGATGAAAACTTCTTGAATGCCTGGCATCTCCTATTTCTTTTGCTTCCTTGTACGATATCATCAACACTTTTCTATTGTTGTATTTTTTATTTAAAACTGCACATACACACACACTTTTAAGTGGATCTACTACGGTATTCGCCTGAAAGTATGCAACCAAATAGTTTTGCTGCTCATCTGTTGGGGAAAAATAAAAAAATATATATTGTAATAAGACCAAAAAAATTTTTCTCAATCTTGAAAGTGAAGATATGGCACGAAATGCTTAAAGACGCAAAATAAATTTCACATAAGACTGTCGGGAGAAAATGCGCTGCACATACCAGGTGAACGAATGGTAGAATATTGCAGCATATCTACAAATGTTTTTTGTACCCATGCGGGAAATACTCATTTTTAGATGCGTATGGAAGATTGGTCATATTATTTAAGTGTTGAGTTTTCATTGGTATGCAAATAACTCGGGAGGAAATGGACTAGATAAATTTTTTTTTTATCTATTTAGGTTTTAGGTTTTATTTATTTAGAAAGTTGCAGTTCTCATATCAACTTTAACAATCAATTTTCTATGATCAATCCCATATAGACTTTAGTTGCATTTTCGAACACGTCAAAACCAAAAAAATTACACAAAACTAAAAACAAAACAAGAAAAAACGCTTAACGTCAGCCATAAAAGCTTCATCAATTGTTTAATGGAATCATCAGTGACCTTTGAGCCGATAAGAATTTGTAAGTCTGATGTGTTCCTCTTTTTACATAGAGATGTTGAAAACCCAAGCAAAAAGTAAAACAACACTAAGCCAATATTTTGTAATATCAAATGAGTTACAAAATCAAAGACACACAACAGAAAAGACAGACTTCACTTTGATTTGTTTCACTTCATGCTTCGGTTTTTACATCCCTATGCAAAAAGGGAAACATGCCACGCTTAAAAATTCTCACAAGTTCGCTTTAAGGTCACTGATGATTCCATTTAGTAATGGATGAAACTAGTAGGACAGCATTTGTTCTATTCTTTCTTTTATGTACAATAATTTTTTGGGTGTTAATACACACTGCAATGAACATTAAGCTCAGAAAAATAATTATAATCCTCAAAATATTGCGTAATTTTTTGTCAGCTATATATAATACACTACATACATGCACATGTTACGTTTTTCCAAATTTTTTAACACTTGTTTAAATAATGTAAAAATATAGGTTAGTTTCACGTTTTCACAATTTCAACGAGACTTTAAATATCATTAAATGCCACTGTAATTGTAATGAACTATGCGTACCGGGTATGAATATTCAATTCAATAGATTACTGTATGTTTGTAAGAATTTGCTGCTCACATGCATGTACTTGTTCATTTTTCCCTCCTAAACTTCGAAGAAACTTTTCTAATAAACACAGATGCATCATGGAGTCGCTTAGTCAGGCGCCAGTAATAGAAACGGCGTCAGTAATAGGAACGGCTCCACTTCTCCACTTCTAGAACATAGTACTGTTAGTGACAACAAAAGTTGTTTCTCACTTTGCTAAATCATAACTAACTAGTTGTCATTGTGGTTACTGGGTTGTGCGCCTTATCTGTTGCAGCGTTGCCAAATGTATGAAATCGTATTAAATTAATAACATAATAAATTGAATACATATAAAAAGGATAAATAGAATATCTAATATAAGGTTAATGAAATTTAAATACGCCAGTGACTAAAAATATGCAAGTTACAGGCCTTAACTTTGCATTACTGCTAAATACTATGTGTATTCTGTTGCATACTTTTGGGTGAGTTCTTTAAAAAATAGTCGATATTAGCAAAACCATAAAACGTTATTCAAAAATTGAAGTAAAAAGTTTTCTTTATGTGAAAACTCTGTTGTTGCTGTGACTGCAACAACTGAATTTCTTGTAAGGATTATCCCATGCCATTTGTTACTTTAAAATTTCCTTACCTAGCTACACGCAAGTTTATATTGTTTTCTTGGTTATACTTATGTGTGTGAGTTTATAAAGCTAAGCCCTAAGCTACTGCATCGAAAATGAAATTTTTTGTAATAACATGAAAAACTTGGTGTTAATTTATTCCTTCACTTGGAAGACAACATACTACTGTATGCTGATGAATATCTTTGCAACACACTAAATGTTTTTAAAAGGAAAAACGTATAGCAAAATCAAGCTATGAAATTAAATCTTAAGTCTTGCAAATTTTTTTTCAAAATATTTTATGCAATTTCTCATTTGTTAACTTTGTTCTGATAAAAAAAGTACATTCTAAGTATTAACTCTCTATTTAATTAAATCAAAAAAAAAAACAATGAAGTGCTAAAAATAAATTCCATTTGAATCATCAAAAGCGTCTTAGCGATTTGACTTCGCTTATTTATAATTTAAAAAGCGGTTCATTTGGTTTTGTTTTTATTTTATTATTTTCATACCAGCTATTCGTATATCTTATGGCCAATTAGTAGGTCAAGTTTTCACCCATTTTTTTTTTTTTTTTTTTTGTTTTGGAATGTTAATTTGTACTCCATCATGCACCGCTTCCATCTCCACTCCACTAAACTGTGCTGCCACATTCGCTTAACTGCCTATTTGTAAACACAAAACGAGTTAAAATGCGCGCATGCGTTCATGCGTCCGCTTTCACTTGGGTTACGCTGACTCGCTGACTATTTTTTTTAAAGTGGCAGTGGCACACCAGCCAAAAACAACAACAGCAACAGTAGCAACACCGGTTGCCGGCGCTTGCGGAAAAATTATACGCTGCGTCACATAAAATGTGTAATTTTACTTTGTTTTTTATTGCTACGTTGTGTTGCTGTTGCTTTGTAGTTTGTGCGTTTTTCTTGTGATGTTTTGCGATGATTTTGTGTTTTTGTTTTCAGCTCGATTTGTTTAACCTACCGAAGGAATTTTTGCTGTACAAACCAGGGATGACGGAATATTTATTCTTTTTATATATTTTAAGTTTTTATAATTTTCTTTAAATCTATTTTTCGTCAGGACTAACTACTTAAAAGGATTATATATTTTAAAGGAGAGCATAGTTAAGAAAATTTACTTTTTTTTTTTTTGATAATTTTCTAAAAATTAATGCAAAAAGAAATACTATTCAATATACATCGTATAACAAAGCCAAATGACAAATACATCAAAAGTTTTATGCGGCTTTTATGATGCAGTGGTAAGCGCTCAAGCATATTTGATTCCAGCAAAAACAACAATCATTAATTGCTATATCCTTCGGAAACCAGTTGTGACCAATAATATGGCTTATGGTTGTTAGATGGCTCAGGATGCAATAAACATTTTCAAGATCTAGTTCAATGCTTATAGGCACTTGGTAATCTTAAAGAAAACTACAAACAACATAAATTGTGGCATCCCTTAGACATAAACTTCATATCCGTCTACATGTTGTGCTTCATGTTAACAACACAAAAACCTATAGCAACATTTAACATGTTGCAAAACACGTTATGAAAAATATCCCTTTTTTCGAAAACAAAAACTAAAAAAACACTTTCATAGAAAGTTGTTTTAGTGCAACTTTTGATAATTGCAGCTTTTTATGCACTGCAACATTTTGTGGATGGTCATGTTATGTTGTATGTGTTTATTGTGATTTTTTTTTCGTTTGTCATGTGTGAGGAAAGTAAAAGTTTTCTCACTCAAGTTGTTAGTCACAAAGTTGTATGGAAAGTTAAAGGCTGTGTTTTTTTATTAAATGTTGTATGTTTTGTTTAATATATAAGTTTTTACTTCAAGTATTGCTGCATGGAAAATTGTTAAGTTAGCATTAAAAATGCATATACCATGCAGTCTCAATAAACAAAACATGAAAATAATGTGTACGAAACTTTTATGTTCATATATTTATATAGCGTAAAATAAATAAAACAGCATTTTAATCTTTGGAATAAAAACTTTTCCATTATTCGATTTACCCTAAGCTCGTATTAGTTTTTGCCGCATGTACTACATACGTACTAGTAACATGAGGTAGAATTTCCCATAATGCATTTTTGAACTCTTTAATCACATCCATGAAATACCTATGCACATTGCATGTTGCACTGAAAACTTAATTCAGCATTATTCTTCAGTTTTAAACTAAAACTTTTCAAAATAAAAAAAAAATAAAAACACAGCAACAGTATTATTATGACCTACATGCATACATACTACATATACGCTGGAAAAACCAACAACCGATGTTCGATATGCGCTTAATTTCATCACTTAGCATTTTGGTTGTATGGACGTTTGATATGAGTTGCACAAATTTAGTTTTTATTCATTTTTTTTTCCTGCCAAACCGAATGAATGTATTGCAAATTCTGCAATGCTACTCCAGCTGTCAGTTGTAGCTGTCTGTATTCTCACACAATATGGTGCTGGTTTATAACTTTTGCATATATATCGCATATTCTACAAATCTTATTGAATGTTTATATGAACAAAACAAAGAGCAATGATATTGTAATGATGATGTTTATTGGCAATTCCAGTTGAATGTTGAATAGATATATAATGCGATATGCATGAGTGCAAAATGAGGTGTTTAAGTTCAATGACTGATATACATAGCTAACTATCATAATGCACTTATGTTGTAAATTAAGTAAGCACGTTCGTATTAATATTTAAGTCTGAAATAATAGGAATACCACATTTTGTTTTGTTTTTGAGAAAACCAGTAGCTGTAGACTAAAACTATTCTATTGCTTTTATCTCTGGAATTAAGTATATATTTCATTTAATTGAAACTTTGTACGATTTTTGAACATCTATTGCATTTCCTTACAAATTTGATGTTGTGCGAATTTTAAATGTTTCACTGAACTATTCGGAACAATAAGATTTTTATAGATTTTTTATAGAATTCGAACCTATTTGACATTTTTGAATTTTTAATGTTTTTCATTGTTCGGGTGCTTTTCGACATTTTATTTGGATTATTTCCGTATCATTATCCAACTATTCGATTCCATTTACCTGCATCTACTTTTTCTTTATTTTTCGATATTGTTAGACTTTTTCGACTTTTGCTTTATATTATTCAAAACGAGTACTTGGTACTTTACCATTCATGATACAGCTCAATGTTTTCGATATTATTCGATGTTATTCGATGTTTTTCTACACCAATACTGATACTTTCCAACTCTTTCGATGTTTTCAATGTGTTGCGCTGTTATTCGATTTAGTTCGACTTTTTCTAGATTTTCTTTTTACAATTCAGCATAAGTTAAAGAAACGCGTTTTTAATAATTTTGGTGGATTAACTATATTCTTGGCACTAATAACTTCGTAACAAAGATTAAACGGTTGTGAGTTTCTAATTCATATATTGACGGAACCAATTAATTCTCGCAAAGTAACAAATTAGCATCGATTAAGAAACAAAATTGATTTACTTTTCTTATTGGTATCTAATTTAGCTTACGGTTCAATATGTGTCAACACAAAAAAACTTAATCTCATGATTTTCATTCGGTGTTTCTTATATCATGCATATCTATGTAAATTAATTTTATAAAATTTCTTATATGAAAATTGTTTGTAACGCTTTGGCGCAAAAAAAAGCTGATCCGATTTAAATTATTTCTTTTTTAAAACAGCATATTTACGCTAAAGAAGGTTATTGCACACTTTTTTTTTTAAGTAAAATATCTTAGGTTTAAGTTTTTTATCGTTTTACTTTTCGTTGCTTGTTCTTATGCTGCTTCTTGAATTCTGTATTGTTATTTTTGTTTGTTTTTAATTTGTACCACTTGGCTTAGAAATTCAAAGAACAAACTCTCTTTCAATTGATTTTTTTTTTCTGCTTTTGAAGAGAGGATATACTAAGAATATTTTAAAAGAGAAATTTCATTATAAAAAAAAACGACGGGACACTAGTGCAGGTATAAAACATGCCTGTTCAAAAACATAAATATTTGCTATATTCGTATTGAACACAGATTCGATTATTCATAGATTTATGCAATGTGCTATATAAGTGTTGAATGATTATTTTGCAAATAAAAAAATAAATTTATGATAAAATCGAATTATTGAAAAGTGAAGCAAATGTTATTTTAATATAAAAAGTCAGCAACAATCAATTTCCATACAATTAAGTTGCATACAACCATTTGATTATAATGTTGTTTCTGAAATTAATGAGTCAAATGAAACCTCAAAAGCTCTTAATCCACCCACTTTTCTGAGCAAAAACTTTGACATCACTTTCTAGTATTTTTTTTTTTTAATTTACAATACATTTAATCCGGGTCAAATACATTAAAAACAGTTGTTCAATGGTGAAAAAATTAAAATAAAATAAAAAAAAAAACAACGAAAATATCATCAAAAGTATGAAATCAATTGGAACGTGAGTTTCATGGCAAAAACCAAAATTTTAATGGCAAAAAAATGTATATAAAATAATAAAGGCAGAACGTTATATTGAATGAAAATGTACACAGAAAAAACAAAAAAAAATGAAAATCGGCAATTTGTGTGCAACACCATACGTTGACAGGTGGCTGGGACTAGCTAAAGGTGCGTATCCGCCTGATGGACAGAAAGAAAAAGCACAAAACTTTTAATAATAATTTTACAGCAACATGTCAATACATGTGTATGTATGTGTAAGTGGACTGAGCATAACAAAAAATGGTGTCATTAACGTTAAAAGCACGTTCGTGTACTTCTTCTTCTTCGTCATCGTCATTTATTGTGAATGTGTTTAAGAAATCATAATGATATTAATCGTTTCGATAGTTCGATAGATACAAACAGACATGAATGAAAGTTTCATTTGAAGAACTGAAATATAAGTAGTATTTAATATTCAAAAATAATTGGTGTTAATGGACTCATATACAAATGTGCAGACCCAAAAAATTAGCATAGTTTTATTTAACTGTTATTTAAAGTCACTTATGTTAATAAAGTGTTACATTATATTCTTTTTTCTTTTGCTTTCAGCACCACCATGAAATTTGTCATATTACTTTGCGTATTCAGCGCGCTGCTGCTGCAATGTCAGGCGTCTCCAGTTAAGCTTGTCGAAAATCAAGAAGAAGCGCGAGCGCTGGCACGCCAACAGGCGACAGCAACAAATGAAATAGCGCCCGTTGCTGCTGATGATGATGATGACGATGATGAGGATGATGATGATGATGAACCAGATCTAGGAGATCTTGTCGATGATGATGATGGTATGGAAGATAATTTTTTTTTAAATTATCAGTGTAAATTTTTTAATGGGGCCGGTGATTATGAAAGTGATCTAAGTAGATATTATTGCCTTTTTGAGTGGTGATATGAGCTGATATTATAATTCTTATCACTATGAAAATATAATCATACCACTTTCATAATCACTTGCGCACTTATAACTTATGCAGTAATGCAGCTAAATCTGTGCTATTTTTCCAAAAAAAAAATTTTGATTTGAAGTTATAAAACTATGATGATAAAGCTGGAAATTTTTTAAAGTAGCCAACAATTTAGCTGCTAAACTTATATAAGTTTGAATTATTTCTTTTATTAGATAGAAAATTTTTGCACAATTTCAACACTTAGCAGCACCACTGGGGACTCTAATGATTCACTGTTGCACTGTTTCCAAATTTCGTTTTTATTTTTCTCTAGCATTTAAACGTGTTCCAGTATATTTTGCAGCAACTTTTTTATACACTTTAGTGCATCTTCGTACTTCTTGACTTTTTTTTTTGCTATCAGTAGTGCGTCTCTGCAGTTTGTAAATCAACACCAAACGATTTCTCCAACAAGTGCACCAAAAATTGCTTCTTAAATGATTTTTTGGCCATAACGATTTTTTGTTCTTTTTTTCTCGTTTCTGCTTCGCATGAATTTAACACAGTTTTACTTCTTTCGGGGCTTTCAGATGATGATGACGATGAGGAAGATGATGATGATGAGGAGGATGATACACCACAAGGATTGGCTGCACCAGCATCTGGTGCTGCTGCTGCAAGCGCTGATGATGAAGATGATGATGAAGAGGATGATTATTTGGATAGATTATTCGATGACATTTTAGGAGGTGAGTAAGAGTGCGGAGTGAGCTTATGAAATTAATACGGAAAATATATAAAAAGTCTTAAAAAACAAAGAAACTTAATATTCACATTGAGCACAAATCTGAAAAACGAATCTTTCTCAAACTGAAATTCTTACGAAGGTAAAATTCGCTAAATTCCATGAATGTCCCAAATAGTTGTCCTAAAAACTTTAAATCAAAAAAAATCACAAGCTCATAAAGTTTATTTTAACAATTTCTAGATGACGACGACGAAGACGACGATGATGATGATGTTGTACGACCTGTTGCCAGCGTACCACAACAATCCATTGCCACGGCTCCCATTGAAGATATAGCGCCCGCTGTTTCTAATAATGTCATCACAACTGGTATCTCAGATGGTGTTGATTTACCCTTAGCCGAAGCAGCCAATGCCGTTGATCCATTGCCAGCTGGTAATACTGCAGCTTCAACCGCTGCCGATGAATTAGCCAATGCCAACAACGAAGGTGAACAAAATGTTTTTTACGATGAAGAGACTATTAGTAATTTAATAGACGGTAGTAGTAGTATTGGTACTGGTAGTAGTAGTAGTAGCGATAGCATTAATAGTGGTAGTGTTGACCAAAAAGTCGAACTGTCGCAAACGCAACAAAAACAAACATCATCTTCAAATACTAAAACTCAAGTGATTGCCGGCAATGTTGGCAACAAAATCGGGCCGACTGCAACAATTGCTGTTGCAACATTAAAGAGACCAGCAACTGTTGCTGTCCCCGTTGCTGCTGCCACCGTTGTTGACAATAACTTGAATAATGCAAATAGCGATAATGATGATGATGAAGATGATGATGATGATGATTATGAAGATGATGATGGAGTAGATGAAATTACAGGTGCGCTAACAGGTGATGACGATGAGGAAGAAGCCGATGACGATGATGATGACGATGATGATGATATTATTGGGGATGATGTCATTGAGGCGAGACGACAGCGTCAAGCACGTGAGTCCAAAACTACTTCTAGTTCTTCTTCAACAACAACAACAAATACTAATAAAAAACTAAAAGCAACAACATTAAATCAGAAAAATCCTAAAGTAAAAAAATCTGCGACGACAACAGCAACTGGTGCATTGAAAAGTAAAAAAGCGCTCAAGCATTAAAAACGCCTAGAGAGAAAAACATAGAAAACATAGAACAAAAACATATAAGAGAACATAGAGAAACGTAGAAAAAACAAAGTATAACAACGAAAACACAGCATAACATAAAAAACATGCTATTGCATACAAAACATTTGCCATAATATCATACAAATTTCGACAAGTTGACATTACTGATACAACCAACGAAAGGACTTGAGACATTTTGAAAACAAAGAAAAAACCTCACAATTCACAAGACCCCCACATAAAAAGTTGATGCAAGTTTGGTGCTAGTCAAACTACTGTAAACAAAAAACGTGTAAAATACGCACAACAACAAACACTGCAACACATACAAAAAAAAAAACTGAAGTTGTACAAAAATGACAAAAATTTCCAACAAAGTCTCTGCTGCACTCACTTGACAGACGCACGCACATCAAAAACAAATCAAATCAAACTACAACACTGCACTTCTTCTAAGTTCACTGCAATTAAGCGCAACAAAAAAACTACTTTTCTTTTAAAAAAAAATCTACATTTCACTCAAAAAATCTCTGTAAAATTTAATGGTTGAAAAAAAATTCTAAAATGAAATCCAAGCACAAATGTTGTCTGAAAAAATGCGCAAAAAAGTAGTAAAAACGTACTAAGAACTTGCAAAAAAAGGCATAAATTTTATTACGCCAATTTTGCATTTTAGTTAGTATGTTTTTGCTCTCTGATTAAAATTAAAAAACGAAAAAATTAGCTTTTAGTTAATTTATTTATTTATTATTTATTTATTTATTATGTAATTTATTTATTTATTTTTAACGCTAAAATGTAGTTGTAAACTTTTTTTAAATTGTAAAATGTATTCATAGTGTTTGGCTTTCAATGTAAACTTCCATAACTTATCTACCACTTTTTTTCTGAAAACTATTTCTACTTCATTTTTTACTATATATAAAACTTTTTTGTGTAATTAAAATTATTTAAATATAAAGAGAAAACAATAAGTTTCTGTAGGGTGTTGGATGCCATCATGCTGAAAGAGTATACAGAAAAACGCTTGAAAAATGGTATCCATTAAATATGTGAAATAGAAATTTTTAAAAAAAACACATTTTTGGCTGCAAAAAAAGGCTAAATAGATTTAAAGTTTTTTCAAAAAATTCAAAAAAAAGAACATCTAAATACCCGCCAGAAATATTAAAGTGCTTTTATAAAAAAATAGTTAGTTTTTTTTTTTTTTTGTTTTTCAGCAATGTTCAATAATTAATATTAATCGTAAAATAGAAAAAATTTCATAAATTTGTTATTTTCATAAAATTAATAGATTTGTTTATGATTCATGTAGTAAGCTATTTAATAATTGTCTAAAATAAAACACAGGCACACGAAAAAAAAAATGCACAATTACACTTAAACAAACATACACATACATGAAAATTCCAAACAGTAAAAGTAAAATTAAATATGAAAATTTATTTTAAAAATATGTAAATTGCGTTTTATTTTATAGTCTGTAATTTTTGTTGATTAAATTTTTGTTTCATATTTACACACATACTTACATATGTATGTATGTATGTATGTGTTATTTTTGCATACCTGGCGTGGTTTAGCTAATTGTTAATTTTTAAAAGTTACATTCAATGAGCGAAAAGCGAATCCTCTGTAGCATATTTTCAAGCGTTTGTATTATTGTATTATATGTATACATTCAATAAGCATGAACTTTTCTTTTTACTTTTACCTGTCACTGTCTTCTTTTTCTCTATCTGATACAATTTTCTAAACTACGCCTTCCTGTCATTTGTATATAGTCACTTTTGTATTTTCCTCGTTGGGTGTAACGTGGTAAATTGGTTTTTGTTGGATTGTATCTGGAAATCTCTTTGTAAATAGTAAATTAAGTTTGGTGAGATTTTTTTACATAGTTTTTTATCAAAACAAATTAAATAATAGCAATCGGTAGCTTAAAACATAGAAATTAATTGAATTTTAATTTAATGTTTGAAAAAAATTGTCCCCAAATTAATTGTAATTAAAACCATATATCTTTTCAATTACATCATGCAAATTTCAATGGTTGGCGTGGTAATGACATTAAAAAAAAAATAATAACTATTAAAAGATTCAGTTATCAGAAGTTTTTTAAACAAAACTTTATAGCTTTTTTGAAGTTTGATGCGCATTACTTTAATTCTTTGTTCCAAAAACGGCAATGTTAGATAATGGCAAACTTATCAAACACTTTTAGTTTACATCGTTTTATCAATAGCCTTAAGTCTTTTAAAATAAATAATTGATATAATTTGACATAGCACATTCGGCAACAAATTTTGTTTTTGAAATTTTATTTTGATAATGAAATTTGATATTAATTATCGTTTTTCAGAAACTATTTTTATTTTTCTTAGCAAACTGCCCCAACATTTTTAAGGTTATTTTAAAATTGTTGTCATTTTTATAAAAATATAGAAAAACTTAAGTATCAGAAAACCATGCTGATTTGCTGCCAAACCGTGTCATATCTGTAAGCAGCACATTTGTATACCACTCTGCTTATCAAAACACCTCACCCCAAATGACGGCGTTCTTGAAACACAGAGCATTCATACCAATGATGCTTGACTGATTTTAATTCCTATGCTTTTTCGCAACTGCTGCAGAAGTTGCTGTGAGAAATATGCAATCTGTTTGCGATAATAACAATTATGTACCATGTCCCATGAGAACTGTTAGCCAACGAACAGTTTGTCAATTTAGATTTAAAAGACTTTTCGCTTACTGCTCGCTATGCAAGCATATTTTTCAATTTACTTTCGATTCTTATAGTAAGAGATGGTTTTTAAGCCGACAGTTTCATCTATGTTACTCTCAACTTAAATTCAAGCAAACTTTATAAAGAATTTCAAATTAATACTTTACATTGTAGAGTCTTATTATTGATAACAGCAGCTACATAGTTGCATGAAGAAAACTTAAAAGTGAAAGAATTTTGAAAAAAAAACAAAACAGGCAACAAAACTTTTTCAATTAGCCATTAATTTGTTTAGCAAAGTAAAAGTGTAAAAACAGCAGCAGCAACAGCAGCTGCCAGTTAAAATGTTTCTGCTTTTTTTTTTCATACAAACAATGACCAATTTGAAAGTTTTGCTACTCAAATGAAATATACAAATTTTTGTTATTTTAAGAAAATGTGTCAACCTTTTAATAAGTGAAAAGAAAAAAATGACAAAAATTAATTTAAAGTGGTTTGCAAAAACTTGTCAAGTCAGTTAAATTTTTCTGTCAACAAATGTTGTTAATTAAAAAAGGTCCTCTTTCACTTTGAAATGAATGTAATTAAGTGCATTTTCTTTTTTCTAAAAGAAATTATCTAAATGAGAAATAATTCATAGACTTGGAAATATGTTTCTCCAACATAAGGGTTAACATACTTTTACTCTGAAAAAAAAAGGCAAAAATATTCTTAGAAGCAGTCAAAAAGGAAAAATTCTTACAGAAAAGTTAAATTAAAATATTTTTTATACGCTGAACAAAATTTACTAGCAAGGTTATTGACTGAGCAGCAAAAACGAATCGTCAGGGGTACGATTTTTATAGAGTGTGGGAGTGTGTCACTGTTCTGCTCTGGCGTGTGCTAGACGGTTTTATCTATATTTAGCACCCATAATTTTAGACGAAGCTATGCACAAACACCCAAGCCCATCTTATGCGCGCGCGAAGCCGCGGGTACCACAAGTGTTTTTATAAAAATTTTTATATCATAATCTTAGATAATAATATTGATATGGTCACTTTAGTTTCTTGCTTGTTAATTTGAATGCTGCCACGCCCACTAAACCAAATGAACCCACTTAAAATTGAAGTTGTTCTTCAATATTCTCTGAATAAAATATCATTGCATAAGTCTTGGAAATCTTTACGCTGTATAGGAAATAGAATGACATTATATGGTAACATTTCAATGAGTTATATATTTTAAAAATGAAATTTTTCCTGTAAATAAACTATACAACAAATCATGCACCATTCACATACATTACTCATATAACTACATACATAAACTTAAGTAACAGACTTAAATCATCTTAAAAACTATGGCCTATAAACCAACCAACAAAATAACAAAAAAAAAGACATCAACGGTTTTAAAGTTATGTATGAAACTACAGCCAATGCCTGGTACAAACCGGTGCGGTGTTTTCATTTTTTTTTTTTAACTTACTGCTCCAAACATGCAAAAACCAAATTAATTTCACATTTTTAACAAAGTTCTCCTCGCCGTCGTAGCATAAAATTGCTATACACCAGTGACGACCAGAAGTAATGGTAACAGGAGCACTTGGTAACATAAACATCCTCATATCATACCATCTATAACATCCATAATATGCCACATACATACATATATATTTAAATATATATAGTAACCAACAAAAAAAATAAAAATCATTAACATACGCGGTGCATGCAAGGTGTAATAATGAAGTACAACAAAAAAAAAATATCAACAACATTTTATACATCATATGTATCAACTACTTTAAGCAAGGATAATTAAAAATATACGCTTATATTATATGGTAAAAGTATTTCAATTAATGTATGCGTTGAAAATAAAAACTCAGGCTGCTTATGACAAAAAAAGAAATGTATTTGGTTAATTATAAGCTGCAGCTAAATATGGGCTGGGTTCGTCTTTTTTATTAAAAGTAGCGATAGTACATAGTGTAGTAGCGTGCTAATTAACATAAACAAGTGACGCAAGCATGTCCTTTTTTTGCTCTTGTGTATCGCTACAATTATATGGAATAGAGATTTTATTTATTTAATTTTATTTTATTTAAATTTTAAAAATATCCATAATAACTTACTAACATTGATATATGTATGTCCTTGCCAAAAAAAAAAAAACAAACCGCTTGGTAGGTGGTTTAAAAAACAACATCATCGATATGACACCCAGTGCCTTCCAGGAACGCCATAATCATTTCATAGATGCCATATTTGCACGTATCAATCGTATTGTCTCGGATAGTTATGATCCGTTTGTAGTGCGTCTTCAAACCCGATCAGCAGCTGCTAAGGAAACAGTTACGAGTTCTAAACCATTGATAGCCAGTAAAACTACATCTAAGCCCACTAAAGCGGCATCATCAACAACAACAACTCATAAGAAACTGTATGTACTAAGAAAACATAGCTTAAAACAATTGAAAGAGCATAATGTGGCTGAATGTAGTTGCTCTTTAAAAAAATAATTCATTTTTATCAAAGGCTGTCAATAATTTAACGAGAACGTAGAGCCACTTTGAAAACTCCTTTATTTGACACGGACAAATTGTTTCTATCCTCTCTTCAAAACGAATTTTTCGAGAATGCCAAGTTTTAAATTTTTTAGGCTTTATGTTCTTGTGGATATTGTTACACTGAAATTTTATTGGCACTACAAATAACGTTCAAAGAGAAAAGTCTCAAAAGAATGAAATGACCAATAAAAGCTCTCATTATCTTTTGAGTTTTAAAATTGAAGGGGAGGAAGTGCGGTAGCGTCACTAAAATGTGGCTTATGAATGCAGTTTTCTCATAACTCTATATAGTCAGTTTAGGATTGTCACATAAGAACTCTACATGTCTGCCACTCAGCTCGAAGCCAAAACACACACAGTGGGATGAAATTAAAATTTATTGGACACTACTCATTTTCTAAGCTCAAAATTGGTAAACCAATGAACATTTGATCGTTGAACTTTCTTTTTAACTAAAAATTTATTCCTTTTTTGTCAGCTTACTCGATAAAAGCACATATAATAGATACCAATTCAAATTGCCAATTTATAGAGATTTATTCACTTTGAAATTCAACCATTATAGTGACAATGCAAAACAGTTCAGTACATTTTTACCTGATTAAATATCATTGCTTCCAAAATAAAACTCAATAACGTTGTCTACATCCAAAATAAAATTTAAAACATAGCGTCACAGAGCACCTACATTTCAACCCACAGCATTGCAAACTTTCCTAAAATAAAATCAAATTGAAATAAAATTTTTACCTATTCTCTCTACCCGCCCGCCCATAGCAAAAATACGAAATCAGAGCCCAGAGTAATCCCAGATAGCCACAATGTTGATGACAACGACAACGTTGAAAACAACGACAATAACGGCCGGGCTCAAAGCAAATTGGAACAACAACTATTGCAATTGCAAGAGCAACATCCACAAACTGTTGTCACAGTCAACGAGCCAAATCAGTCAGCAGAAACAACAGTATCAGGACAGGAAAAATCAACAATAGCAGAAGCAGCAGTAGCAGTAGCAACTGCACCACTAGCAGCCGCTGAGGTGGATAAGAAATCACCTGAAACACCAGAAATGCGTACCGTCAATGTGGCCAATTCGAAAAAATCAACAGCATCAAAGGGTAACAAGCAAAATGTAAAAAAAACACAAAGCAACAAACCGACGGTCAACAAAAAACTCAAACAAACCAATAAAAATAGCGGCGTCAAAGTTACAAATGGCAAAGATACAGTGGAGTATCTGCAAAAGGCCGAAGGTTCGCTGTCGGGTTTGTCATCGCTGAAACGTGTGGGAAATGTTAAAGTTGTCGCTGATCGTGAAGGACGCAATTCAACAATTAAAGCGAAATTCACATTGGGTCCACTGGTTTTGCGCGTCGAAAAGTCCTTTAAACGTGGTAGGATCACTAACGTGAGATCGGCAACAGCGCGCACTAATGAGATGATTGGACGTATTAAGTTTAGTGTTTTAAATGATCGTGCAACATTGATGTCTATTAAAGTGCAACAGCCAAAACAGGTGTGTATGATGTTCGTGACTTCAAAATAATGGATTTTATTTCGCATTTTTCATTTACAGGTCGAGGTTGAGAGCAAAGATAATCACGATCGTACGCGAGAATTTGTTTGGCGTCGTACACCAAAAATTGCACGCTTAGTCTCTGAGAAATTGAAATTGGCTGCTGAATCTGTGTTTACACCACAGGGTGTTGAGGTAGTGCATCTGTGAGTAGCTGAACAAAAGTACTTTTACGGAAGTGCTAACATGAACGCTAAAACACCTCAACGAATTTTAGTTAATTAAGTCTAAATTATTTAATTTATTTATAAAAACAAATTTAAAAAGAAACTCTAAATATTTATTGAAAAATAAAATGGAAATTTTAAAAAACCAACGTGAGCATTGTATTAATTGAAAAGCTACCATTTGCATGCATCCTTAAAATATAACGAAATAAAGTTTTAGTACGAGTATGAATCATCAAAATCAATAGAGTCAAAATTTCATTTCCATTTATTTTTAAAAATTCTTTAAATTTAGAATTAAACAAAATATGATTGGATTTGGTTATTAAAATAATTTTATTCTTCTTGTGTCCTTTATATTCTTCCGAAGCATAGCGACTCACAACAATTCCCCGATTCAAATTTTTTCTGTTCTAGCAATCGTTTATACAATGATTTTGGTCTTTCACGTTCTCTACTGTCCTAAAAGTTGCACTTTCTTGCTTCTAAAGAAACTTTTGTTGCTGATTTCTGCAAATAGTGTTCAATCCATGAGATAATTTCATAGTAATACTAATTTGCTTTCCTTTCACAAGTCTATGGAATTTAATTTTTTAAACTTCCATTCGTCATGTACTGTTTATCTTATGTATTGGAAAGCAATAACATACATATGCACAACTTTAGTTGGTATCGAATCATAAATGGTAGATATGTTTTAGATGGTTAATTTTGGCATCATATGTGAATATTGGCTCATGGGATATTACCTGATTTCATTGGAAAATGGTTATTAATTTCAAAGTAAAATATTATATTTACTTAAATAATTGGTAGTGAACTCATCTGATATCAAAATTATTTTTAAATTTTCGTGGAATAATATCATCAGAACATAATTAGCCTACCAGAAAAGCTTACTCATAAAATCTTTAAAAAAAACACTAAAAATACTTAAGTAAAGATTTTGTGCATTCTTTTTTAAATATTTGTCGGTAGACGTTGACGATTGCTAGCAATCTGCTTGATTTAAAACCATATGAGTTCACTTGGCTGAGCAAATATAGCAAAATTTGCTTGCTAGTCAAGTGCACAACAACATGGCGGTACAAGGATCATTACAAAAAAGCTTTCATATGCCTCAATTGAATTGAACTTGAGAGTGTGTGCGCAGACATTGTGGGGTAGTGCTGACGTCGGTGTTGGCTATATTTTAATTTATCCTCAACTCAGCTCATGGTTCGCTTCTCATTTAACTCACAACATGCAGTATGACTGCCTACATACATCATAATACAACAATATCACTGAAAATAAATGGGAGACATTTTCATGGAAAAATGTACATATATATGTGCTCTTTGGAAGCTAAGCTCTTAACTGCAAATTATGTGCACTTTTTTCATACCTTACTCGTACATAAAGGACATCTTCATTATGTCATTTCTTTTCAAATGCACAAAAGAGGGGCTACAAGAGAGCAGATATTCTATTTTAAAAATTGACGTTTCAAACAAATCCGCATAAAAAATAAAAAAACCGCGCTCTTGAAAGAATTTTAGTTTTAATTATTAAAAACGTTATCAAACAAAACTGTCCTACATGTGCCTCCAGTTGAAAACCATGTTATATGATTATATATATATATAAAAAATTTGATATCATTTGATAAAATTTTTTTCTGTGTACTGTACCTTGACAGTAATGATCTCAAAACTTCGTGAAATTCGCTTTAAACATTTGAGTCTCCATCGAATCACACTTTATGAACAGCAGAATTCCTAACATTTTCACCAAAGAGATAAAGCTGACGCAGATGAAAAACCACAATATTACACCTTAAAAAACAATAGTAAAAAATAAATAAAATGAACACAGTACGTAAACGGAAACCCGTTTTTTTGTGTAAGTAAGTACTTGTGCATACTTTTGTCGGTACACAATTACATGAAGCATCTGTTATTTGAATGCTTTTTATATGATGTAGCTGTCGATGTTGATGGTGTTCTCAAGCATCATGAATTCTTACTGTACGCTAATGATTTTTCACAATGCCACTACCACCGTCATTCCTGTCATCATGTTTCACATTGTCTATCCATACAGTCAGTCAGTCACACGTTCACTTACTCAGTCAAACCAAGCCAAGTCAGTCAGGTTCATGTAACCTTGTATGGTTGGCCTTTTTTTCTCTGTCTTATGCTGTTCCGTGTGCTTCATGTTTCAGGACTCACTTGGGAAATGTAAAATGTGAAAATGAGGCACATAAGACGAAGCAAATCTCATGCTTTTATACGTTTTTAAGGATGACACAATCAGGTGCGCTTTTGGCCAGATACAACAGAAAGTGAGTTGTTAACTTTTTCCACCTGAGTTATTTGGGGACCTCTCATCAGTGTGGTTGAAGTTACATAGAAAGTACTGTAAATTGCTTATTTAAATTGGAATATGTGTGTGTGTGTGTGTGTTTATTCTGTTGACGACAACAAGGCTGGAACATACAAATGCGTTTTGCTACTGTTTTGATAGGTGTTTTGTTTCAACTTAAGTGGTAGGTTGAGAAAAGGTGTGATAACTTAAAAGCTAGACATTATTATAATAAAAATCAGTTGGGTAAAAGGAAGTTTCTTAAAAACTTAAAAGAAATCCTTTTCTTCGCAGTAAAGAATAAAACGTAGGTAATTTTAAAATGTCAATGTGATGGAAGGTAGATTTCATACTTGATGTGAAAAATTGTTTTGAGAAGTTCTTTATCAAAAATGATATGAATGAATGGACAAATCCTAAAAAAATAAGAAATTCATGTAAAATTTTATTTAATTTTGCATTTTCACAAGCAGAGCAGTGAGGATTTCTACGATCCCAATAGGCAACAAGCAGCAATTCTACATTTTTGAAATGACTTTTCAAAATCAAACTTAAAGTTTCTGTTGTTCTAATAGGCAAACTATGACGTTATATTTAAATTTCATTTTACCATACATACGACATCCGTGGTGACTGTAATTTTTAACTATGCAGCGCATTCAATAAATGTCCTTGAATTCTTTTTGCATTACTTTAATGCGGAAAATGTTCTTAAGTAAAGTCACAAGATAGTCCATAAGACCATATGCATCACGTAGTGTAAGTATTCTTTTAAGGGTGGCTTATATTAACAACTTTCAAATCTTAAAGAGAAATATATAAATGTCATGGAGGAACGATGAAGGTAAGTTGAAAAATTTTTTGAAAAAAGCATAACCAAGTCGAATGTTAGCAGATATAAGACTCATTATAATTGTAAGGATAATTTTTAGAGAGGATTATGTCTGGATACCAACTTGACTCTTCATGATCTATGTGTTCACTTCACATCATTTAATATCCTGCAGAAATCCTGGAAATCACAAGCCTACTGAAATTTTGTTATTTTATATCCACCTTAGCGTGTACATTTCTTTCACACATACACATAAGTATAATATAGTTAGTAAGTAAAAATTGTGCTTGGTATCTTTGATGTTGAAGTGTGTTTGCTTTTGGCCAAATAGAATTTTCAAATTCTTTTTTGACATCAGCCGTGTTTGCTTAACCCTCAGCTCTGTGTAGTAGTGTAAAGGATAGAAAATGAAAATTTGCAGCATTGTATCGAGGAAAAATAAGACATTTTCCAATGAAAACTTACTCATACACATGTGCTTGCGAGCGACGCATACGTGGAACTAAAGGATTTTCTCTTCAATTTAGTTTTCGTTCTAAGCAAATTTGATAGGATTATTTTCTCTTTCATTGATTTTCACACTTATCTTTTCAAGAAGCCGAAAAGTTAATGCGGAAATTAAATATCTAAGATGAAACTTATGTACCATATGCGACTGATTTTTTTAAGTATATCGCTCACTTACTTCAAGACTAGCATTACTCAAAAAACGTGATCAAAGGTTTCAAAATAAAATTATGTATATTACGAAAGCAACCTAAAAATTAATACACTTACAATATCTGCTGCAAAAAGGACCAAAAAGTGACATATAAGGTAAACAGATAGAAGCTGCTAATAAAAAAAACAATACTCATTACACAATGGGTTACACCTCTGTTTCGTAGGGGCATATGTTCGCATATAACTTAAATATTCTGAAGCGAAATCATTTTCATTAAATATTCCGTACAATAAAAACCAAAAAATATTGCATCTATCTACATGAATTATTTTTCTTCGATTTTCTCCCAAGCCAATGAACGATGAACCGATGTGCATACAATACATCACCTTAATTTCTGTAGCATAGCAACAACTGTACACTAAGGAACATGAGAACGCTGCTTACATAAAATGCAACAGACTACTTAAAAAATGTTGAGAAAATTTTATTTTCTTCCGAATTTCATTTCTGCTATCCTTTGGAGTGCACCAGCAATAATGAGAAAGTGCATGACCAGAATTGCATTGGTCAGTTTTAAGTAGATTTGTTCTGCTTGCAACCACAGCTAACCAAAAAAAAACAGGATGCTTCAATGAAACTTGGCAATGCAACGTAAAGCTCAAGAGGCGACGCTGATATGTCGATAACATGAACAAATAGACCATAAAATAAGATTAATAAGCTGTGCATTGTCGAGCGTTACTATGGCATCATCAATTTGAGAACAATCCAAGTACATACAGTAGAAGATTCAAAAATTATTTCATTGCTTTAAAGGTAAAATATAATGTTGAAATCATGACAAAATCTGAACTGAAAGAATTGATATAACAAATCAATTTATTTCGGTTTTACCCAAAATATTACTTAAACACGAAACTTCTCTTATTGGCAAAATTTAAGAGCCTAACACATCCTTTTCTTTCACTTTAGAACATTTCTATTCTATGCAATGCATTGTTCAACTTCAAGAATTTTACACAACCCAGTTGCATCTCTAATGAATTGAAATGAAATTTGAATAAATAAATTTTGAGTAGAATTTTCATCATGCATTTGTATGCACTACGCCTTTTGTCAAGGACGACGACGATTGTTAAGGATATTCTGGAAAATTTTATTTAAATTTTTGGAATTTAATTATAAATATTCTTCGGCTTGTTTGCCGTTGATGTTTATTCAAAGGGTCCACATTGCCCAAAGTATCATAGACACAGTTGCTTCTTCAGTACTTACTGTGTAGCAGAGTAAAATGCTGCTGTTGTAAAAAGTAAATAAAAACACATCATCATCAAATTTCAAAGGGCTGTTTAAACGCTACGTTTTCTTATTTCCAACTGCTAACTGCATTTTGTTATTATTTTTTATTACTCTGTTTCTTTCAACTGTTTAATGTACATTTTCTACTTAGAATTGGCATATAATTTCGTTAAATTGATAGAGTTGTTGTACGTTTGAAAGTTATGCAGCATTTCAATAAATTTGATTTAAAAAAACCGATTATTGTGAGATTACTTTGATTACGTGATTTTAAAATCACCGCTCCTTATTGAATTTTTGCACTATCATGCAGTTGTTTACTACGTCCTTAAAAATTTTAGTTTTCAAAATGTTCGATTCGAAAAATAATGTGACGCATAAAGTAGAATCAAAAAGAGATCATTATGGAATACAGAAGGAGCATCACGGATTAATAAGTGGCAATGACGAAACACAATGTAAGTAGATGTGTAAGTGCAATGGTATTGACAAACTTAAAAAAAAAACATTGATTTAGAAAAAAGAAAAACAAAATAGGAGCATTTCTGAAAACTATGATTTTTTTCAATTGCTTTAATAAACATAGGTATCATAAGTGTTAAGAATATCAGTCCAGCACAAAGTGTTCTAAATTGAAAACCGAGTTTTTTATTGAAAACTTAAGCCGAACATTTCGGTTTGTCATTTCAAAAGGAAAAATGTCAGCAATTTGTTTTGTTATTCCTTTTATTTCCGCCCTACAAATGACATATTTTCATACGCAGCGTCAACAAATTCCAAGGCAACCGAAAGTATTTGACATAAGCAGCACACATATAAACATACATACATACGTACATTCACTGACACTTGAGCAATACTCTCATACTCAGCAAAATAATCTGACATGACATTGGAGTTGCTTCATGTAAACGCCACATACGCCATACATTGCAATCATTTGTAAAGTTGACAGTTCATAAAAGAGACCGACATTTTTGTGCTTTCCAATGTTTTTTAAATACGGAGAAAGAAATTTAAAACATTGCCAAGAAATTTTGAATCAACACAAATATTATAAGTCTGAATTTAAGTTTGTGAAAAAAAGAAAATTAAAGAATTCATGACTTTCTGGTTAAAGGACTTAAAACTAATTGTACTTTGATATATCTCATATTATATAAGTAATTTTATTGACTGGAATAAGGAAAATATTCAAAGCTGCTGTTAAAAGGATAACCTTTTATACCAACAGTTTTTCAATAGATAATCTTATGTTTAAAGTTTTCAGAGCTTCACTCTGTTGGGACTGTGAAAAAGTTCACTACAATTTCAATAAAGCCCAATATTATTCAATTTTATGTTATTTTTTTTTACGAAATTTACATTCTAACTAAATTAAAATGTTTTCAAAAATCTACTAAATTTGTACATCTAAGTTTGCTCTATATTTAAATTTACTTAATTACGCTATCATCAGGTTGCATATTATCTTGAGGTTAAGATGCATAGTTTCTACTTACATGAGCAATTTATTTACGGTCAAGCAACTTGAAAGCTATGTTTCCATTTTGCTCCAATTAGTTATTGCATCATTACAATATTATTATTGTCTTCTGAGAATAGTTCCTCAAAATAACCTAGAAATTGATATAAGGGGAGCACTAACCAGTGAGTTTTTCAAAGTAAATAGAGATGATTTTTTTTTCAAGAACCATCCGAATCTTTTTTATGAGTTTTTGAACGGTTACTCTTACAAGAAAACCTTTGGAAAAATTTCTGAATAGGGTGCAGTTTGCGAGTCAACAAAAAGCGAAAAATTTCAAAAAGACCTTATTTAATAGCAAGTACTCCCCTTAATAGTCTAAGAGCTGGTAGCCACTTTGAGCAACCTACTAGATACAAAGCTAAAATTGTGTCTGTGCTTGATTTAGTACTAGTAAAACAAGAAAATCAAAATCTGGTAGCCTTGGCGCGGTCTCGAAGGTACACCCTAAAATTTTCGAAGGTACACCCTAAAATTTTCAAAATTTTGTGATTAAATATTATAGCTTATTAAATTATCTTTCATATGACATCTATATTTTGGAAATCCCTTCAGCCGTTCTCCAGTTATAATGATTTTTTCAAATATATTTTGCATTCCGAAACGTTTAGGGTGTACCTTTGCGATCGCGCCAATTCTGCCAGATATTGATTTTTTTTACCTTACTAGTACTAAGTTACATATACACAAAGTTTTAGTTGTGAGTGCATGTTTTTTTATGAATAGTTTGGATTTTGAAAATTTTAGAGTGTACCTTTGCGACCGCGCCAAGGCTGCCAGATTTTGGTTTTCTTATTTTACTAGTACTAAATCAAGCACAGACAAAATTTTAGCTTTGTATCTAGTAGGTTGCTCAAAGTGGCTGCCAGCTCTCGTACTATAAGCTTAAGACATTGCCAAAATACACAATAAAGTAGAAAGTTCAACTTACAAAGTTTTTATAATATTCTGCTATCGATTACCAAAATAATTCTTAGAATTCTTGAACTTACATTTTCAAATATATCAGCGTACAAAATTATACACATGCATATGTATGCACATATGTATGTATGTATGTATTATGCAAATACTCGTTGCACATAAATTCAAGCAATGATGCAAATATTCGTATGTTCATGTAATTCAATACAAATTTACATGCTGTGATTGACGGCGTTCTGCAACAAGTAAACAAAAATAAACTTAAAAATTTTTAAGAAAACTTAAGCGCAACCTTCGAATGAATTATCGAAGTGTAACAACTTAATGAAATTTTAAAAAAATATCAAATCAACGAAAACCATAAAGCAATTTTAAATTACACAAATATTTGTCATGCTAAACACATGTGTATTTTTGAGTCTTTGAAGTAAAAGTTTTTACCCACATAATCAGGAATATTTGCTACTGCTTTAATAACTCCCTCTGTGTGTACAACGTTAATTAACCGTAACGCCCATCGACCAAAAATTTGTATGATGAACCTTAAAAGCGTGTTTATCGTAACGATTTTTTAAAACATTTTCACGCTCATGTAGCGATAACGATGTTAACGATATAAGCAATATAATATGCGGCATGTCAACATAGAAGAGTCACTGAAAAAAAAAAGTTGAACTGAAACTTAAATCATCAACTCAACTTTTAAATCTTTATCTTGTTAATTACATCATACTGCTTGTTGTAAAACGAATTCACGATTAAAACGCAAAGCTGTTTTTAATTCTTCATTTAAAAAATTAACACGACCAATTAAATTTGTGTTAAAATAATACCAAATAATATGGAAATATCTTGCATATTCTCACAATTGTTTGAATACTGACTGCTGTGTGGTGCTTTAATTATTTCGGTGTAATTCATTATCCTCTTTACGGGCAGGTATCTGTGAGTTTATGTATTTGTGTGCAAGGATATTAAATAGCGCCAACCAGTCAAGCAGCTCCATCCTGTTGTGTTGGTAAGCATTGTTGCTACCGCATAGGGATTGAAGGAAAATACTTAGGAACGACTGCTGCCATATCATTTAAGCATTATATAATGCTACGTACGTACCTACTTTCGTAATATTGCGCGATTACGTGTAATTGGGAAATTGCATGTTATGCTCACTATTATGACGTTCGTGGTAGCTATGTACCAGCGGAGAACAGTTGGAAAATTCAAGATTTTTTTTTTAAAAACTTGATAGCTAACTTACATGTGAAAAAATAAAATTTTTTCAAACGCTTATTTTTCTTTTGAACCATAATGAATTTATAAATATTTATTATTTATTTGAGTTATAAATGATGCTACGATAAGAGATGTTAAACTAAACTTTTCTTACGAACTAGTTTACAATTGCGACATAAGCGATACTATTTACCTGAATCTATGATTAAAAGCTGAAAGATAAATAGCTATGAACGCTAATAGCTGTAGTAGCTAAACTGTTTTATTATTAATACGTAACGTTTACATTATGAGCTATTATGCTTCTACGTCTTTAGTTATGCTGGCATGCCCGGATTTAGAAATTTGCCGCCCTTAGGCCGTTCACAAATTACCGCCCCTCTTCACTGGTGAATATGGAAAAAAAATTTTTAATATCAAAAGTGAGGACCTTTTTTTTAATTTTTTTGCTTGCCAACATTTTGCTTGGTATATTCTTTCCCAATGTATAACTCTCAACATCACCAATGCATTACCACTTAAAAAAATTTTCAAAGTTCCCTATATTTGCCGCCCTAGGCACTGGCCTAGTGTGCCTCTAAGGTATATCCGGGCCTGTATGCTGGTGTTAACCGTGGAAAAAATTTGCCTACGTTAACTAAAAATTTGGCTAATGGGAATCGTTTCATAATGCTGTGGTAATAAAAAACCGCCGTAAACGAAATCCTTGGCAATCGTCTGATTTTCTTTTGTGATATTCACTATTTTTCGCAGAAAAAAATCGAACATAATATTTTGTATATATATACAAAGTTTTAAGAAATATCCTACCCGTAACTCAAAAATGGTACATATGTTTCTTAATATATTTATTAGTCGGGCTAACATCTAACTGCATTAAGTCAAATTCCTTAATATTTATTCATTTAAATTGTTTAGTTTTTCAAATTCCTAGCCCACTGTGCGTCATCATCGCCAATTGTGCTTTTGTAAAAACTGATTTCTACCAGTGTATTGGATGTGCCACAACTTTCGCAGCAATAGTTTTGCAGTTGCACCAAAGCTCACAAATTGCAAAAACCAACAATATCAACAGCAGCAGGAGCAACAATATCGGCTTAGTGTAGTTCGTACCAAACCCGTTCTATTCACAACAGCGCAATTTGCAACACCGAAACAACAATAGCGGCAAACTGCAGGACAACAAGCGAAACGTCCGCCGTGTGCGCGACGACTTACACCGCTATACTTTTGCTGCAGATATTTAAGATGGATTAAATGTGGTAGATAAATTTATGCACTATATGATAGCGGTGAGAACGTGTCGAAAATGGTTTAACTTGTCAGTGCACTATGCACACACACACACACACACACGCAAGACCAACGTGGAAGTTTTTTCAAAAGTTAAGTGTGAGAAGTTCGCATTTCCGGAATTTATCATTGTTAGTTTCTGGCTAAATAGAAAATGTTTTGTTGCGCTTATTATTTGGAAAATTTGTTCAAATCTTATGACTGCCTTAAGTCAGAGTACAAAACACTTCATGAATAATTAAGTATCACGATGGTTAAGAATATTTAATGTATTTTGTAGAAAAACTTTCATCATTTTCCTATTTCAAGGAATAGAAATTATTGCTTTTCTAAGTGTTATGCGCTGTTGTCATCCTTTCAATACCCATCAGTTAAGTTAAGTCATTACAGTCAGTTATAATTGAGTACTTTGGCAACAAATTTACGGTTTTGTTATTTACAAACCTAATTTTTGGCATTTGTATCTGTGTTAGCCAATGCCATAATTGAGTGATTTATTCGTACGTGTGTTTTCGCGTAGTTTATTCTGCAAGGACTTATGCGGTGTGCATAATTATTAATAATTTATTTCAGACTGAAGAGCAATTTAATGCTGGCAAATCTTTTGAAAAATGTTTTTAAAGTCTTTCTTCATTTTAATAACGTGCGTTAGCGACATAATTTAAAAAAAAAAAGCTGGCCGTGAATTCAGTTCTGTACAATCTAACATGAAAAACAACAGCTTTTTATACTACATAGTAATATCACTACAATATTGGCCAAGGAGGTCTCAAGTCCGAAAAGTGTCCGATTTTTGTACATTTTCGAATCGATGGCAAGAGGTTGAAAATAGATTTTGATGTCACCAAAGGTGGTGCCTAGGAGTTTGCTGGAGAGTACATTTTTTTCCCAGTGCCGGAAGTTTATTAAATTGCGATCTACAAGACTTAATATTTTCATGTCAAAATCATCTAGCTAACGTGAGATATGAGAGAGCTAACGAAATCTCCAATAGAATTTAACTTTTCAAATTGTAGCAAAAACTCAATCTACAAGCTACATATTTATGTTCGTGTATGAACACAAATATACACACGCACATACGCATACATCTATCAACTGAGACAAGAGTACATATGTATATGGATATGTATTATGGATAGCTGCATGAGAGGTGAGTAAACAATTTTATAGCCTGACCTCAATGTCATCTGATCCATGCACTCACACGAGCTGGACCAAATTGTTAACTATTGTCTCTTTCTCTCTCCATCACTTTTATGCTAGCTGATATTTAGTTCAGAGGTCAACAGGAATTTGAATATTCAAAACTTTTATACCCTACATACAGAAAATGTTCATTTTGATGTTTTGTATTATTGTGACGCAAAGAGTGGGGCGTGGCGAGTATACAAAAGTATACAAGCCAAAGAGAAAGAAGTAGGGCCTTGAGGTCTCCAAAATCCCTGCAGCTGACGTGGTACCTCCCATTCAAACTATAACGTTATACTTAGTTGTTTTAGATAAAGCTACGATATTTCTCACAAATTCTTGGAATAGCTTTGGCAAGCATCTTTTAAAAAGTGTGCAGACGTTGCAAAAGAAGCGTGGCACCACCCATACAAGTAAAAGCTTTAAGCATTTTGCCAAACGCAAACGCTGAAAATCATCTGTTTATAAAAATTTAAGATTTTTATGAACACTTTGAGTTTTAAAGCAGTGTAGGGTATTTAATTTTGAGCAAGGCCAATATAGTTCATTTTTGTATTGAGCCAGTGAATTTGAGCCGAAGCTGCCAGTAGGTTGATGAAGGGCTACTTTGCATGAATATGTATGTATGTACATGAGTAAGCAGTGTCAATGTGTGCATGCGGTTGAACACATGAGCAGTTAAAATTTTGTGGTATTATATGAGTGTTTAATATTGGTTTCAAGTTTTCACAGCAAGATTTTCAAAATGGCAAGCATTTTGTATAGTGGATCACAATTTAATTGTACTCAATTTTAAAAGTTAAAAGTTTTAAATTTTATATTATTATCTGAACTTTAATTCTGAAGTACAATTAAACTCTAAGACTATTTACGAAGAATTTGAATGCAAACTTTGTTTTTGTCCTTGATCTCTTTTCAATGCTTCACAGATTAATGGATTTCTTATTCCAAGAAAACAAACACTTCTCTATTTTAAGCTTTAATTGGCTTTATAATAAATTTAATTATTTCATTAAGTATTATTATGCTTAACTTTATTGAAACAGCGAATATAAATCTATCCTCTTTTATGTTGTCTGTGTATTTGTATGAAGTTATTTTCTTTTTTCGCACATTTTGGTTTCGAATTTCTTAACTACGCACTTTGTATCATTAAAAGTTTGCTGACACACTGTATACCACATCCTTGGTTTCTATGACAACTTGACTGACTTGTACACATTGCTACTGACTAAAGTTAGGGAGATATCATTATTTAATTTAGCTCTCACCTTGCAATACCAAAAACTACCTTTAGTTATAGTCTCTATTTATAATTTTCTTTGAGGCAAATGTAAATAAGTAGAAGAAAATTGCAAAAAAAATGTTTTAATTATTTACTTGTATAGTTGTAATTATTCATTGTACAAAGCTACATAATATTAATTAATTTTTGTGTGCTAATCAAGCATGCATCATTTGACATCAGAATACCAACGCATTATGTAAAAAGTTATTTGATATCACATGATTTAGTTCATAACTCTAAATGAGCTGCCTTACATAAATGTTTTATATGCAATGTTATGTTACATGCTTATGATTGTGGGGACTACTGTACTAAATCTTGCATTCGATTTATTTTTAATTTTAGAATCAGAAATTCAGTTTAAGAAAAAGCAATTTATGTTAACCGACTAATTTAAGATTATAAGCAGAGCTGAAAATGATTATATAGAAGCTTTGAAGAAATGTTTGAGGAACTACAATTAGTATAAGGCATTCAGAAAATATTATCGGTCCATTTGCTTGGAGTTTTCAGTAACTAACTAGCTTTGTGCCACAACTATTTATATTTTCTGGTCGCTTACACTTATGCACAAAAAACTTAAATAGTTTTCGTTGAAGAATGTAAACATTTTTTAATCAATAGCAATTGTTGGACTATTTTAAAAAATCAATTTTAATGAAATACATACAATGGAAATTCATAGAAACACTAATATTTTTGTTACAGAAAAACTTCACATGACTTCTATGAAATTAAATTTTGTCTTTTATTTGATTGATTTTTCAATTATAACAGCAAATTTCGGATTATGTATTTCATTTCGAATTATTAAGCATCACGATTTTGAGCGACCATCATAGGATTTTTATTTAATTAAAAACAAAGAATTAAAAACATAATACCGAAAATAGAAACACGTCAAAAATTGGAATGAAAATTTGTTTTCCCTTTGCAATTAATTTGCATTCGTCCATCCGTCAAATCTGTCAGTTAGTATCCAGAAAAATAACAAAACAAACTGTATGCCCAACGATAAAAATCAGCAAAATTAATTGGAAATCCAAAATAGATCCCACATCTGTCTGGATGTTCGAATATACATAGAATTCAGTTGAAGCACATATCAATCCATCCAATGAATGGTAATAGATTCTTGGTAACCGTAGTCGACTATGAACGTGGTTGACTGCGGTTTAACACCTTTAGCCAAATTCTGTACAACGCTTGTAGCGGGTAGTATTCAGTGTTTGCGCAGGGATGACAATTCTTATTTGGATTTTTTTTTTAAATATTTTCAAACTTTTAACAATATGTAAAAAAAAAATTAATAACTTTTAACCAACTTTAATAATCTTGAGCAGGACTTTCTTTCGACATTAAATTTGCTGCATATTTGCTAATAAATATTTTTTTTTATAAAACGCGCTTTGGCAAATTTTAAGTATATTTGCAGCGCTAAATATCCTTCAAGCGTTGGCAGTAATTCACGACTACTATACAATAGTATATTTTTTCAAATATTCTAAAATGATTTGTTATTAGAACCAAAACCATAAGAAGTGTCCCAAAGGAACTATCAAAATCTTACAAACTTCAAACTTTTTTTTAAAATATTAAAGAAAAATTGATTATTTTTCAAAATAGTCTACCATCAAATTTTGTATGTGCACATAATGCCTTTCCATTAGTAAATAAAATTCTCACAAAGCATTAAATCTATTGATATTTGGTATCCCTGGAAATTTTCGCCGCAAGGTTCGTTACCATGCGCTTGACTTTACTGGAGGCCAAATGTGCTGTCCCAGTAGCTGGCGCGTGCTTAAGCAGAATTTGTAAATCCCTCAACAGGTTCAAATCTGGCGCTTGTTTGGCTACCTTTATCAATCAATTTGACTAATTGACAGCCAGCGGATTTATTTGTTAGATAAATGTATGTATTGATGAATGCATAAGAGCAATATAAAAATTTGCCTACAGATTAATGTAGGCCACTGTTGTATACAACAGTGTTTTGTATTAAATTTTATGCTTATGAAAAATAATTTAGGAATTTTACTAAATTTTGGTTTAAAATTTAAAACTTTTCATATGAATTAAAATTCACCAATGTGAATGAGTAAAACCATGTGTGTTTTTCGAATAAGTTTTAAAGTTGATTTTTCTTTAACGATTTTAAAAGTTTAAATTGTGTTTTGAGAATTTCGACATAACGATGCACTAAGAAGGCCATTAAAATAATATATGCATTAACATGAGTGTGGTGAAAATATTATTACCCCAAAGTTAGACAAAGGAAGACATTAACAAAAAGCAAGTTCTATCTCCCAACCCGTACCATCAGTAGTTGCTTAATAAGCTAATTGAACCTTCAAGGTAAAAGAAATGTTGCTATCACCTCGAAAACAATCACTAAAATAGAAGAATTGAATCACCCACTAATGAAAAAGTTCGTTAGAAAAGTATTGTGGAGAGTCAAGAAAGAACATGGAAACATATATTTCTGAAATGGGTAAGTGATGACACTTGATATATCTAGTTCTTTAGGGTTGCAAATAATGAAGATTATTCTCAATTAAAAAACGTCAGTTTCCAAAAAATTATATCTTTTAAATAGCTTGATGAAAAATTAAAAAAAAATTATGGAAAATAGTTATAGCCAGTAGGTACTAAAAGAAAAATTAATTCAAAAAAATCAGATATGCAAAAACAAAATTTTTTACGATTTGGTGTGGAATATCCCATAAACATACATATCACTCATGCTAGTATTGTATTATTTTTTTCCAACTTATGAATATATCCTTGTATTTCGTTCTGAGCAAAATACATTTTTTTTCTTAAATTATTTGGTTAGCATGTAGTACATAGGACCTTAAGTCAATGACAACTCCAGATGCTTTCCATTCTTTGATTTTAATTCCATCAATGTAGAGATTTCAACTATGAAAACTTTAATAACAAAGTTAATCTTCAATATCATCAACACATTTTTTTTTAAATTACAACAAGTTATGTCCTCTAAAGTCAACACATGCATCAAAACTATATATTTTAATCAAAAGTTCATCATACGAATACTTTCGCCAAGTTTCAATACAGTGAGCATAACTAAGCAAACACATCAAAAGTCAAATGTGTAACCTAGTAGTATGATATATCAAAATATTACTTACTTAATACCATGGCTTACAAGCTGTAAATAAAAGGTGCCTAAAAACAACGACAACTACAACGACAGCAAAGACACATCAGGATACCGTAATGCTAATGAAGCAGTCAGTAGTCAAAGATGAAACAAATGTGGCATGAGAAAAACACACGCAACTTACTACACAAAACCAACTAACCCATATTTATTTAGCGTAAAGTGTTATAGATACCGCCCCCTTACCCCCCGTAACTTATGAACTTACTAACTAGAAAACTAACCATAGAAACCACAGAAAGCGCCGGAAAAGTGAAAGTTATACATGAGAACTATGAAGGTGTTATGACGTATAGAAATCCATCAACAGGTCGTTCTTGAGTTTGGGGTTATTGTTAGAAATTTTTGCATAACTCTTGATGATAAATGATGGTGATAGCACCACCACCATCAACACTGTCGTCGTTTTGATGAGGGTACACTGTGTATGTATGTCGTAAAACAAAACAAAAGTAAGACTTTGAAGCAATCAATGCTCTTGGTGGCAGCGATGAATGAATGAATGACGAACGAATAGATGATGTTGGGTTTGGGTATTCTTTCCTTTTACTTTGTGTTTCATTATATTTTTGGTGGTTTGGTTCGGAATGTCGAGGAAAGTAAATGTAAACAAGTGTTATATTGTAGGAAAGGTTAAATTGACACTGAAACTGTTGATGTAAATTAATTGAAAGCGAATGCTACATAGAACTTTGAAAGGGGGCTGTGTCATATGTTGAAAGCGTAAAATTTTAATTGCAGTAAAAGGTGAAAAATGTAATTAAACCCAGATGTTGACATATTTTCGTAGAGTGAAAAGTGGGTTTTCCGCATTGGAAGTGAGTTGAATATTAAAAGGGGAATGTCAAGGTTATGAGATTATTAATATCGTATAGCTGAAGGCTACAAATTTATTGGAAGCAACAAAAGTATAAGAAGCATATTAGAAAAAAGTTTGACTAGAAAAACTAAATAATTTTAAGTCAAATAAGGTTACATTTTATGATTATACAGCAAAAAGTGTAGCATTGTGATAAGCTGATTGCACCCAAATTGACAATATAAGGCGTTGCACCTCCCAAACAAACTAAAAACTTTGAAAGACTATGCCAAAATAAATATTTATTTATTAAAGTTTTACCAAATTCAGTATGGATATATTTTGTGCGATAAGCCAGATTTAGACAGAAAAAGGCGTTTTTGTAAAAATGGACGTAGCATTTAACATACAGCAAAAATTAATATGCTATTCGCAGAAAACAATTCACTTAAATAAATGTAGTCTAACTTAAGTCGGAATCCGTTGCGGATAAATAATACGAAGAAGCGGATTCGAAACTTTTGGCACACTGGGCACAATGGGTTTGTACAGAAAAATTTTAACTCAAGAAAACACTGAACAAAACGTGGTTTGGAAAGTGTTTGTGGCAGCTCTCATATAAATAGGGAAACCTTAATGCGTTTAAAGGAAAAACTTTTCAGTTATATTTTACTGACCTCGGTCAGTGATGTTATTTGGGTTTTGTGAAAATGTACTGAATTGAGACTCGAAATGTACTTTTTAGAGGCCGAATGTACTTTTTTTTTGCCTTCAACACCCAACGTACGAATTTTTTGTAACAATTACTAAAAAGAAAAGCTCCGCATATATGCCATCTCAAAAACCCTAGTAAAATAAGATATGTTGAATTACAAAATCTCTACACATTGCGATTATTTTCATTTTTCCAGTTGCTAAAAAAATGGTTTTTATTATAAATTTTCCGAATGTACCGAAAATGTACTGAAAATGTGCCGAAAATTCGCCAAATGTACTAAAAATGCAGCAAATGTACTGAAAACTTGTCGAATGTACTGACGACGATTTTCTAGGAGGCAAATGTACCGAAAAAAGTACAAATGTACCGAAACAAATACAAATGTACCGAAAATGCCATCAATGACCTCGGTACGGTAGTATTAAAAAAAGTGATTTTAGAACTTACTATACAAAGGGAAATTTTTCACTTAAGATGGCAGCATTAGCAAATATTATTGAACAATGTTAAATGCGGTAAAAAGAATACACAGTTTTTCTTATGGTACACCCACTTTTTATAGCTTATTTAGTTTGTACAAACGCTTATTTGGTTTGGGCAAACGATTTATAGATGTGTTTATAGCGTATTTGATGGATGTTGTCTTCGCTAAGATATGTTCAAGGTAAGTGCATTCACAATAATTGCATTTTTGCTGTTCATTTTGCATGGACATATTGAAACCACTGAAAAATATCTTTGATGAAACAACAGCTTAGCAGCAACTGCAATTACACTACCACTACATCTTTAATTTTGACTTAGCTTTCGTATCTACGATTTTCAACGACTTTATAAAATTTTAGAAAAATGATTTTTAATTTTTAACAATGGAAAATAAAACACTACACCTGCAGCGGCAGTGCCAACAATTAGCAATTTCACTTAAAATTTTGCTAAATTTATTACACAAGACTCACGAAGACATAAATTTTACTTTTTGTGCCCTTCAATTGCATATTTCTCCCACTATAAGTTTTCTGAGCTATGACAGTCTTGAAGTAAGTGAGCAATATGTATTGACTAAAGTCAATTCCAAAACTTGTTTTTTTTTTCTAAATTTATTATACAAACTTAATAGGTAATTACAAAAATAATGCGAAGATATCAGTCATAACCTTAACCCTATTACTAAATACGTAAAATATGTAACTTAAAAAATCTGCGGTAAAATTTATATACATTACATTAAAAGACCAAAACAATTCGGTCCAACTTAAAAAATAATTGGCACCATGAAAAAAGTTCTTACTCTTCAAAATTCCAGCTCATGCTTCAAACATGCCCACCAAATTGTGTGCCCGAACTATTTCGATATCCTTCACACACCATTCGACAGCAGTGGCTACACAAACTGGACGCTCTCCTGTAAAATATGGACTGGAAGGGCGTAAGAACTGTACACGTTTATAGGCAAGCCACGATATGATTTCATTATAACACAGGCACTGCCATGGATTACCTTCTAAGGCGGTTTTTACAAGATTTGGAAAAAAAGTGCCATTTATTGAAGGTATAAACGACAGTCGATTATTATCTATTAAAAATTCCGTAAGGCTGCCTAAATTTTCCAGCACTGCGCTTGGCAATTCATCAAATAAATTGTTTCCAATATGAAGTTTTTGTAAGCGGCGCAATGGCGCGAACATACGTACGTCCAATGTGCGCAACGCATTATTGCCCAGCGAAAGATACTCCAGAAATGGCAACGAAGAGAAGGCCAATGGATGCAGCTCATATATGTTGTTAGTTTGTAGCATCAGTTTACGTAGCTTAGGTAAGATGCTGGCACCAAAAATGCTGCTGTCCAATTTGGTCAGACTATTGTATGACAAATCGATGGTGTCCAATGACGTTAAATTGGCGAAGGTGTTCTCTTGCAATTCCGTAATGTCATTGTTATTTGCGAAAACTTTGCGCAAGGAACGCATGCCATTAAAAGTATACATGCTGAGTCTGCGCAAATTATTCCCAGAGATGTTTAATACCTGCAGGCGCGGCAAGTGACGAAACCCAAAATCAGGTAATGATTTGATATCATTTGAGCTGAGATCTAGGCTTAGCAGACTAACGCGCTGCAAGCCATCAAAGATATTTGGAGTTAGGAATTCTAAGCTGTTGCCAGAGAGATTAAGTAAACGTAATTGCTGAAGACCATCAAATGCACGATCTTCAATGTTTTTCAGTGCACCCGAAGAAATTTGTAAGGTTTCCAAGGCAGGCATTTCCGAGAAGCAAAGTGAGGGAATCTGGAAAGATAAGAGATGTAATACGATGTAATGCATTAGGTAATTAGTAAAACTCACCTCTTCAATTTCATTGTCACTCAATGATAAGAGTCGTAGGCGTGAGCAAGCACCTAATTCAGCTGACTTTAGAGAATTAAAACTTAAATCTAGCTGCTCCAAAGCTGTCAGCAAACTAAAAGAACCACGTTGCACTGATTCTAGCGAATTATGCGAAAAATTAGCAAAGCGCAAATATCGCAGATTTACTAGTGATTCTGTCGTCAATGAACTCAGTGCATTCCAACTGGCATCCAATAATTGTATAATATTCAAGGGGTCAAAATGTGAGCCCTTCAACGTTTCCAATTGACAGCCAGAAATATTAAGCAATTGCAGCGCAGTGAATTCTCTAAAGCCGTGATCACTTATTGACAAACTGCCAACTTGTGATAAATCCAGTTTTTCGATTGCGTTTAAATAAAGTGCGCGATGAGCTGAGGATAAAGAATGCCAAGTGTTTTATTTACGAATTTTTACCTGCATCACTCGCTTACCTGTTAGCGCAAAACTGCCATGCCTTTGATTCTTAAGTGCTAGGTTGGTCCAGTTGGGTTGCAACTCTCGTGAGAGCTCAAGTAAATTTTTTACATCACTACAAACCATAAATTGTTGATTATCAAGCCAATTTTGCTGACATTTCTCCTGCGCAACTTGAACAGCACGCAACGACCGTTGTGCACTTGCGAGGTCAAGTATTGTGATAGACAGAATGATACTGCTGAGTATCCACAATTTCATTATTTTCTCCATTGAAATTAACGCTAACCAATCGTTCTAAAGTAATTGTTGTCGCATCTGAAGATGCTTATGAACTAAAGTCATTTTTTTGATTTTTCTTATTAATCAGCGAGCGATACTCAATCGATTGGGTTTTCTCTTAGCGCAGCTGTAGTGTGGAGGGATCTACTTTTTTCTTTAATGATGATTTGGGAAAAAAAATCTTTAATGGAGTGGATTGGCGATAAAGTAACGTTCACGCAACGCTAGTGTTACACTTTAGACGTTCATCAATTTTTTCAACTTATTTCAATATATATAGTCTTTTTTAATGTTCTTTCAGCATTTTTGGTTAGATAGTAATAGAAGAAACAAACTTTGATTTTTTCAGTTAGTTTTGTTAACTTTCACGAAAAATTCAAACAAGCAACCCTTTGAAAATATGTATGCTTGAAATAAGTCACTTTATCATATAAAATGTCGAAAGAGTTTCTATGCAGTTCTCTTCGAGGAGAGTAGATATGATCAAAAATAAAATAGTTGCTGAGCAAGTTAGTTCTTATGATGACTTAGTTTGTGATTGTTTTTTAATAACCACTAGTGATGCCAGGTAGCGGGGAACACCACCGAATTTTCAGAGAATTGAACTTGTTTTTCGGTGAATCATGAACTTTGCTCAAAATTTTTTTTTATTTACAATCTATTATGCGACAGCAACCAATTTATAATGTTAGAAAATAAATATTTTGATTGTGCACAATATTACCGGTTAAAAAATATACACTTTGAAAAAGGTTTATTGAGAGTGTCTAAATAAGAGCCGGATTTTAGTTGTTGTGTTCGAAACGTACAATATTGAGCCTTGAAAACAAAAAAAAATCTACAAGCTACAAATCCAAGCTCATAATTTAGAAATAAAAACGTAAGGTTTTCTATTAGAACCCGAGTCTACCAGTCAGTACTATCAATTTTATTTTATTTATATATTCGATGCCAATTGTGCAGTTTCCGACTAGAAATATTTTTCTTTAATTTCATTCCTTGACATTATGGAAAACAATTCTTAAAATACTACCCGTTTAGTGGTTAATTTACAGTGCAAATTATTGATTGAAGAGAGAGGTCATTTTGTTCGCATTAGGATTGCGTTCACTTTCTGAGTTACTAAATCTTATATTAATTTTATAAAAAATTAAATTTTATGTGTTTGACTTATACGATTTCCGCTACTCTCACACGATGAAAGTCGTTTTACCTTATAATATTTTGAAAGAGTATGTTTGAAAGAGTGAGGAAAAAGAAGTGATTTAAAGAGAACGATACAGATCAAAAACAAGTCGAGATGTAGAGCAAGTTGTTTTTTGACATGATTAAGATCAGTGAGTACTGTTCTCAGAACTGACTGCGTACAATTAAATTTGAAAAAATCTTTAGTGAATTAAAGCAGCATCGTTGGAAGATTTGACCGTAAACGAGAATTTCGCTTTTTTTCTTTTGTTTTTGAGGTAAATTTTTGTTTACGTTAAAAGAAAAAAACATTTGCAAAATTTTTAGCCCATTAACAGGTTTCATAAATAATTTCGTTTTTTGAATAAAAATAGAATATTTTCTTTTCACAACAATACAACAGATCATATATTTTGTTACAAAAATAGCCGGATGTGGGTTGAGCTGTTTATTTTGAAAATAATAAAATAAAAAATTCTTTTGTTTTGAGACTTTAAGTATAAAAATATTAAAAATGCGATCGACTGAGTTTTAGTATATTCATCAAATCAAATCATCAGCATATTTCCAATGTACATTTATGATAACAATAAGCTCATTGATAACAATAAGCTCATTCTTAGTTTTGTACTGTATTCCTCCTTCGTAGACCTTATGGGTTAGCCAACCTCAAACATTTTCAATAATGTTAAGATCGAATGAAAAGGGCGGCAAATTTAAGGTTTCAAAATTTTGGCTAGAAATCCAAGATTTAACTACACGTGCCGTGTGTATAGGTGCATTATCGTGTTAATAAATCGACTCTAGTGGTCCAAAAATATCATTAATCTTTGGAAAAACTAGTTCCTGAAGATTTTTGTAATGATCTCCCGGTCATTCGCGTACTTTTTACGATAAGATCAATAGTTGCGTAGTATGAAACTGCAGCCCATACCATAACGCCGTCCTCTCTACTGTAATGACGGGTCAGAAATTTTTCCTGCTCACGCAAATAATGCTTTAACTTTAATTTTCTCGATTTGCGTTCTCAAAAGTTATTTGATATCACATGATTTAGTTCATAACTCTAAATGAGCTGCCTTACATAAATGTTTTATATGCAATGTTACATGTATGTATGTATGTTACATTCTTATGATTGTGGGGACTACTATATTAAATCTTACATTCGATTTATTCTTAATGTTAGAATCAGAAATTCAGTTTAAGAAAAAGCAATCTATGTTAACCGACTAATTTAAGATTATAAGCAGAGCTGGAAATGATTATATAGAAGCTTTGAAGAAATGTTTACGGAACTACATTATAAGGCATTCAGAAAGTGATATTTGTGTGCTACCGGCAAACTGCGCCGACTACAATCGGTCCATTTACTTGGAATTTTCAGTAACTAACTTGCAACATTTTTATTCAAAACATCAAACAATTGTATGAACAACTTTGAGCCACAACTATTTATATTTTCTGGTCATTCAATCTATCACTATCCACGTTCCCTGTCCGTATATATTATACGGAAACTCTTACACAAAAAAATTAAATAGTTTTCGTTGAAAAATGTAAACATTTTGTAATCAATTGCAATTATTGGACTATTTTAAAAAATCAATTTTAATGAAATACAATGGAAATTCATAGAAACACTAATATTTTTGTTACAGAAAAATTCTACATGATTTCAATGAAATTATATTTTGTCTTTTCTTTGATTGATTTTCCAATTATAACCGCAAATTTCGGATTATGTATATCATTTCGTATTATTAAGCATCAGGAGCATCACTTCACCAAAACCTTGGGGGGGGGGGGGGGTGCAAGAATTATAATTCCACCACTATTAGATGGTTTTATTGAATTGTTGTATTGAATAATTCCTAGTATCAGATCCTTGGGGGAGGGGCCAATGCCCTTCCCAGCCTTTCCAAATTGACGCCACTGGTCACTTGCCATCTCAAAAACCCTAGCAAAATTAGATATATTTCACATTAAATTACAAAATCTCTACACATTGCGATTATTTTCATTTTCTAAAAAAAGGTTATTATTATAAATTGTCCGTATGTACCCAAAATGTACTGAAAATGTGCCGAAAATTCGCCAAATGTACTAAAAATGCAGCAAATGTACCGCATGTACTGAAATCTTGTCGAATGTACTGACGACGACTTTCCAGGACGCAAATGTACCGAAAAAAGTACAAATGTACCGAAAATGCCATCACTGACCTCGGTACGGCAGAGTGATTTTCGAACTTACTATATGTACAAGTGGAACTGTTGATATTCCAATTTTTCACTTAAGATGGCAGCATTAGCAAATACTATGGAACAATGTTATACGCGGTTAAAAGAAAACACAGTTTTTCTTATGGAACACCCGCTTTTTATAGCTTATTTAGTTTGTACAAACGCTTATTTGGTTTGGGCAAACGATTTATAGATGTGTTTATAGCGTATTTGAAGGATGTTGTCTTCGCTAAGAAAAGTTCAAGCTGAGATCATTCACAATAATATCATTTTTGCTGTTCATTTTGCATAGCTATTTTGAAACCACTGATATATACCTTTGATAAAACAACAGCTTAGCAGCAACTGCAATTACACTACCACTATATCTTTAATTTGGACTTACTTTCGTATTTACGATTCTCCACGACTCTTCATAAAATTTTAGAAAAATTATATTTAAGTTGAAAAGCATTTCATGAAATTATATTTCATTTTGGAATGGAAAATAAAACACTACACTTGCAGCGGCAGTACCAACTCTGCCGACGGTGCTGCTAATTTTTTAATTCTAATTTTTGAAAATTGCAATTGCGTATTTCTCCCACTTTAAGTTTTCTGAGCTATGTCAGTCTTGAAGTAAGTGAGCAATATGTATCCACTAAAATCAATTCCAAAACTTGTTTTTTTTTCTAAATTTATTATACAAACTTACTAGGTAATTGCAAAAATAATGCGAAGACATCAGTCATAACCTTAACCATATTACTAAATAAAAAAAATAAGTAACTTAAAAAATCTGCGGTAAAAAATAATTGACACAAGGAAAAAAGTTCTTACTCTTCAAAATTCCAACTCATTCTTCAATCACGCCTATCAAATTGTGTGCCCGAACTATTTCGATATCCTTCACACAACATTCGAAAGCAGTGGCTACACAAACTGGACGCTCTCCTGTAATATATGGACTGGAAGGGCTCAAGAACTGTACACGTTTATAGGCAAGCCACGATATGATTTCATTATAACACAGGCACTGCCATGGATTACCTTCTAAGGCAGTTTTTACAAGATTTGGAAAAAAAGTGCCATTTATTGTAGGTATAAACGACAGTCGATTATTATCTATTAAAAATTCCGTAAGGCTGCCTAAATTTTCCAGCACTGCGCTTGGCAATTCATCAAATAAATTGTTTCCAATATCAAGTTTTTGTAAGCGGCGCAGTGGCGCGAACATACGTACGTCCAATGTGCGCAACGCATTATTGCCCAGCGAAAGATACTCCAGAAAAGGCAACGATGAGAAGGCCAATGGATGCAACTCATATATGTTGTTAGTTTGTAGCATCAGTTTACGTAGCTTAGGTAAGATGCTGGCACCAAAAATGCTGCTGTCCAATTTGGTCAGACTATTGTATGACAAATCGATGGTGTCCAATGACGTTAAATTGGCGAAGGTGTTCTCTTGCAATTCCGTAATGTCATTGTTATTTGCGAAAACTTTGCGCAAGGAACGCATGCCATTAAAAGTATACATGCTGAGTCTACGCAATTTATTGTCAGAGATGTTTAACACCTGCAGGAGCGGCAAATGACGAAACTCAAAATCAGGTAATGATTTGATATTATTTGAGCTGAGATCTAGACTTAGCAGACTACCACGCTGCAAGCCATCAAAGATATTTGGAGTTAGGAATTCTAAGCCGTTGCCAGAGAGATTAAGTAAACGTAATTGTTGAACACCATCAAATGCACGATCTTCGATGTTTTTCAGAGCACCCGAAGTAATTTGTAGCTTAGGTAAGATGCTGGCACCAAAAATGCTGCTATCCAATTTGATCAGACTATTGGATGACAAATCGATGGTGTCCAATGAAGTTAAATTGGCGAAGGTGTTCTCTTGCAATTCCGAAATGTCGTTGTTAAATGCGAAAACTTTGCGCAAGGAACGCATGCCATTAAAAGTATTCATGCTGAGTCTGCGCAAATAATTATCAGAGATGTTTAACACCTGCAGGCGCGGCAAATGACGAAACTCAAAATCAGTTAATGATTTGATATTATTTGAGCCGAGATCTAGACTTAGCAGACTACCACACTGCAAGCCATCAAAGGTATATGGAGTTAGGAATTCTAAGTTGTTGCCATAGAGATTAAGTAAACGTAATTGTTGAAGACCATCAAATGCACGATCTTCGATGTTTTTCAGAGCACCCCAAGTAATTTGTAAGTTTTCCAAGGCAGGCATTTCCGAGAAGCAAAGTGAGGGAATCTGGAAAGATAAGAGACGTAATACGATGTAATGCATTAGGTAATTAGTAAAACTCACCTCTTCAAAGTCATTGTTACTCAGTGATAAGAATCGTAGGCGTGAGCTAGCACCCAATTTAGCTGATTTTAGAAAATTAAAACTTAAATCTAGGTGCTCCAAAGCAGTCAGCAAACTGAAAGAACCAAGTTGCACTGATTGTAGCGAATTATGCGAAAAATTAGCAAAGCGCAAATATCGCAGATTTACTAGTGATTCTGTCGTCAATGAACTCAGTGCATTCCAACTGGCATCCAATAATTGTATAATATTCAAGGGGTCAAAATGTGAGCCCTTCAACGTTTTCAATTGACAGCCAGAAATATTAAGCAATTGCAGCGCAGTGAATTCTCTAAAGCCGTGATCACTTATTGACAAACTGCCAACTTGTGATAAATCCAGTTTTTCGATTGCGTTTAAATAAAGTGCGCGATGAGCTGAGGATAAAGAATGCCAAGTGTTTTAGTTACGAATCTTTACCTGCATCATACGCTTACCTGTTAGCGCAAATCTGCCATGCCTTTGATTCTTAATTGCTAGGTTGGTCCAGTTGGGTTGCAACTCTCGTGAGATCTCAAGTAAATTTTTTACATCACTACAAACCATAAATTGTTGATTATCAAGCCAATTTTGCTGACATTTCTCCTCCGCAAGTTGAACAGCGTGCAACGACCGTTGTGCACTTACAAGGTTAAGTATTGTGATAAACAGAATGATACTGCTGAGTATCCACAATTTCATTATTTTCTCCATTGAAATTAACGCTAACCAATCGTTCTAAAGTAATTGTTGTCGCATCTGAAGATGCTTATGAACTGAAGTGATTTTTTGATTTTTCTTATTAATCACGAGCGATACTCAATCGATTGGGTTTTCTCTTAGCGCAGCTGTAGTGTGAAGGAACCGGACCTACTTTTTTCTTTGATGATGAGCTAGGAAAAAAAAATCTTTAATGGAGTGGATTGGCGATAAAGTAACGTTCACGCAACGCTAGTGTTACACTTTAGACGTTCATCAATTTTTTAAACTTATTTCAATATATTTAGTCTTTTTCAATGTTCTGCAAGTTTTTCAGCATTTTTGGTTAGATATTAATAGCAGAAACAAACTTTGATTTTTTCAGTTAGTTTTGTTAAATTTCAAGAAAAATTCAAACAAGCAACCCTTTGAAAATATGTATGCTTGAAATAAGTCACTTTACCATATAAAATGTCGAAAGAGTTTCTGTGCAGTTCTTTTCGAAGAGTGTAGATATGATCAAAAATAAAATAGTTGCTGAGCAAGTTAGTTCTTATGATGACTTAGTTTGTGATTGTTTTTTAATAACCACTAGTGATGCCAGGTAGCGGGGAACACCACCGAATTTTCAGAGAATTGAACTTGTTTTTCGGTGAATCAAGAACTTTGCTTCAATTTTTTTTTTATTTACAGTCTATTATGCGACAGCAACCAATTTATAATGTTAGAAAACAGTATTTTGATTGTACACAATATTACCGGTTAAAAAATATACACTTTGAAAAAAGTTTATTGAGAGTGTCTAAATGAGAGCCGGATTTTAGTTGTTGAGTTCGAAATGTACAATATTGAGCCTTGAAATAAAAAAAAATCTGTTTTAGCTACGAAGCCAAGGTCATAATTTAGAAATAAAAACGTAAGATTTTCTATTAGAAACCGAGTCTACCAGTCAGTACTATCAATTTTAATTTATTTATTCATCTACTTATCTGTATTCGATGCAGTTTCCGACTATAAATATTTTTATTTAATGTAATTCCTTGACATTATGGAAAACTATTTTAAAAATACTATCCACTTAGTGGTTAATTTATAATGCTTACCATTGGAGTTAAGACTTTACGCGCTGAAACAGTGAAAGTTCAGTTATAGCAGTTTTAAGATATTCTAAGAAACTATATACATTGAGCAAAAAAATATCATAAACTTTGATATAGATATGAAAAGTGATCCATATAAAAAATAATTGTTTTCCCAGAACGCTTTTGCGCTTAATAGGTAAGAACACTGATATCAATTGATACATAATGAATTTATCTACAGATTGTTGCCACCGAAATATTGGAATTTATATGATGTTTTTATGTACTCAGTAATCTACAACGACAAATCGAGTCTCTTACAAGCAGGGCCGTGAATAGAGTTTGCGAGGTTCGGGGCCAAATACTGCAGCGCCCCTTCGGAAAATTTCTGAGTTACTAAATCTTATATTAATTTTATAAAAAATTATATTTTATGTGTTTGACTTATACGATTTCCGCTACTCTCACACGATGAAATTCGTTTTACCTTATAATATTTTCAAAGGGTATGTTTGAAAGAGTGAGGAAAAAGAAGTGATTTAAAGAGAACGATACAGATCAAAAACAAGTCGAGATGTAGAGCAAGTTGTTTTTTGACATGATTAAGTTCTGTGAGTACTGTTCTCAGAACAGGCTGCGTACGATTAAATTTGAAAAAATCTTTAGTGAATTAAAGCAGCATCGTTGGAAGATTTGACCGTAAACGAGAATTTCGCTTTTTTTCTTTTGTTTTTGAGGTAAATTTTTGTTTACGTTAAAAGAAAAAAACATTTGCAAAATTTTCAGCCCATTAACAGGTTTCATATATACATAATTTCGTTTTTTGAATAAAAATATTCAAAAAAAAATATTCATAAAAGCCAACTTGTACCGATTTTTTTGAATTATTCCATTGAGCGCAGTACTGTACAATAGAATGTGTCAAAAAGTTAGAGCGACTCTTAAAAATGATTTCTGCATCACATTTTTTTCGATCGCTCCCGGTATACTGTACAATACTGTAACACTAAAGCTGTCAGCATGATCAATAAAGGAACGCTGAGGTCTAAATTCACCTTGCTCATTCCTAAGTTCGGAATGTCTGTTGTTGAACGTACCAAAATAAATAAATGTGCTTGAACTTTGAGGAACTTTGAGACTTGAAATTAATTTCTTTTTATATTATGAGAACTTTATTTCGAGACATTTTTTGCTTTGAGTAAGTCCTTTTGGCACTGGAATAAAGAATTTAACGAAACAAAATTTTGTCTGTTGTATATTATATATTAAGTTGTATTTAGTGATTTTTACTGTTTTTTGCTTATATTTTAAGAAATTTTTTTTTTGTTTTGTTTTTGTAATTTATTGCATATATTGTATTTTGTATATGTAGGTATGCAGTTTTGTAGTATGTATAATAATAATTTGCGCATAAATATTTTTTGTATTCTTAAATTTTTAAGATGAGTTTTACAATAAATGTTTAATAAATAACTTAAAAGTTACAAAACTTTAAACCAACATTATAATATAATTTCAACTACTTAATTAATTATAAAGTGCAACTTATGAAGAATAAGATAATAATAATTATTTATTAAGTAAATTATACCAGTATCTCGGTATAAGCTTAAAACGAATAAACTTCATGAAGATTCTTTTTTTTTAACTTAACACAAAGTACCTACCCAGGTAAATTAAAATTATTGTAAACATTTTGTATGGGCAAAATTATCATAGTCCTTATATAGACGGTAGTATTTATATCTCTCTATATAAGTATTTTTGTTTTTTGTAACATACATTTATAGGTATATATAAACAAATGTTTTCATCTTCTTTTCTTCACATAAAATACGTTTTTATAAATAATTTTGCCAAAATTTTTTGTAAGTTTATTTTAACTCAACTTAACTTTGTGTCATTAACCTCAGGATATTTTTAGAATATGTCTGAAGCCGAATCTGATTCGGATAAAGTCAGGCCAGTCTCATGTAAGGGTGCTGATTACGTTGAAGAATATTTGCTTAAAGAGAAAGATTACAGCGGAACTGATAACGATGAGATTGTCACCAGTTGCCATCTCTAATGAGACTTTTTTCAACAGGTGCCCATAATATTCTTTGTGAATTACCACTCAAGAGACCCAATTATATTTTTTGGTATGAGTTTGTTCATAAGATACCGAATTTTTAGATCTTCTATTAAAGAAAGACAAAGACTTTTATCTTAATCTAAATACTGAAAGTTCTGCCATGCTATTACATAAACTCCAATTACGCAATGCTTGCGATGAGATCCCAGAAGTCTTACCAAGGAAAACTAAGAGAGGTTTGGATACAAAACTCATTTAACCGACTCCAAAACAGTTTTCGCTCGATAGTTCAACAACCATTTAAAATAGCCATTACAGGACTGAGAAGAAATGTTTTTGAAATGATCAACTTGAATGTAGGAGCTCATTACAGGCCATCCGAGACCTACATGTGAGTAGTTTTTCGGATATAAAGGGCGCATAGAGTTCATTCAATATACTTTGATGAAAACTGAATGAGCTATTGGGAAATGAAGATCGTATTATTTTACCGGGTAGCTACTATGAATGCAATGAATAAATCCATAAATTTAATGACATAATACATTTTACTAAAAAAAAAACAACAATTAAAATGAATTCGTTATTTAAATAAATTATAATTAAGTTATATTAAATACGAGTACATAGTAATAAATTGTAGTGTAATACTTTCCAAGTGTATTTGCATATGAAGCAATTTATGCGATTTTACTTTTTTTTTTTGTTAAGTTTCAATGGTATTATAGTATACGAGTTTAAATGAAGTACTGAAGATTGTAATAATTTTAATCTTTGTTTTAATTATATATTTTTTGTAGTGTAATAATAACATTTATCAAAAGTTAGATATCTTTTTCATTTCATATGCAAATCTTATGCAGAGGTTTCAGTTTTTTTCTATTTTTTTATTTTTTTTTTTTTTTGGAGTTGGCAATTTAAGAATACACACAACTTGCTACAAAACCCTGAATACACTTAATAACATCATTACAGTGTCTACACAATGGTAACAGTTGGTTGTTGCTGTTGAGCAATGCATTTTGTTGTGGACCGTTTATTGCTGCTATTGTTATTATTGTGATTATTGCTTAAATTAGCGCTATGTTGTTGATACTTTTCATATTGTTGCTGATAATAATCATTTTGTTGTTTACCCATACCATTTTGTGTTAAGTCCTTTGAAAAGCCATTGCTCTTGTTGTAATCACCATTACTTATGCGTTGATTTCTTGCATTCTCATTAGCAACATTTTGCTGTTGCCCATTACTTTTACAATCATTTAGATGATTCTTTTTCAATTCAACACCATTCACTTGCTTCATTGGTTCACCAATAAGTGTTATTTTAACAGGTTTATAGGCTGTTACCGGCACTGGTGTTATTGTTGATTGTTGTTGTTGGTTTTCCCAAGCTATGCACGAAGCACGTCGTTGTGTATTTGATTGCTGCGGTTGCGGTTGCTGATTGAAATTGGTGAATGTTGTTGAAATTATGGTATGACGACGTGTTTGATTTGATGTTGCTGCTGCTGCTGCTGCTGTGGTTGTTGGCTGTTTCTGTTGCTGTTGTAAAATGCTTACTGCCTCGCTGCTGTTCAAATGCGGGAAATATGTTGTATAGCTGGTGTATTCGGGTTTACTTCTGTTGGAAATTTTGGAGAGAAAAGAAGCAAAAATAGAAACTCGTATTAATGACAATATATAAGGAGTGAACTGACATGAAACATGCATTTTAATTGTACGCTTATATAAAAATGATTTTTAGGTGTTTACTTTTGTTACAGAAAATTTTAAATTTTTGTTAAATTTTCATCTAAATAATAAGGATATTCGAATAAAGCGAATATTAATCGCTTGGTGCACTGATTATTATAAAGGAATTTAGGCAAAGATTTTGAATTACACTTTACTTCAATTTAATTTCATAATATCACTTAATTAACTCAAAAGTTTTAACAGATATTTGAAAAATGTGTTCAAATAAAACAAAGTTTTGTACTTTTTATTTGTTGAGTTACACTAAAAACGCATATAACTTTACCGCACACGTACGGCTTTATTCGAATACCGTCAATATATTTACATATATAGTTTATTTTGTTAATATTACCTCACATGTCTATTATTTTATTGCAGCATGCAATAAGAAAAAACAAATTTTTGACCAAATTTAAATCGCAGAATTTGGCCTTATCTTATAGACTTAAGAACTTAAGGCAAACAATTATTTTAATATCAAATATTACTATACACTTAACAGATTTAGTAATATGTATATAACTTCTAACTTCAAGCAATTTAAAGCTATATAATGGTTTTTTTTTTTTGGCAATAGTATTTAGATTATAGGTATGTCCTTTTAATCACATATTTTCTTATTTAGTTTTGAAGCGCGAATTAAAATACCTTGAAATATATATTGAAAAAAATTTTCAGATTAATTTTTCAAACTCTATGTTGTACAACGAAATTTTAGCACATGACCATAAGAGATACAAATTTGAGTTTCAAATAATATGAAAAACTTGCAAAAAATTAGGATTTAGAGGAAATCGTTAAGAGTATTATCTCTCCATTAAAAAAAAAAAAAATAGTGAGAAAGTTGCATGGTCATATATGAGAAGACTTAAAGGCATTCAAACCGCGCAGAGCTGAGGGTGCAGCTTGCGTACGCACTTCAAAAGGGAAAACCTAGAAAAGTTTTCATAAATAAAATAATATATCGCTTAAAAAGTCAGTAAACGATTTATTTTCTACAATTGTCATATCATGTTAGGATGAATTTTATTCTAAAGACAGATATCCATCTACGAAAGATTTTTGGTTGATTTTCTTTAAAGTTTTAATGAAACTTTGCTTTTAATCTGTGTACGTGTTCAAAGGTTGTAAAATTAAATTAAAATTTAAAATTGTACAAATAAGAATAATAATAACTTGTTGAAGTGAAAATATGCAAAGCTTTTTTAAAATGGACAAATTATTTTATAATTGAGAATATAATCACAGCCAAATTTAAAACTTAGGTACTTTTGATTAAACATTTTTATTTAATAATTTTCGTTCCTAGTATACGTCATAGTTGTACTCTTTCCCCTATGGTTTTCAGTAAATGAAAAATCCTTTTTGTTTTTGTTATATCAAATTTTTAGTTTTATAAAAAATACGAGTAATTTTGTAAGTTTCTAGCAGTTTCTAAGGCATTTACTTTATATTTTTTAATCATTTAAATTAAACTGTAAATATATATTGAAATTAACAATTTAATCTTATATTGAAGCTAATGTTAGTATATGTACTTAGGTCTATCAACAAGAGGAACAACCATCTACATAGGAATAACTTAAGTGTAATATACAGATAATATTAATTGCACATAATAAAATAATTGCTAGAAGTAGATCACAAAATAATACCTTTTGATCGCCAAATTGTAGTCTATATACATTATTAATCAGAGCAGCAAATATTGGATGTATGGATAAATGTTAGTGTAATAAAAAGTATGGGATGAAGTTTAATTTATTTATGTTTAATGTATTATTTTTTATTATGTAAGTCAAATGCAATTCCATTTTAGAAGATAATTTTTAAGCAGCATGGAAGAACAGAGAAAAAATTAATTTGTGCCTCAAAATATTTATTAATTATTATTTTTATTAATATTGAAAATATTAAAAAAAAAAAAATAATAAAGACCTTTAAATTTAATAATAAAATTCAGTTAAAAAATAAAAAAAAAATAATTTGTATAATTTCCAGTATAATTTAGAATCTAATTTACAATCTTTTATAAAATCAGTTCTGGACGTTAAATGTTTTTAAAACATAATTGCGACAGTTGAATAGAATTCGTATGTCTAGCAAACACTCTACTGTTTCAGATTGAATGTAATATATTTTATTTCAACGACAGCAGAATTTTATTAGAAAAAGTTGACTTCCTTCATTAACATTTTCAAGAATAAGAAAGCAGTGGCGGTTCGAGGGCACATATTTAATTATTTATTGGACCAAGCGTTGCTTTGCTTCTTCATGTTATATTGATAAGTCCAACAAAGAGCCAGGCATAACTTTCAAATGTTAGAGTCTCTCAATTGGAATCAAATTGTGAAGCGGCTGCAAGCATGCGAGGAAAGCGAACGCAGGATTATGGCATATTCCCTTTAGGAGAAGTTTAAAAAGCAAAAAAAATTAAAGTATTTTTGGGCAAGACATATTATTTCGACATCTTCAGAGAATCTCATATATGACTAATATTGCCTTGCTGACATAGAAAGTCGTAACTAAAGGCTTGATGGTAAAAACTGAATCGTGACCACCAATGTAGGAAAACATAAAAGAAAAAAAACGGATAGTCATATTTTGTATCTCAAAAGATCTAAGATAATTGAAATATTAAACTTACTAAAAACTTTGAGCAGAAACTATAGAAATCATTTGAAAATACTCATATATTACTTCCATATGATTTCATAGCTCACTATATTAAGTGAGTTTAGCGTGAAAAAACAAGCGCAGAGCTTTAAAAAAAAGAAGTGAATAACAATTGCTTTTTATTTTAGGATCTAGACACTAAGTTAAATAAAATAAGCAAACAGCAGCACTTAACAACAGCTGATATTGCAGAAATTCAAACCAGCTGATGAAGTGTAAGAGTTAACTAATAACCAGCACTCATAAGGTAGAACACAGCGTAGTAGAAATAAGCGTACTAAGTAGGTTAACACAGGAATAATTTATTTATATAGAAATAGATTATTTGTCATAGACGCTGTGTCCATATAATTACATTTATGAGTGTATTGTCACACGCATGACACTTATATGGGGGAACAGTACATGCTCAAGGACTTGACACAGAGAATCTTAGACTTACTTATATGTAGGAGTAAGCTCTCAAGAAAGTTTAACCACCAAAAAATTTAGTGTAGATGCAAGACAATAAGCAGATAACTAGATTAGTTACTATGTACATAAATCAATGAACAGAAGCAAAGAGAAGTAGTTTCTTCTCAGTTGAGTCTATGTCACAGAGAGCGGCGTTCGATCACATGTAACATCTGAACTAAGAATACTGCTTGTTCTTTAGACTTATACTATGTGCAAAAGTCATCAGAACTATTACGTCTATGAAATTTAACATACAAAAATATTGTTATGAAAGTATTTAACACCTTTCATCGGAACAGCACTTTTCACAATTGAACAACACTAACAAAAGAAAGAAAGAATTTAATAAGTGTTGTCAATATCCTTCCATCAATGACTCAAGGTTGGATTATACTGTGCTTGACAAAATTAAGGCAAAAACTGAGCAAGGCCATATTGGATGAGATATTAATTTGAAATATCGATGCCGTTAATTTGTTGCATTGATTTTGGCATCAATACTTTGATATATGTTCGTACCAGTGCTTGTCATCAGGGTTGGCTGATTCAGAAATTGAATATATTTTGCCAAATTTTACTGCCAAGCAAGGCACGAGGATATCTTCTCAAATCACTTTTAAGCTTTGGTCAGATTTGAATGCCAATATATGTAGGCCCAGAATAAAGACCTTACCATTAGGCGAATCTGGATCATATATTGGAAATATATTTTTTTTGCGTTGCACTTTTTATTTAAAAGTACATTTATTAAAAATATAAGAAATTTTATAATCTACAAAAATAAATTTTTTTTAATTTAATTTTTGATGAATAAAATAAAATTTTTTTCTTTGAACCACCCATCGTTCAGTTGGTCCGGTCAACATGCAATGTCATACTCTTTAAATAGTTACTTTGAATGAAAAAAAAAAATAGATAAAATTTTTCGTTAACTTTAAAGTTAACGATGTTCAGTATTATCTTTGCTTAAGAATGCAAAATATATAAGCCATATAAATTATTTTATATTTAATCGCTTAACAGTAGAATGATCGCCTAAATTAAAAACTCCGTATCCGTCGTTGCAATAAATAAAAAAATTCAAATAAATTTGTATTTAAAAATCTTCGAGCCGAAGAGAAGCGCTCAACTTGCCTAGCCAAATAATTGCTACTACATGTGGAAAATTGCTGCACAATACGACCGGAAAATTGGCTAAAATATACCACACTTGTATGCAAATTTGCATAAGAATATGGTAAATTAGCAACTACATGTGCAGCAAAGCGTTGCGAATGCAATAAAAAGATGTTGTGAATTGTGCCACAACATTGTTGCAAATGAGTAGACAATTTAGTATAAAAATGACTTTTCCTTAAATTGACGAAGCTATGAAAAACTCTTTTGAAATATATTTTTACATGTAAGGCAGTTGTTAGTAGAAGTGTTTTTGTATGGGTTATTCGAAAGTTTTGTAAGCTGCCACCAGATAGTTAGCCGAGTTAAAAGCAAAACCAATGAAAATAAAAAGCATAAATTGAACTAAATTAATATTTGTGTGATGATTTTAAGTTTTAAATACACACCTTGATAGTCCATCTGGTCCGATTGATAGTGGACGTGTCTGCTGAGTAGATAAGCAGATATATATTTTGTATGCCTTGGAAATATTTTCTTAGCTTACCCTCTCAGTCTGTGTTGCCATATTGATGCATTCCTTTTCATTGTCTGTATGTATCCCTATGGTTTTGCCTTTTTCAGCCTCTAATTTTTCTATGAGATTCTTCTGCAAACGTATTGTTCTGTCGCGATCATCAACTTGACCCTAAGTTTAGATTGAATTTTCGGAATAATGAAATGAACTTTAGTATTTAAAGACAAATAACTTATTATTATTACAAGTTGATATTATGACATTAAGCTTTTTACAGAAAATAATTTAAACTAATATCTAATGAAGTATCACAAAATATTTTCAATTTTGAGCTGCCCTTTAAAAAAACACATCAAACGCAATTGAAAAGAAAGTTCTGGTCGAATGCTTGAGGAAATAATTTATACCAGAATTGTGTGTGTGAATCTGTAATTTTTGTTTTTGCACCAATCGATAGCGAAAGGTGTTTTTTAAAGCATTATCAGAGGTGGTCCCCAGTTCTCGAAGTCCTCAACATGCGTCTATTTACAGAAATTTTTTTTTATTGCCAAGCAATGGAAAGTGGTCATTGCCAGAAGTGGTCACAGAGCTTAAAAGTGCTCGATTTTGGTAAATTTTTAACAGAAGTGCTCCCGGGTTCAAAAGTGCCCGTTTTGAAACCATATTTGAAATCTTTTTTTTTTTTTTGCACCGAACGATATAGAGCGGTCGTTTTGGGTTCCTGTTTTAAAATTTTTTAAATGTTGTGTCTAAAGAAAAATGCGTAATTTTAAGAAAAATCTCTCTTTTTTTAGAATATGACAGTTGTAGTACGACTTTACAGATCCTTAATCTGAACGTTATTTCAAACATTTATTAAAAAACTGTTCTTTATATTTTTCATTTGAAAGCTCTATTTCAATACCGTGTAAAGTAGTTTTGGCCTTAAGCTTTTCCCAAGATATAATTTTCTAAAAACAACTCGTCTGTATTTTATTTCTTGCACAACTTTTCAGACTTGCGATGTAATTCACAATATTAAGGGCATCATAATACTAAAAATATTTGTATCATATTTTTGGGATTAATTTGATGAAAAGTATATCAAACTTTTCAGAAGTAACATAAGTAGCTTGATATGGTTTCTAAATAAAGAAATAAAAACAAAATTATAATGAAAACATTAATTTTCGTGCTGTATATAGGTATATTTTTGTCTATCTATGTGTACTATATGTTAATAAAGTATCACATATCATCGTCTCGGAATTATACTGTCGTATATTACTTTATTATTAAATCAGATAACTATGAAAATCTATATAGTTTGGTAGCTCTGTTTATGTTTCTATGATAATGTCACTTTCTTTTATAGTTTTTAAGATGTTTGGGCTTTCTAAGTTCCCAAACTATAAGCCCTAAGGAAATAATGGTGTTTTAAAAATATATAAAATCTCTTTTCTGAAATTTTTTGCTGTATGCTGATGCTATTGAATGAATGGCCGCTAAATTTAGATAACGTTTTCAAGCAAGATTTTTTTCCTAACCAAAATAACATAAGAACAGAATATTTCTAGATAAGTACATATATTGAAATTATATTTTTGGGTAAATTTTTTAGTGTTAATTAACATTGTAATTCCAAGGCGATGATATGTACATGCAAGTATCTGCGGTTATGTGTACCTACGTATATTATATATTAAAGTATGTATTGTTTGAGAGGAAATGTAGCGTGTCTTCTAGGGTTATATATAATGTTTTTGATTCTTTTTACATAAATTTTTCTAGATTTAAAAAAAAAATAATGACTTAAAATGCATACAATCAAAATATATTTAAGTTTCAAAAAACATTTTACCTTTAAAAACTACAAGAATAGCATTTTTAAAAAAAATTTCACTTGAAATAAAGATTTAATTTTAATGAATACAAGAAGAATATCTGAATACAGCTGAATTTAGAAGAATTCAGTTTTTAGAATTTGAAATTTTTGTACTAATTGCACAGTTTAAGCAAAATATTGTGACGAAGATTTGTTACCATGTAACCCTTGAGAATAACACTCTTATTAGCAAAGAACGCAGCATATCTAGGTTTCGAGATAAAAGACCTGAATGCATTTCCAGAAGCAATGACAATATTTATTTTCTAAATTTCTACCAATTTTTTTGAATGAAGCTTCTTCAATACACATTTTGTGTAAAAATTGCTAAATAAAGTGTAGCCAAATTATATATTTATTAAATTCAAAATAGGCCCCAACGTTTATAATATAGCAACATAGCCTGCGCTCTATTCAACTCTTCATACATTATTCAATGGCTGTTGCAGAAATTGTCTTCAGCTCCATCAGCTATTTGCTTTTATGTCTTCAACTGACTGAAAAAGCTTTTATCGAAGTTGAAATTTTAGCTTCGGAAATATCGGGTGAATAAAGAGCAGAAATTGTCTTCAGCTCCATCAGCTATTTGCTTTTATGTCTTCAACTGACTGAAAAAGCTTTTATCGAAGTTGAAATTTTAGCTTCGGAAATATCGGGTGAATAAAGAGCAGAAATTGTCTTCAGCTCCATCAGCTATTTGCTTTTATGTCTTCAACTGACTGAAAAAGCTTTTATCGAAGTTGAAATTTTAGCTTCGGAAATATCGGGTGAATAAAGAGCAATGCCGACAATATTCGTTGAAATTTTTGGTTAAAAACTCTGACATAGTGATGATCTATGAGTTTTATTTCAGACAATCTCACTGTCATCCTTTCGAAATCTTTATTTCAGAACCCAGTTCTGCAGCTTCAGTTCATTTGAGCGTTTTTCTTAGGGTTTCATAGAGATGCTCTAAGCACCTAAAATCTTCATCACTAATTGTACTGCATTATTTTTGATAAAAATACCAATTAATTACGACGAAAGTTCAGTATTTAACCCAATACGTAAGTCAATTGTTTAGTCAGTATTTTAGGTAATTTAATTTAAAGAAAATCAGTCCCAATTTTGATATGTAATTTGTTTTTTCTGTTTAATTATTTAGAGAAAAAAAATTTAATTTAACTTGACGGCTTAATTAATATTAAATAAATTTTTTGATAGATGGAATGGCTTTTCAATTAAAGCGCAATATAAAATAAAAACTTGACACTCTCGATATATCAAAAACTTATATTCAATATTTATCACTTGTCTACTCAAGTTTTACAGTTACAAAGAATTCAGACGTCACCGAAACCAAACTCTTTCCTAATTATTTACTGTTTTTGCATTTAATAGCCTAAAGTTTGAGAATAAATTAAAGTTTTTTTTTTTTTTTTTGTGAAGAAGCAAACAAAACAAAAATAAAAACCAAAAACTCATGATTAAACGTGCAAATACCTGAAGGTAAACCACCTGTCTACGTAGATCAGCTAACTCCTGTAGCGGATCATCTGTTGTAGATGATGTGAGGCTGGCCAAATCGATGTCATCTAAAAGTTTACTATCCAAACCGCAGGAAGCAAAGAGTTGCCCATTGTCAGTTTCGAATGGGTTGAGAGTTTCTGTCTGAAAATTGCAAAAATTAATTTTTTTATTTCTGTAAGCTTAAATTGCTGATGATGAGGTTTGTTTATATAAAAAGAATTTAAATTAAAATTAATATTGAGACATGAGAAATATTTAAGTGAACTAATGAAAAAAATATTTTACTTTTTTATAATTTTCTTAAGCAACATGCAATTGCGAATGTTCTGCAAATGTTGTACTACTTTTTGTTGGTATTCTGCTACTTGTTATTCAAATTGAAGTAATTAAAATACCTTCGCTTAGCGTGTGAAGCAAAACTTTGATTAAAATAATTGGATAAGCATAATTGCTGAGAAATTTGTAACAGAAAATGTTGAAAAGTTTCTGCAATTTCTTAGTTTTCTTTTTTTTTAATTCAAATTTTAATTGAATTTTGTAAGCATTTAAAAGTCGTTGGAAAAAAGTTATACCTAATTCTACTTTAAGGTCAATTCCATATTTACTAAAAAATAATTACAAAATTCATTTAGACGTTTGTGACATTTGTAAATTGAATCTAAATAAAAGTATATTGTTTGACTCTTATAAATTTAAAAAATATAAAGAATATCACGAAAGTCAGAGAGATAAACATACTAATGCATGATTTGATCTTACATTTGTTCATAAAAAAATCAATAAATAAATATATAATTTTTTTTTTACCTACCCTCGTCAAACAGTCTTCGTCCTTTTCATCATAATTATAAAAAAATTTGATAAAATTTTTAAAAGAAATGAAAAACGTAAGCCATTTCCAATTTTGTAGTCATCAAAATAGTTTGTGCCATTTAAATAAAAGTGTAAAGGTGCATTTAATGGTAAAGTGAATATGAAAGTAAAAATTAAATATAAATTAAGTTAAGTAAATCAAAAATGATTTAAAAATTATCTTCATAAAAATTGAATTTTGTATCGTGCTCACCTCCTGCAAAATTCGGCGCAGTCTCAACAATTGTTTCTTAAATTGCAACACATCCTGTATCATTGCATTCCTAAAGGATTTGTCATACAACATGAGATCGTCTGAAGAGCTGTGTACTTCACGACTGCTATGATGCAGTGATGATGATGTCGATGCGCGTGATGCAGTTGTACGTCGAATGCTGTGATTTGATTTGGGACTCTCAGAATCGGCGTTGCTTAACTGACATTGTTGCTGCAGGCGTGAACGGTTCAGCAGACGTGTAGCGCGTGCTGGCAAGTGAGCGCTAAAATAAAAAAGGGGTTTTTTTTTGTTAAAATTTTTTTTTTTAATTTTTCTATAAAAACAGTATGCAATTTTTTGACTTTTTTTTTATTAATAACGCAATTTCTTATTTACCAATATTGCTCGTTACTTTGAGTAAAGTTTTCACCTACTTAATTTGTTGAAACTTGCAAAGTTTTAGAGATATTGTATCAAAATCAACTTAATTGGTTCTAGAACAATATCTGTTATTTACGATCGTAAATAAATGTTGGAGAAAATAAGATAATAATATTTGCAGAAAAGATAAGAGCAGCGGTATTGTTTGTAGTTTTTGTCGTTCGGAACAGAGAAAAAAATAGATCCAATTGAAATTTCAATACTACAGCTGTTTTTTAATTTTCTATAGAAGTTAAAAACAACAATTCAAAATTTCTGTTTTTATTAATTTGCATAAAATTCGTTGACAACATATTTTTATTTGATAACACAAGCCGCCAAACCTCTGTCACAGAAACCAAAATATACTTTTCCGAATGTTTTTGAAGCGCTGACTTCGAATTCGACTACAGTTCTCTGTCAGTCCCGGTTTGTGAGATATTCTAACCTAAAAGTGTGTAAATCATGATTTTTTTGAGATATTTGAGGTGACGATGTAACACGTAAGATAACTTATTTTTATTAGACTATTAATAGTGGCCAAAATAACTACTCATCCCCTTCAAAATGTATTTGAATTTCTCGGATTTCTTTTTTCATCTTTGAGAAATCATATGTTGAATAACACTGGGTGACTTGGGAAAAATTAGCTATATATAGGCAAAAAAAAATATAATCCAAAATTTTCAAAAAACACACCAAACTATTAATGCTGTAAATAAAAGAATGAAACAAAGTAGTTTTGAAGAACTACATTATAACCCCTTAAAAAATTATTCACAAAATTTATAAAATAAGTCGCTTAACGTAATAGGCAAATGAATAAATCAATTAAATTCTCTACTCATCACTAACACTAGCTTTGGCATAAAAGACACCTTTATTCCACTGTTCAAATCAAAGCACGTTAATCAACAATAACAATAGTAGTTACGATAACAACAATAAACACTTAAGTACAACACCTGAGGTGTGACGGCACATAACAAGTATGTGGAGCACTGGTCGATAACATTTGAGTACCACTACCACCACGAGCACCATTAATGTTGTTAGCAGCAAAATTTTCACCATCCCCCATACTAATCGTAAACTTTTTGACAGCACCAGACTTTGAAATATTTGTTGTTGTCGTTTTTGGTAGCGATAAATTCGACATTCGCCTTGAACTTTGTATATGGGCAGTTGTTGGCATTGTATAAGCTGCATTAGCCGCTGCAAGTGCATGTTGCTGCAAATGTTGCTGATAGAATGGTAAATGTTGTAAATGTTGCTGCTGTTGATGTAATTGTTTAATGGCAATTGGTGATGTGTTACGTGTTCTAGGACGACTTGAACTTTGACTGAGGTAAAAATTTTCCGATGTTTTTAAGTCGGTGCGTACACGACGTGCACCAATTGGCGATGCTGATGAAGATGATGTCGTTGTTGTTGTTGTTGTCGATGATGACATGCTTCTGCAATGTTTTTGCTGCTACCGTTACTGCAACAAATCATTGAATAAATAAATTGACAATTACGAGAATAATGACGATGTAGGCTGTTGTTGATGCTCTTGTACGACTTTGGTATTTGCTGACATGTTGCAGACAAATTGATGTGCAACATTAAAAAAAATTTATTATGTCTTTCATTTACATTAAATGCGACACAAAATGCAATTTATTGGTAGTAAGTAACAAAAACGTCAAAATTTTCACACAAAAAGTGAGACTCTGTTACTTTTCATGTTCGTTTAAGGAAAAAAACTAGGAAATGACATTTGCAGTTGTTGTTGTCGTAGTATGACACAATCAACGCATGCGCTTTGCAAATATGAAACAAAAATAGCAATGGATTTAGGAAGATACAAACAATTTTCTTTAAAATCAACCCCATGAAAACAGATGTTTATTTCAAAGTTTCACTTTTATGTTAACTATTCTTTAATTGTAAGTTACTATTGTATGGTATGTATTCGTAATCCTTGCATGATACATATGTACATATATACAAAAAGCTGCAGCATTAGATTTTGCAGTTTATGGAACTTAAGATTACAAGAGCCATTGAGTGTTGTCATTAATCCATTGGAGTCAGTATGTATAAGTCATATGTCAAGTCATTTGTTATTTTAAGAAGTCCTTACGAGCTAATAACGTGGGTATAAAAAAAGAAATTTCATGCGAAAAAAATTTTAAAAGAATTTATTGAATTTCATAACACTTGTAGCCAAATTTAATATGAGATTTTATGCAAAATATTTTCATTTTTGTACGTAATTTTTCAAAAAGCTATGAACCATCGTCAACTTTAAAAAGGTAAAACCAACAACGTCTCAGATTGTTATGTCATATGAATTTTTTTCTTTATAAAATTTGAGAATGAAATTTTCCAAACAAAAAACGAACTAATTTGAGTCCAACAGCACACGAAAATACAAAAAAAAAAAAATATGCAATCATTCAAAATTTCACTCAAAAACTCGCATACATATCAATGAAAAATCCTTGAAAATTTTTTTTCTCTTGTTGTAGTTCAGAATGGCGCAAAATTAATTTTTTGACAGAAAAAAAAATCTTAAGAAACTTCTTTGATTCGAACACTACTAATCTATAAATAACATGACCAAACTGTGAGAGTTTTTTGAGTTCTAGAGGATTCTTGTATTTTTTCTGCGTCATACTATATACATTAAGGTGTTTCTTATTTACTTTTGGATGGACAGTGTGACACAACTCAAAAACTTCTTTTATGTAACTTATGTTCGTGCGAAAGAACATAAAAAAAATTTAAAATTGATAAAAAAGAAATATTTTAAGAAAATTTAAAAAACATAATTAAAAAATTAAAATTCAACCAATCAATGATTAGAAATACGACCTTAAAACTTTTAAAAAAACTACAAGTGGTTTTGGCCGTAGCAAGAGGGACTTATTACTTAGCGTAAATTGTATTTTTTTTAAATTTCAATTTATATAAGGAACTCCCTAACATACATATATCATTACAATTTGTTAGATCAATGTTGACAGAAAGCTATAGCGTGACAACTTGCTATTAATATAATGTTAATTTTTCCCTCATTTATTTATTTAGAAAGTTTAGCAAGTAAACTGGATTTTTGCATTTCTAAGGCAATTAAAAGAATAATTGACTGCAAAACGATTCATTTTTCATTGAATATATTAAAGAATATACGCAGCATAAGAATCTTATCCTAAAAGACAGTTTTTAAAAATTGATTTAAAATCTTAGCTGACACGTAATGGAAATTTCTTTAGACTTCATGATGAAAGTTTAGAAAATTTATCACAACATTGCAAAGTTGATTAACAATGATATATTTTCATTAAAAAACAAATTACTTCTTAAGTGCTATGAAGTAATTTGCAAACAAAACACCAGTCTTTATTCATTACATTACAAAAAATACTTATCTATACATCTACAAAGCCATTAACTTGTTCAAAGTAGAAGACATGCAATTGATGCTATTACTTCCTTACACCTATTAAAAATCTTCATTACATTACATTTTGCATCTATTTAAGTCAAGTTGCTATTTTGATTGTTGTTGGCAATACATACATATTCGGTATGCAAATTAATGGAATTTTCAGCAATCAAAGCAAGCCATGCACTAAACTTGGCTAAGGAGAAATAATAACGAAAACAAAAATTCAACCAACCGGCGAATCAACGAATTGCTAACAAACGAAGCGTTTGGTATTATTTTTCAGGTTAAAACTATCATGCGGAGTTTGTGAAAAGGTTTTCCGCAATTCACTTTTATTTGTTGATGTTAGCTGTAGCTCTGGATTTTAGGTTACAAAGAATATAAAAAAAAATACGAAATACAAAAAAAAAACTGAAATTCACATTTAAATATTTGCATGATACTCATCAGTATCATCCATAGACAAAACAACGACAAAAACTACAATAACAATACCATGCCATACAACAGTGTACTATACATTCAATCTTAGCCTCAGCATAAAGCATCGTGATATATTTCACTCAGAAACTTTGTACACGAGTGGCATAGTTTCAAAAATTAACATTTTATTGTTTAAACTTTTAGTGGATTCTACACTTCATCATGCAAATGAAGCTGATGCCGCAAGATGTTGTACATTCTGTTTTTTTATTTTAAAAAAAAAAAAAAAAATTTAGTTGCATAGAAAAAATAAATAAATAAAACGATTTTTACTTTGTGCAAAATCATGACAAAGTGAAAGGTTTGAATTTCTAAAGCAGTTCCGATGATTACATATAAAGTAGCGCAGTCATAGAAAAAGTCTTTTCTTAAGGTTTTGAAATTCCTTCACTATAGGCAAATTTGTGCCTTGATCATTGTTTCGAATTGAAAAAAAAAAATTGCAAAAACGTATAAATCAAAAGTAAAAGGTGTCAAAGAAATTACTTTACAATGATAGGATGGCCCGATTTCTTATACAAGAAAAATATTTATGTTTTGTTTGTTAAAATTTTTAACCTACAAATCATAAAAAACGCGCCGCCAGAGTCTCAGAGCTATAAAATGCATATAGGTGATTACAGACTTATTCAAAAATTTTGATTTTTGAGAATACTTATATGCACTAAGATTTTTGATAAACTTATCTTGAATTTCGTTGGGTCTTCTATATCAACTTATTGACTATTCTGTGTGCTGTTCATTATTTGATCAATTTTGACATTTTGTACGCTGAAGCAGGCAATACGTTTTACGTTCAGCAATTTCTAGCTTAAAAGCCAAGATTTCTACGGAAAAAAATTGCATTTCGTTATAAAGCCGTTTTCAGTGTTTGAACGATTTTCCATGTCTGCGGTATTAGCACTGCTAGAAATTGCTTTTAAAAATAAATATGTAATCATTCGTACGTCAGAGATCAAAGTTCTAAGTTTTCTGACATGAAAATGGTATAATATGGTATTTATCAATGGAACTTATCTCAACTAAATGACTGACCTTAAAGCGAAAGTTTTTACCTTTAAAATTGGTATTGAAATTTGTATGATACTACAATAATTTAATAGGAAATTGTTACTGTTTTTACTTTTGATTTCATAACTTTATATCAAGCGTGTACGTAAAGCGTTAAATACAATTGTTAAATAAATAAATCCGATAGTTGTTGATTAAAATCACACATCAATCTTTTTTAATAATAAATAAATATAGAAACTCCCAAAATATTCAAAATAATAACTTTTCTTATTACATACTTTTTGTTATAACTCCCATATTCATTTTTATCTCATTCATTCATTTTTGACAGTAAGAAAAGCTGTAAGAAAGGTATCGGAAACATTTTCGTAATTTGACATAAATTCAAATGACCCTTTGATGGTTTCCCTTTTCATTTTAACCTACTCATCAGAAGTCAGCACTTCTCTTTTTTATTTCAAATTCATTTCCCACCCATGCTATTTTTCATAATTTTAATTATTGCCAGCGCTGTCATTGATTTATTACGAACATTTTACCCTCATCAAGATGGTATTGAAAGCTCTTTATAATTTTAAACTCAAAACATTTTTGAATATACACACATACAAACATAAGTACATACAAAGCAGCACCCTTGCTGTGACTTTCAATCCTACAAGTTTTATTTAAGTACGTAGAAATTCTACTGACAGCCGTTAATGAACATCGTTTATCTGTCTAACAAAAATATCGATTATTACGTTAATAACTCGTTAAGGCCAGAAAACAGCTGCGCCAGCGTAGACAGTGCTGACCATGGTGTTAAAAACAAAGAGATCGAAAAAAAAGAAGAGTGAAAGTCGTGCGTGTAGAAAAATTGTTGCATCTTGTTGCTTGATTTCCCATAACAACGCAACAACGTAACAACGCATGCGCAACCATGTCAAATGTGCTTAAAAACATGGTCGCGCCATTCAGCTGATTAGAAATTTGAAAACGCAAAACTAAATTTAACTTGGTATAAATTAATGATACGGTATACGGCAGCTCTTGGGGTATCAAACAGATTTTCATGGTTACTTCTGGGCAACATTTTGACTAATGTCATTGCATTTAATTTTTGAAGAGATAAGTTATTGTTTGTTTATGCCTGCGGTAATTTTTATGTTAATTTACTAATTAATAATTTAATTTGACTTGAAAATCTTTTACAAATTCTAGTGGTCTTAAAAAGCCTCAAGTGTCTAGTGAATATTTATGTATCAAATTATGGGGATGCAATTCAAAGCAAGTCTCTTCGAATTGATTGATGACTTATGAAAAATTCGAAACAGAAAACCATACTTATTAATTTTAATAAGTGAAATAATGACTAACAATTAGAGAAATTTTTATGAAGAAAAAACTATTAAAAATCATTTAGTGTCTTAAAACCAGCACTAACAGCCATAAAAAAAAAGTTTATCAGAAAAATGTCATATTAAATTTTTTTTAAGCCATTCAACTGTCAATTCACTGTAGTCCCAAAGATACATAGACTAAGCCGCTGTGCAGCTGCGCATGCGTGCGCATTTAACAAAAAAATAAAAAACCGCGACAAAAATCATAACAAATAACTACTCAACTCAAAATAATTACACTAAGCACGAACCTGGTCATAACTTTAGCTTATTAAAGTTATTGACAAAATAGCTTTATTACATTATTATTTTTCTTTTTTTTTTTTGTCTGAAATATTTCTATGGGATGCAAAGCCCAATAGAGAAAAAACCACAGAAAAAAAAAATTATACAAAAAAACAACATAATGACACAGAAAAATGCAGTGAGACAATGAATAACAACAAAAAGATATTTTATGTTATTACCTAATCCGTTGAGTATTCCATGGGCTACATGGAGGTCTGCTAGGGTGAACCTATCTTTAAAGTTAATTTTATATAATGATATTTTTAAGAAAGAGCAGAATGATTAGCTTTCCGAAACTTTCAACGGAAAGGCTTCTTAGTTTCACACAGGCGCTATAGCTGAATTTTGGTGTGGGTCAAGAGTTAACTCTTGCTAAAATAAGCTCATAAACGAATACTTAAAGTCATAATTAAATTTAAATTAAGCAACAGCTTTGTTTTGTGGTTAGCATATGCTTAATCAATAGCTATTTTTTATAAAAATATTTAGCTTAATTGTGTTCAGAAAGTAGAGTAAAAACTACTGTTTAAGCTAACGAAATACAAATCAAAATTACTTATTTTTATAAATTAAATAACTCTTTTTATTTACACATTTTCCTACATGTGAAATTTTTGCTATTGATGCTCAATTAATTTTTAAAATAATTTTCGTGATGATGTTCTTCCAACTTCTTATAGAATTCACATTTATTAAGTTCTTCTTATATACGCCACCCTAGACACTATCCACATTATAAATTAGATATAATACCGTATTATTGTAATAATGCTAACATTAACTTAAAGTAGTTATATCCTGAAGTTCGTTATTTATTTTTGTTGCAGTTGGAATAGTTGTTGTTGACTTTCGTAGTAACAACAAGCAGCAGCAATATTGCTTAAGCAGGTTCCCGCCACACAACAAACATCGATAGGTATGTTGGCGATCTTATTGTAGGTAGTTCAACCTGTTTTTTTTTCAGATATTTATTTTAAGTTGAAAATACTTTAATATCTTGGAAAATGTCAGCAACCCACGTACAAGAAGTACATTTTTTTTCATTTTTTTCATGATTTATAAGTTGAAATGCTGATTTATTGAAAGTTCTTGAGGCATTTGTAATGTTGCGGTGGAAGTAACATTAATGCAATTTACGTAAATATTTTCTGGTTCGGACTTTTATAGTTTCATTTATAAAATTATTCGCCGATATGATTTATTTAATGAGTAAAAAAATAAAGTTTTTAAATCATTTTTTTTTTCTCCATTTCAAAATTCTGTTTAATTACAGCCATACATGACTTAGCACTTATGAACTTTATAAGCTCTGTAATTAAAACGCAGCTGTCTATGGCCAACCTGAAGAAACTAATATCATGAAGAATAAAATTTGAGATAAAACCAGGCAGGAAATTACTTTAAGGAAAACAACAACATGAAAGCAACATATCAACTTAAGACCAAGAATACAACCTTTTAAGAAAAGTTCAAGCAGAATCATTTTCTTCATGTAACCATAGTGGCTATAACGTACTCATCATAAAATAAAAGTCAGAATGTAATCTGAATTTTTTAATGAACTTTAATTTATATATAGGTAATGGTAAAATGTTTATGAAAGAAAAAAACCCATATGTAAGCCTGTATAAATGTTGTTTATATGTGATGTTATTTCTACTTACGCAAACTTAATAAAAAACACTGTATAAGATAGATTACTTGGAAGATAAAAATGCAAAGAAAAATAAAACGATTTTTTTTACAAAGAAAAATACGAGTATGCGAGAAAAAAAAGGAGAAAAAAAGAGCAACACAAAATGTTTTGCAGACCAAAAAAGGTTTTCGCGTTCAGATAGCGAGAAAAAGCCTTTTGAAGGCTGCTGTAACAACTAATCCTATGGTAACAAGTGCTGTTGTTGTTGTTGCTGTTGCGCTTACTGTTGGTACATGCTATGATCATGATGATGATGATGATGATGATGATATTGTTGGCGATCATGATCATCAAATGTTGTTGCCGATGACGAATGCAACGATCAACGCGAAGAGACGTTGATCTTGAATTTATTGCGTGATCGCACAGTTGACTTGCGGAATTTTAACGAAAGATCTTATGGTAGCTACCAGCAGCTCACTGAAGTAAATTATACATAATGGATGGTGGCTGTGATGGAGCTGCATGGAATGAATTGTTCTATCTATTTTTATAGCAATGTCTGTTTTATTTTATTTGTAAATGGAATCAAAAGATTTTATTCTTGATTAGTTGAATTCATGATTTTGCTCATAAATTTATGTGCATTGTAATTTTTATAGATGGTATATATTTTGTCTACTAGAAATAAATAGAATTTCTCAGCAGAATGTGCTTCGATTACTTTCTGAATTGTCAGCAGAGACAATGGAATATACACTTCCTTTTAAATGCCGAAGTTTGAGAGTTAGGCATGTATGTTTTGGGCACGCCGCAGAACGTTGTTTAAACCATTTTCTTTGAGAACTATGTACCTTTAAAGATTTTTAGTTTCTGAATATGCTACTAAAAATTATGTTATACTAAAAATTTAAATTTCATAGTCATATAAAATCCGTGGGATATTGGAGGGTTCTTCGAAACTTCAAGAAAATGTAAATGAAATGAGTTTCAAACTCCAGATATTTTTATGAAAAACTTTTGGAAACTTTGTTTTTATCGAAGGTTACTACTTAAAGAAATTTGAGAGACTTTTTGTTAAACGAAATTTGCATTTATTGCAGCGCAGTATGACGAAAAGCTGGGCCCTGTCCCCATACGTCAATTTTCTGAAATATTCTCATTTCGAAATGTACTTCTTACGAAAAGTATGATTCAAAACGTAAAGTTCTCAGTTTCCTGGTGAGTTTTTCATTAAAGGTGAATTTTTCTAGATTAAATAATTTTCTAACAGTTGATAGAATGTCATCACTTTAATTAAAACCACTTTCCAGAACTTATACCCAAAAAATTGTCATGCCGGAATTGGCCACATTTTTTTCCTTCGTGTGTAGAATTATCTAAATATATTCGGGTCTACTTGCTATTATTAAATGAAACTTAAATTTGGAAACTTAGGTGATTAATTTCTTACAAGCTAGTTATTTTGAAATATAAGTACTTTGTTATTAAATACACCATTTTTATACTAACATACCTAATATTAATCAAACAATATAAGAAAGCTACCTTTATGTTTTATAGTTAATATAAAGTTTATAAACTATAATTTAAATTTACCAATTTGTTATGCATGCATCATCAATCAGAAAACTTGTGCTATCTCGTATTCCAACAGCCATCGAATAAGAAAAATTTGAACCGCTTATAATTTTATAGGTTTTATAGTAAAGTATTTAACTTTAATAATAGCATTTTGAATAAATATTTAAGTTTTTCAAACTAGCACACTTCTTTGCATCACACACTTCAAATAAATTAATTTGTTATTATTAATTAATTAATAGTTATTAGGTATTACATATATTTTGTTTTACACTTCAACTGCATTTACTTTTCGTAAAAAACAGATAGTTACTCTTGTTAAGTAATAAATGTCAATCTTAAGGTCAGACAATTATCTTCGGTACTGCTTTGTTACAAATATTTTACATGCACTTTCAATGACATTTGGCACTAGCTGTACAAAAAATTAGTTATGGTGTTATGCTTTCATCAAGTTATTATTTTTTTTTTATATAAATTTATTCATTACCGATATTAGTTTTGCATCAAAGAAAACTTGTGTTATACTGAACCAGTAATATTTGTGGCGTCGAAAAAAATACATAAATTACTAACAGATATGCTGGTGTGTATTGAAGAAGAAGAAAAAAACATTACAACTATGATTACTACTAATGACGCCACAAAAAAGTGAATTGAAATGAATTTTTCATTGATTGACTTCAATGCGCACCGCAAAAAAAAAATTATATACCACAATAGCAATAATGTATTCACGGAAAATTAACAATTGTTGCAATAACTCAAAATTAAATATACAAACTTAAGGCAATAATTTTTACAATAATACATTAATATCATTTGTAAAAATGCTAAAATTAACATTTTCAAAATGTAAACGAAATACAATTTTCCGCGATAAAGAAAAATGTTACCATATTATATATAAAACTTATATAGGTAACAATTCCATGTATTGTAAAAGTACATGGCGCTCAAATGGAATAGTTAAAATATAAATTTAGTAAATTGTTATTTGAGTATACCGATCACATGGTTAAAGTAACGTAGGTGATATTCTGCTTACATGGTCCCTACTTAATTCATTAATAGGAAATATTCGGTTACATTTCCGTCAAGGGAAATCTGGAAGTCACGAGGAGAGAACTAAACAACTATGCAGACAGTTTCAAAATGATTGAAATAGTAGAATATGGCTTATATGTACGTCTCAAGCCATAAAAAAGTCAATCATTCAAATTACCGACAGATTGCAACATCTCTCAGGCCGAAATTCCTGTGATTTATAAAACGACAGTTTATTTAAAAAAAAAAAATTCAAATGATAAAAGAAACCTAAGTTTTACGTAGACCAGCCTGATAGCCTTAGATCATATTACTTCAAGTCAAGAGCAGTCTAAGAATATTTTAATGTCATGTGTACACTAAATGAGGGAGGGGAACACAATATTCCTTCAATGAGTACCTGTTCATTATAGGAAATGAAAAGGCTGAAACACTTCGTGAAGCTCGCACTGGCTTCAGTCGTCATCAGCGCTTACTCACAAGGCCATAGTGAACTCAATCGATAAATTTGAATGTCTGGAACAGATAGTTATGTCCGGTCAGGTCAGCAGAAAATATCGCCGTCGCAGCTGAGAGTGTGGCTGAAAACCCTGGTGTGTCTTTTTTAGACGATTACAAGATTACAATTTGGCCGCTACCGAAGAATGTTTACTAACTTTTTGCTTGGCCTAAAATTGATGCTATGGATGTGGATGACGTTTATTTCCAGCAGGGCGGCGCCATATACCGCACAGCTGATGAAACAGCCGCTCTATTGCGTGACAAATTTACTAGACGTCTGATTTCTCGAAATGCAAACTTCAATTGGCCACCAAGATAGTGCGACTTAAGACTTTTGTCTTTCGGGTTTAGTTAATAATAAAAACTCTCATTCCATCAGTACGCTATCCTTTGGGTATTTTTTTGAGAAAATTAGAGCAAAGTTGTTTGAAAAGTGGGTGCGCAAGAAAATCAACTTCAATCGTTTAAGCTTTACTATATTCTACAGCACAAATAATAGATTCTGTAAAACATTTAGTACAATCTTTAAAATACATAAACTTCAATCTAACGATATAAAAATTGATTGTTCATGATTTTGTGCAATATTTATGTGATAATACCATAATAAAATGATAAGAATCCGTTGGAAATGATCAATTTAACCCTATTAATACTGGGTGAAATTACGAACACAAAGTACTAAAGTGAGTCTTTCGGACTCACATACATTCTGTATGAAAAACAAGAATAATTTTAAGTTTATAAGTATAGTTATGGTGTGTATATACAAAAGAGATTCAAAAGTAAGATTTACTGAAAAATGGGCGGTGCCACGCCTCCACATGAGTTTGTATAATGTTCTTAGCATAGTTTGGTTTGGAAAAGTGGACAATGCCACGCCCTCCCATATAAGACAAAAATTAAATTCATCATATCTTATCAACTATGTGACGCAGATAAATGAAACTTGGTGTGTATGTAGAAAAGTAAGATTTAATTAAAAAATGGGCGGTGTCACGCCTCCATAAACACAACACAAAAATAATGAAAAAACTTGTATTCTGATAACCCGATAATCGCAAAACTCACCAACTAATATCCAAATATTTCAAAGTATGTGCACAACTGAACACTACAAGAAAAGAACTACAGTGAAATCTAGATAACTGGGATCTCCAAGGGACCAACATTTTTGTCTCAATTAAGAGGTTTCTCATTTACACAGTTTCCCAAATAGACATACTCAGACCGATAAAACGTGCATATTCAAATTTAAAATAACAAATTATACACACATAAATATTATTTCCCACTTATAGAGGTTATTTCTAAACGGTCCCAGTTATAGAGGGAAATGCCCATGTTATACAGGCGAAAACGCACAAAAACTTCAAAAATTAATTCCCAGACATAGAGGTTTAATAATCCCAGTAATAGCAGTATTTTGATGCGAAAGTGGTGGGACCTTGAAGTGCGTCTCACTAGTAGAGGTTTCCCACTTATCCAGGTACCGCTTAACCAGGTTTCACTGTAATTACATATGTGCAGAGCATAATTACTACAGCCGACGCGGAAGCAATGACACAAAATCAAACAATTCAAATTTCAAAAAAAACATAGCATGCTTTGAATTTGTTAAGATTGTTCTCTGCTGCACTCGAACTATATGAGTCTCTAAGACTCATTTCAGTACTTTGCGTTAGCTTTATAAATTAATTTTTTTAAAAAATAGAAAGAAAAATATTTATACATTTTTTTTATCGTAATTCTGTTTAGAACATCTGCAGTTTAAAATACAAGAAACCTCAATTTTGAAATAAAAAAATTCACGCCAAGAAAACAGCACAAAGTCAAAATGAGTCTCAAAGACTCAAGGTAGTACTAATAGGGCTAAAATTAATAAACCCAAACACCTAATAAAAAAACCTTACTGTAACAACCGGTTTAAGCCGCATTACAAAGCCAGTCTTTATGATTCATTCATTAGCATATTGGCAATGACATAATTTGAATGCAACACAGTTTCCTGCACATAACTAAATCTGCATATGAAAGACACTACACAACCAACATAAATGGATAAATTAACGCTTATTATCAGTCTGTGAAGCGCTGATAATTTGTTTAGCAAGAGGATATGCGACATAATAAAACAATGTAACTGGATTTCATTACTTTGAAACGGAAATTAAAGCAAATTGTCAACTAATGATAAAAATGCAAATTAATTTTATGAAGAAATGTGCGCATGCGTAGCATAAATTAGCATAGCAGGTACTATCAAGGTGTGAGAACTAACTTAATTTCTGTTTAAGTGAACTCTTTCATGTGTCAAAGTTTGGTAATTGAAACCTTTTAAATATATTGTGAGTTTAACATTTTAATAACACAAACATTGGTTCATCTCCACTTTTAAACAAGCATGTAGAATGAGTAATGCAGTGTTAATCGGCCAGACACACCCGCAATGTACTCTACACCAGCGCCTTATGGTTACTGCGAAAAAAATTTTCAAAACACCAAAATTTTTTTTCGAAACATAGTAAATTTTTTTTAATTATTTTCCATTGCAATATTGTCCCCGTTTAGCAATAACCATTTAACTACAATTTTTTCAAATAATTTTTATTTTCGTAAGGAAATATCAACACAGAAAGAGTACCATACCTAGCTATCGGCTTGTAAAAAGACACCAATATCGAGTTAAAAATGTCTAAGCAAAATTTTTTTTTTTAATAGTTAAAGTCCAATAAAAACAACAATGTGTCTGAATAATATTTTAAATTTCAATTTTCGAGCAATTACTGATGACTGCCTGCAAGCATTGGAGCAAAGCCCTCAGGGTAGCAGAAAATACGATCATCTTAAATTGTCGTGAAAATTATCGATAGAACAAGAGATACCCGAATCAGGGAAATGTTGAAAAGAAATGGAGGCAATCGCAACTGATTATCAACGTTTGAGGAGTTTTGTGAAGGTCCTATGTGCCGTGAGGAAATAAAGGATGCTGCTTAATATATTTTTAAGTATTATTTTCTCTTATGGAAAATTTTTCTAAGCTTTCTAAAGATCAAAAAAGATGGCATTGAAAAATAATTTGCCAATAGTGAAGAAGCTAAATGATTTCGAATGTAAGCTTTAACCAAAGTATTAGGTCCGAAATCAGTCAAAAAACTCTTATGGAATACCCACATTTTTTGGGCACTATTAGGGTCTTATCGAATTCACTCAAGGCACTGTTAATCAATTGAAAACAGAAAAAAAGATTACACAAAATGACTTAAAATTGAGACTTTTTCAACATTGGCTTTCGAATGATTTTTTATAAAAAAAAGTTCCGCTGATAAGTACAAAGAAAAGACACAAAAAACAAAATTATTTCTTGTCTGATTTGATTCCGATTTAGCTTGGAAAATGAATTGATTTTCCAAGTTGAATGTCAATTTCTCTTCTATATCTAATGGTCAAAATTTGCTATATAATTTCTTTGAATTTTGAACTTTAGTTGTTATAGTTCCAGTAATTTGACGGATTTCTCTTTTTGGCATATTCTGAAATAATCTTGGAACCTCAATTCTTTTTCCAAAGCAAATTCGAAACGGAATCTGAACAGGACCTATTGTATCGAATGCATGAAAATTGTTTTAAATAATAAACTAAAATAGAAGACAAAAATAATAATAATAATACTCTACTGTAAAATTATTCCTAAAATGCTGCAGAAATTAAGGTTGTATAAGATACTTATCAAGTTACTATTTTTGTCACAAATCCTTAAACTTTTTTCCATTTAGCAAAAAGAAAAACAAGAAATAAAAGGAAATACACTAAGATTTTCAACATTAACCTTCAGTATGGGGAAGGTGATACCATGAAAGTGTCGAGTGCTTAACATTTTTTATAAAAGAAAAAAAATACCAAAAGGGGATGCACTCAAGCATAGCCCCCGAAGCGGTCACTGGCATTTACTACACACAATTTTTTCTTTTTTTTTTTTTAATTGTAGGCTTACACTTTTTTCATCTTTTTTAAATTTCTCACAAAAACTAAACGAAATTGTGCGTTCAATGAATTCTTTTTTTTTTGTTTTAATGGATTTATTATTGACGATTGTTATATTGTGTGAACGAACAACGGCAGCAGCACTTTTTAATTGTTTTATTGTTAAGAGGAGGGTTCACAGTAGGCAAAGGTCAAAGCGGCAGATCGTGTAGCGTATGGTCTTTAATTAAGTTCTGGATTTTTTAATTTTTTTTCTTCTTACTTTTTATAACTCTGCCGTTTTATTTATTTTGATTTATTACTGATGATTTTATTACACGTTATTTTTGGTAGACTTTCAACGCACTCCGATATTCGAATACACGTTCGTCTATGTTTAGCGCTAAACTCACACTGAAATACTATGGTATACAAGTGAACTGAAACGCTAAGCAACGTTAGACTCAGGCAACACAAAAGACTGTCTATATAGCAAGTTTAGTCTATAAGCAGACTCTAGTTGGATTTAGTTGTTGTTCGTTTGTTTGTATTGATACCAAGCGTCTACAGGTCGAGAAACCTCACAGCAATGACGTTAAAATAACGCTGCTTAAGTTTATGAGTTCATATGCAAGACCCAAAGTGCAGTACGTACAGAGACTAAAGTTTTTCTCTTCGCTCATTTCTGGTGTCGCTCATATTTGCCCAGCCGGCTTTTAGAACGTACCTTGGTAGCAATGGTATCGACCATAGTGGTAATGTAAACAAAAGATGTTTTTTAGTGATTCACCGTATTCATGACGCACGTTGTTACATTTGGTGGAGAAATATTTTGGAAATGGAACGCTGATGAATATAGAAGAGCGTTATTTATTGATAAAGAGAGAGAAGAGAAAATTTCTCCACATATAAGTTTATAAATATATTTTTTTGCCACTACTGTAGTCTCTGCAGCATAGTGGTTTTTTCATGACTGTCTGCGTAGGAATCAACGCTGCGGCTTAACTTTCATGGAACATTTGGTCACATTTTAAATACAAAATTGTTGCGTCAATCGGTAGAAAAGGCAGAAAGCTCATAAGTAATTTTCAGACCATTTTCCGAAATAGAAATATGTAGCTGATAGTTTTAAGGTCATGTGGAAAAACTTAATCGTTTGACATAGAAACGAATAACACACATCTAAGCTATCGGGAAGCCTTTTAGCTGTATAATCAAATCATAAAAAAAATTTTTTTATAAACGAAAACTTAAATATTTAGACAGATAATAAAAATCACCTCAAAAACTGTTTTTAAAAAGAATAACAATCAGACTTAGAGGATTCCTTTCTTAAGTAAAACGTACCAAATTCTAAATTGTTTTACCAAAAGACCTCCTGTGGTGGTTTTCTGACACAAAACAAAAAAAAAATAACAGCACTAAAATGTCCTGCAAATTATGAACGAGGTGTGTCAAACTTCATATAAATTTCTTTTTATTTTATACTCGGATAGATCAAAATTTCTCAATGCACTACTTTCAAAGGCAAATATTACAGGAATCGAATCCAAAATAAGCTCTAAAAACATGGGCGATTATTTATTACTTCTCAATTTTTGCAATTTCAAATTGCGTAAGTTTTAATTAAAAGAAACCAATGCTAAGATGACCAATATAAAGTTAAATGTGCTAATCCAGCAGCACATAATTTTCAATATATTTTTGCTTACTCAGCCCACCTATTTATCCGTAGCTTTTCATGAATTCATCATGTTATTAATCAATTAATTAATTAAATCGAGATGTTATTTGCAGAACATACTTTTCTATGCATCTTTATTCCTCTCGCACTATAAAACTTTCAATTTCAAGCGTTTCAATTCCGAAACAATCCTTCCCTAATTCAAACAACAACAAACAAAGCATTAATGTCTAATACATGTATTATTGCTTCGAGCACATTTTTTTATTGTGTGCCTGTTACAATGATTATAATCCTCTTATTCTTTGCTTCACGGCTCATAAAACAGGTTCACATTTCTCAGTCAGCAAGCTGCTTAAGCATTAAGATTTGTGAGATTGAATTTTTGTTTTCTTTTCTTTGTTAAAGCAATTTCGCATCTAATCAAACGAAAAGTCAAAGATTTTTCCAACAACAAAATGCTACGGAGGAAAAGAATGTTGGACAAGGCAATGGCAACAATTTGGCCTTAAGCAATTGTACTCCATGGAACGTCAAGTTATATACAAAATAGAAAAAAAAACCACGCGAGTTAGAAGAAATACAAAAAAAAAACACTTTTTATTCCTGTTTGCGGTTTGAAAGTTGCACGCTTCCCATTTACCTTGGCCAAGTCATAGCTGGTATAAGTTTGCAGTTCAGTTATGCTATTGAGTGTCGTTTCGTTGTTGCTATTGTGGCATGAGCCATGACAACGGCATTTAGAAGTTGTGATTGAAACATTTTAACGGCACATAATTTCTTGAGATGGTAAGAAGATAGCCAAGCTACAGTAAACAGGGAAATATGTACAAACATAGCTTGGAAAATGGAAAAATCATAGAGAAAGGCGTGCAAATTTAAGCAAAATTACAACGTGCAAGAATTTCAACTTGAAAGTTGAAGGTACATGGGAAGAAATTTAAAGTAAGAACAAAAAGCTTGTTGTAAAAGAGCTAAGTGCGACAACCTTAATTTGGTAATTGATCATACTACATATTTAAGAATCAAGTATACCCTCGACCTCTGCAATGCACCCTCTATATTCACAACTCTATAAAACTACTTAAGTTTATGGTGTTCAGCCATTGATACAGAGACGAAATATGGAAATGCAGCATATGTAGAGAGTTGTTTGGAGGCGCACTGAAAACAAAAAATATTCTGATCAAATTTTTTAACATCAGTAAGCCGCATCGTCTACAACAACAATCTTTGCAATCGAAGCAAATAATGGATTCAATCTGGGCTGTTTGATGTTTAAGTTGCGCTAGGTTTAGTACTGCTTTAGTCAGTATTTCACTAACCTATCAATTTTTAGTAAAACTTGTGCTGAGTATAGAGCTCTTAAAATTGGTTAAAATATTCAGAAAAAGAGTTTATAATAAAAATAAAAAAATTACGTCATAGAAATAAAAATGTTTCAAAAAAAATAACTATTTTTCTAGAACTAAAAATTCTAGAGAAAAAAACTGTATCTGTTAATTTTCCTAAAATTTAAAAACTTAAAATTTTACTAAATAATTTGTGCAGTGCATGCGAATGCGAATACAAATTTTGACTTTGGCCAAAAAGTTAAACTATGACTTGTCAATAGGACGCGCCATGTTGTTACCTTTCTAATACCGCATTGAAACCTGTTACAATCGCATTGATTGTAACTAAGTAGTTGCCGTTGTTGTGGCGCATTGTTATTTTTATTGCCAAAATAAATTCAAGGAAAAGCCAAACAACTTTTCCGTAATTTTTGCAGTTCGACATTACAGCAACAATTCATTTTGGTTTAACTACAACACTTGCCAAAACTATTGCCTGCCGGCCGGCTTTCATTAGCAATATTTTCCAACTAATAAACGTTGTTGTATTGTATACTGCAGTATTGTGCTATGCTGTTATTGGCCCAGTTAACAGGCGCAGCAGTGAGTCAGTTGTTGCTATTGTGACTGCGGGAAATAAAGGAGCGTGTAGTATTGAATTACCTGAGATTGTTTTTTTGCTTATAACTTGACTTTTTGTTTTCGGGGTATTTGAAATGGCTTATGGTCTTCGTCTTTTATTACTATTGTTGGTGAAAGGTCGCTGCTGTGATTTTATGTGTTGGTGGCTTAAATACTCATTCGTATAACGTTTGTCTTGAAAATGTTGCTGGCGTCATTATTATTAGATACATACTTAAGATTTTTTGCCTTCGTGTAGGCTTGGCAACATTTTACTTAAGCTTTTGTATTCAGAGTTTTTCATTATTTTATTTTATTATTTGTTATTAATTGCTCTATCGCTGCATTTTCATGTCGTTTGCAATTTTTCCCACATATGTTACGTACAAAGGTACCGTAGAAACAGATTTTGTTTAGCATGTCCACGTTTCTTTTGGTATTTCCATATCAAGTTACCACGCTGTTTGTGGAGATTTATTGGCCATGTTAGGCAGACAAAGTGACAATGTTTTGTTTACAAGCAAACGTTGTGTGATGGTACGATTGCAGCTGGTGGATATTAGCTTTGGCTTGTTTGATTAGCGGAATCAAAATATCTGAGGTTTGTTTATGAAGGCGATTTCTTGGAAAAACACTCATATGCGTCTATAAAAAAATCAATAAAATTTATCTTTATATAGCTATATAGCTAGGCAAAGGGTTCTCAGAAGCTCTTCTCTGTTATTTTCAGTGATTATTTTGATCAATTAGCAATTTATTTCAGGATAGTTCAAAACTGGATTTTGAATACATGCAAGCAAGGTTCAAAAACGAAAACATACCTATAATGTTTCTCGTGAAGGTCCATTACCAAAAAATTTGGAAAAGAAGTACATAAGTGCATTAAAAAATTATAAAACTCCATAAAGAAGACACAATTTAAAAAATTTATAAGACTATCACATATTAATACATTCCGCAAGAGTTGTTCGCAGTAGAAGATAATGAGATTCAATTACAGTGCTGCTCAGCAAGTTTTAAGGATTGTTTCCCATGCAACCGGTAATACTTTCGAAGAATGATTCTCCACTTCCACTAAATGGTTAGTTGTATTGGAATCTAAGCTCCACTACCAACAGCGCTGGATTAAGTTAGGGCCTAGGAAGACTCTAGTCTTTGACCCAACTTCAAAAAAGTTTTATCAGCAAGACTGAAACAAACAATGAGAGCATTTTTTTAAGTTATTATGTTTGACCCTATATACGGAACCAAAATTAAGAAACAATTCAATTCTTCTTCTTCAATTTTTTTAAAAATAATTCATTTTTTGTTTCAATATTTCCTGACCACAACACTTCGTCCTGACGCACAGCTTACGATGGAATGTGACACGTTAGAGCAGGCCTCATTTTTAACTTTATATCATATTAGTGATGGCATTTTCGGCACATTTGCACTTTTTTCAGTACATTTGCGTCCTAAAAAATCGTCATCGGTACCTTCGAAAAGTTTGAACCATTTATAATAAAACACTTTTTTTGTAGTAAATGAAAATAATCGCATTGTGTAGAATAATCATTAGAACTACCGTATTTTAGTAAAAATATCTCGCGTAAGTTTATTTCAATTCAACTTTAAAACTCTTGAAAATAAATCAAATCATGAGCATAATTTTTTTTTTTAGGAATATGTAATAAAGTTATTTTCTTTATATCAACTTAAATAAAACTTTACTTTCCACTGCGAAAGAAATATATCACATTATTTATCCTTATTCTCTTTCACGTCTCTTTTAATCAGTGATCAATATGTGTTTTTCATATTCAATGGAAAATTTTAATTAAACTTATAAATATTATAAAGTGACAGTTTCTGTACACACGGATTTGCTTTTATACCTAGTTCTATAGCAGCGTAAAATCAATATTTTATTTCGATTTCAAATTAAACTCCACACATTCACTCACTTGTAGTATTTTGTGTTGTCCATGTCTATGACTGCAGATGAAATTTACTTTGCTGCATAATCAAAGTGGCAAAAATGAAAATTCGAAAAAAAAACACAAGTCAAGTGAACTGGGCTGGCATGTGGCCAAAATAGAATTTGCCGCATGAACAAATTGTTTTGCTTTTTTTTCTTAAATAGTTTGCTTTGTATCTTTGCTTTTGATTAGAAAATTTAAATTGAATTTGCATGTTGCAATTGAAATAGAAAAGGCTCTACGTATGTACGTGTGATGCATTTTATGTTCGAGTTTATTTGAGCGCGACAGTATCAGCAACTAGATGTAGGCTATTGTTGTTTAGTTGCATACGAGATGTAGGGTAATGATCTTTTGTGCTTTGTATACTCTAAAAATACTCTAGGGAGGACATTTGAGTGCATTGTCTTTTTAATACAAATGCATTTATATTGTAATTTAAATTAAATTAAGATAAAATAAATAAAGTGTATTTACATTTTTTATACCCCATAGTCATATTCCAATACGTTTTTGTTAGCTGTCTTGAAGTCGTTTTTATTTAAAAAGACTACATTTATTATAAAGTGACTTTTCCAATTATATTTAGATATTTATTTCTATAGGTTTTTTCTCATCTTCTGGAAAATTTATGATTTACGTAACTATTGTTGTTTATTCTACAAACATGTGGTTTGGTTTATGTAAAGCTTCAATCTTAAAATGAATAGTAGTATTACTTAAACAAACTGTGTCATTTAGGACCTGTGTATCGTGGCATAGAGAATTGATATTTTTGTAGAGTAACTATTAATATAATAAAACTACCTTGCCTCCGATTTGTAATATAGAGTTTTTAAGTATATATGTTTATACATTTGTTTATTTGAACATATGAAAAATTAAACAAAAAAATTCAAAATTACCAAAATTGAATGAAATTCTCTAGCTTCGGATGTGAGTGAAAAATTTACGGAAATCGCAAAACCAAGCGAAATTTTTTAATCCTAATACCTATCTATTTTTATTTAATATTAATTAATCATTTAATGTTAACAAATATTGATTAAAAGATTTTGTTTGAACATAGACCTTGAACTTTGTAAAATGTATTTTAAAACTAAACGAAGTTTACTCGAAAATTTTTCAATGGAAGTCTAGCTTTACATTTTGCTCATACACATCCAGCACAACTAAAATAAAACTAAAAAAAATCTTCGAAAATGAGCTATTGATTCCTTACTCACTAGTAGCTTAAAAATTGATATAGGCAAAATAGGATTTCAAAAAAAAAATGAGGAAAGTATTTAAAGCAAACTTACTGCAAATAGTAAAAATTTCGATGTCGATGCATAATCAGAATTTAAAAATACTTTTCATGGTCATTATAAGGCCTGTTTGTCTTCATTTCATCGTTTTTTCAAACTGAAATCACGAGAGTAGTGTACTCAAAAATAAATAAAGGTTTCTGATTAAATGTTATATTATTATTCCTTCGGATAGTTTTCACATTGAAAATTTGTTCAGAAATCAAGTTATATACTAAATATAAAATAGTATATAGATATATATAGAATATACAAATAATAGAAACTATGTTACTGCTTTCTTAGACACCCTTTGAAGAACAAGTGTTTAACTGATGTTTAGTGAAAGTTAAATCAGAAACAACTACATATGTATATCCTAGAGACTTCTAATTTCGGTTCAAAAATATTAACCCCTTTACACTTTACTCCAAAAATGTTTGGTATATTATTTTCAGTTTCAATTAAAATATAGGGAAACGAATTTTGTTTTTTCTTGATATTTAGAATATAGAATCATTAAAAAACTGTCTTAAGATATTCTATACTTCTTAAATTTACTTAGGTCCAGCTGGATTATATCCCCTACATACCTACTAGTATATATAAGATAAAAAATCAAATACTTACATAACACTCTCTCTTTCCGAATTTCTTGTGTGTCCACGCATTAGTGTATTTAACTCCTTCATCACATCGCTACCCTTTCGCTCTAGCTCAGAAAATAAAGTTGTATCATCCAGTTTATGCAAATCCGAACCACTGCGACTTTTTATCGAAATAGATCTGCAAAGAATAAAAAAAAGTTAATACCATAATATCAAAAAATTAACTCCCCTATAAAATTTCCCCCGCACACAAAATCTCACTTATCAATAGAGTCCATGCTGCTATTCGTATCAAAATCCATCATCAAATCGTCCGAACAAATTGATTCACATGGCGACAGCGTATCCAATGACTCAGCACGTTTCATTACCGCTTTGCGCAGTGACATCGGGGTCCGTAAACTCAGCTCAATCGCTTGCTGTAAGGCGGTGCGTGCCTTTGATTGGCTCTTTAGCGAACGCATTGAGCCAGTCTCCATGAGTGTAGGTGTATCCGAGGTAACATGACTTTTATGGGAAGCACCGCCACCGCCGTCGGCACCACCACCATCGGCGGCACCTTCATTATTAAAGAGTAATGCAGGCTGATCGGCGATCTCATCATCAATTAAATTTCCACAATCTGATAGTGATAACGAATGTGATGCATGTGTTGGTGTGCCAGGCGAGATAGGACTGCCTATCTCTAATTCTGGTGAGATTTCATCAATATCTTTTTCTTGTATTTCTGCATTTGTCTTGTGTTTTTGTTTCTTACAGCCTGCATCATCTGAGTCTGTGCTGCTCACCAAACTGTCTGTGGGTGAAGTTTCATCATCCAGAAAATATTCACTACCAGCTGCAGCAATTTCAGCAAATTTGGATTCATTCATCGAACTATACAACGATTGGGGACGTTCCATTCGATGATTATCCCTGAGCATTGTGGAATAGTCGGATTTTTGTAGTGGGTGTGCATGATTGAATTTTGGCTGTGTATTCAATGTTTCATCTTTGAGCGCATTTGCAGCTGGCAATGATTCAGTGAGGGAAGCTATGGAGATTAGAATTGGTCAAATTACTGTTTCAAATTTAAGCTTTAATACTTACATATTGAGCTAATTTGCATGTCTGTATTGAGAATTGTGCTGAGATCATCATCATTGGAAGTATCAGGTAGATTATCTCGGTTGTTGTTACTTTGCTTATGTTCTAACTTATTACTGTCCTCGCTACTGCTGATACTTAGACTGCTGCAATCTTTCATGGCAAGAGATTCGCCTGCATTGCACCAAGATGATGCACGTGAGCTGCCGGCTGATGAAGTTTTGCTGGAGTAAGTGTTGATGTCACGGAAGTGATGATGCTTCTGAAAAAGTTTATTTTTGATTATTTCTGTTCAAAAAACTTTAAAGTTTTCATTTTTTAATAAATATTTATTTTCAAAGGATTCTAAGAGCCATTTGACTAACCTTAGAACTCTTCTCAGATGTTGATCGATCAATGTGTAACTTCTCTTCGTCAATGCTGTCGGTATCATCTGAGAGTTGCTTAGTCATCTGTGCACGTGAAAGTGTTGTCAGTGGTTGCGGGAATGATGTTGCATCTGTAGTAAGACATGATCAGAGTTAGCATAAGTAATGGCATTTAAAAATAGTCTCTATATATGCATTGATTTCGAGATATCGCGTATTTTATTGAGTTAAATTTTAGCAGAGATAGAGACAAAGTTGATCCGAAGGAACTATGAACTATTACAGGCAGCTTCAGAAGTTCGGGTAATTGACTACAGTGAAGTGGTTTAATAAGGTTTTTTAGTTTGAATATAGGTCGATAGTGATTTGCTAGCAGAATAAAATCAAAACTGTGCCGAACAAATAGTGAACCCCAATCCAATATTATAAACAAAGACGACTTTCTGAACTTCGCCAGGTAATGTGATTATAAGACTACGTTCTTAAGGACTTGTTCAACTCAACTTTTTAAATGTTTTCTTACTCACCGCACTCATCCCGTTTAGCTGTTGATGTTGCACTAATTCCAGCCGCAGCCGCTGTTGCTCCCGAATTCGATTTATTAAATGCTTCTCGACTCAAAACGGTATTTGAACGTACCAATCCACTTAGTGGCAATGGTACGGTTTGATTTTCTGCCGGTAACTTAGGTAAAGATAATGGCTCCACTAAAGATGAATTCTCACTGGACAATGGATCATCTAAATCACGCACTTCGAATTTATGGCGACCATTCATTACCATTTGCAAGTTACGTGGGCGACTACGGCTACGTTTTGTTGGCGAAGCATGTCGTGTGCTGGAACGACTTCCACCGATACCACCACTGGATGTGGAACTGTCGCCAAGTGTTATATCCAAGCTGGCAATACCTGAATCTGCAGATATTTCACGACTGCCATTAAAACCGCGGCGCGTATTGTTAGCCATTTGTTTGGCAGACTTCTGATCTATGTGTGCATGATGCGTTTGGGTAGGAGTTGAAGATGCGACTGCTACTGCTGATGTTTCCTTAGCACGTGCACCGGTAGCATGTGGTGAGGCTGCTGAAGTTGTTAATGTTGTTGCATGAGCATTAGATGGCGCTGCTGTATTCAAACGTATTGGTACAGGATATTCTGGCTTTGGTAGACTTGTCGTTTGAAGTGTAAATTTTGTGAATGTTGTTGCAGTTGTTGCTACACTGGTTGTTGGCTGTGGCCGTGGTGTGGGGCGCACACTGAAATTAAATACAATTTTAATTGATATTATTTAATGAAATTCGATATTTTTAGTAATATTTTTGTATAATATTTGTTGTACTGTAAGTCTCAAATTGTTTTTTAAACATGAATTTTAATGAATCGAAGTCATTAACCAATTAAAAATTAAAGGAAATAAAAAATAATTTGAAATTTTTTTGCATTTCAATTTACAAAATATATATACATATTTAATCTGACTCACATGACATTTGTATGCATCCCAGTATTGATGATATTGTAAGGTGTCGCCATTGATCGTCCAGCACTTGTCGTTGATGTGATTGTTGTTGCCACAGCCGGCGGTGGTGTCTGTTGAAAGAATTGCCTGCGCTGATACTCAATTGTATTGTGATTCAAATTGAACGTTATCGTCTTGGATTGAGATTGTTTGGGTGCAGCGGCATCAGCATCAGCGCCATCTAATTCTGACTGATCGCCTGTATTTTGATTTGATGTCATTGAACGTGCTGAATGTGCGCTCTTTGATCGACGCTTTACTGCACGCCAAAATATAAAAAGAGATAAGCGAAAAATCAAGGAAAATGCATAAGAGTAGAGCACGCACAAACAAAACTCAAGTGGATGGATGTGCTTCAATATTAAGTGTAGAACAGAACAAGTTCATTTATTTCTATATGCGTGGATTTGGATTACTAATGGATGTTGTAATTATGCAGATAGACACATTGATTTGATTCAATGCAACGAGGTTATAATTATCTAAATGGGATCTGTAAACAATTTTCTTTTTAAGAGCGATTCAATAAAATCTGCTCAAATAAATTAATTAAAATATTTGCACAGCCAATGATTATAAATTAATTGAGTAATGTTTGGAATTAACCTGTCATATGGAAGCTGTCCAACCTATATATTATTTTGGGTGGTATTTCTTTGTTGGATCTCTAATCTACCAAACTACGCAATTAATTATTAAAACTTTTTACAAACATATCGTGGCTGCTGTAGCCATCATAATCGTCTTACTAAGCGATATATTTTTGAAACTATTCAAAAATTTATTTCTGCGGAATATGAATAAATCAATTTTCAATATTATATCAATATATTGTACATTGACATAGCGCAATTTCGAATTTACTAATTAGATGAGAATATTACTAATTAACTTAAATAAATTTTATAAATTAAAGCTTAAGAAGTTATATCCTTGAATTCAGTTAGGTCTTTATGCTGGTGGTCACACATAGGCTTAGTCTCAAAAAAAGTTTTAATAAAAATAATAATGATAATAAAAAATATGCTTAAACATTTTTATCAAATTTAGCCTCATAACACTGTTTGATTTTTGGGTGATTCCTCGTGAATATTTGTTATATTCAATAGGAAATTTTCATTGATTCTTTTATCGATTTTATTTCCATTTTTTTTAAATGTTTATTCTACTAAATAAAGCGCCTTTAAACTCCAATTTTCCGCGTCAGTCACTTTTTTTTTTTTTTTTTGTTGGTAAGTCAATGATAGGAAATAATTTGCCCATTATTTTTACTTACAGTTACTTTTATAGGGCAGATTATTATTGCCCATTCCGCTGACACCACCATTACTGACATTGTTATTCTCTAAATTTGCGTGCTGTTCATCAGTTTGATAACGTGGCGTAATGCCGGTCGATGCAGGACGTACAATGCTGGTGCCTTTAAAGCCAAAACGATTGCCAGCGCCTGGTCGGTGACTTGTCTGTTGTTGTTCGCCAATTAATGACACTCCCTGACTGTTGTGACTTTGAGCCGCTGCCGTCTTAGCTGCTACAGCTGCACCCACTTTCTCGAAGAGCACAGTTGACATATGGTCTAGTCAAGGAAATGCAAAGGAAATGGACAAATTCAGACATATAAATTAAAAACAATTTATATATGTATGAAGTTATTATTTAGATTTCACTAAATGAGGCACCTGTTGTGTAGTTTGTCTCAGTTTTATTACTTGCAAATCGGAATTCAGTTATTGTTTATGGTTAATGAGAACAAGGCAAATACACGTAGTAATTGCAAAGATATGAATTACAGTATGCACATGACAATGTGTCTATTGGTATTGAACAAATTCGGTTGAAGAAGTTATGTTCTTCATAGCATTTCTACATTATTGATCTTTCAATAGTTTTGTTGCATTTGGTTTTCGAATTGAATATGTTTAAGTCACAATTATTGACATCTGGCAATAAAGCGATTTCTAAATGTTAAATCTCAAATAAAAATGGAAAAGTTTTACTGTAGCAGTTTGAAAACTGCAGTCAAGCCAGAGCCGTCTAGGGTATTTGTCTGATATTTTATTTCATATTTATTCGCAATATTTTTACTTATCAATAGATAAAAATATCGAAACTTTTTGAATGTGTAATTAGTTTAAAAACTAAATCTTTGTATCTTCCAAATTCTATTAAATTTTTCTCTATTTATTTCAGTTTCCTCAAACTTCGACTTCATATTAAGTTGACTTTATTGTTTTTGTACTGTATTTCAATTTGTTTTCTTACTCACTCACCTGTATTCCCATTCTTATCATTTGTTTCCATTGATTGTGTCGTATCTATCATAGTGCCACCAGTCTTGCTACGTACTCCCCTATCGCCACACTTCTGCTCCTCATTGTCGGTTACCGTTTCACTATCACCAACTATGGCATTATTGCATTTGTCTTGCTTCTTATTGCAACTATCGTGCTCTTTCTGTTTTTTAGTTTTCTTTGGCGTTGAATTCAGTAGTTTCTTACGGAAACCAAATGACATAGCGGTGCCTTTGGTCTCCATTGCACCAACCCCACCACCACTGCTGCCAACTCCATGTTTTTTGAAAAGTTTTTTGCTCTCTGTTTGACCCTGTGGAAGAAGAAGAGTTTGTGATGAATTTCTCGATTACTTAGTTATTAATACTCGTACTAAGTGCATAATTTGAAATGTAATAAACTTTAACATTAGGTGTGGTAAATGAAAAAACCGCATCGGATATGCTGCCAATTAATTTTTGTCGGCTCTATTGATTTATTAAAGGTTCATTGATCATTTAATTTGGTCATAGCGTAAATAAACATAAGAGTATAATAGCTTCCAATAGTAGATGGAGGTGTCTGTATACCTGACCCCGGAAATAATTAAGTTATACATAGTTTGTTGACAGCTACTCGCTACTAAAAGTGTTTACCGAAGCTATGCGACAATAAACAGAGGAGTAAAAAGTACATTAAAATTAACTTCATTTATCAGAACAACATTTCAGTTATTTGTTTCAATTTGTCTTCATTAATTTTGTCTCATAATTAGTGGGAATTAGATATCGCTTCCGTCGTTATACAGGGTACAAAACTAATGGATTTAAAAAAAAAGTTGCTTGTTCTTTTTCAATCCTTTTTCTTGCGGTATCCCTTCAAAATTATTAATTTGCTCATCATTAAACAAAATTATTTGAATTTTAAGTTTCTGTGAATGATAAATTATTTAAATTCTATTAAAATACCTGAAGAATTTTCACTTCATAGTATCTCCTAGCGATAAAGTGACAACATTTTGGGATATTAAGAATCGCGGTTAATTACACCTGCATTGTCAGACAACGGTTTAAAAATTCTTTAGAGATAAAACCATATTTACGTCAGTTGCAAATAGTGAATTTATTTCGCTTCCACGTTTTTACCTGATTTCACGGATCAAGACATATTCTTCCGCGAGAACTTGAACGGTTAAGTTGAAATCTAACATTATTAACCTGAAAACTTGCATGAGGTCTTGTAAAATTTCGCAAAAAGAGCCCTGTTTTTGTGAGCAAGAAAATAATAGTATGTAATTTGATAGATATTGATTTTCACTCATCATACTAAAAAAATCAAACAATTACACAGCAAAGTTAAGAGCCACTTATTGGTACATTAACGAGTTTCAATTATTTGGGTGCAATAAATTGAATACTAAATAAAAGTCAATGTACTGGAATTTGTTTACACAAAGCTTTTAAGTTAAATCCATAGTTAAGGAGCATTGAACTAGTCAAAAACTGTTTTTGTTTCATTCGTTTCAAGTTTAAACGTTATCAAATTAATGCTTTTATTAAAGTAACCCAATGACTTATTTAAATTATTTCAATGGATTATTTTCAAAATAACGGATATAACATAAATAATATGTAATATATAATATGTGTCGGTATGATTGACCAATAACATGGGGCATGGAATATGTAATAGTCTTTAAATTCTAAAATTCTTGATGCTGAACGGTTCCACAATCTCTTCCGACAAAATTAAGAAACTTAAAAAAAATTATTTAGGTATCGATAATTTATTTTAGGATCAAAAACATCAAAAAATTTGCATTTTTCAAAGCCTTATGAATCAAAAATTGTGAACTTCGTTTTTAATCCCTCATTCTTAGAGATCTGTTTCCATACAGTTGTTTTAACTCAGAACTATTAGTCATGTGTCAAAGTCCAAAAAGTTTGAAGGTTCATATTAATCGTAATCCTAAGAATATCACATATGAATATGATTGCCATCTCCCGCGCAAAGCCGAAATTCTGGTCGTTTGAGAAAGTTCTGTGTTTAATTTAGAGATCAAAGATATCTCTGAAAGTGCACGTTCCACTTTTACTCACACCAAATCATCGAACTACACATACAACAGATGGCGCCACACGCCATGTAGAAAATGATTCATCAAAGTGCCGCCACATGCGACACGTCGATGAGAAAAACGCGAAATAAACAAAAATAAAACACATAACAAATGTGGCAAATTACAAGTGCTGCCTACACTAAATACGATTATCAAAAGTAAAATCAAATGTAATAAATGAAAGACAAACGAATGACGTAAAAATAGCATTTCCATGCGCAAATAGAAATAAAAAAAACCAAAAAATCTAAAATTTTCCGGGTAGCATGCAAAGGAGGTGGGTGTAAAAAGTCTGAAAGTGGAAAATTAAATGACACCAAGAGTAACTTGCTACCTTAAGACGTGTGTATAACAAGATTTTATGGGTGATAAGGGGACTTGAAAATTGGAATGTCTTAGTTTTTCCGGAAATTATATGCCTTTACCATATTTTCACTTTCCAACTCTGCTTCTGCTGCTGTTAATTCCGTTTGTATAAAATTTTCATTGATTTCTTCACTTTCTGTAGCTGGTGTTTCCTCCTCTTCGTTTGTTTCAGCTTCGTCTTCTTCTTCTTCGTCTTCTTCCTCGTCGTCTGTAAGCTGTTCCAATTGTAGTTTTTGTGCTTGTAATTTTAGCTCAAGCTTCTCGTAATCTTCTAGATTGATGACGAGATTTTCACAATCATCCATCTTGAAGTTGAACTAAACCAAAAAAAAATTAATATGGAGCGGCCGTTCTTTATGTGAAAGCGGGCTCCAATCTAAGTATTTGCACTTAAAACCGTGTTGCTGTAATTGCGAACAGTCGAGAGGATTCTTTTTATGTATACAGATAATTGTTTTCCTTCGGAAGCTTAGATTGTTTTTGAACTATTTTTTTTTTTTGTAATTCAAGTTAAAATATTTAATACATTTTTTTTTATTTGTTTATATAATTATTTTAATTCAAGTTCACATTTTGCGTGCTTTTCATCACTTTTAACTATCTATACTTTTCTCTTATGAGCAATAAACACTTTTCAATTGAGGTCCTTGAGCAATTTCCTTTTTCACAATGAAAAATTTGTGTAATGCGTCGCAAACTTTTAAATGTACGTTTTATGGGTTTTATTTCAGATTTCTGTTATTTTTAACATTATTCTTTATTGAATAAATATTTTTTTTTATTTTATTTTTATTTTTCTGTATTTAATGCAGCAAAATGCTGCATTTTTCTAGACAAAACTGAATTGCGAAATAGCGTTCGTTTCGCTTGTAAAACACGTTAATATACCGTCAGATGGAAAACTGCTTCGTTCGCCACACACAAGATTTTTCCAATCACATTTCATTGTAGTGAGTTGTGGAACGAATTTTTAATGCGCCTGCGTTAATCTGAAGTTCATGTGTTTGTTTGTTTGATTGACAGGTGCAGTTTTCTTTTGGGGTGGTTTGCAATGCAATCAATATCCTGGATTCAGCGTTACGAGCGACATCTGCTGTTTCAGTTTGATTTTAATAAGCACTTCTTTTAGGGGTGTAAAGATAAGTTGAAATAGGTTTGTGTCTATGATACATAAGGGTCGGTTGGTTTGGGTAATGGTATAGCCAAGGCACCCAACAGTAATATGTATACATAGTTCTGTTCGATGAAATAAAATTTTCAACTCAGAATTTACAACTGTGTGCGTTTGGGGTGTCCAACACCTTGGTTTTTAAGTTATTGGATTAAAACTCTTCACACATGTAATCGTTTACAAGTGACAGCAGGAATTATTAATTAGAAAAAAGCATAATTTTATTCAATGAATTCATAATGAAAGACTATTTAATTGAAAAAATTAGTAATTTTTGCATGCATTGTCTTGTTTAATGAATTATATATGGCGATTTTACTTGAATAATGAAGAACGCTTGCGTCCGATTTACCTCGACATATTGAACTGGCTTTGTTGAATACTTCTCCGGATATTTCATGTGACGGAATTGCGTAAAATATTCATGTCCAAGTTATAAAATACGTCATGTGGTAAAATTTTGACTGTACGATATTGTGAGTCAAGTTACCGCAACTCTACTGTAGCTATCTTGCAGTCTTTCTCTATCTATTTTTTATTTTTGCTATTCGGTCTACTATTATCAAAATTTCATAAATTGCCTAAGAAACTTGAACATATTTTACTTAAAGTTTTTGACCAATTACTAATGCTTTCTTTAGAAGACTTTCCATTTTCGTTTCTGGGCGATTTTCACAAACAAAAACTGCTAAAAAATTTATATTTATATGTAGGCAGCTCCTGAAAAGCTTCGGCTTAGCTTACTTTTCACCGCAATTCTGATGTGTTAATTGCGATTATAAGGAATGGCAGAGAGTCACAGGTTATGCCGACTCCGAATAGCAATAATTGAGAAAATCTTTTCATGGCAAATTAAACGCTCGAAGCACAACAAATTTATTGTTTTCAAGCCGACCACTAGCTACTGCACTACTTTGTGTAAAAAGGGTTAATTAATTTTGTACAATTTCTTAGATCGATACAAAGCCCAAAACGAGATATCACTTACATATTTCATAAATAAAAAAGCAAAAATTTGAAATTTAGTTTTTTTTTATTGTATTACATATGTATAGATAGATATGTTGTAGAGGTTGCTTAACATAGGATTTCTCCAAGCAAGAGGAGGTTGAGCAATTTATTTTCAAAAATTTTTTTATGACTCAAGTTTTCATTAGATTTGTATTTATTGATTTCTATTAAGTTAAAACAAATGTGATCAAAGGGTATGATGCTCAAAAAGCTTAAAGATTATATTAAGAAAATACCTTTGAAAAACCGTTTATATACTTCAACTTCTATTCTTGAATTTTTTCTTCTTCATTCTCTCATTTTCAACTTAACTTTTTTCTCAGAATAAAAATTTTTAGAATGTATATCGTCTTAGGTATTTTAGTGAAAACTAATTTTTTTCCATATGATTTCTACCTTTTAGCCAAATTATAGTTTTAAATTTTAATTTTATTTAAGTTTTTCCTATTAACATTTCATGAATTTTTCAAGAAAATAAACAAATTTCATCTCATCAACACATTATTTTATTCAACTTTATGTAACATAATAAGCTCAGTTTTCGTTAAGGAAGTATATTGCACCTACAAATAACGAGTCGGAATAGTTTTGCATGCGAGAACAAGTGAGCGTTATATTCCCAAATGTATCATGTTGGTAATTTTTCTTTGTTTTCTTTAAGCATCCCTTTAGAGCGCTACAGTGTATATTTTTTTGTTGTTCTCAGTCCTACCATTGGTAGCGGATCTAAGGGATTTCCTTTAGTTTAGTTTACTCGAAGGAAGTCAAGAAAATTTAACTTTCAAAAGTTTTTTTTGTAAACTGATACTGATGATGTTGCTACTGTTCTTATAAAGTTGTGATGGTGCAGTAAATCCGTTTGTGTTAACGCTTCCTCCAAAGTGCTCAAGGTAAGAAGAATTTAAAAAAAACTGTATAATACACAGAAACAAATAAATGTTGGTACTATGACTGAAAAATTTTTATTCTACGATTTTTTTTAATTCTCTATTGAAATAAAACCACAATTAAAATTTGTAAACTTTAAAGGAAGATCACAGTACGCGGTGCATGTCCTAAAAATTCGTTAAAATTTTACCACTCTAATATTTACAAATATACACTTGTGTTCGAACATTCCTCTCATCAACAGCTGGCCAAAGCTTGTGCAGAAATTTTCTTATGGTGCTAGCTAATTGAAGTTTTACGAACCCGAAGTTACAACATCTTAGGGATCAATCACATACTATAAGTGTGCCATACTCCTAGCCTGAGGTCTATAAAAAGTGAGGTATTTGTTTTGGGTAATCAAACTAATTTAATATGCACACTTGTTGTATTCGAAATCATAAGCTAAGTTTTTTTGCTGATCAGAGTAGTCACGTCAGTATTTCTTGCCCACGGAATCAAAACCAATCAACAAACATTACGCATAAAATTAAAGAAGTCGTCCTTGTGGAGCTCATAAATTCTGTAACTCATAAGGTATATGCTATTTTTAATGGTAAAATCCATAGTAAATTTAGATTAACATGTGAATCCGTTTCTTACCAAACTTATGCACTACATATCCAACTAATTATAAACGGATTTCAAAATAATTTTCCTAAGATTATACGAGCTCAATTGAAATTATTAGTAATGGCTTACCTTTTCATTGTACCAAAAATTAAAACACCTTTGCGTTCCATCAAAACTGTTTCGATACTCCTCATTTTCATCAGCAGCAATTTGCTGACAGAGATTGCTGTCAAAGTCAAATAAATTTTCAATAGCAACATCGCTGGTGATGGAACTTAAGCTGCTTTTATGATGTTTATTTTTCAAATTTGATTTTTTGCATTTATTTTTTGAAGCTTTCGATGACGATGAAGACAATTTTTGCTTTTGTTTACAGTTAATCATTTTTTGTTTGCTATTGCTGTTGCTGCCGCTGCTGTTGGACGATGTTTTTTTACCATTGACCATAGCGTTATTGTTGTTGGCATCACCAATATTGTTATGCTCTATTAAAAACTGTTGTTCTTGTGTTTGCAGGCACCAAACTTCTGGCAAGTCAATGCTTTTGCCAATATTAAGTTGATCCTCCTCTTGCTGCTGTTTTTGATTTCTTTTATTTTTCTTTTGTTTTTGCCATTGTTCCCATATTGGCTGATATTCGTCCCTTGAATCATCATCACCAGCAGCAATAGCAGCATCATCATCATCAGCAGCCGCAGCATCAATTTTCACATTCAACACAAGCAAAGGAGCTACTGTAATATTATTTTCATTTTCACTCTTGCTGACAAAGTTCTCTTGGTCATCATTACTTGCTATCTTGGATACAAACTGATGATTCTGCTGCTCCGATGGCTTTCTTCCTTTTGCCACTGTCGTCGTTGTGTCGTCTCCGACTTTATTGCTGACATAGTAGTACTCACATAATTGATTTCCGTGCTCATCTCTGAGTGCAATATACTCGCTACTTGCAGCGAATTTGCTCCATATTTGGTTGTTTGTAGTTGTGCCTGCCAAATCTTTGTCGGATAAGGCAATCGTTATAGCCGACGGATGCTTGGAGACACACTTGCCCATAGATAGTGTGGATTTTCGTGAAGTTGGCAAAGTTTTACTGCTTCTGTTGTTGTTGTTGATATTTGGTAAGTAACGTTTTATTGCTTTTGGTGGTATTGTTGGTTTCGTATTGCTCTATTTTCAGGGCTTATGCTATTGAAAAAATCTTTGAATTGAAAAAAAAGAAAATTTAAGCAAAAAATAAAAATAAAATCTGTTTGGTACTGTTGATATAAAATGTTATTAACAGTTAGTAGTTTGGATGCTTAAAACATATGTTAAAGATAACATATTTCAAGACAGCAGCGAATGAGAGCAGATGTAAGCAAGAGCTGTTAGGGACAGTGACAGACTTAAAACAATTATTAACAGTACGAGTCCCTGTTCTATAGTTGGCATTGCCACCTATAGAAAAGTTTTGTATCAAAATTAAATTAAAGAAACAATGTTTTTTTGACTTTAAAGAGAGGACTGGAGGACTTTCAATTTTCTTAGATCTACATAACTTTCAGATCATTTATAAAATCTAAAATTATATTTGTTGCAATCGCTTATTTTAGTGCGGTGATACCTCAGAGTTTAGTAATGTTTAGGGTCGTAATGATTTGCCTTCGTTTCAATTCAATTCCACTGTGTGACAGTATTTTTCAGAGTAACAGAGTAAAACAATAATTTTCTGAGAAAGGACGTTCTCTGGATTAATTCTGCCAAACAAAGTTATAGACCGTCACGTCATGTTTTCAAGATGTCCCAACCTAAATTTGCAGAGAAGAAAGAAACGTTTCCTTGATTGTTTTTTGTTTTGAGATGAGTCAAAAAGTGCTCAATCACATTCAGGTCAGGGGGTTTGCAGATAGTGTTCGAGCTTCATTTTAACAAAGTACAATAACTATTATTTTAGTATGGCCAGATCATTTTCATGCACTTTTAAAATAATTAGCACATATGTTAGGAACAGCTGTTAGAAACATATTTTAGTAGAGTCTATTAATAACAGTGACTTAACATTATTTTACAAAAACATAAACATATTTGGAGTATTTGCTTACTTTGCTATAAGTTCCTAAATTTCTCTAAATTTGTAGAAAACTTTCTTTGCATGGAACGTATATTGCTGTTGTTTATTTTTGTTGCTGTTATTATTATTATATGTTGTTCTTGTTGCTACCGTCCTTGCCGCTGTCCTTTTTTTTATTATAAATTAGACTTTAGTCTTTTTTTTTTTTTTCTTATATTACTTTCTCAACTGTTTTATTTGCTTGTCGACACCAATGTAGCCATTGTCATCGTCGTCGTCATCCTCATCATCAACATCGTTGAAGCGTGCACATTTTCTTCACATTCTGCTTGCGTTGTCTTGATTCTTAAACTTGGCGCCATCTTTAGTTTTATTTCTTTATTTGAAGATGCCGTCAAAATGTCGTCCCACTCAAGCTTTTTGCCAAGATTCTTATTGTTGTTATTGTATTTTGTTGTTTTTGTTGGCGCTGTAGATTAGCTTGGCGCTTAGGTTGGCTGACTGGTTGGTTGGTTGGTTTGGCCTCAGAGCGATTTCCGGTGAGTTATGGTTGTTGTGTTTTGTTTGCTTTTATATTGGCACTCTTGATAACCCTTACTATTTAATTTTGTACTTTGCTTTGGTATCCTCACTGTTTGATTATACCGTTAGTTATGTTGATTATCCTCGCAGATTTTCTGGTAGATTTACTATGGAATCTGTAAAGAGCAAAAGAGTAAACATTAAAAATTATTGGTGAACTGTGACTGCGGTGACATGTTGTAAGCAAATGAATATGTTGAAATTTATTGCTTAATGACTTTGTGGTAGATGAAAGCAACGCAAAAAGCAATTTTTGATGACAATAGGGAAATTATCCAAATGGATAATGCTTTGTATATTGAGCTTTGTTTAATATAGTATGTTCTTAAATTGATCTTTAATTTCCTTTGAGACAAAGTGCCTTTCATGTAATTGATAAATACGTTTTAGGCTGAAATTTTATTTTTATTGAAACATATGATGATCTTGTTATATTTATTGTTACATAGTTTTAGATCTTAGTTTATTATTATAAAATGTGTAACCATTAATATCCATATCCTTATTACAAACAGAACGACACATTACGTATATATCATGCTATAAAGTTTTTAAGGAAAGTAAAAAAACGCCAACAGCTAACCTGCCGCTCATAAAAATAAAAATTACCCCATTAGTAGCTTAATAAAGCGCCGTGGTTTGACTTAAACAAAATATTATTAAAACATAATTTCTCCAACAGATGTAGTCGTAGTAATGAAAAAACAGCAGCAGCAACAGCATCACCAGCAACAGTAGCTGCAGCGGGAAAAAAAATTTAAATATTAAAAAATAAAACTGTGATACACAACGCAACGCAACGCAACGCAGCACAACGCAACGTATCGCATAATGCATATCACCCCCAAGGGTGATAACACTGGATTTTGCTGCTGCAGCAGCAACAGCATCAGTTGCAAACAAACGACGCGTCGCACGTTCACATTTATGCGCAAGCAGCCCGTCGGCGGCAGCGGTTTTGACAGCATGTGGTTAAAGTATTTGTTGCTCCTTTTGATTATGCTGCTGTTGCTTTACGCGAGTGCTTGATGTTGCCAGACTTAAGTTTTATGACAAATTAATTAGCAAACAAAACTGAAAAATTTTATTGTTTTCATAAGAGAATTTAAGAAAAAATTATAGCGATATAATTTAAGAGTCAGCAAGATGGAATTTATAAGTCAATTAGTTTTGAAAAAGTCTAAAAGTATTTGAAGACAACGAATGGTGTCTAAAAAGTATATGAAGTCAAAATGCGTTAGAATATTGCTCTTTGTTCGTGACAATATTCAATGCATATGCGTCGAAACGCCGAACGTTAGCTTTCGAGAACTGAGTTAAGCAACATTAGTTCTGTTGATTTTTGATAGTTTTCACATGAAAAAAGTAGAATAAGTGTCATAGGGTCTCATGACAAACTATTTCATGAATACAAAATTTCAAAAAAAAAAAAATAAAAAACTGCTTAATCTGGCAACGCTGCAAACATAAAAATCGTTTATGGGAAAGATGATGAGGTGAAACTTGTGAAAAAATATCACAAAATAACAAAAAAAAAAAAATTAAAGCAGCATAAACAATGGAAGCACTGTAGGATACTCTTGACGCTCATACGTATCCATTGCTTTTTACCAACCAACACCCAAGCAACACTAAAGTTGCACATAACTTCTTCATTGAATTGATGTTGGTTGTATTACTGCTGCTACTTCCCTAGTAGCTACTGCTGATGCTGTTACTGCGACTGATGCCGCTGGTGTTTCTGGTGTTACTCGTTTGGTCGCCGTGGGCACTAAGAGGACTCCTATATAAAACTCTATGCATGGCATTTATTGCAATATAATTTGAAGCGACTTGGTAACGCATTATGTCAATTATTATGATGAGCAACGATGGCGTACACCAAACCACAAATAAAAACCATATGAGTTTGCTTAAAGGTGGCTTAAAAAAATCATAGTTTACATATTTTGAGGTAACAGTCACTTTTAATCTACATCTGCTAAATTTGTTATACTAATTGGAATGGAGAATTTTTTATTTTGAAATAGCAGCTAATATTTATTCATAAGATTGTTACAAATTATTTCAATTCACCCTAACGCTTATGCTTTCCGTTGGTTATCAACTCAGCAGGACCAACACAACAGCAGCACAGCAGTTTATGGTGAGAAATTAAACCTTCCATGATTTTACCTGTGGTAATTGACTTCTTGTATGAGCTTGTGTGCGTATTCTATGTATATGCCTGGGTGCATGTATGTGATGGAGTGTCTGTAATTTTGTTTTTGTTCACACAGCTTATATTAAGCAACATGCCCGACAGTCATATGCACGTGTGTGCAAATATGTTTATAACCTTTTTTATATTCTCTTGAGCCCTTTAATGGTAGCAAATAGTCTCAATGGTTGTATTTCGGGTTTTGTCTAGCAATTTTTTTTGTCTTAAGTCTTACGATATTATTATTATGATCACATCCGTATATGTAACATTTAATGAATAACAAAATTAGGTCATAAAAGTGTTAAATGAAATGCAGTTTTTTGGGCTTACAAAAAATTTTACTTCGAAGGAAAAAAAACTTTCACGCCACCATTTTTAAACAAAAAAAAAAAAATGTCGTATAGTAAGCGAAACTTGTATTTTTGTAGACTTTAAAAAGATTTTTTACAACATCTAATTTATGTAATAAATGAACTCTTTATAATTCCTACCTAATATTGAATATAAAATCAATTTAAATATATACCAGCCAAAGTATTTTCCTAAATCATTAAATTTTGCCTTAAGTGTGAAAATTCAATGCCTTAGCTTAAGTAAACAATTTACTACAGTAAAATGATTTAATTCAAGACTTCATTATAAAACTTTACATTTAAATTATTCATGACTTTTAATTGTTGATGCTGGTGGCTTTGTTATTTCTGTTGGTAATGTTATTTTATTATTGTTATTGCTATTGCTATTGCTGTCAATTTTACAGCTATAAAATAATCTATACAAAAATTACTAATAGCAGTCACTCAGTCAGCCAGCAAACAAAAGCAACAATGTTAATGATAATAAACAACGACAACAACAATAAAAACTTAACAATAACATTTGAGAAATAGACAGCAGCAGCAGTCTTAGAAGACAAATACAAACATTAAGTTTAAATTGAAATACTTTACATCATTTTCGACAATTTAAGTAACGTTTTATTCATTCAAATTAGCATTAGCATTGGGTAAACATTTTGAGAAAAAGAGACAACGTTAAGGTTAGCAACAGCAGCAACAAGAAATAGGGTTGCCAGATGAGCAAGTAAAAGCAATAAATAAAAAATTTTGTTTTTTATATATTACATTGGTATACAAGGGTAATGGTAATGTGCAATAACTCAAAAGTTGTCTATCACCAATAGCGTACCTAGGGTGGGGCCGAGGGGGTGGTCGCCTCTGGCGGAAGGCTTAAGAGGGAGTAAAAATGGTCGTAAAATATATCTCAATTTACTAGGGGTTTTCAGATTCGAAAAAGAGGACCTTTTTTTTTTGATAAGGCAAATAAAATGTTTGTTAAAAAACACGAACATTTTTTTTTGGTAGGGGCAGCAAATAATTTTTTTGTCCCGGGCGCCCAATATGCACGTTACACCACCTCTGTCTATCACATATAGTTTTTGCGAAAATGGGGGTTGAAACCTCAAAAAAATGCGTATTTTTTCGAAAATAGAATGGTCACTAGTAATTTTAAAACTATGAAAGGTGGGTCAAATTTTGTCATACGGAAATTTTTCTGACATGAAATCGTAATGACCTCATCTTCCCTACAATATTGGTCTAAATATATTTTTCTACGTATAGCCTACTTTCCGAGTTTGTGCTAAGTTTTTTTTGTCGGCCTCTCATAACCAGTCCCACCCAGTTTTTTTTTAATTAAGTGGGAGGAAATGACTATGAAAAATGCAACGCTATTTCCGGGACTATTATCGACTGAAAAAGAGACACACCCCGAGCATTATGTTTCGCGGACGTAAATTAACCAAAATACCAACGATAGGGTGTGTTTTGCAACGATTCAGCTGGTGAAAAAAAATTCCTGGAAAAAAATTGTTCCTACTTTATATGAAACTATGCTAAACTATAAAAGAAATATCAGACCATTGCCTGTTATTTCTTTTAGACTAATTTTTCCTTATATTTAATTCGAGCATAAGAAAAAAAATTTCTTTTTGAACACAAAATGTTTCCACTTTGAATTTTTTACGGTTTACGATATATGTATTTTCAAAGCTACAAGCAATTTATATGGCAACCCTAACAGGAAAAAACAGCGTCAATAGCAACATTTAGATGAGCAATTATTTTATTGTTGTGTGCTTAGTACAAGTATGCAATAGCAAGCAAAAGCAACAAGAATGGCGATATTAGCAACACTTTAGGGAGCGATCAAAGAATGCGTGCTTTGTAGCTGTTAATGCGTAACTACCTTAATAGTTGTGGGTAAAGAAGAAAAGGAGTAAAATAACTGCAAGTAGTAGTAGTAGCAAAGGTTGCTGTTGCTGTTGCTAATTTAAATACATCCATAGTTTCATCAACGACTGCTACAACAAAATTACAAGAACGTCACAAGATAAACAATGACAAGCAACAGCAACAGCAACATCAGGACATCAATATTTACACACACACACACACACACGAACACTCAGTGGCACAGTGAAATTAAGTCACCCACTTATATTCACACACACACACATAAGTTTCACTCCTCTTGGCTGTATGTAATAAAGCGTTTTGTAGCGGAACCCACGACGGATTGATTAAATTAAAATAATTAATTCAAATTAAGGCATTGAGGCGCATAAATTACGCAAATTTTATTTATTTATTTATGCAGACACTTTAAGCGCGCCGTGTTTGTCAAGGTGCTGCTGTTTGAGTTTGGGATGGTGGGCATATTAGACGCTATTGTTTTGGTGTTGGTAGGAGAGATGAGGAGTGAAAAGGATTGCAACAATTTTTAATGCTTCACTAAGTTAAACGAAATTAATTGTTTTTATACGATCAATAAAATTAAGTTAATAATTCGTGTGTCACTGTCAGTTGTGACCTCAGCGAACCCATAAGAATATAATGAGAACAATTCAATTGCGTGCATAAAAGGGGCAAAATACTTTCGTTTATTTGAAGTAATAAACGAGTATTTGAAATTAGTCTGCTTAGGGTTTATTTGCATTTATTTTGTCTACTTTATAGCAAAGAGGAGAGTTCAAAGTTATTGCTTTTCATGTTTAAGAATTAAAGTTCAAATTTTTTTTTATATTATTTATGTAAGGTCTGCAAAAACAGTATATGAAAAGTGCTTCCATTTGTAGTAATGAAAGATTAATTCACTCCAATACCAAGTAATATTAGAAATGAGTAGAAATTTAATCGATAGTAAAGAGGTAGTTGGTAAGAGATCATCGCGTTTGAGTTTGAGTTGAGTTCACCTTGTTGACCATTTAAATAAGTCCGTACCAATTTTTTTTTTATATTGGCTTTAAGACCGCATTTAGCAGAACGTTTTAAGTATTCCGCTTTAAAAAAAGTGCCGCGTACTTTAAATTTTTAAGCAAGTGAATATCGAATGGTAATTGTAATAGCCATAAATTACTGAAAATATTTTAAAGAGTTTTGATTGTATAGAATTTTTGTGCAACATACTGGCTTCGATTCTATTAATTTTATGTTCATTCAAAGCAAAAAAATGTTGACTTCGCTCAGACTTCAATGCTAACAAGTTTCTTTGCTTTTAGTTAATTTAATCATTTATGTCAAGGTTGTGTTCAAAATGTTCATCCTGCCTTTTTCAGTCATCTTAGTGCTTCCTGCTAAAACATTATAAATGTCATTCCCTAAAGAATTCACTCTAATTGTTCTTAGTAAATGCAAAAAGGTTAATGAAAGAGAAAGGAAAGGAAGTGAAAAGGTTCTCTAATTATGGTTAAATGCACATAAAAGCACACATGCACATACACATACACATGCACCAGTAATGACTTAGGTGGTGATGGTGAAAGTAAAATTGTAACCCAAATACAAAAATTACAGTGAGATGGCATTGACGGGCATAACAACATTTTCTGTTGCTTACTAACTGCATGGCGGATATTACATTCTTCAATGCTAATTTAAATTGCAAAAACAAATACAACAGCATTAAAGCAAACTGTAAGGGATCTAAGAATAGATGCATTACGTTTTATTTCAATATTCCTTTGTTGCTCTTTTTTAATACCCTACATAAAGGATATATTAAATTTGTCTTGCCATTTATAACACTTACGTATCAGTAGGCATTAAATTGATGCACTAAGCGAGCTGTATACGGCAATGCAACACAGTTTTGGGCAAATACCAAGTGATCGATTTCTAAAAAAGGCGTGACACTGAGGTATTTATTTAAGATAATGCAATAAAACTTGACATCAATACTAGGAATATTTCGATCAAGTTCCAGCAAAGATTAGACGCATTTTGACAAGAGCTTGTGACACCTTCATTGCCAGCAAAAATCCTTAAAAAATGCAACAGTATAGTTGGTTTTTGAAGTGTACTTCCATTAGAAACAAAAGTTTTGTATCAAAATATTTTTCCATACATGAATTTCATGAAAATACCCTTGAACTCATGATTAAAATTTTAGGACTTTCACTCGCTTTAATATTCTTAATGCAATGTAGAGTGCATAATTTTTAGCATTGTCAAATATAACACCCTTACTAGTTTTACATTTATTTCATTTTTCATATGCTACAGTACTTGATGATTTTAAATGTCCTTTCAGTAAGCGCTTGGCTAGGAGCAATTTAACTGACTGATTCACTGATGAATTAATATATCAATCTTGCCAGCATTGCACTTTCTATAAATAAATCATTCTCTAGAATCGTAACCAAAGGCTGCTGATGAGAGCTTGTAGCCACTTATGATAATAAGTTGGTTGATGAAAAATTGTAGCTTCATTCGAAATTAATAGCACCAACTTGGGACAGCTACTTGTAGCATTTATTGAATTTATCACTAAAAAAAAATTTATGAGTTCAATATAATTTGGATCTGGTAACATTGAAACACAAACGACTGACATTCAACTTGTCATATTTGCTCTGTTGATATCATAAATAGTCGCAGTATAAAGTGAAAGAGCACAATGCTTAATGAAAAAAATGGAGTTAGAAAGAGATAGTGAGTCAACATATAAGCGCACAAATAAGCACATTTCAAATTGCCTTAATAAAAAACAAAATGCGAATAATGTAGTGGAAAATTAGACGCAAATAAAGTGCAGCAAATGAAAAATAAAAATAGACAGCGTAAGTAAAGAGCACTGAAGAAAGTGGAAAAAGGATGCAAATTGCAAAAAAAGAAATGCCGTTTTAACGGAAGTTCCAATTACATTTTAGCAAAAAGGAAAATGGCATCCGATGACTTTAATTGTGAATGCAATGATGGTTAATAATACCATAGAGTAGTGGGTAAAATTCTGCAGTAGCAGGTTATGAATTAATATTACGGCTGCGGGTTTGTTGCGAGAACAATTTTAATTTATGAAAGCATTTAATTGTTTAAAACAATTTAAGCCGCAGCATATATAGCATTTAATGCAGTTATTTAAAACATTGTTAATTTAATGGAAACAAATTTTATATGCCATGAAATATTTATATTAAAAATTAATATTTTTCTCTCAAATGCCATCAATATTTTAAATAGGTTTTCTTAAGTACAAAAAAAACCATACTCAATAAGTTATTGACTATTTTCAACCATTACCAAGAGTTCACGTAAATTCAAATAATAATGGCGGCCATGAAATATCACACTTAGCGTGCAAATGTCAAATTAAACGTGTTAAATGCTTAAACGAGCTAAGAAATTTTTATAGGCGCATAAGAAATTTTAAATTTCATGTTCTCTACTACACTTGGACAAAATGCAAAATAAAAGTAATAAAATTTAAGAATATGAATAAATATAACCAGCTTAACGTTATGATGGAAAAATGTGCAAACTAAAAATGCAGAATAGTTGTTCCGGCGCTTAAATGCAATAGCAACAACAACAGCAGCAACAACAACAACTATGTAAAACATAAATTGCTGAGTTAATGAAAGGAACCGTAACAGTCGCCGCAAAATAGTAGTGAATAAATAATGAAAAAGTGTGGAAAAGTATGAAAAAATGAAAAAAAATTATGGCACGTTGATTTGCCTATATGTATGTATTGTGCAATGCCGCTTAAAGAGTAGCGCAGCATAAAAGGGGTCAAAATTTGAGTACACGAAATAAACATGGGTTGTATAAGGGCAACAAAAAGAAATGGGGGAACAAGAACTGCGATTACCTTTGAATTAAAGCCTTTTTAAATTTGCAACAATTTAAAAAATCAAAAAGTTAAATTTAAGAAAAATTCATAAAAACTTTTGGCATTTTAACCAAAGTAATGTGGTTGATAAAATGTATGAATTTCAATCAGAAATTTGAAATCATTTGACAAGACAAATTCTTGCATTTTACGATATGTTTGCTGATGCAAATTTTGTGCAAACGAATCAAGAAATTTAATTTTTTTTTTATTGTTTACTCTTATGTGAAATTCATGAATCAAATTCCAGTTTGCTTCCCTTGCCTAAAGTTAAAGGCATTTTATGCTTTTGGATATGTCGTCATATCAAAAATTTTCTCGAGCGTGCATCAAAAATGCACAAAAGTAGAATAATTTGTGGTATAAAAACCTTTCAATTGCATAAATACCAAGATTAGTATCATTTTTGATGGAAATCCATTTAGTTATGAAAATCTATTTATTACTTTATGCACGAAACTTTGAGTTCAGGCTTATTGTTGTTGTGGTTAGAAGAGAGATATTTCTTCTTAGATAAAACTTTTGCAAAATAAAATAACAAACGAACAGTAAAACTTTTTCAAGGTACTTAAAACACAAATTTGTAACTTTATTTTCGTAATTGAAATCATTAGAATAAAAATATTTAAGTTTAGGTATATTGTTTTCACATATAAATCCAATTAAGTCGTTTTTGTTGTTAGTTAGAAAACATATTATCAAAAGAAATTCGATAAAAGTTTTGTGCTTGAATTGACCTAATTTATTCATAAATCTACTTTTATTATAAAAGAATTGCTAAATTTATTTGACTAACGTTCAGTGAAATAAAAGTGTTAGCTAGTGGAATCTGGTTTATAGCTTTCTTTAATGCTTCATTTATTTACTTTTCAAGAGTTATGTAAACTTTCTATATTTTGATGGCGTTATGATTTTAAAAAACCATTCGTTAGAGCGCGTTGACAGTAAGAAAGAATTTTATGACTTAAGTTTGATATTTCTAGGAGAAACTGGTAAGTCTGAGCTTGTGTACTTAGTCATTCAAGACGCAAAACTTTGAATAAAGACAAATCGAAATATTAGTGAAACAAACGATACTTTTGGAGAACGATTTTTGCATTGATATGAACTTTGAAAAATTGTTCATATAAGCAGATTTTCTGCGTAAGTTAGAACATTAAAGTTCTATGGGAGGTGAGCATGTCAGGGGGCATATTGTACTCATCTTATGGTACAGGGTTTTTGACTTTTCTAGAATTAGTCAAAGATCCTAAAATTTCTTTCAAATAAAGCATTTTTTTAATAAAAAATTTTTTCAAAATTTTTTCAAAACAATATAAGTTCAGAAAAAACTTTTATATATTGATTTCAAAATTCTCATTCGATCTTGTTTATATAAATGCAATCATTTTCTGCGAGCTTGGCACACTTCATTTATTTACTGTCCATATCAAATACTTCAGACAAAAATTCATTTCCTGTCAATCTGCGCAAGTAAACAATAAACATCAATTTATATTCCCCAAACTAAAAACTTTGAAGTAAAATTTAATTGAATGCAAATTCATAAAAATGAAATTAAAATTTAATTCCAACGCCCCATGTCGTATGCGCAACTTTAACTGCAATTAATTAAATATTGCGCATACGCCTCAGTGAACAGCGTGGTATGCGCTCGCTTCCTTTCAACAAGCAAATGCTATCAGCAGCCTTATCACTACAATTGAATTTTTAAGTTTAAATGCGTATCGCTTTTTTATTTCAATTAAAAGCATTTCTTCTTAAAAACTACGTTTCTCTTTGTATTTTTCACTTCAGTTCGATTGTCAGTTGTGTTAAATTTTTAACGTTTTCTCTTGGGATCGTGCCACATCATCAGAAAACTAAAATCAGCAACAGCAGCAATTCTTGAAAGCACCCACTCAACATTTTTTTTTTAAATAGGAAAAGTACAAACAATGCATGGAAAAAAAAATTTTTATCTCCTCATTTATTATTACTGATATCTCAGAGCTCATGTTATGTCTGTCTGTTTGCTAACTTTGCACTGATAAACTTGTATATTTTTGCTTGGCATTTTGTAAGATTTGTGAAAACTTTTTTGCGCTTCGCATCACTAAACGTAGCTCTAAATTCAACATTATTGTTTGGGTGTTGCGAAAAGGAGTGAGAATATGAAAATGTTAAGATAAAAAATAATTCCAACTATTCTCCATTATTTTTTTCTTTGTGTGACATGACGACAGTGCCTCTTTAGTTAGCAAAAGACAATTTTTTTGCTTGCAACGTCAGTTGTAAACTTTTAGCGCTAAAAGACACCCAAACTTCAATGTTGCTATTTTGAAGACAAAAAGTTGGAACGTTTGTAATTTTACTAATTGACAGTAATAATAAAATATCAGTCGCGCAAAAGGGGAAAACGACAGAGAGAGAGAGAGTGAGAAAGTCAAAGTTAACTAGTTATTTTGCTGCGCTAGGGAATTAAAGTTGTTAAATTTTTAATTGCACTTTGGAGCACAAAAAGGAGTGGACTGTTATGCAGCATTTTATGCAAAATATATATGTTTCGCTTTCGCAAATTATATTCTACTTGAAATTATTAAAGTTTTTTTTTTCAACAACACAAGCGCATCAAAAAAGGCGTGACTAAGTGATTCCATATTACTGACCTTAACAAAAAAGTTCAAAATGCCGGAAATCAATTCAAGGCGGAAAACAATTAAAAACTAATTTATTATATTGACGAAAGTTTTTTAGCCTCTCATATTTCTTTGGTTTACTGGCATAAGCTTTGCTTTCCGCTTGCTGCGCTATTATTGCCCTGCCCTTCTGTTGCAGCAAAGTGACACCAACAACTGTGAGTTTTTGTTTCCGTTTCCTTCTTCTCATGTGACACGTGAAAACCATTAAAAAAGTTTTGGCCTCACAAGAAAATCAAATTCTGTTTTTTTTTTTTTTTTTTTTTGAATCCTTTGCATGCATGGTAGCAAGGATATAACATACGTAACTAAACTGGATTGTTGTTCTAAATACGCTAGTGGATTTTGCGGATTTTCACTACTTTTTTCGGGGTTTTTTTTTTTGGCTACTGCATTGTATTTTTCCAAAAAATTTTTTGTTTTTTGTTTAGATTTATTTATTTATTTTGTTGTTTTTGATTTTTCTTTTGACTTGTTTTAATCGTTACCAAAAACTTTTGTGCACAGAAGTTGCCGCAAGCTAAGTTCATGTGTTGCTCTTATGGCATAATTTAATATAAGGTAAATACCATTTTGTCCAGCTTTATATTTTAATGCAAGAGATATGAGGTTCTTCATATACGCAGTTCAAAAAGAATGCTAAACAGAACGAACATTAAAATATAGTTTTATAAATAAAAAATTAATATTCTTGAAAATGTTTTTTAACCATTGGAGTTCTATGTTTGAAAATTTAATACTTTCTACTTCCAACAAGGCTCAATTGTCCCATGATGTATATCATAGCTTCCGTTAGATTTAAAAAAAAATCTATTTCAGATCTTGGCAATCAATGCTCCTGGGGACAACAAAAACTAATGGTCGCCTTATGTCCTTCACAAACATGTTGGAAGTGTTTTTTATTTTTTAAGAACTAACTTCCCACATTTTGGTGATATGCGAATAGCTTGAATATCCGTCGAGATATGTCACATTTACCCTATAATTTCCTTCAAATGTGCGTCTGTATTTGTGCGCATTCATTTCTATGCTCATATGTGTGAATTGCTTGCGGATATCCGCCACTAGTGGTAAGTTAAGCTCGATCTTTCTTTGTGTATAAAACTTTTTACATAACTTGACAGCCAGTGTTGCCATTTGTCATTTTCATAAATTGCAATAATAACGCTTTGTGTTTGGGGAATCACACAAACTTCTTACAGTAAATGTTGCTGCTGCTGCTGCTGTTATTATTTCTTCATGGTTTTCAAATTTTCTGTTTTATGCCAACTATGGCGTTGGTAGTAACGACATTGGTTACACGTCCGTCAGCTTTAATATTTTCTTTAGTGCGCAAGTAAAAATTGTTCTTATAAATTGGTTCGTTTTTATTTTTCTTTTTTGTATTGCAAGGAAAATTCATATTTATTTCTTAGTTGTTTCTTGCAACTTTCTCAAAATTTTCTAACATTGAGGTTAACACAAGCACAACTTAAGGAAAAAACTTTGACGCAGTCAATTTTACTACAATTTCCACTTAAGATTTTAAGTATGTTACATCATTAATCATATGTGTGAGTGCGTTTGTATGCGAGCATAGAATAAATAATATGTACATGACTTTTAAGCTGGTTAGTGGGTTTTTTGTCTGACATCTTGAAGATATGTATGTTTTTTTAATGAACTTTCAAATGTTTTATCCAACTTGAAAACTTAATACTATCGAAGGAGTTTTGATCGCTCATTTAACATTTTACTTAAACTTTGGTTAAGTTGCTAATGCTAACTGAGTTTTGATTGAAAGTTTCGGAGACAACTGGGGCTAATGTAGGTGCAAAATAAACAAAACCAAAGAAAATTTAAAATATTTATACAAATCATAAAAGTATGCTTCATATATTTTTAGATTCCAAAAAAAAGAAACAAAACATTTTAGTTATGCACCCACATATTTCAGCTACACAGTCATATACAATAAGCTATTAAAAAGCTTATGCTACAGCAAAAGTATCATTTATAAATGAAAAACTTTTCTGACGACACGTTAATAAATATAACCAATTTCCGAACTACTTTTAATGTTAGTTGACAATAACAACAAAACCATATTTGCCATGCTCAACTTAAGCCAGAACATTGACATTTGAAAAAAAAATTATTAAAATTAAAAAAAATAAAGTGAATTCGTGCCGAGCTCAGAACATATACTGTGTGCACTCTTATTCGAGCTGAGTGTGAAATAAAACAATAGCAAAACTCGATTGACCATAAATCAAACCATGCAAAATTTTCAAATATTTTTACATGACGGTGGGTAAAATAAAACTTTTACTTGTCGCTTGTATCCCGCCGCTTGCCACTCGCTCGCTCGCTCGCTCACTCGTCATATAATAAATTTCAATTTTTGTCCACACATAAAAGCAGATATACCGCCAGTCAACATACCATAAAACATATGCGCATTAGGGTGGCTCTTGCTACCAACTTACAAATATAATGCATAACGTATTTGAAGTGGTTTCATGAATTTTAAAAAAGTTATTTTCTTTTCGTTAATTTATGTATTTTATTTCGAAGAATACGCAGCCTAAAAAAAAATTGTTGTTCTCTGAGCTGGAAATCTGACCTTAAATACTATGGGTCACTTAATCTAATTCCAAGCTCAGAAATGCTCCATCACTTCAAGTTTTTGAAATATCTTAATGTTTAAAATGCAAAAATCGGGTTTTTTTGGTATATTCGGGCGAAATAAATTTTCTTATCAAAACTTGTTACGGCGAGTTAAAAAACTAGTCTTCTCTTCAAAACCCACTCTAAATTACATTGGTATATCTGTCTAATGGTCTGGCTCGAACTATTTGACCGACAGAGAATTAACTTAATCATTTCACTAAACCAACCAGATTTAGAACCAAAATAACTGACCTACACTAACATGTCTAAGATCATACAGCTTATCAAATAAAAAAAAACCAAGTGATTTGTGTCATTTTCTAGCAAATGCGGGGCTGTAGCTAATTAAATGTTTAATATTTTCCTCCTCCTTCAATCAAAAAGTTATACCTCGCCAATATACTATATTGGTCTATAAAGTTTTAATGAAATCGTTTGAGTACAGTAACATATAGTTCTTTTTTATCTTTTCAGAAATAAGAACCACCCTAATTCAATTGCAAGTGAATGTGGTTATATAAATATATGAGTATTTGCGTGTGAAAATATGAATGCAGCAGCGAAGAATTGTACTGGCACCGGAATGCAGCACAATATGTCATGACACTTTTGTTCTACTATCATATGGCCGTAGTACCTACTGTACAACAAAATGCTTAAAGTAATTCATTTTTTTTTTTAATTTTATTTTTTTTTTTTAATTTACATATATGTAGGTACTTTTTTATTATAAATGATATAAAACTATTGCAAACTTATATACATACATATAATAATTTAAAAAGTTGATATGAAATATGTTATGGGCCCAAACCCATCAATACAATAATCGTCAGTGACAACGTCACCATCATCAAACTGTTATATAATATATTTTTTTTAAAGAAAAAAAAAACCGAATGTTAATGCCTCTGTCTGGTTTAAGGATTACAAGGTACACTAAAACGTTTATGGAGGTTTCTCTTTTTTAAAAAACAGCGCTTGATTAACACAGCGGCTAAATAAAGGAGTTAAATGAAAAGTGTTTTAGGAATTTAAATTATACTGATTCTCATTCTGAAAAATATTCCTAAATTTTTTCATAAGAGAACATTTAATTTTGCTAACTCTTCTTTTTGATCGCCGTGGTAGATTAATTTTATTGGTTTCAATTTATGGTGCTTTTTAGACCGGCTGATATTAAGATCAGTGAGGGGATATTTAAATATTTTTTTATTTTCAGAAACGTAAAAGCATTGATTATTTTTTCAAATTTTGATTAAAGGATTTGTGTAAAATATAATTTCCATGTGATTTTCACGTCTCTTAAAAATATGATTTAATTCTTTAATATTAAAATACTTATGTTTTATAAATCATATTATAATATCATTTCAGCTTGCCTCTCCCAACTAACTCTGATTACCGACTGTTTGGCTTACAGGTTTATTGCAGAACTTTTTTGTTCTTGAAATAACACACAATATCTTTTTCCTTTGCATGCAATTTTTTTTTTATCTTTTTTTAACTTCATTGACTTTTTGGTATTTTCTAATCATTTATTTTTATAACTTTTGTTGGTTGCATTTCCTATACAATTTACTAGATGTGAGCTCATATTTTTACTACCCTTCTTTGACTTTTTTTTCTCTTCTTTATTCGATTTTCTGCTACTGTGACGCTTTGTTTATGATTTTATGATGACGTCCTGGGAAATCATGAGTAGCCCTAATATAAATACCCTTAAGAAAAGACTTGACATTTGTTGCCATCATAACTGAAAATTTTATATACGAAACAGCATTTACTCGTACCTATGTATGTAGTTGTATGATTATAGTGTGTCAGTGCATGCATGTGTTGGTTTGACACATGTAAGTGTAACGCTTGAGGGCAAATGTATTTATAAAGATTTTTTGTTATTATTATTTTTTATTTTCTTCTTGCATGATCGCATTTCTTATGAAAGGGCAGAAATATAATAATTTTATGTACCCTGTTGGAAATTAAGTTAGTGCTGATATTATGAGGTTTAAGCTTTGACGAAATTCTGATACTTTTTACGTACTAAGCATGTATAGTTTTTGAGTTCTTTTTCAGAAAATAAAATATGTGCTAATTTGCACCGTCTCAAAAGTCCAAGCTTAAATTTCACTGCACTTTTGGATTTATCATTTTTAGAGTAAAATTGAACATATAAAACAATTAAATACCTTTAAGAAATAAGTTCCTTATTAAAATACATAGTCAATAGCTTAGCATTAGTGAGCCAATCTCCTTAAGTTAGAACTCATTCATTTTTTTTTTGTGGAACAACGTTATTGCAAAAACTTTCCAGTCTTCTGGCCTCGATTTGTTTTATCTAAAAAATTTAGTTATGTCTTTTGTTGCACTTTGCTGAATTTTTCGACTGGGTATTTTCATATGCATTTTATTGTATTGTATGCGTAAGCCACTACGCTACATACATACATACTCGAACATAAGTACTAAAAGCAGCTGGACCGACACAGCACGTCTACAAAAGAGTTGTGCGGCAACACTCTGGTCGCTGTGGTTACTTTCTTATATGAGAGGGTCTACCCTTGTCCTTGCTTTGCAAAGATAATACTGCTTTCAATAATTTTATTTTTTGTTTCTCGAGGTTAATGGAGTTGGCAACCGGGTGTCAGACTGATATTTATGAGCTGTGTATGATTACAGTGTTGCCAATAATTTAACGCTGTCTTGTACTTCTTTGCCTTTTCTATTTTACACTTCACTCACCCACCACCCAGCTCATCTACACAGTGTCTTTCATTTTCATACTTTAACAGTCTTTTTTTCTCGCAGTCCATAAAAAAAGGACTTTCTAAAAAGCGTACACACATACATACAACAATACATTGCGAAACAACAACAAAAATGTTCGCATAAAACGCAATAAAAGCTAAAAATGTTTTGGTATGCATGTGTGCAATACACACATGTGAATGTTGTTTAGTGTATGTGTTTCTTTGTTTTGCTATTGTAAAAGTCCTTGGGGAATTTGTTTGTCAATTTAAGTGAGTGTTTGAGAACATAAACGTTGATGGCTTTTCAATTACGTTTTATGGCATTTTTTTTTTGTAAAAAGTTTTTATTTTCTTTTTGACTAACTCCATTGTCTCATTCCTTTCTCTCTCAGGTCAAAAGGCTATTTGAAAGAAATGTAAAGAATAAAACTATTTGCGAAGCCACAATAAGAAGAAATACCTTTTGCTATAAGGCAAATTCTTCCATTCCATTATTTTTTTTAAAGTTATCAGCCGGACATTTTAGAAAGAGATAATTTTACGCAGTTTGCGTAACAATTTACAAGATCAGTTATTTAAGACAGGTGCTATCTATAAAGAGTGCCGGAGTATCGTTTCATATAAATGTCGGGCCAAGATCGAAACGAAATATTTATGTGAAAGTTTTTAAAAATCAACAAAAATACTTTCTGCAAAAGGTATCCCAAAAAAAATGTGATGTTTCAGCGTAAAAACTTAAATAATAAAAAAAAATGCATACAAAGGGTCAAAAATGTTTGAAAAAAAAAGTTTATTTAATATTTTAGTTTTCAATTTTGAGTTTCTGTAATTTTTTGCGGCAGTAGAATGAAATCAAATTTTTCCAAAAAAGGTCATTTATGAGAAATTTTAAATAATTTCACATATTGTTAAGTAATTCATAAGAAAATGATGTTTCCGAGTGGCAACAAATATTTGGAAAGGCTTTACTGGGTTTGGTGCTAACGAATACAGTTGAGAGATTTTAATTCAAAAAATTCAAAGTTAGTTTTTTCGCTCTGTGTAACTATCAGCCATTAGAGAAGCATTGATTCCATTCTCAGATATCCTTTTTAAGTTTATTTTAATAAAAAGCAACAAAAAGAAAATCCACTAAGAAATAAACGTATGAATTATTAAAATCACATTAGCAATTTTAATGGAATCAAATTAGCTAAGTTACTCTTTCCTAAAAAAATCAATAAAATTTTCTAATATTCTACATAATCAATTGCTTCAAACTCTGTCGCATGCAAAACCTTTTATTTATCGTTAAAGTGAAGACAATAAAAAAAATTATATTTTATATTTTTCATACTATCCCTTGAGCTTTATGCATAAACTACTTACACTTTAGCTAAGCTGTCAATACAAAAAGTGGTTGTCAGTGACTGAATTTTCCTCAATTGACCTTGTGCTAGAAAAAAAAAAAAAACAAAAAACAATAAAGGGATTATGTGTATGCCAACAACCCCTATAAAAAACAATAAAAATTACAATAAAACTATGAAAAGTTTTTTATTGATTCCCACGTGGAGTGCAAATATTTAGGTTTTTTATTTCCTATGCTTCTGGCTGATTGTCTAGAGACTTAAGCTAATATTTGTTTGAAAGATTTCAATTTCAACTGTCAATTTATGGAAAATTTTAACAAAAGGAAAGAAGAATGAAATAAAGAAACACATTGACCCTTATCAATATCAATAATTGATAGGTTATTTTTTAGCACAATGTAGCTATTGCACAGAAAAGCAAAACGTTTTCTTTGAGATATGACAATAAGATTTTAAAGCATATTTAAATGAAAGAGTAGGTTTATATTGAGTTACTCATAACTCGAAATGTAGCAGACAATTTAGAAAGGGTTGTAGCTTTAAACTTTTCAAGAACACTGATAATAACGATTACCAGACCTATGTAAGTTAGCTCCGCATAGTATAGTTTTTTGTTGGAAAAAGTTTGTTCAAAATTCGCTAGTTTCATTAAAATTATTTTAGCTTTTTATTTTTCAAGCTACTAAGCCGAAAAAATAATCGACTTTTTATAAGGTCACTCATGACAATATGCTCAAAATCAGGAAACTCTTTCAGTTATCCTGATGATTTATACGTATTTTCACACACTCGTAAGGCATTTCCTCACTTGCGGTTTCTCTGTTGCAATTCATTTCGTCCTGCATATTACCACTGCTGCAATTTTCTTTTTACTGCAACTTATTAATTTTTTATTTTTCTGTTAATTATTTTACGCGCGCAATTCTTGTGCAAGCCAACACGGCAGACGTCATCATGCACGACACGACATTTGCCGCCCGGTATGATTTATTATTAATGTCCAAGTATGTGATGGGACGTGTTCATGTAAGGATTTCTCATGAAGGCATTGCCTTTAAAAGAAGTTAACTTATTTATTGAAAAAAATAAAATTTAACTGGAAAAGAAAGTGCTTTTTAATATAATTTAATTTAATTGCAAAAAATTGGCAGAAAACAACAGAAAATTAATAAAAATTGTATGATAATAAAAAATGGTACAAGAAGAGTTCAAGAAGTCTTATTAAAAACAAATTTCGGACATAAAGATAAATTTCAATAAATTCATCTAGTCGTTATTTCGCCCGTAAAACAGATAATTTGCCTGCAGAAATAACTTTGCAAATTTAAAGTTCTCAATAAATTGTAATTTAAATTGTATCAAATGGATAAGATCTGAAAACAGCACTTGCAAGCATTACAGGCATTATGTCAACATAGAAGCAGGAGTATGTAGTATGTCTACACAGTAACAGCTTTCTAATGAGTTATTTGCACAAAGCTCGCGACGTTGGTGACAACAACCATCATCAACATCATCATCATCATCGTCATCAGCATTAACCTCAGCTACATTGTCAATTATTGAAAATGTTTCCGGTTTTCTTTCATTTCATTATTTCTTCCTTTCAGTTTTTGTTTTTAATTTTTTTAATTATCCGTTAAACTTTTCTCCTTTACACTGCGCACTGCGATATATTGTAAAGTGTTTGTAGAGTTAATGTCTGTCTGCTGGCGCCTTTATCATATAATATGGTATTAGTAGCATTTGTAACCGTATGCTAGTGTTACCAGGCTCTATTTATTGTTACGCGGTTGCACACTGTGATGCAAAAAACGAGCTGGAATGATGACAAAAGCAAAAAACACAGACTTTAGGCAATAAAATTCTTAATAACCTTTAATCAATATATAAAATCTGCTGATATAAACTACCGGTAAACGTTCTTAGATTTTGAAAAGTGGGCATAATACCGCACGTTCAAGAAAGAAAAGTCAAACGATATTGGTGGCGCATTTACATAGTAGCATTAAATTGTACGAGACAATAAAAGGTCATATGTTTAACAAATGCGTGCGGCACCTCCTATGAAAACAATTTTCCACAAATTATTCAATTTGCTGGCAATTTTTAAATTTCATTCCTAAAATTTCAAGCGATGACAAACTCAACATCTTTGAGATTAATATATTGAACTTTCATCCACATTCTAAGAATATGCAAAGAAAAACACGATATAACAATTCAAAAAGATTTTAATAAATTAACATTTAAAAACAACAAAAACAACATAACTAATTTTGGGTGATGGATTGCCTCAGATAAAAGTTACGTATTGGTCCCGCTTGAAGGCGTGGTCCTCTTTGAAATTGATTTTCTTGATTGAACCAATATTTAATAGTATCAACCCATTGATGTGTTTCGGATCTGCTCAAATTATAACGAATTATATCATTCAATTGTTGTTGTCGTGTACTGGCCAATTTAATATCATTTGTATTCATTGCGGCAACTATGCCACGTCCCAAATCTGGACGCACAGTTAGAAATGAACCCATGAACGTATTGAATCCCAAAAGGATACCACTTGCAAATACTAAACTAGCACCCAACATAACAACACGTCCTTCGCGTAAGCAATTGGCACCAATTTCCAAATCGGTCGATGAATATAGTATACCAATAAAATTTGGTATTGACTTTTCGGCTAAATCACAAAATGTGCACATGTCGAGATTAACACCAGTTAATGACGGTATGTGATAATAGAGAAATGGACGTGTTGAACATTCGTTTGCGACAATTTTACAATAACCCACCAATTCCTCAATTGTCTTGGGCTTAAAGAAGAACTCTGGTAAACATAATACCGCATGAACACCTAATTTTTCTGCATGTGTGGCTAATTCCAGCACATCAGCTAATGGTGCACCACCAATCTGTACTATTGTCAGCAAGTCATATTTATAAGCCACACTCCACCATGCTTCCAACTGTATTCGTCGTTCGGTTAATCCCAAAGCTGGTCCTTCGCCAGTGATGGTATTGACACATATGCCATGTATTTGTTCCTGCCTTAGCCAAGCGGCGTATTTATCAATATAATCCACATTGAGTGAATTGGATTCATCTTCATTGAAAAAAGCAAGTACAGGTGCAATCAGACCTTTGAAATCCTCAGCTGTTAGTTTTTTACTCATGTGCATTTTTTGATTGATCAAGTCTGCAATATCATACGATTTTCTTGAGGATGCTCGAGACATTCCGGATGCAACATCATATGATTTTCTTGAGGATGTTCGAGTTGTTCCGGATGTTCGAGTTGATCCGGATGCTCGAGTTGATTCGGATCCTATAGACATTGCGAATATATAATATTTAAAAAATTTTAATTTTTTTGAAATTAGAAATAAAAACTTTGCAGTATATTTTCCAAAGCTTTTGCTTTTTGACATTTATTTATAAACTGAAAAATATTTTTTTTTTCGCTTGCTTTGATTTAAAATCTATTTCAAAAAATCAGAACTTACTTACAAGAGTACAGTGCAACTACAAAAATTATAAAAGCTTAAATTATATTTTATGGAATTTGGTAGGTATACTAACATTATTTAAGTAACTCCTGGAAATTATAATTTAGGATAAAACCTTCCAATTTCATTGTATAGTAAATATATGGCTATAGAAATGGCTTCAATCAAAATTTAAGAGTTGAGTGTTTATTACTGATTTAATTTTAGGGAAAAGTAATACGGAATTGAGTTTTTCAGTTCTAAGTGATAATTTTCTGATTTCTCAAAATTGAAATATTATATATTTGAAATATTAATATTCTTTCAGCCCGAGGCTATAGGTGTTCATGCGATATAAAGGTCACTGATGATTCCATTTAGCAATCAATGAAACTAGTACAACTAGCTATAGCTGTTTTTTTTTTGTTCTCATATTTCTTGTGTGATCTCACACACTTTACGAAAACGAAAAGCTCTGTAAAATAATCTAAAAAAATAATAACCCTGGCAACTCTATCGTTTTGGTCTTCTGATGTTAAATATGACTTTATGTTCGCGCGAAAAAAGAATTCAAAAAAAAAACAAAATCGCACATATTGAAATAAGTGTTACCTACTCATGTAACAATCTGAGCGTAAGTTAATTAAAAGGAAAAGTAACAAACAGCAGTTGTTGCTGCTGAAAATGTTGCCAGCCATTATGGTTGTTGCTGTTGTTATCAAGTATTATGTATATGCTCATAATCAGAGATTCTTGCTTGCTGCTTGCATATTTGTTCAACAACCATATGCGGCATAATAATTACTTAATAATAAAGCAGCAATTGTAGGAAATGTGTGCAAATATTGCATAATTATGTGTTTAATTGAATTTTTCTTTATACCCCTTCTGCCACATTCACACATACACTTACATACATGCTAAACGCGTATATAACAGAATACATGTGTATTTGTATAGCACATATTAATATAGGCGCACTTGACAATGTTTTCATTAAAATTATAGAAAGAAAAAAGAAAAAAAAAATGATGTTATTTGTTCTGTTGATTGCAACTATCTTTTGAAGTGTGTGCACTGTGCAGGTACTTAATTTCGCTTTGAAAAGAAAATTCATTGAATTTTAATAGGAAACTTTAAAAAAATAAATTGCAACCAAAGTGTTATTCTTCAAAAGAGATACTTGAGTCATTATGCCTCAAACACTTGAGAACTATAAAAAAAGGATGTATATTTAACGATACTCATTAATTTCATAACAAATGCAATATAACCAAACTGTACCAACCCACAAAATAATTAATACTACAGCAAAATATAGCTAAATTTTTGGCGAAAAAAAAATTCAAAAAAATAATTTTTTGGTCATCAATTAACTTGCTAATGACAAAGGTCATGTCAATGGTAATAATCGCTAGCCATTTTCTCATAACTTATGCTCATTATTGCCAAGTATTCAAAATATAAAAGTGAAAAGTCTAAATCACAATACCACTAATGATATACCGGCATATCAATGACTTCAAAGCGTTGAACGTGTAAGTTTACAGCATTTATTTTAATTTGGTAAATGACAGACTTCAGCGGTTTCCTTCGCTTTAAGCTCAGTGGTGTTTGTCTTGTTATATTTATGCAACATTTCAATAGTTGCATTGCAAGAAATCGCAAGTCCCATAGTCATGTGAAACAACATTAGACTTCAGTACACTGAAAAAAGTTGAGCTTAGGTTAAGGGAGTATGCACTGCGGTGCCTTGGTGTTAAAAAAATATTGATCATTTATTGTCAAAAAAGTTGTATATGCATAAAAATGTTTCGAAGCGTTTAGAATTTTAAAAAAAAGTCAAAGCAAAGGCCTTTAATTAAAAAACATACAGAGATTATCCAATGATTTGAAATCTCGTGATAAAAGAAATAATTTACATTTACTTCAGTTACCTGATAGAGCGATCGGAAATGTCACCAGGATCCAGAAAATCTTTTTTGGAAAAATTTTTTTTAATATAAAAAATTCTCTTATCGAATGGGAAAATGCGTGAATAGATTTTGAATAGCACTTAGCGATGGCCAATTTTGAAAAAAAAAAAATGTACACCATTAATATGGAACGTTGAGAAATACATTTGTTATGGACAACAGCTGCGACAACCTGGAATATTGTAAAGAATTTGAACAAGTTGATGATAAAATTTGAAAATATATTTTGAACATCAACAGATACGAGTTGAACTTCGGAAGGACCCATTTTATGCCCATATTTACTACTTTCTTATTTGCAAAAGTTATTTTGGGAAGATTAAAAATGAATTTTGGGCATTACTCAAAAATATCGAAAAAGGAAATGTTACTCGCAATCGCCAAAGTATGTATATAATGGCCTTAAAACTGTTTATAAAACTATTGACCAAACGACAAAATGTATTCCAGTTATGGTTGAGTATAGGTGAAATATCTAAGTCTCAATTAGAGTGAAGCTTTTCCAATACAGATTTTGAAATTTAGTACATGTAGGCGCCTCCAACGAATAAATTACATAGGTGCCCTCTCAAGTCCTGTTTTACCTATGTATATGCACAGCACGTCAAGAGTTGGTAACTCTCCGATGTTTTCATGAACAAAACATATACTCTTCCGTGAGGCAAAATTCAATATTGGGATTTGCCAAAAAAATCCACAATCGGCTTAGCTTGTGTTATTTTTGCAGAGGTGGTTCTTTTAAGTCTTAGCTGTCTCCAACTTAAAAAACTTCGGGCAGTTGTTTGCAAAAAAATGGATTTAATTGGTAGGCAATGGCAACAAATCATCAAAGAAAGTCAAAATAAAATTCGAGGATGGAAAAGAAACTTGTGATACCTTAGCAATCCTAAGGTCTTGGTTAGAAGCATAACTGTATATCATAACAATAATAGATTGGCTATTGCTGAAGCTTGTTAGCCAACGCAATGCCATATGCAATTAATTTTGAAACAAGAACGTGATGGCAGGTCCAAAAAATGTTAATAGTTTAAAACTTGCATTCACTGAAAATTAAACATTTTTACTGCATTTCGCGGTGGGAAAGATCAGCAGAATACTGGTAGAGCAATTCATTGTATTCTGGAAAATTTACGCCGTGAAAGCCTATAACAATTTTGACAGCATCAGACACCGCAGAGTACATCATAATGGACCGATAATTTTATCTTTCAATACCTTACTATTCTTGGAAGCGGGCTGAGCATTAGTAATTTTTCCATAAAAATAATTTTTCTTTTTATTTGCACCAACTTACCATATCTTTATATAAGACTATCTAGTTTTTTTTGAATCTGTGAAGAACAAAAAAATTTTCTGTTCATTTTCATTTTTCAAGTTAAATTTCTTAGGTTCACTTTAAAAAAAATTGTTTTCACTAAACTACTTCTAATAAATGGCAAAATTTTAAAAATAATTTCAGTGTAAAACAATGTAATTTATGACCACCACATTTCTATGTAAAATTTTCTTGTTATCACTTCAACAGAATGCAAAATATAAAATGAAACTAATGAACATTATGCAAGTGAAAGGTTGCATCTCTAATTGTAAAATCATCATCAAAAATTTATGAATGCAAGACACGGGAAAGACCAACCAACATACATACACTCAGACAGCTGCGAACAGACAGCAACCAGTTGAATTTCACTCAAGAGTAAAAACTGCTCATTTTTATGCAATCAACGCCTACAAAAATAACATGTTACCTTTCTCGTCGAAAATAACATGAAATTGTAATTGCAGCAAGCATGCGTTAAATTACAATTATGTACAAGTTACTCAAAAACTTAAATTATTTCAAGTGCTTTTTTGAAAAATGTGACATAAAAATGATACCATACACGTTCATAGTTCTAATGATTTCAGCATTAAGGAATTGAATTACATTGCGTTAAAAATCACAAACCATAAAATTACTGAAAACTGGTTACAAAATTATTAACAGGCACTGCTAGACAAGTGTTGCGCAGTAATTATTGAGATATAAGCATATCAAATGACATTAGCTTTACTGAGACCTCATTAGGAAAGGCTAGTTGATAAGTTGTAACAAAAACTTAACATATGGAATACAACACAAAAATTTTATTTTGAAGAAAATGTAGTTCATTTTTTCAAACATTTTCTCGCACTAACCTTATCCAGGGAGAAAAACTAGATCATAAATTTCAAAAGGAAAATATTTCTTGAGCTTTTTTGAAAGAAGTTATCATTCCTACAGGGTATTTTCAGTGAAGCCTCAAAATATTTTAGAAAGTTAGCATTAAAAATAAAGTTACAAAATGACTATGTTTTTTTCATAATGACATTTAATGCGTATTAATTTAATAATTTAAAAATTACGTTCGATTAAAGTTAAAACTGCTAAATTAAAAATAAAAAAAATTTCTATTTTTCAAACATTGTTTCTTTTTATCTATTTACAAACCATGGTCATAGCGTGTATTCATAACTAATGCATTTGTTTTGGACTGTTGTATTTTTGACGTCATTTAGCAATCTTAAAAACAATGAAATCAAAAACAATTTCTATTCAAACGAAATTGTTGTCTTAGCTTATTACGCAATTGTTACAAACAATAAGAAATATTTTTTATATAAAGCTATTGAGTTACACCATTGTTTGCATATTATGATATACCATTGATAAAATCGTTGGCATATTATATTTATTTGAAAAATTAAATTACAAAGAATATTAATCAATAGTTTAAGCTGTTGCAAAAAAGTTGCAAAACATAAAATTTACAAGGTCTCTTCAAAATCTGTGACTCTTCGGATCAGCTTTTCCATAGAGGAGCACACAATAAGAATTTGCAAATTCTTTAGCTAAAAAATAGCTCTGGCTCAAATTTTGGCAACAATCTTTCCATCCTGGGAAAGATGGGTTCAAATGCTGGCTTTTTTGACTCTATTTTATTTTCTTTTAATCGTATTTTAAACGAGGGGTGTATTATTTTTTAAAAAACAAAATTGTTTTAATTTTCCTTATCGATTACATTCCCAAAACATAAACTTTTTTTTAGCTCTCGAAATGATTTTTAAGCTGAAAAAATTAAAGGTTTTCAATGTCTCAAAAACTATTCCATAAAAAAAATATAAACATCGATTTTAAAGTTCAGCGGTAGAAAATAAATAAATAGATTATCATCAGGTTAACATAAAAACAACTTAAATTTGCAAACAATTTTAACCAATATATTTTGGTCTCACTAAGAACTTTGCACTCACTTATTCTTTTGCTTTTTCAGAGATTTTGTCTAAATATGTATAGTATGTAAATCAATATTTCCGTTTCAAATAATATATTTCAAGTAACTGAACAAAAACTCAAATTTGGGGTATTTAGATCATAAGTAGGGAGAATGATCGATCACCATTTGTACTGGTAATGCAAAATTATCTACCTTTTTTTGTCAATCTTCTCTAGTTTTTCTTGCTAAAGTTCTACAAAAAAATTGAAAATTTTTTCTTGTATTGCAAACAAAAACAATATTCAAAATAAATAATTAAATGTAAAAAGAGAAAATAATTAAATTACGGATGGCACGTTTGTAAAAAGATAAAATTCCGTAAAAACAATTTAGAAAATGCTGGTGTTTTTTGTTCATGATGTTGCTATACATTTTCTTGACAAGGAACTGCAGAAAACAGAACTGCATTAAACTGGAAAAACAACTGCACTAGAAATTTTGTTATTTGTGCATCATAATGAGTTCATGTTTTATGCAAAGTTTTTTTTTTTAACTACATTTAGAATGCAATGATGTCGAAACAAAAAAAAAATATTTCGATATCATCACGATGTCAAAGATATTTCGATATCGTTGCTCAGTTCTATCGAGAATGAATTTTTTTCGATGCTGAACGTCATCATCGCGGCTGTCATATACGATAAAAATTAACCTATTTGGTTGTTTTTTTTTTGACGAACGCTAATATAAAAACGTCTTTTCTTGATGTTTTTATTGAAAAAATTACACTTTTGTGACTGCTATAAATTTATTGTTGTCTTTGTTACAAAAAAAAAAAACCTTTTACTGCTTGTTATCGATTATGATTATAAGAATAAAATAAACGATTTTCTCAATTATGTTCTCTTAACTCATAAATATTTTACCTTGATCCTTACAAATGGTGCAAATTATTTATGAAATATTGAAAAAAACCGCCAACAGCTTAAAAATTTAATTTGTAGCGCGCAACAATAGTCAGCTTAACCAACAGAACTTTTGTTTGTGATTCGTATATTTGCATTTGTTGTTGTCATACAATGTTATCTAATCAGCTGATGCATGAGGGTAAGCTTACAGGTAAGCAGCACATTCTAATTTTCGTTTTTAGCTGACATCATGCGCATTTTTAAATCAAGCAATTTAGCTTAACACTTTTAAATATAATTTATTCACATTTTTTTTATATCACTTAATAAATTAAATAACTTTTCTATTTTTATTTGATTATTTTATATTGCTTTCTAAGTATTGCATTGCATTCTATCAAGTATTGTATGAACTTAGTATAGCAACTTTATTACAACTGATAAGAATCGACACAAATTCAATTAAAACAAAACTCCGACGCACAAAATGTCACAGCAGCTAAATTTGACAAATAACTCGTATGCAAAACGATGTACTTTACGTTTCAACTGAATCACCGTCTTAACTGATCGTACACTTTAAGTTATGGAAATAGTTTTAGCTACAGCGGTGCACGTCAAGGTAAAATGAATAACAATTAAAAGAGAGTAAGAGCGTGACTGTGAGTGATGGAGAGTGGCATAGAGAGAAGAGCATAAAACAGCTGTCTTGTTTATTTTGACGAGTATAAGAGATGAATGTTACTAGCGGCCGCTTACGGAAACAATTGAGTATGTGAGCAGTAGGTAAGAAACAGGTAGTTAATGTCCCATTTGGAAAATAAGATTTCATTTTATCAGCGTACATAGTTAGATCTGTACATACATAAATAAAATAAAGAAATATTTTTAAACATGAAAACTGTCCTCGCATAATAATTTTTTATATAAATGTAATGAACTCTAATATAAAAAAATATGCTTTGAACATATAATTTGGCTTAACCCAAAGAGTTTACCTTTTCCATCGAAAATTAATTTTATGTATAAAATCAAATAAAAATTTAAACTTTTGGTGTGACTGAAATGGATATGTAACATTTTGGTTGAATCAAATGACTAAGGTGGCCACCTTTTCAAAGTCGATCTGGAATAATTTCGAGTTACAAATGTGTTTCTTATTTCATCTTAATTTTCATCGAGAAATTCAAAATATAGTAAAGATTGTGCATATATCCACATGCACAGTTTTGTTTTATATTTTCTTTACTTTTTGAAACTTTTTTTTACTCTATTTATGGACGATTAAAGACTTACTTCGTGTCTGTAGGTACTAGAAAACTTATGCAAATACAAAAAGTTAATGTGAATGACACCTTAACCAAAAAAAAATAAAGTCCTTATGACCATTGTAGCATACTTAGTATGCTATAAGAAAATATCTTGAAAATCATATACATATAAGAAGAGAATTTATCTATATAATAAGATTCCAATTAAAAAATCACAATATCTCATAAATCAGATATAGACTGCACTTATAGTAAATCACTGAATACTAACTCAGTGGAAAATTTTGTAATGCAGTGATAAGCCTTATTATCGCAATAGCATTTGCACACATAACCCATACAGTAACAGCATAGAAAATAAGACGCCCAACTAAAAAATTTAAAAAAAAACCAAATGAATAAAACCGCGTCGCAGCCTCATGGAAGCTGAGATGGTGTATTGCATTAACTTGTTGTCAATGTAGATGCGTCCATTATGCAATTGCATTCATAACATGAACACAAATATGTGTATGTATGTATGTATGTATCTAGATACATATGAAAGTGTACTTATACAAAGGCAAGTAATATGTAAATAAAGCTAAGAGGTGACAACCTACGAGACAAACCAATGCTATCATAACAGCAATAGCACAAACAACAACAGCAACAACCCATTCATAAACATGCAATAAAAGTGCTACTATATCATATACGAGAATGTTTGCTATGGCTGTGCAAATTTGTTTGTGTGCATGTGTGAATTTTACTCAATGTTTTACACTTGGTCACTGCCTTAGGATTTTACATTCATTCACTAATGTTTTATGCATTTACTTAGTTTGGTCTAATGTTGGTTTGTTTACATCTATTTGTATTCATAGCTATTACTTTTCCCACTTAAACATAAATACAAAGGCATGCACAATGTATAGTGGTGTGTGTTAGAATATGGTTATTTTGTTGCACAAGCATTTTTTCTTTTGTGATGATAAAAATATTTTTATAGAATTTATGTTTATTCTAGGAATGTTTACTGTTTGCGTCAGAAACCTAATTCTAAAGTTATCAACAGCAGACAGTTGGGACAGAATGATGAGGATCTCATAGATTTACAATTTTAATATTATACTCCAACTACAACGAAAACTTTTTATCAATATATCAAAATAGAGCTGGAGTAATAACTAAGAAAATCAAGGGTACCGACCATAGAATATAAATTGAAAAAGACGACCATTATAATTTTGATATTTTAACAGAAATGACTAAGGATTTTCTTTCCATTTCTGCAGCTTTTTTTGTGTACTTATCAAATAACTGTTTTTTAAAAGAGTGGAAGAAAAAAACTTAATTTTTACCGTTGCTGCACATTTATGAGCTCTCCTCTGCATCACAACCTGCAACATATGTAAGTCCGAACGCAAGCTGTCATATTTCTCGAATCCCGCTAAGGACGCAAAGTAATATATGAATAAACACTTAGTTCATAATACAATGGAAGACATTACACATTATAAACTCATGTCAAATAAAATAGCAATAAAGTTTTTACAAAGAGTTCTTAGAAGAATTCAAATAGTTAAAAAGTATCTTATTTTTCTACAACAATAATGTAATTTTTTTTCTTGTTTAATTTTAAATGCAAAAACTAAACGTATTCACCCCTTTTGTTATCAAACAATACGTAGACGAAAAATTAGTTCTTAAGCAAAGTTTTTGAAAACTTTTGCTGTTTAAATATTTGCAACATATCTACCCATGCATGTCTGAGATACGAGCTCATCTTCAACGCTGTTTATCAATTATTAACTAATTTCGAAAATGTGCTTGAATTTACTTTGTGTGTATGTGTGTTCCATACATAAATATTTAAAATTAACTTTTAAGTTTTTCCAGCATATTAAACCTCTAAATTGGAGATGGAGGTAGCTAGAGACTGAATAGAAACTTAGCTTTTGTAAAAATTGTATAACACTCCTATTATCGTCTGGGAAAGTGTGGTGTACATGAAGCGAGACGTGTCTTCAATAGTTTATATGTATGTATGTGTGCATGTGTTCACATGTAATGTCTTTGTGCTCTTGTAATTTGGAACATATTTATGTGATGTGTGGGATTGTATTTGATAACTATATTAAGAACTTTGAAATAAAACAAAAAAGTTCTACTATTGCACAGTATGACTGCGCTAGAAAAATATCAGTTGAAGGTAGATAAGCAAATAATTATAATTAGAGTTTATTTTTTTAATAAGTTGAAATCTCACCTGAAGGACGAGCTACCTGCATCCAAGCAAAGCTAAAGGTAGTATAATAACAATTATAAAAATTTCATAAATTATAAAATATATGGAATCTATATTTGGTGAATGTGGGTAAACAGTTTCAATTATTGTTGGTAAAAACTTTAAACATTTACCAAAAATACATCATATTTTTGGCAACTTTCAAATCGAATTTAGTTGTTTCTTTAGTAATTAGTTAATAAAAACAAACTTTTAAAAAATTTATCGTTGAATATTTGTATACCAATTTTATTTATACCAACATCACTGTTCCTTAAGCTCTAGAGCGCGATTTCCTTTTATAATCAATTTTTATTTTTTTTTTTTTGAATAATCAAAAGTTCGTGCCCCGTTTGTAAGACTTCAATTTGTGAAAATTTTCTTCTAATTCGTCTGCTGGAAAATTTACTATTTACACACTAAATCAAACATGCATACATCCAGGCAACAGCAACAGCAAACAACTAAAACAACAACATTTATTTTAACCTTATCTTTTCGCATATATAATAAAGGCTTGAAATCAAATTGTAACTGCCAACACCCAGATCTAAACCCCAAACACAAACTGCTAGCTACTGCTGTCAACGCAAGTATATAGCTAACTTGCAGCAAATTTCGAGCGGATTCATGCAACACCTTCCCAAACTATTACAAGTTTTCTGCTTTACATTTCTACGTTTTCACTTTCTAGTTAGAAAAAAGTTAGCTTATGCGAAAAGTAGCTCCACGTAGGCGTCATCGCTAGTGCTGCAATATCCTTAAGGTATTTCACCCGTTCTATTGCATGTGGATATATCCATGATAAAGTCAACTAAATGTTTATAACTTTGCAGTTTCTTCTGTTGCTGTTTCTGCCTATAGCTATTATGAATCACTAGTGGAATTGCCTCTGAGCTTATTTGGTTTTATCATTGCATTTAAGTACACATACTACTTGAATTTACCTTTGTGTTTATGTGTCTATACACACACACACAAGCATTTATGTGAGTTTCTTGACGGAAGTTGGTGTTTATTAACTTTGGAAATGAATTTCCTGCTATGTATGTGGCTTTCGTAGGTGTCGAATAAAATTAAGTTTTACTTTGCTTTGATGAAATATGACAGTGTTTTGTTTTTGGCATACATAAGTTAATATCTTATAGCTGAAGATTTTTTTTTAACAAGTTTTAATTTGAAGTTTGCTAAAGGTTATTTCGTAATAAGTTGATTCACTAATTAAATTTTTGTTTAAATTTCAAATGAGTCATTTGAGAGAGAGATAATTTCAAGACAAAAGCCTGTAGATAATAAGTAGCTGCTTCTCTGCTTATTAGTACGATGTTCATGTGCTGAAGTGCAAACTCTTTGTACCTATGTTGGCCTGGATGCCCAACTACTGTCTCTTCCTTAAACAAAAAAATATTGCGATGATTTTGTATGGGTTTGATTTGATAAAGTTAGTCACAGCCATATCTCAAATAATTTTGACTTCGTTTCGGAAAAGCTCATAACTTTTTCTTGCATGGAGACAAGCTAAATTCCAGAGTGTTATATTATAACTTCACACTGTTGTGTTTTCGGGCTTAGCTAAAAACGTGTAGTTGTTTTTTATTTCTTATCTCTCGAGCAGTAAATTTTACTAATCTCTTTGATTTTCACATTTTTTAACACAATATATTGCATTGTGTACATATTTGTAAATTTCCGTAGAAAAAGCTTTTGAAAATTTGAAAGTGCTGATTGCATTGAATTATTACGAAATAATGTTCAACGCAATGGAAAGATTTCAACAAAACCTTAAAAGCAGCCCCAATGAGAAGACAAGCTTAAATCTGAAATATAATTTTTTTCCCAAAAGCATTTCATTTTAAATTTAATAAAATTTCTCGTAACACAAATAGTGAAATCGTACTGTGTTAGTAACACATTTTCTTAAGAGTTAAACAGCTTCCAAGCGGGGCACATTGTGCAAATGTTAATTTAAAAATCAATTAGAAACTTTAACAGTAGCTGGCGGTAAATTTTCTTGTGCGGAAGTTATTTCAAACACAGAAATACATACAAGCAGATGCATACAAACAAATAGTAAACTTGTGAAAACCCAGTAAATATATGAAAGATTTTAAGATCTTATGCATTTATAGCAATTTCATAGCTGCTTCAGAAGAGACTTACATAAGCGTTCAAATTAAAGTGCGATAAATTCTTTCAAATATTTTTAGAAGCTTAATAACAGCATAGGTAAAAATTAATTTTTAATAGATTATTTGGTTCAATTTTCCCGGAAATTTGCCTATAACTTTTCTAGAAGATTTAAATTGACATTTTAGGGACTTATTAAGTTTTATGTATGTATGACATACATTGTATGTACATATTTCATTGCCTTATGATTCGATATGTATTTAGGACTCGCTTTTAAAAATGTTTGCTGGGCATTGTCTTAAAATTCTGATAACGAAAATAAAGCAGAACAATCTGTCGATCAGTGGCAGAAGCTTGGTTGTGGGTAATGTGTTGCGGGTTACATTTCTGAGCAGGCTCATTCTAAATTGCTACTTGACTGATGCTACTGCTAATGCTGTTGCTGCTTGTTAAGCTTTTTTTCTTTTTTTTTGATTCTTCAAATGCATTTTGCAGTTTTCGTAATTTAGATTGAATGAAGGTAAAATTGAACGTAAACTAGAATCCTAGTCACGTGAGATGTGCAGGGCATAAACTATATACGACAGAGAGTGCGAAAGTATATGTGACTATGAACTCGAACACTTGAACTTTTAGCACTTATGTGGAGTAAGAAAACCTGTTTATTTTTGTTTATTTTGCTTACTGCAACAACAGAGTTTTTCAAAAAAATACCTTAAGTTTTTTTAATTTTACATAAAATTCGTAAATGTATACCTTTGAAGAATATTGATTAAAAAAAGGATTCAAAATATAAGTAGCTTTCAATTATTTGAAGATATGAAATATTCATAATGTGTATGTATGTATGTAGTAAAAAAATCAATTATCAATAATTAAACTTCTATACCTGGGATGTCAGTGGTTTTTTGTTTTTGCATCTCAGGCAATGTCTTTGCAAATAAAACAATTGCCATATTTTTTTGAGAGGAAAAGAAGTTCTCACGAAAAGAAAATATTTCTAAGAAACTTCTTCTTTGTTTGCTTAGTAGTATTATCATAAATAAAGAATGCAAGAAAATGCCTTACATCGTTTAAGATTTTTATAGCTTCAAATTACATAGATATATCTTTAGTACGTTTTCTTCCTATTAAACATAAAAAGTAAAGGTATCAATCGAAGATTTGTGTTTGACTGCGCAACACGACTCGAACGTTGCGAGACTAAAACGTGAGTGAGCATAGCGCAAGATTTAAAGCACAATGCAATGCAATATGTACGATGCTTTGCTCATAAAAGTATGCTATAAAGAAGTTGCAACTACGGGGTGCACGCATTGGCAAAACAATAACATTTTAGAGACATATCAATCTTTAAAGTTAATTTGGCAGAAAATCATCTGAAGTGCTTTTGTGGCAAATCGCATGCATATTTAGATTTAAGTTTTAAGTGAGATGCTGCGTAAATGATTCTGTCATTGAAAGATCTGAAAAATTAAATATGTTATGTGTTCGATTGCCATTTTTCTTCTTCGAAATCATTTCTATAAGAATTACTGACTGTAATACTCGGATATCAGTTCAGATTAACTCTTACCATGAAGTACCAAAGAAAAAAAATAGTAAGGGACTGTAATTCGGCTGAACTTGAGTAGCAGTTAAAATCTGCTACTTGCTTTCTGTACTTTCGCCAATAATGTTTCTCAAGACAGTCATATTTTCTTGATAGTGTATGGATCGACCACAGCCTTATGATATCTTTCAACGGTTTCCGTGATACCTTCTATGTTTTCGAAGGATTATGTAGAGATAACTATCTTCTAAATATCCACATCCGGTCCGGTCCTGATCATATTGTACATATTCCTGGAAGTAATTCATGCTAAATAATCGCTACAGTCTTGGAATGAATTCAGTTTGTTTTCTAGCTTCTAGTTTCTAGGATGCCAACTTTATATGCGAAATTTGATTGCTAATGTCTATGTTACAGTGATCATTCCAATTGCACATGAAAAGACTTTCTTGGCATTTCAATTTAAGTGTGAAAGTTGTCATTGAGTAAATATTTCAGAGATTTTGCCAATTTTATTCGGCGTCAATAAATTTGCATCTTTAAACTAAAGGGGTCTGCCAACCAATGATCTAGAGAAGAGTCAATCATTAAAATTACGACTTTGGTGAGAAGTTTGATAAATTATTTAATGATTTTCTGAATTAAATTCAAGGACCCGGTGCGCTCAGTATTATGAATTTCCTTTAAAAAATAGATACTTATGTGCAATTAAAAGGCTTGAAAAGAAGATAATATCGTATCAAATAATAAATAAGATATGCAGATATGAATTAAGCAATTCAATGAGAGACTTATGTACCACCCTGTATTTAAATATATACAAATACTAACACATTCATAGTTTAACACGTTTCTTGTAACTTCTTTATTTCGATATTCTTTTTTATTTGCGACCTGGTTGCTTACTGAAATATACGAGCAAAAGAACAAAACTGCAAATCAACTGTGCTTCACTCACACATACAAATAAAACACTTTGTTATTGTTTTTGTTGTTGCACACCGTGTCACGTTAATCTTCATTTAAGCAAACCCAGCAAATATTTGAATGATTGTTGATTCTTCCATCTTCCGGGCAACGAACATATAACGCATCTGGAAGACTAAAATTGACAATTTTTTTAATTTCACGAAATTCAAGGCATATTATAGTTATAGCATTTTTGTAATATGGTAAGAATTATAGAACGGTGTCAACGCTGTCAGATTGAGGTCATCAGTTAAGTATAGTTTTGTGTTTTCATTTTCAATTATAAAACATTTCAAAAACCTAACAACTATAAAATATATACGTGCAAGTTACGTAGATTAAAGGATGACGTCATAAATATTTGCATTTTGGCCTTCAACAAAAATCGTTGGTAGCTCCATTTTATGATTCAAACGCGAATAGCTAACGGACGCGCAATTGATATCATCACGCACGGGGCACCAGCACGATTAAAAATGTTTGATGGGATATTATTCGTATTCACTAGCAAGTGTCAAACGGACTTTTGGGACAAGTGGGCCGAAGTGCATTAGTATTAAGCATACAGACCAGTATACACACGCATAAACTTATACCTTTTAAACTTGTGTACAACACTTGATGCATTGCAGCAGTGTCGCTACTAACACAACACAACACAACAACAACAACAAAAACGACGCACACACACAAATACCTATTAACAACAGAGCTGCAAGCACCAATAACACAACCACATACAAAATGCCGTAAATTCTCTTCAATAGCGGTATATTCTTCAAGTGTTGTTGCACGTTTGTTTTTAACTCTCTGCAGCAGCTGTTGTTGATGCATGTGTTGCTGATGTTACTGTTGGTAGCTGGCGCTGCTGTTACTGTTACTTTTGCTGTTGTTGGTGACATTTTGATAAATTTACTGAACGATTCTCATTGTTTCAATTTTGCGTGCACAACTGGTATGCCACTCCCTTTTTCTTTTGCATAAGTTAACAACTGCAGCGTATTCGTGCAACCTGCTGGACTGGATAAGGAACCTTCTGTGTGGAAGTATTAATATATTGGTATTTAATGCAAATGGATTTTTTTGGGCACTATATTGTTTTCGAATGATTAATCAAACAAAAAAATATTATTATAATTTTTTCTGCAGAAAATCTAAACGATCGGTCTCGAGAGAAAATATTGATTTCATCTTTAACTATTTTAATCCTTGGCTCGTTATTTTATGCTACGCTTCTTGACATGACGTTGCGTAAATAGAGATACAATTCAATTGAAATTAAAGTGGAAGTAACCAGTCTCTTTGCTCACATAATTTCAAATATTTTTTTTAAACTATTTATTAAAAATTATAATATACAACACAAGCAAATCAGGCAATCGGTTTGAGTTTGAATAGCTAATATCGCTTTCAGTAAATTAAATCTATGCACAGTTTTATATCTTCAAGCCCTAAGGCGCCACCACCCAATTCAGTTATTGTACAATTTTCTTTCATTAAGCTGCAATTGCATCCGTTGTTGCAACCAAATAAACAAAACCTAATGGAGTCAAAAACTAATACCAACAAAGCAAACAATTTATGTTGTTGAACAATTTATTAAAATTTTATGCAATTTTTTTTTTTATTATTCGCATTGCATCATATCCCAGCAAACATTTTTATGTGTGGTATATATAAACCACCTTGGCAATAGTATAACATGAACGATTACAATAAATGTTGGTTGGGCTTTAGTGCCACTGTGTTTTTGGTACGCACAAACACTAATGAACCACACAAATACTACAGCGCGCGGAAGTTTGCGCTAAAGTAGTAAATTTCATTTTGCAAAACTAATCAAACACTTTAGTTGTGAGCAACTCCAGTGAACTTTGAAAACGATTTAATTACAGGGCCACACAACATAAAACGCACAGCAAAAGCACAACAAAAAAATAGAAAAATAAAAATTCAAAAAACAAAAAAAAAACTGTTATCAATATTGCACGAGTTAGAGTCAATAGACAGACCATTGCTGCTGCATGCAGTTTGTTCATAGTGTTGCATGTTGTATGTGTGTGCTGTGTGATATGTATTGTGTGTGCTTAAAATAAATAAAAGTTACCCATTTGAACCGGTAAGCTACTACCGGTTAGAACTAATAAAAGCAGCCATGGTTACCATTCCACATTGCTTACGCTTCTTATTGTTTTTCACAAACAGCATTTGCAGTCAACTTGCCGATTTTCTTGAAGATGGAGTGGAAATAAAACAACCGGTTTCTTATCTGACTTACGTGGTAAGATACAAAAGCAATGTGTTTTAAAGAAATAACATTTTCATTTATACAGATGAGTCAACAATGCGAAAATTCAATGAAGGCACTTGCCACGCAGCGTCAGCTTGTGGGTAAGCACTTTTAGAGTGAAATTTAATTTTTAATATGCTTACTACATTATTATTATTACAGGTCTGATGTTGCCAAGTAACAATGATTTATTAGAGCGCTAGCAGTTGGACCATCGGCTGACTTATTAAGTATATTTTTCATTTCGTAATTTACAAATTGACTATGTTCATATTTTATTAAAAAAAGTTATGTTGTAAACATTAGTAACTTTCAAATAGGTCTCTCCAGGTTCTGACTGGGCAACAAAATGGTGAAATGTTACTCAGTTGTAGTCATAATTAGAACACATTTTTGATTAAAACATAATAACAACATTTATACACTCAAAAGAAACTGTGCATACATGTTTTTAAGTTCATATATTTTTTACCGAATCTTTGTCTAAAGAAAGTTAACTGACTGACTGAGTAAGCTAACTTTAAACAATTGATTTGTTATAAAAGATATAAATTTTTCATTCAATGCCCAAGGCAAAAATTTTACAAGTAAGCTGTGATCTCTTTCGCTTTAAAACGATATAAAAAAATTATTTTTCCTTTAAAATTTACTTGAGATATAACTTTTTGAATATGAGCGGAAAACACCAAAAAACGTAAAACATTTGACCATCGCAACTCGATATCTCTCGATATATTCGATAACAAATCTATTCCTGATTTTCGTGTCAGAATGTAACATTGTTTTGATAAACATATGTACATGACTTGGGATAGTTTTGTAATAAAATTGCATTCGAAACTTTAATTCAAAAGAATGAAGACGTTGACGCTGCTAGCTCTTATAAGAAGGCAACTAAAAAAACACAAATTCTGAAATCTTATTAAAAAAACTACAACCAGTTCAGCTAGCACTATTTTGAAGCTTTTTCTCTTTTTGTGTGCCATTTATGAAGAAAACACAAAGAGTGCTTCTGACAGATGGAATTAGTTTATTTTCTATTGTGCTAAATCACTTAAATTCATAATGTCAGTTGCAAATTCAAATAGATTTTCAATAGAAATTCAGTTATATCTATTAATTAAATAGAGAACTGTAGTAAGAAGCTAATTCATTTCATCAAACAACTACCCGGTACGAAATAAATATAAAAGCCATAATTATTTTAATTGGCTTTCCTTATTTTTATTATATAAGAGACGTACCTATCCGAATGTAAAAACTAGTAAAAACTAGCAAATTATTGATCATGAAATATTTTTCAATAAGATGCTTTATATTCCTAAAATTCCTGCTAGGTTAATTTATAAAAAGACAAACTGCTGCCTTAACAAACAGCATACACATGCAAAATTATAGTGAATTTGTGAAACGAAATGTTAATAACGTCAAATCACAAAACTGTAAATTGACATTTTGACAAACTATTTCGTTGTGATTGTTTGAAGATTAATATCAAGCTAATGGTAATTTGACATGGCAATTGTCACTTAATTATCTCAACAATGCTAGTTTACATAAGTGTGCGTTTGTCATATGTGTGCGCATTTGTTTGTCATGCATGTGATTGTGCTCATTTCAAAAGTTCTATGTATTATTTGTTTTGTGTGGATAAACTTACAAAATTTAATAAAGTTTAAGTAGTATGCGTGTCGTTGAAGCAATGCATTTAATTTGTATATTATAAACCGAAATGAACACAATATAAAACAAAAAAAAAATTAACTAAGATTAATCATGTAACTTTGAAGAAATTAAGTTATCATTAGCAGCATTGGTAATATTTTAACATTTAAAGTTAGATGTACTTACTCGTATGAAATGAAATGTTTATGCCAAATTACAACTAGTGGCTTTAACTCACAAATGGCAAGAGCTGTTGCATAAATTGTTTTTATTATTATCATTATTCTACTCACTGAATTGAGCTTTCAAAAGCTTTTAATTTCCACCTACATTAAAATTCACTTCAAAATGTTTTTTTGTTGCTTCCGTACTTTAAAAAAAACGTTTTTTTAAAACTTGATATGCTCAGGATGGATAACGAAATCGATTCCTATCAAAAATTTTTAATGAACTCAAAAATTAATTTTATTTGAATAACCTTTCCCACAATCTAGTGTTTTATTCATGACTAAGTTAGCAGACTGACATAATATTTTAAAGTTGCGCTTGCTTGAGAGCTGCTACGTTCTCTTTTACGAAAGTCACTCACTTTTTAAAATCAATCATTGTTTCTATACCAATTTTAAATGAATTTCTTTAAGAAATCCTTCTGACATTTTGCTTGCATAGCAAATTCCACGCCTACTTATTTTTGTTCACAATTAACCATGCAAAATTTCCGCACTCCCAAATTATTACGTTGTTAACCCACTTTTAAGAGTAATTTTCATGGGCTACACCAAATAATTAAAAAACTTTCTTGTTTATCTTCATTTTGTGCTCACGCTTGCCATAGAACATTTTTTCTGAAGAAAATGTAAAAACCAGCAAACAGTACATGATCAGAACAAACCACACTAAATTTTGTAACAAAACGTTAAATCTCTTGGCTTTACACCGGAAGCGTTGCAATTACGTACGGCTTGCTTAATATTTCATGCACTGCAATTGTGTATGTAATAGTATGGTAGCGCAACATTTCAATTGTTGTGCATAATTTACATTTGTTGCTCTTGCTATTGTTTTTGCTGAAAAACAGGCAGTCAAAAAAAAAAAAAAACGGAGAGTGCAAGAAAATGCGAAACGGATGCAAAAAAAGGGTAAACATCTTGAAATGTCAGTGAATTATGTTAAAAATGTGCAACAGACTTGCTAGACACTGAAAAGGACAATGAGAACGAGTGAAAGAGATAAAAATGGAAAAGAACAAAAAATAAAGAGTCAGCAGAACATGCAAGATTTAAGCACGTTTCCGCTGTAACAAAAGCATTGGTTAAGAATATACAGCAATGCCACGCGGCAGTCAAGCCAAGCTACATGATGCGGAAGACTTGTGTATGTATTTTGTTTGTTTTCGCATGTTTGGTTTGGTTGGTTTTTTTTCACAGATTTTTTTCCAAAGTTGATGCTGTTGAGACAGTGTTGTGCACTTATCTACTAATCAAAATATTACTTTTATTTGTCTCTTTTATCATAATTTAAAAATCAATTGGAAAAACGTAAAATCTTTATATCAATTACGCTTAGGCAAAGATGGATGTCGTTTGATTGTACGCTTAATTTATATGAATCAGAATTTAAGTCACTCATACGACATGTATGACTATTGAAGTCACCAGGGAAATCTACTTATTATTAGATTTAGTTTTCATTCTAGGCACCAAAATGCAAATTTCCTGCTTGGCATGCAACCACAATAACTTACTGCATGTAGCATAATTTGCTAAACTATAAAATTTATGTCATTGGTTGAGATTTTAAAATTATTCAGACCTCCATAAATTTTTCACAGGCTGATTGAGGAATATTTATCAGCTTCTCTAAGTTCTGGCGTAGTTTTCTCGCAAGCGGTGGTGTGGCTACTTTGAAGGCGACAAAATACATCTTGATCAAAAAATAATTTTCCGCAAAAATTCATAATACATTTTACACAGAATAGGATAACTTCTACATTTGTGAAAAAAAAATGTATTTCTATATATTTCATTGTAATTTTTATATATATATTTTTTTCGTTCTTTTGTAGTGCAACAATAGTGGGGCTTATACCAAAATATTTTATGGTAAGAAAATGCTACCCGCAAAAAAAATTAATTTTTTTGTTCAATTCCTCTTTTTCTCTCATTTTGGGGATTTTTTTTTGAAAAGCGGCTTACGTAGAGGATGAATATTTGTCACTGGAAAACAAATATCACGTCTTATTTACATAAAAAAAACTTCGTACTGTTTAAGGTAAAAAGTTAATTTTTTAATCTATGTAACTGCTTGAAGAACTAAGGATTATTTTACCATTGTAATAAAAAAATATAATTGAATACACGCACATTAAAGTTAAAAAAAAAAGATTTCAAACACATACTTATGTATGTATATTTACTTAGCTAAAACCAACAATGTAAATCGTAAAGAATTGATAAACAGTCCCAGGTAACAATTGAGCGATTGTTGAAGGTTTCATATTCTGAACAACGATTTTTTATTTAACATTTCTAGAAGATTTATATTTAAATTTAAATGCATGTCACACATTTACTTTGCATACTTTTAGGAATTTCTTGAGGTAGACTACCTAACAGACTATCGCTGGACATCAGTAAATAATTTTACCTGCAATCAAAATCATCATATGACTATTTGACGATTAAAAATCCTTGCTGGGACTATAGAAATATATTATGCGCACATACACACACATTACAATTGCCACATTCTTACTTATGTGTGTGCACTTGCTGCTATTTTTTACATTTGCATTTATGTGCATGCAACATGCAGCTCACACACAACAATTGCATTTTCTTTTACACTTAAATAAACAAAAGGAATTTTTCTAATTGTATTTCTTATTGCATTGCGCATTTATTTCCACTATTAATTTTTATTTTTTATTTTCTTTGTGTAAGTGTGCATTTGTCAGATATTTTGTTTTTTATTTATTCGTTTGGCGCCGATTTCAGCATTTAAATGCAAAATGAAAATAAAGTACTTACAGCGTATGTATGTATATGTTAAACAGAAATTTCATTACGCTGAAAGCAAAACTCAAGCATTTTCAAGTTATTTTCAATGTTCCTAAGTGTGCGTTGAAATGATAAGAAGATTTATTGCATTTAAGTGCTGATTGTTACATATGTTTGTCTTGATGTGAGTGTGTAATATTAAAGTGACTTGAAATTTGTTTTTATATAAAGCAGTACAGTCTTTTATTTGTACTTACTATTTGAATTAAAGTCATCATTGAAATGAATTTATCAAAAAGATCTGATGATTAGTTAAATCTTTAAATTATAGAAACATACTTTACCAATTACCAGGTTTATTCTATTCGCTATTGCACTGTTATATTTGCAAGAGTATTTTCATTGATTAACAAAAATATCAATCTTGAATGAAAATCTTTATTCAAAATATTTTCAAATGCAATAATGGTTCTTGAAAACAAAAATTAAAAAAATTACCAAAATTTATAAGTATAAGTCTTTAAATTACTTTTATACATGAATTGAAATATTTTAATAATTTCATTTATGTGTTTATTTTAATCACCCTTTAATGAAATTTAAAATGATTTTTATTTTCTTTTAAATGAAATCAAGCGCAGAAATTTTATTTTCATTTTATAATTAGGAAAAATGTTTTTTTCACATTTTGTTTAATTTTTTACTTTAATTTAAGCCAAATATATTTAATACTATTGTGGCACGTTCACTATTAAAAAAAAATGTAATATTTTTTCCAATTTGGTTATACCTACAGTAGCTAAAACAAAAAAAAAGTCAAAAATGAAACCTAAGCTGAAAATTAAAAATTAATAAAAACAAGGAAATAATTAAATTATTACGTAATTGCATCAATTTTGCCTCTAGTTTTTTGCATAATTTAATTCGAAATTATCATACGAATAAATAATAGTTAAGTTTCGAATAATTAAAAATTATTGTGTTAACAAAAAAGAACTTATTTTTTTTTATTTATGCATGCTCTGTTTTTGCTTATAAATAAACATTAACTGAATAAATTGTTGAATTAAATTTAATTGAAAAATTATGTAAGTATTTTTTTAAGAGCAGCTACTTTATGCCCTACATAAAGCATTTCTCCAATTCGACCTATCACTTGTAGTGCTTAAAAGTGGGCCTAGAAGGTTAAGGATAGTAATTATGCATGAAAAAATGGACTTTGACACATGCTATAGAACGTGAATTTGAGATTTTTCTGTATTAGAGCGCAATTAATTATAGGTAAAAGTTTTAAAACGTTACTAACTGTAAGCACACGATTTTCCATAGACATTTTCTTGGGCATTTTGAGCCATTTTGAAAAGTTCTCAATATATTTTTCCAATCATTGTTGCTGAATATGTTTTTTGTATACTTTCAATAAATATTGTTTCAAAAAATTTATGCTAAATAATATTAGAAATATTTCCACCGAAAATTATTGCAAAGTGTTTTTGCTAAGCAGTACTAATGAACAATGTTCAGCATAATTGTTCATAAGCATTGCTCTTAGATATTGTCTCAAAAGTTTGTTTTAATCTTTTAATTCATTAATACATACATTGCCGCTGGCAAACTAAAAGTTGAATAAGAAGAAAAAGTTTAAAATAGATCGAAAAACAAATTTAAAAATGTAAATCAATAAATCATAGCTTAAAAATTTATATTTTACAATATTTACCAACGATACTAACAGTGAATATAAAATTGACTGACAAAGAAACTTTTGTTCGCTTGTAATTTAAAGAGAATTAGTGAATTATCGTTTCCAAGTTGCAGCACATTAAAACTCGTACAAAGCATCCATTAGTTCTGTAGGTCAAATCAAACAGGCCCACAGGCAATAGCAAACAGCACAAATAAACAAATAGACCAACTTTAGCTGACAGTAGACTAATAAGCAGATAACCAGAGATAGACAAACGAATTGTCGAAAATTCATGAGCAAGACCTGCTGCTGCAGTAAAGACACTCTAATAGCTACTTAAGGCCAAATTGTAGTAACCTCACACAAACTTTCAAGAGACTTGGGATATATTTACATAGCCATTATATACAACTTGTAGTTGGTGTCAATATTTGCGTATTGTTCCATAAAAAAAAAGAAAATTTTGTTGAAAAATCTTCAAAAATACATTTTATACCAATAAGGTAATTCATATATAGACTACTTATTGCTTAAATTAAAATATGATATTGTATTGAGAGTGCTTACGAATTGCACAAACAATTGTGAAGTATATTTTTTATCTTTGGGAAATAAATTGCGGCATTGTTAGGCTTATATTGTATAGCTACCAAGATTAAAAAAATTACTGGACCAATACTGCCCTCAGAAGTTGTAATGGCGTATCTAAAAAAAAATTCATATTCGTGATTCTTAAGGAATCGGATAGCTTAAGAAATAAAGCATCTAATGAACTACGCCTAATGCTGGTATCTTAGTTCAAAGCTATAAGAAATACCCAAAGAAAATTTCCTCTATCTGAATTTTACATGTATTTCAACAAATTGACATAAACAAAACAGCAATTATCTCGAAACGCGTTTTTTTTTTTAGATACGCCCTGAGGATAGAGAATAGTTTCTGAAAAAAAAATATATAAAAAAAAATTTATTTCCATCTTAATAATGCGCTCATAACGAAAACTTGAACAATATTCTATCCCCTATTGGTAGAAAAAAAAAATATTTAAATTGACAAAATTTCATTGATGAAAAACTAAGATCTTATCGCAAATTTTTTTCATGTCTGCTGCTAACCTTTTTCATAAAATAAGCCAGTTTGGTATTGCATGCGAAAAGAACATTTAAATCACTATCCGCAAATAATTTTTTTTTCGCTCTGCTTTTTTGTTTTCATTAAAGTCAATAGCAAATATTAAGCTAAAGAAAATAGTTCTAAAAAATATAAAATCAATGAATCATTAGTATCATCATTTAAGGTTAGCATGACTTCACAATAGCCACATACAATGCTCTCCATACTTGTTATCCTTAAATGTGCTCTAAATGCTGCCTTTTTTCTGCTTTTAACTGGAAATGCGTGCAAATCGATACTTAAATTTAATGAATTTGTTGTTTTGTCCGAGTTTGTATCTTTTATTTCTATTTAAGTTTTTTTTTTATTAGCAAATTTTCCGAGTTTTTATTATTGTTTTTTGCTATTTTACCAAATGCAGCTGCCAGAAAAACGCAACGTACTATTGGTAAACCATAGAAAATTATTGCCATAAATTTTAATGGCTTCAATAACGTTTGTAGCTACAAAAAAAAAAGTAGAAAGCATTTTGTGTTGTTCACGTGGCAGTGGTGAATTTTTTGGAACTCATCAATAATGAAAAATTGTTGCTGAATGTTAGTGAAGTATTTTGATTTTATAGTTTTGTTATTGGTATTTAACTAGAATGACTTACGTCATCAGCAAAGGGGTTGTAAGAAAGCTAAATAAAATGAACTTCATAGCAATTATTAAAATAAAAATTTTTAATTGATATTTTAGATAAAAGTTGAAAAAAAATATACACAAAAATGTGTTTTATGTAATACGAGGTGAAGTTTTAACTTCTCTTTGTGCCTAATGCAGAACACGATTCCACTGCAATGAAAATAATTCAAGAGGAAGATTTAAGATTGGTAGGTAACCAAATTCGACATATTGTCTCGATACAAATTATATGGTTCATGTTAAACCCATTCTAATATAACTAAAAACTTCATCTAAGAAAATAAAAAAGAGTTCTCAGTAATAATTCTTTTGGTTTAGGTTTTCGAAAATCCCATAAATCATACCATAGAATTACAATAGAATCTCGTAAGCGTTAGATGGATATATTTTTAATTCCTTCATAAATAACATCAATTGAAATTATAACAAAATTAATATGAGTTGATTTTTAATTGGTACCCTCAAAAATGTTTTAAACAAACCCGAGCTATACCAAATTATAAATGAAAAAGTTAGTCCTTTTTCATTGTATTTGAGCAAACTCATCAGTGTTTAAATAAAAAAAAAACACAATAAAATTAAAAATGATTTTAATAGTTGATGACAACTATATAAAATAATAACGAAAACAATGACGTCCTGCCAACTGAACATACAATACTTACTTTGTTTTTTTTATATAGGACATCTATTTGATGCTGTTGTTGTTTTTGGTGCTGATACTGCTGCTAATACCTAGTAATGGTCATACAGCTGCTGCTGGTATGGGTGTTAATGTTGTTGCTCGACAACTTCATAAACACTTTTGTAGCTGCAGCCTGAAGTTTGTCTATTTTATCTGTTGGCTTAATCTCGCACATTCAATTTCCTACCTTGAAGCTCTTATTTTTATGTACCGTTTTCTTTTTTCTTCTGTCCTTGCCTCTGGTTTTTGCCCATTGTTGGATTGCCAAAGAGTGTTGGTAAATCTGATTTGATTCTCACTCTCACCAAAAAAAAATTGTGTGCCTTTTCTCCAACTTTTTGCATTACATACATATATGCCAAGTGTTACCAGCAGCATAAAAAAATAAAAATATTTTATTCACGAAATTTGAAACTTTAACAAGAATATAGAAGTAAATATTCATTATTAAACTGCCAAACCCAAAACAATAATAAAATTTATAAAATTTTTAACTAATTATTGAGCTTTTTGCGGCTATAAGTTTTTTTGGCCATTAAAACAAAAGCTTTACTAACAAATTTTCAAAATATTTTATCAATATTAACCCCAAAAAATTACAAATATAGTGGCAGAATTGATTGAAAATTAGCCAAAAATTTTCACATATCATAAGCGTTTCGTTATAAAAATTTCCTGATGGCCACTCTAACATAACATTGCCTTTGTTTTTGTGTGTCGCCACCGTATTGTTAGTCGAACCGAAATTTTAACAGACTTAAATTGGATTCCCTTTATACATCGTTTTTTTTTTACGTACACACACTTTGTAGTTGTTTATTTACTATGAACGAACACGTGTATGTGTTAGTTTTTATTTGAGTGTATGTGCAACTGTGCAGTATGTACATACGTAGACCCTTTGCATAATTGAATAAAGTTCGTTAGCATGGTATTTAGAGGCAGCTTTAATGAAAACGACTGCCGCCGCTGCTGTTGGAAATACTGTCGGCCGCCGTAAAGGTTTTATCTGATGCATACTTCCGGTTTAATTTTTACTTCATTTTGTTTGTTTTTCGCTTTTTTTATTTTTATATTTGCATATCGATCTCATTCTGATTTTGATGCAATGTTTTCAAGTACTGCAACAGAGTTGGACACTTTTAATTTGAAGTTAAAATTACAGAGTGTGGGTTTTTTTTACAAAAAAAAAAAAAAACTACAAAGAACATAAAATTGTATAAAAAATGTGGGTAATCCTCAATCCTTTGACTTTATTCAAAAAAAATATATTTTTTTTATTCCAAATATTTTCAAAAAATTACCCAACACTGGATATATGTTAACACCAATTCTTTTTATTTAAAGTATCCATGGTAGCTTTTGCATACAAAAGTAGTAATGCAAAGAGTACCCTTCGCTTTGTAACCTTATGATTAAAAAGTTCGCCTATTTTTTTAGCAAAATTTAAATCAATTTTGAAGGGCCTGTGACAAAGCGCCAGCTGTGAAATTTAAAAAAAAATGTATATTTTATATATGCTCTATTAATTAAATACAAACTTTGATTGCGTTGCACATTGGGTTGCAACAGACTAAAATTTGTTGTATTTTGTTAAAAAGAAATCGCGAGTGCCAGTAAGTTTATTTGGAATACTCAACAAATCAGACTAAATTAAGCTCCTAAAAATTTCCTCAAAATTATAAATATAATATGTATGTATATAATAAAAGTTTGTTATATATATTTTTAGTGAAAACTGCATCGACTCGTAATTCGGCTTACCGTATAAAAGTTAGAGTAAAGCTTGCTGAAATATGGACGATGGGCGTATCCATTAACCGATTTCATTCATTTTTAATAGTAATGCAAATAACTCGCCTGTGTGAATTAATCCAAGTTTCTGCCCACTGTGCGACATTACAATAAATTGACAGTTCATACAATTTCAATTGTAGTTGTAGCAGAGAGTATTGTTCGCATATATTAAGTGTTGTATTAAAGTTCATTGCAATGGTTTTTGGCTATGTTCGTTTTGCTACGCTTGATTGTATAACTTGTAGTGGAAGCTTGAGTATAATTCTTTTGTATTGTTCCTATGAGCACTAAGTGAGGAGTTTCTTAACAAAATGGAAAATGTCAATGTGTTGAATTTTTCAAATTCATTTTTAACTTCAATCAGACATTGATATTTGTGATACCTGGATATTGATATGGATTGGTGTCGCAGTGAATTTAAGAACCGACTCACTCAGAGCAAATCGGCATTAACATAAAGTATTACTTGTATGTATATATGCTAAAACAAGAGAAATCCTTAGAGCTATATTAATTCCGAATTTACAGTTTCTTAATGATATAACATACGGATGAAATCAAAAAAATATCCTACTACACGTCAAAGTACCTTGAAAGATAACTCCACAATACAAATTTCAGCTTCTTAGGCAACCGGAGTTCTAAGTACTGTTAGGTAAAAGTTTGAAAAAATCGCTATTTTTGCGAAAACAACCGAACTATCGGAAGCGTGTTTCGATTTTCGAATAATTTCCAATTATTTCCTACTGAGCCCATAAGAAAATTATTGCATATATGTACATTTGTATGTACCATAAACACAAACTTTGGCAAACACATAACTGATAGGCGACGACAAAATTAAAGCACAGCCACCCACTTAAAGTATGGATGTCCATTAGTTGCTTATTTGTTGGCGCAAACTACATAAAGCGCTGCTATAACAGCAACAATGAGAATTTGAGTGTATATTTGTGCAACCACTGAAGAAGTACGACAATGTGTATGTATGTACGCTTGCTTGTGAGTGAGTAAATTTGTGTTGTACTGCTTATGTTTGCGCTGCGCATCAACATGTTCTTTGTGTGCTTCAGCATACTGTAATCGCGCTCGCTTGTGCTTCTGCATAGCACACAAAATGTGACATTCAGACACCTGCGTCCCAAAAGTGGACGCAAAACTTTTGGATGCTCTTTGTAGCAAATTTGTTTTTTTTTTTTTTTGCTATTTAGTAGCTGAAAGTACAAAGAAACTGCATTTTCCAAGTTTCATTGAGTTTTGTTTTACTTTTGTCTGCAGCCAAAAGGTAATGCGCGCAGTGCATACAAAACTTTTGAGGCGTTTATTATTTATGATGCTAATGTTACTTGATGTTTTGCGCATAAGTAGATGTTCTCAATTTAAGTTAGTTTATTTTAATGCCTTCTTCAGTTTAAGTCGAAATTTATCTTTGCTCAATTTTTGAAAGATAGCTCTACTTCCGATTTGATTTGCTTAATTAAAAAACTTCACTGGTGTAACGAATTAAATCCGAAAATGCTCAGAGTTTGCATCCTGAATATTTAGATAAAATAGCTATCCCACAAAGCTCTTATGTGATGAATTTATTAAAGACGAAAATTATAGTACCCATATACTTCATTGTCTCATAATTTTGTATGCACGCCGCAGCGTTTACTTTTTTTTCTGAGAGAAATTCTAAAGCAGTACAAATATAGTGCAGGTGTTCAGCCGTAGTCTGTCATATTTCAAATCATTTAAAGCAGAAGTCTGTTGAAATCAAAAACTTGTAAACTAATTACAGTATAAGTCAGTTCTTAGCACTGTCAGTCAAAGTGAAATCACAATCGAAATATTGCAGAATCAGTTGCAGTCAAATTTCAAAAATTAAATTTAATCAACATCAATTTTACAAAATGATATAAAAGTGTACTGGAAGTGCTAATGTAACTTTGAAAGCGTTTAGAAAATGATATCGGTATTAAAAAAGTTTATTGGCAAATTAAACATTCGGCTTAGTGATAATATGTTGATGCTTTGTAACAGTATCTTCGTAAAATTAATTCAAAAAAAATCCAATTCATGCTAACATCAAATTCCGGAAGCTGACCAATTAAGCATGCCAATAAGCAGTATAATATTATCACTAGCAAGCAATCGTGCAATTTAGGTTAAAACGCATATTATGCTCTCCATAACTACATACTGTAATTATAGTAAAAAATATTTATAATGCTCTCAGCGTTTAAGTGTTTCTGGAATTATATTTCTTATATCATAACTATTGTTATCTTCATACATTGCAAAAGTCCTTGCGCGCAATTGGCTTCTTGGAATTGGTTAGTTCTGTAATATCTCCTATTTGTTTGCATATTTGCATGCATGTCGTTGTGTTAACCATGAATTAATGCAAAGCATTGTACATACATATACATACAAACAAATGTGTATTTATATGAAATGTCTATGCATATACATACATATATGTATTCAATTTATACACATTTCTATACGTCTTTCTGGCTAGCAATGCTATGCCTTTGTGCTTAGCATTTCATTCGGCTAAAATAGCAATTAATATGAAACAAATTTATATGCGGTATTCATGTTGTACGAGATATACATTTAAATGTAGCTACAGAGTTGATATATATTGAGGAAATATACTTCATATGTAAATTAAAGGTACAAGTAAGTACATATCTGCTTTATGATTTTTAATAAACTTAAGGATCTGGCATTTTTCAAGTGAAAACATTTGGGGAGAAAAGCGGTCACAGCAGCAAAATGTTCGCAGTCCTTCGTATGAAGGGTAGGAGAAAGCGTATCATGAAACATATAGAGTACATAAAATGACTGATTATGACTTTACTTAATAGAATAAAAAAATGTAATCAAATGGCTCAAAATTAATTTTTCTACAACTTTTTTTAAAATGTACAAAAAAAGCCATTCAAATTTTTTATGTTTCAAGCAATATATGTTAATTAATTATTATAAATGAAATCATTAAACTCAACCCATATAACCATATGCCTTTAAAGCTTCAATTTCAGATATTTTACGCTTTAACTTTCAGCAAAATAAAACCATTATACCAATACAGATAAATAACCTCATAAATATAATCAAATTATACAAATACATACATACACTGCCCTTTAAATGCCAAAACCACTTAACACTAAATGGTTTTCTGCTGAGCATCATGTTGGCGACCATTTAATATACAAAACACAAAAACATCCCACAAGTAAGCTAGCGGCGAGCGACGGAAAAAGAAAGTATGAAAATTGGCAACAGTTTTAAAGGACAGCCAAATTGTTCTGCATTTAAGTAACGGAAATCAAAACACATTCAAAAATTGCAAATAAAAAAAAATAAGAAGCATCAAAAATATGGGACATATTTCCGGCCTAGTTGAAAATAATATGTTCTCTACATATTGAGTAGCAAAATGAACGAATGATAAATTCCTTTTATAGTGTTCACTCGATATGGCATATTTCCTATCGTATAGTATTACGCTTTCGTTTTGAAAACTGAAGTTATTTTGCTGAAAAATTTAGATAAATCAAGCAAAATAGATAGTTTCCAAATAATCAGCAGTTGATGTAAATGTATGAATAAATAAGCATATGATCAATCAAGAAAATTATTAACCTGATCAGCATTTTTCGACCTTTTCATCTTTATCAACATTTTTTGACATTTTCAACACTTTCAACATTTCTTATAACAACATTTCTCAACTCCAAAATATCATTTCTTCAAATACACAAACATTTTATGAGAACTCTGTGTTTCAAGTTTCATGTTTTACAACCGTCAGTTTGGCATGCACGACGACACTAAGTTAGTTAGAAAAAAGGTGCGTTGCATATAATCCTCTCTTTCCCAACTTTCCTCTCTTTCACAACTTCTTTTAAAAGCAATATTTATATTTTCAGAAAATAAATTATATTAAAATATATTGTATTCATTAAACACCAAGACTTACCGTAGGGTATCAGAAATATAAAAAGAAATGCAAATAAAATTTTATTTTCCAATTTCCTGGAGAATACATTTGAGTGTTAAATTTAATATACGGTGGGTATAAATGCAGGTCTACATAATGCTGGCACAAAAATAAAAAAATGATCATAATAGTAAAATATGTTACAAAAATAAGGTTTTTAATGCACACCGGAACACACAAACATACGTAGTAGGGTGTTTTTAATTTTTTGAGGAAAATACAATTTATTCGATGATGACATTTTTTAGTAAATGGAAAACAAACAAAAACTCAGAAAAATGAAGATCGAGCTTTAGTTTAGATCCTTTTTTTTATGGTTTTTTTATATTCAAATTTAATAAAATCCAATAAATAATTTGAATTTTATATTAAATTATCATTGAAACTATACATAGAGGCAGCATGATGGATTTCTTTTTATATACATATGTATATGCCAAAAAATCATTTAAGTTTGAAAAAAGCAATGTCCAAAAAACAAACCCCCTAATATACAAGTACGTATGCCAATGTATGTATGTAAAAGCGTTAAGTGGCTATGTATTGGTTTTGTGGTTGTGCAAGTATATTTAATGTTTGCAAATATCATTATTTTTTTAAAATTGAAGCCTGCGGTAAAGAACTCAATACAAAGGTATTACAAGTGGTTATTTCGAGGCATAACTAAATAAAGTTCACATTTCAATTATTGGAATATGTAAATTTAAACAAAAAAAATAAACAATTTACATGTGTAGCTAGGTATCAAAAATATGAGCAAAAATCACAAACATTTAATAGCTGTTATATGCTGCCGAAAAGAAGTACTACCTCAAAATGTCAATTAACACTTCATCAAAGTAATACAATATTTTAGAACAGCATTTTTTTTTCATCTTTTTTTAACTCAAGGCCTTTTTATAAAAAAGATCTATACAAATACCTCAAAAAATGTCAGTTCAAAAATGGCAAAGTGAAGAAAAAAGCAACAAAAACTACTTCATTGCTTGCAAAGACATTTTCTAACTGTTGTAACAAAGTTTACGTAAAAGTGGAAAATAAAAGACCTACGACAACTACGCAGCAGCAGATGATGATAAACCATCATTTTGCCCAGTTTGCTAAAGAACAGGAAGTAAGGCAGCGGAGCGTCATCTCTTGTACTTTTACCACTTTTTTGGCTTTCAACAGAGGTTGTCGAAAACTATTGCAAGTTCTTAAAGCTGTAACGATATTAATTTTTTGCTTTCTAATATTATTTGGGTTGAACTAACAAGGAATGAAGCAAGAATTTGATGGGAATATATAGGAAAAGATTTCAGTAGTTTTTTGTATAGACAGTAGATAGCTCGTTATTACCTGAACTCCTTTCCGAGATTCTCACGATATTTATCATATATATTTATTATTGAATCGCCATCCGCTGCTAGTTATCTTAAGCTAGCACCGATAATTTTATGGCAAAGCAAAAACAAAATTGCAAAACTTAACGAGGGCTGCCACTCAAGGAAAGAAGTTTTTCGCACTAATATTCGACAGATCTGCAAATTTGGAGAAATCTTAGTTTTAAACATTTTACTTCAACTCCAGCATAATATTTTTCTGTTAAAACTTAAATTTATTTTTCGTGAAATCAGTTAATTGTGCTCCAAAAAATGAAGTGTCATTCAACCTTACTACGAATCAGCTACCAACCAAAGTTAAAATTGTTAAAGGAGGAGTAAAAACATGATTGAAACATAAGCCTTCGAACAACAAAAAACAACACTGGCTACTTTCATAGCAGAAACAACAACAATCCAAGTAAACAAAAAAAAAAAAGTTTAAAAAAAGAAGTAGCACCAGAAACCGAAAAGACCACAACAACAACGATAACAGGAACAAAAAGAATTTAAAATAAAGTAAAATAGAAAACGATGCAAAGGAAGAACAGAAAAAAAACACTATCAACGTAGCACGTACGCAGGACATTCAAACACACATACATACACACCTAGGAACATACAAATGGGCAGCGTAAAAAAATATAGCAATTGGATTGGGAAGGAAGCCAAAATACCCAAAAGCAGTGCAAAGCATGTGCAAAACTTGCATTTCCGGTACGTGTACTACTGAGAGAGATATGAGGAAAAAAAATGAACAAAGCACAAATAACAACAACATTATTAACAATTGTTGTAAACTAAACAAAGCAAATGTTTAAAAGTTTTTAACTCTTAGAAATTTCTGTTTCCTTTTTATCCAAGTTTTGTTTTATCAATACAAGATCCTTTTGCTATCCTTAGTTTGTCTTCCACTGCTACTGAAACAAAAGTCAAATAATGCAATATAGAAGTATATTTGCAGTGCACATGACAGAGTGAAATAAAATTGGAGAGTGTGCAAAGAAAAAAAAAGGCTGCTTCTTCAAAGGGAAACCTAACTTTTAAGTGGTATTCTTCAATTATCCAAGTCATTATTGTCGTTTGACCAGTGTATTATGTTGACTTTTAAGTTAGTTAATCACCTCATTCTAGTTTCTTCAATCAGCGTTGGATTTAAGAAATTTGCGATAATATACTACGATAAATATGCTTTAAGCTTTTTATTTTAGAAATTAATACAAAAAACTATAATTCAGAAACATTGCACAAAAACCACAAATCAAATCAAAACAAATCGAAACACCAAACAGGAGAGGTGAGTGCTACACTTTCAAATTAATCGCAAATAAAATATTGTACAAGTTCAAGCACTCGAAGCTTATTGCATTCGGAAGTTTATATGATGATCATTTCGAGTACACTCATAAAGAGAGGAGTTTTATGATATTCTCGATAAAGCCTTTCGATCATATGTTAAAAAATATGGCAAAAAAATCGTCCTTCGGTGTTTTATGCTGAATAATTTCTAAAAATATTGAAATTCTTATGTTCAGAAACTCAAAAATGTTGGAGAATTAAGAAAGATTCAAAACATGTTTCATAAGTTTCAAAATTTGGTAAAGTCTCAAATAGTTGAAGAAGTCGCAGGAGTGTTGCGAAACTTTGCAAAATTCGAACAGTGTTGACAAATGTCGATAACTAATGAAAAAGTCCAAATAAATTGCAACAGTCGAGGCTTTATAAGGAAGACAAATAATATTGATAGCGTCGACAATTAAAGAAAATTTTGAAAAATCAACAAAAATTAGAACGAACATTGTCAAAACGTTCGAAAAATATTGCGAAATAACTATTTAAAATATTGAGGAATGTGGAATAATTCGAAAAAATTCTGAGTTGACAAAGGTGAAAAATCGAAAAAAAGGGGTTAAGTCGAAAATAAACTCACAGCTAAGTCTTTAAAATTATTTACATATGTAAAATTGCTTAAATTTTAGAAACATAAACCAATAGTAAGTATGTAGTTCAAGATTGCTCGAATTTTCCAAAATTTTTGAAATCTCAATAATTTTCGATTTTCCACATTATTCGATTTTTATAACAATTCTGAACGACTTTCCACTTATTTTTTTTTTTTCAGTTTGTTTCGACTTTCTATAAATATTTTTCGGCTTCTTGACCATATCGAAAATTTCCCATACATAGATAGTTTCGTTTTTTTTTAGACATAGTAGAAGGTGTTCTTAAGGTGACTTTTTCTTATTCTTTCTTAGTAAAAAAAAGCACACTATATTTTGGCATATGTGGTTGCTGTGATTTTGAAATTTGGAACATGATTATATGTTTATATGTTGTCTGTAACAGGTATTGCTAAAAATGCTGGATGGATTAGACGACGGGGTGAACACAGACTGGGCCGCATGTAATATATAAATTTCTTAAATGCAATTAACCTTTTATAAATACAATATCAATTTATTACAAATTGATGTAATATGTATACTCGTATGTGTTCGTTATCAGTTGTCTACATTAAGCCAATTTAAAAATTATTTTGATGAGCGAGTTTTTTATGTTGTAAAAATGAACATCTAAATTAAATAAATGCTCTCATACTCACGACGTCCCAAATTTTTAAGCATACAAATTCACCTCAATAAATTTGGGACTAATTAAACAACAAAGCGCATGTGTAACGTAAAGAATTTTGAGTGGTAATGGAGTGGATTTAGCTAATGAAGAGTAAGTGCGTATGGTATCGAAAAATGTGCATACTCTTTGTTGGTACTGCATAACCAATTGAGTTAAAGTTGCTGTTTGCACTCCGGTATTGACAGAATGTGAGAAAGTTCAAGATTTCTATGTTTAATGCACTGACGTTTGATACCATTCGATAAAGTATCAACAAAATAAATAAAAAATATCTAGATAAACGCCTTCAGAGCCCTCTAGCAACTATATCACTTTTTGTCCCATAATGATTTGATTGAAAACGCTTTTGCATTCATATAGTGCGGGAGCCGGCCGTTGCCTTACAAAGAAAAAAGTCTGTAATATCTATACAATTATTGTATTGGAAATTCAAAATAATTTCGAGATATTAACAAGAGATTAAGCGGAAAAAAACAAATTTATAAATTTTAATTAATGCAGATTTACAAAATTCATTTCCCCAAAATAGGGGTAATTTATTTTGCAATAGCAAAGGCACAAAATACACTGCTTAACCGGCATACTAAGTAGCAAGGACAAGAACCTTCTCATAAGCATAAGCCTACGAGTGCGCAACAGCAATTTTTTTCTAACCTATGACTATCGACAGACATGGCTAGATTTGTTTTTTTTTTTCAGGTGTACCGAAGTAACAGGTGTGGCTGACAGATGTGCAACAGCGATGGCATTTTCGTTAGCATTGTGAAAAATATACGTAATTACCAGAGAACAGCAGTGAGCCACTAGCATGTGAGCCATTCAAGAATCTGTTGAAACTTTCAGCACATTCACACATATTCAACGCTCACAGAAAATTTTGTGAAACGAGCTACCATTCCGTCTCATGGCGAAGTCTGTAGTTGCGAGTGTGTTTCACAATCATTTCTAGTGAATGCCGTTTCATTTCCTTTCCATTTTGTATGAGTATATAATTTTTGCGTGAGCTACTTATGAAACAAGAGTAAAATTTGTGTCAGTAAAATTTGTGATACTCGTGTAGAACATTTTGTGAAATTTTTTAATAAATGAGGAAAAGTCGAAAATTGTTTTCTGACATAGTTTTAAGAGGCTCCGTACCCTGAAAGGACTGTTTTTGACCTCTTTTTGAGAAATTTTTTTTTTTTTACTGCAATTGATGGGGAAATGCCGAAAATGACTTTTGAACATCACTAAGAGTGTCCCCTAACCATTAAAAGGACCGTTTCTGTAAATTTTTTTTTTTGTTCCAATCAATAGATAAAGCTCGAAAAATTGTTTTGGACATCACTAAGAGTGACTCCGGACCCTGCTTTAAAAGTTTTTTGTGTTCCAATTGACTTTTAACTACAGTAGTGCAGTGTTAATATTGTAGTGGTCATTTTAAATATTTGACCACTTGAAGCATCCTGAATTGTTTGCTGTAGGGATATTTTCCTAGTTCCTTGGAGTATCCCGAAGGTAGTCACTCCATAAGTGAATTTCTGCGGATTCACTTAAAATTAAGTGTGTCGTCGTCCTCTGAGGACAAGAAGCAGTGCATATGCATAAATAAAAACTAGTTTATATAATTAAAGAATGCTTCAATATAACGACTGACCCGTGCATTAATTAGTTCGTTATATTTGACGTCTACTGTATATATAAACTTTTTAGTATCTACTTGCCTACTTTTAGGACGAAGTAAATACTACGCTATCGACACCATGTGAACATGTAAAGTATACGGTAAACATAGCAACATAAACATAGCAACATGAATCTAACCCGCGCAGTTTAATTCGTAATTTGAAACATTTTCCAATGATCCTTTTGAACACCATACAATACATTTAAATGACTGTTATCCTTATAATGATATAAACCTGCTATTTTAATTGCTAACAACACTATTGAATTAAAAATTAGTTTCATTAATTTAGTGGGAAAGGTTGTTTCACTCGGTTTTTATGGCATTATCTTTAAAATTATCGCGATCTGCCTGACGATAAAATCACACGAATTTAAAAAATAAATCAACACTGTTAAATGTTACAACAAAAACGTCTGCCTTTTGCAGACGCGATGAAATTGCTTATGGTACCATTTTTTACAGTTTTGAAATGCTCTCAATTTACAACACAGAGACAACGCAATGGCAGAGATTGCTCGTTTTATTTATATTACTTAGAACTTCATAATTTGCAACCTCTGCCGCACGATAAAATCATATAAAAAGTTTGGCCACCGGCTGCCTTGCTATAAATTGCTTTCATTGTTATTTTACAAAATTTTTCAATTTATGAGACAGTCATTCTTCAGTTTAATGATTGTTAATTATTTTTCTTATCAATTTCAGTTTGTATAATCGTACAGACAGAATCATCATTAGAGGTATATCTCAAAACTGATACGAAGTAATTTATAATCAAAATTATTTTTAAAGTGCTATCTTAAATGAATCAATTTGGGTACTGACGTTGAGAAAAATATAAGTCCAATATGAAAACAATAAACTCATAAAGTCTTAGATAAATTCACTTTCAATGATAGTAAAAAATTTCTAAATATAGGAAAATAATTTAACTGATACGTGGTCAAAAAATATGGGAATTTCTCAATTTGCAGCCTAGTGAAGTTGTAATCTTTACGTAAAAAAACGGATAAAAATTTCCAGCCATGTGAGTTAATTAGTTTAATATAAATGCAAATCATAATTATTTAGCTTTAGCTTTTTTTTTAATTTTTGCCAGCAATGATATCAATATTTTGAGCACATTATCAACTCATTGAAATTGACTTAACTCAACACTTCACACGCTTCAAAAGTAATCCAAGCGATTAAGAGGCGCCGACACTTTACTTAAGTGTTGGTCGCTCACTTCACTGAATGCCATTTCGGTAACTGCGACTCTTGTCACGACAGCTACATACATAAGTAGGGATAGAAGGTGGATCTTTTTGACACAAAGTACATAGTAGCTGGTGGGCTTTGGTGGGTACTCATAAGGTTAAGTTCTTACAGAAGTAGCTTATTTCACGCAAGTCGCTCGTAGTGAAATGAAAACAGTAGCAAAATGTACTTACGTTAGTCTGTGAGAGTTGTTAATTACTTCACATATATTAATCAAAACTAAAAATTTTCCATTCCATAACTAAATTTTATTGTTTCGCTTAATTTGTCTGGCTGGCATGGCAAGTTACATTACTTTTTTTGGGGACTTATAAAGTTTTTCTATAATTAAATAAAATGATACTAATTTTAGCCTACTGAATTAGTAAGAACTCAATTTCGATAAGAGTTTTGATTGATTGCTAAATTTATTGAGTCAAGTGACAATTGTCTGCCACATTTATCGTTAAATTGTGAATTAGTTGCGCAAATATTTGCTTAATACTTTTAAGTTTTAGTTTGACTGAGTTGACACCCTTTCTTTAGAGATATGCGAAAATTTAATTTAAAACTTCTTCAAAAAATAACGACATCAATGTGATTTTTATTTGATTGTCAATTATATAAATATTGTTAATTTATGGTTTATTATATTAAAAATAAATATTTCAACTTTTTCATCTCGGTGGTCGTTCAAAGTCATCATACATACATACATATATTTGGTATAAATATTTTGTTTCGAGTAAGAAAAGCTTGTTTATCGAAAATCCTCATGAGGTGAGAACAATTGTGCACAAAGATAACGATATCATAAACAGAGCTTTGACTTGTACAGCCTCCAATTCGTAATTCTATTCGGAATACAATTATACATTTATTTGTTTACCAACACATAAGTAAGGAGTGCGGAAAGAAAGTCACTCAGAGCAGAGTTTGATACCTCTGTTTAAATTGTATTCGTAAGTTCAAATAGGCATACTCGGTCTCAAAATGTACGGATCAATAGCCTAGACGTGTGCGATCAGACTGCCGTAGCTCATACCTCACTACCTTAATCAAAATCTATTATAGGTATTCTCAATAAGAAACCACAACTGATAACTAAGTGCCGAATCGGAGCTAAGCAAAAAGTCTATTGTTCATAGGATAGGTTGAATAAACCATATATACTCATAAGCAAGGAAATCATGCCGAAGTTTAAAACTCAATCTACAATATCTTGATAACAAAGTGAGACATGAAGAAAAAAATTTGTTATTGTATAATACTTATTGTTTATCTCATTGAATTTAATAAAAATACAGTACAACGGAAACATGTTCTGTTTAAGCTCTAGAAACACCACACATTAATGGAAAGAAAATTGTTGCTAAAATTTTAAATCTGATAACTCATATATCGATGATTGAACGTTGATGTTTTCATAATCAAAATTTTACTTTAATTACGAGTACATATCGCACACTCACTTCAAAAGTGACACAGTTCAAAAACAAACAGTCCCTATTTACTTCACCTTAAAGACTAAAAAACATTATTTTTTTTTGTTTTTTGACTCCTGTTACAAAAACTTATTACCCAAAACAATTTCTTAGAATATGTAGATATACGAAATTATCACAAATAAACGTTTTATAGAGAAATATAACGATATTTCCGTTTATTTTAAATTTTGCTCAAAAGCAGATAAGAGAGAGGTGTGAACGTTTAACCATCGATTTGTAGTTTTCAATTGTATAATGAAATTAAGCATTAACAACTAAAAATTTATGTGACGTTTGTTTACTTTACTTAATTTCCAAAATATTCCACAATTCTGCTAACAAGTCAATTTTATTTTAACCAGATGTATTAATTTGAAAGTCTATTTAAAATGTACTGATCTACAAAATTAAGCCAATTTTTTAAACAAATAAATTTGTATGATAGATTAGTACTTCTGTCAAAGTGAATATTTTATATACTATAAACCGTGGGATAAATTTGATGTTAAGTATATAACCAAGCGTTACAATTTGCCATAAAAATTAGGTGTGAATATTATGAGAAAATTTTAAAAATCAATAAGCTTAATTAATATAAATTTTCTAGCATTGCTATACATCCGAAAATAACTATATTTTCTATAAATATTGGCCGAGAATATATATTTTTTTAAATCTAAATAAAACTATGCAACAAAATGTCGAATTCATGTCGAATTTTTATTAATTTTTGTGACCTGACTTGTAAGTATGTATGTAGGTTTGAAAAAAAATATGTTTATAAAATAATATACAGCAGTATTATTGTCTTAAAACCTTTCGTTTTCCAATCTATTTTACAGTATTCGACAGGGTTGCCTAGTGGCCGAACTATATTTTAACATTGGCGACAAAAAAATTTTAAATATTTATAATGTTAACGAAAAAAAAGAACTAAATTTGGGAATGCCGTTAATTCATTGATTTCAACTTGACAACTCTGGGTTCGATTATATCAGTAAATTGGTATGAAAAGTAAATAATTTATGTAACTAAAATCCTAGAAAAAAACAACGTAATCAAAACATATCTATCATATCTGCAATAAAAAAATATTAATTTTTACATAAAAAACAAATTTGAGTTCGACTTGACCTTGAAAATTTAATTCAAGTTTAAAGGCAAGGTCACTATTAATGATCCTCTGAAGACCTTATAACTTTTTTTCAAAAAATTTATTTCTATTTTATTTCGCCAGGGCAGGGAAAATTAATATGAGACACACTGTATCAAATGTCTACAATTCTGAATAATCAATAAATTCAAAAATCCCTACTTTAACCCCAATAAATACGAGTAATAAACTATACAGCAAAAATCTTCTAAACTCAGCAATGAATACCTTGAATTATGGAATTTTTTTATATTACATATTTGGCTTATTCAATTGAGCTCTTCACTTAGTTGAGTGTCTTAGTTATTGTTAATGCATTTTATCGATAAAAATTTATGGCAATTGTTTATTAATCCCTGCTATTTATAAATGATTATTAAAAGTTTCACTTCAGGCGACAATTTTTTCAATTCAATTTTTATCGTTTGATAACAAAAATTGAACATTGGTACTTAAAAATGTTATGACACTAAAATGTCTATTGAGTTTAAGCTGTATTTTTGGCAAGATTAAATATTTAAAAAGGTTTTTCTTTTAGGTAAATGTCAACTATTCTATTCCACTAATGAAAAAAATCAGTGACTTTGGTGATTATATCCAATAAAGTATATTTCTGTGGCTGCCCAAACTAACAACTTAAGTCCATTTTTTTTTCAGAAATCTCTTCTAGTGATAATTTTTACGTAGATATGTTTTCCGGACGAACGTCTTAAGTCCATTTTAAAATATATTTCGATTAGGAATTTCTCAAAAACCAAGTGTTTTACTTTAAGTCGTTAGTTCGAGCAGCCACAGAATACGTTTACACGTTTGGTACGAATTATCAGTACTTTTTCAGTACATTTGTACTATTTCTAATGATAACCGCTATTTTTTTCTTGTTTATAGTAAAATTTGGGTGATATACATTTAAAAAATCGAATGACCTTTTCTTATTTTTACTTATTTTCAGTAAACCTTGCTTAAATGTGCGTCAAAAATAAAAATCGAAATAACTTTTTTTTAAGCATGTACAATCGTCCTCTAAAAAGTACATTCCAAGTATCGATTCAGTACATTTCCACAAAAATCACTACTGTTTCAGATAGCATTGCAAACTTTTGGTGTACAGTATATCAAGAATGCAAAATTCTAGTTTTCAAATATAGAAGATTCTTCAGTAGACAAGAATTTGTGAAATAACGTTATGATCGTCTGCAAAACATCGTCCTTAGCAATTATATCGTTTGCACTTTTATGAAAATAATCGTTTCGAACTCGTAAACGAGGAAATTGTTGGGTGGGATGCCTCAAAATAAACATGTGTGCACGCACATTCATTCTGAGCGCAAAATGGCACGTTACTGCAGTATAGTGTTGTTGCAGAGAGATCACTATCGAGCGAATATTTGCTGCTCACTTCACACCGAGCACTAAAATGAGTCTCGTGTCATGCATTGTGCACAGCGGCTTAGTGAAGCGCAACAAAAAGCGAACTTGCAGCACCAGTAACGATAGCACGAGACGATGACAACACAGTGAGTAGAGTAGAGTAGAGCAGAGCACAGTTTCAGAAACAAGAAGTAAAACAAAAAAATATAACAAAACTATAAACAGCCGGTTAAAAGGCAAGTGAAGCGAGAAGCAAAATTTACTTTTATGTGCATAAAAATCAATAGTATTAGTTGAAAGCTTTGCCATCGCGATAAAATATTGGTTCATTTCCTATTCCAGTGAATGGGCCTAGGGTAAACTTCTGATAGCGGAAACTCTAAAATTTTACGCGATGCATCCATCGTATTAAATAGGTCGAATGGTAAAATTTTTAAATGAATCTAAATGTTTCTTAGACTTTTCAGTATTGATACATATACATTAGGCTGTATCGAAATATTAACACCCAATTCCAGGCCCTAATTATAAAACAGAAAGGAAAGACAATGCAGGAAATATAATTTTTTTTTAACTTTGAAATAAATTCCTAGGTCCCCAAATAGCTGTTATATATGAAAGCCGTGTAGTTTTTTCCGCAAAGCACCATAGAACTTTTCATATACATATGTATGTAGGTCAGAGTGTCTCGAATGTCGTCCAACACTTACGTATATTGAGGTTCGTGTTATCAAACTCATGTTGGATTGAGACCTTATCGATATATTTCGTACAAATTAATAGAAATCTTGAACTAATCTCTTCGTCAGGACTGGTGTACGGGCTTTTTTTGCTCAAACATTCAGGAAATACATTTAATTTACTGTGATGGTTGTGCTAAAGCCAGCCTTACCCTTAGACGATGGTAACGCTTCATTAACGAATACTGAGAACGACCAAGCAAATGAAAGAAGAAATTGACGATCTATGTACATTATTAGACTGTCTGTTATATTAAAATATTTTATAAAATAAATAAAATTTTTAACCTTAAAATAATTTCAAATCATTTTTCTGAGAGTTCCCCTCCAATGTTTTCCGGCTGACTTCAGTTGGTGGTATCTGCAACGTGTTCGCAATCCATTTCATTCGTTTGATTTGAATGGAAATCTGTTCTGTCTATTATTTTTATATTGAAGATGGTCCAATTTTATGGATAGAATTCAAAGACAAAATTGTTGGTAAGCATTTTTTAATTTAGTCGTTCACAGATTTTGAGCTTCGATGTCGCTGACAGGTACGAAAACTGCCAGACATTATGAAGCTGAACTAAGTTGCCTATCATTTGGTTGATTCGGGAATAACGGACAGTCTAATGAACATATTATGTACTACATAAACAAAAAGTGCTGACGCGACCGTTGGACACTATCGGGTTCTTAGCAGTTGATGTTTATTCCACCGAGTGATTGCTCCTGCTGTTGTTGTTGCTGCTCTTGTTCTCAACTATTGATGTTGCTGCTGTCGGTTTTGTTGGTATCGTATGAAGATCATCATTATCGGCGTCGTGAGCAATATACGATATATATCGTAGCAAGACTCTGAACGTAACATGCCGCAATAAAGACGTTCGTGGTGGAATGGAGTGTTGTGTGTCAGTACGTGTGTTTAGTTTATTTTTTTTATTTTGTTTCTAGTTGTTTTGTTGCTGTTTGCCTGATGTTGATATATTTTTGTCGTTGCGCTCTTAAAACGTGCTACCACTAGGAACCGTAAATCATTGTTGTGCGAAACGTGAAAGCAACAACGAGTTTAAAGTGTACGCTGCAAGTTTTTTTTTTTTTTACATTTTGTCGTTAAGAGAAAGAAAATTTTTGCCGCTGTGCGTTAAGTTTTTTTTTGTTATTTTTTTTTTGCAAAAAATAAGAATTATAAAAATAATAGAAAAAAAAATTTAATCGATATACGTTTAAGGTACGATCAGTTTCAACATATTCAGATTATGACTAGAATTCAAGCCGCGTTAATGAAAAAAATCAGTGCTAAGACCATAAGAAGTACTAATTCATCACAGTTAATCTAAAGCGAAGTGAAATTAAAAAAGGCATAAAATAAAAATACCTAAAAGTCTTTATCGTGGTGTGACAATAATTCTGCGCAAAAGTGTTGAGTTCGATAAACCTAAATACGATATGGCAAAAAAACTTTCCGCGCAACGCAGCCAATATTCACTGATATGATTCAAACAAAACAATATTTATCGTATTAAATTAAAATTAATTAAAATAAAAATAAAAATTTTAAAATGTAACTGCACAGTTCAAAAAAAAAAACTACTTCGTTTTTCTTGAAGTATATTCTATATCCCTGTCTACAGTATTCTCGAAAAAATGCCGAACTATTGTTATGTGGGTATGGATAAGCAAAACCGGTCGGAGATTCATTGCCAAAAGAAAAAAGAAAGGTCGCTAGAAATGAAAAATTGTTCAAAAGCGAAAAGGAAATTTCGCTCAAAACTAAAAGACACATAGAAAAAAAAAAGAAGAGAAAAAAAACTAACTAAACAGATATTTTGTAAAACAGACATAAAACTCTAGGCTAGTCACCAAAAAGAGAATGAGGGCGTAGGTCTGACATCGGTTTAGCAAATATATAAATGAAACTTCACAGAAGGCCTTAAAGTCTGCGATCTCATTTTCGATCACGCAAAAAAAAAAAAAAATTCGTGTTGTTTTCTATTAAATTGTTTCCTTGCAAAGGTGTTTTTTATAATGATATTACTATACCTATCATCAGGGCCGGATTTACCTTAGAGGCACAATAAGCCAGTGCCTAGGGTGGCACGATTGTAGGGGCGGCAAATATTGGGAACTTTGAAATTTTTTTTTTTGAATTTTTTAAATTTATTTACCCAGGGGGAAAAAAGTGCAAACACTGCGATTGTATGCACTAAATTACCTTACATTGGTAACAAGAAAAAAAAAAGGTCCTCACTTTTGATATTACAAAATTTTTTTTCTATATTTGCTAGTGAAAGGGGGCGGTAATTTCTGTCTGGCCTAAGGGCGGCAGATTTCTAAATCCGGGCCTGCCTATCATACCAATCCAGTCTTTACCAAAGTAAAATTGTCTTGTAAAATTTTCATTGCTGTTAATATCTTTAAAAAAAATTTAAGTTTCTAAAATCATTTAAAAAACAGAAAGCAAATAATTTTGTTGCATTTCGAGTGCACATAATCTATTTGCAGTTAATTTGTTAAGCTGGCCAACTCAGTCACTGAATTTAAATCTTACTTAAAGATAAAACTGGCCAAAAAATACGTTCACTAATAAGAACCGATCGTGAGAATGAATCCAAGAATAGTCAATCATTTATCATATTGAATATTTCCCTATGAGCCAAATAATTATCATAACTGCCACAATAATTTTGCAGGCCAGTGTATAGTTCAACAGATGAATTTTCTTTTCCCTCTCAATAAAATCGTCCTATTTTAAGTTTGACGTATTTTGTTTATTAGTCTGTGATTTTTTTTATTTTGTTTCTTCCACATTGTTTGATATTAATGACTTTTTCTTCTTTATTGTCTGCAGTGTTTATTGTGTTGTTACATTTTAATTTTAATTTATTTTCAGTGTCAAAGCCAAAATATACACGAAAACAAAAAGATTTGTATATATTTCGGAAAAATATAATGAAATTGGCAAAACGTACAACGCAATTCGAAACTCAAAAAAAAAATTTCCCATAAACATCGCCAAAAACTTAAGAAATTTTATATTTTCAAGCAAATTTTGTCAAAAATAAAATCAAGGTCTTAAGAGACCCTTGGTAATTGGCCAATAAAAAAAATTTAAAATTGAGAATACAAAATGAGAACGAAAAATCGTTTGATAAAACTATTGTAAGATAAGTGTGTGCTAAAAACTTGAAATTTAAGTAGATGTTAAATACGAAGAGAGAGATCGTTTATTGTGGTTCAAAATTTTAGACATTTTGACGTTTGAGTCGAAAAAACAGGGCGACTCGCAAACCGTAATTTCAATTTACGCGAGTCGCTTAATTTTTCAGGCGACTCGCAAACGATAATAGGGTTATTAATTATTCGGAAAATCTGACTCCACTTACTTTTTGTCCACAATAACCGATCTTTGGTACACAAAGATGATGTATCTTAAGCTAAGAACATTTTGAAAAAAAAAACTTTTAAAATTCATACTACAAAACGTGAAATTTTGACATTAAACCACTTTATTATCCAATGGATTGAATTGTTTACGTTGTTTTTCAGAAATTCTACACAAACAATTGAAAATTGCTGAAATTTTCTTAACTTCGGTCAAAAACGAAAACGAAAAAATAAATTCTATTTTTAATTCATTTGTTTTATCATTTCAACAGCTGTGCTTATAATAATTGTTGTTGTTGGTGTTCTACAATATTATTTTCTTTTTTTATTATCGTGGTTATCGTGTGGTGGTGCTGCTGCTGTCTACGTAATTTTGCACCCTAGTGTTTTTTTTTTTCCAAAAACGAAAACATTTCAATTTTCACACTTTCGCTGCTGCACGTGAATCACACAGGCATAGGCTCTGTTGGCTGGAAGTCAGCACAATTTGAAAATAGGGTGAGTAACAAAAAAATACATATATTTCTTTGGAAGTATAAATAATATCTTATTTGTTTTTGTTTTTGTTTTTGCATATTTGTAATTTGTTTTATTTTCTTTGTATTGCATTTTTTAGCTGTGTGTTATTGCAGAAGCAACAGATTATCGTTATTAGGGCAGAATATATATTATCGATACCTACTCTATGGATTTTGTAATGGAGATTTGAGCATAATATATATCTTCTCTATTTTCGAGAGATTTTTGTTTTTAATAACCCTTAAAAGTTTAAAGTTAGCAATTATTCAAAGTTCTCATGATCACAAAAGGGAAGCAATTTTATTTTACTTATCAACTGTAGAATTTTTTTATGAAAGCAAAGATATCACTAATATTTTGCAGTTTTATTTCCAAGCCTCTTAAATTATGCTTACGTTGTTGGCACCTTTTTGTTACCTATTATTGAATGCTTACTGGTATTGATATAGCAATTTCCTATACTGCAAAATTTAAAACAAAAATCACTATAATTAAAACTTTACTTTGATATCGATACTCTATATTCGATAATATTTGCAAATTCTATGTTAGCACTGTTTTTGTGGTGGAAAGTGGGCATAACAATTACAATCGCTATTTTTGTTATTTGCTGATATTGCTTTTGGTTTATTTTGTAACCCTAGGATGAGGTGTGTTTATTATTTCATCAGCGCATATTCCATTCACGGCGGTCTTATGATGGACTTGTGTAAAAAAAAATGGTAAAATTCTAAATATTACGAGTACCTACCATGGGAATCAGAAGTAACTTTACAAGTTTTCAAATAAATTTTTTTTTTAATTTCCATTATCATATCCTGCGTAATTTTTGATGTTCAATTTCAATGTTTTTTTTCCTCGAAACTTTTTTTTGAGATATACATACCTATGCCAAATGTTTCAAAAATACCAATTTTGCCAAGTTTCATACACTTTTACAGAGGTCAGCAATTCTTTCTTGCAATTTGTTTTTTAATTTATTAACATCAAAGTCGTAGAGTAATTTTCATAAAAATTGTTAAGAAAAAAGAGTTCTTAAAATTGATATAGTTATTTTTATTTTATAGTAATATTTAAAAAAAAAACAAGTGACGTCATAGAAGAACAAATTTTTACAATAAAAAAAAAATATTTCTCTGAATATTTTGACTCTTTTACTCAGTGCGATTTATTCTGAAAATCCTGCATTAGACCGCCGTGCATTTTTTTTTATCGAATCGTGTAAAAGATATATGAGTAGTATTTTGTAATTTCGTTTGTATCAAGTGATTTAAAGTAAATAAATAGGAAGGCGTTCAAGTGCATAAAAATAAACGTGACAATAAACTAAACGTTTTCAAAGAAAAATAACATTATCTGCTTCAGTATAAAAAAGAAAATATTTTTGGATTTATTAGAATGAAATATTTAAAAATATTTAGTATGATATTCTATACCTATAAAATGGTACCGTAGAACATTTAAGCACTTAGCTATGTACCTAAAAGGAAGAAAATATTTTGCTAAAAAAAAATGGGTAAATGGTTCAAAAATCAAAACGAACAAATTGCTCAAAATATCTTTTGTAATAAAATATCATATTTAAGACCATATTGCTTTTGAAAATTGACAAACTTCATTTGTGCGTAAAGTGTCACGCCCACCTTATTAATTTCACCCTCTTTTCATTCAGTGCATTTCAACAAGTACTCTAAATTTTTCTCTTTTCTATTATGCTCAGTAATTCGGTGAAATAAAGTTTCAGCATTTTGTACCTTTGTAAACAGCGTCACGTTTATAAAATTTTTTATCATTTCTTATCACGAAACGGTATTGCCAATGCACTAGATATAAACGCTTCAAACGGGTATTTAGCTAAAAGCAACCTGATAAGACCTGTTCAATTTATTACATAGTGCTAATATTTGCGGCCTGCTACAAATAAAAAACAAACAAAATTTCATGCCCAAAATTAGTCGTATTTTTTCAAATAAAAAAAAAAAACAATACATTGCTCATGGTGTATTGCGACGAAGCTTCTGATAAACACGCAATGACGATGCTACGCTAATTGCCTTTATCGGAAAATTGTGTAAATATTGGCGATGTTTACTTTTTGGTCACACTATCACAGAATAAAAATGTTTTTCTTTTTTGATTGCCAACAAACAAACAAATAAAATATATAACATACAATACTATGAAATTTGAAAGTTCACTCAACTTGAAATAAGAACCATCCTATGAGAAGATTTCTTGAAACCAGATAGAGAAAAACAAAAATTCAAATTTGTATATTTTTGTATAAAGTCTTAATATATCACAGTGTTATTTTCGCGCATGCAAGTGTGTTTATATAAACACAAGTTAATTTACGATTAAAATTTCTAATGTATAGTCTATAATATTTTGAAATTCTGCATAAATATCTCAAGTTCGAAATTCAACAATGATAAATAACAACCAGAAATACGAATCCAAGTAACTAGTTCGTTAAGTGTTGCTCACAATAACATCGTATCCTGAGTTGTAAAAAAATGGATTTACAAAAAAATTTTTGAGGTTTCGTTATATAATACTGAAAAAATGTAAAAATGCAAAAAAATGCTAAAAAAGTTGAAACTGTCAACAAAATGTTGAAAAAGTCAGAAAATTGTTGAAAAGTCATATACGAGTACCTACATCGAAATCCTTAATTAAATATTGAAAAGTCAAAAATTTTGAATAAGTCAAAATATAATGAAAAATTAGCAAATGTCGTAAAAATTTGAAGGTGGTTGGAAAATTCTAACAAATCTTGAGAAAACAAACGTAAAAAATAATTTTGAGTAGTAGGTCGAACCTTTATTAAAATGAAACAAAATTTTTTATTCATCAAAGTTTATTTTGTTGCCTTTAAAATAGACCCCAACGCATGCAATACAACTACGCCAGCGCTTGCTCCCAGCGGCGTTGCGTGAACATTTGGCGTTTCGGGCAAAGAGATAATCTGGAGCTTTTTTTTTGAATTTTTCTGTTCACATGAATTAAAAGTTACTAAAAAACTAACAAATAATGTTGTGGAGTCGTAAATTGCCGAAAGTCAAAAAATACCAGCCAGTAAATATCTACACAGCACAGAAATACAAAATACGGACACATCAAAATTAAGTGAATGACTTTCCTTACAACTCTGTTCAACACTATTAAACCAATTGCGTTTCTTTAGAAATTCTTACATGTGCTCATAAGTTAAGTAAATTTACGCTAATGTCAATAAAAATTAATTGATAAATTTTTCTGTTCAATGAATGAGCGCAGTATGAAATTTAAAAAAAATTTACTGAAGAATTTTCCAGAAAAATTTTATTGGCTGACTATGAAGTGGTAAAGTGTTAAGTGACGACTTGAAATAATATTGAACGTATTACTAAACACTTGAATCATCAGAATTTTTTTTAATTTTGGAAGTTATCACATCTTAAATTTTATTGGAAACAGTTTATTATAGTCTGATAAATTTGTTGATTAAAAAAACATATTATGAAATATGTTATTTCAAATGTAACTGCACAACAAATTTTGTCACTTGGATATCTTTTGGGTGGAAAATTTAGGTGCTTTTAATGCATAACTTTTATTTTCATAAAATTTTCGATTCAGATGGCAATTTTCGATTGGCTACTTAGTTAGAATAGGAACCTCATCATCAGTCAAAAATTTTTCATCAAGCTCAAGTCTTGGAAGAATTTTGCCTAGTTACCACCTATATCTTGGATTTATTGGATTATATTTGTCTTATCATTACAGTGCAACAATTTCCAAATGGTTTGCGCTACTAGTTATGTAATTGAATTTCTGATAATTATTATTTTCTATTGAAACAAAATCAGCAATTTCTTTGAGACAAATTCAAATAGTGAAATTTTCATGTGTACCCATAAGTTCTTAAAAACTTTGTTTGTCCTCATACTTCAGCGTTATCTACCAATATGCACTCATAATTTATAATAATTTTTTTTTTTGTAGTATGAGATGAGCATTTTCATCAAGTTCTATAAAATTTGTAAAAGAGTTGAATTTTTTTTTTCTTTCGTTTTATACCCTTCGAGTAGGCATGACTTTTTTATAAATAGAAAAGCCTGTATCATCAATTTGCGTCATCAATAACAAAATACAAAATGGGTGATCTTAAGAAATGTAAATATTTTGTGAAAGCACTCGTAGTTTTATCTTTATCAGGAAGTCTCCTCCACTTGGGGATTTTTTTGATGATATCATTTTAAGAAGTGAATCATAAAACTGTTTTGTAATTGGAAAAATTTTGAAAGCTAAGCAAATTATTAAATGCAACTGCAAGTTGACAAAATACTTTTACATCCAACTGCAGTTGATAACTGAAGTTTGTTATGTGTGCACTTGGGTTTAATTAATTAAGTTTTAATAATTAATTTTTATATCGCAAGAGTTCTTTTACTTTTATGGTTCTTATGGGTAAATAAGGGATATTGATTTGACTTTTTTCTGAAAAATTTTCAACTTATGAATTCTTTAAGTTCTTTATAAGTAAATATTATGAAATTGTACTAACACACATTTATCGGCAATGTATAACTTAATTAAGAAATTAAGAATTGTAACTTGAAAAAAAAGCCTACATTACAAAAAAACCAAATACTACGCAGCTAATGAAACGCATGACTGAACAAAAACAAAAAGCGCATGTATTACTGACAATGAACTCAGCTGCGATAAAAAATTTAGTTTAGAATAGCATTAGAATTGGAAAAGAGGTTTTTGATATCAGCGTTAAAATGCAATTTGTAAATACATACTTCCTTTTTTGTTAGAACATACTGTACGAGTACATGTGTACACAGCAAATATCTTTCAAATTACATTTCAATGTGCAATAAAATCGAGTCATTTTCAGTAAGTAACTTGCATAGAGTTGCTAGCAACGAAATATTTTTTTTTCCCAATTATTGTTTACCTTCAATTAGTTAATATGTTCACGCACAAAAATATCATAAAATTGATAAGTACTATATAGTAGCAATAACAGTAGATGTCTATGAATTAATTGACTCTCGTTAGTAAAAGTAGATTGAAAGGTTTTGTTTTTTTTTTTTGCTGATTTGAAGGTCATACATTGACAAGATTCAATACATAACGCATACGTCAACTCCCGCCATGTTTTACGGACAATGTGTATACCTGATACGTGAAAAATTTGTTTTCTTGTTTTTGACAAATGAATACTTTTCTGTATTTTCAGCACCTACGATAGCACTGTATGACAAAACTTAACTTTTTTACTAAATTACAAGATTTTGGCACTTGACTCCGGTAGTAGATCGACAATCCTTGACTTAATGTTTGATCTAACCACAAACGCTTTTGATTTAACGCCAAATCCGAAAATGTTTAAACTAAGAAGAATAATTTCAAATTTGCATTCAAAAAGAATGCACATTGAGTTAAAGTGCAGTTTTAAAACAAAAGTAAAACTTTCTGATTTGCAAAGTCATTTTCCCTGTGTGTATAATTTTCTAAGAAAACAAAATTTTACTAAAAGCTGATTATGCGCTCGTTGTTTGATGTATTGTTACCAACTATAAAGTAAAAAATCTGTGATGAATGTATCGCAATGCATGTAAGCAATTAGTCAAAACGTAGTCGTAACGTGGCGTACCGTGAAATTCTATTCTGATTAGAATTTTACGTACTTTGAATTCTGTTATTGAATGGATAAAAACAAAGTTAACTGTAATGAAAACTAATTAAAAATTAAATTAAAAACTAAAATTACTAATGAAAATTAGTTGAAGGAAGAAAAATAATAAAAAAATTAGATTTTCAACAAATGTTTTATGCGGCAAGATATGGACGTGCAGAGTAATTACAGCATTGTGGGCTACGGTCATAGACATACCGAGCATATTTGGCTTCCGGGGCAAGACCGATCGAAACATTTTGTCGAACAACAAAAAAAAGGTCCTCACTTTTGACATTCAAAAACCCTAGTTACGAGATATTTTTCACGACTATTTTGCTTTGCGGCCTCAGCCCCCTTTGAAACGCTACTGGCAACGGTAGGCCACAATCTGTCATATCTCATTACTACCGTACAGGTAGTGAGTGTCCTTATGTAAGCAATATATTTTATATTATTTTAATTAAATTTGACAGAGATATGGAAACTCCAGCTCACGGTTAAAAAAAAATTGGATGTTAACGTATACCTACCTATATTAACATATTCGGTTCTCCACCCGAACAAAGCGTCAAAAGCTTGTAATTTTTATTGTGTTGTACAGTGTAAACTTTTGTTTTGACAATTCAAATTTGAATTTTTATTATAATTTAAGTATCCCATTAGTTTGATGCCTGACTGCTAGAATTGCTTAAAAGTCTGCAAATTCTATTGAAATCTTTGGGTTCAGGAAGAAATTGCTACTCAGTATATTTGCATAAACACGTGCATCCTAGAGTGGATGTTATTTAATACGAAATTTATTTTTTTCTCATAAAGCGTTTTACAATATGTAAATACATTTACTAAGTATACGCAACAACTTGTAAATTCAAGTTTCAGAATTAGATTTGCGAAAAATACTTCGATAAATAATTACAATTACATTGGTGGATAAAAATAACTTAAAGTTTGCAAAATATTTTTTCTACTATATACATATATCTAGCTAGACAGGTAAGACTTGGAGAGACATTACGTATAAATGGAAAAGAGTTCCTATCGATCGTTCGCTTACTGAATATTTAACATCTTAGCTGAAACAGAAGCTCCTGTTTGAATTTTTGTTTTTATAAAAATATCCACCCTAATTTTGCTATGTGTATATTAATAATATTTGCTGTCAGAAACGCGCAATTTCGTGTTTGTCACTTTCGTTCACATCAATTTCAAATTTCAAAATTTAATGTTTGTGCATGTCTGCTTTAAGTAGTAGTACCTAAATAATCGACGCAATACATGTGACAAAAATGACGAAATTTTTTCTATTTGTTAAATATTATAGAAATTTGTTTTACTCTAAAAAATAAAGCGATTAGCGTTAAGCCTCATAGCTTGAAATGTTCTTTTGAAATATGCACTATCTACGGTGGCTACACATTTAAAAATCAAATGAATGAAAATAGTCAAGAATGAATGCAGTATATACGTCAAAAACAGATCATCGAAATTAGGAGTATTAAACAATTCATTAAAAAAAATTACTTCAAAGAACTTTGTAGCTCTTTCAATTATTTATTTATGTTATTGTTTTAAGTATAGCACATTTCGTTTGGTTGCCACTTTAAAAGTTTCATTTGTTTTCGTTAAAAATCTCTAAATTTAATTTTATATCAAGTCTGAGCAAAATTATATTTACAAAGTCAAAACTTCGTAAAAACTACCGAATAAATAAATTAAAATAAAACTTTTAAGCATTAAGAAAAACTGCATTCAGTTTTGTTTATATATATTATATTATATCAATTAATTAAAAGAAAGCTCTGTCATAGTGCTTCTGCAGTCAATAGACTTGCAAATTTAATTGACTGAATAATTGAGCGCTTATAAATTTACATACGAACGAGAGTTTGTTGAAGTACATATTTACACTCGTATATTATAGATATTTTTAATGACGTTGATCATCGCTGACGCATGGCGTCGTTTTGTCTAGCGATCAACAGCAATTACCGCTTAAGCTTTATAAAACGTTATCTGAAAGATTTGTTTGCGGGAAGTTCATTAAATATAAAATGCAGGTCAACAAGAAATACATACATATTTGATTTTATTTATAATTTATGTACATATATTTTTTATATTAATGTGAAAAAACGTTTTATGTTAATGTTTTTTTTAAAATTACGAAAAAATCATTGGACTGTAAAATATTTGTAAATGACACTTTGTCGTTAATTGTTTGAATTGCTCTCAACCGTAAACGTAAGAGAATTGACATTCGTCAAACTCCGGACAATACCACATGTCAGTAAAGCTATTAAAATGCATCTTCATATTTAATTTAATTTAATTAATGTGTTGATGTTGAAGAAGCTGCAGAAACTTCCTTGTGTTACTAAAAATTTAATGATTTTTTTTTTTTTTTAAACAACTGACTCCTTTGCATGGAAATGCCCTTTCATATTACGTGATACTTAACAAATGTGCTGTTTTGTTAAAACTTAATTATACTATTAAATCTGCAACATGTAGATCAATTTCAAGTGCTGCTGTGGTAGCTGTTGTTGTTGTCGGGCTTACAAGTGTGTCATTTGTAACTGGATTTTTTAGCAGGTATTTTGAATGTGTATGTATGTATGTATACCTCAAGTTCAATGTCGTCTTGCGGTGTGCATGCCAAACGCGTTTATGAGCGGTACATATTGTTGCAGTGAATTGCAACAACAACAACAACAACAAAATTAGTACCTGTTTGTATCGCACGCTAATTCAATTTATTCTAGTGTTATTTTCTTAATCTTCTGTGCAATTTAGTTGCTCGTTACTCTTTTGGTTTATTTACGGGATACAAAGGAGGAAAAAAATAGTAAATTAAACTATGGTGGTAGCTTAAACTTCATACCATGTGACATGTGTTATTCTCAATGCTTACGAAATCAATATGCTAAAGTAGAGGATGAACCTAGAAACTCTGCGTACTTAGGATTTCTATGTCAGACTCAAAAGACCAAAAAGGAATTTGAAATTTTCAAACGATATTGGGTACTACAATTTTATTAAAATACGCTAGAAATAAGTTATTATGTATGTGAAAAATGCATTTTGGTATAAAAATTATACATACAAACATATATATATGTATGTACCTAGTTAGTTTTTTATTAAATTTTTTTCTTTAGAAATATTATATTTTCAATAATTCTATTATTATTTCAACAATAAATAATTATGGCTGAAGCTTAGTGTGGCAGTACATATGTATAATGAAAGATTTTAGGCTTTTCGACTTTTATTATCAACTGTGATTTATATGAGCTGTAATAAATTTTAATAAATACATTTAATAATTCATTTTTATGACATAACACCTGTCACTAATTAAGTACTTAACCATAATTATCTTATCAAAAAGTGCTTTAAGTTTAGCAGTTAAAAAAACTGTGAAATTATATTGCACTTTAAAATGATTGATGAATATTTTAGGGAAAGTTTTATTTGTATTCTAGGAAATTAATTCATTTTTTGCGAATGCATTATAAAGCTTTATTTTATCTAAATACAAAGGGAGGTTGGCAAATCGTGTATCAAAAAAAAAATTACACATACATACCTTACCTTTTTTTTTACCTAGAAGTGATATTTTAAATTAATAAAAATAAACAATTGAGATGATGAACTAAGATTGAAAATATCACTGCTAAAAGTAAGAAAATATATGAATTCATGATTTCGAAAGTGGTGCTAGTACTTTTTCGTTGAGAAAAAAAAAGTTAAATAAAATTTATGCAGTTCACTTCAAGTTACTTAGTTTTTTCTTATCCAACGGAACAGGACTGCACCATTTTCAAAATCAAGGGCTTATACATAGAAATTTACCACAAAAAAAAAAAAAGAAAATTGTTAGTTTTTATTGTTTGTTGATCCTGAATATATAAAACTTACAAGATGCTCCGGTTCCGAGTAGCAATAAAGTCTTAAATCAAAGTTAAATTGTGTGGGAGGAATTGTGGGTATCTTTCTTAACCGTCTGAGTTACAGGGTGTTTAACATAGACCCTTAAGAGTAGCACTTGCCAATAAGGATTATATCATAATATTCTAAGCAATTCAGCTGAAGCAATAAAATGTGTCAGTTTCATTAGAGAATTAGTTATAACTCAAATACTTTTCAGTGGTACTTTTATTATTAGTTGTGTTTTTAGTTCAGAATTATCGCTTGCTAAATTCAGTAATCTACCCTTTCTATTAATTAATAACTTATAAGCTTCTTTTGAATTTTTAAAAACACTTTGACTTTTACAAATAGTATCACAAGAAAGTAAATTCAGCCCAAAGATATAATACATGATAACCTTGAAATTATTTATACCATCAATTTAAATTAAAAATTAAACAAAAACATATACAATATCACTTATTTTTGCAAATTTTTTAAAGTCACATTTGGCACTTCATTGTCACAAAGAAAATGAATTATGAACACTTTAAATTCTTTAATAGAAATACCTATGTCTAACAACCTATACATATTTTATGATTGATGATGCGCAGCAGTGCTGCCTCAAAGGAACAAAAATGGAATAAGACATACTGATAGGTGATATTTTGCAAAATATCGAGGATAATAATAAAGTACAATTGCTAATTATAAAACAATGGCTAGCGAAAACCTGAATAAAATTGATAGCACTTTTATGTCTGCTGAGTGACAAAAACATAGTACTTAATCATAAGATAAGAGGTAATAGTTGATGGATCATTTTATATAATGCTACTAGAATATATTGGAGATATTGGTTGATTTCATAGTCCTAGGGGTATTCTTTGTCGGCGCTACACTACCTAGCAATAAAGTTGTGTTTAAACAGAATCGAAATTTTTTCTGATTTGGTAAATTAACTCAAGAAGTATGTCTTAACTACCTAGAAACATGCTTTATATAATAATATCATTAAGTGCTGCTGTCAGTGACATATTTTTGATAAGTTACAAAAATCGTTATGAAAATTTGCTGCATTATCGCAACGTTCCAAAAATTACTTTAAAGAAAATTTTCTAAATTTTGATATGTTTATATATAATATGAACTTCAGTCAAAATAAAATATGAAAATTTTGGTCTTAAGTTAAGAAACAAACAAGATGAAAAGATAGGGTTAAAAACTTCAGCACATATCCTTCAGCATTCACCTCTCAAAGCGATAGTTTTTATTTGATTTAGTTAATGCAAAATTTCAATACTAATGTATTTTTAATTTCAGAAAAAGAATGCTTTGACTCTACAAAATAATCTAGTGCAAATTTTGCTTGAACTAAAATCTTAAAAACTATAGATTCCATTGACGTAAAACTATTAATTCAATTAACAGAATATTATTTTGGCCTTAAAACCGAGTCCATTAGAAACAATATTTGAAGAATAGCGCACATGTAAGTCAATATTTACAAAATTCTTACACTTATGTCAGTAAAACAAAAGCATCTGATCGATCGATCTTGCATTTGATATCACACTCCATCGCAAATTGTTGGTGCTGATATGATATTAATTTCTAATTAGTAAAATTTATTGGCTGTGTGTGTGGTTTCTTTTTTGCAAAATTAAAATAGAAAAAATTGATATTATTAACATGAACAAATAGCCATGCTAAATGGATTCGATACGTTTGTTATTATTGACATATTATTATCATTGCTATTTTCATTAACATTTTTCTACTTCATTTAATTTTCAAAATTAACGCTTCTTTTAATTTTATTGTCACGAGATTTGTTTGTTCTTCGATCTCGATTTGACGTTTTATTTTTTTTAGAAATTCTCCACGTTCGAGTTCGAGTAGTGCACGTCTGGTTGTCTCAACATACATAGATAAATTATCTTTTGCTTTTGTTTTTAACATTTTTATCTAATGTGTGTAAATAAATGTTAGTGATTTTATTTGTAAAATAAATCGCACAAATCGCTGATGTCACTATTGGTTATTGATGTTATTGGATACTTTTTTATTACTTCGCTTCGACAAAAGACTATATCGGAGCGTAAATTGTCGCAACAAGTTCACAATTATACCATTTGTTGTCGGTGTGGGTCATTGTTGTGATGGCTGTTGCTTTTCCTCTATCCATTGTGTAGTCCATTTATAATTATACATTCGAGGCACTGTATCCAGTATCGCGCTGTATTGAAGTTATTGTTTTAATTGTGTTTTGGAATAAAAGGAAAATAAAATACTTGGGATACTAAGTACCCAAAGAATTTGCAGTGATCTTAGGGTAAGCGAAATAGCAATTTAAAAACTATACATTAGTTTTCAAAATATGCGTTTTAGTTAGTAAAGTTAATAAATCAATGGAATATTGCGTGAATTAAATAATTATTATATTGAAATACTGATATTCATATAATACCGTTGATAAATAAAATCGGAAGTGGAATGACACAATTTTAAATTCAATTTTTACTCAGAGTATAAGGTCATTAATTCTATTTATAGCTCGAAATGTATAAATAAGTTCTCCTAAGATATTCTAATACGAACGACCGGATCATCGCACTGTGTATATTGGAAAATATATATATCCATATACATACATATATGAGGCGTTGCACAGCAAAACAAGCGATTAGTTAAAAAATTAAATGGCTGTTAATTTTTTTGACATGACACAGGACAGCTGATCTGGAAAAAAATTTAGCCTTTAAATTTGAGCTTGATGTTATATGATCTATACTTAGGCTGTATTTTTATTACCAAAAACTGGTGAATAACTCTTACAAATAAATTAATAAAAGTTCGGAAGGATCTCACTAAGTGCACATAATATCGAAAACTAAAATTGAAATTCCAATGCCTTGATATTTATTTTTAATATATTGCACGTAATATGGATTGAAAAAAAATTGTAAATATCTATGTATCAGTACATAAACATCATTTTTGTATATAACAATTTATGCATAACGAGCTATGCTGCACATAGAACATTTGTACTGCTGCAATATAGCGTTTCTCTTAATGAATATGTGGTAAACAAATAAGAAAAAATGTCTCAATTGAAAGCGAAACGTTGTCATAAATTTATTGAAAAATTTAATTGAGCGTCACGTGATGACATACGCCATTGGTTGAGTAAATTAAAGTTAATATGTAGGCGATGCGCAAGACACTGAGCATAAACGAAGCAGTGATGCTTTATATTTGCGTGTGTGATAAATCAAAGTTATTAAATGTATATGGTATATGTAAAGATATCAATGTTCAAAAAGCTGTTGTGGTCAAATATTTCTTAAAATATTATTTAAAAAAAATTTCTATGATTGGATTTTAGTAAAAACAGGTCATTCATAAACTATAATAATCATAACATTGTATTTTTTACGGCATGTAGCGCATTGAAAGCAACTTTGTTTACGTGATGCTTTCAATTAAAAGCAACGCAACGCACGTGACTTACAAGGAATTCTTATTGGCAAATTAATGACACATGAGTTTTGTACTCAAGAAGGGGGAAAAAAAACAACAAAATTGATATAAATTTTTCAATACTATGCAGCTGTCGGTGTCAATTAACGAGTATGGGAAATAAGGAAATAAAATCTTGGAAAAATTTAATTACATAATTTTTCAAAGTTAAAATGATTGTGAAATTTGACGCAGTGCTTTATTTTTCCATTTTGTTATAACTTACGCAACTTCCTAATAATTTGTTTGTGAAGTTATGTTATGAAATATTTTATTTAATTTTATTTTTTCATGTTGTCCTTAATTTAAAGCACGCAGAAGATATTTTGCACGACGCAATTTTGTTTGTGGAACTTTTTCTCATATTTAATAACGTTAATTATTACAACGGAATGAAAAGACAGTACAGCGTGAAAATTTTTAAATATTTATTTATTAAAATTTGAATAATAAAAAAACGTATGTGATAATATATCCAGCGTCATTTCTATTGGAAAAAGTTACACAAGTAAGTTAAAGTACTACTAAGTCAATGAAAATAGAAACTGTGGACACTCGAAAAATATTTTAAAAGTTTAAAATTATTAAATTTTTTAGTTTTTTCTCACACCCGATATAGCTTTAAAATAGAACGAAATGTAAATTATGTTAAAACATTTTTTGTTTCAATAACCTTATACCCTTAGAAATATTTAAGCGTAAAAAGAATATAATTATTAAAAATTTTATTTTTACTACCCGACAGTCACATATTTCAGAATGCCGATATTAATGTTTCTTTTGACCTTTTCCAAAACTATTTTTTTAAATTTATTTATTATAATAATTAAAAATCTAAACAAAAATTTTTACTCTCTTACAGTTAAGCCAGAGCGAATGCCTAGATTATATGAAGACGAATATTGGAAGGCTCTCTAACACATAAAATTTAAACAACGTATGATACAAAAGTGGCTACAAAATGAGTGGAGCTAATGAGAATTCCATAAGGAAGCTATCGTTTCTTGGTTTCAATACCAAAAAGAAGGTGAGCTACAATTTTATTTTTGTGAAAACTTTTTTTTTTTCTAGAAAGAAAATATGTCATGAATTTTATATATTGTAAATAGTGTATTTTTATTATCTTTAAGTGTTACTTTTACTTTCTTTTTAAAGCGTCACAATATTCAACTTCTTTTATTCGCATTATGTAATAACAAATTTGATTTCAACATATCGACTTAAAATGCTTTGAGCCAAAATATCAATGAAATTTTTTCAAGTACTCTTATTTATTTACTTTTATGTATGGTATTAAGTTAATTTAATTATATAAGTTCGTTATTGATTGCAATGCGGTAGGGAGTGTTTTCTTGTTTTTATTTTCTATTTCTGTTTTGGGCAAATCACGTGGTAAACAACATATGAAAGTGATTTTATTTATCTTTTTTTGAGTAAGTTCAATGAACTGTCATTATAGAGAAAAATCAAATTTAATGGTGTCCAACATGATTAGATCGAAAAATGTAGTCAGTGAAAGCACAATTAAATAAGTTGTCATTGTTGTAAAACAGTAATTAAAATTAGATATACCTATGTATTTTCATGAGCTGTAATTGAATATATGTATATTGAGTTTTGGAATTCGGAGTTTAATGAAACACATAATTAACCATTTGCATTTGAATACTAAGCAAAATAATCATTTAGCTCAATAGCTCTATTAACGCTAATATTTTAAAATGTTAAGTTGTTGGCATGTTTTCATAACTTAGCAGCGCTGTTAAATATAACATTTTCTCACATATCTTCACAGACAAAGCTTTCTGCATTACACTACCTTTGATAAAAAGAGCTTTTCTCGCTGCAAATTCAATATATTTTCAGACCAAATGTGAAATGTAAATAAAAATTAAAAATTGTTGCTTTAACAAAATAATCGAATAAAAATAGCGTTAATGTTCAAAGCTTTGTTGTCAAAGCAGACTGACACTAACAAAACTTCGGCAACTGACAATACAAACAGTCGACGGTCAAAAGTTGATTGATTTGAAATGCATTTCAAACGCAATAGGGAAACAATATTCTTTGTCAAGGTTAATGGCTGAACGCCAATACTATGTAAGTTGCAGATATTGCTGCACCATCCAAGAGAGAGAGAGAGAGAGACACAAAGAGGCAACGTAATACCTTAGCACACACAATATAGATTCTCATTAAATTTTAAACATACAGATACATATAAAGAGCCTTCTTTGGTTCATTACTCACCCTTTCACATGTGAGTTTTAGCTACCACCCAGCTGTACAGAACCTACCTCAAAGAAGTTTTCATTTTACTCTTCTGTAACTTAATAATAATTAAGTCAGACTGTGTGTCAGTCGAAACGTCAATCGTTAGTCCTTTGCATCGCTTACCTACTCGTATACATATTAATGTTTTATTTAGTTGTTTTGTTTGCATTACAATTCGATAAAAAAATAGGAATTTAATTCAAATTAAGTGTTGGTTCCGGAAAAATTATTGCTTTATCTTGGATTTTAGATTTTGATTAGTGTGTTATGGCTGTAGCGCACGTGAAGTGCCGGTTATTTATTCAATTCAAGAATTCATATAAATATTGATTGGTAAATGGTAAAAATATTATACGCATCGCTGTGGGTATGTTGGATTGAAGTCGATTTGAATAAAAAGAAAAATAAAAATACATACAAACCTTTTTCTTATGTTAAGATCGGTATTTAACATTTTTAAATAGTTTATTGAATTTAAAAAGCGTTCCTCAATGTCATATTGCGAATTGAAGTGTTGTAGTCGAATCAAACTTCGAAGCAATTACATTATGAAATTTTTGTTGGCAGCTAATTCGAAAATTTCAAGAAAATTACTTAAGTTTCTTAATTAAGATATATATATTGAAAGTATTATATTTAGAATTTGTAATATGTTAAGAACTTTTTTTTTGAAAAATATAACAGTTTTTTTTAGCTAAACTGTTAATTAAAAAAAAGTCGTCATTGTTCAAAAACAGTGGCACGAATTTAAAAGTTAATCATTAATTTACTATACGACAGCCATAGTTCCCAACTAATAACGATTATTTGAAAAGCTTTATCCGCGACTTCCGACGGCCATATTTCCGAAACTAAGTACATCCCTTAACTTTTGATTGCATCTTAATTTTTTCGCTAGAACCTCTAGTCGCTCCAAGGAAACTAACAAGTGTTTTAAAGTAAACCTGTTCCATATCTTGCTGATTGTCTGCAGCAAAATGAATAATTTGCGCTAGCCTTGACCGTCAATGTTCACACAAGTTACATGGTTGGAAAAACCAGCAGAAAAATTTAAAAATTTTGATATCCACACAACGTGCGCGTCATGCGGTTGTATTTAGCTTTGATGAGGGATCATGTGAATTGCCCTAATGGCTCTCTAGATATTCAAACCGAACATCGATCTAAATAAGAAGTGAATAATAATTTTGATCACGATTTCTTTATAACCAGGTCCACCGAATAAACAATAGCCCTAGCTGTTAGGCTTTTTAGGAGTTCATCTATGTTCATAGTCTTCACTAGAGGAGAGACTACACCACATGCGAGCAAACTTTCGTTACTTTTAATAAGCTTCCAGTCCCAAATTAAATAAGTTTCGTCTTAGCATGAATAATGTTCAGACTTACTGTGTAGATTTATTCGAGCATCTTCAAAGGGAAATCTATTTTTTTTTTTCAATATTTTTAAAAAGAAAAACTACGGATATTTACGTTCCAAAGTCTAAAATAAATAATTGTAGAAGGAAATATAAGTTAGTTCCTTTTAAAGTCAACAGAGTGTGATTGGCTCATTGAACGCAAGTGCAAAATTTTAATAATTCAAAGGTTTTATTACCTTAAGAAACATAAAATACCTTTGTTCATTAAGCTTAATTAAGATTGTGTTAAAATTGAACGTGTAAAACACATAAACTGTTGAGGCGTAGAAAGTTTGCACCTCAGAAAGCGACAAATAAATAACAACCTTGACATTGACATGTGAAGGGCTGTTCTGTCTTTGGTTGGTTGCTTTATAATTACTTAATGAGCTGTCATAGGAAAATCAATAAAATTTAAACTTTAAAATAAACAGCGTTTGGTTGGTTGGGTGGTTAAATGTTGTAAAATTTTAGAAAAAGTTGAAAATTATAACAAATGTTTTTATATTGACATTAATTTAAGAATGCTAAGTGCGCTAGAAGAGACATTTATTTATGCACATTCATTAGATTGTCCAGTATTTTCCAAGAAAAAATGTATTACTTACATAACTTATCTGTAACCATTAGACCCGTTTGAAACAAACAAAAAAAAGAAAAAGAAAAAGTGAATCACCCTAGTGTATGTACTCATATAATAGGAAGCTAAAAAGCCTAAAATAGTTACTAAAGAGAAGTCTCCTAGATTGTGAGTAAACAAGTTAATACAAAAAACGTTAAAGATGTGTAAGACATAAATAGCATAGCTCTTCGATGAAAGCAACTTGGGAAGTAACGTAACGTTTTGCACTAGCAATGAATAGAGGCATATTGCTGAAAACTTATAAATAGTAATACATCACTGATTCTATTACGATGCTCCAATATACTATATTCTTACAACGTATGAACACATGTATGCATGTATGTATGTGTATACATATGTAAGTATAAACATATACAAAAGTATGTTTTTTTTTTTTTATACTAAAACTTTCACTATGATAATGCGTCCTTTGAACTTCCGACATTGTTCTGCAAAAATATCTATTTTATATTATTTACATAAGAATGGTAGAGAGCTAAAAAAAATATTTATTTTAATTATAGTTTGCTTTATATAAAATGTGTGGAGATGTTACCGTAAATTAAAAATTGTATATCAGTGTTAGGTTTTTTAGTTGGCATTTGTTTTGTCATCTGACAAATTTTCTCTAAATTTTTAAGTTTTTATTTTTAGATCTTTGGCACGTGGTGTGTTAGCCTGTCAATGTAATACAGAAGAGTAACATCGCAGTTAAACAGAATTTTAAATGGCGTGTTCTGGCAATTAATAGCATTTCAATAGCAAATATTTTACTCAAAAAGAGTAATCTTTTACCACAGTTTTAATGATGAATTTGATGATAATGAAGTCATTATATGATGAGATGTCCAGAAAATTGAAGAAAAGACAAAATAATCAAATATTCTGTCTTATTTGAAAACAAATTTTTATGCCAGTCCGATATAAAAATTTCACATTAAGTTTTTTCCTTCTATAACCGGGCAGCGAACAGCCAAATTCAAAACAAAATGTAGTCACACGAAGGAAAATCATCTGCGGTAGCTACGTATATGTATTACAACAATTTTAAGATTTCTGCACACATGAAAACATAGAAAATGTTATGAAAAGCTTATCGACATGAGTGAGCTTGAGCTTTTTTTTCCATAATTTTCATATAAACACACACACTCACTCAACTACTAACTTAAACAGACAACGAACGACGACGGCCTTGCTTGGCCTTGACCGCTGCACATCATGCTGCTACAGTGTTGGCAGCAGTGAATTCTGCAAAGTCAATGAAAAAGTCAACCAAAGTCGTGTGCTGCTTTACGTAGCATTGGGTTGTTTCTTTTGCGTTACGTTTCCATTTGACTTTAATTTATTTATTTCTTTAATTTGAGCTTGCATTGCGTTTACATTTCTCACCTGGATGTTTGTTTTTGAAATTATTTTTTTTTTGTTTGTTGTTGTCAGTTTTCGGGTGTATGCTGCTGTCTATTGGGTGGCGAGTGTTGACAACAATTTTTCGTTATCTCGACTGGCGCCCGTTTTGTTTTTGCTGCTGTTGGGGTATGTCGTGTGTATGTGATGCAAAGTAGCTCGTGCAAAATATCCCAGTAGGTAAAAGTAGTAATAAGATGCGCTATTAAAAGCTTCTTTGGGAAGGAGCCCGACTCTTCTACATCCTTCAATTTTACTTTGTTTTGCATGAAATGGCTCGAATGAATTAATCCCAAAGAATATAAAGTGGTTATTCCGTGAGGAAAAAAGGCTATGCCTTCAATTTCAATTGAAAAAAAGGATGCCTGCTGCGTTCATTTTCAAATAGAAGGGAGAAAGTTACACCCGCTTTTGATAATTTTTCGTAATAAAAAAGAATATAAAAAAGGAAATATCGATGCGTAGATATATCAAAACATTCCGAGTTTATATTTGAAAATATCGATACATAAGAGTTCCATTATTATTCAATATCCCAAATTATGAATTGAATGAAGGGTATATAATTGTCTATCAACATATGAGGGTCAAATAGACTTTATTTGGCTCAAATTCCCATCAACTAATTGAGGACTAATAAAAACCAATCACGAAAACAAAAATTAATAGCAGATTTTGTGTTTTCTAGCATTGTCAAAAAATCTTTTAGAAATAGGAATCAAATCATGGAATTAATATTTCAAAGAAAAATTGCTTCCACATAAAGTCATTTTGAAACTTTTTTCTGATGAGGAAAAGCTTCCCAAAATTTTGACTTGTAAGTTAAGCAACTTTTCAAGTTTTATGTTTGGACAACATTTTTTAAGAATAAAATTGCCCATTTAACAAAATTGCCAAAATTGTCTTCTATAAAAAAAATTAGGCTCATTTTATATTTAGAAATAACAATCAAAAACTCAAATCCATTTTGCCATGTTACATAAATCATTTATCAAATTATACAAATGTATGTGTGTATGTGGCTACCAACTTGCCGTCATAACATTTTAGTACTCTTACCATTTCGCGCATTGAAAATTCCGCTAATCCTAAAATACGTCAAAAGATTTAAGTCCCCTAGCAACTGGTTACGTCAAAAGATGTTCAATGCTTTTAAAGTTCCTTGCTGTTCACGTTATTGCTGTTGCATAAAAATATACCTACATTGTTTTTGTTTTAAGTTTAAAAACAGCTGGCTGGCTCGTTGGTTTGATTGTGCAAATGTGCTCGTATATATATATATGTGTGTGTGTGTGTTAACACAGAAAACACTCTCTGTAAACGGTACTACTGCACATAATAGCGAGAGCTCAACAGTCTGTTAAGAGTTTGCGCAACACTGGCCGTAATAGAAATTTTTGACATTACGTTAGCTAGATTTCGTTTCCGCTTCGCAATGTCATTTGGCTATGGCTGTTTATGCCCAGCAGTTATTGCAGGGCCATAAAATTGAAATCAAAAAATAATTCGTTTTTGTTTAGAAAACTAAAACAGAAAAAAATACAAGAAACCGTGCAATTTAGGTACATAGTGTGTATAGCTAATATCAGTAGTGGCTACAGGTGACATTGACATTAAGTTGTTGTCACTGTGCGGTACTCATTGCCACTATTGTCGTCTTCGTTGTGTTTAACTGACGTCTGCTTATACTGTGCGCTCCTAAGCGAGCAAAATTAAAAAACAAGCAACAAAACGCGTGCAAAAATTGTTAGTAAGATCTGTGTTTTTTTTCTTAATATTACTATGACTTTTTTTCATAGTGGTCTTAATTAAGTTATCAATTTTTTATTGTGAGAAAATGAGCAACAGTTATAATTCACTTGAAAACAGAAAACTGCTGTGAACACTTAAAAGACATTTTCTTTTTTTTTAATAGATAACTTGCTGAAATTAATATAATTTTTCAAGATATTACCAAAAGAAAAAATTATTTTTTTTGACACAAACCTTATGCCGGATTGCTAACATAAATAATAATATAAAAAGAGTTAAGCTTCATCTAAATAAAGAGTAATGTTAAGTGAAATGTGTTTAAGCACCTTAAATTATGCTGTCAAAAGGATGTGGTCCGTGTAGTTTTAACAACTTAAATTTAAAAATGAAAGACAACGTCTATTTTAAGTATCGCTACGAACATACAATAAATAAAAATAATGTTATTGAAATGAAAGTTATGAGGACTTACGCTCAAAAGTATGCACATAAGTACAATGTTTTTTCTACTACTTATAAAAAGTTAGCTTAAGAAATTATAGAATTTTAACAAGAGACCAAACAATCTGCTTAAGTAGCAAACAAAGAAATTTTCGAATGTAAAGAAAAGTTTCGTTAGCATTAAAAAGTTGGTGACAAAAAGTTAATGGCGCTGTGAATTGGGAAAAAAGTTTCGTTTATACAAAAACGTAAATGTAATAAAAGCTAATAGACTTGAAGTACGGAATAAAAACCAAGTATGTTGTCTTTGAGCATAAAATTAATGTGCGTATTATGTGAGATGATATGCAAATTGAAGTTTCACTATCGATATGTGTAAAAGCAGGTGGGGTGTAGGCTTTAGAATTTGATTCAAGACTAATTTTTGCTGCTAACCATATTTAAATATTGCCGAAGAAAAAAAACAAATTTTTAATTCAATTAAATTGCTATAATATCAAGTTGTTTGCAGAATACATGAACATGTCTTTTGCTGTCTATATACGTATTTATCGAAGCAGTGCGCAAATATTTGTATTAGATTAAGATCTTTTCAACTCGCTTGGTTTTATATGCTTTCGGCAAACTCATCGTTGTGGATAAAATATATAAATTTACAATCATTTGTTCAAAATAATAGTGTGTTTTCTCGATCTTGACAAAAATCGATATAAGACACCTACACTATATCAATATCAAGTTAAAAATTATGCATTGTACTTTTCAAAAAAAAACTACTAAAAGCTAAGCTTAAGGTTTTCTTGTGTTTTATGGTAATTGTTAATATTCTATTATTTTTCCAAAAGTAGCAGCCATTTAAAGATAACTGCACAACGAAAACGGTTTATTTGTATAACATATATCGAGATTTGGTAATAATTAACAAATTTTGTATTTGACATAAGGAACATTAATTTATACTATTGTATATAAAGGTAAAATTTGTTTTTTGTATGCAGAGCGTAATCTCTGGAACTACTAATCTACTTCTAAAAATTCTTCTACTAACAGGAAGCTACACTATCTCTAAATAACAAAGGCTATATTTTAGTTTGATAAAAATAAGAAGCGTGTCACCTTACATGCAACAAAGCCACTTAAAACGCTTCAAATTTGGCGTTAGGATGTATGTTGTTTAAGCTAATGCCCTCATAAAATGTGAATTAGATCAGACAAGAGGGCGTGTCATCTTTTATAAAAAAAGCACTTAAAATTGTATATCTTCAGCAATGATAGCCAGAGTCTTTAAATTTCATGTTAGGATGTCTAAAGTCTATGCTAAGAACATAACCAAATGTAGATTGGAATAACAACGGAGCGTGGCACTTTTCATCCAAAAAAAAAAAAAAACATACGCTATACCTTGGCTCCTATGATAGCAGGAAATTTGCTACTAAGGTGTAAACTGTTTATTTTAAGGGCCTCAAAAAATGTGGACGTCATTAGACAATAGGGCGTGGAAACATCCATATAACAAAAAAAAAATTTAAACGCTATATCTTGGCATCTATGGCAGCTACAATTATTGTGAAACTTTATACATGCATGTATATTATTTGCCCCAAGCTTCTAGCAAAATTTGAACAGAGTTAGACTATGAGGCGTGGTTCCTCCCACATAACAAAAACACTTAATTTGCTATTTTTTGCTTATACCAAATTGTGAAATTCGATACATGTACCCAATTGTTTGGGTAAAGACTGCGTAAAATGTAGGCAAGATTGTACGATGGGGAGATAGTGAACAAAGCCGCCGGAATAAGTCAAAATGTCGCACAATCTACCGAATCGTAAAATATTATTGAATTAATCAATATTTATTGAATTACCTAATTGTAATTGGGTTATTACAGTAGATCAACCATATATTAGGTAATAATTACCAAATATTATTTTGGTTGAAACAAATATTTCTTGACATGTTAATAATCCTCAAATTATGTGTAAGTCGGCAGAAATATTGTTTGTTGCTAACGTATACAATTTTTTGATATCTTTATTAATGAACTGATATTTTGAAATATCGATTCTTAGATATTTTCTTTTATCGTTACATCCTTACATTAGATACCTTTGGTATTTTCACAGAAAGTCAAAATAAAAATAGATTGTCTGCCAATCACAAGGCAAGTGCGTGTGTAATTTTTCACGCAACAAAGATTTTTTCCCCTCAAATAACAAAACACTTAAAGCTTAAAAGATTAAACACTTAAAAGTATGCAACAAAAAATAAATATGTATTAATTATGTTTTCTTTAATGTGATGCTGCCAAAAGGCAAAAGGTTAAATCCTCATCAACGTCATCATCGTTATACTTGAAACACTTTTAAGCGTTCCTGTCGCTCAAAAATTCGCACTTTTCTGCTAACAGCTGCCATGGTCTCTCTCTCTCTCTCTCTTTGCGTCTTGCTCTCCGTTGCCTAACAGCCTGCTGGTCTACAGGACATTAAGGGACCTTGAAATTTTTTTGCGTTCGTCGTATCTTAACCGAAAATTTCATTATATCTACGTGTATATTTTGTGTTTTTTACACATAAATCATTGCGAAAGCAATCATCGTCTTCATCAACGCCGTACACTTTGTCAGGTTTTTTTTTTCTGCTTTATATCTTACACAGTGGAGTGGGTGGTGAGATAACAGCATTGTGCTATATGATTGTTGCTCTTGCATGATGATGTCCTTGAAATGCTTTTGTATTTGTGTGTGTGAGTGTGGTTTTACTTTTCGTTTTGTAATGTATTCTTTTATGCTTTTGATTATGTGTGAACAATTGTGTTGAAGGCGAAAAAAAAAGTATTTTTCATTTTAAAATACTTTTGTCTCGGTTTGTGGCAATTGTGTTTATGGAAAATATATTGCTTTCTTGCGAATTTTGGGAAAAGGTTTTGATTTTCTCGTTGCTTAGCATTTAGCACTTACAAATGTGAAAATGCAAAATCATGAAAATTTAATCTGAAAAGCTGTGCGTAGCAACGAGCTAATTTAAATAAACTTTTCAATATCCTTTCACGGACACTTACAGCAAAAGTTGATTTGTTTGTGTGCATGAACGAGAGACTTTGTTGCTTAAAATAAAACTCTTCCATATAAAAAGCCATTGGGGCTTACAATTTATGTACTTGTGTGGGAAATTAAAAATTGAAGCATATTTTTATGCGCTCAGCAAACCAAAGTGCTTTAAAGAAAGCATGTTTTGGTTTGATGTGCATGTGAAGGATATTAGCTTTTTTTCGAAATTTGAAATGTTTGGATTATGAAAAATTTCTTTTAGATCCATTACAAAATTGTGTGATAGCTAAGTTTCATCGAACAAAAATAAGTTTATCTAACTTGGGGATGTAGCCATTGCCTATTGTCTATTTTTTCATGCCTTCAGTATTTTTTTTATATGTAAATTTGAAGTTTTCTCACAGTTACACGAAGTTCTAAGTATCCATTTTGTTTATGAAATAAGATAGCAGTAAACTTTTTCCACAAGCTTTAGATTTCGGTTTTTAATAGATTCTTTACGAAGATATTGTACACATAATTAAAGAAATTTGCAACCTTTTCCCACTAAGAACATTTCTCTCATATTTTTATATGGAATTCGCTTGAGATGTGGTATCAATTAATATAATATCCTTATTTTAGAAATACCTACATACATGTTAAATAGTTTTAAAGGTTTTTAAAAATCATAAAAAAATTTATAAATTCAAATATCGGTTAATAGAGGATTATACTTTATTATACGAAATTACTATGATAACAAGTTTTCCTGTATATTTCATAGATTTCTAGTCATTTGCAAAATACTTTTTTGGCATTTTTGTTAAAAATTTTAAGTTATTTTGCCGACACTTATGTATGTTGTGTATGATTCTTGTCTGAAAGCTATCTCCAAATGCTTGAGTGTTGTAATAATTCAAATTCATAAATCTAACACTTTTGGTCTTAATGAATTCTTAATGATTCAAATTCATAAATCTAGCACTTTTGGTCTTAATGAACGGAATATATTCTCTTAGGCTGGTCGAGTTTTATATATTCCGAAAAATCCTTGATATAAGTTTCATACTTTGACTTTAATTATTCGCTAATTGGCTTCATATAAGCCAGGGAAAGAAAATATTTCGTTCAGTATCCCTGCACACCTAAATCATTTCAATGTCATTAGGACAACATATGTACTTATCTAAAATGTCCTTTGCCACAATTTTCTATTTTTAACTCACGTTACCTGTACAATACATTTTTTCCAATTTTTCATATTGTGAATATGAAACTCAAACTCAATTTGATGAAAACTCAAAGATAAAAAACAATAAAAACAAAATGCAAAAATAAAACAAAAAATTAAGTGCAAAAAAAGTCGGAAAAACACTTTGGGAGTCAATAGAATGAGCGAACTGACACGTCGCTATGTTGTAAAAATAAAAAATCGATTAAATTCCTTCATTTCGGTACAATTGAATATTTGTTGATGTAATGAAAATTGTGATGTATAGCAGTGTGGGGTAAAAACTAAGTGGTGGTGGTGGTACTTTTAGTGTAAAAATAGAAAATCCAATATACTATTAATTATCTTGTAGATGTAGTGATAAGGTCGTTGGTTGCACTTGAAAAATTGCCTTGAAATTTAATGTGAACAAGGTTGATTTTGATTCGTATGAAAAATTATAAGCATTATCTTTATAGACGGCAACAATTTATATGAAACTTTACTATAGTTTGAAAATTGGAGTCACTCTCCACAAAAAATTATAAAAGTTGAATAAGTTTTTGTACGTATTTTTTTAAAACTTTACTAGATTTTTGTTTTGATTCTGGGTTTTTTGGCTTATTATGTTTCTTAAAACGAGTTCCTTCATTTGAATTAGTCGAATTAGAATTGACATAAACATTGCGTGATCTATATTACATTTATAATTTTCCTTAATATTGAAGTTACGTTTTTATAAAAGTTTTGGCAACAGTTTTTGCAAATTTATAATTTTTATTGCATTTAAATTGCGAATTTATTTCAGTGACAATTGATATGGCTTTTATTTACTCACTTTTCCAGCAATGCTGTAAGTTATGTCTCAAATATTGACACGCTACATTTTGTTCCATAAAATAATTGATTTTAATAGATTTCAATTGACGTTAAATATCATCATGGCATCACTTTTGGAAGCAGTATATGCACATAGTTTGTATTAAAACGAAGCTCTTTTTAATTCATTGGTTTTTTTATAAAATTCACTTATACCGCTTTTCAGTGCATTTAGACAACGGAAAATTTTTAGAAATTTTTTTATTTATAATATGTCAATATCATTTCAAAATTTAAAGAAAATTTTTTACCAAATTTAATTCTTTCTTATGTTGATTTTTTCTCATTGATCTAAATTTAAGTTATTTTATTGGAACAGTAAAGAACATAATACAGATACGAGCATAAGATAATAGTTCCTGGTGATGTGGCAAACCTTCTATTTCAAATTATCATATGCAATTTTTTGAAAAAATTTGTCACTTCAAATTTTGCACTCAATCATGATGTCTGAATAAGTCTACCATATATATCTCTCCGTTCAGTTAGTAGATTTTTTCATATACCGAAAATTCTTTAAATTGTATTGACTTTATACTTTTTATTCTAAACTTTCGATTCTCGTAATTAGTTTTGTTTAGGTACTTTATGTTATTCTGCACTGTGTGACAATTAGGTTCTTGAATTATCTCAAAAACTTTTTAATTTGTGGCATCATCTCTTAACAGAGTGTTTTTTTTATGCATAATTCATTGGAATTTGTCATTTAAATGATCTTTGTTAGCGTTTAGTAAGTTTTGAAAGCAAAAGAAAATGATATGTCTTTTAACTACTGATATCATCGTTTAATGAGTTTTTTTGATTTGAAGTTTAGATATTTCTACAACCATATCCACGATTGAAAATTAAATCATTGAAGAAATTAATTAGCATGATCGTCATGTGTTGGTGTTATATTTCTAACCATTAGTCCTATTTAAAAGTCAAGTCAAGTTGATTATTTGTGAGAGCTATGAAAAAGTGAGTATGGGTAAGAGCCGCAACTAGATTTAAAAGCTAAATACAAAAACTTTAATTTAAAAAAATTCAAAGATTACATCTGTGGCTACAAGGAATAACAGCTAAACTCGGTATATGATGACAATGCAAAACAGTATAAATCATATGAATATACACATAACTTATGTTGTTTCGCCTTGTCATTGATATCGAGTTTAGCTGTTATTCCTTGTGACCACAGATATACAAAACTAACTTTATCACAATTTCCAAATATCCCTATGTCTTCAATTACCGATGGTCAGTCTATCACTATCACTTTGTGCCTTATTAATCAATCAGTTGCATAAGATATTTGCAAGCTTTGGCATTTAAAGTCATGGGTATAAGGGTGAAAATTGATGCAAGTATGCATTTGTGTGGTAAGTTGTTGTTGCTTTTGGTTTGGTCATGTTTTTGATGAAGTTTCAATATATAAAAAAAAGTTTAAATGTAAAATAAAAAAAATTTGATTCAGTCCCATAAAAAAACTAAAACTCATTTACTCATATGTGGGAGAAACCATTGGATGAGCTATCGACTGATATTAATAGAAGGTGGGAGAGCTCGTTCAGTTTTTTCATTTCTAATCATGGCAACATCTTTCCTATCTTATTCAGTAAACTAGTTAACTGCTCTATTTCTACGCAGATAACCTACCAAGTAATATTTTCTTTCACCGTTGTCCTAATATTTTCTCAACAAAACACATGATTTATCTCTTGCTAACTTTAAATAGGACGAGCACATTTTAAGTAGCTACCTTTAGTGTCATCAAAAATGTGTTCATCAATTGGAATGTCGTGGACAAAGGAATCATCTCCATATAATTTTTATATTATTATCTCGTCATCATCAAATAATGATTCAGACGCTAAATGAAAAATTTAGGAAGAAAATACAAAGCAGCCAGTAGTTACTGTAAAGAACAGATGTTTGTGTGCAATAGAATTGAAACAGAAAACATTTTCCAGGATAAATATGATAATAATAACTATACTATCTCACTATACGCATCGTATCCTACGAGCACAGTGAACATGTTGATATCAAATTCTTGAAACAAATATCTTACTAACAAATATTCTTTCCTCTTCGTTACCTTTCTTTGTTCGCCCTTGACCCAGCAAACTCTCAGTGCTCTCAGATGTCCTCCACTACGTTCGGAATCTGCTAGTGTTAATCTGTCTTTCAAAAATCTTTTATAGCACTCAATTTTTTTTTAATATTGACGAGTTATAACTACCAAAAGGTTTTAACAATATAGGCTTTTGCGCAAGGTTTTGTACAAAATTTTATATATATTTTTATTTGAAAAGAAATTTTCTTAATCGCAAATGAAATAACAGATACCAACCGATCACGCTGTTACTTCGAGATTTTCGAAATGTCTAAGGTTAAGCTTTAAATTGATTAATTCCATCAGATGAACGTTTTTATAGTTTAAAAAATATTCGGAGAATCTAAGGACTCAATCATAAAACCAACATATGTCAGAAACAACGTCAGAAACTGCCGACAAAATCTAGATAAAAATTGAAAGAAAGAGAAAAAAAATTAAATTAAGAATTATCATGAAAAAAGTATTTCTTAAATTTGTGTCTATCTCTCTGAGTAATTGTTTCTAGCAAACTGCTGGCAAAAAATAAAACACCTGTCATTTTATTTCTTACAAAGAATATGTCATGTGAATTAAACAAAGAATATAATGGTTGTTTTAACTAAATAAGTCGCAAATGTCTTCTGTTATTTTTTTTATATTATACGCAGAGTGAGGATCATTGCAGTAAATCTCACACTCCTCTGATATAACTTTTCAGTATCACTACAAGTCTTAGTAATGAATTGAAATTCGTTCAATAAATTTTAAACATTTTACAATTACAAAATATTGAATGCCACTTAAACATTTTTACCACAAAGCATTTAGTGCTTGTGGAATTACAATCGCACTACCCCTTAATTGGATGAAACTCACTTTCATTAGACGTTTTTTGCCAACAAATTTTAGATACGGTACAAGAGTTAGACCTCCAATAAACAGTGAAAACAATTGTGCATTGAAAATTTAATGCAATACAGTCTACTCTGATTATACCGCACTAAGCAGAAATCAAACTTGTGGCAAAAATTCTTTTTAACACTTAAGTGAAAAGTATGCAAATTACTCTTGGATTATGGCCAGAATAATTAAAATCGATTTTAGCACTTTCGAAAAAGCGTCATCGTACATCAATATTTAGTTGGCAAGTGACACATTTGCTTTTATCACAATATCATCATAGTCTGATTATGCTTTCATCTGGAAATTAACGTAGACAAGAGCAAAAACCAAATTGAAGCAAATTTTTATTGACAGTGAGTGAGTGCACTGAGTAAAATTTAGAAGAAGTGTTCATAAAAATTTTAACTTTTTAATCTCATGACTTAGATAATACATCTAATATTTGCGAGAATAAGGAGGCAGTACGTTTTTTTAAAATTATTTTTACATCCTTAAAAAGTATGTAACTAAGAAACAAAGGCGTGGCTCCTTCCAAGGATACTCCAATGTTTGCAAGTGTCATAAGCATATGATGTCAAATTTTGTTAATTGATTAGCTTCTGTTTCATAGGTAAATATATTTATAGAAGCTAATATTATAATAGTACATTTTTTTTTTCGTGCATACTGATGTGTAAGCCAATTACATTATGAATTTAAAAAATTGTTATATCTGTTGCGTGTTACAATACCTAGTCGTTATTGTAAACAAAACAAATTGTTGGTGACAATAAAGCTATCAATTTATGGGCATTTCCATGTATTAGTTTCTAACTTGCAAATTTATAAACAGAAATTGATATTCCCAAATTTGCTGTAATAAACGGCCATATAAGTAAGGAGCGCACCTTACAATGCGACAGCTTTCTTGGAGCTACCAAAGCAAAACTCATGCAAAATCATTGATGGTTTATTTCTCTTAAATTATTTTGCTAGAGGGAATTTTTACTTAAAAATATATACTTATTGGTACATTAAAAGTTATTGCTTACAAAATCTGATAATGCTGTTTAGTACCTTTGTTGTATAAGAAAAAAATTGTAACAGATCACTTTAAAGATCAAAAAGATAATTACAATACATAATTTGTCGGTTTCACAGAAACCCATTTTAATAACTGACTTTGTTGCCTTTGTATGATTACTGCTTAAAACAACATAAAGTTCAAAAAATATTCAAAGAATAATGAAATGTTCTCCTGCATAGAATTTCCCATAAATATTTGGACGAATTTTTCATATACCATCTTTTATGCCGTCTACTTAAATTGCTGAAAAAAAAAAATATAAAAAAATATAGGTATATTAGACGCGTGTTGGCGAGGTCAACATTCTTTCCATTACACAACCTGACCCACTGAATAAAATGATACGGTAGCATTTTTTAATATAATTTCCTTTTTTAACCATTGGTTATTATCCTGTATATTTGATTGTTACAAATATGCGGTTATTAATGTCCCAAAGTTATTTATCTTGAGCACACCAAAATAAACAACAACGATTCTACTAGCAGCTAGAAAAAAGGACAGTGACGAGCCTACTCAGTTTTGTTGCGACATATTAAATTGGGGTTCGTTGAATCCTTCCTGATTACCGACTTAATGTTGATGACATTTTTATTTTTTATTTTCTCTTATTTATTTGTTGTGTAATCAATCAAAATGCGAATGGCAGCAGTTTATTGTAAGTAGTTAGGTATCTCTTTTTGTTTATAAGGTATCATAATTTCTATATCAATTTGTTGTATAACACACGTGAGTGCAATTATAGATTTAAAATATACAATTGATTGAAGTTGACGTTATAGAATTTTATATAAAGTGTTGAACACTGAAAAAATATTTATTATGGTTGGAAGACCTAGTAGGAAATGGAAGTAGCTAGGCCGGCAATTTTATTTCTTGTTTTATAACAAAAACTTATTCAAATAGACTTATCTTAAAAGAAAATACTAAATTTTGATTTTTTGTTTTTCAGTCCAGTGGAAATGAAGACCCCAATGAGGTACTTTTGGATACGGAAATGGAAAAAGTTTTCGCCGGTCCAAATACAGCAAAAGAAAAATTCGATGTAACAAAATTTGGCGAGACAAATGATCCAAAGTCCTCATTTAAACGTAAGTTCAAAGAAAAAAGATTTTTTTTTTATTAATTTACATATGATGGAAGCTAATAAAGTTGTTTTTGAAAAAAATTTGATATTTTCGGAAAATGATATATAACTTATAATAATCAAATTGTTATTCAAACTTTCAGAAAAGCGTAAGAGTTTAGCAAATGACCTCAATATTGAGGAGGATTCCGAATATGAAAGTCAAACCGATCCAAGTTGTACAACAAATGCACAAAATTACGATGACATTCCAGAAGATTGTCCATTAGTATCAGAGCGTGCCGAGCATGGATATAATTCTGTAAGAAAAAACTAAGACAAAATATTAGAAAAAAATCTAACTACCCACGACACAATTTCAGGATAACTCCGCTGATGAGAAACATGTGCAATTTGGCACAAAGAAAAAGTCCGTAGTTACAACACCTCCCAGTTTAAGCTATGACGAACAGCCAGCCGATAACAAACATGAACGTAGTCGTAGAAAAAGGTGAGTTTCAGCAAAAGTGTAATCAGTGCGCTTTCGAGTTATATCTCCATGACACACCAACAATTAATTTTTTCGGATTTTAGCCGCCATCAGTATTATCGCCAACGCAAGCACTCACATCAGGAAAGTGGCGACAAATCATCACGTGGTCCCGAGGAAAATGACGAGGCCCTACCATCACGTCCAAGCTACACACGCAAAATATCGGTGCAACCGGAAGATGCAACACTTGAGGTAAGTTTTCGTCAATTTACACATAAGACACCCCTTAATTTTTTTTTCGTGTATAGTAAATCACTAAATACTCACAGTGTGTTCTGAAATTAGTAATCAATTCATTTGTATATTGTTATTGTACTTTTCTCTTATATTTAATTGATACCTTAAGCCTGAACCGCCTGACCCATTGGCAACCCCACCACAGGTTGATAAAAATATATCATACATTTAATAAAAAACCATTTTTTGTGTCGTTCTAATGATTTATTTAATTATTGATGTCATAATTTAGAGGCAGTTAAGTATTAATTTTAGAAAAATTAAATTTTAAATTGATGAAAAGCTGCTCTAAAGGCAGAAATTTTTAAATTGGGAAAGAAATTTTTGAGCAACAATATATCTTGCTTTTTTACAATAAGGCCCCGTGATTCGGTATCGCCACAATCATTGAAAGTAACTAAATATTCCACTAATGCATTTCATGACGTTGCTTTTTATCAACATTTTGCATACTTAATTAACTGCCTTTAAAAACTTTATGTTCTACTAAATAGCATTTAATAAATTCACTAATATATATTTCTCTTATAAAACCTATAAAATCTTTAGGAAGCCGATCTCAATGAGCTGACATCACACCGTTCCGATGATCCGCGTGCATTGCGACGTCATAAAATTCATCATTCCTCAGTTAAGGTCAGAGATTTGCCGCAAATCGGCGTAGGTGGGTTGCAGGTGAAGAAACTTATCGATCGTAGTCCGCGTGATGTAAGTTTTTACAGTTTTTATGCCCAAAGTATCAAATAAACTGAAAAATATATCATAAATGCAATAGATTTTTGTGCAACTTGACGAACTCATTGGTACCGGTGATGATCGTGAGTGGAAAGAAACAGCGCGTTGGATTAAATATGAAGAAGATGTTGAAGAAGGCTCTGATCGTTGGGGTAAACCACATGTGGCTTCGCTATCATTTCATTCGTTGCTTAATTTACGTAGATGTTTGGAGACGGGTGTAGTATTGCTCGATTTAGATGAAAAAGATTTACCTGCTGTAGCCTATCGTGTTGTGGAACAGGTATGTAGTTTGATGAAATATTTTGCAATATATTTGTCAGCATTGCTCTAGCTTTAATGTTAACTTGATGAAATTCCTTTTTTGCAGATGGTTGTTGAAGACTTAATTTCATCGAATGATAAACCCATTGTTATGCGTTCCCTACTTCTGCGGCATCGACATGTGCCTGAGCATCATAGCGGTTTTCCGTTCACCAAAAGAAAATATAACAGTTATACCAGTCTACAGGTGAGTTCCTCAATTTTATTGAATGTCTTCTTATGAACTTACTTTAATATGCCATTAAAATTTTAAAAGCGATAATAAAAATTAAATTTAATCTATATGTAACAGCAGTAAAACTTCATATTAAGTTTTTTCTACTCAAATCTTGCTACTTACTCCTTTTGTTTTTGTGTTTTTTTACGAATAACATTGTAACTGGTATTTCATGTTTGTTATTTTTTTATATCCTTTTAATTGGCTATAAATTTTTAATAACTCTGTATCAGTGGTTCAATGCATTCTGTGTAAATATATTCGTAAATACATTTACTGTATATACAATAAGTGTGCTTTGTAAGCTGGCAATATCTATGTGTATTTAAACCCGACAAAATTGAAACATAATATTTTTGTCCTCATAAATATAATACAAAAATTTTAAATCTATACATTTTATTAAATCTTAACAGTGAAGCTCGTACTGAAATCTTACATGTTGTCTGAATTAACATAATATGTACGTACATATAATACAGAATTATACCAAAGTGGTATCACAAAAATAGAAACTGTTGATTGTATTAACCCTAATCCCCATATTTCAAAAGTAACAAAAAAACAGAAGATATTCGTCAGACTCATATCCAATTTATTACTGAATATTATATCACAGAAGACAAGACACATATATGGAAAATCTCGTGGGAGGGCGTGGCAATGCTCACAATATTTATAAAAATTATAACAAGAGAACCAGTAACGCAATTTCCGGAAATTTAATATTATATATTTAACTGCATAGCAACAAAAGGAAAAAATTACCGAAATGCAAAAAATTTGACATTTTTCACGTATGAAATTATATCAACCAAAAGATAAACAACTCTCATAAAGCAGCTTGGAGGGTAGTTTAATTTATTATCTTTATTAACCTTATTAAAGACAATACATGTTGTTGAAAAATCACATCCATACAAAATTTAGTTTGTCAAAGATTATAAAAGGATTTTCTCTCAGATCACCACTGAATGCATATTTAATGATATATGATAGGAAATATATATGAATGATATATTTTATGCGATAAAAATATAACTAAGAATTTCAAAATTAAAAGTTTTTGTTTTTAATTTTACAATAATTTAACATCTCATTGTCTTTTTCTTTTCTCCTCTATTTTCTGGAAAAACCATTTCTTTATTTCTGTTTTCATGTCTTGTCATGTACGCTGGATTTTTCTCCATACCATTATAAAAAAATAACACATACACGCACACGCATATGTCATATAATGAGATCCTTTAAAAAATAAATATAATAAAATAAAATTTTAAATTAAAACAATTTATTATATTGGTAACATGTGCCATGCAGAATCAAAAAATCGCATCTACGCTAGCAAAACAAGTAAACCCATTGAAAACTTGTATTTATTTATTATCATTTTATAGACAGACTCCATGGTTTTTTTTTCAATTATTTTTTTAAAATTTATGCTTTGAACTTCAAAGAAAAACTACTTCATATAAAAGAAAAAATATAGTTAAAATAAAATAACCTGATTTGAATGATAATAAGAAGATAAATAAAACATTTTTACTTTTTTGAGAAGTATTTTTTGCTACGACTTTAAGCCTAAGAAATTCTAAAAAAGTTACAAATATAGACTTAAAAACTAAAAATAAATAATAATATAGAAACATTAAAAACAAAAAATAAAACATAAATAAAAATAAAATATAAATACATTTTTGTGACACTTATATATCACATGAGCTCAATTAAAAAAAGTAAAATAAAAATTCTATGGAAAATATTCTATATTTGTAATTTTATATAAAAATTGAATTTTATGCTTATAAAAACAAAACCTACAACTTCTTAAGTTACAATGGATGGGTGCCGACCAACGCGATGAACAACACGCACGCATCGGCACAAGACGATCCGTTTGTGAAACATTGAGTGCACCACCACCGCCAACATTCACCATTGGACCAGCGGCCAAATATCGCAGACATTCGACTATGTCTTACATGGGTGTAATGTTGGCTTGATATTTTTATTGTTCTTAGCAGATTTTTTTGTTTTTTTTTCATGTTTTTATTCCAAATTTACAATGTGTTTTTTGCTAATGTTTTATAAGCCCCTGTTTTAATGTTTGATGAATGTGGGACTTAAAACTTTTTTTTTTAAATTATAGTTCGTTTTTATTTGTTGGAAAATTTTTTGTTATAGCTTTTATTGGAAATATAAATTTGTAAAAAATATTTTCTGATACTGACTATGATCATAAAATTAAAACAAACCTTTTATATTAAATTTTACGTACTAAAAAAAATCGATACATTGTACATAATTTCTATTTCTATAAAAGTCAATAGTTTTTGTTAATTTTTTTTTACTTTCAAAAGCATAGTTTAGTAGAAATGCATTTTAGTTTGAAACAATTTCGATGAATTATGACCATATATCAAGACCATATATGTATGCATAGTTTTGTGCCTTATTGAAAACTTAAGATATATTTAAAATAAAAAATTGAAATACCCAAACGAAATTGGGCATTTGAAATAGTTTGGCATTACAAAACTTTACTAATAAAGTACGATCAAAAATCATTGTGGTAAAAATGCCTACATTTGATATATGCATAATGAAGTACTTCATTAGGTGATTTCCTTGAACTCAAAATCACTTTTTATTTATATCCGCCGTTGAAATATATTTAAATCATTCCAGAGAGTCCACACATACCAAAGGAATAGAAGAACTACTAGAGTCACTCACCTCAGAAAAAAAGGAAAGTTATCGCCATAAGCCTCTTTTAAAAAAGCTTTAGCAATTGCCAACAGATTTTGTCATAGTCTAAAATTTCTGTTGACGCGCGCAGAGTTTTGATCTTTCAAACACTTGTTAATCACTATAAAACCCATAATTCCTTCCAAAAAATAATTTATTGGTAGCTAGTGGTAGCCGCGGCTTCGGACGCGCACGTTCCATTTTTTTTTTTCTTTTTTCAAAAGTATAAAAAAAAACCATTCAGAGAACAATATATAACTTTAAAAAATAAAAATTAAAAGTATGCAATAAGCATAAAAATATTGTTTTGAAAAAGAAACTATTAAAATCGATTGAGTATATTTTGCGGCAAAGCGTTACAAACCATTTTCATGTACGCAATTTTATAGAAATAGCGTAGATAAGATAAAAAAGAAACTGTAAGTAATATAGGCCGAAAAATTTGGTCTGAAACCCGAACATACTTATCTAAAGGTTTTTGCCGCGCTGAATTTGAGATCAGAATTTTTCTGATGGTTCCGGTTTTCAGGATTTTCTTACCAAAAGTGCGAATTTTTTTCTATGAAACCATTAATTGGGTCCAAAAAACTGCTCATCCTCTTCAAAATTCAATATAAATCATATTGACGTCTTGTGTATTTCTATAATTTATTATACATTATCCAGTTATCCTGTTATCGAACTGTATTTTGAAGAGAAATAGTAGTTTTTTGGACCCCATAAATGTTTTTTTTTTTAAATTACCTTTCGAAGTACATAACTTTGACTCAAAATTCTCAAAAAAAAAAATCAGTTCTGGTAGCCACAAACTGTCAAAAATTGATATCTAGAACCCAAACAAAAAATTCATGTTGACGGGTGTAGGTTGAAGAAAAATATAGTACTTTCCAGCCTAAAAAATTAAAATTTATTTTAAAGCGCTACGTAGAATGGCGGACATTCAGTCAATATCGCGCATTTACTTCTAAATTTTTCTATTTTACAGCATTTATGAAAAGCGACTCTCGTAATTCCCTAATTTTGTTCGTTGTAGATTTTAAATATTTCTAAAGCTTTAAATTCTTTTAATTGTTCAATTACTTTTATTTTATGACAATTTTTTCTTATGTGTGTTTCTTTACGAGTTTTAGCTTTATGCTGCATGTTGCTGTTGAATTATTTTGCCTTAATTTAAGCCAATTTATTTTGTTAAACATCAATGATTAAGTAACATATTCTTATCAACTTCTTTCTGTCCATTCCATTTAAAAATATATAGAACTTATCTGAAGATAAGAAAATAAAGATTGCACCCGCCAGTGAATTGTGTGGCAGCAAGAAGAGCAATGACTTAAAGATTGACATAAAAGATGACATATTTCCATCAGCATCACAAGAGGATCTGAAGAAACTAATGCACGACTCCATACTCAAACGTATACCAATTGGTGCAGAAGCAACAACGGTTTTGGTAAGCACCTTTTTTTTGTACAGTTGTATTAAAAATTTAATTTTTTAATTTTTCCATTTTTCAAAATAGGTTGGTGCTGTTGAATTTCTGCAACAACCCACAATTGCATTTGTGCGTCTTGCCGAGGGTGTACTAATGCCCAGCATTACAGAAGTACCTGTACCAGTTCGTTTTCTCTTTATACTTCTGGGTCCAAAAACTTTTGATTTGGACTATCATGAAGTTGGCCGTTCTATTGCAACGCTAATGGCAAGTGCACCTTTTCATGATATCGCATACAAAGCAGAAGATCGCAAAGAGATGCTGTCAGCCATTAATGAGTTCTTAGATGATTCTATTGTTTTGCCACCCGGCAATTGGGATCGTCATGATTTATTGCCTTTCGAAGAATTAAAAGCAAAACGGGATTGGATACATAAACGTAAGACAAGAGCTTTACAAATCAAAAATGAACTTGAAAAAAAAGCCAAGCAATCAAAGCTACCACCAAGTAACGCTTTAATAGAGAAGAAGCCAATTCTGCCTGCAATCGAGGATGATGATGGTGAAAAGAAGAAGAAAAATCCACTGGAAAAGACGCATCGCCCGTGGGGCGGTCTACGCAATGATCTTAAACGCCGATTGCCCATGTACAAAAGTGATATCTTAGATGGTCTCAATACAGAGACCTTAGCAGCGACAGTATTCATGTATTTTGCTTGTCTTTCAACAGCCATCACTTTCGGTGGATTGGCCTCTGATAAGACGGGTAATTTAATTGGAATTTCAGAAACATTGTTAGCTGCTTCAGTTGTGGGTGTTGTCTTTCATACACTAGCCGGTCAACCGTTGGTGATTATTGGCACAACGGGTCCTCTGTTGCTATTCGATGAAGCTCTAAATAATTTTTGCAAAGATAATAACCAGAACTTTTTAACAATACGCGCCTACATCGGCATATGGTTGGCAGTGATTGGTATTACTGTATCAGCATTCGAGGGCAGCGTCTACGTACGGTTGCTGACGCGTTTTACACAGGAAATTTTCTCAGCGCTTATTACACTTATTTATATATTTGAAACCATTATGAAATTGGTGTCCGTGTACAAAATACATCCACTGCTTGCCGATTATAATTTACCGCCACCCACCATGCCAAACTTAAGTCACAACGACTCTCATTACTCTAATTCAACAGCTGAGGTGACTAATGTTACAAGCTTTCTTGTTGGGAAGGAAGAGAATAAGATAAATCAGCCAAATACGGCACTCTTTAGTACCATACTGACTTTGGGCACTTTTACTCTGGCCTACTATTTGAAACTTTTCCGCAATTCACACTTTTTAGGACGCAATGCACGACGTGCATTGGGTGATTTTGGTGTGCCGATCGCTATAGCAATTTTTGTGCTAATTGATTATCTGATTCCGGCTGTTTATACAGAAAAACTTAGTGTACCTGAGGGTATTTCACCCAGTGATCCGGACCATCGTGGTTGGTTGGTCAATTTGACACCTAAAGAAATCTGGATACCATTTGCAGCTGGTATACCAGCAATTTTGGTCTACATATTAATTTTTATGGAATCACACATATCGGAGTTGATTGTCGATAAGGCGGAGCGTGGTCTGAAGAAGGGCTCTGGACTACATTTTGATATTGTGCTGTTGAGCTGTTTGAACACATTCTGTGGTTTCTTTGGTATGCCTTGGCATTGTGCGGCGACAGTACGTTCGGTGGCACATGTTTCAGCGCTGACTTCGATGTCGAGGTGAGTGTTTACGAATATAAGAAAGTTTGGTGTATAATGTGCCATTATAAATATTCCCTCGAATCTCTAAAACATAGTAAATTTTTTGAAATATATTATTAATTTTTTTGCTGAAAAGATTATGTGAGCAAAATCATCCTCGTATCGTATCTCATGACTTGCGCCATAATTTTAGTTGAAAATGTGTGTGTTGAGGCATTTTTTTCCAGCAATTTTAAAAAACTAAGATCTTTTTGTCATTATTTTTTTTATCTAAAGCGATCCCTTACATTTTGATTCCAAAGCGAAATCAAATTTTTTGTACAATTTCCTCTTAAAGAATCGGTTATAATTAACATACGAACTGACCCATTAAGTATCGTTTAATACACCAAATATTTGGAGTTATAGTTAGTTATCTACTTTTGCTGGAATGTTTTTTATTTCCTTAAATGTTTAGTACAAAACTGTATTGCATAATATATATTTTATTTAATTTTGTTCTTACTCACATTTCTTTTATCACTTTCATAGAACACATGCACCTGGTGAATCGCCGCGTATTATCGATGTTAAAGAACAGCGAGTGTCTGGTTTCTGTGTCGCTTTAATGGTTGGATTATCTGTCACAATGGCGCCACTTTTAAGATTAATACCCATGGCTGTGCTTTTTGGTGTATTTCTGTATATGGGTGTTGCATCAATGAGTGGTGTACAATTCTTTGAAAGGTAAGTTGAGAATAAAAAAAACTTATGGTATTTATTTTTAAAGGCCGCCTAATTAACGTTCAACTATCTGCTTGCAGAATAAGGCTGTATTTTATGCCTGTGAAGCATTATCCACCCACACCATACGTCAAGCGTGTGCCAACTTGGAAAATACATATGTTTACAACCGTACAAGTGCTATGTTTAACTACACTTTGGGCTGTGAAATCCTCGAAAATCTCTTTGGCTTTTCCATTCTTTTTGATTTTAATGGTGCCCATCAGACAAAAAATGGCATCGCTTTATAAGCCAGAAGAGCTGAAAGCAGTGAGTAATCAACAGTATTGATACTTTAACAAGAGTACTAAGAACTTTTTTTTCTTTACAGCTTGATGGTAATGAAGCACAAGCTGATGAAGATGAACCTGATTTTTACGAACAAGCAAGTTATCCAGCCTAAAAGATGAAGATGAATATGAAACGTGTACTTATATTTTACTTAAATATACAATTTACTTAATTTACAAATATAAAGTGTGAGCGTGTAGAACTATGTTAAAATATGCTACAAACTTAAGAAAAGTTTTTGTTATCACAGAAAAACTTAATGCAATTGTTGGTACATTTCATTGGTATTACTTATTACTAATATCCTTCTTCATTGAAAATTATTGCTCAATTAAATGCAGCAAGAGCTAATTGGCTCGAATGTGCACTTACGTATGATTTAAATAAATGAAAATATTCTGAAATTTTCAGTGATAATGAAATTAATATTGCATTAGCAATGAAATTGTTAATATCAATGAAATGTAGCTTTAGAAAGCATTACCTTTGCAATAATTAAGTGACAAAAATGTAATTATCATTATGTCTATTATTTTAGTGATATAAATTTTCTTAGCAGTATAATTAGATTTGCCAGTGATAATGGCTTTTCATTATCAATATTGAGTGCATATTGCCCAAAAACAAGAATTATATATTTAACCAATAAATGTAATTTTTATTTTATTTAAAATAATTCTTAAGATAAAAAAAGTCAAGTTTATTGAAGCAAAAAAAGAAGTAATCCTACTAGTAGTAGATTTGTAGAAAAACTATATCATATAACTATATTTATGCAAATTCTTTAAAATATCTAACAAATCATAAGCATCACAATTGTGAACGTAAAGTATTATGTAAAATTAGTAGTAAGCAGCTATAGAATAAGAATTTTAAGTCACTTTTTGTTGTTACTTATATATCTTTTTCAGTGTAAATACATGTTTTTATTAAGGTATTGTAAAGTAAAAAATAAAAGTTTTATTTTTATTATATTAATGTACTTCTGATCTAAGAGCTAGCATCGTCAAAGCCTATATAATTTTGTAATGTAGGTTTCAGAAATCATTTTGTTACTTAAGCATTTGAGACAATTTTTTGAATTTTTCGTGCGCCATCCATCTTCTTATCTTTTGTCTAAGGATAAGGTGAAGAAAATATTTTTCCATATTGGTACTTAAAATCTTAGTTCCAAAGACAAAAATGAGATGGCATTAGAGTTCTCCATTTTAAAATTATGTAGACTTTGATGTTTCTAATTTCCAGTTTATTATTATCAACACTTAAAACAAACATTCTTGTTTTTTTTTTTACATTATATGAATATAAATATTGTGAAACTTTAATTTACAAGAGAAAATTATATATGTAAATGTTTTGTGAGCCAATTAAAAAACATACACATTGTAGTAGTTTGTATTTAGGTAGTTTAAAATTGAGCAACGTGTCCAGAGGGTAATATCATGTACTGGCATTAGTTACTATTATGCTGTGCATTGACCAAGTACACCTTATATTAAGAATTTTCGAAAATAATAGATTTTATGTTTATTAATGTGAACAATGTTGAAAAAAATTAAATTTAAATGTCAAGTGAAATAAGTATATAAATCAATGAACTATTGATATTTTATAATTTATTCGATGAAGATTGGCAAAATATCTATACTGAAGTTATTAATAAGGACGATTTTTTTTTTCAAGTAGTTACGAAAGTCCTGAGGCACAGTTCAGTAGTTTTTCCTATAATAAATCAATAGGTCATAGAAAAATCTATTAGTCTGAATTAAAAATTACACAGGTTGACAAAATTTGGTCAAATCTCTGGTTCTGAAATTCGAATATATTTCTCTGAAGGTTCTTGACTTGATGAATTCGAATACGAGGTCAGACTTTCTATAATGGTTCTGGTTTTCGAGATATTCTAGCCTAAATGTTTTTTGAAATATTTGAGGTTATATATTACTTCGAAATGTAATTTTTTTTTATGAAACATTGGTGGGATCCAATAGAACTATTTTTTTTCCTCAAAACCCTTTTCAAATTATATTGATTTTGTTTTCCTCCGAAGTATCGTGAATTGCAATTTATTATAAATTTTCCAATTATTCTTCTTTTTTGAAACTTACTTACTTACTTATGTAGACTTGAATGTATAAATGAAAAATAAATTTCGATCTACGATATTTCGGGAAAAAAAGAAAAAAAGCTACAAAGTACTTTAAAGTATGTTATTTTCGACTCTATTAATAGTTAAAAAAAAATACTTTTCGAAGTAAATTTGCCTCAACTACATATCTCAAAAAGCTGTGATTTTCACATATTTAGGTCATTCTGGTTCCTGCAAAAGCAAATTTTTTATTTCTTTTATTAGTGTTATCAGTTATTCTCTTAGTTTTCATCAAGAACAAAATAAAAAAATATTTAATTTGTGGCTGGCATTAAAAATACTTGAACGTGTCTATTTAATGAAACTAAGAAAGAAAACAACTTGGTAAGTCAGGAAAAGAAAACACTCAGGAGAGCGAGAAGTACACTTAGATATATAAATAAGTGTTGGTGAATCTAAAAGTAATTGAAAACATAAATATCAGTAAATGAAAATGTACGTTTGCGTACCAGAACGCGTAGTTTTTTTGCAGGTTTTTATAATATAAGCAACATTCTGACTCATTCGGAAACGATAGTTAAAATCATATTTTCAAAATAATTGTAAGGATACTGTTTGTCCTTACTAGCGGGTTCCTGATAATATATGCATCTCGGCTAATTTCAAGTTTATTTTTTATGCACTATATCTTTTATTGTTATTATTGTTGAAGACATACATAGTTCAGTTTAGTTGCAGTTGTAAAATTATTCTCATATATGATGAATATATAAGAATTATCTTTAAAAAATTTTTTAAATCGTCTATAAATTGCATTGTTGCTTCTATATAGCAATAAATTTATTAATCGAAAAATATGAAAATACGTTTTCTATTTATTTTCAGTGCTTTTAGTCACATTAAACCATTTACGTTTATGTCATTGAAGTAATACTGTATCTATATGAGACATTCCAAAAATGTTTTTCAGAACACCCTCTGATTTGGATTTAGTTTTAAAATTCATAATTTAGAACAAGACATAGAAAAAGTATTACGGATTGTATCTGCATGCCATTGTGAATAGATATTGAAGCTCTAAAACTGACAAGTTTTCGAAAATTCAAAAGATAAATTAAAAATATACTATTCAACTATGTACATTTTTGTGCCATTAAAATTAGAAAATATTATGATTTTATAAGCTATAAAGACATTAACGGAAGCCCATAAATTTTATCCAAGTATTATCCTTTTTTTTGAAAAAAACTTCTTTTGATGCATTGCTGCATCTAATTTTTATTTTCATTTAGAATTTATAAGTTGAAATCATTTTTCTGGAATGTTCCTTATAGATAAGTTGCTAATATAGAGGACTTACTGCTTAATAGCTTATTTATCAGTATTTTAGTGCTTTTATATTAAATATATCATAAAAATAAATCTAATTTTTTTGCTTTACTTGTCAGAATTTTATTTTGCTTTACTAAAAAATAAAAATGATTCATTTTTAAAACTCAATTTCGTAGTATAATACTACTTAGTACATTGGTATGATGTGTATTCATAATAAGTACATGATATCCTACTGGCTGACTTAATATCATGCAAGTGATAATTCAATGTAAATATGTAAAAGTATCATAATTGTGATTGTTGCAATCAGGTTGGGAACAAATTAAATAAATAAAAAACAGGAAGCAGAATAAAATCTGAGCGCATGCTGTTAGTGTTGCTGAACAAAGAAGAAAAATTTAAGAAACTCTGTTGTTATTTTAGTACATATTTTAGTACATCCATTTCCTTAGAGACTTAGCAAATTTTACGCAAAATATAAAAAAAAATATCAGTAACTGAAGAACATTAAAACTTGTAGACTTATGGTAAATGAACAAATGACTACTGTAGCATAGAGAAATTTAAATAAAAAACATACATACTCGTACAATTAAATTGTATATAAATAATAATCAAAAAAAAAAAGAGCTGCTCATGGTACCTAAATAACGAAATGAAAAATAAATGAAACGGTTCAGGTTTGCAAAGCAAAGCTCTAGACTTTGTGTAGAATGCATACATTTTTTGAGAAATATTTTGAAAACTAATTGAAAATTTATATATTTTCAGAAAGAAACAAATAAAAAAAAATTATACGTAAAACAACTTAAATAAAATACGAAACAATGTATACTTAAATTTTTAGTTTTTTTATGAAAACATAGTTGTATGTTCTAACAATTTTCTCGTAGATCTTCTAAAACTTTATCCAAAAGCCCAAAAATGCCTAAAATTTAGATCTGTAATATCCTTAATGTAAGCACTGAATTCTAAACAAAAAAAGAATGAACAAAATATTAAATGTTATATAAAAATGTTGTTAAATCTTTGAAAAAATATCTAATGCTGAATCGCAACTCGTTAAATTGTTTGTAAATTTGTTACAAAATAAGAATAAATAAAATTTTATTTAGTACTTAAAACCTAAGCATGTGAAATTTTTATTAAAACTAATTTTGCTACTATATGAACTTTTTTCCCCACTAGTGATAAAACTGTGTGTCAAACACAAATTGTTAAAAAAAAGTATTTTTAGATGTGACTTAATTTTACAAAAAAAAAAAAAAAAAAACAAATTTAAAACAGAAATGATGTAATTCAAAACTATATTAGAGTCTTAAAATTTATGCATTGTTTAAAGATTTCGAAATAAAATAATAAAGAAGTTATTAGAATAAAAATTGTTTAATATATTGCTTAATTTGTGGGCACCTCTGTTGTACCACAAAAAAGTTTGGAAAAGTTGATTGTGCCAGAAATAGCAAGGAGTAAGTAGTCCCTTCATTTTTTGTGTGGTCGTCAAACAAACATTACGGCTTCTCACCGAATTTTTCCCAATAAGATTTAGTTAGGAGCGCCACGCCTACTGTTGTAAATCAACTTCAGCTAAATTTTAGTCAATAATATCATAAAATTCAATTTAAGATTTTTAAGGTGCCACGCCTACTGGTGCAACTATCCTTTAAATAAATTTCATAGCAATTGAAAAATATCTCGCTTAAACTATTTAAAATTTTTTCGTTGTGTATGACAGGTGCATATTAAGTTCTCTTATAATAGCTGCGCGTTATGCGCTATCCACTGCTACCTATAGTTAGTAATGATTGTTATATGGGAACGCTAAAAAAAAGATTAAAATTATAATTGCTATGTATTCAGAAAAATTTTTAGCAAACAGCGGAGGATATTGTAATAAGTAATTAATTTATGCAACAATGTAACTAAAGTGAACCAAGAAACAAATGAAGTAAAAAAACTTCCAAATCAATTACCTTATTGCAATTATTTCTATGTTAACTGAGAATTCCGCAAGATTTAAATTCCCATTAAATAAAATATATTTTACAGCAACAAATATGAAATCTCATTAAAGTCTAACGACATCATTTTGAAGTTACCCCATCGTTCCAATCTAAGCTACTTGATAATTAATCTTACCAATCAACACATTTCATACTCAAGCTATAAAGTCCCCAGCATTCACACTTTCCTTAACTGCAGTGCCACTATGTTGATAGAAGTCTCAGCTAGACAGGCAGCGTGACTACGTCCATTTCACCGAGTCACCCTTAAATAATACGAAAAATTAAAAAGAAGGACAAAAAAAAAGCAAAAAAAAATAAAGAGTGCCAGGTTAACCAAACATGTAATACGTTGTGGTAAAAAAAATATACAGTGGCACTAACTATTTGCTCGTACTACTAACTACGTGTAGTACTCTGTTTTGCCTTCGTTTAGCGTTTATTTTGAGAACTGACATATTAATGCAGTTCTTCGATATTTTATCGTAAGAAAGACTTCAATTTATTCAAAGGATTTTCTTCCTTATATCAAAAGTAGTTCCTTAATTTTAGTACTTTTCCTTATAATATGAAATTTGCCTTTGCACTTAGTATATGGGTCTTTGAAATGATTATATTTTTCATTAAAACAAGTTAAGGCTCTAGCCTAGATTTTCTTTTGATAAAGTAAATGTGTTGATGAAAGAAGAAAAACAAATTAAAGGATAATTATAACTAAGTCCTAGGAAGTATTTAATTACGTTAAGGGAGAGTTTTGTTTAAAGAAAGATTAGGTTTAGTCAATGACAGTAGGTCATCTATAAAAACAATAAAGAAGGTCGGAGATATGACAAAACTCTAGAAAGCTGTTTACCATAATACGGTTTGAACAGTCACTACAGAGCTTGTAGCTTCCAGCTTGTAAAGGAATTATCGACAACATACGCAATTAATATTCTTACAAGGCCGTAATTCCTCACTAGAATAAACACTTTTGACATAACCTTAGCAACAATTAAACCCTTTAGGAAAGATAAATTTTTTTCGAAATCGCGATAACTCGAAAAAACTTTTAAATTTTTCTTTTGTCTTACATTGACATTTATGTTCAAAATAAAAGATGATTTACTAGTTTATAATGTTTTTTTAACTTCTAAAAGCACAACGTTCATCGGCATCAAAGAGTTCTCTTAAACCTTTGGAAATTCGAATATCGATTAAAAAACATTTCATCACTAGTCAGTCACAGTCATATGCTTCCTACCGTCACTAGCGTTAACTAAATTTTTGGTGCGATAAATGTTATCACCATCATTATTTCATTGTTTGGAAAATTTTATGCTCGATAAAAAGTTATGCTTGCAAGTTGTTTTTGTTTGCTGTTGTTGTTGTTGTAAATATAGTGCACATTGTAGTCCTGGTGTTGTTGATGATGGCTTAAGCATTATGTTGTGTGTGTGTGTGTGTTGTTACGTTAAAAATTACATGTAAAATATTAGTTCAACATACGCTATTAGCCACGTTAACATTTGTGTACCCAATGCTAATTTTTTGCCAGTCATCTCTTTTGATCCTTTGGTTTTTTTTCCTCCGCTTCGCGCGAAAAACTTTGAACTGATTTTTTTTTGTGTAGTTAAACTGCAATATTAATGAGTTATTACATTGAACTTTATACTGATGGCATGAATGAAAAGTTATAATGTATAGTGCATCATGTTTTGTAAATTTTATTTTTTTTTCAAAATTAATCTAAAAAAACTTAAATGATGCAAAAAGTTAGAAAACGCAAGGTAATTTATTGAAATATATTTCACAACTATTTTAATATAACTATGTTTCTAATTTTTCAAACTAAAAATATATATTGTGTGATACTCATAAATCCGCTTATGTGCAACGGGAAAATATACAACATCAGCTATAAGCATCTTACAGTCTATGTTAAAGGATGAACATTCTAGAAAATGCAAATAATGATCCCAACAAGTTCCCTTTATAAGTGAAGAATATATAATTTTGTTAAAAATGTATCTGTGTCTAACGCCTGAAGTTTATTATGTCCGATAATTTACTGTACTCGTACACATAGTAGCAGTAAAATACGAGTAAAGTTATTTCAAATATGATACTAACCTCATATAAAGGTTCCCAAGTTCTATAATTCTTGTGAAATCTCTTATTTATTAAAATAAAACACTGAGTTGCTTGCGGTTATGGAACTTCATTGGTATTATAAAGTTTTCAGTTCCATAACGTATCAAACTAGAAGATTTGATTTATAAAATTAAAAAATTACGAAGTTGTTTTATGTGAGTTTGATTTATTAAAAGTTAAAATAATTACGAAAATTTAATCAACACTTGCATTAAAAAAAGATCATTTAAACACAAAACCCATACGAGTGCTATTTAATGTAAGCCAACCATGTGTAAATATGACACTTCTTCACAAAAGTCGAATTAACTTCTAGCACTCAGACGATATGTCACTATTTACATGTGCAACACCACACACTGCACATTTCCATTCAATGTAGCAAAAAGAAAAACTAATTTTAATCAAATGTTTTTCTATCTCCACTTTTTCTCACACAAGTCTTCTTCCACCTTTTTTTGCTGACATTAAATATCACGTTTTTTTTCCATATGTAAACGCCAGTACTATACGTACGAGCATCTGTTTGTGTGGCTTGTTGCAAGTGTCGCTGTGGTCAATGAGTTCGTCACCAATTCATTGACATCATTTTGTTTATTCAGCTGTTGGTCAGAAAGGAAGACAGACAGTCTACCATCATGCATGGAACTCAATTCAGTTCAACTCAACTGTATTCAACTTAACTGTGGCTTCCTTTTTCGAAATCAGTCAAACGAGTTAATTTGCGTGTCAAAAATGTTAAATCTTCATTAAGTTAATTATAAAGTCCACACTTTAGTGGCGCATGAGTGTGTGTGTGCTTTATTATAGTAAGGTGGCTGCTTGATAGATGTGCTCAGTGGTGTGTGTGCTTATTAGCGAATGATGTATTGGGAAATCAATTTATTGGAAAAATCAGTTATATAATTTAAGGACTTCTTAACAATGTTGTTTTATGTTCTGTGAAAACTAATTAACCTCTTTCTGAATGTGGACACTTATGACATTAATTTGTCTGTTATAATTTGTAGATCGACTTGATATGAAAACAAAAAAGTTGCAATGAGTTTGTCATTTGTAAAATAATAATAAGTAAATAATTACACGTAAAAAATTATGACTGTAATAAAATATCTCGTCAAGTCGATTTTATTGAATTGGCAAAGTTTTACACTTTACACTGAGCCCTGGTTTACTGCTCTTGTATATTACTTTATTTGAAGCGTACTTTCAAAGCAACTTGACAAAAACTGAGAAAGTTACTATTTTCTTTCAAATGTGGAATGAAATTGCTTTTAAAAAGAAAACAAAAGACTGGTAGTGATTCCCATTCTTCGCTCAATAAATCAATCTATCAAATATTTAGTTTTTGTTAGTTATAATTAATTTTGAGCTGAGAAATAAATTTCGTCAGTGAAAGCTTAATCAGTGCGATGATCTGTCAAATCGAACTGAATCCAGAAAAAAGTATCTCGTTAACCCGCCTTTACTTGCGCTTCATTTCAAGAATGTCATTACTTGTGGTATGCAAATGGCATATCGAGCTAAAAAGTAAATTTTCTTTAAACAATTGAAACGTGTAGGGTTATGGTAAAAATTTTGGGTACATTGGGGAATTAGAATGGTTAAATTTGATGCGAAGCTTGTAATTTCTTCATTGGCATGAATTCAAGGCTTTATCGTGACACTCTTCTTCAAACGTTTGAAGTAAAGCAGCTGTAGTTAAGTTTCTGTGATTCAGATCTTTTTTCAGAAAGCTTATTATAGATCCTCCATCTGCGCTGCTTTTACCATAGTATCATTCAGCTTCAGAGAGCGCGTTTATCTCAAGAGCCTTTTCTACCTTACCGTCAGCAAGCGTATTTCCTTTTTAACCCTCAATCTTATAATCAGATGTTTTACTTAACCAGATGTGCAACAGATTATCAGCCTTCTTATTATTTTGAAAGATGACGATCTGCCTCCTCCATTTCTTTCCAATTCAACGTTGGTATTTAGCAGTTTCAATCATATTTCTGAGAAATGGATACATTCACCTTTTCGAAAAAATAATCCTTTAAGTACTAGCTGCTTATAATTTTGAATTCATTGAACTAATCTACTTCAATGCCGTTCTTAGGCTTGCTTGGCCAATTAAAATCATATGTTCTTCAATAATTCAATTTATGAAGGTTACATCTGACGCAAGAAAATAAACTAAGTTTACTCAAACCTAACCTGCAAACAACCGTCTATCTCAACGGCAAGGGTAAGACTAACAAGCGTTATCAATTAAGCGGCTAGATCAAAATAATAAATTTTTAGAGCAGCTGTAGTCTGCACAATTTGAAAAGAAATCAAGCAATATATTATGAGTAAAGAAATGTGAGTGACGGCGGGTTAACTGTTTCTTATCTCTTCAAATTCTTTAACACGCTAAATTATTGTTTACAGTTCATAAAAGTTATCAAAATGCATAAAAAAAATAAACATTCATATTAAATTTTTTTTCAAGCGATCAACACTTGACCTAATGATAAGATGATAAGACAACAGTATTTTTTTTCATATTGGTAAATAATTTTTAGTAAACGTTTAATTCAGCTACTCACTATTCAGTTTGCTTTCGCTCTAAGTGCTTGTGATCGAATAAGTGAATTTTCAAAAACTCTCAACTTAAATTAAAGGTGAATAGAGAAAGTTTCTAATTTTCAAAAGAAAAATCGAATGGCATCAGGGTCTAAGAATATGCATTTCAGTTGAAATACTCCTGCTATTACCATTTAATTAATAAATTATAAATAAAACAAACCATCGCAGTGTGACAAAGTTAAAATTTTAAATCAACTGTAATAGGAAGAGTTGATATGGACACCATATTTTGTACTTAACCATATTAATAATATATTCACAACATTAAAACAATAAAATCAATTCGTGGAACAATTAAAGTCAATTAAAATCGCATAACACTTAAGAAATTTAACCCTTTCAGTTTAATTAGCTGTTAAATCATGTATGTTGTAAAATGCGTCACGTGCCTGTGTGAAGTATACACATGCATATGCATCAGTAATCCGTATCATACCCAAAGCCAAATTTATTTATGTAATACTTAATTAACAACCGCCATTTTGAAAGAAAAACGTTGAAAGAACTGTGATTAATTTTTCATTTACAGACGCGTTTATATGACAAAAGCACAGCCCGTAATCCACTACATATGACAGTGACAAATGAAACATGCGATTATATAGATCTAAATACACTAATTCTAAACACTATCCAACAACTAACAAATACATGTTAAGCTACCTGTATTTAATAACACAACTGCTATCATAAATAGGATACATTCTGACGACAGCATACAAAAACAGTAAAACTTTTTAGTCAGGTTTTTTTCACAATCAGACCGTAGAAACTTTTCTAATGACCCAAATTAATACTCACACTCGAGTAAATGAGTTAGACGCATGTGTTTGTTTAGTTGTTTATACATATTAAAAGTTGCTTGTAAGAGCATGTGTGTGTGTGTCTGCTTTTACGTGTGAGGTTGAATATTAAAAGGCCAAATTTAAACATTAGCATGCTGCTGTCATCAAATTTGTATTTGATAATGAGTGTCGATAACTGGTGTGTAGATAAATATAAATTAATAAAAACTTTTAGAAAATTTTACTTTTTATTAATTTTCAATTAGCCTATGGCAATATTTTAAGGGTAAAAAATATATAAACTTTTTAATGGCGCTCATTTCACATCATTGGCCATTAAAGAAAAATTTTTCACAATCTCAAAAGTTACTTGCAGTTTACGACGATTTTCACGAGTATGGATCTTACCAAGCCCAATGATATTGCTGAAGAGTGTAAGCATTTGTCTCTAGCCGTTTCAATATTTTGGATTATTTTTTTCAATTGGTTCAAATCGATTACATTGTTGTGCTTGAAGTCAAACATTATCGTTACATTGTTCACCATTCCTTCCATGGGTAAAACGTGTGGTATAGCGTTGAAAAGGTATTAAAGTAAGCTATTTAAATAAAAATTAAATTTGAAAAAATGTGCACCAATAATGTGCTAAAAGTCAACGATATCTAAAACTCACACTTTGAGTAACTTTTTGACTATGAGTTTTTGGAAAAAATAAGTTTGAAAAAATAATTAATAATACAATCTCTTCCATTTTTCCTCAAGACAAGTATAAGAACAAAATTTTCACATAGTGAGTCGTGCCGACTTCCCTTTGTCGTGGAATGGGCGATTATTTTTCCATCCAACATCGAAGCGAGATGATTGTTAGATTTTGTTCAAACACATATTAAAATTAGAATTGGATTATATTAGCATAAATAATTTTTTGTAAAAATTCTACTTGCAGGCAACGATTTGCTGTATAAAAATAAACTTTAAGGTTTTATAAAAGAAGTTTACTCGAAAGTACGAAAAAAGCACAATTTTTCTTTGTTTTTAAGTGAATTCGCTTTTTTTTCCCTTCAGCTGCACTGAACCTTCAGCTCCACTGAATGGAACACCGTATGTTTGTTACTAAAAATTGGACGATTTGTAACTTTTGAAATGTTCTCTACCTTGAAATATGCTCCATATATTTCAAAAGTTAGGAATCCAAGTGTGTTGCCTTGCATACCAAATACAAATGTAAAGTCAGTAAACTGGCCACGAATCCACGGCTCACGGCTAACAGAAAAACCTTTTGACTGAATCTGGATATATCCGAAAAAAATCAAAATTTATATTTTTTTTTTCATTTTAATTTTTATTGTACATACATTGTATTGGAAATTTGACCAATATTTTGTTTTTCTGATAGCTATTGTGTCGATGAGCGCTCATTGAGAATTTAAAACACTTGAGGAAATGCTACCTGTTGCTTCAACAGACGACAAGTTCACTACTTTACCGACATAAGGAATAGTTTCAAGCAACATTTAAGAGAAATCCCAGTATTTTTGCAATGTTACATCAAGATATGCTCATTCAAGAACTTGTGTTTGAGTACGCACCTGCGCATTATATACCAACTCACTTTTCACACTCAACACAAAATGCCACTCAAACGTTTGCGCTCAATTGTCCCAAAGTTTACTTAGGAGTTACATGTTGAATTATCATAAGTTGAATGATGAAGCTTTTGTCATCGTAACAATTGAGAGCAGTGTAGGCTATTTAATGAAGAAGAAAAGCTTTTGCACGAACTCATCCTTTCTTAGCCGAAGGCCATTTACTTCGTGGGTCGTCTCTAATGTTTAGCACAGCCAAGCGCAAGCACCAGCATCGGCACAAAACGGCCACAAACGAGAAGTTGAATACACACACACACACACACGTGTATACTAATGATAGCACACTGAAAAATGTCTACCAATATCCTACAAGGTGAATTGAAAAATCAGTTCAATTCGTAACGGTAAAGCGGTCGGACGTTGCACACTTTTTGGTGCGCAAAATTTCTTTTACACCATTTTTTTGCTGTGATTTTCGCAAGACATGAAAATTTAAAAAATCGAAAAAAAAAACAAATTTATGAAAAGTGTTATTGAAAAAGAAGTGAAATACAATAAAAACTCGTAAAATTGAAGAAATTAAAGAAAAAAAGTTACAAAATAAAAAATATTTTTCAAAACAGTAAGAAATTCTCAATAAAAATTTGTACGAATTTTTCCTCAATTTTATTCCAAACCGTGTGCGCGTTGGTGTGCGTGTATAACGATTTTCATTTCTTGTCGGTCGGTCTGTCGTTCGGTCGTTTCTTCACAGCACAATACACAACCGTGTGTGTTGAGTTTTTGTGCTTTTAACTTGGTCTCATTTATTATTGTTGTTGTAGCTTATCTGGTCGTCGTCAACACCGGTCGTTTCGTTTTCGTCGTCGTTGTTGTTATTTTCATCATCTCGATTATATTGCGGTTTTTCTCGTACCTTGTTGTCGTAGTCCTCGTTGTTGTTTTTCCTGGAATTTTTTTTTTTGATGAAAAAAAATCATAGTTGTTGATTTTCAATTTTACAATTTTTTTTTTATCTCGACATAATACCAGTAACTAAGGACTCATAAATTGGTCTTGCACAAGGAACTTGCTGTTAAGCTGTGTGTGGTGTTTTGAAGTGGTGCAGAAAGTAAAAAAGTCTGACACCAGCTACATACGAGTGTGTGTGTCACGTGAAAAGGATAAGGAATTGGAAATGATATTTGTTTGTATGCAAAATGTAGGTCACAGTCATATATAGCTTTATGATATTTGATTGAATTTGACAGATTATAACACTGATATGTATGTGATTAGCAAACTTCTTCACAAGCATGTGGAAAAGTTGCCATCAATATTGTGGAATTTATTTATTTTTTAAATTTTCTATCTCTAACTAAGCATTTTGCTTTAAAGAGTGATCTAGGTGTCCTCTTCCACTTATAGATATTTGTTATAGTATCATAACTTCCCGCCTTAGATCTACTTAGATATAAATTTCCAAAAATTTAAAAATTTTTTTTAAAATTATCTAAGTCGGATGAATAAATAAAAAAACCCTAAGTTTATTCAGCTTTGAAGGCAAATTTCCAAAATAAAAAGCTATTGTTGCGATATTTTTAGTAAAATGTAAAAGGAGCTTATTTATATTGCATATTTGTAGATACAGTAGACTTCCAATATAACGTATAACGATATAATGAATTTCCATTTTAATGAACAGTTTTTCAAATTGAAACTTTTCCATTGATGTCTCTAAATTAAGAACGCTAAAAATGTTTTCCGTTCCTAATAACAATCATTGTTTAATTCAAAAATAACTGTTGAACTGAAATAACTTTTTTTTTACCAGTATGAAAATCATTGCAAAATCTAATTTAACGTTTATACGAGTTAATATATGATATAATAAAAGCCAGTTTCTTTAATAAAAAACACTTCGATATAACGAATTTTACGATATTACGACTGTCCCGTGCATTAATTAGTTCGTTATATTGGACGTCTACTGTACTTCTAAGTGCTATTTTCACAATATCCGGTTCAAAGTCTTAATCGGGACATAATCGACAGTTTGACATAAAATCAGTTTGTTCCGGTTAAGCTTAACGGATATTGTGAAAACGGCCTCAAGTAATGCATAAAAAAAAACCAAGTCCACCTGATGTATAATAATGGAACATATTATGAAAAATTTTTTTGATTACGAGTTTTGCTTTTGAAATGTAACCGTAGTTTGTTGAGCACACTGGAGAAAATTTTGATATAAATCTAAATATAAACGATGTCTTGTAGAACCTGATAAAACATGCAATAAATATCAAATAAACTTTTAAGATAACTTGCTTCGTGTCCGAGATATCGAAAGTTGAAATTGAAACTATGTCGTGCCTCAATGCTTATGACATGAGGAATATTTTAGGTTTTCGGCGTATAGTATTGATTCCAAATTTTTTGTGAAACCTGATCAATTGTTTTCAATTTGGAATTTTTTACGCTACCCAAAAGATACATCAGCAATTTATCGTGTATCCCAAACAACAAATTAGATCACATCCATATATTCGGCGCTGTGCGAAAACGTCCAATGTCATATTCGTCTGTTGTAACACTTTTGACTGAGCTCTGAAAGGTTTTATGTCATGATGTCACTTTTCGCTTGTACGGAAATTTTACAATATATGTATAGTTCCCTTGTAAAAGTCTAACCAGGAAACAGTTTTTGAAATAAAAATAATTCTTATCTTTCGTTGTACATATAAAATAGTTCCTTTGAACGATTCCTTTGAATTCCATATCATTTTGTAGTTAATTATTTTAAAAATATGGGCACGAAATTATTAAGTTTCATTATAATTAGTTTGTTGACTTCCAACAAAAATAAGTTAGAAACTTTTTATTTTTTTAGTGGAGTAGTTTCTAATTTACTTTGTGGCTCCTTTTCAAACTTATCGATGTAATTTCAAAGAAGCTGACATATTTTCGTACTTAATTTTGGTTATTTTTTCCAAAATGTGTTCTTCAAAAGCTGTTGGACTTTCTTCAGAGCTTCCTATTGCAATATTTTTTAGTGAAAAAATGGTATATACAATCTCTTAAGGACTATAAAATGATTATTGTTAGAGATAACCGTCTTAATTTTCTTGAAAGCTTTTAAGTTTTTGCAGGACTTTTAGGAAATTTATAATAATTCATGAAAATTGGCCCTTTTTGAATTAGATTTTAAGACTTCTATGAAATTCAAACTATTTTTGCTCGAATTTTATGAATTGTCAGTAATCTATATGTACATATAATCAGCGCATCAAATATTAATCCGACCGATACCCTGGTGTTGTTAGGGCAGACCCTAGCTCTGTAGATTCTCCATTTTGTCTTCTGATTTGATCTGGCGTTAGTCCATTTCACTTTATGCTTCAGACTCACGATGCAATTAGAATGATTAATTGATATTGTATTTAAACATTTTTCCATAATCAAGTTCAACACGTAGCAATAGATTGTGGTTTTGTGTGAAAGTCAACAAACAATTGCACGAGTCAGTTAATTTTTTTGATAAATTTTAAGAATTTATATTAGAGTACGATACTCACACCTTCTACAGAACATTTGTGCTTCAGAAATTTATGAAAATACGGGTGGTATGCCCCAATCTATCGTTAAATGAAACCCATTATAGATAGATTTGATGAACTGAGTCTGGCTATTCTGCCTTAAAATTGCTTTAATGACCTGCCAACTAGTTTTCAGTCAATATGATCCTTTTAGAGAAGAAAAAACCTTATCGGTGTTTTTGTCCTAAAAGTATCCGTTTAATAAGATTTGACTTATAGTTCCGATATTTCCAGGAAAAAGTGCGTTTTAAAACAAAAATATGTATGTAGTTGTAATTATATGCTCCAAAAAAGCAGTGTTTGGATTTTAATTTCAATAAAATAGATATAGAAAAAATATATTTATTCGAAAAATGCACTCTTTAATAAAGATTTGGAAATGGTATAACGTAATTAAAGCTTATCATATGGAGATCTTTAAAAAATGTTGATATGTTGCAGCTGCTCTACAAATTTTGAACTTCTTTTATTCTTCTATTTAAGGCTTAGTTTTTGTACTTTCGGTAACTAACACCAAACTAGATGCCACGTGTTTGAAGCCGTAGTTGGATAGGGTAAAAATGATACGAAACAAAGTTTTAGTTTCTATTAATAATGTACTTGAGAAAAAAACCTCCCAAAAAAAGTTTACATGTCTATACTGCCGTCAGAAGCGAAATAGGCGTACCTCAAAAAAACTCGTTTAGAGATAATTGATGTTTTGTTTATGTCAATTTCTTAAAATACATGTAAAATTGAGATAGAGGAAATTCTCTTAGGAGATTTTTTATATGTTTGAACTAAAATATCGTTATTTGGCTTAGTTCATTAGACGCGTAATTTCTGAAGCTATCGGATGCTATAAGAATCTCGAATATAAATTTTTTTGAGATACGCCTATTTCGCTTCTGACGGCAGTATAAGTATTGAAGTAATTCAAAATATTTTGTCAGAAAGTATAAGTCTTTGGTAATAAAATATTTGTTTACTTGGCATAGCTAAAATAGAGCCGTATGCGATTGTCTACTTGAAGACTGACAAAATTCGTTGAAAATCAAAATGCTGTGGTCCCACAATGCGTGAGAAAAGCCTTTGAGTGGAGCCGCAAGTACCTAAAATTCACTAAAAATTACTTACTAACAAACATTTTTTTGAAACAACTTTGATAGACTTAATTTTTTTTTGATAGTCAATAAATGCTTTTTTCTTACGTATTCTTAGAACAAATCGTTATTTCAGCAAAATTTTTTGTCACACTTATTAAATACATAAGTCGAAATATGCTTTGCAAAATACGTGCATCATTTTTTGTATGATTCTTTAGTATATACTGCGCGCTTGTTATTGCGTTATAAATTAAAATTTATCAAACGAATAACATTTGTATGCATAAAATATATACATACATATATACATACGTATATTAAAATATACAACAAAAAGTTATATTAAACTTTAATACTCAACGAAAATCAATATTTATTTTACTTCGGAAATATTTATATGTAAATATTTCAATAAAAATATGCACTAAAAATAAAAGTCAAATAAAGTGAAATAAAATGTTACCTACCAACATATGCAACAACTGTTGCTGAATGACAGCCAATCACGTTAAATTCAAGTTGCAATCTCATCAAGCCAACCAACAATACAGGATATGCAAGGAATAGCATTGCCAGGAAGTGAATAACAAGCGACAGTTGCTGATCTGATTTGTGCTGGTAAGTAAAATATGAAAAATATAAAAAAATATGCATCTATCTATAATATTTTTTATTGAAATCTTTCAATTTTATGGTGAATTCCAAAAGAAAATTTCTTGCATATATTTATCATTCTATCACTCTACTGATTTTTAAAAATAATTTTTAGTGACATCGTTTTTAAAAATTAAATATTTTTTGAGAATACTTCACTTAGAACAAGATAAAAAGTTTTTAGTGAAAATATATATAAGCTGTCCAAAAACAAGTTCGTTAACTCTCAGCTTAGAGATAAGAGGTTGTAAGTTTCTATAGTTTTAGAACAAAGTGTTAAGGAAATATTTTCTTTTCCTAATTCCTTTTTATCTAACCCAGCCACCTACCACTTGTACCTTAAAACAATTAAAAAATGTATGAAGTGATTAAGTTGGGAAATAACCATTACTGATTGGTGATTTTATTTGTATTTCAGTTACCTAATGGTTATTAGAAATTCAAAATTAAAAACTTAATTTTTCGAAATATTGTAATGTCCAGTTTTTTCCTCGAGATAGTTTTGATTGAAACTATTTTTATTTGTTCAAGATTTTGTTAATTCGAGATTTCGAAACTCAAACTGTAACGATCCTTTTGCACCTAATATCTTTGTTGTTATATCCCGTTGACCATATACATAAGGTGATATTACAATGTCGCGTTCCAAAGTGGATGTATTTTAGTTATGTGGAACAAACTGCAAAGCGTTTTGTAGAGCGTTACATTTAGCTGTATTAAAATTTCCTTAAGAATTTTTTTGGTGTTCAAAATTTAACTTTGTACTGTAGTACTAAACCCATAGAAAACTAAGAACTTTAATTGTTTTTTTTTTTCTTCCCTAAGTATTATCTGAAGTAACCATGTAATTTCGGCTCAATTTTTAGAAAAATTAGGTTAGTTATATTTAGAGTGCAACCGTGGAGTTTAGCTAGCCTTGGACAAAGTTTAAAATTGATATAAATCCTAAACTTAAGGCTTATCATTTTTCCAACTATGATAAATTCCAGCTTTCAATTTGCATTATTTTTAGAATCAGTCTAATATTGATGCGAATATTTCTTACACTTACTCTCCCACCCTGTATACAAACCAAGCGCTTAAAATTAATCAAAAAATTATACAGACATGCTCATGGTGTGCGGCGGCAATTTGTTTAAGTCTATTTTTTAATTAACTATTTAAAATTCAATTTAAATCCCCAACATCAGCATTGCGACGTTATGTGTTACGTTGTTCCACACTACTTGGACGGCTGCCCTGTTTCGATACTTTAAGTAAGAATTTATGATCATCCTTGAATCGTAAATCTTATACGTAAGGTATTTATGAATCCGTGCAGACACACATTTACACATACCCAAGAAGACACATTTACACACAGGCACTCACACACTAACAATCTGAAAGGCTACAAGCAAGGCTAAGTTTTACTATTTTTGGGTTAAGCCCAAAAGTACACTACTTTTATGTACTCATTCTCATATATGAAGAAGCTAAGCGCAGAAATGTACGTCCATACATACAAACATATCAACATATAGTGTGCGATGAGGTTAAGGAGAGCATAAATGTTATGTATATATACAAATTTATATTAATGTATACATTTATGTTTGTGTGGTAGTTTTATTAACTGTATAGTTATTTGTTGTTTTATCTATTGTTGCTACTTCTGCACTAGCCATGCCAGAATATGGAGGTGAGTGTTTATGTGTTGACTAACAGTTGTTAGTGTTACTGTGTGTGTTGAGTATTTTTTTTTTAAGTGTAATACATGGTGGGCTCTTTATTTACGAATTCTAGACAAGCAGAATTTATGGTAGCTAAAAATAGTTGCTGTTGTTGTCTTAAGAATTGGGACAGAAATTTATCTCGAGGCTTTATTTTATCGAAGATTACACTTTTGATTCAAAGAACACTGAGATCACTAGTAGAAGAAGAAGATGCAGACTTTTCTTTAGTATTTTTAATTGATATTGCTAGAAAAACTATTAGTTCAGTCAAGAAAAATATATTTTTTTTCCTAGTGTTTAGTTTGAGGCAAATAATATAGCACGCATCTAAGCTCAATTTCCATTCGCATATCTGCTCTTGGACAATGGAAAAGTAACTACTTATATGCTCCGCACATGAGCGATGTGTACGTAAGCGGCTTGCTGGCTCCACAGGTTCTTTTGAATTTTTAACTCATCGTCAATGAGGTTCAAAAATGTAACACGGCCAATGAGGCCGTGTGAAATACCTTAAATTATCTGTTTAACTACGTTATGTCAAATATGGCTATTAAAGTTATTTTATACGTTTTTTTGAGGTTTAAGATCATGTACTGAACTTACTAAAATAAATAACCATAAAAAAAATAAATTGTCAGATTAATTTAATTCAAAAGGTTATTGGTTTATATAAAAAATTTGAAAAGGGCGAAATTTGGTCAAACCTTATGATATACATATGTAAATTTATTGCAAGAAATCGTTGTGTTGTTTCTGTTTAAACAATTTTTGGCTCAACTTGTTTTCGATTTGTGGGAGAGTTTTCGAGTAAATGAGCTAAAATTATTTTATGGCTACTGTAATGGCTCCAGTGCATGTGGAGCCACAATACACTGCTGGTCATCTACATTTCTTTTTACTTTAAGGTCTCTGGTATGAAAATCTTTCATTAAATCTCAACTCACATATTCAACATACTCACTTCTTCTCAGCTCCATGTTTTTGCTGAAATTTTTATTTATTCAAACTACTTTTACTTCATTAACAAAGCCTTACTGTTTGCAATAATGCCACAGCAAACGACAATATAATGATCCGTATCGAATAACTTTTCATCCAGGCACCACTGCAGTAGATTAAGAGCAGCAACTTTTCCTAGTCGTATTTTACGAAAATACTAAAGTTATCACATCTTATTAAATAAAATGTTCATGTGGTTGCGTTTAACTAAAAAAGTGGGCGCATAAAATACATATACAGCGGAATCTTTTTAAGTCGAACCTCGAAAAGTCGAAAACCTCCCAAAATTCGAAAAAATATTGTGTTCCCTTCAAGGCCCAAAACCTCCATTGCTCGAAATCTGACCCCATTATAAGTCGAGCGAGTTCCTACAAGTAAATTCAGTAGGTACATATTTTCTCTCTACAACTCGAAAAAATAATTTTGTCATCTGCATCTCGAACATAGCAATGTTTTATTTTACAATCTTTACAACTCGATCATTTGAAAAGAATTATCTCTATAGTTCGAAGAAACATAAGATACCGACTTTAAGAATATGCGTCCCTTTAAGTTCGACTAACAGAGATTCTACTGTACTAACAATACTTGCTTCATCCTTTTCCCTGTGTGGATGTGCTTATTACCACTTTATTTTAAACAACGCCGCCTAAAGGTATGTCATCATTTATTAAAAATATTTATTTTTTTATTAACACCTACTGTGACAGGCTTGTGAACACGTTAAATTGATAAATTAAATATTAACTTAGGAGGAGACAACAAAATAATTTACAATTACAACAACAAACAACAGCGACAACAACGACAACAACGACAACAACAACAACTATAACAACAAACACTCATTATCTATTGTTTATTTTGTATGAATGAGTAATCAAAAATTATACGTACGTTCATATATTTGTTGTAAATTTTTATATACATATGTATGTATGAATATGTGCGCATCCATATATACATTAGCATTCATACATAATAAATTTGATTAATGATTTTACAAATACATACGCACAGATAAATATACGCGAGTAAGGAAACAATAATTTGAAAATATTGAAACCAAGGCACGCACAAGCGAAAAGAAAACACACACTCACACTTATACAACTGCTTTGAGAACATAAATAGACGCCAACACACAAGCACATGCATACTAAAACTTACTAATAACAAAACGTAATTCGCACGCATATGAATTATTGCTGAATGACGTTAACGTAATTTTCAAAATTCAATAACGTAACGAAAAGTTCAAGTCCTGTACACATGTGTGTGTACTTCTTTCCTTCTTTTTCGTTTTATTATTTTATTTTTACTACTGAAGATAAAGTAGGTATTTGCTTTAGCTTTGCGAAAAAAAGTTAACGCATATAACGTTAACATTAACGTTAACGCTCATGCTTACGCGTTTAGTTAGTAAGATATTAATATTCAAAAAGTGCGCAAAAATCAATTTTCAAACAATGACACACTTTCGCGAAACAAGAAAAATGAAAAATTTTAAAAAAACAACGTGCCGCTTAAAGAGGAAACGCATACGTAGACGTATGTTAAAATAAAAAGACGTAAAGCAAAAGAAGAATAAAATTGAGCAAGAAAAATACCAAACAGTGCCAAAGTTCGACGTTGCATATAAATTATCAGGCAAATATATTTATAAATGTAAATATAAAAGTTGAGATGTAGAAACCACCGGAGGAGCATATGAGAGGTGCGGCTGTAGCTAGGAAAGAGAAAAAAAACATCGAAGCCAAAAGTTTGCTAAAGACAGTAGCAGTGACGTGGTAGAGCGTAGCGTATAGCGTAAAAAAGGCGCGAAGGCAAAAACAATAATAAATTGGTTTACTCGCATGTATTAAGTTTTGCTAATTTACCCTGTAGGCAATACTATTTACTTAAGATTTGTATTAAGAAATCAATAAAACGTTATCACACCCGTAATAAGCTTCTTTCTTACGCGTATGCTAATTGACGGAGAAAAGTCACTTATTGCTGTAATATTACAGATGAAGACTTTTCCAATTTTTTATTGATTGATTAAAAATGGAGGCAAAATCATTAAATGTTTGAGGGTGTTCTATATAAAGTGTCATGCTTTCCAATAAAAGTTTAATCTGTACTCAGTCTGGTATGTCATTTCATCATGGATATACTCACACCTTAAATATTTTATATTGTAAATTATTAATAAATTCATTGAATCTTTAACTTCAAGTTCACTAAAAGTTCTCAGGATATATTGAAATAATGAATACAATTGGACGCGCATATTGCCAAATACTTTTGACTGCTTCCTTAAGGCTGAAAACTGTTTGTGGTTTGACCTCTGAAAGCTTTTCACAAATTATTATGAAAGAAAAAACTGAAAATCGTAATTTTTGACTTATTCACATATATCTTCCAGTATTAAGTTGTCCGACACTTACAGCATAGCTGGCACAGTTTTCAGGAAAATTTTAAGGACTTGACCATTCTTTCTCATTATTTGTCTCAAATCCCTGTCCTGCAAGAGTATAAGTGTTTATATCTCGGTTTATGAAGGTTGTCTTAAATACTTAAAAATCTTCTGTGTAATCTCTTATGTTCCACATTGTCGCTCTCCAATCCATGACAATAAAACTTGTACTTGACAAACATAAAAGTATTATGTAAATACGCTCCATTTTCGTTTCATCAAAAATATTTTCAATTTTATTACTTTACCACTGAAGACTTAATTTACCACTGGGACTCTTATACGTACGCTTACCGCCGAATGTGTAAATTTTTTTGTTAGGTATGCCAGAAATGCTCACTTACAACAGCTCACAACAACTCCCATTGGCAAAATGTGAAGATTTGTGTTAAGAAACCAGAAAGACTGCGCCTGTATTTATTTCATAGAAACACACACACTCCTATAAAAATTCGAAATAAGAATAAGACAGTAGCGATGGCAACAACAGTGCTGTCAGCTTTAAGGAACAAGCTAATAATCATTAATCTTTGCCAAGGCAAGTAGACACCCGTAAGACGTTCTTGGAAATCAGCGCACGGTACTCTGCACAACACTGACAGTTACCAGGACAATGCTGCTATTGTGTGAGTGAGTATGTATATTTTTGTGGGTTGACTGGTATTCAAATATGCTATCATATCACACATAGAAACTGACTCTCTTCGCATATATGTGGTTTTTATTTTGTGTTTGTATGTGCGCTGCTTACAAATAAACAACATGTGACCATCTGCATCAGCAGCAGTAGCAGCGGAAACCAATATAATCACCACAACAACAACAGATGAAACCACTACAACCACCATCAGGACTATAAACAACGCACAAAATAAAATTGAATTTCATTAAAAATTTGGCAGGCGACTTAAGTTGTCTTTAGTTTTAATGATGGGTGTTTCTTTTTTCGACTTTTCTACAGGGGTCTTTGAAAAACATCATTAATAATTTTTTTTTGTTGTATAGAATTTGAGACTTAGCTCATTTTTTTCTTTCATTTAAATGTTTTATTATATCGTCGGTTGACAAATAAAAAGTACGGAATATAAAAAATCCTTTGCATTAACATTCGAAAAATACAGATGTACAAATAACATATAAGCAATTGTTTTTATGTGTAGGTAAAGTCACCAAAAGAAAATCGCCTGACAAAAAATTATAAAAAAAATCGCTCAAAACCAATTCATTGTTCAAAACTTTAACCCTCTGTCGGTCAGATGTTCCGATACCCCTTGGATGGTCTGATGTGGTCTTGCTGGACTCCTATACATTTACGGATATTTTTATGGAAAAATGGCGATGTGGCGTCACATTCATTATCAGATATCCTAATCTCAAAATGCAAAAATCAAGCTTTTGGTATATTCGGAGTATATTACACCGAGAAATAATTTTTCTTTTACGGCGTGTAAAAGTATTACTCTCTTCTTCAAAATGCACTTTCAGCTGTATCTTAAATGATATTTAGGTAGCACTACTTATTCAGAAAGTAAAAAAGAGCCAAGTAGCATACACTACAAATTATAATAACTTTTCTTGTTAACGACACTCGACAACTGTTTTTGTTGGAGTGCTATGCTTTCAGGCGGCTATTTTTAATTATAGTTTTTTTTTCTGATGAATAACGAAAATGTATTTTGAAAAAAAAAGCAAATAATTGAATTATTTTAATTTCATATATGTAATTATTTACACAGCAAATAGTTGCTGTTTATGAAAAAAAAAAAAACCATATATACAATTAAGCCCTAAGCCTATATTCTTAATTACAATGAAAATTCAATTAAAAAATGTTTATTTAATTATGCCGCTTTTGTTTATTTATTTATTAACTTAAATTTATACAAAAAATGAAAATAATAATTAAATTGTAAAAAAAATACAACAAATAAGTTAAAACAACTCAAGCACAAAACCTAAAGTTCATTTTCAAACATTTTATGAGTGGAAATACAATTATTTTTGTATCAAAATGATTTAGACCAGACACACATACATACATACATATATATTTTAGTAATGTAAATGAGCATATTTCTGTGTATCTTTGAAAAATTTTGGAAAAAGTGAAATATCTCAATTAGATATAGAAACAATCGTCCAAAAAAGATATGCTTTTTTAAATTACTCAAGCATTTCGAGATCTTTTTTTCTATTTCTATTTTTGAGTGATGTTTTTTTTTTTTTTTGCTGACTGGCTTCAAAACTGATAGGCAAATATTTTCCAAAAATATTTATTAATTTCAAACTGTTGAGCGATTTTTGTTTTTGGAGAAATAATTCAAATTTCATATGACTGTCGAAGATCACTGTCTCAAAGTGTTTTCTTTGAATTAACTGTGCTGCAAAACTAATGCAGATCTATCAAAACTGTGGGGCAAAGTAGCTCAATAGAAATCAGAAAAGAACTAAACACGGACCAATTATATCATCTCATCAATGTAACACTTACACTACAATTTTACATATTATTATAGCCATTTCAAAAAGAAAAATAATAATAAAATTCAATGTTTGCAACAAAATACACAGCAACAATATAATTATTGCCAACTGAAGCATTCAAGTGTATAGCTATAACAACAACAATGAAAACTTTGTTGTCATTAAAATGGTTACATTTTACATGTAATTTTATTGTAATTAAACACTTAAACACAACTTACACATGTTTATGTTTTACTTGTCTGTTTGCTTGTCAGTGTTTGTAAATTTAATATGCATGTATTCAGGTTACGCTGTGCTTGCAAAAAAGTATGCTATAATTAATCCTTTTATTGATACTTAAGTGTGAAAGTGTGCGACAAGTCATTGTATAAGAAAAAAACTGAAGAAAAGAAAATCCCAACTAACATCTTCAAGTAAAAATTAACTTAACCCCAAAGACTGAAGCACTGAAACGCTTTAAGTAGGCATCAGCAGTATGAATAACGTAACAACAAGAAGAAGACGAAGACGAAGAAGCGTTAATCCAATAAAAGTAGCTGAAGTGGCACTAAATAAACCCGAGCAGAGTTACAACGCACGAGTTGCTTGCCATGACCCAATGTAAGCTCACAACTACATGTACAAGCTGTACTACGTATAACCGGAATGTTAAAATAATGAGCAGTCTGGCGTTGCCCAACACAGCTTGAACTAAATGCTGTGCTATGTAAGAATTCGATGAAAAATGGATGTCAGGGTGAATTTTATCAAAGTAACAACGCTAGCTGCCCTGCTTCTTAACTTAAACCCCGGCAGTCCAGTTGTTTCCCTTTCCACTCTTAGTCATTAAATTAAACCCACAAGTTGTGCATTGTTTTGAAATTACATGTCAACATTTTTGTTCCTTGACGTTTGGTTTTGAGTTTCTCACAAGTTGACTATGCGGGAGCTATTGTAATACGATATAGCTAGTGATACTGATAGTTTGTTAGATATCAATAAATACAAAGTGGAGCAATAACTTATTTTTATCAAATTAAAATTAAAATATTTTTGCTAAATATATTTTCCAAATGTTTTTTTTTAATAAAAAATAAAAAAATAAACTTAAAAGAATACTAATCATGCCGTAGAATTAGTGCTGTTTCTCGGTATTAATTTTTCCACAAACAATTGCTTTTTTAGTCTTTGAATAGGACCTTCCATAAAGAGTCTAAGCTTACATATATGGGACGATTCAATTCAGTCGGGCTATCGTCAAAAAAAGTCTGAAAAGGGTTTTTTTTTTGATGAAATATTTACTTTAATATTCCGTATGCTGTTTTTCTAAAGAACAAAATGACGGCTCGAAACGGGTGCTGAAGAATATTCGCTTTAAAAAGTATATTTTCTGTTAAGAAATAACGTTTATATTCTATCATTCAAAAATCTTTTACAATCAGAAAATTCATTCCGCAACAAAAATCCGATTCTTTTACAAAATTTCATCACTAGAGCTAAACCAAACTTCGACGGCTAAAAATTTCAATGGGTTGCAGGCAGCTACGGCTTTTGCTATTGTATTTGAAGTGTTTGCTACTTGACAGCTGCTTGCTATGGCTATGAAAAAAGTGAAAGAAAAACTGCAACGCGTTCCTTTGAATAGCTGTGAAATTTTGTGCGAGCTTCTTTAATTGCATTCAAGCTCAACGTAGCGTTTGCTGGATGGAGGCAAAATCCATGGTGTTATGCTGCGAGCTAAGGATGTTATTTGGTTAACTACCCAGTTAGTTGGACTTTAAATCGCCTCGATAACTTGATTGTTGGTGGTTGGCCGGATGGCTTGTGGGCTGGGTTGACTATGTCAGTCACGCTGAAATGCAAATTTTGTCGTACTGAATATTTCATCTTTTTCTTTTGTAATTACACTACAATGTTGATTTTTGACCTTGCCCTTAATAAAACGTTGCATACCATTAATGGACGTGGAAAAAAGATGTTATAATTAAAAATTTAATTTAAAAAATAAAAATATGGTCAATTAAAATGCAATGCTGTGTAGTAAATGATATAAATTAAAGTCTTCAAGGTCAACATAGGCGTGTTGTGCTGTCGATTCGGTTCAAGTTCACCTCTCGTTTAAGTGTAGTGAAAAATTATTTATGCTTAGTTGTGTAAGTAGTCGAATAAAAAATCAGCACCTGTGGTTCCTAAAAAATTATTGAAAAACAACCTGGTTGGAAGAAAAAACTCCAAGTATCAGATTTGCGCTCAACTAATCCATAAAATATTCGTAGTTTGATTTAAGTGCATGAATGCTTTATTTTTATAGTGTTTTCAGTAGGGATTAAGCCTTATAATATTAATCAAAACTGCCAACGCTAGTATCATATATGCTCAGTAATGTTTGCCATTTCATTCAAGAAAGATTGAAACGCGATGAAATTGCGAAAAAAAATTTAAATTTAAATGCATTAGAAATTCACACGCACTAGAAATATGCGCTTTACTATATTTGGGTCAGTCTGAAATAAAATTATCTGCCAAAGCCTATGCAAATTCAGTTCACTTGGAGAAATTTTTAATGTTGTGTTTCAATTCGGAAAATCGATTATCTCTAAAAATAATTCTCCATACAAAGGCTCTTTTTATTAAAAGAAAAATTTTCTCCGAAATATTCTCCTTGAAACTGCATACTCCACTAAATCCAAAATTTTCATACCGTTGAGATTTTATCTTCTATCTTTACTCTTTTAACAATGCGTCTAATCACGTGGGATTTAGTTTCATTCAATTTACACTTCAAACACAAGATAACACCAATAACAAAGCTTACTACCAGCAGTGTTGTTGCATGAAACATGCTGCACGCAGCAGTGCCTGCAAGGTGCATCCAAAGCCAAACAGCCAGTCATCCATTGGCCAGTTCTTGTTAGGTGTTGGTGTTGAATCGTAATACCTTGAGTAGCCACGATCAAGTGATGTTTACAAGTCCTTCGTAAAAAATCATAGAAAAAGAATCAAAATAACGGTGTAGCTCAACTTGAAGTTTTTTGTTCAGCAGAGGTTTGCTCGTCCATTTTGCTGACGCTCTGCCTGCCTGCCCATATGTCGCCGTCGTGTGGTATTAATACGCTTTAGCCATTTTTTTTATAGTTTTTTACATTCAGCAATTCAGGTTGCTGTGGTATATTTACTATTGATTCTCTCAACTTTTCTCATTTTTTTATGCCTGTCAAAAGGCTTAACAAGAACTTTTTATTTTGAGTTGTTTCTTTATTGTTATTCTCAGGAATGCGTAGAAAATTTAGTTTATGGAATTTTTATCATCTCACGCTTATCGACATACAAACATGCACATATTAAGTAAGTAGTGGTGAGTTTAATGGTTGTAAGTGAATTAGAAATTGAAGAAAGAAAATTCTCGCAAGTGGTAATGCTTTGAAGGGCTTCTTTTCAAGATTTAAGCAAAAATTATTGAGATTAAAAATATCCGTGACATCAGAAAAAATATATAGCTTGATCTTAGACCGAAGCTCTTCCATCACGATACATGTTGACTGGTTTGACTAAATATAGCTCTCTGTGAAATTCACCCAAATTTTTATTTGATGCTAGACCAAATCATTTCAAAAATATATAGTATAGCGCATTGACGTTTTCACTTGCATGGGAAGTGCCACGCCCGCTCGTCTAAGTTTGCCTAGTACTTCACCAGAGCTTCTCTTTATCATTCCTATTGTCTGTGTGAAATTTGGTTCCATTATCTTAAATCTTTTAATCAGTAGAGAGTTTTGGAGGTTTGCTTATAAGGCAGGTGCCACCGCCTCTAGTCGAAATTCCCAAACTTCTTTTTTCCAGAACTTGTTTATGTTTAATCTAGTATTTTCAGAAATTTGGTTACACTACACTACATAACTCTATCAATATAGCACTTTAAATGTTTTATTTGTAAGAGCAATAGGCGTACCCGCGAAACGATTTCGCCCATTTTCGATCCTAAAAAGCTTGTTTAAAGTTATGAGCTGTGTGCCAAATTTCATTCAATAAGCTTGCTTAGTTTTTCCGTAATCGTGATTTCCACAGACGGATATGGCTAAATTAACTCAAATGGCGACTATGATCGGGAATATATTAATTTTTTGAAAACCTGTCACGCCCTCTTATATGCGTTACAAACGGAAGAAAAAAGTGAATATACACTCTGTGTAGGATATAAAAATTGTGCATTGATTGAACTTATTGATGTTATGAAAATATAATAATTTTATTTCACACCAACATGCATACATATATGCATCCTCCTGTTATAATTAAAGCTAAAATTCAAGAATGCTAATTTTCCTTATAAAACTGACAGACTATTTGCTTTTAATTTTTTCAACAGCAACTTTCTCCATCTACGACTCACCAAACATTGTTGCACACCATTACAATAACAATGAAAGCAATTTCTGTTAAATGAATTTTGTCTACAGCTAACATATCCTTAAACATCCTTGCAATTCCAATGCGCACACACAAAGTATTTTTCGATTCTTTAAGCTAAATAAATCTTCAAATTATTTACAATGAAATCGTCTACAATTGAGTGCATTCAAGAAGGATGAAAACGAGCAGGAAACGATTGATATGAAAATGGAATTTGTTCGAATGCGAATCGAATGCATGCGATGCACACAAATTGCATGTTTTTCATTTTGAATTTTTATTGATTTCAAAGGGAGAGTTACAAAATTTTTACATTTTTTCAAGTTTTTTTTTTTATTTTATTGGAAGAATATTTTCAACGGATAGATATTTTTGATTTTCATGTGAAATTTACGTCAATGATGTATCTTTAGAGACGATGTAGAAATAAAAGTAGAGAGAAAGTAAACAAATACAAAAATACGAGCGCATGTAACAAAAGAAAACTCTACAGTCGGTTGGCATATTGATAGAAAACAGTGTAAAAACTTTTTTCCATATAAACATATTTTGAGGGAGCCATCGGAGGACTCTTTCTTATTTTCGATACAGTATAAAGTAATACAGAAAGATTAGTTTTTTTATAAGGCCACAATACTTTTCGGCTGACAATTTTAGCATGGCACAGCTGATAACCAAAAGTAATAAGTAAACTGAAATAAACAACCATCAAATTCTGATAAAATATTTTCTATTTATTCAATAAATAGATAGATAGTGTATTGTTTCCTAACTATTTGTCGCTACACTGTTTTATAAATTTCAGAGAGAAACACTTAGCACGAAGATGCAGCAGCAGCTGCCGGAAATAAGCTGGCGTGTATTGTATACATGTGTCAGTAATTGTATGAGTTTGTTTATTTGTGTAGAATACTTACAATAATAAATCGCATGTTGTAACTTTACATACATACATACACACAATATACCAATATATTTTTGTACAAATTGTAAACATTGACATATCGTTATTGCAAAATAAGAGTTTTCCAATAACGTTACAAGCAAAGCAGCAACATTTTTTGAAAATCAGGTCATTTGTAGTTCTTTTGCAACTACCTATGAGAAATTTTTTTAGGTTATTTGCCATGGAAACTGATATCTTACTAAAAGCTGTCAATGAGTGGAGAAGGAGGAACATTTTCTTAAAATTTTTGAGGAATTGTTATGCTTTGACAAATGCCCATGTAAAATTGCCATAAGAAGCATTAATTATGCTGGTGAAGAGTAAATTATTAAGATAAAGGAATATGTACAACGAGTAAATGATTGATTGGATGTTTTTAGTTAATTAATGTCGAATATGCTGAAGTTTTTATATGTTGTAGTTTATATCATATTGATCAAAATACCATTTAAGCGTGAGTTTAGGTCGGATGTTGGATGCAGTAAAATCCATATTATTTAAAAAAAGAATTCGTCTCGACTCCGTTTTATTTAGAAAAACGAGTCCGAAACGGATTGGAAACGGATCCGACAACGCGGACGATCCTTCCCGCTGTTGGGAGGCGAATCACCCACGATTTCGGATTCGAATCGTATCAAAAACGGAATCCATTTCGGATAAATATTACGAAGAAGCGGATCCGAAACGAATCCGAAACGGATACGTGTGGCACACTGGGAATGTATCTCATAACTGAAAAGTACATGTGGGCGTAGCACACACGTTGTTAGACTTTATATTTTGTGTACTATGAAAGATAACTTCATGTAATTTGGTGTAAAGGTGTCGGTTACTTAAGTTTCATAGGGCGTGGCACCACTCATATTAAGTTTCTGTAAGCTGTTAGCATTATTGTAAGTAAACTCTTGCAGCAATCGGTATAAAACGTAATGTGGGTGGTGTACTTGTTGTAAGGTATATCTTAATTAAAAGTGAGTGAAATAACTACTGTGTTGGTGGCACCTCCCATACAAGAAAAGTACCTTAAATGATATATTTTGTTTCCACATTTTTCGAGTTTTTCAACCTCTTTCACCCTTCATAACATTTTCCATATATTATCACATTATTCAAATTTGTTAATATAAGGTTCACGTCAATTTTCGCCAGAACAATAGAAGAAAGCTGCCATCACAACCAATGAATTCCTAAAATTGAAATTAAAAACTCCAGAGCAGTGAAAAGTTGTTAGCGAATTCGGTAAATTTCAGTTACACAAAGACATGCACTTTCAACAACCACTACACACGCATATAGTCTACAAAATTTTTCATTGCTAAACTGCAAAGCTTTCAAACGCACAAATCGAGTAATATGGATTTATTTCCAAATTCATGCGCTTCCCTCCCATCTACATACTGTGACGATGACAGATATGGCAAAATCTTGTTGGCTGCTCTCACTGACTGCTCATGCCGTAGTCAGTCAGTGGATTTGCAGGAATAGCGAATCTACATCTGAATCTGATTCGGTACTGGCAGCAAATACAACTGGATTTTTTTTCTCTTTGGCTGATGTTTCAAAGCTTTGCTCTACTTTTCATTTTGCCATTGCTATTGTTGGCGGATTCGGTGTCAGCAGTGAAAATGACATTGAAATGGAAGTTCATGCACACACAGACATAATATTAACACACAGTGAACATTTTTGCTTCATACATAGACACTGTTAACGAAATAGAAATATTTGTTTATGGCAATTTCACATTTTCGCTTAAATTTTAATTTCGCAACTAAATATTGGAAATCGTTCACTGTGTCAGCAAAAGAAATATTTTGCAACAGTCATCCAGCTCTTTTTTTTCTTTATTCATTTCATTTATTTAAACTACTGCAATTGAAACGAAATCTTCGCTAAGTTAAAACCACAACGCTATTCACAGTTATATTATCCTGCTGAAAGGATAATAAAGTGTTTGCTAAAATACTTTGCAAGCATACAAACGAACGTTCCAAGTTGACATTTTAGCGACAGCATTTGTTGTTTTTGCAATAGCTGGTTGGGCTGGCTGGCGTTTGTGTCAATTGCAATTGAATAAAAATTATTGACATTTTCAAGTTGTCGTCGATGTTCGTCCTTGTCATCCTAACCGTTGTCAACACAATGGCAGTCAAAGTGGATTTGCGGAGAAATATTGTCATGTTCGATCTGTCTGTCTTTTTGTTCGCTTTATGCTGTCATATGAAAAAGAAGGGATTACAAGTTGTTTTGGCACAAAATGAACGGATATCAACTCTTTGTATGATTTTGAAGAAAAAAGAAATTGTAATTTCTATTCTAATTTTTTATTATTTTTGTAAAACAAACAATTGTAAATTAAGTAAAATATAAAAAAAAGTAATGTCACGTACAAGCGCTATACAATAGCAACAACAATATTTTTATTACATTTATTATTATTCTTCATGCTGATAGAGCCCTTGTAGTTATATTTCTACGACTTCACTGCATTTCTGATATCAACTTCGGCGGGAACAACGGGCGCTCGTACCTCAATGCCACGCACTGGCTTGCGGTCCAAATGATGAATTACTTTGTATACTTCACTGCGATTTAAGTCGATTTTCCTGTCGGGTTTCTGGTACTTCATAAAATTGACTCTGTTTTGGTGGTGTACGCGCCAAAATAAATAGAAAAAGCAAAAGTGAAAATAAAAAAAATAAAAAATGTTTGCCAAGGAAAAAAATTAAATAAAGTGGTGTATATTTTTGACTTGATTAATGATCAAAGCAAATGCTGTCAATCAAAGGAATTGCTATTTTTTCTAAGGTTTGTAATGTTGATTTTACATTTTACATTTTTTACATTTAAAAGAAGTAATGAATTATTACATAAAATGCATGAAGTAATGGAATGCGCTAGGAATGCTTCGCATATCATAAAAGTAATGTTATCACTTACCGTAAGACAGATTTTCATATGTTTTTTTTAATTATATTAAACAAAATAAGTACATAATTTTGTTAGTATTTTCTTAAGAAAGCGACGCGATTAAGATAATCAAAGTCGTTTTTTAAGTGCTAGGTAAGCAACCACATGATACAGAATTGAAATCAGGAGGAAAACCAGATGAAAAATGGATGCATAAGATGTTGCTAAAAATGCTAAAGTATGCGATTTATGCGGAACAAAAACCAAAGCAAACAATTTTTTCCAATCTGAAATTGACATATCACCGACCAAAAAAACTTACCTTCTTGAAGGTCAAAGTTCTTAAAAATCAATTTATAGAGGATTTTGCACCGTTGTGCGACAGAAGTAACTGGCAAAGCTGCGCTACTACTGACAATTAAAACCATAATCATCTGTTGCAGAATTTTTTTATCTATTTCTTTGAGAAGCTTTTTTGAAAATAATTTAACTTAATTTTGATACTTTAAAAATCTCCAGGCTATATGGTTCACGAAAAACACAAAGCATTTATCACTTTAACGAGCTTGTTTTGTTGGTTACTAAAACAACCATTAAAAATAAGATTAATTTAAGGAATACAGTTGATTCTAATATCTTGCTTCAAGTAATATTGAAATTCAATATCAATATTTTATTACACCAATGCAGTTGCCCTTAACTGCGCTCATATATCTCCACATATTTACAAACTCACACTCGTTTATAACGAAATCTGCTATGCTACTTAAAAACTTTACCATATTGCTAAAGCGATTTCGGCACGTGCTACTTGCCAAAAAAGTAAAGATGGTACTCCATCTTGTTAGAGCATTACCATGCCATGTACATTTACGAATACCCAAAACCATGAAAAGAAAATTTGTCTGCATTTTTATTACCTGTCAAGCTCCAATTGCAGTGCAACCGATGCGCCATGATATTCACTATGAGAAGGAAAAAATTACGATTTCCAATAAGAAGCAGCAAATGATGGGGTAAAAGATGCTCGTATATTTCGTGCAGAGCATGCAAGTGTACCAAATACAAATGCAATGGCAACACAAAAAATACACACACACACACACTTAAATACTCACCGGAAGATAGCGCGTGAGATACTTTCACCATTAAATAAACGATTCCACAGTTCAATCTACAATTAAACAAAGTGAAGAAGAACAGATAACATGTGAACAAATGAAGGAAACAGAAATACAAGGAATAAGAAGAGATGAAGATGTTGTTGTTGCAAGAGCAAATGAGTTACTTGTGTGAACATGTTGTTAAGAGGGTAAAGTGAGAAAAAAGAAAACAATACGAATTAATTAAGGAAATGTGTGTAGCTGTAAGAAGAGGAAGAAATGAAGTCAATGAAAAATTGCAAAAATTCAGGGATAACGAAGTGCAAAATATCAATACGGAAGAAAAGAATTCATGCTATGGTAAAATTAAAATGCATGGCAACACTATCACGGAAACCAGAAAATGAATGAATAATACCATCAGAACGTACTTTGGATCGTAACCCAAAAGTGGACTTTCGAATTGACAGCTTGAGTACATGATATGATGATGTGAAAAAGTACAAAATCGCAATGAAAAAAGTATGAAATAAATAAATTATAAGCCTCAAGATTTGTCTAAAAGCAGTAGTTCAATGATAAAGTGTAAATTTTGGGACAAAACGTTGAAAAGAAAATCGAATGCTCAAAATGAAACAGAAAGTTTCACAAAAATTAGTTAGCAAGCAATATTTTGTATGCATTGTGCTACGAAGGGCTAAATGTTGTTCTTACTACATAATGTTTCAAAAAATGTTGCAAAACATTGTTTCTAAAAAATATTTTAGGCCAGTGTTTTCTGCTAAGTAAAACCGTCAGTCATAATGACTAATCTTCGTCAAAACGACATTGATCTTTTACTTAATTTGCAACATCTTTTGAACCCAAAACCATTTTCTCAAAAATTTATATTCAAAATCTGAACAACACAATTCAATTCATTTGGTTAAAAAAAAAAAAACAAAGTTCAATTCAATACAAATTGTCCCAAATTTATCACCATTCTTTTCGTCCAAAAGTGTTTCTCCGTTGGACTAAAAGCAATCATTATGAAATCACTTAACGAAACGCGCTGAAATACATTCACATTCGGCTAGCAAGCATTTTGCATAAATTTACCCTAAAGTGGTGCCCGTGATAAGCTCCGCTTGTGCACTCAATGTTTCCGCAATGAATTCATCATTGTAGGCATCTTTGGGACGATACCAGCGACGTCCACCAGGCAAAACCAATGGTCGTTCCGATGATGGTGTTAATGGACCAAATGCGCGTTTCGAACGTTTTTTTGGATTGTTTTTACGTTCCAAATGTTCTTCGAGCTCCTCAATAACATCGTGACGCTAATAACATCGATGTTGTTGGTAGCAATGAATGTTGTTGATTATTTTTTTGCATGAGGTAATTAATATGTTGTTTTTGTTGTTGATAATATTTTTTGTTTTTGTTGTTGATAGTTGTTTGGCATCATTAGCATTATGTTGTTGTTACAAAGTGGCGCCACATATCAATAAATAGAACGACGAAAATAAAAAGCAAAACGAAAACAAAAAGTATTTTCTACTACATTTTATATTTTATAAGAGTTTGTTTGTTTCACAACAACTTCAATACAAATGTTGATTACATTTTTGATTTAATGTTTAGTTTTAGGCCAATTGTTTATATTTCAAAGCGTACTGTTTGCCGCTGTAAAAGACCGAAACCTTTAAATAGGGTTTTGAGATTAAGATTTAACAAAACAAAATAAGGTTAAATTTTCTAGGTATTGGTTAGAATTTTCTTAAATGTGCTAATTGGAATTTTAATATATCTCAGGATCAATTGTTTCAATTAGTTAAAAGAAGCTCTTCTGCTAAAATAAACCCGACGAACGTACAAAAATGCCCCTATTTATAAGATATTTGAGCTAATAGTTTCTATAAGCAACTTTTCAAGACGATTTCTTCCCATCGTAGTATTCTATATAGCCTTCTACTATTTATATTATTTAAATATCTTGAATCTCATTCAAATTTTTTATTTGAATTAGCACTATTTTAAGTTTTTTTTCATGCTATTTTTGTGGCCAGTTTCATCTAAAATCTAACGTGGCTCGTGGCTAATAAATTGTGGTGAAGTTCAGATAAATGTTCCGAACTTCATACTTTTTTTTCACCACGTAAAAAGGGTTTTAAGAAAAAACTCTCTATATAATTATTATAGATTATATTCTCATGTTTCAATTTCTTCAAAAAAATTTAGAATTCTTCAAAGTGTTCTGACTTTTTCAATATTTTTCGAAATCATTATTTGCCCATAATTCTTGGGATTATCAGAACCTTTTGCCTTGAGCATGAAAGTCTTAAAATTTGGCATAGCTCATCATAACACATATGTATTTTGACAATGTCTTTTCTAGTCTTAACTTTTGGCTTTATAAATCCTTTCGAAAGCTGGAAAAAGGGAATTTACCTACAGTCATGGTAGGCTATATAGTCGGTTTATTACTGCTTGGGGAGTAGTGGTTGCTTTTTCGCGCATTTTTTAGAAAGTTTTTATAAAATTTGGTGTCTATGACAAGAAAAAAGGTACATTCGCCCTCTAAACACTATATACCAAGTCTCGATTTAGAATATTTCTATAAAACTCAAATGCAATCACCGGTCTGTACCTATAACTTCAAAAAATTTCATAGAAATAGCGTTTTATTTTTTCATCTGAGAGTGCTTTTGAGAGTATTTTTTACAAAATTTCATATATTAGTGACCTGACAACTCAAATTATCGGAAACATAATATTTCCAAAAATCAGTTTTTTCAATTACTGTTATGAAAAGTGAGATGATTAATTGACCATCAGACGGTATGAATCTATCAGTCGGCCCTCTTAAGCCTTTTACTTTTTCAGCTTATTATTTTCGAAAAGAATAACTATTGTCCTGACTTAACTTATGATTTATATGACTAGAGTCTCCTACCTTTTGTCTCTTGAGGTTTTGCTCCGCCTCCATTTGACGCGTTTCCTCCAAACGCTCCAGTTTTTCGTGTTGCTTAGCAGGATCGCAAGACTCAACTTCATTATCATCGCCATCTTTAGTTTCATTCACATTCTGTTCCTCGATGTCATCTTGCGACTGCTTATTATCGATAGCATCTGCAAAAGAAATAACAAAAATATATTTTTAAACTTCAGAAAAGTCTTTTTTTATTTTCATTTACCATCTCTTTGTGTCTCCTCATCTTTACTTTCTTCAATACACTCCAAATTGATCTCCCTGGGTTCTTCTTTTGGTACCTCCTGTTGTAATTTAAATGTTGGCAGTAGCTCCGCCAATTGCCTGGTCACTGCATCCAGGGTTGATTGTATTGTTGATGGTAGCGAGGAGAGCGCTTGCAATTGTTTTTGTACATCAGCCAGCTGTCTTTCCAAGGCGAGTTCTTCTTCAGTTTTTGGTGTTTCCTCTGGGGGTGTTGCTGCTTTGGCTTCTTCTTGATTTGCTTCAGTAGCTACTACAACTTCATTGTTTCCATTTTGCCGTTGTTCTTCAATTTCTGGTGTTGCTTCCTTTTCTTTGTCTGTTTTTTCTTCTTCATTGACATCTGCTTCCGTAATGGCATCTGGGTTGACAGCAGCAGCAGCAGTTGTTGGTATTTCTTCCAAATTTGGCACTTCACTATCTGCTGGTGGTTCTTCTTCCACCTCGGGTGCGGGTGGTGGTGGTGTTGGCTCTTTAACAGGCTCTATTTCTGTTGCTGGCTCCGGCATTTCTTCCTAGAAATATTTAATAAAATTGGTGTAGTGGTGTCATAGTTTTATCGATATAAAATACTCTGTAAATTTCATGGTAAATTTATTAAATCGCTTAATGTTGAAATATGAAAGCTTTATGCGTTTGCACTTTAAGTGTCCATCATAAGATGGCAACTTAACGTTCCAACTTCTTCAATAAATTGATTTATTGCTTCCATACCTCCCTCAACACACTCCACTTACCACAGCTGGTGATGTTTCATTTGGTGCCGATTTTACAATCTTCACCTTGTAAGCATTTGCTGCACGTCGTTCAGCTTCAAGTTGTTGTTTACTTTTCGGTATTGGACGATTAGGTCGCTGCAAAAATGTTGTCCATTTCTTATTCTCCTTATCCTTTTCTGCTTTCGTTTTAATGGCCTCTTCATTGAGTGAACGTAACACATCGCTAGACATGCAAACACCCGGTTTGGGAAAGATTCTATAAAAATTGACACTTTTATTAAAATTAACTGTCACCATCAATTGCACTTCTACTGTCGCATAATTAAGTTACCAACCCCATAACGTTGTGATCCTTCAGCACTTCTGATTCACCTGATAGTACCGCAGCGATTTCCTCTTCGACAAGTTTTATTTCTGAACGTTCGGATAGTACAGAATTGGGTCTTTCACTTTGTTCAATAATGTATTCATCTTGAGTTTGCACAACATCGAAATTGGCCGAAGATGGGGAGACACTTTTAAGTGGACTACCATCTTCTAGAAATGAGGATGGTGTTGGTGGGCGTTCGATTTCGATTGCTGGTGATTGCCTTGGTGGAGTAGTTTCTTCCGGTTCCTCTCTGGAGGAGTGGAATTATTTTATTTAGTGTTTTGTTGTGTTTTGATGCGAAGTTGAACCCACTTACCTCTGTACGCCAAAGTAGAAGACATTGCCGCAACTCATAATAATTTTATGTGCCTCTTCATGAGCCAACGGGGAGGCTGCTGTATCGTTAATGCGTACAATCACATCACCAACACATAAGCCAGCATCTTCAGCAATACTGCCATCTTTTACCTGCGGAAAATAAATGAGAATAAATCAAAAAAATTGTACAGTGTGGTGATTTAGAGTCGTGAATGCTGGCAGATATAAAATGACGAAAAATTTGTTTCAGCTGGCTATGGGGCTATGACAAAACCATCAACTTAAGCAGATTTTTTTACTTTACTTTTATTTTTAAATCTCTCATAACTTATTCAATATTTGACCAACCGACAATCAATTGCTTGAGTGGCTATTTCAGATCTATATATGATATCGAAATCTAGACTTAAAAATAACTAACCATTCCTGATATTTTATAAACAAAAGACCAATCTAAAAACAGACTCAATAGAGCAAAAAATTCATTCAGTAATGTAACGCAAACAATGACAGAAGTCACATTATTCTCAGTCTGACATTTGACAATTAGCCTACAATCAATGTGTACGCAATAAAACCGCGCAGAAAAATAACAAAACACAAAACCTCTCTAAATAATTGAACTTGTGTTCGAAATAACAACACAATGGAATAAAGCGAAAAAGGGAAAATTCATATCAAAATCAAAACAAAACAAACAAAACAATGTCATACCGCAACAGCGGCTAAGAGAGCAACAATTGCAATAAAATGCGGCGAATTCACAAAATTGTGAACGCAATGCGCTGCTGTCAATAGCGTTCTTTGATTGAGCATACATGCAGGCATAGTGGAAAAAACAACCAAAATATATATATAAACATCGATTTTCTGTAAGTGTTAATTGACATTTTGACATTTGGCCAAATTAATTAAGCAGCTGAATACAATGAACTGACAGTTAGATTGAAAAACTATGTTGAAGACATGTTGACAGGCATTTGGTTTGAAGAATACATTAGGAAAATTATGAAAAAACAAAAACAAATAATGTTTACCTAATTAATCAAAATAGTTACAATTATACAATAAAAACAAGGAAATAGTCAAGCATTTCCCTCGTAAAAAATGACATCTCAATTTTAGAAATTTTTAGCTGAATATAAGGACTTACTAGGTATGAAAAAAATCCTAAAAATTGTAGTTTTGTAAAATTATACATATTTAAACATTTATTTCAAGCATTTTGAAATAAATACAACTGTTGCAAAATATTGTTCATCTTACACAACATAAGATATAGTGTTAATAGTTTTTTTTTTATGAAAAACGTGAAATTTGGTCAATTATGATTTTATAAATAAAACTATTAACTAAATTTTGACATAACCCTGAAAATGCTGAAAACCAACAAGCAAAACGTCAGGGGAAAATATGAGGTTATCGTAGTCCTACTTATGTAATCATTATTGGCCAAATAAGCAATTTTTATATAAAAAAAATTATTTCAAATTTTAAAAAAATCTAGTTAAGGCGAAGTCTACGGCCGAAACTCACTTAAATAATTTTTAAAAAGACGTTAAATAAATTGAAGAGTATTGATAGAAATTGAAAAAGTTGAATTCATATGGAAAATGTTGAAATAAGTTGCAAAAGCTTGATCAATTTAAAATCGATGAAAAAGTCGAAAAACTAAAGAAAATAACGAAAAAAGGTGAAAACACTAAAAGTCAAAAGAAAATGGAAAATATTAAAAAAACTCGAAAAGAAATTAAATTTTCGAAGTATGCCACGCCCACTTTTCCAAATACGCCTTCTATCGGTTAAATTATATTCGCGATCGCCATCCGCATATAAAATTTTATCACAATAGCTTGTAAAAGTTACGTTACATGCTGTTATTAGCTCTAAAATTAAGGGCGGTGATACACTCACTGGTACAATCCAATCCAATTTAGATCCAAAGACAACTTTTCATAAGCAACATTCATACAGCAAATTTTAGTACGATTGCTCACATATTTCGATAGATATTTCACTTAAGATATATAGCTTATGTGTCAGGTACCACGCCCACGATGCTATTTTGTTCGCTTTTGATTCAAACATACCCTATAGCATGTTAATCATCTACTTTAAGCAGCAATTATGCTGCAACAGTTCACTTTAAATGGCTTTTACAACCTTATGTTAATATGTGAGGTGCCATGCTCACTGATGCAATCCTGTCGCATTCCATTTAGTAACTGGCATCTAGACACCAAATTTTATGAAAATTACTCTCATAGTACACTATCTATAACATTAAAGGTTTTTTGCGGTGCCACGCCTACAGCTGCTATTGCGCCAAATTTTTGTATTATTATAGCATGCATATCTGCCATATTAAATTTCATAAAGATTACGTTGTTAGTTCTCTTATTATAACGCTTATGAGTACTGTAGGCTGTGCCACGCCCTTCAACGAGTTTTGCCAGCATACTGTTTTAGCTTGTGTTGATGACTGCTTTCAGTGGTAGTATCCCTAAAGTTTTTATGAAACAAAATCCTAATTTCGAGTTATACAGAACCAAAACCACGCCCATTTATCCACTTTTGACACAATTCAAGATATATATGATCTCTGTTCGCCTACCAAATCTCGTCCCTATAGCTTGTATGGCTTCCGAGACATTTTTTTTTAGATCTAGTTGACAAATTAAACTTCTGTTATATATTAATGTACTCAAATCTTTAGAGCTGTATTTATTGATAACATTTCAATATGCTTCAAAACTTAAAAAAATAATGATTGGCTTTTCCAAAGTAATTTGTCAGGCATGTCAATATTTAATTGATATTTATTATTCTTTTATTTAGTTACATTTTTAAAAACGTCTTTCAGCTTACTGTTATGTTGTTTCCCTCCGAAGTCACATTAAATACAGCAACCAAAGCATAAGCACATCAAAAATATTTGCATGCAAAAATTACGTAACCATAAATTTACTGAAGAAACTTTCAGTTCAGTTCAGTTTGCATTGAAATGTGTTTCGAAATCATTGACATTTATGCAAGATGGATCAAATCACTTTAACCTACTGAAATAAAGTTTTAAAATACGAAAGTTCATTCTAACCTTAACAACCGTCAGCGGTATTTCAAAATCGGAACCACCAACCAAACGGAATCCCCATGGCACATTATCAAAACGACACATTTTTATATCGAACACCATTATGCTGATTTTTTCGCACTACCGCACAATAGAAAACTTTTTAATAATAAATAATTTACAATTTTTTTTTTAAATTTTGAATTTTTTATAAATCGATTTTTTGACCTCTGATATTTTATTGTTACTATTTTTAAATTTACTGTGCAATTGATTTGGCAGTTTTTATTTTTCAATTGTTGCTGCTGCTGTTGAAACTGCGTGCGAATTGTTTGTGAGCACAACTGTTGCTATCGAACGTACGACAACGTGACTGACAGCAATTTAAGTTCGCCGTGCGACAACAGAAGAAATTCATTGAAAAAAAAGAGAAAAATGTGGGGTGGAAAAAAAAAGTAGAACTAAATAGCGAATGTTATTTCGCATTGTTATCGACAATTATCGATTTTATTGTTTATTTCTCTTAAAGTGTTTTTTTTTTTTAATATGTTTCTCTTAAAGTTATTGTTGTGCTTTTTATTATTGTTGCAAATCGTCTGTCAGCAGCATAGCAATGTGAAGTTGAAACATATTGTTGCATTTACCCTAATTGCAATTGAAATTTACGAGCTTTTTGAGCTGTTGTTGTTTTCCACTCATCACTTTTAATTTGAAATACAATATTTATTGCAATAATGGTTTACATAACGTTATCGATATTTTCATTTAATTGCCGGCATTTGCTTGACAATTAACTATAATTTGAGTTGAACAATTTATGTGGCATTACAGCAATTGGTAAGTCTGTAGAACAAGCCAACTTTGAGATACATATAAAGTTTTACTCAGTAAACTCTACCTTTTTCTGTACATTCATTTTTTATTATAAAGTCCTAACTGTATAGGAATCAATGCTTAGAACAAACCGTTCGTCAAAGAAGACAAAGAAGGCAGAAATACTTTGAAACTCAACATTTTCGTTACATTATCGAAAATTTTTTGATATTTTATAGTACCTACTAGTACCTACATATACAGTATTTGACTTTTTGGTATTTTTGACATTTATAGATTTCTAGCTTAAACGTATTCATTTCAAAACTACAAAAAATCACTCACTTTTTAATAACATTCATATCAATTTAGGCAGCATCAAATTAAGTCAAATTGAAAAACTTTATCACGCGTGCAAAACTTTTGCGAATGTAGAAATTTTCATATAAAATAAATGTCTGCAATTATTACCCTACAAAGTGATTCCAGTTATTTTTGACCGCCTATTTTTCGTATGTCTAAACCTAATCTCATCGGGAATTCACATAAAATTTAATATTTTATTTATCAAATTTAGCCCAAAACCAATTTGCTACAGAGCAACTCACATTTGCAAGTGATGCTTGTTCCGCTCACTTGCACTGCTCACTCATGGAACACAGCAAACAAACAAAAGGAGTACCAACTGTTAGATTACATACACATGCATAGTACATGAAATACAAATACTTTGCATGTGCATATCCCCTAAACTTTCAAATTTACGCACACACACAGAGAGAGCAGGAACATAATAGAGGAGTATTTGAGTTTTGTTACTGCCGAAAAAATATAAAAAGAAAAAACTCGTTTGAGCGCACCAAATATTACGATTTCTGTTTGTTGTTGCTGTTGCCATTGCTGCTCTATATGAAGCGCTACTTTATAGAAAATAACTTTGCCATAGCAATGCTCCAAATAACTTTATCCCTTTATTCCTTTATCCTTGCGTTGTTTATGTAAGTTGTGCATTCTTTGTTTGCAATATGTGAGCGAAACAGTTTTAGGGTAGATCAAGTTAAAAAAAATTTCATTTATGCAAGCAAAAAATTTAAAAAAAAATATTTCAACCAATTTGCATAAAAGTGCAGCTGTCCTTTGAGTTTGTTTGAAATGTTTTGAAAAACTGGTCCAAAGATGACATTCGGTAGACTTAATGGATTTAGTGCTAGAAAGCAAAATCCATTGAAGTTACCTTTAAGTCTCGCTGCAAGTTTCTTCATTATCAATTCGAAAGAAATGCCTTAAATAGACTGTTGGCTGCGTTATATTTACCGATTTGTGTAAGGAATTCAAAAACACTGACAATTTTTTAAAAATATTCGAAAAAAATGTTCTTCGAAATGATCCACCTTAGTGACTCTTTTCATATTTGTGTCAAAATTTTAGTTTTCTTTTTTATTTTTGGTAATTTTTATTTTTACGAAAAAATTCGTTTAGCAACATAAGAGGCAGAAAGTGAATTTTTGTTTATGTTGTTGTAAGTTTTGTTGTTTGTTTTCGTTTGCTGTGGTAGTGGAAAGTTTAAGCCATTGATATTTTTTTTAGTCTTTTTTTTCTGACAACGGCAAAGCAAACTGGCCAACACAACAAGCGAACACCATGTTGTTATAGTTGGGGTAACAACAATGTGTGACCCATTACAATGTATTTGCGCCCCTCCTTCGAAAAGCTGTAGAAACTTTTTTTTTTTTGATAACATATTCACCACATATGTTGCATATGACAAACAAAACAAGTATTAATTTTTTTCTAAAAGTTTCCCTTTATTTATTTAATATCCTTTGATATTTTCAAAAGGACAAAGTAACAGCAAAAATTGAATATTTGAAATTTTAACGTATTTTTTTGTCACGTCCTGTTTGACGTTGATGTTGATATTTTTTGTGCATTTTAATGACAACCCACAGTGTTAGAATATTTTATAGTTAAAGCGTTGCATTGTTCAAGCGATAGTTTTTCAAACTTTAGACAAATTGTTTTGTTGAAATTTGTAAACGGAAATAGTTTTTCAATTAAATAATTTTGGGAAACAGGTTTCTATCGTAAAAATATAACATTACGTAGCCTTAATAATTTTTTTTATTTTAAATGGCTTTATATAGCCATTACAAGCCATTAATTTATTTTTTATTTAAATGTTTCCACGTGGAATTGTATGCATCTGCGGATGGGCAACGAAATGCAATTTGAACTAAGTACTTCTATGAATGTCTATTGTATAAAATCACTTTGCACCCACATAGTCCGGCCATTGATTTTTTATAAAAGTTTATAATTTATACTGATATTTACATCACTTTAAGCCTCTGCCGCCTTTCCTTGATCCTACCAGCCATAGCAATGAGCTTTGATTAATCGCAAAGGACTATTCATTTTTAATTATCAGCATTAGTCATACGATTTTGTTGGGGCTCTTTGACAAAAATCAAGTTCTCGCAAAATAGTATGAGTACAGAAATTCTTTTCCTTCAGATGTTCTTCCCGTGAGTGCTCCTGGGTCTATTTTTTGACATGATATCAAACGCATTCGGGATTTAACAAATTTAAAGTGAATTTTTCAAGTTTCTAGAATATCTATGATAAAAATCAAAAGAATCTATCTTCGAAAAAATGTTAAATTTATTTTTCATTTTGAATACTCAAGGTCAAACTCTAAAATTTTTGAAAAAAAATTACAACCATTCGAAAGGCTATTAAAAAATCTATCGAAGGCACTTGAACTAATGTTAGACTTTTACAGAAAGTTCAGGAAACAAATTATCTACACGAAACAGATGGTGTCAACAAAAAATCTCAAATTACTATCTTCCCAAATTCAGCCAGTTTTTGAAGAAATAGAAAAATATTTTAAGATATAATATGACAACACCGTGGCCAAGTTTGAGGTCAATGTTTTATGTTTTATTTTTGGCTTAAGTCATTTCATTTGAAATGCATCATTTAACTTTCTTTCTACACAAGAAGAACGAAAACGGAGCTAGTTTTTATCAATAATAATTGATTATAATCAGTAATAATTTTTATCAATAATCAGTAAGGTAATTTCAAAAGCAGATCGATTGAAATCATATTTCATAAATTTAAGTTTTGGAATAACATAACGTTAACAGTAGCATTGTCAATTCCGCAAAATTTTGACAAATATCAAAGATTAATTTCCCATTTATCATATGTACAATTTTTTTGTGCTCTCTATTTCGATGCGAGTTATTCTCATATGAACATTGACTTGTCATTCCATTTACTCCACTTCATTGTTATCATTTTTCACTCCAGCTCACTTTAAAGGGTTATAACTACAAAAAGTTCCATTCAAATCTTAAAGTGTTTTTTCTTTGATCGAGTATTCTTCATAAATTTTGAATGTTACGAAATTGACAAAACCATGCCAATAACCCTAACATCAACGCATTTGCAATCATTTTTGACGTTGAAAAGTTGCAATAAGCAAACGTCAAGACTTTTCTATATCTACATTTTTTTTTTCCTTTTTAGATAATGAAAATTTATTATTAAAAAACAACAAATGAAAATGCAAAAGATATAGTAGCAAAGGGTATTTCTAACAGCAAAAACAAAATAACAAAAATTTCATATAATGGGCACTTAAAATAGAAAAAAAAATAAATAAATAAATAAAGCGAAGTAAAAATGGCAACAAGAGAAACAAACAAAAAGAAAATAATAATAAAAAAAGAAATCAAAAACAAAATAAATAAACTGAAAATGGTCAATAAGCAGCAGCAACACAAGGCAACTTGACAATGTGTGTATGTGTGTGCGTTAAGAGGAAAGTGCTTATGTGTAGGTAAGTATGTCAAAGTATGTGTCTTCGTAAATGTGCGCCCCAGCAGTATCAAATGTATAATTTAGATAAATTTAACATTTAATGTTTATAAACATTTCTTTGAATTTCGTGTAGTTTCTTTTGACAATTTTGTTGATATTTCTCTTTATTTTCTTCCTTAAGTGAACCACCACACAATGTCTTTGTTAGGGTTGACTCTTCAAGTGGTGCATTTCGGGCTGACCTTGAGCATGAATTTTCATTTTTTCTAGTGTTTATTTGGGTTACTTGCGTATGTGCTCATATACATTTATTTATAAAAATAAATGGCTGTGGTATTTGTTTGCTCTTATGTGGGAAACTCCATAGAAGATTTTGTAAGCGTTGGAAAAAAAAGTTGTTGCAGGTTTGCAAAAGCTGAAGTCTTTTAAGCAAATACACGGCGTGTTACTTTTGGCTGTTGGCTAATTGAAAGATTTATGAGTATGAAATTATGGTATCATCGAGTACACATTTCCAGACTTATCGCGATATGTTCAATTTGAGCGCAGGACCACGAGATTCGATAGCCTTAGTATGGAAACTTATGCGCTTATGTGTCAATACAGACGTTTCCAAACTTATCGCTGTATATTCAGTTTGAGCAGAGCACCATGAGATCAGTACGTTGGTATCGCAATAAACTTTGATGATGATTAAAACCTGATAAATAAAACTTAGAAAAGCATTATATACCTGGTAAAATCTGGTATATGATGGATAGCTGCTGATTTTCAAAGGAGCGTCGTCATTTCATCAATATATACCATTGAAACCACAAATTTGTTACGTAGATTTTTTGAACTTGTGACAATATAAACAGCAACCTTAAATGGATATCATATTTACGCAAATAGCGCATTTTTTTTTAAATTAAATTATTCCTATTCCTTTTCTATTAATAATTTGAGTCACAGAATTTAATGAAATGAAAATAGCTGAGATATTCCATATCCTTAAGCAAGGCTTTACATCATAAAATGTAAAATGAATAGAGCTAATGAATTCGTTACCCACTTGCTATTGAAGTCTTCCTGCACCCATTATCAAATATAAAATGCAACATACGTGGAATATCCCACATTTGCGAGTTTCCCTTTTGTATTCATTTCATGTATAAAAGCAAGAGGGATAAAAATTTAAAGCAAAAGCTTAAGTGCTATTTGGTGTTTTTACTTAAAAGAACAAAATTCATCTCATTTCTACACTCAAACATATGATATTTCCAGGAAAGATTGTCCTGAAGCAAAAGCTATATTCGTACACTTGCTTGCAAGTAAAATAATACAATGAAAAAAAAACACAACAATCTCTTTTATTCTTTTAGCCATTTTCATAAAATAAAAGCTAAATAGATTTGTGAAAAAAAAAATGAAAAAAAGAAAATGACTTTCATGTCTTTGGGCTTAGGTTAAAATGATGAACAATCTTCAAATGTTGTGTCGAGCATTCAAAGTAGGTTTAGGGTAAGGAAATAGTTTTTTTTTGACAACCTAAAGCATTTTTTGTTATAATGGACGAAATCGGTATTTTATATTTAAAAATATTTTACTATAGTAATTTGGAATTATTAAAAATTTATTGCTTTAGCATTTGTTTCGACATGACAATAGTTGAACTATTCTCGCTCGTTTTTTTTTCATTTCATAACCCTTTGGCTAAAAATAATTGAACGCACATTTTCATAATTAAACTTATAATTAAATTCAAAAATTTAATGTTTCATTTAGACGATAATTATCTTTTTAATTATGGGAATGTGTTTAAATGCGCACGAAGAGTAAAAGTTTTGTTCGTCCTTCAAACAGGTACACATATCCCTCTTAGAAAAGAAAACAACTGTCTATTGTATTATTTCAAAAGTGCGTAATACTTTTGAAAAACTATGTGCCAGAGTTGAAGGTACATTTGCGAACATAAACTCAGCATAAGGAGAAAAGGATCTATGTACGTTGGTAAGCTACTTCATTTAGACAAGTATCATTTTCTGTTGACCATATCAATCTAGCTAGATTTCACTGTTAAGGAGCTATGTAGCTGAAATGCGCATAACATAATGCCACGAAAAATGGTGAAAAGTAGCACAAAAAGGGCAATATTAACATATCCTTCCAAAAAGTTCAAGTGAAAGAGGTTGTAGGCATATTTCCACATAAAAACATTCTATATTTTCCTCAAGGGATGTTTCCCTCATAGCAACGTTTTGTTAACCATATTGAAAACGTACAAATTAAAAAATACTTAAAAGGCTTAAACCAAAAAACTATCTATTATTAACTTATTTAATTTTTGGTTAATATTTTCACAGTTTCTATATACTGAAAAAAAAACAAATTCTCAAATATTTTCCTGAGGTTTAATACTTTAAAAAAAATTGAAATAGATAAATAAGAAATAAACTGCTATGCTAGACCATCCGGAAAAAATAATTCAAAGCCACTACTCCCTTCAGAACTTTCTCAGGTAAAAATTTTAAATATTTTGTCCGCTGCTTTATCAGAAAAATACTTACGCTGATAATATTATACCATGAAAATTTGGCATGAACAGAACCGTGTTGTATCGTTAACATTTTCTCCGTGTAATTAATATGCTACCAAGTCATGTGCGTGTTTTCAGCTATGAAGGTGGGTGTGTAGCATTGAAATGAAGCGATATATAACGTGACTTTGTTGTGTTCGCAAGAGAAGGACATTTGCGTGTTAATTATAAAAATTTGAATGTTAAATTTTTTAACGTTTCTAGTTAGTTTTTTGTAAAGGTGCTAGCGGGCAGCCAATACTAATCTAATGTCGCCACTTTTGCGTTATAAATATGTAATGGTGTATTTGTCGTTCTTTTTTAAAACATTTTTTTTTTTGTGTGAATTTAAGCTGACGAGTAGCTTGAACAATAAGTAAAACTTTTGAATAACGCCTGCTGCACACCTGCACAACTCCCTAAAAGCAAAAGTAAAACAAGAACTAAGCAAATAATTGAAATATATATTGTGCTAAGAAAGGATTTTTATAGTATGATAAATATTTGAAAATTCTGAAAATTATGTTGTTTCATTGTTAAAGAGTGGGGGTTAGTACAAGTAATTTTAAAATTAATAATCATTAATTACTTAAAAAATATGTAGCATTTGTTGAAGCGGAGTATGGTTTGTTTGTTATTTTTTTTTTAAATTTAAGGATAAAATTGACTGGAAATTCATTTCAATTCAAATGGCCATTCAAAAACTCTTTAATTCATTGGAATTTAAAATCATCACATCGAAATTTTTTAGCTGCAATCGCATTTGAATTACTCTGCTATATAAAATAGTTCTATTAAAACTTTATTTCCATTGCAATAAATGCTTATTGAATAAAAGGTTTGAGTTCCACTAAAAGTAACTTGTTTCTAGAACTTAATTCCCATCAAAGTAGTGCTATTTTTAATATTAAGTGAAAGCAAAAACGATAGTACATCACTTCCCACTCTGATTAGTACGTAGTAAATATATATAACAGAAATTAAAACCACTGAAACAGTTGGCCATTATAATTTAAACATGGCTAAAACAACAAAGTAAAGTATTTATTAAATTAAATGAATGATATGGAGAGAGCTGGCAGTAATTTTTATTTTGTTATTTATTTTTATTATGTATACAATTTTGAGTGAAATGTTTTACCTCGCAGCACTAAGTTGGCTTTAAATTTTTGTACATTCCTGTTGACCTACATATTTCCTTAGTAGTTGCAGGCATAACTTAAAGAATTTAATTTTTGTGTTGCTTAAAACTATGTAAAAGCTTTAATGTTCATAGTCCAGCTAATACTTACCGGGCTCTAAATTGAATTGTGCATAAGTTCGAGTTCAAAATTATCAAGAAATATTTTTTTTAATAAAACTTATTAATATTTTTCTTAAAACCCCGCATGAAGTTTTTTTCATCGAAAATATCATCTGATATCTTCTTTTATTTCTGAAATCCTTAACACTATCTAGGATATTCTTTTTAGGTTTATTTAATTGCAAACGTATAGAAAAATAACGCCCTTATTTTGACCACTACGATGATAAATGATGCACAATCTTAAAAAATAAAAGAATGCATTTTTATCTATAATCTGGATAGCCAGAGTACTATGACGCATCATTACATTCATATAATTTTCAAATAAAAATCTAGAGATTATTTTTGAAGTAATGTTTAAAGTGCTAGGTTTATGTACACACATACATAGATACATATAACATATATCTATGTGACACATTTAGAGATAAATTATGCAAAATACAGTCAATTTAATTTCAATGATAACTATGACTTCAAACGTTGCTCCCATTTTCTATCGTTTGTTTTAATATAACACTTTTGTATCGCTACAGCTTTTGAAATAAAAAAAAATTGTTCCTCCTACAACTCAATTTTGTGTTTGCATATATACCAGGGCTCGAAGGATATAAGAAAACCGGTTATTTAAGTTTACGATTAGTAAGTATTATTAGGAGTACTAAACGGTTAATGATATCAGTGCATTCGCTCTGCTTCGACAAATGTATTAATCGTTCAGTTTTTGTTAGCTAGTAAAACTGGCCAACTGGTCATAAACATTCGATTTTTGATTATTTTAACTGTCAAAGCAAGACTTGTGAACAGGCTATGTGCTCCATAAGTACAACAGTTTCTGGCCACAACTGATCTCTATTATCTTAAAATAATTGTCTAAACTCTCGATAGATAGCTTAATGTCATGCTCCTTTAAAGACAACCATTCGTAATTTCGACGAACATATAAATTTTTATTTCTTTAAATGTGGAATAGTATACTTTTTTAAGTTATGGTTTCTTATGCTTGCTAAGAATATTTTACTTAATATACGTTCAGCATTTATTTATTAATCTCGAAAATAAAATGAATTTTTATTGTATTCAGATAAGCTTACATCGAAATAATGTTTATATATTGGCAAAAACAAAACTTTTGTAATATTTTTTTTGACACTACTTGAAATTTAGATCATTAACGCTTTAAATTAAATAAATAGAACTTTTATATACACATATACATTTTCAATAAATACCAAAAAAAAATGATTAAAAATTTAGCACAAAAGCTAACCATCCGTCAAAATGACGAACAAGTAGTCTAAATTTCAAACTTCAAAAATCATAACATATACTCGACCAGTCAAATACCCCTAACCGAATATTAGAAGTCATATAAGTAATTTTGTATTCGGGTAATTCGTGTATTCGGGTAATCGGGTAATTCGGATATTCTGGTAATCGAATAACTACAGACCTAATATTTACGCCAATTATATTTTATTTTTCTTTTCGACATTGTTGCTTATGAGATTATTTGCGAGCATAGCAATAATTTGCCCACATTTTGCGGTAGGACTTAATTTCCTGTCTGCATCCTTTTGTGTCGTGGCTTCATTTTTTTCATTATCGTTGGGGCATAATGTGTTGCCATAATTTTTTGTTACCAAGCGGTTAAAGTGTCGCATTTATTTAATTTATTAATTCTTATTTGGTGTCTGAAAATTTGGGATGCTGAGGCCTTTTTAATGAACGTTGCTTATTTTGCGGTTTTTTTTTTTACCACAAATGTGCGTTGTAGAATTTATGTGCCCTTTTTCATTTGATTTTTTTTTTTTTGGTATTGTTACACAAATACAAAATTGAATTTTCGGGAAAATTTTTCACAATACTAGATCAATGTTTTATATATGAGTGGCTAGTATAATGATTTATTGAAAATGATATAATTGTGAATGTACATAAGTGCTTCTGGTGTAAATAAAGATTTTTTAACTAAATCTACAACCTAATGTTTATTTAATTCACACACATTGTCATTTTATCCCAAGGGCATTTATTAAGCAAATTCAAATGCTACACTTTACTTGATGTGTTAGCAAATATTTGTTAATATTAAACAAAACAGTCAATTAAATAAAATTTTTCCAAATAAAAAAAGCACAACAAATGACTACAAATTACAATTCATCCTTCCTTCTCACCACACGCTTCAAAGGCACAATATAACCCCGAGCAAAGCAACGCCTACTATTCCTTCCGATTAGCATAGGAAACTAAAACCACAAAAAATTCCAAAACTGCGTGTGGAATAATAAATAGGCCAAAAACAACAGTGGCAGTAGAAGTAGCAGCAGAAACAACAATAACAACAACAACAACAACAACTATAATATAATGGATAGGATTTTACTGGAACAATGAGTAAGGACAAAATAATAGGGGGTAAAATGCAGAAACAAAAGCTTTGATGCTTTTGTTATCGTTGTTGTATTTGTTGTCTGTGTTGATGGAAAATACTTTAATATGCAAATTCTCTATGCCAAAATCCCCAAAAAGAGAAAAAAGTACTGAACAAAAACATTGCGTTCTACGTAAAATCCTGCATGTGAATCAAATGAAATTCATTTGTTTTGGCATCTTTCGTATGTATGTGTTGGTATGAAATTATATGATTTTAAAGGGGGTGGATAATAACATAGAATTTTAAAGTTCGAATTAGTTAGCTTAAGAATAGTTTGATTTCAATATACATATGTTTGTGTGCAGTAGGTTTAAAAATAATTACCGAAAAAACTCCCACTCATGTGGGCGTACTTCATATCAAAAAACTACTTCAGATGTTGAGGTAAATTTAGTGTTTATTTATGTTAGACTTTGGGATAAATTTGTTAAGTAAACTTGGCTCAAAAATTAAATAGAAAAAAATTATTCGTAAAATAATTCTGTTAATGGGGATTTCAAATCTAGGCACTATGAAATTACCCAATAATCTCAATGCCATCATCACTAGTGTATATGCATATGAACAAATAAAGACTATTTCATTCTATTGAATGCATACTTTATAAAGCTGAAGAACTTCGAAACATATTTTATAAATTATAATTTAATATTTAATTGTTGTTACTTGTAAGCTATTGCCTACCAAATCGATTGACTCCACTAATTACAATTCCTAATTTACAAATGAAATTCAAGTACTGAATCTTCAAAAATAAAACACGTTTGTACAAAAATGACGGAAACCACCAAATATACGCCTCTGTGTTTTGCAAACTAATGCCGTTGAAGCAAAATCCTCCTGGAATGTAATTGATCCTTACTAAGTATAACTACAGATTTTCAAAATTTTCACAAGATCAAAAAATTCTTACATCCAAATTTTGTGTTCCATATTTATAGCATCTCTGATGATCTATAATATGATGTCATCATTGTTGAAATCGACACAGCCATTGCAGAATTATGGTCATAAATGTCCCTCTTCTTGGGAGATCGGAGAAGAAATAAGGCACACTTTTTATAGCTTACAAACCAGAGAAAAAATAGTTAAAAAATTTATTGCTATAGTCTGTATAAGTCAGCATTATATCACTGGTTTAAATTTTAGGGCTGAGGCACAACATTCTTTTTAATAAAATGTAATTAAAATTATTCTGTGACTTTTGCTATTCAGTCAAGCAATATTTTAAAATATATCTGTTTTTAAAATAAGCCAAAATTATTCATAATATTTGCTTTAAAAGTTTTTTGACTCCGACAAGTTTTTGTTCTCAGAAAAAATTTAAAAAAATATAAGCGTTTATTTCGATAAAATTTCCATAGTAAATAAGTGTTTGTATGCAAAAGTGTGTGAGTCACTCTAAGTGTATTTGTGTGTCTGCACTTGAGTGTTTGAAAACTTGCTGAATGGAAAATTCAATGAAGCATCAAGGATTATATTGAAAAGTTTTATAGCAACACTATTTTCTACAGCATTTAAGCCTCTTTACTTTTCTAACTCAATACCCCTTAAAAATGTAAACGAGGGTAAAAGCTGTTGAAATTTTCCCAACCTAACTTAATGACGAAAAAGTGCTCATACTGCTTTTACTCCGCATTGCATTGGAGTTAATTTTTGGTCATAAAATGAATTGATTCTTAATTGGAATGCTCGTAAAGCTTGTCATCAAATTTGCTGGGTTCACCACTACCATACAGAGTCAGAGCTTTACTTTTAAGGTTGTTACGTACATATGTATGTATGTATTTTTAAATGTTTTTCCATATGTATGGTATACATTATTTTGTGCGGTAACTGCTGTAAAAGGTGAAATTTAATTTGTACCAATTTGAAAACAACGTTAAAACCAAAATTAATGGAATCAAACCACGACTTTTTAATTGGCTTAAGGTTGGCTCTCCGTTTGTTTTCTGGTCTGTTTAACTTTTTTGTTTTTGTTGTTGTTATCGCAGCTATTACTCTCTTACAGCACAAAAGTGTATGGGTATCGACCGCAATTGGTTTTAATTATTTGATTTTAATGACATCAACCTTCTCCACTGAGGTTTCAGTCCATTTGTTTACTTGCAGGTTTCATGCTAAATTTCACGGTCACATAACAGTTAATTAATGAAAATTTCAAACAATTAATTGAGCGCATAAGTCAATCAATGTTTCGTAATTGCGAATATTTGTAATATTGTCAGATTAATTGCCTGAAAAAATAACTTAATTTTAAATAAATCTGTTTTTATGGCAACAATTTTTTCCACATTAACTTTATTTGCAAATGGGAAAGAAAGTTAAATTTATGCTGCGTTAGCGGTTTTATCCTTTGTCCACGCTTCGTTTGTAATCCCTATGTGATAATTTAGTAAAATAAAGCAAAAATAAATATATATTGTACAAATATTCTACCAACTTTTTCCATGCTCAAAACTTAATGTGTTTTTAGCTAAACTTTGGGATTATTCACCCTTTAACAAGGGAATAATCAAAGCAAAGCATAAAAATTAATTAATGCTACTCAAATGTGCCATAAAACTACAGTTTAAATGACCATAAAGAATATTGTTCAACACAAGAATCGATAAATTTCTATTAAATATACGTGTACATTCTGCCTTAAGTAAATATGCTTAAAAATATTTATAAACATGTTACCACAAGCACATACATCACATCATTGTAAATAACTACGATAACAAGAGCCGAAGTAACCTACTCAAATGCAAATGAGGCATAGGCCTGGCCTGTTTAACCCTTTTTTTCTGTACATTTCTTCTCTCCTGATTTTTGTTAACCAAGAACACGTACTGCCAACTCATTATTAGCAGCGTGTAAAAATGGCATTATGTCTTTTTGGCATGTTTTGTTACGCTTCCCCTACTTTAGGAATTCGGTTTAGTTCTGCTTCGATTTTATTTCATTGCTACGCTATTAACTATGTCTTAGCATAAAACTGCCTACATCTTGTTTGTCGGAGTCATTTGACCCGCCTTTAACAGACATACTCACATTTGCTGCTACTTTTGATATTAACATTGGGGATATTTCATGCATGACTTACTTTAAGTTGTTGCATAAGTGAGTTGTCCAGTATGCGTTAAACAAAATTTCAATATACTAAGGTATTTTTAAAAAAAAGCAGCACACTTTAAAAAAAATTAAAACAAAAAATTTTATTTTAAGTTTAAAGAGTCATTATTCTGAATTGAAGACACGAATAGCCATAATGGTCCCACTAAAAATATGTAAGCTAGTCACCTGATTAAACTCAATCATTTTGTTTCACTGACTTTGTTATTTAGAAAGTTATAAGATATTCTATGTTTGCAAGTATTACTCCAGAGGAACTTTGTTTAACACCTTGTAACTCAGAGCGTATTTTTAATCACAATGAAATTGGAAATCCAGTCCTGGAAGATCTTTTTTAAAAATTTTTTCATAGCTAAGATTTAATATCTAATATACAAACATACTATGAAGAAACAGTATAAGTCATATGAATATACAAATAACTTATGTGGTTTCGCCTTTTCATCAAATATCGCGTTTAGCTGGTATTCCTGGCGGCCACAGACGTTTCGGTAGCTCAATTTTTTATAGATTTTTTTTCAAAAAAAATTATATTATTCTATTTGACTATATTCAAATAGTTAATCAAACTTTCATGTAAGGTTCTAGTCACCATTTCCATTTGCTTTGAACTGTTTTGTTTTTTAATGGTATTGTCCCAAGAAATAAATATCAAATACCCGTACATGCGTCTAAAATCATGTACAACAGCGCTAGACAGCTAAAGGCAAAAACATAGAGAAAGGCAGCCATGTCATACAACAATTTTGTCGTTTGAAAAACAGCCATCCCTTTTTTTTTTTGTTGTCCAAGGGTTAGAATTCCAAAAGAAAACTACAACTCAATGGAGTTTATCTTGCCGTCAATAAAATAAATCATTAAACGCCATTAAAATCGAAATTTCTAGATCGTGCCGAAAGGGAAGCGCGGTTAGCAGTAAATTTATTGCTGAGGGCAGCATTAAAACACCAACAAAGTTGTACTCCATTTTTGGTAGTGAAAACGACGATGGTGGTACCAATAAATCATGCGGCTGTAAATTTACTTTATTTGAAATTCATTATGTTTATCCAGTTAAGATTTTCAGCATGTTTTGTTTTATTTGACCGAACGGTCGTCTGTCCGTCCTTCTGACGGGCATACTCTTTGTACCGAAGGGTTCAAGTGATGTGTTTATCTTTCATCTATCTAATAACATGTTCAATGAACCAAATGAACTTTGTTTTGTATTTCGTGTCTTGAAATTTTCTTTGAGTTTCCTTTCTTGGTCTCAATTTTCGTGCTTCGTACGCGCTTTGCTCTTTGTGTTTGAGTCAATATTGTTTTTTGAAAATAATGTCGGGACATTTTTCTGCATTTTCATGGCTAATGAGGGTCAATGTAATTAGGTGCTTCATTATGGCAGCAACAGCGAAAGATACAGTGCGGCTTGAGCTGGCTTTTCATTTCCTAATCAGATCAAATTAGTAGGGTGTAGAAATTTGTGTAAAATTATGCTGTTTTAAGGTTGTTGAAAAAATAACAAATAAAGTTTTTTCGTTGTTTGTTGGTTGGCTTGTGTTATCGTTGTGCTTATCGTGATTAATGAGCAAAAAATACGTAGGAAATATTTATATATATTATTTTGTTTTGACTTTGAGATGGCAAAACGATACTTATATTTTTAAAAAAACTTACACATTTTAATTTCAGCATGAATTAAAAGCATATTCTAATTAGTATTGAGTGTTTTGTTATTTGCTAAATGAATTCTTTTGGTAGTACTTAGACGAAAAGACTTCAACTAAGGAGATTAAGGGTTTTAATTTCATTAATTCTCAAGTAGGTGAACGTTTTCAACTTCAAGCATTCTCATTCAATCCAAGTAGTTACTTAAAGTTTTTTGACGAACACATAATCTCATAGTTAACTTTATTTAAAATTAAAAGTAAGTGACCACATAACATAAAAATTGTGAAGCGAAAAGTTTCAAGTTTTAACAACCCCCTCTACAGTTTAGAAGAGATAACGCAAACAAAACTAACAACATAATAACTAAACAAAATTTGTCAATTCTAACTCATGTATTTTATAAGAGACTTATGATAAAAAGCACAATATTTTGTGTACTTTCAGAGTTATGTTGTAGTTATGGTGTAAGAACTTTATTGTACTCATGCTACATACAAAAATGTTGTTGTTTTTCATTCCTAAGTACAACTGTATGTATTTTATTTTATAGTAAAGCATTTTGAGATAAACTTTTGTAGAATTTGTTAGATTGTAGAACGTTATTTTATTATGAGACTTTTAGTAGAGTAAGTTTAATATGTTGTTGTTGTAGTTGTTGTTACAGTTGTTACAGTGCATAGTTTTGTTAAAGTTTTAGCCGTAAGCTTAAGTAACCACAACAAGTGTTACGACTAACTATGAAAATTTATTTTATTTTAGAAAATTTTATTTATTTAATTTGTTAAATTGCATGATGTACACATTAACTTTTTTAAAGATGGACAGACAAACAAAAACAGACACAATAACTTAGTCAATGAAATAGACCAACAGGCAACTTTGTCCAATATTAAATTATTCTAATGAGTTTATGAAGTGTTCATTTTGGAGATGGAAAAGTAGCAAGTTTGTCATTCAGATATGATATTGAAATTATGTTTTTGATACATTTTTGTCTAGAATTGTTTAGTTGTATTTTATAACAGGACTGAATTTGACCTTCGTTTCAAAATATGAGCTTAATTGATAGATTATGAACAGATCGAATTGATAGATCAAAAAGCCAAACGAAAACTTAAGTTAAATTTCAGCAAAGCTTTTAAAATTACAAAAATTATGCTTGAAATGTATCAAAATGTATCGAATATATTTGAGTAGTCTGTAAATAATACAAAATATCAAAAGCTATGGAAAAAATTTACAAGCGCCGTGAGTTTCGGATGGTAACATATTTAAAACTTTTTCAACATTTCTCGACTTCTTCCATATTTTTCGAAATTTTCGCACTGTCCAACAAGTGTCATTTTTTCTTACTCAATTTATCTCTACTTTTCAGCATTTTTTGACACAACCATTTCTTCAAAATATTTCAATATCTTACGATTTCTTTAACATTTTCCATACAACTTGAATTTACCCTCAACGGTTTTGGTTTTTTAAAACTACTGCCTACAAGTGTGTGCGCTGGAAGAAAGTTTTGCTTAGCCATCTGAGAATTTTTAATTTCAATTTATTTTTCACGAATCTAATTAAGTATTCTTATGTATTATAATAACAATGCGTAAATATTAATATCTAAAAAAAAAATAATTCAAAGCTATTACATCTCGTTGTTGTATTTCTGCAGTTTTTCAAGAAATCTGAAATCTTGAAAACATTTAAAACGCTGCAAATAAAGTTGGCATAAAAAAAAATTATACTGAGGCCACTTACAAAACCTGAAGCTTGATATCGTTGCCCACACCCACTGCTATTCTTAACACATTTCCTTGGAGATAAATCTTAAGCATTACAACGCTGTTATATCCGGTAAACAGCTTTGGCTCAGAATAAAACAAAATTCTTTGCATTTCAAGTAGCAGCAAAAACAAAAATAACAACAGTAAGCAACAGAGTAAAAGATATAAAAGTCCTAAATCCTTGTTAAACTTTGATTTAACTTTCTTTTAAAGAGTTTTTGGCAAAACGCAATTTTGTGTTTTGATTTAAATTCAACTCAAAATTTTCCCATCTCACTGTAATATTTAGAAAAATTTTGTTTTTAAAATTTCTACTACAATCCATTTAAAACGTCTTGAGGCCACTTTTTGTTTTTGCTGCGCAGCGCTCGATGCTGCTACTGGTGTGATACACAGTAGAAACTTGGCACTGCGAACTTAAGATTTATATTAAAAATGCAAAAATAAATTTTAATTTAAAAACCAGTATGACTCAAGCTATCAAGTATTTACTTAATAATTTCGCTAGTTTTATTTAAAATAAAAGGAATTATTTCTCAAAAAACAGCGTTGTAAGTGAAAGCCTTTTTCGTGGCCTTACTATGCTTTGAGCAAATGTTTTGCTGCTTCTTTGGTTTGCTTCTGAACGCATTGTTGCTCTTTCGCTTGTTTTTGCTGCTTTTGTTAAGTGTTTTAGAATGAAGTAGCGGTTTCACGGTAGCTTCTCTTTTTTTGGAGGCTTAGGGTTAAGTTAACCAGCGAAAAACATAATTTAATGTCGACATTAAGCATTGACTTTGTTAATATTTGAAAACTTTGTCTTACGAAACTTTGTGTAAAGTTTGAATATACACTAATGCTCTAATGTACATACATACGCACATACATATTTATATAGAGTTAATTGCTTAATTCTTAATTATTAAATTTATGTGAAGTTTGTATGTAAACACGAATAAAGTTTCAACTATGATAGCAGCTTCAAGAAAAAGTTTTCACGCGGCTGATGTTAAGTTTAATAATTTGAGTGCAGAGTTCAAACTTTCAAATTTATTTAACATTTTCATTTAATTTCATCTGAATGACTGAGTTTAACCTTGAGGCCAAAATATTTTTGTTCTAACAATATGTCTTATGCAAAGAAATGTAAAATAAAAAGAAAGAAAGAAGAAGCTCAAGAACAAAAAAAAAAAATCATTTCCATAGTTAAGAATTGTGCTAAAATCTCAAATTTCGAAATAGAAAACAATTGAGGGAAACAATTTTTTTAGCTTGCATTTACACTCAAATCTTTTGACCAAAATTATGTTTCTCTTGTAGGTTTTTTTGAAGTTCCTTGAATATGAATTTTATAAGAATTGAAATTATTTTAAAAATACTAAGAAATCGAAAATAATTGGATATTTCACTAACTCTTATTTGTAACAAACTTTCCAAAGCATCAAATATCATCGTATAAGCCGATTTTGAAAACGTCAAAATAATGTTCTAGGCCTTACTAAAATAATTTCTTTATCATTTACCAGTACATATGTAATGTAACTCACCATAAACTTTTTTGTTCAACAAGAATTTTTATAAAAATCACATTTTGAAAGAAAACTCAGTTCTGCTACCATCACGCACCACCGCTCAGTAGTAACTAAATTTTCAAGCAGCCACTAGCTGCTCATGATGTTGACTTCCTTGAGCACAATCACACCGCCACCTCAGATTCGTTCAAGTACAAAGATTTCTATTTTTCAGCTGAACTCACTTATGATTATGCAAATGAGTTAACACTTATAAAGGTGTAGGAATAATTTTGGTTAAATAACAACAGAAGCAACAAAGTGCGTAATTTGGCAGTATCTTATGAAAGACGTAAACAAAGTGTCAAAAAGCATTATGATGAAAAAGCAAACAAATCAATAAGAAATTGTATGTATGGGTGAAGATTAAACTACCGCATATTTAAGAGGCTTTATTGAAAATCTATGCAATATTTAAATAATAAGTTAAAGATATCCACAGTCATAACAAATCTTGAAAAGACTTTGTTTTTCAATATATAAATCATGGGTGATTGAAAGAAAACAAAATTCAAAAAAAAATTAACAGCAACAGAAAGTACAGCAGAGCAGCTTACAACAGAGGATCAATGCGTAACAATAAAAAAAAATACTTTTAATTGAGTTTTAGCTCTGTGCTTAGACTTAAAGTTTTTCACAACTGGACGATCCACTGCTGGGTGCACACCAGCACAAATAAAATTTTTAAGTTTTAGCAAAGTTCAAAAATAAAGCCAAAGTCCTAGTAAATTTGCAGGTTGCAGGAAAAACTTAAGTCAAATAAAAGCTAAGACGAAAAGTAAAACATAAAACTACAATAAAAGAAAAGAAACTGCAAAAAAACAATAAAGACGGATAAGAATTAAAAAAAAGTGCCGAGATTTTCTAATGAAAATGACAACAACAAAGCCATTGCACATTATACGGTGCTGCAACAGGAATAGCTGCAGCATTTTTGTGTCAACAGCACATGCTTTAAACGCAGCTGCAGTTACAATAGAAAGTAAAACAGCATAACGCTACTCATTGGCATTATCGTGCACATTTTACTGTTGTTCCATGTCTCAGTGGGCAATGAACAGAGACTTTGCGGCCAGACATTGACAGATGCTCAGGATTTAGTTTGTGTCAACTATAGAAACGACCAACTTTCATTGTCCGTAACGCAAAAGACTCGAGCGGAATAGCGTACTTAAGAGAAAAATTGCAAAGAAAAAAAAAAAAAAAATAAAACACTTGTTTTTTAAATATTTTCAAACTAAGTTTTAATTCATTAGTTTTAAACAGTTCAACTCAAATAGTTACAAGAAAAGGAAAAATTAATATTTTTCAATTTTGCCATCGTTTCAATATTCATCATCATTCCTGGTTGAAGTAGAGTCAATTATATAAAGTCTATACAAAGAAAAATTTCATAGAAATTAGATTTTTAAAAATGCACAAAACAATTTATTTTCAATACTCAAGTTTTATGTTTAATAAAATACTGCTACTACTTATACTAAAATGTTTATTAAACAAATTTTAAGTCACCATAAATAAATAAGCCTTATAAATTAAATTTCATGCTGAAAATTTTTTTACCTTTTTATGCTCTTTATTTACAGACACCTGCATTCAATGCCATTAAAAAGGATAAAATAAAGTGAAAGCAGCACAAACGAAATGTAAAAATAAAACAGCAACTGACAGGGTCAGCAAGCTTACCATGGACTCCATATTTACATTTTACAAGTAAACATTCACCTTGACATAAAGTTAAATACTGAAATCAATTATGTTGACAACATCAACTTCAACAGCAGCGACAGCCGAAACAACAACAACATGAATGACAGGAACAGCAACAGCAACAACAACAACAAAAAATATGCGGAAATTGCAAAATGAAAATGTACACGCATATAAATTTTAACAAACTACATTAAGAGAACAGAGAAAAAATTTCTGAAAAATAAGAGATAAGGAAGTAATGAAATGAAGCAAAAGAAATTAAAACAAAAAATCAAATAACTTTGGGGTGGTTTAAATTAAAAATAATTAACAATTCAAAAGAGAATGAGGCAACAATGCTCCTTGAAAAGAATTTTCAAATTACTTATTAACAAACATTTCTCATTTGTATAGCTTGGCTTATCTTTAAATGTAACAAATGTATTTAGTCTTAACCATTCAAAAGTCAATTTTCGGATGTTGAATTTGATCCTTTTTTTCATTTGAACAAATGATTTCAGTACAAAAAAGAAAATCACAGGGAAATAAAATCGTTCAGAAATACTATGAAAAGAGGCCTATCTATATTTTCAAAACTATATAAGTATATATTCATATATATATTCTTTGGTGTGCTTAAATTTTTTTTCATGTAAAAATAAAAAAACAAAAATTTTCAAATATATTTTTGAATAGTTGCATCTAGACAATAAGGGTAATGGCAACAAATTACTAACCCTTTTGTCCTTTTAAGTTATACTTGTGATCTCCTTTTTAAAATGCATCAAAAGTGATTTGCGTTCCATTTATAATTTTTTGTGGTTTTATATAAAATTTCTATGTGTAAAAACTTTTGTGTTTGAATTGCAATTTCTCTGCATAGAAGCTTTAGGTAAAAACCATGTACATTATTTCCCCTTTATCGTAAAATGTAACCACGAAATATTTAAAGTAAATCGTATCCCAGTACATAGTTGCTCAAAAATTCTGTATAAAATCCACCGTAAAAATTAGCTTTATGAATATTTTTTAACATAAAATAATGTTAAGTTACTCTAATCACCTTATCGTATTCAAAAATATGTACAAACTTCCGCTCATTGAGCAAAAGTATGAAAATATATGCGTTCGAGCATTTTTTTTTTTCCAGATTTTGATCATAAATCCAAAAAGTATAATAAAATAAAGAAAACTTTAACAACAACAATGAAGAAGAAAAATATTATTTTTGTTGAGAAAACTGTGACCTCTGCATAAATTCGAAAATTGCAAACTTAATCTTTGCACCTTTCAAATGGAGCAACAACAAAAAAGCAGAAAAAAAAAATCATCTTAAAATTGAAAACTTTTTTTTTCTTTTGCTCATACTTAATGATTCCTTTTTCTTTTCATCTCCTTCGATAAGATTTTGACCCAAAGTTTGCAATAATATTTCTTCTCGTTCGTTTATTTACAGCATTTACACTTTTTTTTTTGCTGCTACCATTGAGGCGTAAATTTTGCGTTTTTATTGGATTTTTTTTTTTGTCGTATTGTTATTGCGCACAGTTGTAAAGTGAAAACTTGTTACAATTATTTATTTATTTGCAATTTAAAAAGTTTTTCTTTCCTTAATTTTTATGTTTCACTTGCGTTGTGTAGTGAGTGAGGAAAACGTTGTATTATGGGATGGTGCGACTGCGTTAAAAAGTTCACTTGAAAATTGTGTTTTAATGTGTTCGTAATAAGTTACAGCAAAAAATTTAAGTTAAGAAAGAAATTATTGATTTAGCTTAAGTTATGCAAATTTGCACAACTTTGTACATTTATTGAATAATGATGAAAGTTTTAAAAAATTAAGCATTAGAGGATTTTGGATTGACATTTTGTCCATAGTAGAAATATTGGGACTTGGATGCAAATTGCCATTGCTGCCATACACTGTTTATTGCTTATGAAATATTTTTAATTGGTTTACGTCTCTGAACTGATCAGAGGAAACTCTTCACTTTGCTATTTTGCTAAGTTTTAGAGTAAAAAACTTAGTAAAAAAACTTTAAGTGCTCATGGTGATAAACTGTACTGGACTAAAACAAAAAATTTAAGATCAAAAATTTTATTTATTTTTATCAAAAAAACTAATATCCTATGAGGGACTCAGAAAGCAACACTGCTAAGATGTATTAACTGCGTTGATTTCCGTAATTACGAGCAACGTCGATGCGAAAATTTAAATCAGAGGTAATGGAGCATTAGTCAAAAGAAAGCGCTTTGCATGATTCCCAGAACAGCTTTTGTTTCGAGAAATCTTTTTTTGGGAAAAAATATAAGCCACATGAAAAATAGCCTCTTAGATTTGTGTTTGTGTCACTACATCCGCTAGTAAACGAACGTGACTTTTTTCAAATTTTAATTTTTATTTAATAAAATATATCTGTATTATCTGATGTAGATCAGTGATGTGGCATTTGGATTTTTTGGGAATGTACTCAATTTAGAAACTGGATTTTTTTTTTTTTTGAATATACTACATGGTTCCAAGAGTTCCGGCAAAAACGATGAATACACAAAATTTTTGCTAAAAATTGATTTTATACTTCAACATAGTTCCCTTCGAGAGAGATACACTTCATCCAACGATCCTCCAACATTTCGATATCTTTTTTATAGAAGTCGACGTCGAGGCTATCAAAATAGGCATTAGTTTCAAACTCGAGCTCCTCATTTGAGTAAAATCTCATTCCCTGGAGCCATCTTTTCAAGTTTGGATACAGATAATAGTCGCTGGGGGCCAAGTCTGAAGAATGTGGTGGGTGGGGCAGCCATTCGTATCGTAATTCATTCAAGTTTATCATTGCCTTTAATCACCGACACGATGTTGCTTTTGATCAATTGTCAGAAAACAGGGCGCACATATTTTTCATTTCCAAATGCTCATGCAAAATATTGCAAATACTATCGATCGACAACTTCATTATGTCTGCTAGCTCTCTCACTTTCACTTTGTGGTCTTTCGAAACGATCAGATGAATTTTCTTGATGTTTTCTGAAGTGGTAGCTTCATTTTGTCGGCCCGAATGTGCTGCATCACTGGTGCTCAAACGACCCATTTCAAATTTAGCAAACCTGAAAATAGTTGTTTTCGACGGAGCAGATGAGCTTTGATATTTTTGTACGCTTCTCGTTTTTTCGATCACAAAGCAATGTTTTATCAAAATGCGAAATTCACTTTCTTCCATTCATTAAGAAATACCATAAGTAGCGCCACTCTACAGCGATAACTTCAAAATAATTATATGAAATGTCATCAAAATGTTATCAAAAAGTTGTCACTTCCAAAAAAATTATATCGATTTGAGAGTGGTGGTCCCATAGGACCGAAATTCCCGGGACTTTTTGAACCATGTAGTATTTTACTAAAGAATATGGCATTTGGGTTTTTTTTATGCATGTTTAAAACAAATTTACTTATTTTCTAAAGAGCTTTCAAACATATAGAAGTTAGGCTAAAATTGTACAAAAAAAATATTACAAATATTACAGCAAAAAATGCAATTAGTTTCACACAATTTTGGGCTTACGGTCTTCAAAGGTATTAAAACCATAAAAGAGAATATCTAAAAAACTTGTTATTGTGCGCAAAATCAGCTAGAATTTTCAAAATGTATTGTATTATAAGTTCAAAACTCTACAAAGTTATTTTCTTTTTCTTTCAGATAAATGCTGCAATGGAAAATTGATGAAAAATCTTTACAAAAATCTAAAAGCTTAAATATTACAACAAACAAGTAAGCACGTGCAACAAAGAAAAGTGTGCTAAGGATTAAAAATGAAACAAAATTCGAATATAAGAAAACTAAAGAAAATGAATTAAAAATCATTTGTTCACTTTTTTCTTTCATGTAACCGAGCGTAGTGAAAAAAAAAAAAACAGTGAAAAACTTTTGCAAAAATTAAACCAAGCGTCAAGGTGGAAAATGTGCTGTAGGAAAATCTAAAAGGGTAGAAAAAAACCGTAAAGAAAATCAATGAAAATTTAAGTACAAAGAGAGTACGCAAAGAAATACAAAAGAAAAAAGTGAAAAAGTAACGAACAAAAAAGAAAATAAAATTCACAGAGTTTTTTTTTAAAAAAAAAAATCGAGACCGTAACAAGCACCCACATTGCAATATTGGGGCTTATACAAACACATATGAATTTATGTAACAGTCTGTACCAACATACATACATAGTACATGCAGACACGCACACATATGCTTTTGAGAAGGTATGAGTGTATATGTCAAAGTCTATGCGACTTAAAGCTGTGATTTTCGGTACAATTTCTGTTGCCTACTTATAAGGGCAGTCAGTGATTGCAAAAAAAAAAAAAAAATTTCAAGAAATATAAGATAATAAAGTGAAAAATAGCTGTAAATACAAAAGTAAAGCAAAAAAAAACCCAAAAAAATTTAAGTCACATAGAAAATCAGAGCACGGGCGCGCACTGGTGACAAATACAAATAAGAAATTTATTTTAATGTCGCGTATATTTCAAACACCTATTGGGGATACATGTATGTATGTGTGTTCTTAAGGAGAAAGTGCTATGAAAAAGAGTGCAAAATAAAAGAAATAAATACGTTGAAATGAAAGTTGTACCGAAATAATACAAATGCGCGACACGTAAAACGGAAACGATAAAATAAAATCACATAAAATAAGAAAATCGGTTGAAAAAAATATTTAACTTCCCACATGCAATCACACACAAACGGACATATGTGAACAGACATAAAAATTTATACAAGTCTTTGCAGTACTATACAAAGCAAATGCTATTGCATCAGCGAAATATTTAAAATACATATGCACTTTATTAAATGGTGTGTGTGCATACTTTGCATTAACATATAAATTATGTTTTATTTGTTATGCACATTTTTTAATTGAACACATTTAACGCATTATTCGCAACTGTCTAAATACTTTCACGCGCGCGTGTATTTTCAATAGTTGTGTCATGTGCTTTTTCTGAAAAAAATATATTTATAAAAAACTACATTTTTAAAAAAGAAATTGCACCGATATAACAAGTTATTTGAAGCAACTTTCCACTTTTAAGTTTTAAAATAAATCAACACAATACCAACTAAAAGTATAACAACATGTCGCAGCATAGCTTTGTCACAAGCTCAGTTAATCTCTTGTATACGAGTTTTCTATTAACGTCACTACTTACAGTGAACACACATGCAAGAATTGGTAAGTGAAATTTATGCTATACATCCAACTTGATTATATTGGGTTCTTTGAGTGCTAAGTATACTCTTAGAAAATTAAGAAAAAATTTTAATTTTCAATTTAAGTAAGTCGTATGATTTTCCCACTATGATAGCACGCGTCATTATAATTTGTAATTTTAATTAATTCCGTAAGTATCTTAAAACATTTAGGAGTTTTACTAATTTTCATTACCTTGAAACTTATTACGCCTTTCTTTGAAAGAGAATATTTCGACAAAATAATTACATTAATTAAATTCTCAAATCCATTCATGTGCCTCAGACACAATTTAAAGCTTTCTCACATTAATTTAATTAATTTAAAGAGCAACTCATAATGAATAATTAAAAAGTTTTACTTACGGGAATGTGGCAAAATACCATTAGGATAAAGGCTCAAACATTAGCAGCAAGAAGCAGAAAAATAAATTCCAGGTAGTAACAGCATGTATACTGTTCAAACGCATTAAAATTGTAGTACTAAAGATTTGTGACAACATTAAGCATTTTGTGTTGTTGTTGTAGAGTGAGTAAAAGCTATTGGTGTGCTTCGCCTACAATGGAAATTTGATTAAACGCAATATGTTGTGTTAGTGTTATATTTTTTCCTTTCTTCATTTCTATTCCCTGAAAAAGTCTTATATCTGCATAAGTAATTAGATTTCATTAAGCTAGAAAATATTTTTATAGAAAACAAAAGCAGCGTAAATCTTTTTAAATGAAATGCCAGTAACTTTTTCAAGCAAATATTAACTCTCAAAGTCAACAAGAGTGTCGTATACGTTCAAGAGTGAGATGATGGAATTCTATTAAACCTTTTCCTGGCTTATATGCTTTCTGTAGCAGCGATCGTTTTCACAATAATATAGAAGGGCAGACTTCAGTTTTTCGTCACTTAATTTGCACAAAAATCAGATATTTTTCGTATATATGAGCAATTTGATATTCGAGACGGTAGTTGTTTTCGCATTAGACATAAGACTGGTATGGAATTTCTTTCTCAGGCGCCTGAGCAAAATGCTTTTTTCTTCAAATAATGTGCTTCCTGTATTCACAAGTTAGATGGCAGATTGATATGATTTTGATTTGATTTTAACTAGCAAATTAAATTAAGGTTACTCATCAACTTGTTTTTGCCAACAGGGTTAGCATACAAAGATATCAAACATATCAAGAACTGCTTCATCAAGCAATATATAATTAATATTACATTTTTACTACAAGTCATTGCCAATGAGGTGGCTTATAAATTTCATGCACGTGATGTTAATTACAATGTTTAACTAACCGACAAGCTAATCATATTACTCGTAGAATGTTTATTCCACCCAAAATGTCATCTTTCCGTTCAGCCACCTTGTCAAATGTTTGTTTGTGATATTGGCTTGTATGTATATGGAAGGATTTAGTAGCTGCGAAAATTAATGTTACACGTCATGTTGAAATTGCTCATCAATCTTGTTTAATTAAATAAATCCACAAACTGTGATTTACGACCAGTACTATGTGGACTGTAGGCAAATATTGCAGAGCTTTTGAATAGGTATATGCCATAGTTATTGTTTACTTGTGCATATTTGTGAATGCTTTAACAATGCACAAGACTAGAAATATGTAATCTGTTATAGTACCGATATGCTCGAAAAAAATCTGGTTTAAAAATCACTTAAAAGATATTGAAGAAAGCTCTTCGTTCCTGCATTTTCGTTTTCAGCTCGGTCATTTCGAAGTGTGATTTTATTAATTAACATTCTTCAGATTGGGTAATATATTGTACAGAAGTTAATAAAAAAACTAATTAACAGATCGTGCTCAAACTTTATGTGTGATGTAATCTTAATAACCGTTGATATTTTTTCTATATATTCCTGCTATACCTAAGCAAAGTTTCTTGCATAATTATCGATTGTTCCTCCCAAACTAGCTCTTTGTCTATAATGATGTTATCTCTTTTCATAGTGTACTATCTTACTCAAGAACGCTCGTAAAATAAATTTGCTCTTATTTTCTTTAATTTTCTCTTGAATTCGAGAAAATATCTTAAGCATTTTATAAACTTTACAATTTGAATAAATTAAGTAAAGCTTAGTTAGGTACACACTAAATTGCAGCATTTTATTATTAAAAATTTAATAACTAAAAGCAAGTCAATCTTTGCTTAGTAATGAAAGAAAACATAAAATATTAAAACGCTGCTAACAAACTAACAAAACTAATCCCTTTTGTCAACATAAGCATTGATGGCATCAACGGTTTGCTTGTGGGCCGCTTAGACTGAATCTCTAAGAACAGGAGTACAGCTATAGTATTTCAATGTAGCTAAGAGGATATGGCTAAGGAAAATTGCAGCAAATAACTACAAAATTAATCTTAGCAATCTGATAGAAAAGTAGCAGTACAATGTGTAGAACAATGAAGCAATGAATGTTCACTTTATTACGCAGACTATGCAGTACAGTGTTGTGTAAAAAATCACGCAATTAGTAGGTATATAGTTGCGGGAAAATATTTCAACATATTATAAGCATTCTAGAAAAATTTAAAATGCTCTCAAAAATTTTACAAAATCATTATGACCTGACTGAGAAATTTCATTACCTACAGAAATTAATTCACAAACATCATAAATATATTGTCTATACCATGGCGTATTAAAGGATTTTTCAAAGAAAACAAACACAATTTAATATATTTGCAGCGTGTGAAGTCACATTTCGAAATATTTGGATAAATAAACTCACACCTCAAAACTTTCATTTGAAAAAGTATTTAAAAATGTAAATTTGACTTTATTCGATGTAAAATCTAGAAGAAGGCTTTTTGGCGTGACATGACATGACACTATCTACACATAGCTTTAGGTAGATTATTCTAATTGAAATGTAGAAAACTTTACACAGCACTACCTCTGAAATAAAGAACATTAAAAGAAATGGCAAGATAACAAGGACTTATTGCAACAGGCTTGATGGGGCCACATAGAGAACACGATAGATATGTCGAATGCATGTGCAAAAGCAAAATGTTAGAATTAAGATGAAAGAGCACCCGTAACATTTGCTAAAAAGATTGTATGGACTTTTGATGAGGAAATAATAAAGTAAGGAACAGAAGCAGAAACCATGATAAAAAAAAGAAACTAAATGTTATGGCTTTGATTAAAGCAAAAAAAAAATAACTAAGGAAAATTGAAATAATGAAAATGTGACAAAGCAAAGCGGATTGTTAAAGTCAACATATGAAGAAACCTGAAAACACTGCGAGGAGAAGTGATGATTTAAAAAATATAAAAGCTCAAACTGCTTTTATGCAAGTAGTAAGCAGGCAAAATAAAATGAAATTGGCAAAAAGAGATTGTAGTTTTTTTGTTTCGTTTATTTATATGTATATTGTTGCCTTAGAGTCATAGCTTCGAAAGTGATTTTAAGATTTAAACTATTAAGCTTTGTGTATACGTGAAAAAAATTTTGAAAAAAGGTTGAAACCTTCCATTATATTGCAAATACCACAATTTTTTTTAAAGCATTTCTTCAAAAAGTTATGAACAATGGAAACATGGAAAATGAAAAATGTTTTTTTCTCTTCAAACTGTCTCCACACAAAATTTCATCTAAATCGGTTCATTACTTCAGCTGTTAAAACATATTTTTCAGTTAAGGACGTGGCACGCTTCACTTAAAAACAAATATCTTTCTTCAGGGCTCATTTTACCTCCGTACCAAATTTTATTAAAATCACACTGTTAGTATAGCTGTAAAAATATGTTTTCTGGCTAGAGGCTTGGCTCTGCTTCTTTTATACCGCATTAAGTCACCCGAGGTGGAAGATAAACTGTAGATCCAGTTAGCCTTATTAAGGTAAATGATCTGCTAGCCATTTTATCTAAAAAATTTAGTAATTTCTTCAAAACTGTTTTGTGTGTGGGAACAACGACTACTTTTGCACTTAAAGCATTCTTACGTGAAGATGTTATTGAATCATTGTTCACAATATTTTGTTTCAAACTATGGCATAAAACGTACTATTTAAATGTGACATTCTCTTTGCTGTATATTTTAGTTTTTTCGCATGGTCTGTTTTGGCACGCAATGATTAAATATACTTTGTTACTTCAGAAATTCCTTTATGGTTATTTTATAACAATTTAAAAAAAAAAAACGCAAAATCTCTAAAGTCATTACGCTGCAAGTGCGCCATACTTAACTCTCTACTGCATAATAAAGCAGTTGAATTATGACGAAATTTATTACCGCAAATAAAGCATTAACATCAACGTCAACGACGCTGCCATTGGCTCTTGCTTTTGTCGTATTCTGGCTTTCAACGTTCTATGCTTTACTACTCTCAGCATCCTGCATTTACTATTTTTATCACTATCACTGCTTTTGTGCATAGAATGCAATCTTTTTTATATTCCCTCCTGCTCTCCTCTCCTTCAGCTATAAAAAAGATATAACGACATCTTTGATGTTCTCCTCATTGCAAGAGTCTAGAATATGCATTCCATGAGTCTGTTGTCCTTATGCTGTGTTTATTGTCCTTGTTGTGCTAAGATCGCTAAATGACTTTTAAAGCATGAAATTTATACCACCACAATTACTGCCGTTGAAAATGTTGTTTTATTTTTTTTTTTTTAAATATTTACGTGACAGCATTTGAAAATGGAACCTTTCAAAATGTATATCCTTAGAAATTTGCTCTTAATGCATTTGTTGGGTATTCATTAAGTGCATTTAAAAGCATAAGCTAGCGAACTTTCGTTCGTATGTCTAGAGCGTTCGCTAAAATATCTTACTTTCGCTGCAGATTAGAATATTTTGAAACCAAAAATTTTAAAATCAATATACAGCTGATTATAAAGGGCAAAGTAAAGTTTACGCAAATCTGCATATCATTAAAATTTTCTTGAAATTACATGAAATTAAAAACCTTGCCATTTATGCAGGAAAATTCCACTGAAATTTCCATATATAAACGCAATACCTTCATACATCAATAAACTAATTTGTATATTAATTTTATTTTTTGCAAAGCTTCTCCTACATGTTTTGTTACTGAAGTTTTTTAAGCATATTAACATATATGTAGATCTAAGGGTGACTTAAAAATTTTAACAAAATTTCTAAAATTTTATTCTATCTTCAAGTGGAGAAATTTCCCAGAAAGTAACATGTCAGAAAATAAAAAAAACACATCAAATTGAAATATTGCTGTCATGGTAAAGTTAAAAGAAATACTTATAAATGTTAAAAATTTGGAAAAAACCTTTATCTATGTTTATATATACCCTGGTCTACGATAAGACGCCTATCATTTGAAAAATTGATTTTAGTTTTTTTGATGACAAAAACTGATAAAGTTTTTATTTTAAAAATAAATAACTGAATAAAAAAGTATAAACATCAATAAAAAAAGAATATAAAAATTCATGGAAATTCTCTCTACTTATATGTGGTGTATTGGAACACAACCTTTTCATTTAATTTCCAGCATAACTTTATAGCAAAAACGACCAGCACAAAACAACTTTTTCAATATTTTTAGAGAACCACTTCATTAAATTCAAATAAACTTTACAAATCAATCTGCTAAAAATGGAACAAGCTAAAACTAGAGATAAAGCTTTAACCTCCCAAATAAGCAAAAAATTTCACCTAAACGCTGATCAACAAGTTTTTATATTATGTATCATCATATGACCAGGGTTTTTCCCTTTATTTTTGTGAATTTTTTTTATTGGTCGTTAGCATTAAAAAATTATACTTAAATTTTGGTGTAGGAAAAACATGATGGCTCTTATTTTTTTTTTGCTCCAATTGCTTCCAATTCCCGGATTTTTTTAGAAATTTTTGATTTTCTCCCCCGGGTTTGACATCATTGGTAACTCATATGATATATTCATTGATATCATATTTTGATAATCTGAGTTGAGATAAAAGTATGGTCAAGTGAAGTTCGTCAATCGAAATTGAACGCCGCAGTAGCTCACGAAAGTTTGTATTCATCGAAGTAGTAAAACCGTCAGGGAACACGATTGTTTTAAAGGCACTAAAAACTTAACTATGTACCTCAGGTATACATTTTTATGTTATTTTCTCAACGTTTTTATTTCAAATATATATATTAAATAATCAATAGCATTTGCCAAATATTTTTCCAAGTTTCAACAAACATGCAAAGTTGAGCAAAGACATCTCTTGATTTGATGATTTTCGCTGCTCTGTTGCATTGGTGCTGCCTTTTATAATTTCATGCCATATACATATGTACTACTACGCACTATACCGAACTCAGTTTATTCATTCCATATATGTACATATGTATAGATTATTTTGAAAAGTAGATACTGCTAAAAACTTGTTAAATTTTTGAATGAGGGTATTCCCTTCACTCTTACTATAAAAAAATTTATTCTAACTAAGAAAAGTATCATTTAATTTTAAAAATAAGTTTTGATGTCTGAATCCTTTGGAGCACCCTAATTTTTTTTGTTTTTTTTTTTTTATATAACCTATGTATATTCAAGCAAGTTAAATGACTTTTACGCTAATTATTGCTGACATCTTAAAGATAGCAGCGCGGCGAAGTAATAGACATATACGGTATAAATAGGGTACAATTTTTCAAAATCAACAACAGTGTTTCAGCAGCTATACAGCAGCTTAATCACAACTAAAGTTTTATACAATAAAACTTGACTATAGTATAAAATAAACAAAAAATAATAATATAAATATTTAGTTTAATTTTTTAATAATTTAAATAAATAACTTTAAAAATGATTAACATAACAATTGTGAAATTTATAAGTTGTTTGCTGTTGGTGCTTGTACTTTGCACAATGGTGCAACAGAGTTGGGCTGTACAAAAATTCTGTGGTAAATCATTACCAGAGGCATTGGACCAGATTTGTGTTAATGGCTTCAACTCGAAAATTAGTAGTAAGAGATCAGGTAAGAAAAAGTATAATAAACTTAATTTCTATATATTCTATTATTTTCTCTGGTTTATCATCGCTTCACAGGCGTTGGCTTAGATTTGGGTTTGGATGACTATGGCTACAATGAAATAGAAGATGATTCACCTTTTGCTTATGCTAATTCACCATTTTTATCCAAAATGCATATTGGCAGTGGCAGTTTGTTAGCTAAAACACGACGAAGACGTCAAGGTGTTTATGATGAATGCTGTCGTAAGGGATGTACTTTCACGGAATTACTTTCATATTGTTTGTAAGTAGAAAAGCAACAAACAGTGAGGGCTTGGAGAAAACTTTGGCAAAGACTACTAATTTTTAATATTTTTAAAATGATAATGTTGACGGAATAATAATAAAACAATGTATGTGTATATGAATATGAAGCTGTTAAATTTGTAATGCCTTTTAAATAAAGGTGCTAAACACTATTACTGCAAAATTATATGAATTTATTTTTAAAGTAAAAAAAAAAAAAAACTAAATAAAAACTATGACTGCTGCACACCAAAAAAAAAAAAAGAGCGTTTGATAAGAAAATTATGGTCTTGGGGCATGATATTTTAGAATTAAAGCGATTTGCTTAAAAAGATGGGGTTTTATATATGATAATCGAACTGAGCATTATATCTAAAATTTATTAAAAAAGCTCTTTAATTTTATTAAAGTCACTTCGCACGTGCATACTCCGTTGTTTTTTTCGTAATGAAAAATCAATCTTGTCTCTTCAAAAGTAACAAAAGAAAAAAAAGAGAGCTTGCCCTTTGAAGCCAACTTTAATCGATACAAATGTGAGAAAAAACAACAATAACAACACAGATTTCAAGAAGCAGCATAAGCAGAAGCAACAGTTTGTGCAACAAATGAAATACAAAATTGGTCTACTGCTTAAGTATATTTGCATAAATTGCACAACCTCATTATAGCAACAAGCGTCTGACTTACGATCTAATCCCTAAAATTTTTAAGAAATTTTCTATGCAAAAGGCTTAAAAATTCCAATTCAGATTAGCTGGAGATTCCTATTGCGATTAATATTGCATTTAGGTTTTACCTGCAAGAGGTACAATAAAATGATTAAACGCTAAATAAAGAACAAGATAATTCAAAGACCTAAGAGAAATAGTTTTGGCAGATGCAAATTAATAATGTGACATTAAATTCTTCTTCTTGTTACTGTCATAACTATAAATACCGCAAACTTAAATTATACAAATTTCATATTGAAATGTCACTTGAGTGTGCAACATCAAATTTTCCACTTAAAACTATGAAATCATGTCGTACGACAAAATGCAATAAGTTCACCATCATCTTTTGGTTAGATTTCCTGCTACTTCTAACAATGGTGTACAATTGTCGCGGTGGTAAACCAAAGTTTTGTGGTAAATCACTAAATGAAGTACTGGATTTGGTTTGCATACATGGCTTCCAATCGCGTATCAAACGGCGACTTCGTAAGTGAAAAAGGAAAATTCAATGCAGTTCCTAAGAAAAAGACGACAAAATATGAAAATAATTTAATTAAAATTTTCAGATAAGCCCAGAAAGAATATTAACAATGAAATTCATGATGAGCTGCTGTTGCTACTACTGAAAATGTCAATAGGAGAGAATTGTCAGAAAGCGGTGCATGGACATAGCAATGGAGAGGCAAGGCGTAGTCTCAGTGAATTAAAGAAAATAATGAAGATACCAACGCAAAGGCAGGAGCAATACAGGCACAGACACAGGCAAAGACAACGACGACATCCTCGTCGTATTGGTATTGTACATGAATGTTGTCGAAACGGTTGTCTTTACATGGATATTGTCAACTATTGTTTGTAGCATGCAGAAAGGAAAGCACCGAGCGTAGAGGAATGCAATGGATATAAAATGCTGCGGCTGCAAATTAAAGATATAACTATGGCAATAGCAGCACGTGCAGCGTAGTCGTAATGCAGTAAAAAAAAAAATGGGAAGAAATTATAAAAAATACAACTTGAGGGATATTCAACAAAAGTTTTTAAAACAAATTAAAATTAAATTTGATTGTTCATTAGTACATATATGCAAAATTAAAAATAAAATAGATAAATACTACTAAATATGAAGGATACCTATAGTATTTATATGAAATAGCTTATATGAAAAAAGTTTGTAACTCTTTGGCGCAAAATATACTGAAACGATTTCTAGAATTTTTTTTCAAAACAACTAAGAAATGTTATTGCATACTTATTTTTTTTATTTTCTTAAAGTTAAATATTGTTTTTTTACGATTTAGCAAAACCTTACTAAAAATTTTTGGTGTGATTTTCTGTTGCTTCTGCTTATGCTGCTTCTTGAATTCCGTGTTGTTATTGTTGTTTTTTTCTCATTTGTATCACTTGAAGTTGGCTCCAAAGTTTAAAGGGCAAGCTCTCTTTTTTTTTTTTTTGTTACTTTTGAAGAGACAAGATTGAATGAAAGTTAGGTGAGTAATTTCATTATGAAAAAAAACGGAGTATGCACGTGCGAAGCCACTTTAATAAAATTAAAGAGTTTTTTATAATATGTTAGATATAATGCTCAGTTTGATGATCAGATGAATAGGAAACCCCATCGTAGACTCTTTTCATGCCCCAAGGCCATGATTTTCTTATGAAAAACTCCTTTTTTTTGGTGTGCCAGCAGTCATAGTTTTTATTTAGTTTTTTTTTTACTTTAAAAATAAATTCATATAATTTTGCATTAATAGTGTTTAGTACCTTTATATAAAAGGCATTACAAATTTAACAGCTTCATATTCATATACACATACATTGTTTTATTATTATTCCATCAACATTATCATTTTAAAAATATTAAAAATTAGTAGTCTTTGCCAAAGTTTTCTCCAAGCCCTCACTGTTTGTTGCTTTTCTACTTACAAACAATATGAAGATAATTCCATGACAGTACATCCCTTACGACAGCATTCGTAATAAACACCTTGACGTCTTCGTCGTGTTTTAGCTAACAAACTGCCACTGCCAATATGCATTTTGGATAAAAATGGTGAATTAGCATAAGCAAAAGGTGAATCATCTTCTATTTCATTGTAGCCATAGTCATCCAAACCCAAATCTAAGCCCATGCCTGTGAAGCGATGAGAAGAAAGAGAAAACAATTGAATATAAGGAAATTACGTTTATTATACTTTTACTAACCTGCTCTCTTATTATTATTAATTTTCGAGTTGAAGCCATTACCACAAATCTGATCCAATGCCTCTGTTAATGATTTACCACAGAATTTTTGTACAGCCCAACTCTGTTGCACCATTGTGCAAAGTACAAGCACCAACAGCAAACAACTTATAAATTTCACAATTGTTATGTTAATCATTTTTAAAGTTATTTATTTAAATTATTAAAAAATTAAACTAAATATTTATATTATTATTCTTTGTTTATTTTATACTATAGTCAAGTTTTATTGTATAAAACTTTAGTTGTGATTAAGCTGCTGTATAGCTGCTGAAACACTGTTGTTGATTTTGAAAAATTGTACCCTATTTATACCGTATATGTTTGTTAATTCGCTGCGCTGCTATCTTTAAGATGTCAGCAGTAATTAGCGTACAAGCATTTAACTTTCTTGAATATACGTAGGTTATATAAAAACAAAAAAAAATTAGGGATGATGGTGATTATGATGGGGGACTACCAGACAATGTTTGTCCAGAGCAACTCAAGTCTGGTTTGGGAATTATTTTTGAAAACGATAATCGGATTGATAGTTTAGAACGAGAGCAACCGAGTTCTGATACTGGATTCATTGATGAAAATCTTTATTTGTCAAGCTCATCAAAAGAATATAAACCTAATCTTCCAATTCCACCAGCTTGAACTAGGTTGCTCTCGTTCTGAACTGTCAAGCCGTTTGCCGTTTTCAAAAATAATTTCCAAACCAGACCTGAGTTGCTCTGGAGAAACATTGTCTGGTAGTCCCCCATCATCATCACCATCATCTTCGCCAATTAAGTCTCTTTCGATATGGTGTGGCTCAATATAAAGCGCCTGGACATTATTTGGAGCGTCAATTTCGTCATCGACACACAGTTCATCTAAAAAATCCAGCGCCTTTTTCAAGGATAGGGATCTTTACATACATATTTGAAAATAAATTAGGAAAATGAAAAACTACGAAAATATCTTTTATAATACAGTAAATGCAAATAAATTAATAAAAACGTAACAAAACAGCAACACCGTAAACCAGTGCTCTAGCCTGCGTAGCGTTGCCATATGGCAACTTAAAAAATAGGTAAAAAAACACGTGTTAATCAGCCTATTGCACATGCTAAACCAATTGATCACTTTAAATAAACATTCAGATTGTGTGTTAATTCAAAATCCGATTAAAGAACATGCATCATCATGTTAAAGCTACCAAGACAAAAGCTAAATTCGGACTGTATTTTAGAAAAAGAAATCAATAAAACATTACCAAATCAAAAGGATGCTTAAGCAATGTAAGCAAGGACTTTAATGATAGAGTACAGCAAATACATGCCCAGTCCTTACACATAATTAGTGCTTGAAAACAATGAATACAATGTTGTATTCTTCTAAATGCACATACAATAGGCCTCAACGAACACAATTACTGACTGGGCATTGAAAATCCAGTCGATAAGATAATTAAATGCTAAAATTCAGGCACACATACAAAACCACATACATATACACTCTCTAACACAATATGAAGAAACACATGAAGACTTATAATTTACTCGAATTTCAATTGCAATCAGTGCGAGCTCTGAAAATAAAAGGCAAAAAGCATTAGATTGGTCGAAGGTTAGAGTGTACCTTTGTCTAAAATATTATAGTAAATATTTGCCACAAAAAATCAGATCAACTTTTAGCTGGCGCGTGATAGTAATGATCGATCCGGCAATTAAAAAATATGTCACTTCCGCAATTTAAGATTTATTTTGGAAAAACACTTCAAGCCCAATTAAATCTTTTAATTTCGTTGCATACAAAAACATTTTTTTATTCACACCCTAAGCTATATGTAAAAAATCAATAAATGTCTTTGTGCAAATGTTTGCATGTATTTCTGTGCATTTATTTCTCTGCACGCAAACAATGCAGCTTGAAAATACACAAAAGAAACATTTCGTGAAGCCCACACAAAAAGCCTGCAATAAATTACCAACATTCAACCAAAAAGTACCCAACAAAGCCTCTTTCAGTATATGTGGTTTTGTTAACACATATATGCTCGAATTTAAGAGTGTGTGTGTGTGTCTGTGTGTAAGTGTGGGTGGGGTGTGGTTTTAAAAAAGCTTTTAAATTATATAAATGAATTTTTATGAACTCTTAGTTAATATGAAAGTCTGACTAATTCGATGGCTTTGTGTTAATTGATGTGTTTTAAATAAACACAGTTTGATTTTCAAGTAGTAGGATAAAATACATATATATATTTTTATGATAAAAACATTTAAAGTTTATAATTGTAATTTGAGTCTACAAAACTGGCATTATTTGAAAATATTCTTCATTTAAATTACAAATTTATTTTGGAAATTGGCAAATGTTTTCTTGTGCTCTCAGCTGTATGATGTCTTAACATTTAAGGTAATTTTCCTTAAGGCACAACCTTCGACCAATGGATTTCTTATCGTTTTTGCTACAATAATTTTCATAATTGAACACAAACTGCTGTTGTTAGAAACACAATAAAATTAGCAAAAATACCCACATTAAAATATTCAAGTTAGCAAGTGAATGGGAGGAAAAAGAAAATCAAAATATAGAAATATTTCGGAGCATTTCGTTTTAAAACCTGCTTCATTGAAAGGCATAATAGCACCAAAATTCATGAACGTTGAAAATTGACATGAAGGACTCTCACTGTTTAATGTAAAAAATAAAAATATAAATTTTTTTATAATATTTATAACAATGCCTTCAGAGTAGAATGTGCAAAATAAAATTGTAGTTTGTCCAATTTTGTTATATTCTTCAGCTAATTAGTTAGATTATTCTAATGTTAAAAGAATTTTTAATGAAAATAAATTTCTGAAAACTACATTTCTGCTTTAAATAATGTTGATAAGAGATTCTAAGAAAGAGTTTAATTATAATGTAATTAAATTCTATAAAAACACAAGGAATGGTTTGTCTAAGCTTTGGACAGAAGTAAGCCAAAATACAAAAACGGGCGCCCCAAGAAAATTTAAATTTAATTTAATTTAATTTAAAATTTTCGTGAAATTTGTAAATATAAATTTAAAATCCACAATAAAACATAAATGAAAATCGGTAGTCGTATGGAATCAAAAATAAAATGAAAGAAATTCGAGAAAAACATTTTATTTTAAATCGAACTCACTTTCTAAATGTTATTTAATTTTACGAGTATTTTTTTATTTGTTTTTTTTTTCTTCTGTATCTTATTCCACAGAAAATTTTATAAGTATAATGCCACCTACCGCCCTCATTTGATATCGACCATAATTTCCATTATTTTTTTTTTGCCACTGGCGCTAGCCTCTGTTGCTGTTATTTACATGTTTTTTCCCCTGCTTTTATTATTTATGTTCGTTTTTTTTTTGTCCCAGCAATTGACTAAACATAATTAATGGATCATAATTTTTGATTGACAACCTCATTTGAAATTTATACAATATTTTGTCTGTCCACTTTTTTGGTTCTTTTTTTTTTAAATATATGGTTTATATTTTATTTATCTATTTTAGTTTATAATGGCTCATTGCATTTGCTCATCAATTATTTTATTTTTTTTTTTTTTGTAATTTAAACCATTTTCTGTTGCTTACATTTAAAAATATTTTCTTTTCATTGGAGAAAAAAGTTTTGAAATTTGATGACGTTCAATTATATGCTTTTGGTTTTTGAATGAAAACCTTTTAAATGACAGACTTATATTTTTGATTGATATGACATTATAACAAATGGTAATTAATGTAACTAAAATAAAGAATAATAGATATACCAAAAATTAAAATAAAATTGATAATAAATGAAAAAAATTGTTAGAAAATTGGTAGTAAATATTGGTAAAATGTTAAAAGTAAGTATTTTATAAGAACCTATATCGATGAAAAATTTTTTTTAAATGTCTATTGCTTTATGCTAAGCACAGGGAATAATAATTTTTACTCCTCGCATAGAATGGGGTTAGCCAAAACTTGGCTGAAACTCAAATTTTAGTACAATAAATTCTTTTATATCTATTTGTATAATGAAACAAAAAAAAAACATAGGAAAAATACACAAAATAAGGGAGAATTTTAATAAATAGAATAGCAATAGCCAAAGCGTAAGCATGTTTTGTCATACTAAGTGCTATTTAGGGTAATTCAATTAAATATTTTGAATGGCTCGAACAAGACTTATAAAAAAAGGAAGATTTTGACAAGTGGGTCTGACATCTCCCATAGACCAAAAGCATTAAACTGGGCGTAATTAAAGTAAATGTTAACAAATTTAATGTAAAAGGAACATTTTGAGAGCTCAGTCAGAATGAATTCCCTTTTAATAGAAGTTGAAGACGCTTCCGATTAATATCGTACTGAATACGTTATTGTAGGCCAGGCCAAAGATAACTATCTAACTTATTTTGTCTTCATTTTTATTTATCCAAAAGTATATAAAGCGGAAAATTTACTTTCCATGAACAAAATGTAGGCCGAGGCTTAACAAATTGTCAGCAGTCTGTCAACTTTATTTTTAGCTAAAAATGTCCTTATCATTGTTGTTGTTGTTTACCCAAAAACAAAAAACATAGAACACATCATAACAATATCTCAATTGCTCATTCAAGCCCTACTATTGGGGTTTTTGTGTTTATGCCACTTGTGCTTGCAAGTTGTCGTTCGTTTGTCTGTTGTTTGTGTATGTTGTATGTTTTAAGGAGGTCCTTGTCGTGCTAACTCTGACTACTACGGCTACAATAGAAGTTGTTGTCCTCCCAACAATAAAAATAATAAGACGAGTAACAACAACAATAACATAAATAAAGGCAACAACGAAAGAGTGATAAACAATTTCGGGGCCAAAATTTATTGCATAACATTTAGTTTCACATTTCATATAATTTACGATGTATGCAGGTATGTTAAATGTCCCTTAAAACAACAACAATAACAATAACAGCAGCAGCAACAATCATTTTGACAAATGAGCAACGGGCAAAGAAAAAAGACATTTAAATTTTTTATTTTATTTTTTTAACAAATGAAGCAATTGAAGTTTTATTGCTGTAACAGTGATGAAAAAGTATTTCAGATTTATAAAGTAAAGGATGCGGCGGCTCAGTGGTTCCAAAATGTTTAAAGTTATAAAGTTTTATTGAAAATATAAGCAAAGCATTCAGTTTTAAGGGACAACATGTGAGACGATGGCATAATAATCAATGGCATCGGAAATCTGGCCAGAAGTTGGATGTCAACAAAAAAAAAAAAATTTCTTCTTTATACCGCTATGAGGAAAAAATAAGTCAAAAACTTTATTTAAAAATCCTAGAGACAGAGCGGAACTTCAGCTGTTCAAAATTGTTTAAGATTTAATTTCGAACTACCATTTAAATACTCGACTTAGCTTAGCCGATCATTGTCTCCTTGTAAATATTATTTCTTTCCAGTGAAGAATGCTAAAGAAACACTGACGCATATCCTATATGTTGCTTGTAGCAACATATGTGTGTTTGTTTACGTGTCAACAGATATATGTGGGTGTTTATATATTATTTTATGTGTGTGTTTTACTTGTTATTTTTATACATTCACAAAATTGCTATAAACAATTGACGCAAATATTATCGTCTTGCTGTTTTATTTTTCCCACTATTATTAGAAATAAAACAAAAATAATGAGCAAAATAAATAAAAAAACACTAAGAAATTTATATTTTTTTCAAGTGCAGTGAAGCATAACTCTATGTAAAAAAGACATTTGTTATTGTTTTTGCTTTTGATAAGAAATTGGCTAACATCCAATGTCACTTGCAGTTGTGACAATAAGTGTGCCGCGCCATACTCATAGAACGTGGCACCTAGAATATAGTCAAAAAGCGAAAAAAAGACAAAGAACATAAAATTATAGAAAAGACCCAGTATACCCCTATAAAACAACGTCGAATGTCCTCAATAGCCATTAAAGATAAAAAATGCACGTTTAATTTACTTTGCTATAACACAGTAAATTATGTTATAAATGTAAGAAAACACAGGCCAAAGGTGGTGGTAGAAGGCGTCGCATAGGCGCTGCCATAATAATGGTTTTGGTTCACCCTTACTATGAAGGCACATTGCACCAAAAATTATGTCGCAAAAATTGGACTATATTTTTTGGCATCATAAGAGTTATTGCCAAAGAGAAAAATATCTATTGGCAAAGGAAAAATTACTTCAATTGCTAATAATAAACCATAAATTTTGAAGTGAGTTTTCGTCTTCCCTTTGTTTAGTGTCATTTCTTCTTTGGTTATGGATTCGTTGCCGTAGTTATTAGGTTTTTGGCACAATTTCATTCTACTGAGCGTATTGAAAAGTTTAAATAATTTTTAAAGTTAATAAAATAAGTCGTCAAACGTTTTTTAAATTTTTTGCAGGGCAAAGATATACATATTTTTTCTTGGGTGTTACTGGCTCATTAGAAGAAAACGACTTATTAGCTTCAGCAATCTGAAACTCACCAATATATCAAAGAATTGCTATTGTTGTATGTCCCTATTACCTAATGAATTAGTTAGTAACAACAGCTTAATTGTTTGAAAATTGTTCGACACTTCCACAAATGTCATGTTTTCCAAAGCATTGCTTGAAAAGATAAAATCACTAAGGAAATCAAAAATTTATGTCAATAATGAAGTCAATTTTCCCTTTTATGTTGTTGTTGCTTTTAGTTATTTGGTAATATATAAATATATTTTGTTATGCTATAAAAATTACATGCACACTTACACATACAAGCATTCCCCACATATATACATAAACATGCACTCTAAGACTACATCAAGTCAAGTGCAATGACCTGCCAACTTTGACCTCATACCTAACACATACGTTATAGGAACTATTACCAACATATAGCAGCGACACAATGTTTAGCAAGAAAAGCAAAGAACGGAAACAGGCAACAACAACAAAAATACATAAAAAGCAACAACAATGACGAAAAAGAAAACGAACTGTTAAACTGTCGAATATTTACCGCATGTTAGAACGAAAAACGAACGCTCGCAAGACTCAAGTAAACCCACTCTTAACTTTAGTCAACCATTTTAAACGTTCTTCATAAGTGTGTGTGTGTGTGTGTATGAGAAGTCACTCACACATGTAACCAATTTAAACAATGTGCTGCTGGCAACATAGACCAGACCAGCAGCACAGCGTATAAGTGTGAGAGTGTGTAAGTGGATATTCGTGTGAATGTGTTGAAACAGAAGAAAATTGCAAAATTTCTTTACTTGAGTAAATGCTGCCTCTTGACATCATGATGTGGCAGCAAACATTGAGCACTTGCGATCATATGTGTGCGCGCGCTTTTATACATACACAGTGAGAAATAATGCATTTAAATTGATATGGAGATGCAGATTTTATAAAGTCTTAAATAAGCTTCCATCTAGAAATAAAAGATTATCAATGAAGTTTGAAATAATGAAATAAAACGAAAATTAAAAGAAAATATAATCAGCTTGCTAAATAAAGACATTGGAAATATTGAATTAAAAGTGTGCAGTTAAAAGGAATTGTAGCAAAGAAGAATAAAGGAGCGAACATCCTTGAAGTAAAGAGTGTATCGCAATATTATAAAACGAAAATTAAAACAATAACGAAATGATGAAAAAACAGGTGACAAATGTTTGGAAAAAGCAATCAATTATTGTAGTGAAATACAGCAAATAATTTTTGATATATATTAAGTTGCATAAAAATCAATCTTTTCTTTGTCATCTTTCCGAAAAATAAGAATCATGAAAGTATGTTACCCTCTTATTCATTCCTAGGTCGATTAGTTTTGCTGTAAAAAATTATTTTCCTGTTCTTTTCCCAGAGCTCAATTTGTTTAGCTGTGAAAGCATATTTTCTGAATAGAGATGTGGCACCGCCCAGTAAAAAATAAATAACTTTCTCAAGGTCCAATCTATCTCTGTACCAAATTTCATCGAAATCGGTCTGTTAATTTAACAGTGGAAAAGTTTTTTCATGCAAAGGGCGTGGCACCAATAAAAACAATTTTCTTTACTCAAGAATCAGTCTATCTCTATACTTTCTTAAATTCAGTGCACCGACTCAGCGTTTTTCTTTTGTTAAAGGCGTGGCACCGCCTTTTATTGAAAATAATTAAAAAGGAGTAAAACTTCAGAGCTAAAATTCTGCAGTCATTTTCGTTTGCTCGTTTTTTCTGTGAATGTAAATGCATTTCAAGTTGGTTTCATAAATTGTTTCGGGCAACACAGAAAAATAAAATAGAGGATTTTAAACAAAAAAGTGCACTACCTAAAAATTGTTTTTTTTTCTGTTATACATAGTAATGAAAACTAAAAAATCTTATGAAAATAATGAAGTTAACTGATAGTCAAAATGATGCTGTTATTAAACTGCTATAACAACATCATAATCATCAGCATCATCATCATCATCACCGCTTGCAGCAATTATTGCTATCGTCAAGTCGCGTCTCAACCCCAACTGCTGTGTTTTGGGGGTGCTACTGCAGTTACATGTACTTCACTTTTAAAAACCAAGCATCAACCACCAGCAGCAACAGCATCAGCATCAGGTTATATTCTTGAGCTCTTCAAGTGCTTACACATTTGTTTGCTTCATATCGTTGGGTCTCGTCATAATTGTCAAATATTTACACTTCCTGTATTTAGCAATTAAAGTATGTTGTGGTTCCATAAAGGCATGGCTGAGGCAAATCCAGTTTTCGTCCTGTGCAAAACTAACTTTTTGCGCCCTCCTTATTCTTGGTTTTTGATCTTATTGGCTTTTTTTCGTTAGCTAAAGAATACAAAAAAAAATGTGTATCCGAGAACACTGCACTTTTTCTCAAGTGAAAATCATTATATTTGCAAAGTTGTTTAAACAAAATTTTTGACATGAAGCGGCCTACATTTCTCATTTTTTATTAATATCTAAAAATATCCTCTACTGGGATTTACTTACTTCATATTTATTTGAAAATATAAATATGTATTTGAATTTCTCATTCAATAATAATGCAAGGAAATCAAACAAGTATTAAAATGTTTGCAATTTTTTAAGCTCTACTGGAAACGCGCCCCGTGGATTTGCACACTCTGCCGATACGGCTGCGGTCCTGTGTTTCGGGTATATGCATGTTTGCTAGTAAGTGCCACAGCATGAGTGCGCTTTTAACCTAAAGGGTTAACGGAAGAAATATTCTTGGCATTTTTGTTTCATTATTTCTGCAAATATACTCATATATTCGCACATATGAGTGTTTACTGTGCTGTTATTATAATGATACTTTTAATAATGCTATGCTTTAACATCTAGGCAAAAGTTTAATATCACTCGCTGCATTCATAAAAGAGGTGTAGCACTTTCAAGCCCCTATTGCGATTTTTTCTTGGTTTTGTAAAAAAGGTGCATACTGCGCCTATCTCATGCAAGCAATAGACAAAATGAATGGTCATAATTCTACAAAATTTAGTCATCAATTAATAAATTAAATCTTTGACTTATTCTATAAAGTGAAGAACTTTACTCAAAAGATTATAAAAATTTTCGCATAATCTTTTGAGTTCCAGAGTTTATTATACCTGCGTACTTTTTCAATGGTGAAATTATAACGCTGAATGAACTAAAAATGATAGAGAGCATAAAGTGCACGAATGAAAACCTACCAAAAAATATGACTTTCTTCTTTTAACTACATTTTTGCGATATTAAATTACAGCACATTTTTTCTTCACACACCACTCCACTCTACACTACTTCACTATTTTTAACATAAAAATAAATATATTATTATGCGCAGGATAACACATTTTTTGTCCTGCGTTTGCACTACTTTTTTCTTAATCCGGCAGCATAACTAGCAGCATCAGGCGCTAGAGATAAAAGGTGAAGGAACAAAATGAAAGCAGTACAACAGAAAATTGAAAAAAGTAGCACAAAAACAAGGGCATAGAATTGACGAAGTGCACTTTGGTGCTGTGGTTAACCTACATTTTTATAACACATTTCATATTCTTTTCTACTGCTTTCATAATTTTTATTTTTTGTTTTTTTTTTTTTTTTGTAACCAGCACCCTCAGTTTTTTTTTTTTCATTTTTTTTTTGAACTAATACACAGACGTATTCATATTTGTGTTGATAAAGTTGTTTTAATTTTTATAAAACCGTTGTGATACTTTAAGAATTTTGATAAATTTGCACAAAAATTTAAAAAAGAAATTGCACTTTATTCAAGAAAGTGTAACCATTCCAATTTGTGAACGTCACATTTTCGGTTTTAGGAAAGTAAAAAGTTAAGGTTTGCAAAGAAATTATAGTTTCTGTTTCTAGTTTACTTTAACCCCCAAAATATCGAAAATTTCCAAGATTTTTTTTTGAAAAAGAAAAGTTCTTAACGTAACTATGAAAATATTTTGTAAACAAGAAATTTTTGCTGAGACAAACAGATCCTAGGACTGTTGAACTCTCATATTCTCTCCAAAATATGCTGTACGAGTTATAACTTTATGATTCCTTGTGAATTCCCTTAATATAATATATTTGTATTCGATTAATATAAATAATGAAAAATTACAAGTGTTATAGCAGCTTTAAACACATATAATTTCACTCTATAAGTTTACTTTTTCCTGATAAATTTTTCTTATTATTTTTTTTTTTTTTGCATGATGTTATTTCATTAAAGTGATTCATTTTCATAGCTCTATCTCAGTTTTTCTCAAACTGCTTTGCTACAATTTTTCTACACTTGCTATTGCTGGCGCGCCTCAGCTGTTTTTTTTTCTGCTGCTGGTGAGGATGTTTGCAACATTTTTCACTGAAGCGCAACAGGACGCAAAAGTGGAGCAATTTTAAGTGTTGCTCTCATGCTTGGCATGGGTCAAGGAAAACATTACTTTTGTTTTACAATATTTGAGTTAACGTATTTTTGCACTATTTAACAATACATTGTAATGTGCTCTTGTCCGTCTATGTTCTACTCATTTTTTCTGTTTCTGTTTCTTTTACTTTCATTTTGCTTTTGTTTCCCCATGGATTTTTAATATATATACTTTTTTTTTGTGCACACCATTGGTGTCAGAATCTAATACCACTCCAGGGATTCTCTTAACTAAGTAACAAAGAAAAACTGAGTAAAATGCATGAGTGTCTGAAAGAGATGGTAGAATCTACAATGTTCCACTGTTGTGGCGCAAAAATGTTTAAACTTTTTTTCAGCTATCTTTGCTAGATTATGCCAGCTTAAAATTTATTTGTTCGCTAGTGTTAGACAATTTTCAAAAATGTGCAAAGTTTAAATGAAAATAAGAATGTTGGATATTTAAATGCCAAAAAGTTTAATTGAAGCAACATTCCAACTAAGCTTTTAAAGTGTAACAAAAGAAAGATATACCGTGATGAATTAAATGAGGAAAGAGAGAAGGTCTTTAACAAAAAGAATTGTATTTGAGCTTAACAGATAGAGTTTTGTATAAAATATAAAAGGTTATGTTAATTTTACTTTAAAAATTCATTGCTTTTTTATATTGAATGTAAAGATAATAGATGACAGTAAATAAGCAAGTTGATGTTAAATTGATTTTCAGCAAAAACCAACATTCAGTTTTCTACAAAAGGTCTGCAAAACCTAAAACTTTACTTCATCAACAAGAGTATGAAAGAAAACCTCATAACTTAATATTTATTATTGTATATGTGTATGCGTTGGCTACACATACATATAAATATCTAGTAAACTAGCAGCCATATAAACGCACACATCTTAACGCATATGCATATGTAAGTGCACATTTTACTACATCGTTATGTGTAATCACATTTTCATTGCAATCTTGTCGCTGTCAACTTGATTACGAATGTCATATTTTATGTACCTACACACAATATGTGTTGCATATTTAAGGGCGCTTGCACTTGTGCTTGTACACAGATATGATAAAAGCCAGTTGGAAAACAAAACATGAACATAAACAGAATTATGTATGAAATACTTGAAATACATTCAACTGTAACATTATGCCAACACTACACTTAAAGACGGATATATGTACTATGTATACCATACAAGTACACCAACACACATAGACTGAAAATGTTTTTGTTGCACAAAGAAAGATTAAAACGACTCGGTTATCTGACACAAAACTAAAATTGTATATTTTAACATAAGAAATTTCATAGCCCACAATATTGCTATTAAAATTTAATATATGAAATGATTTTATAATATTATATTATGTTTTCAGGATTTGAACCATTTTAAATTAAATATACAAAAAAACTATAGTTTATTTTGAGAATTCTAAAAGGTGCCTCAGTTCTAATAAATACCCACTTATACCACGTGAGCATGACCAACTTTGTTTCTCATCGCTTAATCAAGATTTCATGTCTACAGTATCAAGTAAAGACTATGACAATAGTTGACTGCATACTTTCACGGATTGAGTCAATGATTTTTCTATGCATTGTGTACTTTATCTGCTAACGGAGCAGAAAAAGATGAAACAGTGAGCTGTTTTCAAATAAGATGTGATTTATTAAAGTGCCTTTCGTAATAGAAACATTAACCAGATATTCTAGCAAGAAAAATATTAAATTTGAAAGCCTTAACATATTTGCAACGCAGTAATCACTCTATACAATCTCACTCTCTCGACGCCAATACTTAGTTATGAAGAGATTAGCTCTGAAATATTCTCAATGGCTTGATATTACTTCTATAAAAATAGGGAATACATATCATGTGCTTAATGTGCCTTGTGCCGGGAGAATAATTCAAAATCTAATTTTATTTTGTAACCGGCAAAAAACCGTATAGCTACTTTGAAGGTTATGCGTAACAGTCATGAAAGTGTGTTTTTAGCTAGTGACGTCAGGCTAATGCTCCGTTTGGGAAAGTGTGATACATGATGATGATGAAGTATTATTTTTATACTTATAATGGTGTATTTACCCATGCTGTTTTTTGTCTGTCGTCAGAATGATTTTCGCCCTTAAGTTCTTTGGCCACAATTCCAACTTCTCATAATCGCAATGCATTTTATTTGCATCCCATTCGTTTTTTTCTTAGACCACATTATTGGTGATTTGGCCTTCAACGCTTTATTGAATTGTCTCCAAGATTTCATCTTTAACCTATTTAGTGCACGGTTTCACCTATCAGCTATCTGCGTTGCCATTGTTCAGCGATCCAGTTGTACTTAATCTATTTGAGCAGCTCTGAAATTTTATCTTAAGTTTCAGAGCCTCCTGTAATGTAATGTAATGTCATTTTCATGTTCAATTTAAGTTTCATTTTCTTTTCATTTCCATTTTCATTTCTTTTTCATTTTCTTTTCCGAACGAATGTTCTTGGTTCTTTGCTGAGAACTCTTCTGCCGTGTAGCATAACCTCCAAACCAACTACCTACATTATCTCTTTGAAAAGTAATCATTTTGTCATTGTTGTAAGAAACTCAAGAAGTAATGCGTGGCTTGTACTCCAGTAAATTGTGCGAGATGGTGTAGTTTCAAGCTTTGAATTATAATTTAATTATTTAAAAATTTGTTAGTCCTTTTCTAATCCAATTTGTTAATCTTACCAAATATTTTAGTAACAAATTGAAAGCAAATAATATTGTAAAAATATCACCTGTGTCATTTTTCGAAATAATTGCTTGGTCACAAAAATAACAAATATAACGGATTTTCATTTATTACTAAAAATACTACACAATAATATAGCAAATTTGTGGTATTATAAATTTTTTTTCCCATTAATTATATTTAAATTTGCTTTCAATTTTACTTGGCAACAACGTGTTTCATTATAACGACTATATGTATATGGACAAAGCCACAATTGGACAAATCAATGACGCATATGTGCCATTTTACTTTACAAAATTGAAAAACCAATGTATATTATTTTGATATTGATTTTATTTCATTTTATATTATTTTATAATCGTATTTTTCTATTCAACTTCAAATTTATTGGAAATTCATGCCTGTTGGCAATGCGAAATATGTACTCATGTGGAGTTTGAAAATATTTTAGTTTTGTATTTATCAAATTGAATTGATATTTTATTTATTTATTTTAGATTAGTTCTTTATGACAGTTGTATGTGCTCCCCAGTGTGCATGTACACATGTGTAGATGTATGAGTGAGAAAAGTTTTTTGTTTTTTAACTTTGTTTAGAAGTTGTAAAAGTTTGAAAAATTGTTTTTATAAACATTGCATCAAGAAAAAGGAAAAATGTTCCCACTATATTTTTTAATAAAAATATATTTTTAATACAAAAATTTCCATATTTGTTTTGTAGATTTAAGGTAACACTAAATAAATAAGTTATTTCGTAGTTTTTGCCGCCAATTTGTAAAAAAAGTCTAAAACAAAAATAGGACAATCAATAGAGCTAAATAAACACACAAATGTACGATAACGAAATTTGCTGCAAAATTACCGCATGATTGCATCGTCCACACAAATATTATAATGGAATTTTACAAAATGCAACAAATTTTATAATGGAAATTTGTAAAATGAAAATTCGTTTTGTGTTTTTTTTTTTTCAATTTAAATTTGAAATTGCTTTATTTTCAATTTTATGTTATATGTTAATATTTGCTTAAAGCATTGTATTGCCAAAAGCATCTCAACAAACATCTAGTGAAATAAAAATTTAATATTTAAAGAAATTGCCCAGAGCAACATTTTTAAATGTTGTTGAGACTTTAAATATTAGTAATATTAAATTGCAGTAAGATAGAGCTGCAGTGCATATCTGTCAATTAAATATTTTTAGTCTTCGTACTTCTAATTTGCCCGACATGTTTGGCTTAATCGGAGAGGAATAAATATGTAATTTAAAATCATATCAATGTCCATTAGCTTTATCTGTTTTGCCCAATAGTTTGAAATGTGCATTAATGCTGATTTATTGATGCTTTGCTGTAATTTAAAATTTTGTTTTCCTTTTCAAGAAAAATTAATCCTATTAAAAAGCATTTGACTTTTTGTGTTATCTTTTTAAAAATGTAAAAATAATGTTTATTTGAAGAACTTTTCTCATTTTTTTACTAAAACATTATTTTCTTTAGAGACTTTTAATACTGACTACGAAATGAATGAAATGAAATTTATTGCTATTAGACAATAAAAATAACTACATTTTAAGTCCAAAGTTCTCTTCATAACAACATTAAGTGCGCTATCAATGTTCAACAGGAGTACGCTAACTTAAAAATCAAAACTGAATTTCAGCTTTAAAATCATTGCCAATTGTACAACCGATTTGAAGTTTTAGTTCGTTAGAAATTTTCATTTTTTTATTTAATACATTGCTACTTTTTTTACTTTTCCTCAAAAGTGCATCAAAAAAAAAGTACTCAACATTCAACTATTCTGCTGGTGTTACTTAAATTTGATATGATATGGTCCTGCTGGTACCATTTGTGCTGATGCTGTTCACGATGCCGTTGCCTATGTTGCTGCTTTGCATAACTGAATATTCAGTTGGTTAACTTGAAAAATATGGTTGTGCAACACTGGCAGCAACGGCTTTTGCTATGCTAAGTTTTGTTTGGTTTGGCTGCAAGTGGCTTCAATTGAATTTACACCAAATTGTGCATATGGCTATGTTTGATATGGGTGTAGTATGCAATTTGAAGAGTGTGCGCTTGTAATGCGCATTTTTTTTTCTTTTATAATTTGAGTGTGTAAAAGTTTTCTTGTTTTCCGTTAAAAATCATTGCTTGTTTTGATTTTAAGTAACAGATTTTTATGCGAATTATGTAAAAAGTTAGTTTCTGCTGAATATGAAAATAAAATATTGTTATATGGCAATTTAGTAATGAAATAGAAGAGTAATGAAGAAAAACAGTACATATATAACTCACGAAATGTTATCACAAATGTTTTATAAAATTAGAAGTTTTCAAACCCATCGAATGAGAGTTAATAATTCGGATTAATGCGCGCTTGCTTTATGAAAATGCCTAATAATGGCAGACCTCTTATCAGTAGCTTCAACCATACCAAGGCTTCGTTGGTTGAATGATGTGCAATTTTTCCCCGAAGGTCTGCTCGAATATACATAGAGCAATAATATCTTTCCACTGGGTTTTATTCAAAAAATTATATACAACCTTAGTAGTATGTAATAAACTATACAATTTATCAAGTTTTTGAGTTATTTTTATAAATAGTAAGTTCATTTTTTAACCTTCCATAAAACCAACAAGAAGTCACTCAAAAATATACTGAGTAAAACACCAAATTTTTGAACTACAACAATTCTTAAACTAAATTTAAAGTCAACGTAACTGCTTTCAATTACATTGCAATGATATCAAATCAATAGCTCCACTCACATATTTTTTTCGCCCCTAAAGCCAATGTGACTTAAAAGTTTCATCATTTGTACATAAATCTCAGTGATAATTTGTTTTCTCACTAATTTCTTATTCGAAACACAATAACTCCTCAAGAAATATCTCATAAATACGTGCCAACTGCAAGCATAAAGATTTCTAAAAAATTGTCTGTATGATGTCGTCGTATGCTTTGCATGTATGTGTGTGTGTGTGCTCATTCTTATTCTTCTTATTCTTGTACTGCAACATAGCGTTTCCATTTCTTGACTACACTGAATGGTGCTAAACTGTTTCCTGACACTTTGTTGAAATTCTTACAATGCGACATGGCTTCTAACACCAACAGACTGTTGCACAGTGACGTGTTGGTGTGTGTGTGTGTGTGTGTGTTTGTCTGTGCAAGTAAATGCAACACTGACGGTATGTGCACATACACAAAAAACTATCTAACAAAAATAAATAAGTGAAATGAAAGAAATACAACAAAAAAAGTAGAAGAAGATTTAGAGGAAGAATTTTCTAATTGCCACAAATTCTCCAACATAACATCAGCCACCGTTGGCCTGATGTGACTTTAATTACATCACTTCTGTGGACCAATATAAAGAATGTTAAGCTTTGTGTGGAGCGATGTGGTGGTGGTGGTGGCAGACAAAGTAGACTACACACATTCATTTATATGAAACCAACTGTCGTCTCACTTTGCAGGCGCTTTAATTCGTTTGCTACTCTACACCATCCAACAACTATTGCACTATTGCTGTGGATTCTCGCATTTGTCTGACGAGACAAAATGAGATTGTCATCGTCAGTGGTGTGACTCAGTCTATCAGACAGTCAGTCGAGTTGACTGACAAATAGTCAGTGCGACGCAATTTGTTTTGCGAACTGTGCACACGGAGACTTACACTCTGTTGTGTTGCTTTTGGCTTGTTTGTTGTCTTTCTCACTTCCGGTGCAATCTTTCGCTCGCTTTTTGTTTTGTTTGAATGTTTTCGTTTTTTGACACTACATGGTAGAAAGAATTTTTCTATTTTTTTTTTTTTTAAATAAAACAATTCGTATGATCTCTTGGATATAATTTTCTCACTAGAAATAATAAGGTTTTCTTTAAAGAAATTTAGCTTATCTGCCAAATATTTATAACTTTAAGCAAATAGTATTCAAAAAGAGTTTTCTGTTTATGTTTTAAGCGTTTTTTCTATCAGCGAAGTATTATTTTTGCAGTGTATTCCGTTGTTTATATCCTTAAGTGCAGAGTATTTAACGAAATGTTGAAATTTATAATGATAGTGCAAAGCAGTTGGGAAGTATTCATCGTATTTAATTTCGTTGTAAACTTTACATTGGTATGTGTGCGTTGATACTGTTACCACTATCAAATTGACAAACTTACCCAGTTAGCAAGAGCAGTAGCTAAAAGCGCTATAAGAAAAAGGCCTTGCTTGTGTAGAAGGAAGCTTTTTCAAGTTTCAAATTTCAAATTACTATGGAATGGCATTTGCTCATTCCATGTGCAAATCGTCCTGTATCATATCTCTACATTAGACAGAATCAAAATAGCAAATTATCGAAATGCTACAGAACGAAAACTAATTCCAAAGCTATCATTACAGATCAATTTGTATTTCTCTTCCAAACAGTTACGAGTATTAGTCCTTATGGATATGAATTGTTAACCATACTACATCACACATGTTAGATCGATTTATAAACGAGATCATCAGTGGTCTGCAATATGAAAATTTACTTAAATTGATTGTGATGTCTAATATAAGTCCTGTTAGCAGGCCTCTTACAAGAAGCTGCAATAGCATGTATAAGAGATATCTAATAAGGTAGGGCTTAACCGTGCTAATATGCCTATTATTGGAGAGCATATTTGCTTGAAAAAACGATTTTAAAAATTTAGCATTGACACTGCTGTGATAGCAGGGCTTTTTCCTGAGAGACCTTGTTTAATTGGCTACTAGGTGCTGTTGTTAGTGAGTGACAGACTATGTTTTATGTAAACTCTATTTTTTTGCATAAATTGCTTGCTGTTGGCTTACATTTATTTAATAAAAATTTTTATTTTGTTTGCTAAAGTTTCAGTTTTTTAGTTCAACAAATTTTCTTTTCGAAATGGGAAATGTAAAAAATTGTCAACAACATTTAAAAAACTTTTCTCGTTAAATTTTTATGTATTAATGAAAGGAAAATCTGTGGTGCTACATTTTATTTTTTGCTTTTTTATCTTTTTTTGTTTACAATTTTTATTAACATCTTTTTGTTTTATGTTAAAAAACTTGAGCTATGAAATATTTTTAAATTTTATTTTACGTTCTGTTGCCAGGTTTAAACTGAATCTTGTTTTTAAGGTAATTTAAGGCAATTTTTTGTAAAGTTTTTTTTTTTCATAAATTTTCCAAAAAAAAGTTTCTCTGCTCTGGATGCCGCTTTATTTTTATTTTTTAGTTTGAGTCGATAATGTTGAAAAACGTAACAAAAAAAAATTCTAAGAAGAATAAAAAAAAAAAAGAAATACCAAAAATATTTTAAATATACTCAAATTATATATGTTTCTAGGAATACTGCAATAGAAATAAATTAAATAAATTAAGCTATGAAATATAAAAAAATACATATAAGAAAATGTTGAATACAAAAATACGAGATTTTGCATTGATTACGTCTTTTCTTTTATATAAAAATACTTATAACTAATACTTCAAGACAAAAGTAATAACGCCTTCCTCTTTCCTTTTACAGGTTATTTCTGGCATATAACAGACTTGCATTTGGATACAATTTATTCAACACAAGGTGATGTTCTGAGAAGTAAGTATATTTTGGTAACAAAATGTTCTGCCCTATATATACTTTTTATGTTTTTTCAATTTCGTAAAACGTTGAGCTTTTAAATTAACTAAAATTGGCACAGTATTCAATCGGTACCAACATTTTTAAATATATCAAATCTTCTTTTCGATATTTAAACTATTTAAAAACAACAATAATTTTCGACACTGAAAATCCTAAAAGAAAAACTCAAAAAATGTGATTAATTTTTTCATAGTATAAGATGACATTAAGCTCAGTTTAAATCTGAAAATTTAATGTAAAATTCACGTTGATAATCCCAATTTGTTGTTCATTTATCTGAAAGTCATAATAAACTTTATTGCCATTCTTAAAATCAATTTTAATGGTTAACAGATTCCGTAAGGAAGCTGTTGTTTGATTGTTGATTATTTAAATTCACCTTTCGTGGAATCAAAATGCTTTGCATACTCAATACTCGCAATTATTTTCTTGCGCAATTTGCGTACTTATTTTTAATGCTAAAAATTATTGCTTTATACAGCAAAGAGCAGAAGCACGACTACAGCAATGACGAGTTCAAGAGATAAAAGCAACAATCGAAGGATATTGCATTTGATTACAACCTTAAGGTAGAATAACAGTGTTCGAGTTTATAATTTAACTTGGAAAAATGCATACATATATTCTCTAAATTTTTAGTATTTGATGTCAAAACATTCTGATTATACAATGAAATTTCAAATATGAATATATGAAATTTTTAAATTCTGCAAATTATCATATTATTTGACTGAGAAAACAATATAAGTTTAACCATAACCATAATTTTTTTTTTAATTTTTAAATAATATATCCAAATTTATTTAAAGACTATATCTTATTTTCCCCCTAAAAAGTAACATTTGATTGTTATTCAATATTATTTGATTAAATTTACAGTCAATTATTCATATAAATTTAGAATCAATCTTAAACAACAAGACAAATCATTTGGTGGATCAATTTTACTTGGTAATTTGTGACATATATTACAGCTACTTATTAAATATAATACATACCCTCATCAATCCTGTTTTGATAAATCTGTATTTGGACATGAGCACCAGCCATGGACAGCTACTCTATCACTTGAGCTATTTGGATTGTGACCTTGAGGTGTATAAAGTGCGCTTATTTATTCCATTTCGCACACAATACATCATCTGTCAGCTATTTTTGTTATTTTTGATTGTTACTTTAGCTGTTTAACCTTTGGTTTTAAGACATGCTATGATTTATTTATTTTGATATTCAAAATGGCGGCGTTGCCACATATTTTCAAATTTGTTTAAAGAAAAGCATTGACAGATTTGTGATTTGGTGTTTTGCTTATGGCTGTATAAAGCTTTTCCAACTTTTATACATCAATCAATTTTTTTATCATTTTTTGCATATGGATATAAAATATTTTTAAAATTTTTATAATCAATTTCTTAAACAAAGTATTAATTACTTTTTATATATCCAAATTATTCCAAGTATATGCGCCAATTTATCCCTAACTTTCGTTGATATCTGACTTCTGTTTGTTTTAAGCTACATAAAAACCAAAACAAAAATTATATGCTGCAGTAGTACTTTCTATCCCTTTTTCACACTATTCTCATCTCATTTTTTTCACTCACATTTTTCAGGTTGTTGGCGCATGGAACGACAGCAGCCAGGTTCATCTCCACGCTCGCCGGGTCGTTTTGGTGATTACCTCTGCGATAGTCCATGGAGTCTAATTGAGTCAGCTGCCAAAGCAATGAAATCGAGACAAGGCGACAACGTTGAATTCGTACTCTGGACGGGGTAAGTGCTATTGTGTGTGTGTGTGTTTGTACATTTGCGAAAAATGAGAAAACTTTTATTTGCATTTGTCGCTGTTTCTAATTCAACTTTATTTCGGTTAAGGCAGAGTTTCGTATGTTTTTTCCTTACCATTGCTATAATGGGATTTTGTATACATTTCTTAGAAATTGTATTTGTTTATTTATATAAAACTAAATTTTTCATACAAAGTGGTTACCAGAGATAGGGCAGCTTTAGCGCTAAAATGGAACTCATGACTTTTAGCTGCTGGTTGGTTGGTTATTTGCCAGCACAAAACTTTTTACTTAATTTAAATCCTTTGACAACAATATTCGTAATAAAGTCAAATTAAATACTTAAGTAGATTTCACTTGTTTATGTAATTTATTAATAAATTTGTTGCATTTTTCATATTGTGCGCTCAATATTAACAATTTTTGCAATAAAAGTTATTTTTATAAAAAAAATAATTGTTTAATTAAAATCAAATTATTTAAAAATGCAAATTCGCGATAAGAGAGCACCCTCTATCAAATTTTTTGCTTAAATCGCAGACAGCTGCTATCTAGTTAATGTGATTATGTCAGACATTGCAAATGCTTTTCTTTTTTTCAACGGCACCGTTAAGTATACTTCGATTAAGTATGGCAAATCCATTAAGCTGATTACTTAAAAAAAATAAAAAAATGCTGAGTATGGCAAAAATGGGCCAAAAGGAGCATAGAAAAATGCAGTAGACATACTTAAAAAGTAGCAACGACAGCAATAGCACTCGTCAAGCAAAATTGCATGATAATAGCATAGACTGACTGACTGACTATAGGTACAAGGGTACACATCAATATTTGTTAACTTTGTGCGAGCATCTACAGCACGTCAGCAACATTTTTCGTTTTAAAAATTTACATTTCTGAAATATGGAGTTGGTATGTGTTCGTAGTTAACGTAATTGCAAATTAAACACAAATACAGTAAGAAATAATTTAAGATGAGCTTTTAGCTTGTATTTCATAAATGAAATTGATTACTAAATTGAACACTGAAAAGCTTTTGATTTCATTTCTGATTTAGATTTAAGTACAAATAGGCAAATACCACTTAAGATAAACTTATGATAGAAAAGGACATTTTTCATAGGGTAAATTTCATCAGCAAAAAAGTTAACGAAATGAAAGCAAAGAGGTACTACAGCTTAAAAAACGTCAGTTTCAAAAACAGAAAAACAACTCCTTCTAAAATTTACCGCTTTTTAAGTGAACATACAACTGCAGGTTTGAGCCCTCTGCGCTGTACTAAAAATTCGACTCCAAGTTGGGTCCAAATTCCAGTACCACTATATGTATGTTTAACAAAAGTTGAATGATACCACCATTGACAATTCTATGGTAATAAAATGTAAACTATACTACCAATGAAAATTTTGGGGTAGTTGAAATCAACTAACTAACTAACTATTTTCTTTATATTAAAAAAATTTTCGCTGGAAAATTCAAATGAAAGTGAATTGAAAAATACGTTTCCACTGAAAAAAATATAATGAAAAAAAAAAAAAAAAATTAATTTAGTTTGAACACAGCACAACATCTCACTCGTGCATCCATTCATTTGAACAATTAATTTTGTAACGAACACTCGCTAACAAGTTCATTAGAAAAAAAATCAAGAGATGTCGATTGCTTTTTGAGCCAGCACATGTTTTTGTTATGCTTTATTTTTTGTTACAGTTAGTTCTTTCACTTTGTAAGTTGCCAAGCCAACTCATCATTGTCATCACGGATGGTACTGTTCATTTACGTTTTCACTCTATTGAATTTCTTACGTAATTACGGTAACTGGTTAGTGAATTTGTACATTTAAACTTTATTCGCGTGAACGAACTTAGTACTTGCAGTTGAAATGTTTCATCAGTGGTTTGTTGATTCCTTTTCTTTTACCTTAAATTGATGCAAGTACCGAAAAAAAAAATTGATTAATTGGATTTCTATAGTTATCTAAGCCAGCCAAATTTATTCAATTTATCAATTTTCATTAAAAGTCATTTATAATTTTGCTAAAACTTAATCGTAAAAGAAAGGACTTTTAACTTTAAAGAATAAAAACAAGTATGCCATGACCTTCTTTAGCACAAATTTGTTAATTTATATTTCTATAAAGTTTAGTCTTTCCGTAAGTTTTGGTCAAAATGTAACCGTTTATCATTTTTTCTCCAATATTTTGAATTTTTTGTAAAAATCGCACTGACTAAAAATTCTTAAAATTGGTCAACATGTACAGAAAAACAATCCTTGTTTTTCTATTGTAACATTTTTTTTTCATGACGTCACGAAAATGTTTTTTTAAAATAAAATAAAAAAGAATCTTCTGAGTATTTTCATCAATTTTAAGAAATTTTTATTCAGCGCTATTTATACTTATAACTGATAGTTTACGAGACAAATATTTCATACATACATGCATATACATATGTAAATAGAAATTTCGACTAAAACTGTTTTTATCACTAGCTATGTCGTTCTATATTGTTCTATACTGCTCTATACTGTTCTATACTGGTTTTCTCTGCCTAAGGTTTCTGCATTGATTTTTAAGTTTTTAATATCAAAACTTTAAAAATCTAGAAAATATATATCAAAGATAACTAATAAAGTTTCTGATGTTTCCCCGAGTTCTAATTACGCCAGGGAAATTAAGCAGAAAAAATTAACAAAAAAAAAAAAACTTTAAGACATCAAACATGTTAAAACAAATTCCGCACTTATAGCATAGAAAAGCATTCAAATATCACACAATTACCGGGTCTGCAAATTAACCTTGACCTAAAAGAAAAGCCAAACAATAAATTTATACCCAATAAACTCCAAAAAAGGAAATTTCATTTATTTTTTTTTTTTTTTTTTTGCAAAGCTCGCGTTAAAATTACGCATAAAGCGTTTATTGCATTAAATGCCGGGAGCGAAGGACTTTATTGTAAAGTAGAGTAACACACACAAAAGACTAAACTAATATTCTGCTTATTTATTTTTGCTTCATTTTAACAGCTTCCTTAACAACGAAAACAAAATACAACGAAATTTCTTGAATGTAAAAATTATCCTTCCTGCAACTTTTCAACAAACACACACTCCTACATGAACATACAACATAGTGTTAGGGACAACCATAAAGTCAAAGACAGACAAAAACTTAATTTCCTTTTTACATTCACATTATACAAAATTTTGTTATAATACTTGCGCTGGCTTCCTTGCTCTTGTTTCCTTTTCAAGCTTTGTAAAGAAAAACAACAACAATGTAAAGTAGGGCAACGACCAACAGGGCAATGCTAACGTACACTGCAATACCAAATGCTACTGCTTTAATAATAAAAGTATATTACAATACTCAAAGAAAAGAAGCTACGTAGCTTCCTGTGCTGTAAGGGATACCTATTACTATTTTTTCAAGTGCAGCAACGCCATTATTAGCACAGCATTGTCTAGTAAGGAAGATGACAATGTTGGTCAGTTTTGTGACACCATGGACTTAAGTTTAATGCTTTTTAGATAAACTAATTTTTATATAAAAATTTTAATTAAATTCATACTCTCGGAAATGATTTGCGGTGTAAGTAAATATTTGCGAAGTGACCTGCATTTTTTTTTCTGTCGCATTGTGGAAGACCTCGCTTAGTGTATATTAAGTTTATTAGAGAACTTTATCACTTTTCAGAGCTAAGGACCTCCAAAAAACTGTGCATGGTCATTAGCATGTGACCGCTTTTTTAACAAATTTTTACCAATTCAAATTTTTAAATATCGTTAGCGGCATTTTCTTCTCCAAACAGCTCGTAGTTGTTTTCGATAATAATTTCCACTAGTTCATTTTCATTTGGAGTGCTCTCAATAGATAAATTGTGTACCGTTTCCTTAATTTTGTAGTTAGAGACAACTTTAGCTTTTGTACCATCCAAACGCGGTTAGTTATCAAGAAATTTTTGTCAAATCGAATGGATTTCGATGTTTAGGGCTGACTGACTGGGTATATCTGTGCCAACATATTGCTGCTTAACATTATGTTGAAATGGAATGTTGTCAAGCATTGATACAAAATATCGTAGCTAAAAAATTTTATTTAAGATTATCATTAAATATTGCTGCTAAAAAATATTTCCAGCGAAAGAGTTGCAAATTTGTGTAGCCAATCTACATTGCCGAAAACTGATGATGTTCAATTTTGCAACATAATGTTTCTAAGAATTGTTGCTAAAAAATGTTGTTACACGTTGTTGCCAAATACACTAATCTACAGTGTCTTTTCTTATTGGTAGTATCCACGTGTTTTCGATAAAATTTTTGCATGTTGAATATGAATTTCAATGGGCTCAAATGTATATCCATCATTTATAGTTTATTAAGGCACTAAATTTGTAGTCTTTGTACTTTTAAAAATATGTCAAATTGAAGCTGGTTATTTCCTCTTTTGGTCCATAATATAGCAAAAACTTATCGCATATGACCTTGCAGTACTAGGAAACACAGATTTATCAGTTATGTGACTGAAAGATCTTTTGGCAACAAGATTTTGATGGCAACAATTTATGCGTTGTTTGTATATGCTGCAATGAACACCCTTCCATGCAAGAATGCTTGTTCGAGGCTAAGCTACTTTCGATCCAGTTTCCGACTAGGAGCTATTCTAAGATTGTAACCTACTATCAACAAAACATTACCGTGCTCACATTTTTATTTGATTTTTGTAAAAATAGTTTAGATCAAAGGCTATTGTAAAGCTATACCACCCGTCGCTTCAAAGTTTTCTCATAATATTAATTGACATATAGTTTTCGATTCCCAGAGCTGCCTGTAAATACTAAAATAAAATAACAAAATAAAGTTACCAAACAAAATCAATAACCTACGTGTTATTTAATCATAAATATTTAACTAACCTTAAATAACTCATAACGTGACTGTCTAGCTAGTTATGTAAAACAATACTTTTATTCAAAACTTAATAAGCAGTACGATGTTGTCACGCACGCTACTTACGTATGAGATTCGACAAGAGGTGCAGGCAGAAACGTTCACTCAAAAAAAAAGTCCAATATTCAATGTTTTTTAGATTGTTGTAGCTTTGAATTTAAAAATGATATGACAAATTAACCAAATGATCTAAATATTGGCTTAACTCGGTAGAAAACTTTATGCAAAGGTACAGGACTGAGTTGTTTAAAGTCTGTTTTTAACCTCTCTACACACACTGGGCAAAAAAACGAATCCACTTGTTCAGAATCCAGCTACAAATATTTCATTTTAAATATTTAATTTTCTTAGTTTGAGTAAAACAGTTCCCCATCCCAAATATCGCTAATACGAATCTGCATAGCATAATCTCAAATAACTTACCATTAAACCTTTGATGCTTTCAATTAATCAAATTATTTGTAATTTCCATTTTGCTGTCAATTTTCTCGTTAATTCAATTCAATCACGATATGCATGCAACTCAAAGTGACTTAAATTACTGCGTAAGTCCGGGGGATATTTGTACGTATTCTGCCATTGTGTTGTTGCTATATTTGCTGTGTCGATATGTGTATGTCTTTTGAAAAGTACCTGAATGCGAGCATGCGAGTTGTGTTATTAAGTGACAATGCGATTAAACTAATCCACGTAACAGCATAACATAAGCTGTTACGTTATGCAGATTTTATGTACGTATATCGACTTAAGCTTTAAATTTAAATCTCTTTATTGTCAGCGAAGAATTTTGCATTAACATTTAAATCATATGGCAAAAGTTTTACTAATTGGCTTGTCTATTGTTAATTTATAAAAATATCAAACGTTAGTTCTGGTCTGGTGGTAGCCTCAGAAAATGCCTGCTGGTAATTTCATCCCTCTTACTCACGTAAAACACGTGGCGCGAACCCTAAGATCTTAATACTTCCACACACATTAAGTTATTAATAAATCATGGATTCTGGTTTGCCATGAGGTGTTGTAATTGCTGTAATTTATTTATTATATAAGGCATTCATTTAATATTAAAGCAAAAGTTAAGTGGCCACGAGATATTGACTTTAGTTAGCAAATTGGATACGTACAATGGTCGAAATCAGTACTTTGACATGCAAAAACAGGCAGACTGTTGTGTTCAACTCCAAATTTATGTGAATGAAAATTACGAAAAAATTTGAGCGCCAACTTTATAATATTGCCGATACAAAAACAATAAAATTGAACTTCGTTTGTGAGTAAAATAATAATATTAAAATATCAACAATTTCACTAAGTTGGCAAATTGACATTTTATGGCATAAGTTTAATTTAGGGCCGCCTCTCGTTTTCTTATAGAAACCTACTTTTCTTACGATGCTTTCAATTTTGATATCGAATATGAAATCATGGAGATATAGAGATCGTAAATCGATGATATAATTTTTATCAAAATATTTTAAGTTGGGAACTCCTGAATCGATTTTAAAAATATGGTTATATGTGACAATAGGTAATTTCAAATGATATAATATATATTTATAATATAATATTATAAAATTAAAAAAAACCCAATATATCAGGTTTAGAAATTCTTACTAATCAGCTCTTAGGTCGCTGATGATTTCATTTAGCAATGGATGAAACTGGTATGACTAATTTTAACACTTTCGCTGTATTGAACTTTCTTCGGTACATTTTTTTCGGTGTTGACACATGTATACTGCACTAAACATATCTCATTTGTTTAGTAAAAAAATCTCCAGGAAGTGAAAGTTTCCCACTTTTCTTATTTCTTCATTCTTTTCATCTCAATCGCCGCAAAGTAAAATGAATACACTGTTCTAGTACCGAATTAAGTTTATTTCCTGCTCAATCAAAAACTTTGGCTGAAAATGGATTGACAATTTGCCCGAGAACTCAGTAGAAAAGTCTTCTTTAAATTATCGATAAAATCGGTTTAAAGTTTCTGAAATCGAATGAAATGTCCTCATATCATTTTCCATGGTATATGAAAGATTTAATTAAATAATCCGAAAAAATCATTACAATACAGAAAAAAAGTAATAATGGGAGATTTTATTAATCTTTTGAAAAAGCGTTATCTTATAAAGTAAATCTCATTTTTAAAGTCGAGTTTTTCTCAAAACAACCAAAAGCTCAAATTCGAAACGTTTAAATTTAATCCATTTTAGTACTTAATTTCATTTTCAACTTGTCGCCTTAATGCTTTAATCTTTTAATTTTTTTTCATCTCTTTTTTGTCAATTTTCTCACATCTGCTACTTTTCCAGCGATGGTTTATCACACTCTGCACATGGAATGTTCGAAAGTAAAAAGTTGGAGATACTGCGGAACATCACCGATTTGCTTGGACGCACGTTCTCATCGCAATTTGTATTTCCGGTATTGGGACATGAAGATGGCACAACGACAAATTTCCGGCACATGGGTGAATTGTGGAGACATTGGCTGCCATCGGAAGCGTTACAAACATTTGAGAAAGGTAAGCGCTTCGCGTTGCAATAGCGACAGTACATAGCGACTAAGGGTAGTTGGGGAATTGTTTTTACGATGTTTTCTTTTTGGTGTCACTTCAACTCTGTAGGGAATCGAAAACAGCACACTGCAGCACAACCAATGTAGCAAAGAGAAAATCCGACCAAGTAACATAACAAAGAAGTGGAGCCGTATACAGCATATCGTTTTGCTTTTTTTGGTACTAACGGAAATTGAATTTTGCGTTTAGTTTTGCAGTGATATTTTTGTTGCTTTTTTTTTTTTTTGCTCAAACTATGGTTTGTTTCCTAGCACCATATGAAGCGGAAATTTAAAGTGTTGCTTTATGCTGCAAGAAAAATAAAAATCCATTATCTACGAAGGAGAAAAAAAATCGTAAACCTCCAAAAAATTTAGACAAGAGAATTTAGATTTTTCCCTTCATCCAAAGCTTTCAATTTCCCTTCAACATCTATTTGATTTATGGATTTCTTGGCATTTCTTGAAATGTTTTGATGCTGCCAGTATCGGATCATCAAAGTAACAATAACATGTTTGGGGTTTTTCGCTATTTCCATTTTATTTCAATCCATATCATTTCATTTCGTTTCATTTTCATTGCATTTTCCCAAATATTGCAAAAATTGATTTTATTTTTTTATGTTTTGTTGTTATGCCTGTTATGCTGGCTGAATAAATAATTTTTCCATCTCTCAACGTCAACGTGAGCTTCTTGCGTCGGCAACAGTGACATCAACATCAACGTCATTTTCAATGTCCTTGGTGAGCTTCTGACCCAACGCCTTTGGCATTACTATAAATTTTACTCGCTCTAACTTTATCTTGCTACCACGCGCAGTGTAGATGGTGGGTATCATAAAATTTTATACTTTTTCTGAGCGACAAGATGAACAGTGATTTGGCTTTTGACAAAATGAAGTTAAAATTTTAGTAGTCGCAACATGTGTCCTATAACCTTATCCGAATCTGAAAACAATTTGTGATCAGGTCCGGACATTTTGAGCGGATCCGTTCCATTTTATATGCTTCACCCGTTCCTGATCATAATTTTGATAAGTCTGAATCAAAACAAGAACTAATTTCAATTCGGTATAAAGACAAAGATATTATGAACTCAAACATTGAAGAGCACATCCTTAAAAAACGTTTCTTTTCCAACAAATATTATAGTTTTTACTCAAGTTCAAGCCATCCCAAGCTTCACTTCAATTTCGTTTGTTTATTTTCCACTATCCCAAACTATTCGTGCCTTTTTCAGGTCTCTATTTTTGCACTGTGCTTTACATTGAATACTGACTTCACTACATTGAAAACTGACTTGACTCCTCTGTCTGTGTATGTGCCAGAAAACATTTCGATTTGTAAATGTTGCCTCATTACTGCTATAAACTTCAAGCTACATCTGTTTCCTTACTAATGCTCCATTTTCATTTTTTATCTCTTTCTCTCTCACTCTACTCCACAACTTGCAGGTGGCTACTATTCCATTGAACAGACAAAAAGTCGTCTTCGTATAATAGCATTGAATACAAATTTCATGCGACATGATCCAAAATATTCTCAAAGTCAGTTGGCCGCTGTCAGGCAACGTCAATCCAATGGAGGACTTGGCGGTGGCATCTATGGCAATCATGGTGGTGACGCGTCCGAGTATAAAAATTACTATTATCATCATGGCAATGTGCATCAACATCATGGTCATAGCAACAGTGATTGGCCGGTGTCATCATCCTATGGGAGCTACAGTGGTAGTCATCATCGTGGCATTGGCACAATACCAGGTGTAATGCAAGATGGTAGCGGTGCACGTGTTAGTGCTTTGTCTGAATTTGAAAATCAGGATACCGAAAAACAATGGAATTGGCTAGAGGAAGTGCTCTCAAAATCGAAAAGTAACAAAGAGACGGTGAGTTGGTAGAAAATAAGAAAATGTCAATATTTATTGTTATTTGAATTTTCTTTATTTTGTATTTTATTGTTGTTAATTTTTTTTTTGTTTCCTTGTCATCCATTTGGTGTGATTGAATTTTTGTGTTAGTAGATGAAAACATAAAGTATAAGTTATCTGGCCAGCAGCTGCTGGGCAGTGGAATGGTGTGACAGAATTCGATTTTTATGTTGGAAAAATGTATTTTTTTGACATTGAAAATGTTGTCATTGATGTGTTTATTTATTCATAATGTGTAGCAATAATGGAAACAGGATCTATATTTTTTATTTGCTCATTTTAAATTTGAATTTTCTGTTGTTTTTGATAGACCATGTTGAAATTGAGGCAAAATTTAAATAAAAAGAAGAATGGATGTTTCAGTAATATCAATCGAAAACTCTAAAAAAACCATACATTTTTTGTATGAAAACAATTCCTTAAATTGTCGGTGAAAACAAAATATCTATTTCTATTTTCGATAGCGATAACACCATTTTTATTTTTAACCTAAGAAAATCAACTTAAAGACTAAAGAATTATTTGGGAAAAGTTTAAAGTTTGATATATGAATAGGGTGCATACAAACTATTTCCGACCACTGTTTCGACTGAGAACTCTTCAGAGATTGAAAGTATCTAAAAAAGAGGAAGTGTACCTTAATAAACATACGTAAGGGAGGTTTAAGATTGTTCAACATGCGTGCAAGCGCGCAGGTCTTCAAGGTCAGATGCGATTAATTTTAGATTTTCTCGTAACCTTTATCTGACCTACAATTTGTGAGCCACATGCTCGTGTTTATTTTGCGAAAGTTTTTGCGAAAACACTTAGTTTGATAATATTTCTCATACCGAAGTAAGAAGCTTTAATTTGGAATTAATTAGGTTTGATTGATTGATTTGATCATTATTTCTTCAACTGAATTCCTTAAAAAAGATCATAAAAGATCATGTAAAATAGAATTGAATAACCTTAATAACGTACTATTTGATAAAAAATTAAATCGAAAAATAAATAGAAAAGAAGTAGAGAAAGACAAACACAAACTCATATATCACTGACTAAATTGCACAAATACTCTTACTATAAGTTTATTCAGGTAAAATAAACAAATAGTACGTATGGATGTTGCAGAGGAAAAACTTTTCAATAACAGTTCATGAAATAAGCTAAATTTTATTAAAAACTTTTGTATATTTTTATTTTTCCACTGCCATCTCCTGCCACATTTTCCTTAGCATAGATAAGTGTATGCTATGGGTATGTACAGGTGTTTTCTTGTTGTATTTTAGTTAGAACTCATATTGTTACGAGAAGAAAACGGCTCGGTATTTATTTACAAATGTTAGCCTAAAGCAGCAATTTCATGTATTTGTTTGTGCTTGTGTGTGTAGGTACTCTGGTATTTAAATGGGAATTTTTTGTGGTTAAGTACTATTTGAATAGGTATGAAAAAAAAAAACAAAATCCACAAGTATTAGTTTTCGTGTGCATTAGAGTGTCCCTTCAAGAATTGAGCTTGTATTTTTTTAGTAAAATAACATGTAAGATGGTGATACATAAGTATTTCAAACATCAATAGTATTGACTGCATTATATAGAAATGAAAAGAATTATGTGAGGAATCGAATGCATTTTAATGTCGATGATATTACAAAATGATTTTGTATTTTGTATGACTTTAATAGAGAAATGGCATTTCAAATAATGAATGAATTTCTCGAAGGCATAGTTTTAGCTACGAAAATAGAAAAAATTCAGACGAGCCCATTTCAGGTGTAAAAAGTGCTGGATTGAACATAAAACTACCTTATTTTCGATGTTTTTGAAGCTTTTGTTTTTTTTTTATACATATATTTTTCACACTAAAGGTACACTCTAGTGCTTATGTGTTATATAAATAAAGTAAACAAAATATACACAAGCACAAAAAATACACATACGCATTCACTTATTAAAGCGAAATAGTTTATTTTCCAGAAAATGCGCTAAGATGAGCTTGAAAAGGAATTTCCTTTACTGCTACTTTTATTAAGGATTTTGCTTCGAGGATATGAGAAATAGATAACACTGTTGCTGTTACTTTGCTAAAGAAATATATCTTTCTTTTCTTATATTGTATGTCTTATTTTTTATTAAGAGCTCTAGGCATTAAATACCTAAAGGTTTTTTATTTTATATAAATTTCGTTGTTGTTGTTTTATTATTTTTAGAGCAGTTACCTCTACTGTATATATTGTTATACAGCAAATTTGTCAATTTGATCAGAAAAATATAACATACGATAAATCAAAAAATTGTAAGAAGGATTTAAATTTTTTATACAATGTAGCAATAATTTTTTAATGTCGTGTATCTGCATAAAATTTATGCTCCATTCAAATGCATAAACAAATACATACCAATATGCAGATAGATGAGAATGCGCTTCGTGGAACCCAACAAGAAAATGCAATATTTTCAAAGAAAATTTTGATTAAATATTCAAATTTGGTAAGGCAATGAAAATACATCTTGAATTATCGTTTGTAACGCTTTAGCGCAAAATATACTGAACTAATTTAAATAAATTATTTTTTAAAGCAAAAAAATTGTGCCAAAAACGCTTATTGCATACTTAATTTGTTTATATTAAGAAGTTAAATAGTCCGATATATGGATTGATATATAGCTTTAGTTTTTTTAGTACATAGTACAATACACAATAGAAAAAATGTTAGCTTTTGTTTTGACTTTTTGCTTCGGTTCTCAACAGAGCTATGTAAAAAGAAAAATGTATAATCGGCACAAAAGTCGCTGATGATTACATTTAACAATAGATGAAACTAGAATTACTAGCTATCACCTTCTTTTTTTATGTTTTGTTATTAAGACAATTTGTTCTGATAATTTTGGTTTTCTTTTTGAATTTTTTAATTTTCTTAAAATTTTTTGGTTGAATAAGACATTTCTCTGCCACATTATTTTCTTCCAATTTTCTATTGGGTCACACTGCCACAATACAATATTCTTCAACATGCACTTGCATACAATAGCAATAGCTTTGCATTACAATAAAAAGTTATGCAGCACAATTTTGCAAATCCAATGTTGCAATATTTTTGCAAATTGTTTGTATACGCTTGTACATAGTATAAGCAAGATTTCATGAAATTTTTCCCTCTTTCACCAATTCTGTTTTGTTTTGCCGTTATTGTCAGAAATTTTGACAAAAGAAAAGAAAAAAATAAAGAAGAGATTTATCTCTATAACTTTGCTCTTAAGCGTAGTTTACGAGGATCAGTAAACTTGGCACTGATTTGCCAACGGGAACAATGGTACATAGTGGGTGTGTAGAAAAATACGATTGCGTTGCTGTTTTTGTATCAAGTTAAAGTAGAAAATCTAGCGTATAAAATTTTTTAAGTGCAAACTTAAGTGTGTGGAACAAAATGCGTTAGCAGCAGGAGCAGCAACGTTGAGATGTGAATACATTCTTGTATGTCATAAACTACATGCAAATAGCTCAGTAAACAGCATATCAACAGCAACGACAGACTGTTATGCATGTGATGAGATATAAAAAAAATGTCTTAAAATGGAGTAGCTTGTATCATCAGCTGGTAGTTTGAGATTTAAAGTAATCATAAAAAAAAATCGAAAATTGAGGTTCATCGATGTTGGAAAAATATTGAAATGAATCATAAAATGTGCTAATAATTGAAATTGCAACTGAGAGCCAAAAACTAATCAAACTTAACTTTAAAATGGTACTTTGTTTCAGAGAAATTTTAAATTTTAAGAACATGTGAGATATGTTTCAATTATTTTCCATAGAACTCAATTTTGTTTAAGAGTCTATTACTCTACACTGATAAAAAATAAAAAAAAATATATATTGTACGAAGAATAAGACAAAATGGTATCAAACCTAAAACCAAACGACGAAAAGTTTTCGTCCGAAAAATTGACAAAGCAACTCAAATTTTAACTCCATATTTGGCACAATCAAATACCTTTTCGGTTTGCACTATAAATTTAAAAATCAATTTTAAACTGAATTCATTGAATAAGCGGGTCTTCGTCAATAAATGCATAAATGGAAACGAGAATCAAATAATTAAGTTTGAAAAAAATTTAAAAAAAAAAACAGTTAGGTCCAAAGATCAAAGAAAAGTTTTCCCCAGGCTTAAATAATTCAACACTGAATGCTGTATTAAGCGACATTTTATTTAACATATATGTATAATGTAAATATCGTTGTGTTATATTTTTGCTTAACAAACAATCCTTTTAAATTCATATTACTCATACGTCATGCAGTAGTGTGCTATAGTAAATATACATAAAAGTAAGAACATATCATCGTTAATTTCAAATTAAGCTTAAATTCAATAATTTTACTCCATATTAAATAAAATATGTTGAAATTTACATTTTGGGATATTCCAGAAAGTATGATACCCGGAAAGTGTATATTAAAACATAATTTTTTATACAACGTATAATCATTTTGTTCGTCCGCATAGCAAGGGGCGTGGTAGGTACAGAATAGTATAAATAAATAATGTTGATCAGCATCACCAACTGCGTCGATATACATAGATATGTCAGTTTCCTTTTCAGTCTGTTTATTTGCCTATTTGTGGATATCACGATTACTGGCAAACAAAGCGGTATAATTAAATGTTTTTAATGAAATTTAAAAAGAAAAAAAGTATTGCATTTTTACGAAAATTGGTGGTGAAAAAAGCAGATCGAATATTTTTGGAATAATTTATAAATTTATCTGTAAATTATAGTAAATTTTAAAACCAGCACAATGGAATAACTCCTTTGTAACATACTCAGTTTTTATTTATTATATGCATGTACTTATAACAATATGAATGTTTAAATCAGCGCCATTACGTAATTGTGTGTATGTGTATCCGCATATGTCTGCGTTCAAAATTGTAATTAAAATTAATTTTGCTGCTCATTTAACATTAAAACTGTTGCAGTGAAAGAAAAGTTTTAACGATGCCATGGACTCTCATGATTTTGTTGTAACGTTGTCAAGAGCTATCTGCAGTATGAAAATTATATACATATTTATTAATGTTTCATAAATATTTATAAATTGCACACGAGTAAAAAAGTAAAGAATAAATAAAACAAAACATGAAACAAAATAAATAACATAGTAATAATAGCTACATATATCTGAGGTAATGTACGCCAAATCAGGCTTCAGTTTACCTTTGCATTTTTGGAACTCATTGATTTTTGAAATGCTCATAACCTCTAGATTAATTGGACTAAGTGCATTTATTTTTTTTTTTGTTTAAAATATTTCTACGCACCTTTTATAATAAATATCGAAAAATTTCTTTACAACCATATTGCCATGACCTTTCCAAGGTTTAATAATAAATCGTTTTTTTTAAATGTATTTACTAATCTATCTACTAAGTTTTCTAAAGTTTCTAAAGTTTTTTAGGAAAAATTGTTGTTCATTTAAAAAAATTTATATTAGGTATATTAACGTGCAACGGTGTGATCCACTTTTAACGAACTTACAATTTTCATGCCTGATAAAAAAATTTAAAGAAAATCAGTTACAAAAAAAAAAGCAGAGTTGCTAAAGCAAAATGTTGTCCGATTTGGCGTGGAATGCCCCAAAAATATAAATTTTAATTAACATAATAAATTTCAACATGAAAATTTTACTACGTACCACGCGGTATTAGTTTCTATTTATTTAAATAACCTGAAAAATTTTTCATCACGTCCAGTGTAAAAGCGAATTCGCAACGCATTTTGTTAAAAAATTGTTTTCAAATTCAGACGCCATATATGTTAATGAAATATTTATTCTACTGAACTGTTTAGTACAGTTTGTTTCAATACCAAAAAAATTACACAACGCAAAGACAGATTAAAAAAAATGGGTTAAAGCTAGCCTGTTGTCAAACGGAATCATAAGTGACTTTTAAGCCGATTAGTAAGAGCTTATACGCCTGATATGTTTCCCTTGTTGCACAGATCTGATGGTTAGTTTTAAAAATTATTTGAAAATCTGTAAATTGTATTTAGTATTAATGCAAAACTCTAACTCTAATGGCAAAAATCTAAAAGGTTTTTTCTAAAGGAGGTGCTTCAGTCAGTATTAATTCGTTGAAATTTCTTTCAAAGACTTATAAATCTAATTTTCAGTGAAATAAATAAGTCAGCACTAAATTTGAAGAATTTTGAAATTTTCATACAAAAAAAAAATTATGACAAAAAAACAGGTCCTACGGTTTTTCTTTAAGCATGGTACCATTAAACTATACTGAAAAAAGTGTTATTATAAAAAAAGTGTTATTTGGAAAATACGCTAAATGTTCATTGAATGTACTAAAAATGAGTTCAATGTACCAATTAACGCTACGATTTAATTAAACATTTGAACAAAGTGAACACGCCCTCTAACATTTTAGTTCACTTGGCCTGAAATCAATAAATGAAAATAAAATTTTAATTGTCGAGAACAATCAGCTTTATATGGCTGGACGAAGCAACAAAATCCAATAAAAATAATGCTTTCAGCAGAAAGAAGAAGACCAAAAAAAAAAAAAAAAAGTTGAATCAACGATAATAAATCAAGTATGACATTAATTAATCAAAGGAAATTTTTTGCTTTATTTTTATTTCCATTTTCGTTTGTGTTGGCGCGCGCACATTCTTTGACGCCATTGACTTGTGAGCCAGACTTTTCGTTCTTCTTTTAGTTGTTGTTGTTGTCTTAATTGTTCACGCTCATTGTTTGGCATTTAGATTTGTTGTTTTTCGTTCCATCTGTTTTCTTTGATTTTATCAGTTATTTTGCTGTAAAATTGAAATTAATTAATTGCAAACAAAGCGGAAAAGAAAATTTATTGATTTCAAATAAATAAAGAAATAAAATGAAATATGGAGTAGATTGAAATAGAGAACCAACCCACTCGAAAATGTTAAGCTGGTAAATTGATGTAGGTGTGAGAGGAAGGTGAAAATTTTTGCTGCTATTGATAGGAAACTGTGCGCCACGAGAGGAGTTGATGTAGAAAATGCTTTCGTTTTAACTGAAGCATTAAATGCGATAACAAGAAATGTGCGTCAAATAATATCAAAAGGAAAATGTAGAAGAAGAAAAAAAATAAATGAAACTTAAGAAAAAAGCCAACCTAAAAATAAATTAAAAAAAGCAGAAAGCCAAATAAAGACAGAATCTGCAAAAAGTTACAAAAAAAGTAATAAAAACCCAATAAAAATTTTTTTGTGGCAACTTTGAGAAAGTTTAAAGAAAATAGGTATGGGAAAGCGGGGCAGAGCGTTACATGGGGCAAAGTGGTAAAAAGGATATATCTTTGCATTTCAACGCTATCTAATGTTATTATAAGGAATTTGTGTTTGATTAGTGCTCTTGTAACTGCCAGGTGATAGCGACATTTCAACCTTTCGTTTTCGTGAACCAAGATGTGCATCAAAATGAGTGCAGTCGATGTAAGATTCGAAGATTTTTGACTTAAGTAAAATCATTACATATGAATCATTTAAAAAACGTCATAGTATGTATTAGTGACATTCATTTTTATTGACAGCGATTTGTTTATGTTGATAAATTTTTGTTTCACGAGTCTGTATGCTTACATAGGTCATGGCGGCAGACGGCAGAGTGTAATTGCACTTCGTGGGGAAAGCGGTATAACTTACTTTTTTTTGCATCTTCTGTTGAGAAAATTATGAGCCTAACTACAATTCAATATAGATCGAACTAATAACTTAATTGTGCGAAAAAAATGTTCTTTTTTTTATGTAAAAACTTCGTTTTCCCGTAAGGCATACCACTTTGCCCCACCTTCCCCTAGATATTTGGAAATAAAGTGAACAGAATGTATACACTTTTCAAAGCTTTTAGAGTTACTTTTTAGAAAATTACTAAATAAATCAGTGATAGATATAAAAATGTAGTCTGGTCACTTTATTTAAAACAAAATTTGATTTAAATGCTTCAGCAAATCAAAAGTACTGACTGAAAGTTAAAGAAAAATTATAGACTGGGGCAACAAAAATAAAAAGGGAATGTATAAAAATAAAAATCAGGTGAACAGGTGCTGCTACAAACGCGTTAAAGCAAACACGTTTGAAGCACAAAAGAACAGTTGTGCAGCACTTTAGTGCTACTTCATCTGAATTGATGTGACTTCTGCTAAATGCTGTATACTGTGACAAACTACGTTGTTTCAGAAGTTAAAAATTTCAACAACACGATCTCAAAGTTTTAGTTGCTTTTGACTGCGTTAATCTGTCAGCTTAAGCGTTAAAGTGTTAGTCAGCAAAGTATGAAAAATTGTATTGCAATAAAAGAGTTGATGAAAGTTTTGGGAAAATTTCATGAAAGTAAAATTTCTATATATAAAATATATACTGTATATAAACAAGCAAAAGTCAACATTTATTTGATTAGAAAAATGGAAAAGAAATGTAAAGAATTCTAACAATTTTCATATTCAAATGAAGTTGGTTTGATCTTTTGAAGAGGAAAACTGTGGTCGCAATTCGATATTTTTTCAGCACGAAGAATTTTTTTTTTTAAATTGAATTTCTTGTACTTTAATGAAATTGATGAGATATGAGAAAAGTGCAGTTATATTCTACGTAAAAGTTAAATCTAAATAGCTCTTGCAAAAGTTTAAAAAATTTTAAGGAATTATTTACTAACTAAGCTTTTCAAAAATGTTTTTCTTAAAAAAAAACAAGCAGTATTAGCAGCTTATTTTGTCTCTAAGAAAGTTTTTAATGATTTTGATTTTTTAATTGACTATTCTCTCTACCAACTCAGCTTCTATAAAATCCCATTAGATGTTTCGCAAAGCGTAGTCCAGCCAGCAGCAGCAGTTAGACGAAAAAAAGTTGCTCCACTCTTGCGCTGATTGCTTGCTAAATTTTAATTTTTATTCTATTTTATTGTTGCTGTTTTTTAATTTTTTTTTTTCGAAGAATTTAGCTCTGCGTTTGCAATTCTTTTTTGCGCTTCTCTCTTCTAGCACTGGTAATTTTATTTGTTTTGCACAAAATTAAAGTTTTAATTGATTTTAACTTTACCCTGTTTTCTGTGAGTTTTGCAAAAATTTTGTCTTACCTTACGGTTTTTTTTTCTGTTGCATTGCTGGTTAAGCGAATTTAAAGTTTTTTCCCTCTCATCAAAATTCTTGGATTTTTTAATGACTTTTAAGTTTGTGTTAAAGCTATATGGATTTGCTTAAACTTGGCTGGGAGCATGACAACGTATTCAATTCGTTGTTGTTTTTTTTTTTTTTTTTGGCGGAGTAATGAGTTTTGCAAAGCTACTTACAAAATTGTATTAAACTTTTGCTAGTGTTCTGCGAGTGAACCTTTAAGTATGCAACAGTTTTTTTTTATATTTTGTGAAATAGTTAGAGGGACTTTGGCTTCGTATTTTTTCAGGAATTTTAGTCATTCTGCGTAATAACTGGAATTTGGATAGCACTTTCACAGAGACCAAGTTATTAAAATGACTGAGAAAGAATTAAAAAAAAAAATCCTGCACTAAAATCTTTCAACATAATATTTCATAAAATGTATGCCTTGTTTACAATGAACTAGAGCTAATAAAAAAATGACTATGAGTAGTTCAGATGAGAGCAAGAGAAAAATTACGCTACATAGTTCTAGCAAGATCAGTGTAAAAAATGTAAAATATTTTTTGCTTCAACCAAAAGGCAAAAATAAAAAGCGTAAGAAGCATATAGCAAGAAGCATGTTCTACACCAAAAAAAAAAATCGATAAACTGACCTGACCCACTCGAAAAATGTGAAGTGTAAATGTCTGAACGCGCAAACAAGCAAAAAAAAGCTGAAAGCAAAAGCAAACAGTCAGAGGCTGGCATATGACCCATACACATACTCGAAAGAGCACATGAGCACGCTCACTGACAAACAGCTGCCAAGTAAAAACTCAAAGGAATAAACAAAACACATACGTACACAATGCGAAAAATAAATACACACACAACAGCTGAAACGTACTACATTGTACGTACACAAACAATAGCCTCAGAAAAAGCTACTCGAAGCGCATCCAACTGAAATCACACAAAAACACTCAAGACACACTATATTGACAGCACGTACGCGTAGTTGTGTGTTTATTCGAGCTGACATTGACCAAAGTATAAGCGGTTGTTTAGTGTTGCCAGATCAGTTAAAGAAATATTTATGAGTTAATAAGCCTGTGGCATCAGCTTTTCCGAAGAAAAAAAAAATCGTTTCACAATACATATCTCGAAAACGAAATGTGAGAACCTTTACTTTTCAAAATTTATGAACTAGCGCACCATTTTGCATACGCAGTGGTTATTTATAGACCTCGAATGTATCATCACTTTGCCGATCAATAACAAGTTTCGTTATTTCATTAATTTTTTTTTTTTTTGTGAAATTTTTTTCACTCATGTAACTTTTACGCCTTGAGTTTTACTGACCAATGAACCAAATCGCTGTTTATTAAATTGTTTTTCTAAATATAATGTATTCTTTTGCTACTTGATATTTATTCAACTTTTTGCAACTTAATTTAATCGTCTCTTAATAAAATTTTTTGTTAATCAATCAACTTCTTCTTCACATCTGGCAACAGCGAACGGAAGTGAAAACAACAAAACGGATATACGGATGTGTTCGTGTGTGTGCCACACCACTTGAGAATGAAATATAGTTGATTTTTTCTTATATTGCGACGACTTTCTTGTTTCTTTTCAATTTCTTCGTTTCCACAGGATAAGCATAATTTAAGCAATAAAGGAGCACAAAATCTCAAAAAACACAAAAAAGAAAACAAACAAAAAAAAAGGTAAAAAATTTAATATATAGAAAAAATGTTGATCCGAAGGAAATCATGGTTTGTTTGCACAACAACAACAATAACAACGACGACGAATAGTTGTTATAATAGTGAGAACAGCATTCATAGCAGCAGCAGCAGCAGCAGCAGCAGCAGCAGCAGTAGCTGTAGCGACAACAGGACATCAACATCAAATTTAATCCAGTCACGTTTCTGTTACTCAATTTTCGCTCTAACAGTTTTTTTCAAGCGCGCTGCTGTATAGATACTTTACACAATCTACAATAGTCCACGCCTCCTCTTCACCGACTTGCACAATGCACAAGGGAGTAAAACCTTTATGACACGCGATTTTCTTTTATTTTCTATATTTTATTCTTCCTGTTTTTTATTAGCAACGCTTAATGTTATAACAGTGTAGTGCACGGAAAAATTTTTTTTTGTTGAAGTTTATACATAACGTTGAATGAATTGGCAATATGTCGTATAATGTGTTGAATTAGAAAATTGATTTGTTAAAGGTTTGGTTGATGTAGGAAACAGGACCAGATTTGATATGAGTTTCAGCGAAATTCACAAATTTTTATTTGAGGTTATTTCTTTGTGAATTAGGCCCATAACATTGGCGGTTGTTTATCTGTTTTGTTTGTACAATTTTTCATAATTCCATTTCTTTGCATCGGGCCTAATACCATTTTTGTTTTTGTCTTTGCGCTTTGTAGGTTTTGTTTTTTTGGTCTTTATCAAGAGCTTTATGAAAATTATCTGCATAATTTTTACAGTGTATATTCTCAATCGCAGCAGCACTCATACAAACACGCCCTCAATAAATCCATCACGTGGCGGAAATTCTTGAAGCAATTTTCCTGTCTGCATTTTTAAAATTGTCGCACATACCGCCAGCAGCTTTGGTCTGGTCATTTTTAATATGCCAATACTAAGCGTGCACAAAACGTGCGTCTTTTAAATTGGCTGTGCACAAAGTCAACAACAATCACATCAAACACACACACACACACACACACGCTGTACGTTTATTTTAGTTTGTCCTTTTTAGCAGCACCATCAGAAGCAGCACACTCGTCCTAATGATAATAAACAAAGACATCAAAGTCATGATGGCGGAAATGAGCTTTTCGCAGCGGCGTACTTACATACATAAAAGTGCCGCATTAGCTCCATGTTTTGTTTTTTATTTTCTGGCATCAGCTAAATGGGTGCCGGTACCATCACTCCGCTGTCAAGGACTTCTATTGCTGCTTATTTTCTGGTGTCCTGTCGTTTTGGGTCAATTATTTTCTGTTGAAAATTTAATCTTCTTTGGCAATTAAGGTGTGTTTGAATATTTCATGCATCGTTTACGAAATTTGTTTGTGGCAATAAAATGGGGCACTTAGTAGTGAGGTGGTGGTGGTCATTGATATCCGAAATTGTCATATCACTACCAAGCAGTTTGACTCGTTTATAGCTATGTCTGCTTATGTATATATTTGGCTATTACTTTGCAAAAAAAAAAAGAAAGGAAAAGTGTTTGGGTAGCATTATAGGGTCAGTTCAGAAAATAAATGTTAGCTTAACAGTTTGTATGCAGAAAATGTGTTGACTGTGCGGTGAACTTTTTAACAGCGGTTAAATTTTGAAGTAAAAAGGCAATGTGCCTTATATCAGTGAAATTTTTTTTTGGTTATTTACGAAAAAAGGAGCCCATATCGCCCAATATTTCTGAGTTAATTCCAACTTTGTTCGAAAGATTTTATTTTATATATCAAACTAATCACAGTGTATTCAAAATTTAATTAATTAAAAACTTATTGCTGAATTTCAAATTTATATTCCTATAACTTGGTTTGAATGTATATGAAAAAATATTTGTGCTTGATAAATTTGAATTACGTTGCAAACAGCAGTTGCAGTAGTAAAATTTAATTTAAGCAAACGTGCACTTGATTGCAACATAAAGAAATTTACGACATTTAAAATTAATATAAAGTCTTAAAGAAATTCAAAAATTGATATTTTTGTTAAGAAAATTGTTGAATATTTTAAGAAACATATGTAAGAACATGTCGAACGCAGATGTATAATTAAGGATACAAAAACATAATTGAACAAAGAGCAATAAAAGTAAATATCTGTAATTTGAATTGCTTTTATAGTGCATTATTTTAAAAGGCATGACAAGACAAAATTTCAAAATTAATTAAAGACTTTACAAAACTGACGTACTTTCAATTTATAGCTAAGATATATTGGTCATATTATTTGTTGTGTTGCAAAAAGCAGAACATGGTATATAAATAATTATTATTTTTAGATTTGTATATTAAGTCGAACTTTAAAGTAAATAGTTTATAATTGTCAAAGAAATATGCAGTGTCTATTTAGATTGCAAATTAATTTGGAAAAAAATTCTTCAAAACTATGATGCTTTACTTGCTGCAGCTATATGGACAACATGTTATATGAGTGATGGTTATATAAATTAAATTTAGAAAATTTCTGAAATTTTACTATTTACGATATTATTAAAGAGCAAATCATAAGTTTTTCAAGGTATATGGGTCAGAAAATAATCATTCACTAAAGAAGAAGAATCTGAATTTTTAGTATATCTCTGTGCTTATGTGAGAAGAATTAACTGCCACCTTTACCTTAACTATACGGCTAGTAAATGTTCAAAAATAGCATCTTATTGTCTTTCATAAAATTAATGTTAAAATGACTTTAAATTCGTTTGTTGCATCTATCATTTGAAATCTTTTAATCAAATTTTTTTTAGAGCTCAGAAATTTCTTGATATATTAAAATTAAAAGTTAACCATACGTCATGATAAGCCACATTAATTAAAATATTCTTTTCATATGGCAGTTTTCTGCATTGTACTGATTTATATAAGAGATCTCATAAAATTAATTACAAAAAAAAAGATAAAGAAATAACAAAATAATAAGTTAATAAGAACAAATAAACTGAAACCGACCCTTCAAAAAAAAAAAAAAAAAAATCTAAGGCAAAGCTGAAATAAAAATACTATGCGCTTATCAAAGATTAAAGACTTAAGCCCTTCCAAAAGCAGATCCACACAGACACACACAGAGACGCAACAAAAACATAGCCTTTAAGCAAATTACAAACAGCCAACAAATCTTTAATTAACTCTGTGCAACATGGCGTTTAATTTGCATCCAAAAGGAAAACGTGATTAAAAAAACTTAACTTGATAGAAATGAAATGTTATGCATACGCCATAGTGTGCGATAAAGAAGGCAGCCAAATGAATGCCAAAGCATTTTTAACGCCTTGACTTAATGCCATAGATAAAACCATCAAATTACCTAAGCGGGCTAATTAATCAAAAGTCAAATAAAAGTAAAAATACAAAAATAAAAGAAAGTAAAAACGAATGCTAACAACAAAGGAGTATAGACAGTAAAGAAATAATGAAAGATACGAAAAAAACAAATTAAAAAAATCGCAAAGAAAAAAAAACATTGTGATACCAAGAAAAGGTAAAAAGAAAAACAAGCAATAAAAGCAACAACAGCCTGACACGCCTACTGCAACATAAAAAATTATATGAGTATATAACTGCGTGCTTATGTGTGTGTGTTATGTAACAAAAAATTTCAAAGCAAAAACGTTGCCTGCAAGACGTATAAATCATCTTTCTGTGCCACCAATAACAAGGAAAACATAACACCGCATGTCCTTGCGTTTTCACATTCTAAGGTCCTTTCGTTTTCACTTTATGTTCGTGCGTCGCAGCGCGCAACAGCTTTGCGAATTCGTATGCGAATTTTTCGGAAGTGATTTTTCGCTTACACACACAAAAATCCGTTTTTTTTTTTTTTTCAATATAAAAAAATATATTTGTGTAGGAAAAATAATCCGTTTTTTACTTTTACTAGTGAGACGTAACAGTGTAAGCTTTTTTATTAAATCATGCTTATACGTCAAACAACTAAGATGTCACTCAAAAGTTCTTTATGAAAGACCAATATTTTGACGAAGATATTTTTGATAGAAAGTTTTTACAGTGTACTGCTGTTTGTCATTTTGCGCCTGGTGTGCATTTTCATTTGTTTTATTAATTTCGTTTTATTTTAGTCAGTTTTTTTATGTGTTATGTTGATATTTTGCGCTTAATATAGAACTTTTTTTAGAAGACTAGGCGTTGCGTGTGCCCGTTAAAGTTTCAAAATTAATTGTTACTGCCAGTATTTTTTTATAATTTTTTCTTTGTTTTTTTTCCTTAAGAACAATTGTTAGCAATTGTTGTTGAAAGTTTTCAACACTCAAAGTCATGTTGTTCAACACCTCGTTGCGTTTGCTAGGAGTCCGTCGTAGAGTGACGTCCATTCTACTAAGGAGAAGTTTCAAACTCACTGCGTTTGAAATGAAATTAAATTCGTTAGGTTGGCAGTCGTGCGCATCGTTTGTCATGGCAATAAATGTCAAAGTGAGTGCAAGTTTGTATGTGTGTTAGTTTTTTCTCGTTTGAATTGTGCTTGAAATATTAAAGCATTTGATGGAGATTCAGCATAATAATTTGGATTTATGTATCAAGTAAATTTTATGGTATCTTTTTGTGGAAAAATATTAAACATTTATTGTAGGTATTAAACATTTTTCGAATAAATTGTGATTTTAAAAATGCAGAGCTTATGTGAAAGCAGTGATTATGTTAACCTAAATATTTTTAAAACATATGGTTCTTACAAGAGTTTGATACTAAAATGTTTATCATTGACATTTATATGGCTTAAAAAAATCAATTTTTATTTGTCATTTCAAGTGATTAAATGTTATTGCTACCAACAATTAAAATCACTGTATCATGATAACCTATGCCTATCTCTATCCTCTTCTTAGGATAAAATCTATCTCCATATCAAGTTTGATCAAAATCGTTTAGTTAGTTTAATTGGGAGTGGCACATCCCACCTAAAAACAATTGTACGTTTAGGATTCAATTGGTCTCCATACCAAATTTCAGCAAAATCAGCTCATTTGTTAAGCACTGAAAACATTTCGGGGCATGGGACCCATATGGAAACAGATATTTTTACGCAAAGTTCAGTTTCTCTCTGTGCCAAATGTCATCAAAATATGTCGACTAGTTTAACATTGAAAACGTTTTTTCGTATTCAAAGCGTGGTACCGCTCACTTTCCAATTATCTAATGGTTTTCCAATAAGTTCTGCAATTTAAGGAAAAAGTTTTTTACAGTTTAGTTTTTACCACATGGAATAATAAAATTTAGAGCACCCTAACATTTTCAAAATTTGTTTATTTGAAACATCTATGCATTCATTACAATCTTATAAAATAACAATATTCTTAAAGGGAGTTATGTTTCACTTTTTCTTCTTGAACTGAAATTCATTAATCTTAAAAATATCGAGAATTCCAATCCATTAAAATACGCAATCACATTTTCAGTTTTTTAAATCAGAGAATTGCGGATAATTTGTAAGATATTCCCTGCAATTAAACTTTAAAGTTTAAAGAAAATTGCTATCTTTTGTTCAGAAATTTCATGGCGAACTGTAAAAAATTTATTTTTTATTTTTCTTAAATTTTCTATCCATTTTTTTGCTGTTTCGCGTTTTTCCTTTGTTCACAACGCGCCACCCCTGTGGCGTCGTACAGTCCCATTGCTCTATTGTACTTAATTTTTTAATTTAACTTGGCTTCTCTGTCGCGTTTTTTGTTATTATGATGATGATGATGAAGTGACCAAAAATCTACAACAATGCACTTATATTGTTTGACGCTTTTAAGTCACGCATATCTGAGATTTTTTTTTTGTTAAAAGAAGACACCAAGATTTTGCTTTATAGCCATATCAACAACTACAAAAATTCTTAATATCAAATGACACCCTAGGTGCAGATTTTAGATTTTTTCTTCATATTTTGTGAGTTATTCACATTTATGAAATATGAGTTTTTTTCTGCTTCCTTTTTGTGCTATGAAAAGAAGAAAAAAAAATCAAAAGTGTCCCTTCATTATCTCATTTAATTTTGATAAACCTTCTAAGGGAAAATTTAATATTATCGTATGTCTAAGAGGAAAGAAAGCGAAAATTTAATATGGTAACTTGAGCTTCATTGCTATTAAGAAAATATACCCAAATCAGTGTCTTGTTTATTTTCTATATTTGGAGCGAATGCAATTTTAATTATGATGAAGTGTTGACATTCCCATTGGATGTAAACTCTTTCCATAAGCAGCTTCTAAAAAGGAAATGTTAAGCACTGATTCTTGAAAGAATTTAATTTAAACATATGTAGGTTTATTCTGAACACCCTTTTATTGCAAGTGTAGCTTGGGATAGATATATTTATTTACATAAATATTTCTTAAGTTTCATTAAGTGCAGACTCTGAACAACAGTTGAATTAAATCGGGTAAGGAAGACTTTAGTAGCAATTTTTACGGAATTTAAACAATTTTACCAAATACTATGATTAAAAAAAGTTAAACAATTGTCATGAAAATGTTTTACGCCTGTTGAAGTTTAAAGCCTTAGCGGCCATCATCTAAATCTAGCTTTTCTAACAGACCAATACATAAATAAAAAATTAAGTACTAGAACATGGAAATATCTTGAATCGGGTAACACAATCGCAATTTCAAACATTTTTAACTTATTTTAACGTTACTGAAACAAACTTTTTTATTATATTATTTAATTTACATTAAGTAAATTATTTGAACTAATCCACTCATATTTTATATTTGCTTAAATTTCTACCTAAATATGTTGCTTCAGGCACACGTCCGCACTTCTACCTATTTTTGGTACTTAAAATGTAAACCAAAGGAAATTAAGATAAGAACGACAATTGTAAACGAAAACTTATTGTTGTTATCCCTCAACAACAATCTTAATAGTTTTGCTGTACAATTTTATACAAATCTAAAAGTGCTCTAAAAATCAACATTTAAACAGAGTGTTAGGCACACACACACACACATGCAAACACTCAGAAAAAAAGGAGCATAGCAAGCGGAATTATCCTTTTCTTATCAGCTCATACAAATCATTTACAAACCATTTTGCATCCAAACTGCTTTAGAAGGAGCAACAACAACAACAACAGAGAAAAAGTGACAAAACAGAGGTAACTTATCAAATCCTGCTTAAGCATAAAAAAGCTACATATATGTTTACATGAGCAAATAGGATGTACCTTAATTGAAATATTTTTAAATTATTGTTAGCATACTTTAACGGGCATGTGCTCAAAAATAATTAAAATGAAAAAATTTAATGCTGCTCAATTTATAAATGATTCTTCTGATTAAATAAAAGGAACTCATAAGACTATTTTGTTTTTTAACATTTTCAAAATACCCCCCACTCTTAAGTGACGTATCGTATAAAATTTATGATCTAAATTTTAAAAAAAAAAACTTGAAATTGAAATAAATTGTTCACATGACAGCTTATCAACGCCTGAATAACCTCTCCTCCCCCCCCAAAAGACTAAAGACCAAAATAAGCATTCTCAATTGCCTGCCGAGAAGAAGAGGGGTAACTGCAACAAAAAAAAAAAAATAACAATATTTGGATTATCCATGAAAATTGGTTTTTGACAAAATAACAAAATGTCATTTCAACCCAATCCTTTACACAAAAGTACGCAACGTAACCTTTCATGTTGAGAGAGGAATGGAAACCATGGTGTTTAAGATTTCAACGCATATCAACAGCCAGTTATATTGGCGTAAAGTCAATGCTGGTGCGTTACGGCATTGTAGTAAAGGACAAACATAAAAATAGATGCCAGCAGCTTATTTGAAGCCTAAAACATACATACATACATACATACGTAACAACGAATATGTAAATATATGTATGTGTACTTTTGTACATGTGTTTGTGTGCGTTAGTCCAATTCGTTCAAGGGATAAACGTGTTATTGCAATTTTGGCAATAGTTTTAGGGGCCAAACATTATAGGATTTAATATTTAAGCTGATTATCATGCCATGGTGGGAGTATCACATGCAATAGTTTTAAACGGCCCTTTGAAAAATGTCAAAAAAACTCTGTGAACAACATGAAGCCTTGTACATACATACATACATAATATGTTGTAATCTTTGTATATGTGTAGTTTGCAATATGTGATGGGAGTAAGCCGCTGTTATTAGAAGTATTAGAAATAACTTTTAAAATGTTTTTGTACAAGCGATTATATTATGACACCTGTTCGTAAAAGGTTTTAAATGTATATGTTTACGTGAATAGCAATCTGTTATATAATTTTCTCATAAGCTTAGACTTGTGCAATTTTTTCCAAAACACTTAATAAAAATATCATTATGTGATCTAACAAATATATTGTTGTAATAATGGAGAAAATGTTAAAAGGCTTAAAATGTTATAAAATTGTATAGATATTACTTTTGGAAAATTTCTGAAAAGTTGGAAAAATTGTTGAAAATTTTACAGAATTGCATGAATAATGCTGTTAATGTTAAAAAGTAGTGAACAACTTTTATAATGTTTAAAAGTCAAAAAATGTTAAAATTAACGATTAATGTAGAATAATGTAGAATTTCATCAGCCCGCAAAGATTTTCAATTATTTTTTCTTTTTTGCAATTTATCTACAGCAATTTTTAAACTACTTAAAAATGTAGCCATTACCAGCAAGACTGTCAATAACATAATTACATTAAAAATAAATAGCCGCTACTGAAATAAATAGAAAAAAATTAATTTCAACAAAAACAACAACTAATTATTTTGGTATTGTTTGCATGAAACGCATTCGCACATACTTCAACCCCTTCGCAGAAATTAAGTACCCTTAGCCCAGCGAACCTATGCCAAGGTTGTACAAAATCTCCTTGTAACTTTTGTATGCAATGCCTGCAGGCAAAACTAATTATTTAAGCCGTTTGTAATAATTTATAATGCTGCTAGAGTTCTTAAACTGTGCAACCGAAAATGTTGCAACATACAAATAACATTTTGGTGTGGTGGCAAGTACCTAAAACAAAAAACCGAACTTCCCAGTTGGATTCGTACATATTGCCAGCAACAATGATAGCATGGTTTCTTGGAAAAGCAGATAACGTTGCTTTTCTACATTGCTTTCGTTAATAACTATTCTTAATAAAGTGTTAGCTCAGACACGAGCGCCATATGGCGGAATATTCTAAACAATAAGTGACATGACATAGAAATGAAAGGACTCTCATATTTTCGGTAAGGCACAAAATTATTAGAAAATTTATACAGAAACATCTAAATCTATTTTTTGTAAAAAGATATAGTACAAAAAAAGTGAGAAATTCCCACCAACATTTAACCTGCCTTACGACGTAAGCTTGTGGGTAAGCATCCGCATTGCATTAGAAATAAAGAAAATATGATTCATTGAATTTTGCTGGGATGTATGATCCCAGTAGGGGCGAAAGGGTTAAAAAACTAAGATAGTCTCTTTTGAACTTGGTTTCTACAGATTCCGACTGGGTAACTGTTTTTTGAGTAACCATATCTAGACATAAGTATGTGTGAGCATTTGTGTCTTTTAGGGTGTCTTTAATTTGTTGAAGACTTTATTTAGTTAGTTAATATTTTCATGATTTTGTTAAGTTTCTTGAATTAATTTTGCATTGTAAGAAACAAACTTTGTAGAATTAATATCGAAAACTTGGAATTTGTATACCATGATACTACCAACTGGAACACCCTAATCTAGATATATACGCGCTTGTGTATGTGTGAGTCAGCAAGAACACTGCTGGAACTGTTTGATAACACAAGCAATTGTAAAAGTTTTTCCCAAAAAAACGAAAAATTAAAGCACAAAACAAAAATAAAAAAACGAAATGGAAAAACGAATTCACTGAAAAAAAAGGGAAAGCGTAGGTACGTGTAAAAGAAATGTGCAAATTAAAAAAGAGCATCGAGCGGAAAAGTGCTGTAAAACAACTGCATTAAATACAGCACACATAGTGCTAACTTACTCTCAAGTGATAGCAAAGAATGAACGGCAACACTACTACCTCTCGAATAAAAAATAGCTTACCTTCAAGTTGGCTGGCTGGCTGTTGCAGTATTTACGGATAAAGCACAAGTTAAGTTAAAGGAAAAAAAAGCGTGAAATCGAAATATATGACACCTGGTGGTGGACTTCGTACAACCGATAACAGACAGCGCTTTAAAATATTATCTTTAGTGCAACGCAATTAATGCACTCTAGTAAAGTGTCCTTTAAAATGTGAAAACTAAAGTTAAGGAGAAAAAATATGAGCAGAATTTGAAATCTCTTACTGGCAATGTAAAGAAGTGAACAGTTTTCAATACTGTTAAGTTTGTTTGTTGTACTTCAAGCCATCTTGAAAATAAAGTCAAATATATATTTTCAGTAACCTATGGGTCATGGCTCAAAATATATCATGATTGTTCCAATTTATCGTAAACAAATGTTAACTTAAGTCTTTTGCCGATAAACTGGTCGAAATCTGTCCTTAACTGCAACATGCCTTTTACTCAAACTTGTGGTTAATTTCACACTTTTTTCTGAAGCTCTCATAAGCAAGTTTAAATAAAAACAAAAAAAAAAAATGATTATACTCTCCCGAATTTTTCCATTGAAAGTGAAATACCTTAAAACTCAACATCAAAAAATATGTAATAGCTTATCAGCTAAAATAAAACCTCAATTCAGTTAATTAATTTTCTACACCAATGTTAACGAGTAAAGAAACAGGATGCTTAGGAAAAATGTTATAAAAATTAAAAAAGGTTAAGATAAACAAACATCCAAATGAAACAAATACAATCATAATTATGCTCTGCTGACCATGACTATTGAAGAAATATCCAAAAAGGATAAATAAGGAACAAAACTAAAAAAAGTTGATTTGAATTTTTTTGTAAATTATTTGCAACGCCTTTATGTTTGTACTTTGCTTTGTTTCGCTTTTCTTAAGCTCAATGCTTTTTTGTCACAATTCGTTAAATCTTATTAAAAGTGTCCATGCCTACGAAAGAAGAAAAAAATATTAAAAGAGCCAATAAAGGGCAGCGATACACAGCCAAACCCATTCATTTGCTTCTTCATTAACTTTGTTACCATTCGTTTGTGTTTTTTGTCATTTTCTTCATGATGTTCTTAAAAAACTTAACGCATTGTATACCAATAATTTTCTTTTAATTTTTGGACTTCAAAATAACGCTTTTTAATATAATCACGGACTTATTTAATAAGTTTTCGTTTATAATATTTACTAAAGTGTTACAATTTTTCCACTATATTTTTAAATTTATTTATTTCTATCACAAAAAAAGCAATCAAAAAATGTTGTTGTTCTCTAGAAATTTGAAAAACTTTTAATCTAAATAAAATGGGTTAAAACAAATAAAAATCGGTCAACTTTTTAATTTTCTTTCTTCGGGTTTATAATTAGAAATTCAAAGCAGCAGCAATAACAACACATAGCAACAATAATAAAAATACCAAACAAAAAAATAAAACCCGAACCGATAAACAAAAGTAAAATAAAAAGAGTCGCTAATGTAAGAAAACTTTGAACCCTTTAAAAAATGAAGAAAAATTAAAAAAAAGCGAAAAAGCACTAAGCATTAAAAAGCAGAACATCCTTAATTAATCCTTGCTGTTCAACATAAGGACAAAAATCAGCAGCATAAAAGTACAGGCGACCGACAGACAGTCAGGCAGATTAGTGCGCCTGTTACAATTGTGTGAGTGGGTTTTAAACCAGTAGTCAAAGAAGAATAGAAAAGAAAACAAAAAAAGGATAAAGATGAACACACAAAAGTATGGGCCTTCTTCATGGTAATTAATAATTGTAATTAAGCAGCTTTAGGTGACGACCAAGGACAAAACAAAAGATTAGAAAAGAACAAAAAAAGTAAAAGTTAAAGTAAAAACACTAATAAACATCCTTTATGTTAGCTGGCAAACCTTTTTTCTCATCAAATCAAAAATGTTCTTTTTTTCGTGTGCAAGAAGTGCCAAAAAAAGTGGTTAAGTTACTTTTTGTACAAAAGTTGAAGGGCGTAAATTAGCGAGGTAAGCAGTAGAAAACGAAAAACTTGCTGTTGAACTGTTGACAGTGATAAAAGTAAGGACTTTGTCAAATGCGTCATTGCATAGGTTACTGGAATATTTGATATGCTCGAATGGTATTATGTAGAGAAACCCACAATTTCTGAAACTTTTCTATGTTTCTACATGACAAAAATTTACTTACAAAATTGCGAAAAAGTGCGCTATGTGAGCCATCGGAGTATTAGCTAAAGTTATAAAAAGTTTTGAAGATATTAAAGAAAAAAACCGTTTTGAAAGATAATCTCTTCTATAATTCAACTAACTTTTATTTAACATTCATACTGCTGAGGTTCCCAAATCGTTGAAATCGAATTTTCTTAAGATGTTAGTAAAACAATAGTTTGACAATACAATCATTTTTTCCATGTTAGTGAGTTGTCTGATAGGTCAATACGTTTCATATAACTTTTCCAGTTAAACTTAGAGAAACTTTTGAAAATTCAAATTAAATTTCCAAAATCTAACAAATATTTGAACGTTGCCAAAAATGAAACAGAACCAAACAACGATAAAAAAGAAAACTTTTTTTATCAACTAAAGTTACTAATGAGAGAACAGATAACTTATATTTCTGACAAACCTACAGTCACAAACACACACACCAGCAAATACATATGTACACGCGCAATTACTAACATACAAATATAGCAGTAACAAAACTACAGAAAAAAGTAGTAAGTAGATAAAATTGAATAAAAATGCACAGAGAGACAAACTATGAAAAAGTTTTGACAGCAAAACTTTGATGTAGACTTAAACCGCAGGGTATTTAGGTAAGGTCGTACTAAGAGAGTCAGAAAATAGAACACGGAATGATAGAGAGATGAACAAAAAGTGTTGTCTGCTATGTCTGAGTTTGAGTGTTTATGTAATTTTAACAATTATGCAATGACTTCAAGTAATGAGAAGGCGCCAAACTGCCCACCTCTCTTGTGTTTTTCTCTGTCTGTGACGCAACAAAAACTAACTTATTTAAAACAACAAAAACTACTTTCAAGTACATGCATTCGTTTCACTACTACTACTACTACTACAACTAACTACTATAGCTGCTCTTGAGTTTTAATGTATTGCAGTGTGGTAGAAAGCATGAAAAGCATATTAAAGTTTTTCTGGCTTAAATGAATAACTGAAGTATTCAATTTGCATAAATGAAATTAATGCGGAAAATGTTTTTCCCCTAGAGGACCAGTATGGCAGTAGCAGTAAGAGCGTTTAGATGAAAGAAATTCTTTAAGTGTAACAGTTGCAGTTATATTAAAAATAAATAACAAAGCAAGTAAATAATTAAAAAAGATGCCCAGTTCAAAATATTCTTTTTTTGATAAGCAAATAAATTATGATAAGTATATGCTGCTGCAAATTAGTCTTTATATCAGAGCTGAAAGTGAGCGATTTTTTGTACTAATATTACTAAACATCATTTAGATCGCACATAACGTCACGAGTGGGTATTTATTTTTATTTCTTCAACTTTAAAACTATGACTGACAAAGGAAAAAATAAATGAAACATTTCCTATACATATAAAAGCTAAGTCCTTTTTTTAAGCATAACACTATGATACTAAATCAGTTATCTTTTCTTGGGAAAAGCTTCAAAAGAATTTTATTTTCAATTGAGGATAATCATTCAAAAAAGTCACTTAAATTAAAATATATCAAATAAACTACAAAATGCCTAACAAACTCAACAAAAAAAAAAAAGGAAAAAGTCAGTTTGAATAAAATAAGGATACTTAAGCTCAATACAAGTGGAAAGCACACAAGAGAAAAAGAGACATTTAATTAGTTGCGCTTAGTGTTGTATAAACCACAAAGCAAAACAAATGGTACCATCTTCTATCATTGAAACTGTAACCTTATGGTTAATTCTAATCCCAATGACATTAGCATTTAGTGGATAAACGAAGGACTCTAATGGTTCTGACTAACAAAAGGCGTATAAAATAGAAATCGAGATAGAGCCACAAAAGGCCAAGTTAAAGTGAAGATAAAATAGAAAAGTTAAAAAAACAAGCCAGCCAATAGCAGTCATAGTAGCAGCCTCAGTAATAGCATCAACATAAGTGTTGTGAAAGGAATTAAAAATCAACAGTGGATTAAAAGTCTCTGCATACAAAATTACAAGTCCTTTTGAGCGAGAAACAAATGCTTCTCGTGCCTTTGCATAGAAATGGAAAATTTACCAATTTTGAGGATCTTTGAGCTTCAAATTTAGCTTAGTAGCTTTGACAGTGCTTAGTCATTTTGCTATGATGGCAAAAGAAAGCAGCAAAAATACATGCAAATGTTAAAAGCCATATAAATGCATATAATTTACATATATTGCACACATACATACGGATTGTTGAAGTGTAAAAAGTGCAGCTGCTTTCAAGCGTTTTCTTTTTATCATTCTAATAAACTTTAACAAAATGTATATTTTTCATTGAAAAAAGTTCTTATTTCCCAGAATTTAAAGGTGTTAACCAACTCAGTAGCACTTTTTTTCAGCCAAAAACTTTTTTGTGTTTCCCAAACATTCTGCTGTTAAATTAACCCTTCTGTTTTAAACATTGAGTAAATTTATACAAGTGCCCAGTATTGTCTAAGGGTTTTACATGGCATTCCATCAACCGTATACGATACGACTGTAAGCCACAATACAACACCAAATACGAAATGAAGAAAAACTCAGAAAACAGCAGCAATGGGATCCCTATGACTTTTGTACGTAAGGTTGCCACAACCGCAGCTCACAGTTTGGTTTAACTTTTTGTAGGTGGTGGTGGTATGTGTTTTCACAAACACAAACTTATATAGTAAATGTATTTTTGGATATGATATGTATGTATTTTTGAAAGGAATTTTGGCTCAGCGTAAATTGAGTATAGTGGTGTGTGGGTGATTTTTCTAGATGGTTGAAAATATTTACGAGGCTGTTCTCTAAATAAAGATACGGTAACACATATGCTCCTTTGAGTTTGCGTTGTGTTTTTTCAAAAATAATTTATTAATGTTTTTTAATAAACAATATGGTTCTTCCATTTAACAAAATAACAGAACTTTGTGAGTATCTTGTTAGATTTGTTAGATGCTTTAAGTACTTCAACTTTATTTCACTTTTATCAAGTTATACTCAAATTCCTACGAACACTTAGAATTATTCATCATGAAATCCAAAGGAAAATAGTTAACAATTTCTAAAAAGAAATAATTTATAATAATTATGCATAATATAAATTTAAGAAAAAAATTTATTGCACAAATCAACGGGAAAAGTACGTAAAGGGAACTTCGAAGTGGCAAAGGATGTCCCCGACCATCCTAAAGGTGAACCTAATTATTTAGCCAACTTAGTTGCTCTACTTTAATTGTGCACTAACATTCAGCATTAACCCTATTAGTACTACCTTGAGTCTTTGAGACTCATTTTGACTTTGTGCTGTTTTCTTGGCGTGAATTTTTTTATTTCAAAATTGAGGTTTCTTGTATTTTAAACTGCAGATGTTCTAAACAGAATTACGATAAAAAAAATGTATAAATATTTTTCTTTCTATTTTTTAAAAAAATTAATTTATAAAGCTAACGCAAAGTACTGAAATGAGTCTTAGAGACTCATATAGTTCGAGTGCAGCAGAGAACAATCTTAACAAATCCAAAGCATGCTATGTTTTTTTAAAATTTTAATTGTTTGATTTTGTGTCATTGCTTCCGCGTCGGCTGTAGTAATTATGCTCTGCACATATGTAATTACAGTGAAACCTGGTTAAGCGGTACCTGGATAAGTGGGAAACCTCTACTAGTGAGACGCACTTCAAGGTCCCACCACTTTCGCATCAAAATACTGCTATTACTGGGATTATTAAACCTCTATGTCTGGGAATTAATTTTTGAAGTTTTTGTGCGTTTTCGCCTGTATAACATGGGCATTTCCCTCTATAACTGGGACCGTTTAGAAATAACCTCTATAAGTGGGAAATAATATTTATGTGTGTATAATTTGTTATTTTAAATTTGAATATGCACGTTTTATCGGTCTGAGTATGTCTATTTGGGAAACTGTGTAAATGAGAAACCTCTTAATTGAGACAAAAATGTTGGTCCCTTGGAGATCCCAGTTATCTAGATTTCACTGTAGTTCTTTTCTTGTAGTGTTTAGTTGTGCACATATTTTGAAATATTTGGATATTAGTTGGTGAGTTTTGCGATTATCGGGTTATCAGAATACAAGTTTTTTCATTATTTTTGTGTTGTGTTTATGGAGGCGTGACACCGCCCATTTTTTAATTAAATCTTACTTTTCTACATACACACCAAGTTTCATTTATCTGCGTCACATAGTTGATAAGATATGATGAATTTAATTTTTGTCTTATATGGGAGGGCGTGACATTGTCCACTTTTCCAAACCAAACTATGCTAAGAACATTATACAAACTATAATAAACATATGTTCCAAATCTTACTCATCTGCGTCAAATAGTTGCTGAGATGTAAAAAAGTAGACTTTTTTCTCATGTGGAGGCGTGGCACCGCCCATTTTTCAGTAAATCTTACTTTTGAATCTCTTTTGTATATACACACCATAACTATACTTATAAACTTAAAATTATTGTTGTTTTTCATACAGAATGTATGTGAGTCCGAAAGACTCACTTCAGTACTTTGTGTTCGTAATTTCACCCAGTATTAATAGGGTTAAACGATTAGTTTTTTTGCAACTTCCTTCCAAATATACACGACGTCTAAAAATTTCTTATTGCATGCTCGTAGCTGTGGTTAATTTCGTACAACTTCTTTTATACCACGCGTATGCCATATTGCTATCAATACTTTTCAATTGACAGCAAAATGAAAAAAAAAGTTTTGCTACTTTTCCACTATAATTTGCTACTTCAAACGTAAGTTAGCGCTTGAATTGAACATCGTCATTATCATCATCATCAAAATGTAATCAATATTTAATATTGACAGTAAGTGTTTAGCATTCAGTGTGGTGGAATTTTTGTTTTTCTTTCGATTTCCATCTTCTATTTGTAAACCTTTATCCCTGTCAATTTCGTTTTGGCTACTTTTCTCGCTTGCGTTTTGTTAAGAAAACTTTTCTTTTTTTTTTGTTCACCTAAACTTCAATAACTTTTATTTTCCAAAGGATTGATTGTTGCTATTTTTACAAATTGATTTCTTTGAAAATTTTTCTGATTGGCTTGCTGCTTGTTTTCTTAAATTTTAATCAACTTGATGGTTTCATGGAAACTCTTTGATATTGTTTATTTTGGTCAAAAATGAAGGAGAAAAAAATTCGTTTTGTGATACCGAAAAAAGTAAAATAATTTTCGGAAGTATTTGCTTTTGCCCCCACGTAAAAAAAAAAAAATTATTATAAGAAATTTTTAATTGAAATTAGTTTTGGTATTTTAATAACTTTCAGGAAATAAACTTTATATTTCATGGCGTAAGCCTGCATTTTATAAGAAATGAGAAATTTGTGCCAAAATTTATGGCTGATTAAAGATTGCCAGCATTGGATATAAATCGTTCAAGTTTTAGATGATGCCATTCTTAAAAAAAGAGGCGTAAAAAAATTACTAAGAAAGCGTTCTGATTTCGAATTATTAACTTAAAATTCCGTTGAAAAAATCATTAAAAAATTTTAAGTTAATCATCAATTTAACACAAATATTTAGTTCTCAGTATAGAAGCATATATGTAACACTTTTTGAAATCTTATTTTTAGTAGCTCTTTGAAAGACTTTGGCACAAGAAAATTCCAGGTCAATGTTTACATGCATATAAAAACTGGCTTTAAGTGAATATACTTAGGCAAACAAGAGAATCAGAAACAGGTAAAGTAAAATGAAGAAAAAAAAAGAAGGATAAAACTTAAAGGAAAGACAAAAAAAAAGTTATAAAGAATTGAATAATGCAGAAAAATTTCTGCTCAAAACGAACAAATCGTGTAGTCCATATATAAAACGACTACTTACAATTGAGTGCTAGGCACAAGTAAGGCAATAAAACATACATTTACCCCTTACACTCCGTAGATACTTAAATACTCGTACACATAGTAGAGTTTTCAAAGTTTATTTTTTCTGTTACTGTCACTGGCTCTTCGATGTGCAGTGCTTAATGTAGGTAGGTATTTTTCTTTGGTCTTCTACAACAAGGATATTTAAAGTATTAACTATGTTTGTTGGGCTTTAGCAGAGGCGGTACATTACTTCTGAGCTTAAGGTGTTGTCAAGCTCATCACTAAATAAAGAGGTTATTTGGATTACTTTATGAAAGTTGAAAGGATACGATACTTCAAATGAATATAAATTCCATAAAATTCTTGTAAGTGGTACGCCATCTAAATTTGGTCCATTGAAATTTCTGATGCAAAGAGTTCACTGTAGAGCGCGCAGTGAGCGCAGAAATATTCCTGACCTATTTCAGGCATTAGCGGTAATACAAGGTGTGCAAACATTCACCTATACCTATATCGAACGGCATGACTGTTTCCCAGCTCTGAAGAAAAATGATCCAATGATGGTTTTAAAGCAAACACCGGCCCAAAAAGTCACTTTCTAATCGTAGTTTGTCATGAATTATGGAGGACTATCGCTGCTTTAAAATGTCAATTTTATTTGTTGATGGCACCGAGAGTGTGAAGTTTGCCTCGTCAGCCTTCAGAATTCGATTCCGGCTCAGCCTAAACCATAAGAATGTCGATATTCGTATTAGCCAAGCGACGAGGCTTATTTGTATTAAAAATTTTCCGATTCAAACGTTAGACCAACTTGAATAAACAAATTTGATTGCAACTTTTATCCTTCCCCTTTTATTCATAGGCAGCAAACTACTTCAGATACAGATAATGAAGTCGGCTGGAGTTTTTGCTCAAGACTTCCATAGAATTTTCAGCACATTAAGGGCTTGCAATCGTCAATTTGTTCTTCCTTATGCCATGGAATTTGGAAACGAAACCTCCTCAGGCAAATAGTTTTGACTACGGCCATATAACGAGTATGCTTTAATAGTCCATACCTACATATATACGAGTAAGTATGTATGACTGACTAACTGTCTGTCAGTTTGTTTGTACAACTTCTGGTGATGGTGATTGCCATTGCTGTTACTATTACTGTTGTTATTGTATTTAGTTGTTGCAACTGTTAAGTGTCCCCAAAAGTTGTTCAACTAATAAGTCTGGTGCTCTTCACATTGCACTTTGCTTGCAATTCAAAGTTTCAGTCAGTCCTCTATTTCACTCGTACTTCCGTTTGAAGTGCCATTTTCTATTGCTTTCTCTTTCTCTCCTGCCTTGTCTGCCCAGTGCTAATACTGCAGTAAAGCAGCGGGTGAAACGACACAAAGAAGACGAGCTAAGTTCACTTTGTAGTTTAACTGCAGAATTGGTGCCTACTCGACTGGAAGACAAGTTGAGTCGAAGTTTATCGATAAGGATCATCGTTGTCCTTATACATATACGAGTACTTGGTTTGAAGTCAAAGTTAAGTTAATATTATTTTAGATGAATATTTTTCTTACACTTATGCGATTTTTTTTTGCTCCTCAGCTCAGAATGTAACTACGAGTATATTCTACTTGTACTCGTACATATAAAGTTACTGTGTACCATTGACCTATATAAAAATTACTTGTGTGTTTGTTGTTTGTGCAGTTATTGTTTTATTTTATTTACTTACTATAAAACTTTACTTTATCAATTTGTACGCTTAAATATTTATATATTCTAATGGGGTGAAATAAGCCAACGTTGTTGTCGTCGAATTCCATTGGACTATTTCATCCCGAATTGATGTCAACACTTTTATCACTTCAATGTTTTTTTTTCGTTTGTTTTCATTTCAGGTTTACATTGTTGGTCACATACCACCAGGCTTGGATGAACGTCACATTGGCATGCAGCACAGTAGTCACGATATCTTCACCGAGAGTAATAACAAGCGTTATCTGGAGTTGGTGCGCAAATATTCATCAATTATTCAGGGTCAGTTTTTTGGACATTTGCATTCGGATTCGTTTAGGATTATCTACGATGATAAAGGTAGGACATGGAAAAATGTATTTTTGTTTTGTGATTTTCTGAATTAATTTGTAGTGAAAGTGTTGTCTTTATTTGTTATATTTTGTGACATCGAAGATAATTTTAATTGATGCATATTGAATATAAATGATATTGACTTTTCTGTGATAAAAATTTAAAAGCTATGATACTTTTTTGCGAAAAAAAATAAGATTTAAAAATTTTCATTTTCAAAGTTGCATTGTTTCTTGTGACATTTTATTTTTCAAAATCTCATGCGATTTTTATAAACTCTCATGAAATTTCCATAATTTAAGTTGTGTAAATTATTAAATAAAAAAAATCACATGTCACTATAAAAAATAACATGAGATTTTAAAAATTCCTTGCATTCCATTCCTTGTGGGATTTAATTTAAAAACAAATTCAATTCGATTTTAAACAATCGCAGAGGGTTTTTTCTAAAAATTAAGCATTTATTTAGATACAAATTTCATGCCAACAATGCATTACATACAAATTAAAACTTACATTTTTTGAAATTTTTAAGCCAATTTTCTTTTTTTTTTTTTTTTTGAGCACTTTACCATTTTATGATTATTGTAGTATCATTAATAACCCTTCATTTTAATTTTAACTTGTATTTCTATACCAAAGGTTTTTCATATATGTATGTATGTATGTATATTCAAATTCTTATCCATACCAAAAAGGAATAATTTGAATACAAATTATGGTCAACCTTAAAAAAAACACAAAGATTGATTTTATTCATTTGTGCATGGGTGGTCGCACGCTGAGTCGTGAGTTTGTCTTTCGAAATAATCTCAGCAACAGCGGGAGCTATAAGATGACATAGCTCAAAATCTGCATGAAATATTATATGATTTACTTTGTTATGACAAATAACGAAAGCACACACACTTACCATACATACAAACCAAACCAATCCATATGTGAAAATTCTCTTGAGGAAAGTAAAGTGCGGTACATTGAAGGACTATGTTTGCAACATTTATGTATATACCATATGTATATACAAATAATGCTGATATGTCTGTTTTCAATAGGAATTTTTGTTGTGTCATGACAGCAAGAAGGAGCAGAGCACAATGAAAGGGACAAAAGAACAACGGCGACAAAAATCAAAATGACAAAACCATTGTAATCAATCGAATAATTTTGATGTGCTTCATTAAGTAGTCTCTAAGGCGTTGATGTCTTTCAATGAAAAGCTGTTCAGCTTCGAAAATTTATCGATTTTCGAAATTTTTGAACGATACCCAATTTGTGCTACTGAGTGATTATTTGATAGTTTCATGCCAGCCAAGTATTCGATTGTATGATGTGTGCCCTTGGCAACAGTAACAGTTGCTCTGATATATACTTACGTATACCTACAGACAAAGTAGACCAACAAATCTCTAAAGCACAGAATTAAGCAAACATTATATATGGATTGTAAAAGCCAAGCAGCAAACTTCGTAAAAAATTTCCAGATATAACGATTATTCACATAATCGCTTAAGCTTCATACAACATTTTTGAAACCTTCCTGGTAACATGAAAAAAATTTACAGTATCAGAAATGTAACTATAAATATTTTAAGTGAACTTTCTGAGTCCGTTCGATGAAGTAATAAAAAATTTTTGTTTATAGGTCTCATAATCTTACAAGGTTTCTGTAACGTTTCAGAATAGTTTCAAATAAAATGACACATTGTAGAAAGCTTTTCGAATTGAAAATTAAATAACTGAAATCTGACTGAAACTTTCTAAGATTTCATGTGAAAGATTTCTGAAAGGTTTGCAAACGTTTTATTCTGAGTGAGTATATCTAATGAAACCATTCGTATTCAACGTTTAAGGACTCACTTTGGTTCAACAGCCTTAAAAATATATATTTTAATAAATTTTCTTATGAGGTATTAAAAAAATTGTATGAAAAGTTATGTGCCGCCAACAGCATTGAAAAATGCCTTCCCCAAAAAAAGGTATAACTTCTTACAGTGATGAATTATTATTAATAAATGATTCAAGTTGAATTTCTGTAAGAATTGTATAACATTTTTTGGTCCCGGTTCGATTTTTTTGGAGCAGTGATCTATTACATTTTAAATATTCCGATACATTTCATTGGTCAACATTTTACTTTATCATTTTGTACAAAAACTATACCAATAGCTGCTTTCTACTGATACGAATATCAAATTGAAATTAATGAATATCTCTTTGGACATTTTATTGTCAATTCTCCTTTGTTGTCTATCGCATACCTGGGCGTATTTTTATCTGTGTATCTGTATATGAGCAAAGTAGAAAATAAATGGATGCTTGGCTGGTTGACAGGTTGGACTTCGGTTGACATTTAGTAACTGGCTCACAGACAAACACACAAACAGACAAGCGTACAAATATTACATAGCCCAATAATTGTCGCCGAGTAAATTTTCGTCATGTTACCTCCCTCTTCTTTTGTGCTTGCCTGCCACAGTGAATAATTTAACAACGAGTGGGTTATATTTTACTCTGTGTATCCAGCCTGCCTGTGCATATCTAAGGCCATCAAGGATAATGGATGAAAAATAAATGAATGAATGAATGCTTGCAATGCGAGATTGAAAATTTACTCTGAGAGCTTGTTAGGGCTTGTACCTCGTAAACTGAACGAGATATACTGCCAAATGGAACGTTATTACATACAACAAACAACGTGAAGTGGCATATTTTATTTGTTTATGCTAATTTTGGGTAAAAGGGATATTTACGCCGTGACATTGTGCAATGTCGTATAATGTTGTTAAGGATGCTACTGGAGGTCAAACGAAAATAAATTGAAATTGACAGTAGAAAAGAAATAAAGCAGAGAACCCAAAAATAATTGATAGACACCAGGGATATGGGGGCAATTCGATTTGTCAACTAACTACCTACATACGTAGTGTAAAACTGTTGGCATAATTATTTTAGATAAATGCTAATAATTGAAATGTTTTTATGAAATGTAAAAGTTTTTTATTTGTTTTCTCATAATCGCATGCTATAACAAAAATAGTTTATTACTGAAAATTTTAAATGTTTTTAAAAATATGGTCGATACAAGCAAGATCCAGAAGCTTGGAAAAATTATCCATAAGATTTTTGCCACAATATCTTTGAAAATACCGAGTGCATTTATTGATGATGAAAAATGCGCATGAGACCTATTATGAAATCACATGTTATTTAATAAAAATATACGCAAAAATAAAGTTTATTGTAATTATAAATAAAATTTTTCTTTAAAAATCTCTTGATATTTCACATAAAATTTCATGAAATTTTCTGAAAATTAAGGAATTTTTTTAAAAGTTTTAAATTTGATGAAAAAGGTGATACTTTTTAACCATGAAATATCGAGATAAAATTTTCGAAAAAAATTTGAAAAATGTCTGCAAATTATAATTTTTAAATTCCCACTTATAATCAAAATTTATGTAAAAATTCTGATATGCAACGAGATATTAAGTATAAATCTTATGGCGTTAAGAGTAGGTTTATGTGAAGAACAGAGGAAGTTGAGAACGATAGTTTGGACAAATTATTATTAAGATTTTCGCCACAATAAGTTTTAAGATACCAAGTGTCTTTTTAGATGATGAAAAAATCGCAAATCTTAACAAGACATCGCATGAGATTTAACAAAAATTTACGTAAAAATCAACTTTATTGTAATTAAAAATGAATTTTTCTTTAAAAATCACATGTGATTTCACATTAAATTTCATTCAATTTTCCGAAAATTAAGGAAATTTTTTAAAAGTTTGAAATTTGGTGATATAGATGATACTATTTAATTATGAACTGCGATAAGACCAAAGAAATATCGATTTTCAAAATTTGGAATAGAATTTGAAAAATGTCTGGAAATTATAATTTTTAAATACATTTAGATTATAAGTATGTAAAAATTCTAAAACATGATATTTTAAAAAAAGTCATGTCATTTGACAAGTAACATTAAATTTTACAAAATTTGATTTCAAAATCTCACATATTAATTTCAAAAACTCACATTTTACTCTTCAAAAATAACAACAGAATAACTGCAGAAATTTCTTTATATTTTGCACTTTCGTCAGAAAAACGCAATCATTAATGTGCTTTAAGGCACGTTAACCATCAGTAAGCCTTTAACATATGGTTCTCTATAAATAAATAATAATAATAGTTCAAAAATCCAAAACATATAGCAAAATCATGATGTTGTGATTTTCAACATAACCACTTAGCATAAACTTATGTTGCAGCCCACATATTCAGACACCATGTGGTAATATCAAACGTGCGAGTAGGAACAAAGTTCTCTCAAAACCAAAATTACTATTTACTCGTATATGACTCGTATAAGTCGCTATTTGTTTGTCGCGACAAACAGTATAACTTTGAAATAAAAAAAATCCTAAATCAAAAAATCGGGTCAAACGCCATTCTAAAATTTAGTTAAAGTTTTTCCTAGAACTTGCGAAAAGTGTTTTCATTCCATTGGATTTTTTCACATCGCCTGGTTTTTTCTTAAGAGCACACAAATGCATGTTTGCTTGTGTGTGTGTGTATGTGTGATGACTAGTCGTGTAGCAATACGTTATGCGCTTTGTTTTTCTGGTCATTCGTCACGTACACTTTGGGCGGCCATAATATGACAAACCAGCTTACAGACCATAACTGAATTTGTGTGTCGTCATCATCATCGTCGACGCCGTTGTGCCTGTGTGTTACAAATATGTTTTTCTCCGCAAAAAGTGTTGGCAGATGTGAGATATTTTACTGATATGTGGGCATATTTTTCAGTTGTAATTTCGAAGTAATTTTTTTTTTTGAAAATAAAACCTATGCAAAGAAATGTGTAACTACTGGAATTTTTAAATATGTATTCCATTATAATTTTCTATTTTATGTATAATAAATAAATGTATGTACCGCTCACGGTATATAATTCATTAAAAAGTCTTTTTTAGTACAACGACTTATAGGCAAAAGCTTATAGGCATAAGCCTAACATGAGAAGCCGCTCTCTCTGCGAAGTTAAACTACCAAAGTAAACCAACACGGCTAAGGTATTTAATTCAATAGCAAAAGCAGGTGCTCTTTTTGTCACTGGACACCCTTTGGATACTTCTTTTGCCAATATAAATTTTATTGTATAACGCTCGCCCCGAAAACCATTTTTTTCTTTTTAAACTTTGCTGTATTTTGAAATTTAAAACCAAAAAAACTACTGGCAGCTATGGTGCGCAATGAATTGTAAGAGTATGCACGTTTATGTATATGTGCATTTGTTGATTTGATTGCGTTTGTGTGCGCAATTTGCCACAGGGTACAAAGTGTACCGGATCTACATGACTGCCAGCAACGGAAGACCAGTTGTATGGCTGACAGAAAAGTAAAGTTTTACGCGATTTAGTAAAACAAATTGAAATGAAATGTAATGAAAAAACTGAGAGAAGTCTCTTTTGTCAAAAAAAAAAAAACTACAATTAGTTAATTAAGTAAAGAATCGATATTTCAAAAATAATTTTATAGTACACAAAATAAGCATGGAATAAAAAGAAATAATCAAAAATGAAACATTTAATATGGCGAGTATAAAAACGTGTAACTTGCTGAGTTTTTAATGCTTTTCCAAAGTTAAATTCATTTAGACCTATATTTTTCATTTCAGTTAAACTTCCATTTACATAATATATCATTTTAATCTCACGACAGCGATGCTTAAGCGACACTGTTAAACATTCATAATTCTAAAAAAGTATGATCCTTTTTATGCCCGCTTTTTTTTTTTTGTTTCTATATATAGATAGATATACAAATATACATACTTAAATTCGCTCAAATAAATAGCAAGCAATATTTCTTCACAAATTCAGCATTAAGAATATGAAAAGTAATTTTTTGGCCTAAGATGCCATCAACATAAAAATATATTTCATTACATTTCTATCTGATTATCTGCTATTGTTAGACAAAGTTTTACCAAATCATTGCCAATATACTTAATGCAAACATTTTTATGTTCACATGGATTGTATTCACATATTTTCATCAGTTGCTTTCACAGTCTCATATGTATCTTACTTTTTCCGACATTTTATTTGCAGGCAAACCAGTTTCATGGATAATGATTTCACCATCTGTTACGCCAAGGAAAACGAGTATCGGTTCAAATAATCCTGCCATGCGGTTATACAAGTTCGATACGGATTCTGGTCAGGTCAGTAATATTGAATTGAACATTGCATACATGTATAAAACATACTCAAATGTGTATCGAGTATATACATACAAATAAAAGAGCACACATACTTATGTTTGACAAAATGTTTAGTATGCGAGTTGGTGATATATTGAATTTCAGCACATGCTGTAAGTGTAGGGTGGTTCATTTTGAATTACGATTAGTTAAATCGGATAAAGTGCATTATGCGTATTGCCGTATTACCCAAAAATATTTCGATGAGTTTCCATTACAAAAAAATAACGTAGTTTTCCTAGAGCTATAATGTCACTGCTGCTTAGTAAAAGCTATGTAGGATTAAGTCCAATTAAAGCAAAAATAAAAATGCTACAGCTAGATCATCGGTAACTCAATTCTCTATGATATTTGAATATGCAGAGGCCCAAATTAGATCTTATATGTTAGTTTCAGCTGACTTCCTTGGATTAATCTTACGCTTCAACGATCATTTCTTATATAACTCTGCGCTTATAAAGCGTCGTTAGGTCTTTATTTATTTATTTCATTCAAACTAAGCAACTGCAGGTTGATATGTATTAAGTTTTCGCGGTTAAGATTTACAGTAAAATTTTGACTGCAAGCCCCCCGATTTTCCCTAGACGGTATTGCATCTACGTAGAAAGGTTTTAGTTTTTTTTTTTTCTTTCAGTCAACGGCACCAGAACGACAGTCTTCTGTCGAATTTTTGTACAATCAAGTTATTATAAAATCAATGTTTATATAAAACTTCATCGAACAAATATTTTAAATAACCCGGCTTGAAATTAATTCAGGTATTCCGGATTATTGTCGGATCTGAAACGAATATACCCTAATACGGTCACCTGATCAGTTTTTCTTCAAAACACAATGCTAAAGACCTTACCACAGTCCAAATACGTTGTTTGAGTCATGATCCAATTGGAATGATCCGATTCCCATTACTACAGAATTTACTTCACTGATCAGGCTCTGAACAGAAAACCTGATACCCAATTGATCTCGTTGTGATCAGGATCGGATCTGTTCAGAATATGACGTTAATTATCATTATCGGATCCGAACCCTTGTCCCATTTCTGACAACACTTCAGGTAAATCTGATTCGAATCGGATCTAAACCAAAACTATGTTCTAGACGGGAAGTTTTGTTCTTCAAATTCTGATGTTAGTTTTCAATTATATGATTCTAATAATACATACTCAAATAAATAGTACCCAAATGCAATGAAAGTAGACTAACCTACTCCATTTTAATGTGCTGAAACCGAATTGATGGTCGAAAAGAGGCATAAAGCGTAAGAAAGCAGATTAGCCAAAAAAATCATTAAAAAATTGGTAACCAAAAATTTTAAAATATTTTTCATAAAATATAATATCATACGGCTTCAGATTGGATTCAAAGATCAAACAACCAATAACTAAATATTTAGATCCAATAATTTGAAATTATTTAGAATTCAAAAAAACGGTCAACTCTACTTCGCACATTTACTTATCAGATTGTTTAGCTCAGAGGTTAAAACCAAGCACAGGAAACACAAATTGTGGCTACCAAACAAAATTGTACATTCACACACATACGCAACGACGGCTTGTATATGTATTGTGTATCGTTGAGTTTGCAATGTTTTTGTGTGATTTATCGATTTTTGTTCGATGTCGATTTAATTGTGTAATTTGCGTTACAATTTGATTTACTGAATGATGCTCATTTATTGCGGTGCAAAATGTTGTATATTTATTTTGTTATTGTTGTTGGTTGTTTTTAAAGTTGTTGAAACGAAGTTTTAATGAAATTAAATTAGTAAATAAATAAAACTGGCTAGGAAATTTATCAACGTTAAACGATTGAATAAGGCAACATGCCAAAAATAATTAAATTCGGTTATAAGTAGAATAAATGTGCCGTACCAATGTGCATTCCATTTATGAAAATCATTTTATCCAAAAATTTTGAATTAATCAATTGTGAAACATAAAAAAGTTCTCATATTTTAGAATTACGCTGTGATTGAGGTTACAAATTTGCAAAAAATATCGGCTTCACCGGTACCGCTTAATAAAAGAGATTGCTGCAATTGAAATATTGACATTTAATAAACGATTTGAAGGAGGAGACAATAACCTTTTTAAAAATAGAGATAAAATTTTACGCTTTATGCTTTTTAACGAAACCTCAATTAACAAAACTGAGTAAATAATGCATTAAAATAAAGCTTAAATCAATTTTTCATATAACATTAAAACAAATGTGGTTTTTAAAAATTACTTTTAATGATTATTGTTTTCAAAAAAAAAACAAGCACATATTTAAGGCACATAGTACATTTGTGTACACTGCTGTGCCCAATCTCTCCATTCTCTTTTATAGAACACTTGTGTAAAGGTAATAAAACATCAGCAAAAAAGTAACAGTGCAAAGCATAGGGAAAACAGTTCAATGGTTTAAAAAAAAAAATCTTACTTTCACCGGAAGTGACGAAACCTATAAAAAGCACTACTCGACATACAAAAGTGACTGCAAAAAAAAAACTTAAAGGACTTACATAAGTTAAAAGGTTTTTCTACAAATGTTTTCTTTTTTTCACTCTCTCTTTGTTTCCACTTTAATTTCAGGTCTTGGACTATACACAGTACTATTTGGATTTACAATTGGCAAACCAACAAGGCGAACCCAACTGGCAACCGGAATACAACCTCACACATTACTATGGTCTCAATGATATATCGGCGATTTCCTTGCACAATTTTGTGGATCGCTTTACAGGCAACGATGGATCATGGTTTACAAAGTAAGTAAACAGGCAACATACCACCCACTTCCTAGCTTGTGTAACTTTGTAAGGCAGTGTAAGTTTTTTTAGAATTGTTCGAGTTGGTTTTATTATATGAGAGAATTGAGTGTGTGGTATCTAAGTAGTTAAACTGAAAATAGTGAAAGTATACAAGGGTATCCAAAATAAAATGTGTGGTACAGCAGCAGAAAATGAGCTTTTTTTTTTTGGAATTTTACTTTAAGTCATAATGTATTTATTAACTTTAAAACCAATTTCATTAAAATACCACGCTCAAACAATTTACATGACAATAGTATATACTATTTTTTAAGCAAATGTCTGAAAAAATATAGGATTCGCGTATCATTTCATTATCAAATCGGATTTCAGAAGGGACAAATTGCATGTGATTTTTTCAGATTTATCATATTGCAACAGTTCATTGAATTCAATATAAAAATTTTTTTATGATATATGTTTTATTCTTAAATATATCGTTAAAAACCTTCCGTTTCTCGTACTCCTTTTAACTGCTTTAAGTTTTTGCTGCGTGTGAAAAAAGTTTAAATTGGCTGCCAATGGCAAACAGCTTTTTTCCTTCTCTTTAAATGCACGTGCAATAGATGCATATGTGTATGTGTGTGTTATATGCGCATGTTTATCTCTGTATGTTGATGTGTTTGTTTTTTTGTGTTAGCAATCTACAGTTACCAACTGCAGTGGTTGTTACCACACTTACATAAAAAATGCAAACAAACTCTTAGGAAACGCACGTTGTATCCTTTTATGGTATATTTGAATGGGATATTTGGTTTTTAAAGTTATTCATGAATTCATGACGTCTACCACAAAGTTGAGGACATAATGTAATTTTGTTAAGTATTTGTCTCTTCTGAATTAAAACCATTATATCTCATAAGCGAACAAACTGTGCTGTCTTGATGCATTTCATCAATAATCAGACCTGATGTGAATTAAACGTGGAGAGGAGGAATGCATTTTTGTTACAAAACAATATCATGTTGTAAAGTTTTCCTGAAAAATTTTTCATTCTGGTCTGTGTCGTACTTCTTTCGCTTAAAAGTCAACAAAATACAATACAACATTAATTGAATTGAAAAATAGCATTGACCAAAACCTTACGTTTCGACTTAAGACACCTTTACCTTATGTGCACTACTGGCGCTATTTGCATTCGAAATCTTTTCCATTTAAAATTTATTTTTTTCACTACAGCACAGAGTGAAGTGCATAGCAAGACATACAACGGTTGACCTCACCCAACTTAACCAGTCCACTTGACGATGGAATGCTGGACAGCCTAACTTATGAGGAACGCAAAACATTTCAAATTGCAGTGAATACGTGCAAAATGTAAAAAAAAGTTGCTGGCACGTTTGGATATTGTAATCAAGTGGTTTTGTTGCCTTAACGAACTTTCTTGTGCCGCCAACGAAGTGTAGAGTCGTGTTGATTTAAGGGTTTGTTGGAGTCAACCACAAGTTAGGGGTTTTGCGCGGGGTCGTCATACACATGCTGGACATGAACGTGATGCAAATGAATAGTCATCATAAAATGCTGCATGCCAGTCGTCACATACGTAAAAAAAATGCGATTAAAAATTGTTTTTAAGAATGTTTTCGGTTTTAATTTTCCTTAATTTAATATTACGATACAAAATTGTTGTTTCATGCACATGTTGAAATTATTATATATGACAAAAAAACAACAACACAAAAAAGGAAGGTGCATTTGCACTAAAATACCAAACGTACATGGTGTAGCAACCCAAAGGGAACCAGAGTCACTTAAGACTTTTTTTTTACAATCTGCAAAAGTAAAACTATAATAATTTTATAACAAAAAGAAATAAAGTGACTAGAGCTCCAACGGTGAAACCAATAAAACCAGTAATGCTATTGAAGCAATAGCAACACTTCTGCTGCAAATGTCATAAATCTAAAAATAAGAAATTCATTCGCCTTGAGTGTTGGTTTCTTTTACATTCATTTCTATTGCGTTTTTTTTTTTTTTGTTGTTGTTGTCGTTGCCAATGTTGTTGTTCTTACGCTTTTTGATGAAATTAAGTTGCCTTTGAGGAGCACTAACCGCAGCACCCGCATTGATGCAGCCAAGAAAGCAGGTGTTGAGTGAAAGGTGTTGAATTGAGTTAAAAGGTTCTTATGGTATAACGCATACACAAACATATACACGTACACTTACTCAACATTACTATGAAAATTGTGGCCGAAATGTGGGCTGACAGAACTGCGTTGCATGACATTTGTCATAGTGAATACAATGGCATTCGTTTGCTGCAAATTGTCAACGTCGTTGTACAGCACTAACCATAGTACGTATTAATGTGTGCCGTTTTATGTGCTGCCAACATTGCTATCGTTTACACAATCCACAGCGACATCTATGGCATTATTTTCTATGTTATAATTAATTAGACATACATAGGTGGATATGTATGTATTGTGCCACAACACTTTTAAGAGATTGTTTTTATGATAGACAAAATTCCTAAGAAACAGACTTAAATTGCACTTTTTAATAAAAATTGGGATGTATAAAATGTCCGGAAAGTAAAAATAGTTAACCAGCGCGAAATAAAATATAAGAAAACTTTATTTTTTCTGAAATTGAAAAAAAGTTTCGGACGGCCTTTGGCTACTAAAATTACTTAACCCATTCTAAGTAGAAACAGATCTGTGTAAGTCACTTTATTGACTATATTCGACCTTTATCTACAGAAAAAATGTACTTTTGGAAACTAATTATTTTTAATTATATATTACTTAACTCACTAAAAATAGGTCTGCCAATAAGGTATTTTTCAATCATTAGCTGTAGTCCACCACAGAAAAGGGGCGTGGCCAATAAATTGTTTTTCCTGAAAGCCTCGACATAGAACAAAAATTCGGTGAAAATGAGCAAATTTGCTGTTCGAAAACTCGAACAGCGGCAGAAAATGGGTTAAACATAAATATATTCAAAAACGATGGTTTATACGTAAAAATATACTCCAATATAAAGTCACTGTAGCTGTTCTTGCCATAGCGTTAAAATTTTTTGCTTTGAGAAAAACTAGTTCAAAGTGCATTCTCGTCTACTTTGTCAAAAATCTTAGGATAAATGGCATATTTGCATCAACTTGATGGCCCTGTTCAAAATATGAAACGCAATATTTTGAAAAAAATTACCAAATAAGTCACCGTTGACAGACCAGCAACAAAATCATGTTGTGACCAGAATAGTTTATTCTTTAATATTATTTCAAAAATTTTTGAAACGTTAGAAGCTTACAGATTGGTCTACAGTTAAAAATAAAATTTTTGACATTTTTTTTTTGTAATACATGCAATTTTTCAGCAATATGAAAAGGAGATCGATAATAAAGATTTATTAAAAAATTTGACATAGTTAGTAGCTTGGATAAAGCACGATCCCAAACTCGTGAATAATTTTTTTTCATATTTTATTTTATTCCTGTTTTTCAATCATAACATAATATCGTTATCGTGTTTAGCTGAATATAATTGCGTAAAAAATTAAAAACAACTTTTTAAGATAAGAACAAATAATTCCCCAGATGTAGCTCGTTTGACTACCGTATTTTAATTTTTTCAAAAAACCTATATTTCTTTAGAACATATAAATATTAACATATATTTGAAGTCCTAAAGATATTTTACGTAGTTGATTAAATTAATTTGAATATTATTAATAGCAATAATTATATAAAAAAAATTCCAACGCAAGAACTTCACTTAATTTCAACTACCTCATTAACTAAATTAACATGTAACTTATAGCTGTAAGCGACAAGGACACCCTTACTCATTACTGTCAAAGGTGTTGGAGCAACACAACAAAATAGCACAATCAAAATACTAAATAAAATATAAATTTAATAGTCTGTACATTTGTCATCACACTTCATATATGTGTGTATGTAGGAATGTACATATACATGCATTTATGTGTATGTAGATATAATTGCATTTGTGTTGATTAACAATCGTTAAAAATGTTAACAGAACAAAACTGATGTGAAAATTAGAGAAAGAAAGGATAAAAAACGTGTGCACAGCGCCCGCCAGAATTGTGAATTAATGTGTTAATGAGTTTGTTGTATGTGTTTGTACAAAGTTCAAGTGCATGATATTATTTTTGAATTAGAGTGGAACTAAAATTAAATATATTGATGTATATGTCAGTATTTAAAATTTTAAAAAATATTTTTGGTTTTTTGTGTTAAGCAATTTTTGTTATTAATTTCAAGAAAGAGCGGATGTAGACTCCAAAATGACTTCAGATTTATAGTTCTTAACAGGAGCAAAGTAACAGTTAGCTTTTTACTATCTTCAGCGAAATTGCAAGTTTTTCGAAATTACCATCATAATAATTTGAGCTTACTGCCAAAAAAAATCTTATACTTTTTATAGAATATTACCCATTTGGTAAAAAATTAGAGTCTTAAGCCCAAAATAGGCTTTATTAACCCTCTTCTTTGATGCAATTTAGAAGATATTAATACATATCCAGAATTTTATTAAGAAAACTATGACATAAATTTTTATTTGTAACACGCAATGTGGGAAAATGTTCATAAAAACAGAATATAATGAAAATTTTTCCTTAATCAAAACATGATCTTTTAGTATGCCTACATTCGTTTTCGTTAATATCTCACAATCTAGAAAGTATAAAAAACAACTGAACTCAGCCATGGATTTCTAAAAATTTTAAATATTTTATGAAAAAAATTTCCATTGTAATTTTTGTGGAAAGTAATACAAACAAATAAATCGATTCAGTAATGTGTTCCTCTCTATTATAGTTAACTCTGCGCCATCATAAACGTGCATGTGTGTATATGTGTAAATTCATAAATTAATCAAAAAACTTAACGCTGCTAGCTTAGTTAAGAACAACTCCCACAACAACAACACAACGAAACAACAACATACACAAGCATTGCTTAGCTTGACTGAGTCATTGTCACGCATTTGCATAGACATAATTTATATGGCAGTCTGTGTCCTTGTTGCTGTTATTGTTGTTATTGCTGCCGAATTTCATTTACGCACAGTTTTGAAGTTTCGTGTGCAGAATTTGCTTAAATGAGCAATTTTCTATTATAAAAATTAATTCATTTACAACAAAGTTTTAGTTGTTACTGTTGTTAATATGTTAATTTTGTTATGCGTATAAACACACACACATACCTACAAGCATAAACAACTCATATGTAACAGTTTGCGTGCTGTTAACTGTTTTTTCTGTTTCACATTATTATTATTACTGCTGCCTTTGCTGGTAGCATATTTAAGTTGCCTACTTTGAGGCGCTTACAATGCAAATATGTTTAGTTTAAAAGTGCGTGCTAATGCATGCATACTTGTTATACTGTTGACAAAAGAAAACATGCATTTGACATAAATACGTTATAAAGTAACAATTTACTTACAATGCCTCTGAGAGGGGTGCGTGAAGAAATTGGATGTTTTCCCACGGGTACGCCCATTTTGACGCCTCTAAACTATAATTTAGTATCATTCAGAGAACGCAACGGCTATGAACTTTATGATAGAAAATTATAAATGGATTTGTATTTTTTTTCGAACCAAAGTGATCGTTATTTTCACTAAAAACTTTAAATTGCATTATGTAGTTGCAAAGTATATTACTCTTTCATGTATTATATTAAATATTTTGCCACTTCAAATCGTAGATGAAATCACTTTAAATCCATGTGGGCTATTTTTGAATCAAAAATGTTTCTTTACAATTCAAACTTTATCGGCTTTGCAATAAATCATGAACATTTACTTTTGAATAAACCATAAAACTACTGAGTGTGGTAGTTTTATAAGCCACCTAAAAAAAAATTACAAAATCATTTTTCTTAAGTAGGTAATAAATTTTAAATCTTATCAATCTTTATAAATTTCAACTTTTTGTGCAATTTTTCTCTTTTTCGAGCACATATTTTCATTTCATATTTATTTTTTTCGTGGCGATTATATTTTTGGTAACTTTCACCATGGTTGCGTACAAAACAAAATATTTTCTAAATAAATTACCGCTGATTAATGTCAAAATCATTAAGGCCTTGTTCACATGCATGAAAGTTTTTGTATCAACACTTAAACTCAATTGTATATTTAACTTCTTGAAAATATTGTTGACAACATTAATTGGACGCAATCAAGCGACATGTACAACAACAACATCAGTAACACAGCTAACAACATTATAGAGTCGTAAATTGTGCACGAGTGTATGAGTAAATCCAATCATTTATAATGGTTCTAATATGCGTTTCATTAAATGTATTCTCTGTTTTTTGTCATTTTTATGAAGCAAACAAATGTTTTGGTTTTGTTTGCATGTCAACAAATTATACACTTAAGCCTATTATTTTTGTTTTATATTTTATAAGTACATACTATAAATAAAAACCTTTAACCCTTTAATGGCTAACATGTAAACAAAGTTTTCGTTAAAATGGTGAACTTTTAAATCAAACAAATTCATTTTATAAAGGTTTCACGGCAACTTCAATAATCAGCCAGTGTCTGAAAGCATTATAGTAACATGATATGATTTAAAATTTTACTGATTTTCGAACTGAAAAGTATTCTAAACATTTTACAAAATTGTTTCATTAAAGTCTTCCATTTCAACATCGTGCACCGTGTCATACATTCATTATCCTGCGTTTGGCACAGCAATATCCTTTGGGTGTTTGTAATTATTTTTTGAACTCGCCACCAAAACCAAACAGCACATGCAACAATTTTGTGGTTCAGTCTGGTCACACACACACACACACACACATCGCATATGAATAATTTACTGTTGACAGTAATTTAAGCTGCTCCCATAAGTTTTTACGCATGGCAATTTGTTTATTTATTTATTTTGGTCGGATTTTTTTCGCTCCTGCTGCTGCTGCTATTACTCTGGTTTTTTTTTCGGCGGTTTCGATGCATTTGTTTGGTTTATAAGTTAATCCATTTGGGTATTTAATTGTGTGAGTTAAAAACAGCACGCAGATTACAAGGATTAAGCAGTACGCCGTAACAATGCTATCAACATGGCGTCAGGTTTAAGTGTCAGTGAACTATGTATGTATATGTAGTAGTAAATAAATAAACACTAGTGGATTTTTGTATAGCAGCAACAAAAAAAAAAAAGAGAATTACAAATAAATGTGAATAATTTGTTGTGACATAAATTGTACATGTTTTATGAAAATAATTGTGCAACAAATAGAGGTCATAAAATTTGCTTGTTAATGGTTTACTATCTGAAAATTAGTGTTGTTGGAGTTTTTGCTATGGAATTTCGGATTAAAACATTAAAAACCATATCTTAACAACACTAGAAAATATTAGTGCACACTTCTTAAATTCTCCTGTAGCACACTATTTAACATAAACAACAAAATTGCTAATATACGAAAAACTTCTGCCAATTTGTGAACTCAATAAAAAAACGTGTCAATTACGAGACATATTTACTATTATCACCGCCACCATAGCTGCCTGATGTATCCGCCTCAATAACAAGCCAGGAACAGATATTGTCTTTTGTTTTGTAAAAGCCACATTGTAAAGTAGCCGCTGGAAAAAAAGCACGAAATCATACAACTGCACGTGCACAGAGAAACAAACATTTCATGTGTAACAAGCACAAGTAGCAGCAGCAAAGGAAAGGAAGTAAAAAAGAAAATCAGCATAAAATTCACATAAATTTGCATAGAAACAATCAAATAGACCAAGTTGAAGAGCGCTTTTTACGAAAGCAGGAGTGTAAGGAAAGGGACGAATGTAGCGTCATCATCGCTATTGTCATCGTAGCGCATTTTAAAAGTCAACATACTACGGATACTGACGACATACAACAAGTAGTTAGTAGCAGCGGTATGAGTTTGTTGTTTTAGCCAATTGCTTCTGAAAGCTACAGGCGAAATGCAACAAACTATACCTCGGTAAATACGTGTACGTGTGCAAGAAAAAGCAAGAAAAATAGAAATCCAAAAATATGACGTAAAAGGAAAACAAAATATAAGGAGAAATAGCTTTACAAAAGAAAAGTAGCGTCCTTTCACTAAGGGGCAAAAAGGTAAGGTTGGAAAGTGCGCAATAAGTTTGTTCACAGTCCTTTGTATGTCACTTCCAGAGTGACCCAAAATTATGAGAATCATATTGATCTAATCAAGAAAATTATGGGAAAATGATCGAAGATTCTTGAAATGTGTGGAATTGTAGAGATTTTATCCTTAAGCCCCCCTTCGTAGTCAACGGCACTGTACTTTGGTATCAATGCTTTATTTTTACCACAATGCGCATTGTAGGACTCAATGTAAACGGAACAATTGCAAAAAAAAAAACAGAATAAAATTCACATTGATGATGATGACAAGGAACATTTTAACAACAACAGTAGCAGTAACAAAAACAAAAACGAAAATATGGCGAAAAGTAAACAAAACAAACAATTGCTCGAAGTAAAATATATAAAAAATAGTAAAATCACAAATAAAAAACGAAACGCAAGAATAAACAAAGATATAAAAACAAAAACAAACAAAGAAAACAAATACAAACAATAAAAATAACGGTGAAAGCAAAACAATACAAAAACAAGAGGGAATGTCTAATGCAGCAGCAGCAATTCGAACAACACCAGTAGCAGCAGCAGCAACAGGAAGTGATATGACAACAGCAATAGCTGCAACAACAAAAAGCCAGCAACAACATCAGCAGCAGCAATAATGATAAAATGTTTATGGCTCCTTACTTTGGGGCATTATTTTGACCTCTTTATTTGTGTGCTGCTTGTATGACAAATACAACAATAGAAATGTTAAAACACTTTAAGTGTTTACTATATCTACCTACGAAGGAATAATGATCCCTAAAAGAAGTTATAAAAAGGAAACTATTTTTTAAGCAAAACTCAACAGTTGTTATGGTTGAATAAATGTACTAAGCACAACTCTATAGGCAAAATAATTATGCCAAAAAAAGTAAACGGAATTTTGCAATAAAGTCTTTTTGGATACTGCAAGGCAAATGATGTACATTCAATTATATAGATAAGTACCAGAAATCTGAAAATAAATTCAGAGTGGAGACTAAGGCATTAAATTGCGATTAGAAGTGGTCTACAACTACCACTAAACTATACATTTTTATTTGACTTAAAGCTTTCAGTATGACTATATGCTAGTGGTAGTGGAGTTAGGATTGCACTTGCACTGATATGTAGCTGTAAGAGGATTTAAGTTCTGTGGGGTATTGTTGCTTTTCATACTCTAAATTTTATGGGTCATGATATTTCATTGCACTATCACTAAAGTTCTCTGAGTGCAAAATAAACTGACGTAGGTCTTACCTTGAATAAAACACAAAGTTTTGAAATTTATTTATCATATGTAATTAACGCGAAATATTTTATATTATATTCAATCGTCTGCAGGACAAAACAATGTTGACATTTATTTTAGATATTTTCAAAAACCTAAGGCATAAAGAGTTCCTGCATACATATTTTTACTAGATAACAAGAACCATCTAAAGTTTTATTCACTATTCATTTTTGACATATTTTTGGAATTTTTTTTTTTGTTTTTATTACGAGTGTTGCTAAGCTAATTATTTTTTCGTCTTTTCTTTCAGGTATTACCGCGCCAACACAGTACGTTATTTCTCTGACACGGAAAAAGAATGCGAAGGAGTTTGCTTGCTGCATCATTACTGTGCCATAACACGAGTTGACTACAAAGAATTTCGTCAGTGCCTCGAAAAAGAGCGCAGCCATCTCAATTTCGGAGGTGCAGCAGCGGTAGCAAAACCATCACTTGTACTCTCAACAACATGCCCATTGCTGGCATTACTTTTTACGCTTGTGGCAACATGTTGTCGTACAACAAAGATGCTGTTGCCGAAAATGCTGCGACAGCAACTAAACAAACATAATAGCAACAAAAAAGCAAGAAAAACAACATTAATAATAAGTTTAATGATATGGTTGCTGCAAAAACTCAGCAATCGGCAAAAGTCAGCAGTAACAACTGAAACAACTGCGAATAAGAAACCAAAAATTGTTACAGCCGCTTGCAATGATATTTGTCTGCAGCGTTCAATAGCTTTGCAAAATGTTACTAGCAATAGCAGGCACAACAACGTCAGATTGAATAGCTCAGACTATTGTAGCGGCAGCAGCAGCAACAGCAATCTTATAATACAAGCAACATGTTGCTGCATAAATGATAAACCACTAAATTATTATTGTAATGCTGGTCACAAGTGTAACTTGCAACATTACAGTCTAATAAATTTTTTTCACACATTTAATTATCACATATTTTTTAGCCAAATTTTTGTTGCTTTCACTTTAGCTGTAGTTAGCAAGTTGTTAAAATCCATGCAATATGTTGCCTTAGTTTGCAGTAAAATTGGCACTGCAACATTACGTAGGCATCATGTTGCTACAAGACAAGCGGAACAATTGCACTAGAAATAAAGTTTTGTTTTTTCATTTATTTTTTTATTTCCAATATTTTGCTTAGCCTATTGTATTCTAAGTGTTTTTGTAATTGTATTTGTATATGTTATTGTAAATGTATTTGTAATTGTAATGGCAATGCTGTAGCTATGTTATATTTACCAACAACATACAGGAAATGTTATAAATACCAAACGAGAAAACAAAGGAAACAATTAATGGTAAAGGAAAACAAAAAAAAAAAAAAAGTTTATAAAATAAATAAAATAAAATGTACCCATTTATGCTGGCAGCTGGTGACAGTGACAGGAAGTTAACTCATTCAAATAAGGCGTGCACAAAAGCATCTGAGATATTAGGGGAAAAAACTTTGTGCAATTTTTTGTCATTGTGACCGTTTGTCCTTTCATACATAGGTCATTAGTAGGGATAAAAATTTCAGGCATGAAAAAAATCAATTAAAAAGTTTAAAACCCTCGGAATAGCCCGAATTCATGTGTTATATTTATGTGTGTGTATTGTCTTCTTTTTTAAATACTGCACTTAATTTTTAAACAAAAACTTTATGCGGTTATTTGGAAAGTTTTTTCGGAAAATAGCTCACAAACTATGTTCCTTATTAGTGCTACCTTTCAAAACCTTAGATCCTTGCAAAAATAGCATTAAGTTTTTTAAAACTTTTAACATTATGCAATCTACATTTAGCCAATGAAATTATGTTGGAATCATTTGCTTCATCGTGAAAATGCTTTGCACTCAGAAGCTTATTTTCCCTTTTGCACAGCGCAGCACAGAACTATCCAAAAATTAAAACATCTGGTAAATCAAATTCCCAGCATATGTCAATCCCCCGAGCATTTTCCATTAAACTGAAATTTTCCAAATGCTTGAAATTTTTATCTCTAGACATTAGTAACTAATGCAAAATATATTTAATTAAATTCAATAACTTAATCTAATGTAGCTTAAATTTACATATATACAAGAGTAAAATTAAATATATGCATATTTATGTAAAGCCTACATTAATGAAAATGTAAGAAATGTAAGTAACTTAGTCAATAATCTTAATAACGATGATGTGAAAATATAAATTTATTAATTGCGTTAAGTTAATACAATTGAGAAAATCCAATGCTAAAAACAAATACTTCACTTATTTAGGTACATATGTGAATAAATTGAATAACGATGTAAATTAATTTAGTTAATATTTATGTAACATTAGGTGGCTTCATTGAGGAAATAAAAATATATATACACAAAGTAACTTCATGTTTTATTATTATTATTATTATCGGATTTTAAGTCACAAAGAGTTTTTTCTGTGGCCCTGCTGGGAATGGTAAGTATACTCTTAAGTCCACTTTTTATATATTTTCTGCAATACAAAAGAAAAATATTTGAAAGAAAATAAATATTTTGGAGACACGACATTTCTAATGCTGCCTAATACTGTTTTGCAGCTGTCTGTACAGCTTTCTGTATTCAAACAACGAATGTGCCATATGTGGAACTCTCTGAAATCATCAAATATATTTTATGTTTGCCTGGAGCATCTTCTCCTGTCGAACGCATTTTTTTCCCCTGCCACTGAATAGATATGGAAAATATGTAGAAAGTTGCAATCTTCATATAGCGATACCAAAATGGAGTACCTATAGCTGCATGGAATTTCATGAACTCTTAAAGACACAAACTAACTTCTTCGCGATAACGTCAGTCAAGAAAAGTATTCGTTTATGCGACCAACCAGTTCTGGCGTTATGTCTGTCGATGATACAAATAACTAGAGCCATTTTTATTTATGGTTAAAATTACAAAAAAAAAACACTTTATAGCGCAGACAACTACAAAACGAACGTTAGTACTTTACTGAATTTGCATTCATTTTAATGTTTTTTTTTTATTATCTTTAAAATATGTTTTTATTTCTATTTTTACTAAAGGACTTTAAATTTAATAGCTTAACAACCAGCATTTAACATTACATGTTAGGCTTACGTGTCATATCTTGCGTGTTTCAGACAACATGCCTCAGGTGCTAAAAACAAAAGAGAGCTCTTTTTCTAAACAGTCTGCGAAACCGCCAAATGACAAAACATGACAATATTCCCCATGCACACGTTAAACTGTTCGTTTAATTACACGTGCGAGCTTGTAAAATGTTTTACAAAATGCAAACATAAAGCTGACATGTGGCGTTATTCAAAAAAAAAAAAACAGAAAAAGTGAAGCAGAAGTAGAAAAAAAACTTCAGACACATCGACACAAATGTGCAGTCAGGCAGCTGTCTAGTACGGTGTCTTTGTCTGCGTGCCATTTTGTCAGCGTTGCAAAAACTACAATTTCTGCTTTAACACTAATAATATTTGCATTTACATTCAGTTGCCACACCCTCATCAAACTGATAATTTGTGTGTGCAATACCTTTTTGCTTTTATTTTAATCGAATTGCATGCGAAATGAACAAAATGGAAATGGAAATAAAGTAAAAGGTATGAAATGCTTCATTTATTTTAAAAGTAGCATGCACTATAAAAAAGATGTGCTTACATGGTACATACATTTTAATATCAGTGCTGGAGACACATGCGTTAGTTTTTCAATGTTTCGTCGTTTTCATTATTCGTAAGCTTTAGAGTTTAAGTAGAATTCAAAATAAATGTTTCATGTTCATTTTCCCCAACCACATTGATGTTTAAGTGGAGATTCATAAAATATTCAGTAAATTTAAAACTTTTCAACTTTGTCGTAGAAATAAGTTACCATTAAAATTTTTAAATTCAATATGTTCTTATCGTTTTGGTTTTCAAGGACGTTAAGCTAAAAAATCACTATAGTGGACACACTTAGTCTTAACTAGCACTAAATGTGCTATATAAATACTATAAACATACGTATCCTGGCATATTTTTATAATTTTATTCAGGAAGTCAAGTTGTAAATTGCGATTTCAGTTACGGCAAGATTGCTGAGGGTTTTGAATAAGCTTTTTCCTACAAATCTTAACAAAGTTCAAGCCAGTGTAGAGCAGTTGCATATAAAATACGAAAGAAATTTTTTCTAGTTTGTAACCATATGACTGCAATGGAAATGTGCTTGCCGAAAAGTAATCTTCTAGTGCTGACTTCAATGATTGTAGAAATATTATGGGATAGTAAAATTTTTAACAGTTGCAAAAAATTTTCTGTTCAAGCCTCTGAGCTCATTACATTAACTTCTTTTTATTATGTCAGTTCGCGCTACTGTTTATACTCATTAATACCCAAACAAAATTTTTTAAATATGTTTAATACTTTAAGAGTAAACAGAAGAAATAAAATGGACATATGCCCTTTTGCAGGGACCAACTGGATATGTGCGTTTTTGTTTAATTCTTTAATGGAACAGATTCCATGCTGCGACATCCACACTCACAAACCGTAGCACATATGACATTTTGCAGGTAAACCTTTACTTTGCTATCAAAAAAAAAAAAAGGACATCTATTGCTTTTTTGAAGTGCATGAGATTGAAATAACTTGAAGTTTAGTATAATAGACACAATTCCTTAAAAAAACTCAAAACGACCGACCATGGACATGTGCCGTTCTGATCGACCAGTCCTCATATGAAATAACCCTTAAGTAATATTTTGCAGTATAATTAATTTTTATTATTTATGATAACATCGGCTCAATAAATGCAGCAAATTAAATTATTCCTAATTTTATCATAACTTTTCTGTTGAACTGAAGCAATTTATTTATAGAGTAGAAGTTGGGTCCATTTCCTTCATCGGAGCTACCGTTGTCAAACTGAGTAATGTCAAGCCTCATGAAAATGAATGCAATTAAGGCCTGTCATTTAAGTTTCCCACCAGCATCTACATATATTGTGTGGCTACATATAAAGTTTAGTAAAGTTGGGATGGATTTGTCTTCTTTTTTTTTTGATAATTTAAATATATTTTGCTGTCGTCTGTGTTGTTGGTGAACTTTTTAATACTTTTCAATACATAAGTTAAAAAAGCTAATGAACTTTCTGCGGCTACAAAAAAGCTGATCAATGAATTTGCTGCAATTGTTGAGTATACAAAATTTATTTGTTTTATTCAATATTTTTGCTTTTCAATATTGACTATGAAGTCTTCAAATAAACTCCATAGTAAATTTAAAACATTGTCTTATCTGCCTCTTTTTTTAATCCCAAAAGAAGTTCAGTCTTGCAATAAGAAATCACTCTAACAACAACACCATCAACATCACCATCGTCGTCGCCGTCATTCGCAATGTAATGACAAAAGAAAAGCAACACCAAATGAATGAAAATTTCTAAGTTAAACTTTATGAGGCAACAACTTTGGCACTACAAAAGCAAAGCTCACATGTGTAGCAACAAAAAAAAAAAAGAGAGAGAAAAAAAAATGCAAAGTTGTGTCATAAACTCAACGAGGTGTTCAACGTACACTTTGCGATTGCAAAACCAACATACAAATGCAACGGTGTCCTTTGTCTACGGTATGCTGCATTGACTTTATGTGTGTATGTACATGTGTAAATGTATTGGTGTCAGCAGTGCAATGCGATAAACTGCAATTGTAGCAAAGCAAACAACATTAGCGACAACCTGACTAACCGATCGATTGTATGTCGGTGGCATTGGCTGCGTCGGTCGTCGCTTGCTCCTTTATTTCTTTCGTTCGTTTTTTTTTTGCGAGTGTGTCACTCTGACACATTTGTTGAGTTGAATTTCATTTTAGCATACAGTTTTTTTATGCGACATCTACTGCCTGATTTGCATTTTACAACAACAATGGCAACAACAATAACTAATGTCAATTACACTGCATTGCATGTTGTTTTATTTTTTAGATTTCTATTTTTTTTTTTTAAGGAAATAAAAATACATCATTAAATTTGATATCGCAGACAGACTTTGGATATTATAGATTATGTTAGAAAAAATGTGGCTTTTACTTTATATTTCGGAAGTATTAATATTCTGGATAGTAAGATTGTGTTTATGAGAATGTGTAAAACGAACAGGTTTGCAATTAGTTTGATATCATTTTCTATCTTCTTCTTCTTCTTCTTCTTACAATATGCCAGTCATTCCGAAAGACATATTTGTATATACGGGGAAAGGACTACCGAAACACGAGGTTTGTACTGAGTCCTTATCATAGTCGTGATTGTTAATCACTTATAAAACTCGAACGCCTTTTAAAAGGCTGACATCCCACTGGGATTGAAATTGTACTTAACCTAAACATTTCAAAACCTTGAAAAAAATACGTGGAACGGGTCAGACGCTAAGAACCACGCGGACGACAACACACGAAAACACATCTGTACTCGTTAACGGACAAAACGAAAGACCCATTTGCTATTGTTTGATGCAACAAACAAATTATCTAAAACGTATGTATTAGTAGCCAATTTCTAGGCTTTCCCCTACTATATTTTTTTCTCATTAGTTATTGCATCAGTTATTTCAAGCTCCGAGTATTTCGGAAAACCAGTTTAAATGCGCTAATATAGCGGATATAATTTGAGTGCTGACGTAGCAGCAACCCAAAAGCTACTAATTATCATCAGAGACCAAGGTAAAACATCACACATGGAAGACCTTAAATGTAAAAATATATTCGTTTTGGCTTTTTAGGGAAAAACAAAAAATATATCACCGAGAAAAATACTTTAGTATAGTGGTTGTGAAACACAAAATAAATAAATTGAGAACAAACTCTACAACTTCAGATAAAGTATATAAAATTGAAACTTTATTCTTCAATTAATTTAAAGCAACTTCTTCAAAATACCTTACGGCTTTAAAATCAAAAAAAAAATGTTTATTAACCTCGTAAAAATATTTTCATTTTAACTTTTAATGCACAAACTGTGATTCGTAAGCAATAAAAATATTTTGACTATTAAAATGGTTATCTTCAAAAATAGAGAAGTTCCTTCAATGCGTTTAAAATTCTAAGAGCATACTATTAAACACGAAAATGTCCACATGAAAGTACAATCATAGCGAGAAACCAACGTTGTCATGCTGAAAACTTATTTGAAATTTCACATGGGAATCAAAAATTGCAGGCACAAATGCCAACATTCACATGTGGCAAAGGCTGCAAAACTCGCTTGAAAGTAGGAAAATAAAATAAAATCTAGACAGCTTTCACAAATACAGACATATAAATGCAACCATAAAGGAACTTTCACAAACATGTACATTTATGTATATATACACCTTACAAACGTACGTATGTATGTATATGTGTGTATTCGCAAACGCATGTGAATGCGCCTTGTCGATTTTAGAAAATTGCATGTGTGCCAATGTGACACATCATATGGCAGCATAAGTGCACACCACATATTTATAAATGCACAGAAATGCATTAAGTGGGTGATATCGAAAAATTGAGAAAAGCACTGAATATTTCGATCGAAAAGTAACTAAATTTCTAAATATCTTGAAGTAAAATGGTTTGATCACTTGAATTTTAGTTATCTTAAGTAAATTTAGAAAACGCAATCTGAGTAACAAAATGATTACAGAAATTACAAACTCATATTTGTTTTTATTTTTTCGAAAGACCTTTATTCTATAAACTTCATTGACACTCTCCTAAAGACTTTTATTGTGAACTTCTTAAGATATATTGTTTTAAATTTTGATGATATTTCATATATACGCTAAACTAAATTTTTCCTCAATTCACTCTAAAACACATACACAAACACAATTCTAAACAAATACACACAGAGAAAACTAACTTAATGTCAAGAATTCCATTGCTGATTACAAATCTTATTCAACAGCAGAAAAAGCGAACAAAAAAAAAATTTAGAAGTCCATAAAAGTATGCGCGTGACACATACACTCACTCTTGAAAATAAAGTTGGTTGCTGCTACTATTTCTGACTGCCTGCGACAGTTTTGACACTAATGCAATAATAAAAGTTAAAGATTTTTATTTCTAAATTTATTTTTCTACTTCAGCTTTTCAAAAAAATAAAAACTTCACATGACTTTTAATGAAATTTAGAAAACGTTTCAAGAAGAATAAACGCATATGCCGCGCAGCACCACATGTACCAACTTAAAGGGTTAAGAATTTTTATGACAATTGACACTGTTAAGCGACGCGACGCGTAACTGCAAATGATTTTTATTAGCGGTGCTGCCAAATTTGAACCAAATTATGGGCGTGCTTGTGGGTTGCGGTAATTTGGAACAGCACTGCCTTGGATATGTTAGCTGGTATTGTGAAATCTAATGCTTTGAGCAATGCTTTTTGGCAATGCAAGGCGCTTCTCGCGGAATTTAGATTATGCTTTTGGGTTTTGTCATTCAGTTCGTTTTATCCCCTTCCATCGGCCAGAGCATCTTTTTGTTAGCTGACGCTGTGGTGTTTATGGTAACAGAATGAGCAAAATTTAAATTACATAGTACATACATATTAAGGGTTAATAATTTTAATGGGGTGTGGAACAAAAAAAAATGCCTAACATCTTCAGTGGTTGATTTGGTTACGTATTTGCTCTTTGGCGCATAATTAAATATGTTTCATTTAAACTTAATAATATTTAATGTGAGGTTTTCCGAGTAGATAATTTAATTAGGCACATAAATTGATTGCTTAAATATAATAAAAAAATTGAGTTATTGTTTAAATCTCGGGTATGAACGAAATCACTGTAAGTATATTCGTTAAAAACTTGAATGGAATAAAATTATAAATTGCTTAAATGAAAAATGTTTTTTTGAAATCTGTGCTGTCTTTTCATTCCTTCAATATTTTCCTTCAAGCAAATTATTAACTTTTTAATATTTGCGGTACTCTTCTCTTTTTAGTTGCCTTTTTTCCTCGTATACTTTTAAATGTATGCAAATGATTTATTGTAAATTTTATAACCCAGTTAAATTGACAGGGTTGTTCAAAATGTAGCAAACAAAAAAAAAAAAGTACGAATTTTAATGCCAAATAATAGTTTTGCGTTTTTGTCACCAAACGTTTATCGGGGAAAGTTTTTATCCACTATGTTTTCATTGTTTCGCTTTCGTGTTGGTGTTGCAAAGCTGGTAGCTTAACTCATAGATTTCTGCCAATAACCCAAGTAACAAAAAAATTCAGTATTACATTCAATGCATAAAATACCAGAATATACAAATATTTAAACAAAAACAAAAACAAAAAAAATGCACATATATATATAGAAATGGCTGATGGGATTGCAGGGAACTGATGATGATAAAAAATGTTGCAGTAATTTTTGTGCTCATAGCAGCATGCTTTACACTTTGTCATTTTCGTTGTTGTTGTTGTAATTTTGTTTTGTCTTTATATATTTGTTGGCTTTCATTGTATTTGCTATTGCTGCTGTTGTTGTTGTGGTGATCATCATATCTTTGTTGATTTCTGTTTATTGTGGTGGCACCGTTGATAGCACTGTTGCGCAGTTGTACAAAATGTACAATGTTGGTGGACACTATAGAACAAATACCGAATATAAAGTGTCCTAAAAATTTGTCTTTTCAGCAAAGTTCTGAAAGAAAATGAAGGCAAATTAAGGACAAAGTATTGCATAGAAAGTGTGCGTAATTATATAGTTGGACGTGGTTTGTTCAAGGAGGTGTGGCTATTAAAAAGGAAAGAACAACGTTTTGAATCTCATAAGAAAAAAAAGTTTTGAATGAAAATACTATGTAGATGGTTTATATAGCAACATTTCCCGCTGTAGCGTAATGCTTTCTCAAAAATCATGCCAGAGTTCCTGAAAATACTGCTCTACGCTTATTTATTCCTGACAAAAATGAAGTGCCTCTGTCTGAAAGTTGCAATAAGCATTACATATATGAGATGAAAATTTAAAAATTCAGACTTTAATCCCGGATGTTACAGCATTTTCTCTTAACATTTTCCAAGGTGTTGAGCCCATATATCAGAGAAAAATATTGCTATCCCAAGTTTGAACACACACAATAAGTGAAACTGGATCAATATCGATACTCTTTATATAAAATTGCTTATGTAAAAATGGTTTGTAACGCATTGGCGCAAAATGTACTGAACCGATTATAATTATAATTATTTTTTTTTTTTTTTGAAACAAAATATTTGTGCTACAAAAGGTTATTGCATACGCAGTTTTTTTCTGTTTTAAGGTTAATAATGTAAAAAGTTAAATTTTTACAAATTGAACATCGCCAATTAGCCATTTTATTCGAAAGTTATTTGATGCTGCTTGGATAACTATCAAAACTAAGTTCAAAAATATGAAAAAAATTGTAAGACTTTCATCGAGCTGAAACTTTATTTAAAAATCATTTTCTTTTACATCACAAAATTAGCGTTTACTCCACTGTCTCTGTGCTGGTAGCGTATACTACACTGTATGTTCACACAGCCACGTTCATGTTTTCATTTTCATTTCCGCAATCGCTTTATGGTAACGCTACCGACAACGGCTAGCAAACGAATAAAGTCAACACTGTAGATTTTAGCTTAACGTTGACCAACTGATATCTTTACAAAAATTCCGTAATTCAATTTTCGTTGGTATGTGTATTGTCTGCACAATGTTGCGCTTTTTTTTTTTTGCACAGATATACCAACAACGTTCTCTTTATACTTTTGAGCATTATGAAATTTTCGTACGAAACATTTGTTTTACCAGCAGTATCCGAGTATGCACACATCGGGTCTTTTTTTGTGCCATTCAGCATTTAAACTTTCGATCGATTATATGACAAAAAGTAGAATGTACCCATAGCCAATATATATAAAAGACTTTACAAATAAAAAAAACATGAAAGCTTGAGTTATATTTCTGTGGTATCTCTACTGAAATTTCAATTTTTATTCACATATTTATTCATTAAAATTTCGGTTATATTGTTTTTGTGGCTACTACTGCTTTTGTTGTTATATCTGGATGCATGTGATAGTAACTGTTGAATACTGCGAATGATAAATGTATTTTAAAGACAGTGTATACTTGCCAAGCGATCGCCGCCCATGTTGTGGACAAAATTCGTTTTTTAGTTTTTTTTTTAGTAATTTTCAATGTCACTTTGCTAGTGTTTTTTTTTTTTCAGTCCATTGTTTGGAACCAATTCAAATATCTTTTATTTCAACTTTTTTTTGTACATAACTGACATTTTTCAATAGGGAACTATTAATATATTTTTTGTGTAATGAGGCAAAAACTAAGATTTAAGGATTTAATAAAGCTAATTTGCTTAAACAAAAGTATTTTTGTGTAGGTACAAAACATTATTGTTTTTGTACATACCTAGTGAGCATATCAGTATATGACGGTGATACTGCCTGCAAAATAAATACAAAAGTTACGCTTAATGACAACATCTGCATCTGTATTGACAACAGCATAATTATTTTCTTTATGTCGTTGATATTAATATGAATTCATTAAACAAAAAGTTTTTTCACTTATATGTAAATACTTTGTGTATGAAGTTCTGCTGCAGCACAACCAAGAATAAGCCATGCTATTTCTATGGCATTTTGCAACATTAAAGTATGAATGCTACAAAATTATTTCAATATTAATAAAATAAATGTTATAATTATGGTTCGTATACAAGATGGACGCATCATCAAAATGACCGGAAATGGTGTCATAGTGTTAGTTTGCGCAACACAAATACTATTGATGGTATTTTTTCTATAAAAGATTGATAATTTTTTTTTTGTAAAAAAAAACAAGTCTTAAATTTCTCAAGAATCAGTAAAATTTGTTCGGCTATATATTTCAAAATTTCGTATTAAATTATTTCTTTTTTTGGTGGACAAATTTCTAATCAAAAATGCATTAGAAATTAAAAAAATTTTTGTAATAATCTCAAAAAAAAAAACTAAAAATATGATACATTCGCGAGCTTCAAATCAGCGGCCTTACTACCGTATTAACATTGCTTAATCTATAAAAAAAAACTGTGCAGAAGGTAGAAGAAAGTAATTTTTTTTTAAAGCTTTGTCACTTGGCTTCTTGTATCTCAAAAACAATATATCCGAGATTAAGCAATTTTTACAAAAATTATAAAAAAATGTAGTACTATTTTAAACAAAATTTTGTTATTATCTCGCTCGAAATTATTTCGATAGTTACATTAAAAATAAGTCATAAAAATGCTAAAAGTTCTGTATCCCTTATACAGAGGATGATGCATGATGGGAAAATATTAGTTTGTACCTTAGAACAATTATTTATACCAAACTTCCTAAGCGATTGTTGAGCGGGCAAATTTCGCCTACATTCTTATTTGTTTCAGATAGTACATTAATATTCTTTTGCTTTCACTTCGTGTTCACTACAACTGTGGAATTTATACTTTTACAAAACTCTTTTGTGGGAAAACTTGCAGTAGTTACATAGTTGTACATAAAAATTAATTTTGCGATATTTCTAAAAGAATCGAGTGTCAAAAATATATCGCAGTTCTATACTGTACACTGGAAATCTTTTATCTGATCGTGTTGTTGTTAATGTCGTCGCCATCGTCGTTACATCGTCGTCATGAAAGAGTAATATAGCGTATAATAAAGAGATTTCGACAAGTGCGTGTCGAGAAAACTTTTTTTTTGCGAGTATGCATTCACACTTTTACAAACAGAAATACATTCCCAGCAAACAATCGCGTAAGAGTTACATTTTCATCAAATACCGATGTTAAACGATATTTTGTTCAGGCGAAACTATTTGCCTTCTAGCGTCTTACCACACCAATTTGCATATCAATCCCGACAGTCTTAAATGATTATTGTTTTCGACGAAATAAAAATATTTATTACATTATTGAATATTGAAATTATTCTATTTATAAATATTTTACATTAATATCGAAAATTAGTACACAGAGTACTAGTCTGACAACTTTTAGATTATTTATGTTTCATTTGGTCGTAGCTCAATACAAATACTAAAAATATGATCATATTTCATAAAGACATTGAAATAAATGAAATTTAAAAAATGCCCCAAAAAATATGCAGTTAAAAGTTAGAAAATTATCTCTCCCAGAAGATGGAAATTTTAACAATTTTCTTATACATATGTTAGCTGGGTTTGCACAGATTAACGCACACACATATGCCAAAGGGTAGCAGAAATCTGCTTATATCGTACGAGATGCCAGCACTTAAGGTTCAGTAGAATCAACTACAAACGCACTTCATGTTCATTTTGTTGCGTGCAAGTTGTATGGTACGTGTATGTATGTGTACGTGTGCAGGACATGATGTGTTATTTTTGTTGTTACTGGCGTACAAAGCGCATTGCCAATTGTTGTTTGCATTAACATCGTTGTTTTAAGCGCAAATATCATTCTTTTGTTGTTGCTTTTGTTCATTTCGTTTTTTTTTTTATTATTGTTCCCGATGTCTTCTTTACTGTTGTTTTCATTAATGTCACCGCTTTTGATACGTTACTTTTTGTTTATCTGCTGCGATATCGCTTAATCGAATGTCAGTCACTTAGTGTGCGACATTACACTGTGAGAAAATATTATGCACTGTGAAAAATACAAACGTCATGTTCATACCAATAAAATGAAAGAAAAAAAGACAAAACAACAAAAAGCTAATCATACTAGTTTCAGCCACTGCTAAATGGAATCGTCAGTGACCTTTGAGCCGATGTAATGAACATTTCCAAGCCTGATATGTTTCTCATTTTGCATAGATTTGTTGAGAGCCTAAGTTAAAACTAAAACAAAGCCAAACCACAAATCTTCTGTTTTGGAGAGAAGAAAAGCTTCCAGTGGAAGAATATGCAAATAAAAAGAAAACTTATATATAATTTCAGCATTACTTTTAGGCAAAAAATTGCTCAGAATTTTGACCACTTATACAATTTATTGGCCATATTTATATATTTAATATTTGAGTAATTATTTCCAATCAAAAAATATTGAGATGGATATCGTGTGAAGTTGACACCTTTTCAAAAGCAACAGCTCTAGAGCAATAGCTCCAACTTGAGATACCCTCTTAGAAACCACGCCGCAGAATATGCTTTATATTGCCAAGCAGGAAAGATGTGGACGTTTTTAAAAATCGCATATAAACATCTGTTGCCGTGGTGCGTCATGGTATTAAATGAGTAATGTTTTCATTTGCCAACAGTTTATTTATTGGCCACTCACATTGATATTGGCCAGCAGTTGTGTGGAGTAAGTAAATATTTACATGTGTGCAAATATGCGACTCATGTGTATTTTAAGAAATTGATTCCTTGCCAGATGGTTGCAAAAGAAAGCCTTTAAAATTAAGTATTTTGCGTGAACAACACAATTACAAAAAAGAAAAATTAATTTGAATAAAAATATTTTAACTTCAAGTTGATATCTACTGATAACTTCAGAAACATGTGTTATTTCTATCATGCTACATTATTACATGCGTACAAATATTAAAACACGATGTTTATTGTAGGTCAAAAAGTTCTAAGAATCAGTAGCAAAAATTTTTAAGCCATAAAAATGATAACGCGCTCAAATTTAATGCTTTAGCCTCACTCAAATGTTTTCGCATTAATTTTTTTTTTTAAACTCAAAAATGTTCATTTGATTTTCTCACCAATTATCATAATGGTAGCCCAAAAATGCAAAAATCAAAGTAAAAAACTTTTTGCATATCATCACCGCCATATTTTCCAAATTACTAATCGATCGATGAACACTTTTAAATGTGCGAGAAAAAAAGGCGAGACCAACAAAAGAAAGAAATACCTTTGAAATTCAAACAAATCACCGGAAATTTCAGCAGCTCCCACTGTTGTCAGCTTATAAATTTTAAATTAATTTTTTGAAAATTTTTTTTTGCTTTGCATGCATTATCAATGAAATGCAAATTTTTCGTTCTATTTTTTTTTTCTTCTCTTTGTATGTATGCATGTGTGTGTGCATGTATGTGGTTTTTAACTCGCCACTATTTTTAGTATTGCCAGTGGTACGAAATTCACTTTCAATGCATTTTTTAACTTTTGTTAGTGTGTAGTATAGCAGATATCCTTTGGTAGTGTAAAAAATTATAAAAAAATCTCTTGAATTTCATTTCCTTTTATTAAAATGAAACTGTTGATTGAAATAAAAAAAAAAATATTTTTTTCTGGTCGAGTATAATGCCTTTAATTAATCAAACGGTATACCAACTAAAAAAATAAAGATGTTAAAAAAAATAAATTCCATTAAATGCAAATATTTACATCCACATTTTACATTTTTAACAATGCGTAAGGGCACATATGGAAATACTTAATTAAATAAAATATGGTTTTTATAGGTTTATGAGATATTACGTTGTTAGGGAATTGTAACGCCTAGTAGTTCAATGCTTATAAGTGGGTACCACTTACACTTTAGATATCAAGTTTGGTAACATTGAGACTACTTTCCTTATCATAGCGTTGCAGATGACCTTGAAATTTTTCTCAAACGCTTTAAAAAATGTACTCTTGCTGACCAATTAATCGGACTAACTGACCAATTATGACCAATTTATGACCTACCAGATGCACTTTTTTTGATTTAAAAATTCGTCAGGTGGGGTGCTAGTAGAGTGGATTTTGCGTAAAAGTTTTTGTTTGGTGCTCTATCGAATATCGAAAATTATTTAGATTCGAAAAGTTCAAAACAAAAAAAAAAAAAAATTATGCGATTTTTATGGAGAAGGTACGTTAAATACTGATTTAAAATTACTGGGAACTTAAGCTTATCGGATTCGATCGTTCAATAACACTCGAAAAGCCTTGGTTTAATTTCAAAACTCGACATATAGATGCTCTACAAAAAAAAATTAGTCCAAAGCATTGACGTCTGTGATATGGTAACTCGACTTCACCTACCATATTGCCTTGATCTAGCACCTTCTGATTATTACTTGTTCCGGTTTCTAAAAAAAAAAATAAAAAAAAATGAATTACCTTTTTGCCAGCAAAGGTCAGAAGTTAAATATTTTTCGTTGGATCATTACAGAAGTTTTTATGACATACATATATAGTCAACCCTCTGGCTAAAGTTTTTGTGGAAGAAAGTTATAAACTTAGGACAAAGAGTTCTTTTAAAAACATGATTTTGGGAAAAAAAAAGGTTCTAGAAACTATATCATTATATCCATAATGATTACATATATGTACTAGTTTAATCGCTTAGGTGACTGGCGCTTTCCATCTTAATTAACCGGAGCAATTAAAAATTTATTTGCATAGCTTTCAAAAATCACTGCAATAATATTTATCTTCACATTATTCTCCCATTTTTTTTTTTTTGTTATTTTTGCATTTTCATTACTGATGCAACAATGCATTGAAAAACTAATGCAATATCTCCAACACAGATTTTAATCCTATATATTTCAATTTTGAAAGTTTTTATTTTTATTACATTTGCAATGAAATGACACGTTGTCTTTTTTCCGCTACTACAAAAACCATTTAAATGGTTTCCTGTTATTGCACTGCATGCTTGACATCATATCTCTGGCGGTTCTGCCTTTTTCTACTCCAACACTTTACGCTTAGCCACAAAGCACATGCACTTTACTTACTGGTTTATTTCGAAGGAAGTTTTCTTGAATAAAATTTATATTGTTTCCGCTTGGTACTGTGGGGAAAAAGAATTGAACATAAGCAGAAAATATTGATTCAAAACTCTTATCCAACAGACACTAAGTGTGACCTACGCTATGATTTGTACATAACCAAGGCACAAATTACATGCCAGGATTGAATTTAACGATGAGTTCGAAAAATTAATGTTTAGACTCCGAAGTCTTTGTGAAGTCTGATGAAGCTATTCCAAAGTTTCCTCTTGCTCAGCATGACGGGTATGTATTACGTTACTAGAAATAGATAAAAGTAAAGATCAATATGGGTCCGTATTTCAAATTACAGTCATATTATTGTCGCATTATTTGGATTCCAGAAGGGATAGAGTATAACAAAATCCTACAATGGATTGGCATGTTTGGACAATGGACATGGCAGTTTTTAAAAATGAATAAAAATATTATTCCACTCTTAACATTTTGAAAACTTTCAACAAATCGCCCCACTGTGCTCTAGCACATCAACTTGTGGCATTTTGATTCAGTGCAATCGCGTTGTAATCAAGCAACATTTCAAATTGTGCGCTTTCTTCTTTCGTGTGTTGGCAGCACACGTTCGTCGGTTGGTTGGCAATTCGGTTGGTAGTTATTTGCTACGGTACGCTGCGCTATGTTTCACAAGATTAAGGTGTTCATGTAAAATTGTGGCCTGGTCACAATTTACAGAGCCATCGTATCGATTGCAGTTGCAGTGAAACTCAAATGATGTTGTTGCTATTATTGCTGTTGCTTATAGGTAGGTAGGATATGGTTATAGCAATACAAAAACAAAAACACCACAGCGGCAATGAAAACAAACGCGAAAATAACACATCAGCAAAAGCAGCATGATGTGTAAAATCGTGTACACGTGTGTGTGATATTGTGTGTTTGTATGTAATTCATGCACATTTGCATGCTATCAACTTAATTCAACAAAAACAACAACGACGACTAAAGTGTAAAAGAAAAGTAAAACGGCACAAAAAGAGCAACGTGTAAATATTTAGGTTACCGCAGGACATAATGTTTTGGCATAACCGCCGCAGCGCATTGCATGGTGCAAAAGACGTTCGTTATCGCAAACAACAAAACTTCTAAGATTATACTCGTACGCGATGCAGATTTAAATTGAGGTGCATATACTCAGAGGGCTGTATTTTGTCGAAAGGTTTTTTATTTAAATGTAATTTAGGGTGAAAGAGCATTATATGATATTTATCTTGATGGATTTGTTATTTGTTTGGAAGAAAGTGATAACAACAGACTCATCTGTGTAGCAATATTTGATGTCAATGTTAAATTGTTGAAGGACATAAATTTGTATACGTAGTGCTCCGAAGAAATAAAAAAAATAAAAAATCCCTCCTTAAAAAAAAAAATTTATTGCTTCATTTGAAAAACTAAAAAAAATTCAACAGAATGTTAAGAATTACGATCATGATTCTGAAAGAATAAAGCCATTTTCATGCGAGAACTGTGAAGTAGCAGCGAATAAGTAAGATACTGTACATCTCGTGCAGGCAAGTCTCGCGCATTGGATCACAATTACGAGTCACGTGGAATTTTTCCTGTACGCAAACTGATTTTTACGCGCAGTGCTTGCTTCTCAGGCGGAAAAGAAAATAATAAAAGTTGTACATCTTCTGGGCTTGGTGATCAAATTTGTAATAGAAAATTGCTCGACCCATCATTTCATTTAAAGAAAAGTGCAGTCCCGGTCACCAATCTGTACTACAGATGAATGCGTTAAGGCGGGCAATTTTGAAAGATATTATTTTTTACTCTTTTTGGAAGTATTTTCCATTAAATCAATTATTTTTCCATTCCACTATGCACTATCCAAAACGGATAACAATTTTAGAACATTCCTTAAGTATATTTTCTCTCTAAGTTTTTCACCCAAACACAAAAAAACCAAAAACTTAGACTATTTGATCATATAATATATTGTCTATAAAGCTCTTGTATTTCTTCTAATATTGCCTTAATGTTTTATGTACAAAACGATTTCTATTTACTTCTTACAAAGTTATATTTGAACTCCAAAACATACAACAAATTGTAGGTTCTTAATGCAAAAAGTTCGTGCACAAAATTTTGATAAAAATTTTTTTTCTTCATACCTAGTATTTTCCACTGCACATACATACATACAAATACATGTTCATTTACCTAATACATACATATATGGTAAATATGAATGCATAACAAGCAGCAACCAATTTTCACTGATAATTAGAAATTTGCATATAAAATTGTATGTCTGAAATTCGCAACTTGCCTGCGCCCTTAACTGGCTGTGAAATGCTGCACGTTGCCTGCATTTTTCTGCACGTTATATTTTAAAGTTTTTAAAAATAAAATTTATAAATTTTACTTGCAGAAGTTATATGCTCTGAATTTGTAGCAATTTTTTTAATATTTTTTATTTGAAATTAGAATAACATTTTGAATAAAGTTTTTTGTACAATAAATAATTTATATTGCAGTAATAATTCTGGTGATTTCTACGGACGAACGAGAAATTTTAAATTGAACATAAAGAGAATTATCAATGTTGTTAAGTTGTCAAAGCATTGAAAAATCAATAATTTGCTCCTTATTTGCAGAAAACATCAGATTAAATATCAAAAATGATTTTTTTTTATTTTAATTGGTATTACAATAATGTTGCAATTTTCATGTTTTACTTAACAGTGAAATGAATTGTTAAACAATGTTAGTACTTTATGAATACTTTGGCCAACTAGAGTGTACGTAAGTCATACTTTTATTTTCAGGACTATTTTGATAGGGCTTGTTTCTCTTTAAGACGATATTTTTCGAAATTTCTCGACTTTTAAACTTTTCAAATTTGAGTGCTCTCAGCAATCTCATTAACAAATAAAAAATCTGCGAAACTTATGCCATTTAAAAAACAAGTTTTACATATGGACTCTCTAACACTTACACATATATTCGAGTAAAAATCAATGGAAAATACACATATGTATATTTATAATTACATGTACACACATTAATGTGGAGCATTTATTTTTTCAAGAGCTGCATTTTCATATTTTGCCAACAATTAATCATACGCATGCATAATTAATTATCGTGTTTCCGAATGTCCTTTTACTTGAAAATAAAAAATATACGCTCCGTTTTTCACTATCATGTAAATTATTTTTTAATTTGTATAAATAAAGTTGTTAAATATGTAATATTTGATGAAGTTGTAAGTATGCAAGTAAACCATATTTGTGTTGAAGGGTTGTTAATACTTTTAAAGCATATAAAATCAAAGCAAATATTAAAGATGTAGCAAAGGATATAGCATTTCTAAAAATCATTATAACATGAGTACATAAAAGTTTCATTTTAGATAATCTATGAGCTTCAGTATTGGCATTTTAACTTTTTAAGCCAGTCCTATTGCTTTTGAGACACACAACTGTATATCATGCCATCTATGGTATATTATTTTTGGTCGCCTGACTCACACAAGTTTAGTTTTTAACGCAAAATGTTATAGATTTCGACATGGCACTCTCATCATGCTCTTGGAATTTCAGCGATTTTTCACAATTTTTTATAAACTACCCTCTCTGATAATACCTACCTAGTAGCCTGATGAGTGTTAAGCGTTTAATTTAAGAACTAGATACGGCGCCCTCGCCTTATACTACAACTTACAGCATATGACCGTTTCTTCCCTTTAAAACTCCACATAATTCACTTTGAATATTTTTTTTTCTTTTTGTGGAATTAACAATTACCTGCTCATTAACATAAAGCCCGGCGAATTAATTTAATTAGCATAGATCTTACAAAGTGGAACTACATAATTTCTTATTATTCATTTTTCTCAGCAACGCTAACATCAACTTTTTTTTTTTCATACTTCAATCTAATTATACAATTGAACTTCTACCAAGTGAGCAACGCGCTAAGCCACCGAGTGTTTTACACAAAAAAACAAAACAAAAAAAAAACTTTCTCGTATGTTAGTGAAATTTTAATCCCAAATGGAAGTGCTTGGTAAAGCTCATTTTAATTGGCATGCCGTTCATGTATCTACATACTCGTACATATACATAGAAAAGTTACAGCAACAGTGGCGGAATTAAATGAAAACCGCACACCGCTCATCTACTCACAGCGCGAGCGTTGCTTATGGAACAAATACAAAAAAAAAGGCTCATCATTACTATGCACCCTTGGCGATTGTTGCTGCCACCAACGCTATAACACACCCAAAACGATAGCAATAACAAACTTTCTGCATAAACACCCTGTTTTACCTTTGCTCTCACACTTTCTCTTGACTTTATGTATGGCCCAGTTTTGTATGCGCTCGCTGCTTGTGTGGTATTGAAATTAATTAACTTCGTAAGTGTGGAATGCAATCATTCGCCACGGTAAAGGCGCAACATTTATATCCATTGTGCAAATTTTTCTTTTCCTGTAAAATTACTGTTGCAATTGCTGCAACTGTGCGCTCCTAGATCTGTGATATCGCGATAAACTACATATGTGATATCACATAAAACATTTTATATACAGGGTGTTGAAAATGTGAGTGATCTCGTTGCTAATCTAAATTCGCTGATCATACGTTCACAAGTCAACAGTTTTTAGTATCAAGAAGAAGCTTTCAAAGCAATGTATGGAATTCAAAGATACTTTTGGAATATGTACCTTCAACTTTTTACTAACTCAAAATTTACTTAGTTTTTGCATTTCATATTCTATTCGAACGCCAGGTTAAAGCTTCTTAAGTGCTGTTGCAACCTAATATTATTATCATTGCATTTCTGCTTAAGAAAATTTAAACTCCCTGATACTTAACTTTACATTTTGTACAAGTGCTGTAAGTATCGACATTTTTTTTTTATTCTTAATAAGTGCGATCTGACAAAGTTACTCGCTACATGCATTTTTGCCAGCCACAGCTACAGCAGCAAAAAAAAAAAAAATCCCACCACAAACTGTAACGCTCCCCCACCTACACAATAGCTCCTTCACAAACTGAATAGTGTGAAATTAAATTAAATTGCTGCTTGCTGCATTTACTGCACGCTGCATGTTGATGTGAATTAACACTATAGACAGCAGTGGCAGAAGCAGCAGCACGAAGACACCTCGAAGGGGACGCTAATTGCAAACATTTTTGCACAACTTAATTTGTTGTTTGTGTTGTTTTTATTATTACTTTATTGTTGCGCTGTTGCTCATTTTCTTTTTTGCATTTCTTACTGCAGTTGCATGTCAGTCACTTCGCCAATTTGTTGTTAGCAGCTTATCAGTCTATACCATGGTGCCACGTTTGGGGGCATTTGGAGGCCAATAGGGATTATGCACGTGTGTTAATGCACTGAAAAATAAAACTTCTATCAAAAAAAATCTACGTTGAATCATTTCAATGAAAATACTTAGCTGTTTGATATATTTTTTGAGTTTTGCATTACGTTGTTACAAATGAATATGGTAAATATTTTTCAGCAATGTTCTATGAAATTTTTTTCAGTGCAAGGAGAAAAAAAGTTTCAGTAAAAGTGGCTTAGCATGCTGGCTGTGTGGTTACTCAGGGCATAGCCTTTTTTTATCCAGTTGCTAGTTAGCATTTTTTAATTTTTATAAAGCTCAAACCTGCACTAGTTAAGGAAGTTAGTGAAAAATTAAAAGAAGGAATATTAATATTTGCGATTGTAAAAGTTTTAATTTTCTTTGTTCATTACGTGCACAAATTTAACGTTTTTTTTTTTGGCGGTACAAAGATAAAGCAAGAATTTTTAATTAAGTCAAAAAAAAAAATAAATCAAAACAAAAAACACATTTCAGAAAGTTCTTGCTAAATGACTTATGAAGATTTATTGCCGCAGATTTGTTATATTTTATAACATGCAACTTTTGCGTGAATTTTTTTTTTTTTTTTTTTTTGAAAACCGCTTGTTATTGAAAATCGTAAAACGAAGCAAGTTACTAGAGCTGTAATTGTAATATCTTGTGTCTTGTGTCACTAAAAACTAAACATATAAGTAAATAAAATAAAGATGGCTGACAATGTGTTTACGGATACCAAAATTTACAAAAGTTTTCAAAAAATGTTTAAAAAAGTTTTATAAGAAAAAATAACCTTTCGATGTGATATAGTTAATCTCGAATATCTCAGAAAACAGTGAATTTTAACACTTTCAGGTTAGAATGTTTCTTAAACCGAAACCATCATAGAAATTCTGACCCTGGATTTGATTTTAGTAAAGTACATATATTCGAGTTTTAAAACTAGAGGTTTGATCAAATTTTGTCCCATTGTGCAATCTATAAAACCATATATTCTCTTAAAATGATTTTATATATTGTTGTGAAAATGATAAGTTTTTGTCATATTGTAACTGCTACATCGATTTGGTGTTAAATGAGCTAAGTTTTCGTTTTCCATATTATGCTTTTGGAAATTTCAGTTTTCTAAATTTACGAAAAGATGACTTTCAAATATATATTTAATGGATGCATTTATCGAATGGACCATATTAACAAGCAATATTAATCATTTTAGTAATATAGCTAATTAATAAGCTTAATATACTAAGGATAAGGACAATCAATTAAAAAAATAAATAGTTTTAATAGTTTCTGCTATATCATTTTCTAAATTTATATACATTTCTGTCACAAATGTCATAAAATCAAAACTCTAGACAATATACATAATATAATATCTGTTCTGATACATAATACGAAATGAAAGCAAATTGCATATACTTCAAATTTAAAAAAAAAAAAAAACAAAGTAAAAACTGAAATCGTTTTCAATTTCATGCAATTCCCTGCAGCATATTTATACTCAAATCTACCATGGGGATACAAATTAACCTTAGAAGAAAGAAAAAACACAGGAACAATTGTTGCAGAAATCAAAACTTTTGAATATTGAAAATATACAAAAACCCGCAGCGCATAGCACCAATACCCAGTTGGCACATGAAATAAGCTATTGTAAAAGGAACTAAGAGTATCTTTTTAGCAACAAGAGAACATGTTTATTTCGTAAGATATGTGGGAAAAGCGCTGGTAAGCAAGATGGTTCAACATTATAACCCACAAGTTCTTACCGTAAGGCAAATGCTAAACATATTGGTGAAGATTTGTTCATTATTTTTTCATGCCTTTTCAAATACTAATACAAATAAATATATTTATAATAAAATTAAAATTGAAAATTAATTAACAAAAGAATAATGAAATCGGTTCAAAATATTGCTATTATGGCTTTTTGCCCGCTTACCGCGGTCCAACTGGGTACATCCATCGTTCGTATTTCTATGCGTCTAAGTAATTGTAATGTCAATGTAGAAATATAATACCATACCTTTTTAAATTCACTTTCCCAACAAAACACCATCTATAAAAGCAAATTGAACCCACATCAAAGTGAAGCAGACAAATCGCAAAAATAAAAACAAAATAAAAAATCAGATATAATTTCACAATAAAATTGGAAGAAAACAAAACAAAGGGAATACAATAACGTAAACTATAGCACAATCTAAGGAAGTGTAACAAATACATAAGGCAATGAGAAAATAAAAGAAAAGTAACAAACGAAAAACAAAATGTGAAGTTAAATTACAAATGGAATCAATATTGAAACGAATTGCCGCAAAATTGCTTTTAAATCAATAATTCGACAAATCAACGTTACCGTTATATATCTGTCTACCTATTGCTTAAAAATGTCAAATAGGAAATGCATAATGTTATAAAATTCGTACTTTTAAGCCGTTGACAGAATAGTTAGTCCTTAAAATATGGAATTTTGAATTTCTTTGAAGAGAAGTTTTTTAAATAATGCATCGATTGCTGAGAAATTTATAGTGAAAGTTTCAATTGATGATAATTACAATGTCTTCAATTCCAATTGGGTCTGTGTTAGTACGTTTATGCGATATTCACTTGAGAATTTATTTGATATGGTTTTTTTCTTTAAGTTTACCGCATATCTGATTTTCTTGATATAAGTTTTTGTCTTTAATTGTTTGTTTTATAAAAAGAAAGCAAATTTCTAATATGACTTCGGTTGTTTATTTTTTAAAAAGAAAGGTGGGACATAAAGATCAGAGTAACTGAACACCTGTACCCTGTATTCTATGTACAAACGTTTTCAACGCTAACTTTTAAGTTGCTAAGTTTTTGATTCTTACGTTTTGAATGGTATCCAATCTTCTATTGTTTTTTGAGCAGTCACGCTTAGTGAAGATGATGTGCTGAATGGTATTTTAAGTTTCAGAAACGATTTGAAATCTGACTTAGACTGTTTATCATCGTTTCTTTTGAAAAAATGCTGCAGTTCATTAATATATCCCTTTACTCTTATAATTGCGGTCCTTACTCCTACATCATTTTATATCAAAAACGTTTACTTATTGACTCGAAATATGTGTGCTTTTAAAATATGTTTTTATTTATAAGCTTTTACAAAACATTCATAAGTTCATTCACTAAATAATGTAGCTACTACGGCGACAATGCCAGAAACCATAGCAAAATTATATATTGTGTTAATGTAATAGTGGGAGTATTTTACAGAATGTGCTTTATCAAAACTATAAAGTTGCCTGCATCTGGATGACATTAAAATGCATTTTCATACGCTTATTTAAAATTACATACCATCTTTGCCAAATTATGCATCATTTCATTAAACTCGCAAAGTGAACGATTTAAATTTTTTTTTTATTTCCTCTTTGAGTGCGTACTTTCATGCACTTTTGTGCAGTTTTTGTTGTCGTAGTAGCGGAATTGCAATTTGCCCGCAAGAAAGATTTATACGAATCTCATTACAAATTGGATTGCATTTTATTGCCACATTTATTGCGACAAAAAGCGTTGAACGACAGACAGAGGACCAAAGTCATGCATTGGATGATGGCAGATACATCATGCCGCCACCGACATAACCTCGACATGTCATATATTCCAATTATATTTACTGCATATCATTTTTTGTGCGCTCGACCAGAGTGCAAAACTCTGTTGACCAATGTGCACAGTGATTTGACAGTGGTCAAAAAAACAAAACCAAAAAAAAAAAATATAAATTGCAAAAAAACTATTTATATTTTTTAATTTTAGCACTTATGAAGTGATAAAAGAGGAGCACAAAAGAAGCGCATAGAAAGAGAACACAAATAACTTAGTACATTCCCAATTTTATTAGAAAGTGTTTATTTAAAAGTCGAATAGTGTCCATTACTAGATATAATTGTGAGTTAGTGCAATTCGCCTACACACACATGCTGGCACACATACATACGCACAAACGAACGTGTGCGTCACGAGAATATTTGTGAAATTGCATTTCTGACAATTTCATTTTTCACATCGCTGCGCAACAATTTTACATTCACGCATTTTCTGTGCTGCAGGCAGTCAACTTTGGATGCTGCGCTTGAATTTGCAACCACTGCGCCATCACCTCTGGACACAAGTAGGACATCAGCGGCGCAACATCATCAGCATTGCAATGTGCCGCTGGTGAAATTATTTTTCAACTTCAAACTGCACCTCACCATCGTCGCCGTCGCCGTCGTCGTCATCGTCGTTGCCGACATAATGCCTTTGGGCAAACTCATTGTTGTTCTGCCTTTATGCTGCGTTTCCATTTTCCGGCACGCCTTCGACAGTTCCTTCCTTTGCTGTGCTGCACATTGTGTTCTACTCTGTAAATGTATGTAATTTATGCACTTCAGCGAAAATTTGCCAACTGCAATTTCTATACGAAAGAATTGCATAAGTAGTTGTTGTATCTCTCTTTTTCTCGCTCTCTTAATTTTTGTCTATCTCTTTCTGTTGCAGCACAATTGTAGTGCAGCAGCATCAGTAGAGATCCTTACTGCGTCTAATTACTTTGTGAGCCAAATTGCCCATTTCGTGGCAATGGTGGTCATCAGCTGTGGTCATCCAAAAAATCTAAATTGCAATTTCCCTTTACTGTGTTTGCGACTGCTGAGCTCATTGTTGAGTGATTGCAGGATGCGCAGATTTTATTTCTTACCACAAATGTGTTCCTTTGACAATATTAAACATAGGGATGCTATTATCACCTGATGATATTGGAGAATTTAATATTCATGTAGTATCGCAGGAATGGCTTACATTTTACCAAAATCATTTTAAACAATAATTAAAGATTTTTCTCTCATGATACTTTGAGTTCTTAGTTTTCAAAATAAGTATGCAACGCTATTTTTGAGATCTATTTACGACATCTCTTTCTGAACTCGTTAAATATGATCCAGGAATAGTAAAAATCCTTAAAAGTCAGTAGGCTTTTAAGTGCAGGTCAATAAATGGATGGGTTTGAAAAAGTCCCCGAAATACTATAATTACCTGAGACGATACAACTTCCCATACAACCGGTCGTATGAACATATCAAAAATGTATTTTTTCTTACTCTTTGCCCTCAGATGCTTCGACATTTTAAACGACTTGGTTAAGTTGTAAAAAAAATCATATCATCTGAAGAATCTAATAGTTTTTAAGATAAAAGCTTTCAAAAGGAGCAGATATGGAGCATTATTGTATACCGACTAGCTTATTAATTTAAATTCAAATTGTAATAACGTAAAAGTCTAAAAAACATAATTGCAATAAAATACAAAAAATTATATAAAAAACAAAATCTGTAACAAGAGTTCATTTGGAGTGTTCACACTCACTTGACCTCAAAATCATGGGTTGCTGTTGCGCATAAACCTTCAAAATTGAAATTCGCATACGAAAACACTTCCGAGCAGGCAAACTACTCTCACGTTCGAAACGTATCCTCTCGTAGTTTATGCAAATTCAAGTAAATTAGCTTCAGGCTCAATTAGCTATTCAAATGCTTGCAAATCCAGTCAAATGGCACTCAACTACTTTGGCCTAGAAAAGAACCCAATTTAAAGTTGTGACGCTAGCATGATGACGACAGAATATAAGGGAAGATTAAGATAGATGCTGAAAAACTACATTACGCAGCGCTCCATTTGTGTTGCCAAGTTGAAGAGCAAATATGATAAACACAAAAGCAGTAACGAATATTCGCACGCACACATTGATGTTAAAGTGTGCTTGCACATTAAAATGTGTACTCGCATATACCCAGCGAACATTTTTAAGCACGATGTGCTATATACATATATCAAGCACCGAGACGACATTTTCTCTCAGTAAAATAGAATACTCAAAATAAATTGGAAGCAAAGTTGTGTTGTTTTACTTTATAACTGTTATAAATTTTTATGACATACCATAAAGAGGCAATATATGTTATGACATCTTGTAAATGACCAATTTTATGCACTTAATATTTGGGCAGACATATTAAATTTGTTTTGTTTTTTATATATAACAACATGAAAACAGAGGGACTAGCCTGAGAATATGGACAACGTATTTTGCTTATAAGCATATATTTGACGCCGTGTATATACAATGCAAATAACGAAAAAGTAATATCGAATCATAATGTATTGAAATAAATGAAAATAAAGTATTTAACGATGCCAGCAGAGTTTTAAATTCATTACCTAGAAGATTCAATAATCTTCCAAATGTTGGCTGGGTACTATTGTTAGGCAACATAACACAACAATGATATTGGCGTAGGCTTTTTCAGTGGAGCAGTTAACCGCCAGTGCTACGTAACATTCTACCATAGGTACTGGTGTTTGGATAAGACGATTATGAGTGGTTTCTTAAGATGCTCATGTAGACTAAAACGAGGTGAAACTAAGTGTTTTTGAAGTAATTTCTCCATCAGTGCATGTGTGTGCTTTTGTATAGGTTCTTTTTCTCTTTCTGTGAATTTTAAACTGTTTAAGTAATATGGAATTACATACAGAGTTTAACGTAAGATTAAATGTAAGAATAGATTGTTACCCATCTCGTACTCTCCACAAGTATTAGAATTATACTCAATTTTGTATTAAATTGAAGGAATTTTGTATATGTCGAATAAAACTTTCGCTTTATAATTTCAATTCACTACTTTTAGACGAAGAAAAAGTATAAAATTTTAGTAAAAATGGCGTCCATAGTGAAGTAGACTACTTATTTTACTTTCCGAAATTATAAAGCTATCAAAATACTCAATATGTTTTATTCCAATATGTGTTTAGCTAGAAAGTTCATTGATATGAGGTAATGACTTCAAACCTAACAAAAAAAACAATACTTTATCCTGTAATTTGACCTTTTTCAATTAAAAATTAAAATTATGATTTTTTCAGTAAATATGCCTGAGCTATAACAATTTTTTGTGAAATCAAGATCGCCTTTCTAGTACTCCAATACTAAGAACATCGATCAAGCAGTTATTAGTATCCATTTGTGCGGCAAAATCTCACCAAGGGGGGGACGAGGTCAGGGAAAACCTCACGTCAACTTTTTAATGCATAGAATTTACATTAAAAACTATAATTTAAAACTCACGGGAGCGAGAGGGGTGTCCCGTCAGATCTCACCAAGAGGAGGGCGGGGGGTCAGAATTTTTTCAAAAATACCTCATGTAATTAATGGACGTCCTCTTTATGTTTTGGCTTGACATTTATCCCGCAATCACTTCTATGGAGTACTTTGCTGCAGCGCTGACAAATTGCAATGTGTTCTTAACGAAACAAACAAATAATTTTCAGCAGAGAAGTTCATTTTGCTTGACTTCCCATGCAGCTTCCTATTGGATGGTACGTCAACCATTTCCAACTCAAAACTGTAGACAGACATTCGAAATGAAAGACAGGAAAGACAACTTCTCAAAAGTCGTAACACGAACCAGGCAACTAAACACGTTATTGTGACACACACCTCAAGTGTGTGACACAGCGTTACGCGTTATACATGACAATTTTCTGCTGCTGGTATTTACTGCTGCTTGTTGTTTTAATAACGCAAGAAAACGCACACCTGCAGACAATCATACCAAAGTCACTCAGCGACAAGTAGCTCAGCTGTATAAAGTAAGCTCTCAACTATGAGATGTCAATTTTTCAGGCATAATTTTTCACTAAGATGTCTTCTCGATTATTTGTAATGTTGAATTGGAAATTTTTGGTTTTTTCGGCAATATTTCGCAAAATATTGCGCACGTTCGTTTTTTGGAAATATTTTCTGATTGATAAAACGAAGCGCAATTTTTCTTAAACTTATTAAAACGAAGAATTTCTTATTGTTTGACAATATTACCAAAAATATTGCTATAGCAATAGGTAAACTTTTTCAAATACTTTCTGAACGATCAACCGACCTGCAGTTTTTACGGTAGAGTGAGCTACTCCAACTATTACCGAAACTGATTTCAGCAATATATACAAAATTATTAAGGAAGCAAAGGAATGTTTTATGGACAGGGTAACAATTCATAATTTCTCTGGATATATAGCGTTGTGATATCTCATAATCGGGAGCCTTCTTCACACAGTACAAGTGGTGTGTGCGTTTTGGGTGCTTTTGTTTGTGTTAGTTTGTTTAACACATTAACCTCAACTAGGTATAGCGTAACCCCGTAGGAAAAATGTTTATATCAGATATTACTTCGAGGTAATATTAATACTTAATGGCTTTTACATTATAATTTTGGGGAAACATATAAATTTCTATGCACACTTGATTTATTGAAAGTTAATTTTAAAAATAAAACTATTTCTTTTCTCGGTTTTTTGTAAAAATATAACAAATTTTCTTAGAAAATATGAAAAATAAATTTGAATTAAAATTATCGTTTTTATGCGTCCCTTTCGTATTACTTCCATGAATATAAAAATTTTGTTTCTTTTTTTTACTTTTGCAATATATTGTTACTCCAATTTTTTAAAATGTGTATAGCGCATGTGACATTTGAGTTGATTAACTCCATAAGACAAAATGTCGAGAAAAACAACAAATTGCAACGTCCATAAATTGTTTATGGCGACTGTCTAAATTGTAAAATATTTAAATTTTTTATTAAATTTGTCACTGCTGTAGAATTCTCCCATGGGTTACCATCATACCAACAACAACCAGCACTTGGCCGTTTATACATTTATACGCGTGTACATGTCGTTATCATTTTATTACCAACTTTTGTTGAAGATCCCTAACTGTGCCGCTCGTTCAATGTGTGCCATCCGTGTACTGCTCACATATGTATGTATATGTGTATAAATGTCACTGTGTTGATGATGTCAATCAATTTGCACACACCTAACAATGTAACAATAAACTTATTATTACTTTAAACTTTATAAAGTTTATTGCGAAAAGGCGAAAAAGTTTATTATAGAAGAGATACTACAATACACATACGCGGAAATACTTACGCGGGTAATGCCAGCACAATATTGATGATGAATACATAAACATTTGTCATAAACACATAAATCTATATGACTTTTTGCATGCAAATTATATGTCTATATGGAGTTTGCATTTTTAATGAATAATTGTATGATCGTAAAGTGCGCGAAACCTTTAAAAAATTAGCTTAAAAAGCTTAAATCTTATTTCAACAGCTGTTGCCAATATTATTGCAGCAACAAAAAAAAACTTTATAGAAATTGAGTAGAGTTATAAAAATTATTTTCATCATACGGACAGTACCAATATTTTTTTCAAAAAGTGAAATAAAATTATTTACAACAATGTTTATTGGTACATTTGCATTTGAATCAAATGTTTTGCATTTCTAAGGATACTTACGTATTGTTATGGTATTTTGCACAGGAAGTAAGTACATTATTAAATTCTTATAAATCACGTTAGCCATTGTTTCACTAAATATACGCGCACATAACTTCCGCTAAAACAGTTGTATTGTTTTGTATGCTACACAGTAAAAAAATTTATTTATTGAATAAATTATTACAATAAAAATTTAATTTTTCTTAGGTTCTATATTAAACTTATCAAATTCAGCATTCAGCATATAAATAGTACTATACAATTAATGAGGAATTTAAAAAAATAAAAGTTTCCAAAGTTACTAAGATCACTTCACCTGAAATTGAAAACATTGATTTATAGGCATTAGAGCCATTGTCAGTCAAGCACGTATAATTTTTTTGTTTGAATAATTGAGTAAAACAAGAATATTTACTCTCTTGAAAGCAATATATTTTTCGGATCACAAATAGAGAAATCCATGAAAAAAAAACTACATCTTTGCTTGAGGAATCTGGAAGGCACCATCGATTTAACTTAATATCGTCGATGATTGTTTATTATTTAATTAAGGAAGTTTTTATATTTTTACTTAATTTTTCTTACAGTATACTTTTTGCATTTTTTTGCATATAAAGTATAGGAAGAATTATGATGATGAATAGGTTTTCAACATATTTGCAGAATCATCTTTAAGTTGTCACACAGTTGTCTACACTGCTGTATAATTATTCGTATTGTGGGTGCAACGCAGCAAATAGCAAGCGCATGTAGTAAGTTCTTTTTTTTTTTTTTTGTTCTTTTAATTGTTTTTGCCAACATGTAAATTGCGAAAATTACAAATTGAATACAATGTGTATGAATAAATGAAATATTATTGTATGAAATTATGTCAGACTGGAGGTGGATACGCTTTTCAAAATACTTCCTGAAATGTTGAAGTGTGTGTAATAGTTGGCATAGAGTAATTTAGCTTCAGATATTGCACAATACATTGTTGAAAGTCAAGCTTTCAAAATGAATAGGTTGGTTTTTGAATGCACATGAACATTGTTTTGATTTAAAGCAAAAAAATTATTGCTTTAAAATTAAGATTTATCTAATTTACCATAAAAATTACATTAATATTTCATACAGCAGCAAATCATCTTATATATTTTTACAAATTAAAAATCTTATAAAACATTAAACAACAAATATTCTCAAAATTTAATATAAAAAACTTTTAAAATCCCAGCGTAATTTTATGAAGCCATAAATGCCACATAAAATGTTGACTCCATGCAGTGCTGCATGCAGCAAAACAACCAACCACAATTGCTGTCAACTGCATCAGGACACGCTATTGCCATAAGATAAAAAAAAGAATATACCTACCTACCAACCGACATTTTTCGAGTACTTGAATAATTGAGCAATTTCCGAGAACTATTATATGATTCAATATACCAAAGTAATCCACCAGACGTCATACACGACAGCCAGCCAGCAGCAGCAGCAGCATAGCAACGCTTGTCTATGAACGGATATAAACATTCATCATCAGCGGATGTTACCGGTTGACCGATGATGCTTAAATGTTGCACGTTGCTTTTAGCGTCCTGTCACGTTATGGACAACACATGTACGTCAGTCGTTATGATACATTGCTGAATTGTTAGTTATCGTAACATGTGAAGCTTACGTTATTGACTGCGGATGAAAACTATAGGATAGTTCCTAAAAAGTGCTACCTACGCCTGCTTTTTAGGGTGTTTTTTAAATAGATTTTAAGAATATATGTCAATATATGGAAGTCCACCCACAAGAAAGTTTCTAAATTCGAATATATAACGCAACTTTTTTAGAATTCATGATAATAACAGTGCTGCGCGGCATGGTGCGCCGGCATAAGAGATGTGCAATTGCACATAGAGCCGATATTTCTACATTTTGATATTAGTCAGAATTCTCATTTTATTTTTGCGTATTTCATCAGCCCAGTCATTAAAATTTGTTGTTGTTGGAATCGTTGGCATTTAGTCTGGAAATTCGGCGCAAATATTCTCATTTTAAGCAAAATTCTAATTTTGATGTGACAAAGTCTCATTACCTGTTAGCGACCTCTAAATATTCTAATAAAGAGTTTTAGGGGTATGGAGGTCGATTTTCTTTCATCGCTAAATATAGCAAATTATCATGTGAATTTGAGAATAACAAAGTTTTCTTGAATAAAACACCCTGGCTGTTTATGTAGGGCTTGGCTTGGTTGGTTTTTTTTTTTTTTGGTTTTATGGTCAAAAATGAGAAACGAAATTTCTGTTGACGCTTTAACAAAAAGTTTGCACGTGTTCTTCATACCTTCAACGTTACTTATAGGACGTGTTTAGCATAGGTTTTTTATGTACATACAAAATGACAGAAAAGACTGCTGTGGGTACAATTAAAGCCCAACTCACGCCAAAGCAATAAAATATCATAGCACTGCATGACATTTCATTTTTCTTTATTCTATGCGACTATTAAAAATGTAATAAAATCTCATAAAGTCGGTTAAGTTGGTTTAACCCACAGCTAAATCGGTTAACTCGTTTTTTTCTGTAAATGATTTCAAAGAAAAACATTTTTATAAACTTAGCTAGAAATATGAATAATTTAATTATAATAATTGAAAATAAACCAGATCCTTATCAATTTTGATATTATCAACTTGAGTGCAAAAAACAGGGTACCAACGAATGCTCGAAATACTGAAAGAAATTTTCAAATCAATTGATGACTCTAAATAACGAATGGTTGAAAATAAAGTATTCTTTATAACAAATAATTTCTTTATTTTTATGCGAAGTTTTTCTTTGTCGTATGTCCGACTCAGAAGTGCTTCAAGCCAAACGGTGGCCTAACCTTACCAAAATAATTTAAATTAAATTTTTGTCCGATTTTCAGAAGGCAACTTATCAAATGGACTCTGAGGTCCTTACCGAGTAACCTACCTGTACTCATTTTTGAGACACCTTGTGAATTGCATTTAACTTTTGGCGACATATTCTCTCTCTCGCTCTCTTGTTTTCTAACTCATGTTGCAGCAACATAAAGCAGCAAAATTTTTGTTGTACTTTTTGAAATGCTATCATTGTTGCTGCTGTTATTATTGTTGTTGCTCTTGTTTTCATTGTTGTTATACTATATCCTTTTGCTGTTATTATCGTGGGTTATTTTTTATTATTTGTAGTATTATCTCATCGAGTATGCTGCTGGCATTATCAAAGAGCTAACAAAAACGACAAGAAGCGAAAAACAACAACCAGAACAAAATTTAAAACCAAACGTGAAAATAAAAGCCAACAATAACAACAGCAATTGCTATAGAAAAAGCAACAACAACAACAACAATGTGTGAATTGGAAGGAATTTTATTATTTTATGTTATAGGGTTTAATACTTGGCACCAGGGGTATTTCTGTCATATAAATGATCCTGTATGTGTTCATTTGTATGTGTATTTGTCTGTGAATATTACGATGCCCTATGCCATTGTAATGTCGCCATCATTTTATGACTCCATAAACAGAGCCAAACGGCAGCTCATGCCGCAATGCATTGCAATCTAATACGTTTTTCTCACACCAAAGAATCGTACAGTTACACAATCACGCACACATACATACATATACATATACTGCATAAAAGATATTTGTGGACAATTCTATAAAACAAAATTACTCAAATTAAAGTACTTATTAAATATTTTTTTAATACTTAGTTCTTAAAAAATATTTTTATTATATGTACTGTTGAAACCTTAGCTTATAACTTTAAGCATAAAAGTTGGCATGATTCGTTTCCACTCATAACGGTTCGCATTTTTAATTTTAATTAAAAAAATAAATAATTAATACAAAAATGCTATGGCTAATTCGAAAGCACATTATTAGAACTGATGCAAGAAAAGAAGATCTCAATGGCTAAAGCCCTCAGTTCGAAATGATATTTTGATTCCTCTTCGTAATAATTTAGCCTGTGCCATTTGATAGTCAAAACTAAGCAACTTTTGACTAAAATGCAACTCGAGCGCTTACAAAGATAAGCCTACTGCTATGTGGCAGATTGCTTGCGTTCGATTCCGATTATTTGTTTGAATCTTATGTTTGAATTAACATCAGATTATTTACAAATCATGATGCAAGCCTCTCTATGCAAATACATGGAGGGGTTGGAGCCCCCAAGGGCTTGTGTCTAATCTCTGTTGTAATTAAGGTCATTGTCCATCATTGCTTAGGTCTTAAAATCCCAGGCATAACAAAGTATTTGTACATCATTGGGTATAAATTGCCTATTAAAAGATGTTCCATGTAATAATTTAGGCTTGTACATGGGGGTTGCAACCCCTTTGGATCTAAACTTCGAACATACTATACATTATATAAGCACAGCTGCACTAACATATGAATAAAAGCCATTGTGTTTGGTACCCTGAAAAACAAGAGCTCATCTGGAGCTTTTGGAGAATTTCGAGGATTTCACATGAAGTTTTTGTACTACAAATTTGTTTTTTTTTTTATTTAATACAATTTTTTCTATTTTGACTACAACATTTTTAAGTTTTATTTTAAGTAGTCACATCTCGATATTGCTCTTATCCGTAGTATACATTTTCTGACCTCAGTTCAATCTTTTTATGATTTTAAGCTGTCATATATGAATGAACCCAGAACATAAGCTCAAATATATAAAGTCGTAAAAATCATACAGCTATGCGTAAAAGTTTTTGTTGTTGTTGTTGTTACTGCAATGTATTGCATAGGGAATTGCTTAGAAAGACGTTAGTATACGATGCGAATTGTTTGGTTGTAATATCGGTATTATTAAAATAAAGATTTTGTACAACACTGTATTTAAAGGAAAAAAAAATTTAGAGAAATAAAGTCTTAAATAAAATAAAAACATTTTTCTTATATATATTAAGCAGAAGTAATGCGAATTTTTTATTGGAGACAGTTTAACCAGACATTAGAGATGTTAGTTTTCCAAAATTTTTTTTAAATTTATGTGATAGCTTTGTTATTGATTTAACTTAGTTTTTTTAAATTTTAAATAGCTCTCAATAAAAAACTATAAAGGATTTAATAATTCTGTAAAGAACAAGTATGTATTTGATATTGCCCATGATATTACCTATAAACTTGTTCACCAATTATAGGGGTAGCTAAACCATTTTGTTTGACAAGACGTCACTTACAATTGCGTGACTTTAGTTTTTGTTTTTTTTTTTTTTTTTGATTTTTTTTTTCCTTGACCAGCTGTTAGTAAAAGTCAATCCGTTATGCTTTATTACACTGCTATATAATCGCTTTCCAGAGCTACGGCTTCCTTTCAATGAATCACAATTAATTATAGGAAGAATATCGTGTGACCTGAATGCCTTTTGTGCTTTTTAATTTCTTTGTGATGATTATTAAAAATTTGTATGTTTTTTCTCCCCCTTTTATTTGTAACGTAAGTTTTCCAATTCATTTGTGTCGAAAATGAATTTGTATAATTAATTATGGAAATTGATTATTTAATGAGCTGTAAATCATTCAAAAGGATGACTTATGAGAAAAAGTCGTTAAAGTAAATAATGACTGGATAAAAAAATTACAAGCCATAAAAGTGAATTTTAATTATAACATGAAGATATGAAGAATTAGTTGAGTATTAAGAAAGTATTTTATAAATATCCACCCACCATAAGTGGGTGATACCACTTAAATCATTACACCATATGTGAGTGATACATACTATTTGCATAAGAATTTACAAATAAATTAACAGATCTTATAATATTTCTAAGAGTTCACAGCCCAAATTTCAGCTACCTAGATGAGCGACGTCCTGAGAACATAGCATATAATTTTTAAAAACTGATTTTTGCATTAAGTGATAAGCTCAGCGATTGTATTTCTTGCAATATATTCTGAAAACTTACTGAAGCAACTTAATACACTAAAAAAAAATTAAGTGTTTGCTGATGTGTTGCACTAGAAAAAAATAACTTTTGAATTACTATAGATGGTCCGAACATATCAAAAATTGCTCCGTTGTATTTGCGTAATTTTTCGAAGCGAATTTTGCATATTCTTCAAAACTTCATTTCGACTTAAGCGTGGCATTTGATTTATTTTAAATTTAAGTTTAATTCTATATACAAATTAGAAGTTTTTAACGCATCATTGCACAGTAATTCCAGAATATCTTTATCATTTGATTTATTAGTTATCTCAAAGTCTTTAAATACTGCTCTTACTCCTCGAATATGTGTTACTTATATCCCATGAAAAATATAGATTTTTTAAGATTTTGACAAATGCTTACATATTCTTGTGTGTTTCACGTATGAGAAAAATCATTTTCACATTCTCAAATAATGTCCTACGTAACACTTAAGTGTATTGTATACTTAACAAAGTAGTTAATTTTTAGACAATACTCAACCAATGCACGCACACACACACTCATGTGCCATTGTATATTTATTTATTTACATTTTACACCAACTCATGCAAACAGACAATTCGTGCTTGTAATTGTGCTCGTGTGCCTGTGACTCTGTTCTGTTGTACTCGCGTCCTATACTGTAGTTAAACTCATTAATTAAACGAAATAATAACTTCCGGCGTTTACTTGACGCGCATTTCAATGCAATTGAAATTATCATAATAAAAGCGACAGCAAAAACAATAACAACAACAGCAACAGCAGCGACAGTGGCAATAACAAACAACACCAATAAAATAACCACGTAGCAATTGAAGGCTTTAACTCCGGTTACAACTTCAACTTTGACTTGTCATGAACGACATTTAGCGCGCCATTTTTGTAATAAAAATGGCGAAAAGTTTATTAATGAGAACCGACACAACAACAATATGCGCCATTAAAATAACAGTCTATGTTGTTGTTATTTCTCAGTGTAGTGTAATGGCTATTGTTGCTCATTACGTGTTGTTGTTTCTGCTGTTGATACTACCCTATAGCATTCATAACAATAGTTTTTGCTGTTACTGCTCTGTCGCGGGTATTACTTCTCAATTGCAGAAAAAAGGTCATGAGTTCATAAATAATTGAAAAACGAAATGCAAAATGTATAGTGTGATAAATTTAATTTTTCACTATGAGAAGTACTTTCGAAAGATATCAGATTTCTTATAAACCATAAGAAGATTCACATAAGAAAATTTAAATAAAATCTTATATTTTATTTTTTTAAGTTGAAACTCAAACCTACTAAGACAAGATATTAAAGCCAAAACTAATGACTACTTTTGATCTTTCATTAAAAAAATCCATTACAGAATAATAACAAAATCATACACTTGCCTGCATTTAAGTTCTCACTTAAATTCTCATTTATTTTGTAATATTTTCTTCTGAATTTTTTCACAAAATTTCTATTCCTTCACTTCAATCGACCAAACCAAAGACCGTATCCAATGTGTCACCGCTAAATTGACGTTTCATCTTCTCCCACTCAATATTCTCTTCATTGATATTCTTCATTGCTGACCAACCATGCAATGCCATGTACACAACCTCACTGGCCAATACCGCTTGAACCATAAAGAATGCAAACAACAAAACCATCGCCAAGTAAACATTGTGCGCCTCGTACATTTCAGGCTGGCTAAACATCAGCAAGTATTCACCCAAATTGTGCAACCAATTCTGAGCAAAAGTAATTATCCAGGGTACAAAACATATCCAATACATTTTCAAGCGTATGCCCATCATGGCCTGTTCAAATTTTGCCAATGTACACTCATAAATACCGCGGCCCACACTGGCCACGGCGCCACATCCACAAAAATAACCGAGCATGGCGATTGCTGTGAAAAATGTTGCCTCCAGCAATGCTGTCGCCGAGAAGTGCATTCGTATGATGCAGGTTGTTTGCTTCCTCGAGGAGAAAAACGATTTTGGTAGCCAACGTACATCGATGTCAACGCAAGGCCGCAGCAGTGTGGATAACAGCAATAGTTCCAAGTACAGAAAAATGAGCACAATTTGGAAAATTTTTATAAATGATGGTTGCTTTGACAGCATCGGAATGAAATAAAATGAAAATAATAGTAATAACAAAATATATATACGATGATGACGTTAACAGCAACTACAACTTTTGGTTCAAAAAATGAAAAATTTTTTCTCTTTTTTTTTTTGCAGCAAAGTCAAGAAAGTCACTAACGAAAATAAATGATGTTCGATTGTTAACTCGATTATTGTTGTTTTTTGTATATTTTTTTTTTCACCCACTACTCGCATGGGACTTAATTGATTTAATTGATTATTGAATTGTAGAATTTTCAATTTGATAGAAAAATAAAATTTAAAATTATTTCCTTATTTTTAGAAGTAAGCAAGTGGATAAATAAAATATATTTCATATGAAATTGGTACATATTCAGTATATAGTATATGTATGTGCTAACTTAAAAGTGGCATGCCAGCAAACAAGGGCATATACGATGTCCATTTTACATTGCCACAAATGTGTCCATCGCGCATTTTCGCTGCTCTTAAGTGGACCAAAGATGCTTCTTGTATGGATCACCATGGATAAAGAAGAGATTTTGTATTATCGCACTTTTATATTCAGTTTCCAAGGTTTTTCTTCCTCGTGCTTTTATTCATGCGACGTTAATTTGAGTCGCACTCATTTTTTTGCATTTTTGTCTTGTTAATGTTGCCCACAGGTAACACACCACGCTTTAAAAGCGTTGCGTTTTCAGTGTAGTACACTGTGTTGCTGCAATGGATGCTGATAGTTTCGATGGTAACACAGTCATAAATTTCCACAAAAAGGCACCATCACCATTACCAGTATCATAAAAGATAATCCCTTGCAGATTTCATGCAAGCGCTGCCGTGTCGTTACAAGAACTTTCACACAGGAGACATTCTGTGGGTCTGAGTAAATTTAATGCAGTACCTTGTCAATGAATAGGTAATGGTTTCTGAGTGCTTTTGTTGGTACCATATTTGCGTGGAGTGCGTAAATAATTTTATATTTATTTATTTTTTTAAATAATTCTTTTAAATTGATGGGTTGGTACATTTTTAAGGCTAAGTACAAAAAATCTTTAATCATCAAATAATTCATGATATTTTCTAATTATAAACAATATAAAAGCTGAATTTAATTGTTTAAGCTGCCTTGATTTTACCAACATATGGTATTGATTACTGGTGTTACCTCTATATGAAATGTATGGCTTTAACTAACGTCTGCTGTTGCTACCTTCACTTTTTGAAAATTAAAATTTTTGAAATTATTTAGGAAATGATACACGTCTCCGCTGACCTTGACCTTAAAATATGTTATTTTATGGGGTTTTTCTGAGCAACTGTAGATGTATGTATTTATGGGTCGCAGACCTCTTTCATTTATTTATTTATTTATTTTTTTGAGATTGAAAATCGTATTCTACACAAATTCTTATGTAGAATTACTCTGGCTAGCGAATCCGGTGTGTGCTATTTCAACTGAATGTGATTTTTAAGCTCAAAAATAATATGAAGATACGATATACATACATCACTCAATCCATTCATAAATATCGGAAGAGATGGTTAGGTTAGGTTAGAGTGGCGGCTTTGCAGCCGAGCTAGAAGCCATTAAGTAGCACTGATGGGCCGTTTTAAAACCACATAAGTGACCCTACAACTCTGGTAAGAAGATTGTCAAGAAATTTTAGTTAAGACCCTGGGAACAATAAAAGTTATATCCAGTTAGTCCTGCTGAGATAGTTAAGTAGCGATCCGATTTCAGTTTCGGCCAATTTGCTGAGGTTGTTAAAGAAAGCTTGTTCTAGACATCCAATTCGAAAGAGATACGCAATATAAAATATGACAAAATCTCAGCTATTATCTAATAGTTGGTGACTTGCAATAACAGTAACAGTTTACTCTTATTGAACTATTTAAGCAGTTGCTTAATGCAGGTGAAAAATAAAAGGGGTAAGCTAAATTGCTCAACAAAAATCGGCAGGAAAATGAAGGACTTATAGAGGTCTAAGTGAGTGCACTTGAAAATACCATCAAGCCACTCGCTATGATTGCGATTCTCTCAAGCTCTTGTGCACGAAAACCACAAATCAAATAAAAACAAAACGAAACATCAAGCGTGAGTATTGCACTCGCAAATACAATGTTCTACGAGTTCAAGCACTCGTAGTTCATTGCAGTTGGCACCGAGCGACTTGTTGTCTTTTGTAACTTCAAAATGCATAACACTTGGGTCGAACTAAATCCGAAGTTGTTTTCGTGCTATATTAAAAGATATTTCAGCAAGATTTGCATGCAACAATTGTTAAGCGGATGATGAAGGCAAATCACTGAAAAACTTTATCGAATATATATGGATTGATATCAAACTTAAATTGAACACATATAGTTTCTCGGGCAAAACAAAAGAGTTTTAATATATCTCATTTTTGAAAAGCGATATATGAATTATTTTGCTGTTAACATTAGTTTCCTTTATATTTTTGCTGAAAATTATGCTAATTTAAAAAGGAATCGATCTCCAAAGACCTTCCTTCATTCGCGCACACTATGTATGGCATCATAGTTCTCAAGTATGTCCCATAAAATTACATTTGCGTATAAATAACAAATTCAATTAATTCAGAAAGCTTTTAACTTGAAACAGTTTTGAAAATTTAGCGAAGGCAACTAAATAAGTGGCTATAACCTAATTAGTAATAAACCTGAGTAACGGTACTGAAAAATTGAACACCATTAACATTGACAGTAACATAACAAATTAGCATTCATCAAATAATTCAATTATTTTCACTAAATTTCGAATGAAATCATCAAAATAATTGGCATACAAATACTCACAGACAAATAAAGGAATAACCGCAATAGCATTGACATATGAGTGTAAAATATGTAAGCAACAGCACATTTTTTGTACACAGAAAAACATTTTTAGTTATATTTTTTATTTAAATTAAATTTTCCACTTAACAAACAAATAAATATGAACAATTTCTCCTGAACAAACTATGGCTTGGCATCAGCATATGAGTTTGTTCGCGATTCATATCATCATTTTGGCAATTGAAGTATGACCATTTCGTGTTTAAAAATTTTTCCAAAAAAGTTTGCTCTGTGTAAGGAATTTGCATAAAAAACGCCTTTGTCTATTTCCTTACGTGTATAGAAGAAATATATACATATTTTTTGTTGCATAGTTTTCAGCTCTTCTTTGGAAAATAATTTTTCTAGCTATATACCTATGTAGGTATTCTAATTTTTAATGTGGTTTTAGCTTAAAGAATTTCTCAGTGTAGTTTTTATTTTATATATGCAGTTTGGAATTGATATGCAGCAACTCGAAACACACTCATATAGAAATCTTTAATGTAATAGAATGACGCTGTTATGCATTTAAATGCAACTAATCTTCAACAACAAAGGCAATAACAGCAGTTTTGTAATGAAATTGTGTTAATAACAATTGCTATAGCACGTGCGGTTTGACCAGCTCGCCGCCAAACATTTGCTATAAATCTACTAAAGTGCGGCGCAACAATTCACTGAAAATGTTTATGTATTGTGTGCATATATTTATCACCACACGTGAAAGTTCCAGTGTGTTTGTGATTGATCCACAAAAATATTTTACAAAATGGGTGAAAAACCATTGACCCAGCTAATATTTGGAAAATTGTTGAATCTTTGAACATTCAGTCAGGAAAGTTGTAGCACTTCTAGAAGGCCTAAATTGATATCAAAATTTTATTGCATAATTTAATAATTTTTCAATGTACATATATATTATGATTTGACATTACTCTTTTGGTAGTTGCATTGAACATACATTTATTTACAACATGTAACAATTTAATCAGTAGTATGCCCAGCAAATATTTCTTATGGACAGAAGAGTCATATTGCAATAGCCGAGCCGATAACTTCAGTTGTTCGTGCGCTCATATTGGAAAGTCAGAGGCAAGAGTTTCAAACGAATATAAAAATATTTGAATTACATCATCGAATCGTTGAACGTGAATCTTCTTGGCTGGTCGTTGCGCTCGAACAGTTTCTCCCAAACAAATTGTTTGATATTGGAATAGAAACTTTCGTTAGGGCATAATCACCGCCTCGCCTCTATGACACTTTCAAAATTGTTTGCTGGGGTCCGGCATAAAATTTAAATGCAGAAACACACACATTGGCAAAAACATTAAAGCACAATATATCTTTATATGTGTATTACAAATATGCGTATGTATGCAAGCAATTGTGATTGAAAAGCTGGCGTGCCGAAAATTGTTTTGAAGACTTTATTTTGAGGTTATGTTTGTGGCTTTATGATATCATGTCGATGCTATTAATATTGTTTGTGTTTATTTTTGTTAAAAGGCCTCAAAAATTTTAAGTTTTACTTGAACACAAAAATGGATTATAAAGTGTTAAATATTGTTGTTAACACGCTCGGTACCTGTTACTGACCAAAGTGTTATTGACTGTAATTGCTTCCAGCCAAATAACTTTCAACAGTTTAAAAATAAAATCTATTCCAAATATGTAGTCTTCTTAGATTCCAATTCACTTACTGCTGCATTCAATGATTTGTAATTTTATAGCAATACTGACTCGACATTGAACTTAAATAAAAAGCAAAAATTTGGTATGGCAAGCGAGAAACGAAGATTTTCAAAAGTAACTCAGGCATCCCAATGCTACTTTTTCTATCAACTTCCGCTTAAGAACCACCAGACCTCTTTCCTTTTAATACCATTTTTCCAAATACTTAGGTAAAATTACGCTATCATTGCTCAAGAGCTTTCACTTCAGCTAAGTATCTTCCTTAAAAATTGTATATCAACGAATTCTGTTGCGAAACACTTTTAAGCATCTGAAAATGGTACAAAATTTTGACATCTTTAACAGACCCAACACTTAAGTAGCCGCACAGCAAAATTTCCATTCACTTGAAAATTTCACGCAAATCAATTTTGTGTGAACAAGGCCATGGCGGGGCTGCCAACCTATTGAAAATTCACCGTAAATTGCATGTTGTTCTGCGTGCTAGTGTGTGTGCGTGTCTGCATTTGTATGTGGTAAAAGTGAAAAATGATGCAAATATTTATGCAATGCAGGTTTTGTGGCAAAACACAAGCGCGGAAATAAGAAGCAACCTAAACAAAATATAACAACAACAACAATGAAAGTGCATGTACCGTAACTGTGCGTTTTCGGCAAATTATTGCACAACACATTTGCAAGTACAAGCGTACACTTAACTTACATACATTTTGCCAAAACTCACATACACTTGCAAGCAGAGTGGGGATATAACTACGAAGGTTCCCACTTCATTTTTTTTTTTTTTTTTGGTGATTGTGGGGATAAAATCTGTTACCACTAAACATTTTTGCGGTAATGGAAGTTTTATCCCACTACCACTGCATACAAAGTAGTAGTCAAACCCTTTACCGTGAAACAATTGCGCAAAGCTCCTGTATCTCCAAATATTTTGCGGTAGAACAAATCATATCCCAGTAAACGTGTAGAGGAACTCAAACTTATCCAACCCTAAACACTTGATTCCCACAATTTCTTAGCGAAATTTTCTAACAGAGTTGACTTACCAATAAATTTAAAACAAAATATCTATTACTATTACTTAACAAAAAGAATATTTTTGGCAATGACTTTTGTGTATAATTTTTCATAACGGTTTTTGTAGAATTTTTCCACAGGAGACTGGTTCAAAAATTGTACATGAAACATCATTAAAAAAATTTTCTATCAGAAGGGCTTTTGGCAAATTTTTCACAAATTTTCCTTTTCTTTATGCTTATGGGCACACTTTTTTTTAAATATGAATTCAATTCATTTACTACACTTTAACAGACATCTATATGTAGATCTATTATTAATTTAACTTTACACAGGTGCATTGAAAATTCAATGCAATTGTCCCCACTCTGCTTACATATAACTTACATACTCGTACAGTGAAAAAGACAGAAGTACGCAAATGTTTTTGGGTAATGTTAGAAATGTTATTGCTGCTAACAATTGCTAGCAGAAGGGGCAGTATCTCTGGCAGCTGCACTCAACGCAAACGGATAAAGCAAAACTGTTAAGCTGCATCGCTGGTTTGTCCACGATAAGCGCAACTACTTTACGCCACTTAATTTATGGGTGCGAGGGTGCTTAAACATTTTTCTCGGTTTTTGCAGCAAAGTTATTGATATTTAAGCATTTGTCGAATAATTAGCTTTGCATGCTAAGAGTGGTTTGCAGATGTGGTTATGTAGATTAACTTCAGAGCAACAACAAATAAAAAAATATTGCAAAAATTAAATTTGAAAACTAATTTTTAACTTTTGGATAATTTACTAAATTTATGACTATATTTAAAGTGGTCCCGATAGCTCACTTTTCTGAGATGTCGAATAACTTAATTCTTTATATTTCACACATTTTTGCTTTCAACTACTTTCTACATAGATCCTTGAATTCACATATGCGAACCCCACTAAGTCTTGAGTATGTCTAAAATGAAATAGAAAGGCCTGAATGAAAGATTTAAAACGGAGTGAATACAGTAAGACAGATACACTCGATATAAAACGTTTCGTTAATCTTCAGAAATCGTTTACATGAAATCTGGTAGGAATTGAATTTTCCAAAAAAGCCGAGAATCGGAGGATTTTTATTGCATGTACTTAATTTTTTTGATAACCAAAAAAAAAAGGTCAAGCTTGTACTGCAAAAAATATAATTTTTTACGATTTTACTTCTTACTATTTTAAGGAAAAATTATAAATATTTTTTATTTTATTAATTGCATAAACAATAATGGTTAATAATTTCAATATTATTTTATGCAATTCAATCCTTATAGTGGTCAAATCATGCAAACACAAAGTGCTATTTAAATATATGCAACTACACATTTGAACACACAAAATCCTTCATATCTATCGAGATATACTTAAAAATGAGGCAAAACTCTCTATTGCATTTTACTGCTATTGCTGTGGGCGCTGCCCTTTAGCTGTTGCCAATTTAATTTTCCTCGTTTTTTTACGCCATTTCCATTTCAATTGAAAAGTGATGACATTACGACAACCTTTTTCTTTTATTCATCATTAGCTTACGACTTTTGCAAAGAGTCGAATAAAATAATAAATAAATAAAACAGAAAATGACTGATATTTAGTTTATGCACACGCACACGCTTGCACTACACTCGTATACTTCACGTGCATACACAAAGATATGCAGATACATACATAGATATAAAACAATGGCTTACATGAGTGCACAAAGGACTCTTTTCCGTATCCTATGCAGCGCACTTTGGCCTCAGTACTACTGAATAAATGAATAAATGAATGACTGAATGAAGGAGTGAGTACCGTTTGAAAACCAAACCAAACACATAATGAATGTCCTTTTGTCACGCAATGAACAATGATGTACGTCATCCTTTTGGCTATTTTATTGTTGTAGTTGTTGCAAGTTTTATCCTTTAACATGTAAATTTTATATGGCGCTCTGTCTGCATTTGTCTCAGGCTGTGTGTGTGTGTGAGTTGAAAGGAATAGAAAATATGGCGCATACGTAATGATTCTCTTTGTTCTTAAAATGAAGACATAAAATTTGTAGTTTTTGGTCAGCCAACCAATTGTTACAGGAGAGGAGAAAGAGAAGAAGATGAGAAAGTGTTGAAGTTAGTTTATGTCTGTAACTGAGAGTTAGTTCAATGCTTCGTTTGGTTAACTTATTTGAAGTTGAATTTCATTTAACCTTTTCAGTTACATGCATAGAAGTTCTTTCGATTCCAGAATTGAACGCCAAAAGCTACGAAAGAGATGATAAAAAAATTAGAAAATAGTTTTGGAAAACTATTCGAATTTCGCATTGTAAAACTTCAAAATTAACGAAACTTACTTTTATTTTAATGGCATTTAAAAATGACAAAAACTTCCATCAAATATTAGAAATTTTCCAAATCGGTTTTTTGCTTTGATCACATTAAATCTATGCTTTCATCATCTTAAATTTATTTAAAAAACTTTAAGAAACATTTAACTATGAAATTACACCATTCTCGGTATATTAATGACGTAATGCATACAAAAAAACCTCACTTTATCAATTTTATACTTTGTAGCGAAAAATCGTTTCAGAGATTAAATTTTATTTTCAATTTGTACTATACCATAGAGGTTAAATAATCGCATGCTACTGACGCCCAACCTTGTTGGACGTTCATTTAATTGAATAAAATTGTTAGCATTTATTAAATTTCTTCTTTTCCTGCACACCTTCGTTGCAGAACTCTGGTCATTAATTTGAATTGAATGTTATTTTGACGAGCCTGTTCTTTATGTGCTGTCATTAAGAGAACATTTCTGTACTATATTTAGCTTACGTTTTATTATGACCTGTAACAATTCTTATGAGAGCTTTTATTAGAAAAATTAATAATTAAAAATGAATGGTAATTTATTATTTATTAATAATTGGATGACCTAATTCTGCAGCATTTGAAAGCATGTGATTGTTGAATGATTGATTTTTTTTTGGTTTCCAATCCAAGTTTTGATCACTTTAATCCTTTCTATTTACTAAGCGATACGTTAAGAACACGAATTTGTAAAATTTTTTGTTATTTTAATGTAAAAAAGTAACAAGTAATATTAAGAAACGTCGAATGATAAAATATAAAGAAATAGGAAAATTCGAAAAAAAAAATTCCAAAAATGTCAGAAATGATGAATAAGTTGAAAACTCGTATTGAAGAAATCCGAAGGAGGTTGGGATTTTCGAAAATTGTTCGGTATCGGTATAGTCTCGAAAAATGTGTATAAAGTCGTATCCAGTACCTTTTATATATGTACAATAAGTATGTATCAAGTATCATTCATCTGCTTCAAATAGTTGATAAGGTATGACGATTTAAATTTTTCTCTTATATGGGGGCGTGGCATTGCCAGTTTTTTCGAGTGCAAAGTATAACATAAATTTCTTTCATTGTCTTGACTATTTATAGTATATATATAGTTGCTGTAGATCGTCTGGTTTTTTTGTTCTTACGTGACCAACCAACACACCAACTAACAAAACAACGAACACTCGATATTTCTATAATATTTATAAAACTGCTCCGTATTATCCATTTATGAAATTTTCAACGATTTTAACCCTGCAGCATTACTTATTAATACACATTTTTAAAAAAAAATGTCATTTTCCAGAAATTTACGTTACGCAGCAATACTCACAGCTTTTTGGATAAAATTGCATGTTGCATTATTTGCATTTTTAATAATTCATGAAGCATCTTTCGATTATAAACAGATTACATTCAAATCAACAGCTACAACAACAATGGAAACAACAACAAAGAAATCAATTTACACATTCACATGCCTTACGTACAGAGTGAGCAAAGCCACCTACACCAACATTACGAATACATATAGATGGAGCTGAGCACAGTTGTAACGACAAACAGTCAGTGCAAATCAAACAAATGAATGAACCAACGACCAAATTACAAACGGACAGACAGACGGGCAACATACCAACGGACCAGCATTAGCAAACTAACCACAATAATACACAAAATTCCCCCGACAGCTGTTGTACAAATTGTACAATAACAATTTCTGTTGGTCTGCTGTTGCTATTTCTGATTGTCCTTTCATGTTCGGGCTTTAAATCTACAGCATTAAATAAATGAATACATCCATGTGTGACTTTCATAATGTCATTTTAAATGGGACTTTATTAGGATAAAGATATTTTTGGAAATTTCAAGAAATGCTGATTCAGCATCAAAGTAGAAGTAGACCTTAAAACGAAATTTTACCCGTCGAAAAAACTCTAATGCATTCATGTGATATTTAGTGTGCTAAATCTAACAACAAAGCTTTCACTGATTTGTGATAAAAGTATCACTCTTTCTTTACAACGAAAATACCGAAAAAGTTCCAACACAACTTCATGTTTCAAAGATAAGTGCAACTGCTCATCAGCAGCCAAAAAAGTTATTACGAACTATAAAACAATATTATTGGCGCAAATAACATTAATAATGTAATATTTCAAATTTATAGTTCGAATAGTTTAAATAATAATTTTTCGTATGCATAGAATTGCCCTCGTGTAATATGTAACTGACGGTGAATCCCTGCAAGTGTATTTGTGGGTGTGAATACCGTTGCAATATAATTTGCTCGTAAATGTTAGGCATGATTTTCAGTAAAATCTCAGTGAGAATGCATTTTGAGAACTCGGTGCAAAATCGATTTGGAAGCAATCCAAAAAATGCGCCGCATTCTTTGCAAGAAGACGACAGGTTCAACCGTAGGATACACAAGTATACATGGTTGTATATGTAACTTACACTTGTATAGCAAGTACAAGTATTTAGGTGTTAGTATATTTGTGTTTTTGTGTATTTGCCACATATATGTTTTGCAGGCTTAAGTGATGTTGCTGTAATTGTAGCATCCATAATATTTGATAAAATGAGAAAACATCTGTTTTGGCAGCTAAAAACATTTTTTGGCCAAGTTTTCATGGTTGCACAGTGAAAAGAGTTTGAGTATAGGTTAGGGAAAGAATTGATAGACCTAAGTGTTTTTACTTGATACATAAACTGCATTCATCAATATCACATTTTCCTTTGACTTTCGAATAAATAACAGTAATACTTTTTGGGATCTTTAACACGAGGTTGATTTTTGATTTTATAAAGAAATCCCTCCTCATTAGCGTGTAGATTGAGTTGAGAAAATCTTACTACGATTGCTATATCAAGCAGAGTTGTGTTTGAAAAACCCCTGAAAAACTTTGTAGAAGTATTCTGACTTTTCTACCGATTTTAATCTACTGAAAGCTTTATCTATAAAGAATCTTTAAAAATGGGTAAGATCGATATTTATTTATTGGACACAAATCATACTTTATCTTTTTCACATCTTTCATTCTCAGCCCCTACGTTGTCGTAAGTAAAATTTCGTAAGAGAAATAGAAAAAAAGAACTCAATCCTTTCAACGACTGTCTTTTCAGTAAAAAATATTTCTCATACAGCAATTTTAAATTTTTCTAGGTGTTAGCTTTAGATTAAAGTATATTAAAATTCTATGCACGTACATACATAAATGAGATAAAAATATTATTTCAAACGACGAGATTAGAAGAGAAAATCTCTCACAACCGCACGTTTTGCCGAAGTCCGGATCACTGTGCGATATGTGGCGGTAGATAACAAAATTTTGATAGAGTTTTTTTTACAAAAATAGAAAATTGAAATTCTATTACGGACACTGCAGAAATGTGATTTTCTAAGACAAAGACAAAGGATTGAAACAATTCATAGAAAACATTTAAAGGAAATACATTCAAAGCTTTATACCCGCGTATAAGTTTTTAAAATCCAGCTATGATCTGCTAGTTAAGCGCTTTACGATCTAAAACATGCTACTCATAAACAAAAGGCAATACATTGCAAACCGCTAAGAACTTACATTAAAAATGCCAACAAAGTGTGGTTTAAAGTAAATTTTTTCTTCAATTTTCTTGTCTTCTACAGCAATTAATTGTTCGCTCTTATTAAATCTCTACAGAATTGCTCTTCATTAGTTCGTTTTTGTTTTTGATAGCTTGGTTTCTTTTTAGTTTTTTGCGGCATCAGCAACTTCTGACCATAAAAAAAACAGCAACAACTGCAGTTAAGAAAAACATACCAACAAGGATTTGAAACAATTTAATGCAATGTTGGCGGCGGCCAACAACAATGGAATTATGTAACAACTATGTAGAACGCTTGACTCGGCAATTTAATTGCATTTTTCTGACTCATTAAGAGTGTGAAAAATGCTATTGTAATGGGGCAAGTTGAAGAAAAAAAAACTACTCAAATGCAGTTAGTGCACGAAAGGAGCTATAATAATTCAAAGAACTAACAAGTTCAACTTGTGTTGCCACCATTTAAATTAATTAATTAAAAGTTGCATTTAATTATTTATGAACGTTAATTGAAATTTCAAATTTGTTGATATATGATATATAATTTTTATTTTTCATTGAAAGTTGTTTAACAAAAATACTTCATAGTTGGGGTTTTAAACTGCTTGTTTTTGTCTTCCTCTGAATTCTTTACCGATCTGAGCACTTAAATATTTTAACTTATTCGCACCATTGCATAAAAAAACTTCCCAGCTGTCAGCAGGGGTTCAAACCCCTACTACGAACTACGAGTAGCTGCAATATTATGAAACAGCTGAAAATCTTTGTAGAAAATCATTTTAAATTAAAAAAAAAAAATCATTTAAATTTAAAATGAAAGTGACATTTCGAATTTGCAGCCAATACAAAGGCCATGACAACAAAGTTGCGGTCAAGTTAATTTTCTACTTTTTTTTACAGCAACGAATCCAGTTCAAATTGCAATACCACAAAACATAATAAATTTATTTTTAAAATTATTTTTTCTTTGTCTTTTTTTTTCAGCTAAAATAACATTCAATTCTCAATGGTGCCATGACAGGAATTTCAAAATCTGCCAATTGCTGCCACAAAAATAACTAATTTTCTACTGCAATCACCGCAAATAGAGAATTGATGATTGACAGGAGACTGCCTGCCGACGACGATGACAACGACATTGCTGAGGCTGACATGAATCTACAAAAATCGGTTTTGGGGTAGATGGGTATTGAAATAAAAGCTGCCTAAATGATGGCAAAGGAAATGGCACTCATTGCCGCTGAGATGAGATAAGTAACGATAGCGTGAAAAATAAGTGTCGATTAAATTGAGGAGAAGTACAAAATGAAAAGAATGTAAAAAAAAGAAAAAAGAAAAAACAAACAAAATTGTGGCATAAAAGAGAGAGATACCATACGATAATAATAAATAAAATAAGGAATAAGTATTTTCGAAAGAAAATATATAAAAAGTATATGTATTGCATGATATGTTTGGAAGGCGATACTTTTGACGATATTTTAAGTAAACTCTTTTGAATTTTGAGAAATGCTCTTCTTGTCAATTTACCAGCAGTTTATCTACAGTAATTTGTTAATCTAAGCAGATGAATTTAACGGACTAAAAAGTGTGCCTATTACTTAGAGAAAATAAAATACTTCAACTACCTTATAAGAATATTTATCTCCAAAGTTTATTTTTTCTTTGTAATGATATATGCAATCAGATACACTTTAGCAGCACTTATACCAATAAAAGGGTATATCCTTCGAAGAAAATCTATCAGTTTTATGAAAAATATCATCTTAGACTCATAAAATATAGCAATTAGTAGCTATATACAACAGTGCCTAAGGAACAGCAGATTGTAAATATGCTTTTGGAAGTGACCCATCCTAGTTTCTTCAGTTGTTTCAGTTTCATTTGTTGCAATTCAATAAACCAATTAACTTAAAATGCTTAACTGTTAACTATGTAACTCCCCACAACCAGTCGCCAGTCTCATTGCTGTCTCAAATATATTTATCTTGTAATACATTATTCATTTAGGATTTGTGATTTTTTTAGGAGCGACTTAACCTAAATTTATATTGTTGTGCTTTTCCAATATACTCTCTGAATTACTAGAAAATATCGACTTTTAATATTCGATAAATTATCACCATAACTGAGTATCAGAAATTTTTATGTTATTACTTTTCGACAGCGGCAGACAGACAAGTCAATCACAATTGGCTTGAATTCGCTTTGGTTGCTAGCGATTTCCCATTCCAATTATAAGTTGAATGAGAAAGAAAATTGAAATTCGCAGAATTTTTAGTGAGTCTGACATATCGCAGTTACACTTTTCACCTATTTTGACAACTTCTAAGAAAAGTAAACAAAATGTCAATTGCTCTATAGAGATTACACAAATAACTATAACATCTTTGAATGAATAAAAAACATTATTTCTCACACTGCCGTGCTAGAAATGCAATTAAAACTAAGACTGCGTAGTGCTTATATATATATAAAAAATAAAATTCATAAGTTATTCCAGTACCAGCCTGCGGCTGGAATAAAAATGCTTCAACAGTCTACTAAGGATCAACTCAAATAATTCCCTTAACTTTGTATGTAAGTTAATTGCAACTGATTTGGTGTTGAAACAAAATCAATTAAAAACACATACAATCACCCATACATACGCTGACAAACACATATTCATATACATGTATGTATATTTAGATAAATCGCAAAAGTTTTAACCTCAAATTTTGTCCCATGTAAGTTTCTCATCTCGAGTGGCATAGCCACAACTTCGTTCATCCACTGACAACTGTAATCCTGATGTTTTCCCAAAGCGCCACGACCCCAAAGCGCCACCACCATCGTTGCGGTTTTACTGGCACTAATTCTCACAATTCGCTACTATTGCTGCTAGTCAATTCAATCAATCTCTGCTTCGCTGCTGGCCTATATCTTGACTTATCAGGTGGCAGTACCAGTGCTAAAATGTGAACGCTTCAACGCTTGAGTGCGTTTCATCAATCACAAGATCTACTTGCTATTGCCGCTGCCACTGCAGTGTTAGAAAAAAAAACTCCCAAAGAGTTGATGAGGCACTGGAATGCCGCGAAATTACTTTTGTTTAGGCTTTAACCTGCTCTACCCTACCATACCCCATCATTTTGGTTTTCAATGTGCGCTCTGCAGTAGCTGAGGTGTGTAAAAACTTTTCCGATTAATTTCATATTGACTAAGCTTAAGCACTTTCACATACACATACACCCGTACGAAGAAACTGTTGAGAAATATGAGTTGGATGACTTTGCCGTTGTAATGTATTATTGATGAAATACATAAAATTTGTTAGTAAGTAAAACATTGCGAAAAATATGTACATTCTATAAAAGAAATATCAAATTTCGGGCGGAGTTTTTACATAAAAATTAATTTTTCTTTTCAAATTATTTTTCGGCTAATCACTTGTTTCTATTTATCATAATTTTGTAAAAAAAATCGCCTTTAAAAAAATAACAATAAATCATGAATTACCATAAAAAAAGATATATTTTTTTATATAAAATTTGACCCATATTATGAAACTTCTCAGTTTTTTTTTAGATTATTTCTAAGCGATCACTACAAACTAAATTTTTCGCACTTTATGCAAGCAAAATGAGATTTACTTTTCTAATAAATTTTGATTTATTTTTTTTTTAGATTAAATTACACAAAATTATACAAAAAATATTGCTGTATTTTCTACTTGGTTATTGGAAACCTAGCTACTCCATCAACCATTAGACTTAAATGAGTCACAATTACCTTGGTGCGCCATCCAACCTTAAACTGAAACTTCAATATATCACCGTAAAAGCGTTGAAGTAGAAAGACTGTTTATAAAACACTCGAGATATGGTTGTATTGAAACAACAGCAAATAGTTAGTCACACGTACGTACAGTTCGGTAGTAAATTAGTCAGTTAGTGAGACTTATGGTGCGGCACTTTTGCCATACGCCCCACACACATTCATATCCTTAATTTAACAACGCATTATTTTTGTATTTGTTGTTCGTGTTATCATCATCATTTATCGATTCTCCACCGATCACAACCAATGGGAATTAAAATCTAAGCGCCAGCAATAGCAACAGTCAGTTGATTGCCTGTTGGTTATTGACGCGAGTGTTCACTGGCATTAACGGATTATTGCGTGATGTGTGGTAATGCGTGAATTTAACCCATTTTTAATTAGTAGGTAATATTTGGAAAAAATTACGGTACTTTTATGAGCTGATATAAAAAGTTAGTTGTTATATTGTCTTTATTGTCAGTGGAGAATAAATGCCGAAAGTGTTAAAATTGCTGGATAATTAAAAATTAGTAGGTAATGAAAGTTGTTTTAGAAAGAAGTCGAAATTTCTGTGGGAAAATGGCAAATTCTACAAATAGGAGCATTAGTGATTGTTTGCTGTAGAGCAATTCTTGGAAAAAGCATAGTTATTTCATGAAAAACAAAAAATTATTTTAAAAAATATCCGCAACTTTGAATTCTAGATCTCTGTTGTCGTCTAATATTGCAAAATGTTTCGGCAATAAATGGGTTAAGTTAACCTTGTTCATTGTTCTTTTTTATATATCGTTTTCTTTGATTTGAATTTTCCTGCAATTTTCTTATCACTTCAGAACAAATCTTGCAAGACGCACAAGAAAATCAATTTGGAAAAAAGTTTGCTCTTAATACCATTAGTCTGGTTACTCTAAACTCCTGCTGCTGTTTCTATCTATGTGCGTATTGTTGTGTTGTTTGTTTGTGTTAATTAATTTGATTTAGTTTGGATAAAATTAAAAATTAAGTATCGAAAATGAGTTAACCCAAGCAACGACAAAATAATTAAAGAGACTAAAATAAATCAGATTAATCAGATCAAATTGACTTATACGTATGTTTGTACCTAAAAATAAAGAATGAATGAATACAGCATGAATAAAAACAATTAACAGAAAATACTGCTCGTCTTATTAGCGCTAACAACGACTCTTAATATTGATATCGTTATTCGTAATCTAAGATGGTGCTGAATATTTTTTGAATTTCTTATTTTTATTTGTCCTTTATCTGTTTCCGGACTTCCTTACTTACTGCTAGTAACGAAAAATGAAGAAAAACTTCACTCAAATGTGACTCATTAAAATAAAAGGATTAAAACTTTATTTCATTTTGATTTCCAATTTTAATTTTCTGTTTTCTGAAATAATTTAATATTTATTATTTATTTAGTTTTATTATTTTAAGTCTTAAAAATAAATTACATTCTAGTACCATTACAAGTTGCGGCAGAGTAATATTTGAGTCGCTTAGACGATAGTTTTAATCGCGCGCATGCTTATATTTAGATGTCAAGCGAAAGTTTGCACGGGATAAACAGTCTGGAGGTGAAGAGAATTAATATTCTTATACTACATACACAAATCAAACGAAAATAAAATTACTCATACTTGCGCAACTAAACTAATAAAGAGGTATACAAGTCATAGTGAAAATACTGTATGCAATACATAGATATGTATGTATGTGTTCTAGCGAATAAATCCTTAGGCTTGTCATGACATACTATGTACACATAACCTTATATACTTATGCATACATCAAATACACACAAGTGTACTCAACCTTATACAAATTAAGAAAAACATTCGCAATCATGCGACTCGAGCATAGCATATAAATGCAATTTAATTTTCACACAGAAGCTGCAAGGCACAAAAAAAAGTTGCAAGGGTGCTATGAAAAATGTTTATTGAATTTTATGCAGCTAAAAAAAAACTATAAAATTTGATACTTTGAACCTTTGATCATTTGCGTTTTAAGATGTTTTGCTTTTTCAGTGACAAAATATTTTATTTATTTATTTTATTTATTAACTCTCCATGTTATCCTGAGCATACATTCAAAACATAATACAAAATATGTATATTATAAAAAAGATACCCTTATTTGTTATTTCATGTTATTTTCTATGGTATAGCTTTATAATATGTAAAGGTCTTACTTTTTGGCATATGAGGCCTTACGAGCCAATATGTTCCATGCTCAGAATACCAGAGAATAATATAATAATTTTGAAATACGAGTATACATCGTAGTAGTCTTCTGTAGAGCAAAATTTAATGAAGATATATGTATTGTTGTGTGCGCGTGGTAGGGTCAATGACGTCTTACTCCACGAACGCCCTCAATGTCTCGTTCTGCCTAATAACTCATATAGATAGCTACTTCATGTAACAGAGTTCTGATCTAAACTAGAGAAGCGGCCAAATAAACTGACTGATCTTCAAACTGATTACCTGCCAGACAATCTTTAATGTGAAGTTTTCGATGAGAGTTAGGTAGTAAGACGAAACATTCAACTTCCATTTTATAACCATCTTATTTTGAGCATTATGCATTATGTTGATTCAAAACGTAAATCTTAGCTTAGAAACTTTTCAAATGTGAACAACCTTAACACGTACATATATACAAATTTTTACAATCAATGGCATATACATATATTTATATATCTGCTTATGCAGTTGAACGTAGGTGGCAAGGATACTTTGTAAGTGAATCAAAATTTTAAACTATTCATGATACGAATGAATGATGAGTATAAAAACTCATTTATGCTATTGATTTGACGTTATGCTGTAGAGAAATAACAAAGTGACAATTTGTAACTGAAACCCAGAAAAGCGTTTTTATTCCTTCATAAGTTTATTTATTTATTTCATACTAACAAACAAAAACTTGAAACGATATTTAACAAACTTTATCATGAAGAGAGTGATTAGTGGCATTTGTAGTTTTATTAAAAAATGTTTGTTAAAAGCAACATTATGATTATAAAATAAAATTATGAGCTGATTAAATTTGAACCAAAAAACTGACCATTGAGTAAATTAAAAAGAAAAAGTAATAAATAAATTATTTAATCATATTTAGCTGTAAATGATATAGTCAAATACAAATGTATATTTGGCATCAATTGACAAAAATGCAACTTTCAAGATCGGTCGTAGCTAAGGGGCAGATGCTATATTGAAACTTCAATGCTGGCTACTATGATTTTATTATATCGAGTGAATAATGAAAATCCGAAACTTAAATCATACATTTTCTAAAAATAGCCGTACGATGTTGCTAAAGACGGTACAATCTAAACTCTATTGCAACATAAGACAAGGGTTATTATTGCGCCAATCATTTACTATTTTCTATTTTAGTCGGTTATTTTTAAAAGAAATAAAAAAAGTTGAGTTTTCACCTTAACTCTTAAGTATACACCTTTTTTTTTGCTAACGACAAAAATATTTTACTAACGATTGCTGAAACCTTTTGCCTAAGAAATTAGAAAACTTTTTCAACTGACACAAATCACTTAAAACAAGAAAAATAAATCTCTCTCTCTCTCTCTCTCTATCTCTCTCTCACACTTTATTTCTCATTGAAACTAAGGCCACATCAAACTGACATGCTGACTCAAATGTCAGTTGACAATTGACATTGGTTGGTTAATAAATTTCACTTTGACTAATGCTGCAGGGAAAACGTAAACGTAAAACTTTCAGCAAAAAAAAATGCCATAATCAGTTAACCGATTAAACGCAATCAACCGCACACACACACATTCATACATGCATGTTTGTTGGAAAGTGATGGCAACCGTTGGAGACAGCTATGGTATAGTTCGAAAAAAAAATTACAAACTAAAGCATATCATTTATTATGACATAAAATTGCTTTATAACCGAACGAATCCTATACATTCCAACTGAAATTTAGTCAAAAGTGATGGCTGTCAAATGACTCGACTTGACAAAACAGGACGGCAAGCAAAGGGCACTGCAAAAGCAGGCCAAACAAATCTAATGCGAAATCAATTAGAGCCACATCAATCTTAATATGTCCCCTTGGTTGTTGGATACTGTTGCTGCTGTTGCATGCATTTATTTGGTCATATCAAGCAATTTTCTCTTACTCCTTCCCAATTTTGGTCTGTTGTTTTGGTTGGTAGTAGCTTGATATAGTGAAGCGGAAGTGAAACTAAGAATTATTGTAATTGCCCCCAGTGGCCATTCTTTTGGCCATAAATAGAGAAAGGTTATCGTTGTTTGTTACTGAACTTTTATATGTTGAAGTATCGAGGTAGGTAAATGAGAAATATAACGTTCTTTTAAAAAGGTTTAATAAATAAAGAGTTATGCAACAAATACTTAGCCTTAGAAAACCAAAATATGTGCAATGTTTATGAAAAGACAAAAATTTAAGACCCAAGACATGTAAAATGTTCGCAAACCATATTTTGTGATCATATTTGTCCCAAATATTTTAAGCTTTTGATTGAATGGTAAAGTGGGTGAATGAACAAGGATACTAGTACTGATATTACAAGACAGTATAACTCATGTGAATATATCTTGAGTTTTAGCCATATATCAGAAACATTTAACTTAATTTTTTGCGCAAATCTTTAATTATAGCAGTTGTTATCGCGGAAGTGGAGAGTAGTAGTCTTAACTACTTGATATGCAGCCTGAGAATGGTTTCTCTAGTGAGTGCATAGAAAAAACATATGTTAGCGTTAAACCCCTTTGCTGCTAAGCCAAAATATTATTTTTTATAAATCTTGAACTTATCCAAAGTAATATTTATAAGCCTTATAAAAATTTTGTTTACTTAAATTCCTGCTAATGAAAGTATCGATACTGAGCCCAATGAAAACTCTGTTTGTCTTCCGTTAGCCAAAACAATGCGTAGGCTGAGCAAAAATATAAAAAATTCGGAAGTCCGTCTGCTGAATTATGTAACATTTGAATGTGGCTCTGTAGTTTGTGCGTTCGTATCTTAGCTTGCTTGCATGAAGCAAAATCTATGTCAAGTAAAACAAAATTTAGTGTGTACAAATGGTAGGCATTTGTCAAGGGTCTTGATGTTAACTTAAGTACTTTTCATTCATTAAAATTGTAACATTGAATGCACTTTCAATGGGAACACGCTGCGTTGCTTTTTTGATCAAAAATATTTGTAGATGGCAAAGTTCACTTAAGTTTTTTTGCTTGAAGTTTTAATTTGGTTCTTTTAAATTATTATAAATGCAACTGTGCATTAATATAAATATTTTAATGTTTAAAATTTATGTCTATTTTATATAGGAAAACTAATTTCAAATTATTAATAAAAGCACCTGAAATCTTTATGGCGAAAGGAAGTAAATTTGTTGTCAATACGTTTCGAAGATAACTTATTTCAAGTACACTCTATAACCTAGCTTATAGTGTTTGATAATTTGTTTCTTAGCATGGACCAAGGACTTAACGTTCCCCAAAAAAACATTTTAAACGGCACAATCACAAGGCTTAAAGCGACGATGTTTGTTGTAAAAAGCTACAATGGGCTCATTTTTCATATTTTGCCCATCGCTGCATTAAATAATAATGTATGCAAACTGGTAAATTTGTAAACTTTTATCACAAAAGAAATGTATTGAAAATGCTCTGTATATACTTCCGTACTTTTGAAAAGCGCAAATATTTGCGCTAAGAAGACTAAGGAAGTTTTTTTTTCTTGACTGTCAACTTTTCCGTGTTCATAAATGCAAAATTTACAGATTGCTTTGTATTGCATATTTTTATTATTTTCTAATACATCGAATTTATAGAAAGTTTTCCGAATTGTGCTATCAAAACAAACTGCATCTTTATTCATTGGCAGTCATGCATGTGCGTTATCAGTGTAAATTTTGAGTTGAATGAAGACATTCAAAATATCTGTGAATAATATGGAACAGCTCAAGCAAAGAATAACAGTCGGCTAAGTTCGATAAATAAAGTTATCTTAAAGCTGTGAATGTGGTATGCCAATATAAAAGAATTTCAAAAGCTTAAATTAATATGCCTTATTTCATTTCATTAAATGATATACATATATTAAAGTTTGTTAAAGGTTTCATCTCTTAATGATGTTATTAATTACATTATGCTTCTCTCACTTAAATCACAAATAAATGACTATCATTTCTAATAACATGATATCAATGCCACCTTGTACACACGGTCTGCAGCTATTTGTTAAGTAACAATAATTAGTTATTTGTTTATCTAAAATATGTCTACGATTTAGCAGTCAAAATGTGATAACTATGTGCGCACATCCATCAAATTTGCGTAGTCAATAAGAAACGCCAAGTTCATTAATTATGCCGGATCCAATCAAGATGCATATTCTGTGGGAAGAAAGTTGTTAGTTATTATTAATTTAGTTAATAGTTGAAACACCTTTGCTATAAAAAGCTGCGCCAAATTAAATGCACATACATTTTAAATTTGCATATATCCTCTCATATATATTCTAAACAACATATTTTCCACAAAACAGTCAAGAAGAAAACCAGCAATTTTTTACGTGTGCAGCGACTTTACCGCACATTTTGTCCAGAACGTTTATTGAAAATTCCTCATCACGTTTTAGTGACTCTGGAGGCTTTTCAAAGCAGCCACCAAATATGAATTATTATTTTAAAAAAAAAAAACGGAAATAAAAATATAAAAAACATATTCTCTAGCGGCATATTTTTGTGCGTTTTACCAAATATTTTTATTTTATTTGCCAAAGAAAAAATGGCAGCTATTTACGTGCTCAATGTTGTCGTTCAAATACGCTTACGCTTACTCTCACTGCTTGTGTTGTCAATATGCTGCTGTTTGCTCGTAAAATGTTTCATCTTGTGTGCAGTAAGTTACATGAGGCAGTGCACAGTAAGGCATATAGCATTTTTTTTTTTTTGCTTTGCTAAAGAAACTTAATCAACTTAAATTATAAGGAGCGTTATTTACACCATCTCTCAAAATAAAAATTTGATATCCTTACGTGATCCTGAGCGGTGCCTATTTGGTAAGAACTCTAAAAAAACCTCCAGAAAATTAAGAAGCGAAATATGAAATAGTTAGGAGGAAGGGAATGCCTGGATCAGGAGTCGACTTCTGGGTTGTTAGCGCAGTACATTACCACTTTTTTATATAAAATGTTTGAATTGCGTCCATAGCAATAACCGTTTGTCTGATTCAAATTTAGTTTAATTTTTAAAGTTTATTCCTCACAGAAATCAATTGTTTCCCACTGTGCAGTGCTGCTTTAGCGAAATTTTTTACATCTCTTATTTATTTATTTTTTTTCCCAACTGGGCCGTCAATATTGAAACATGTTTTGCAGTTTTTATTCCTATTTTTATTTATCACATATACTCGTCGTCACAGTCGCAGTCAAAATCACAAGGAACAGTTTCTCGTTTTGAATTTTAAATATAACATAAATTGTTGTTGTTAATGTTGATGAAAAACAAAAAAAAAAAACGAAAATGTTTTGAAAAACTCAATTCGATTTGTGTCTCAAAATTTGGCTGAGTAGAGAATCTGTCATAAATGGAGCGCATGTTAATGACAAAGTAATCATTGGGGAATAAGCAACCAATTTCACAGTCACAATGTTGATGGTAATGATGAAAAGCGATAATGAAGCAGCGTAGCATTTCATAAAAATATATAAAGTTCATGCTTTGGTTATTATAAAAATAATGAGTTATGTATATAATTATTTTGAGATATATTTTTTTGTGAACCCAACAAAAATCATATTCAAGTTACTTAAAGTACCTAGAAAATCTTTGTTTCATTGGTAGTTTTCTCTTAAATTGTGTCATAATCTGAAATGTGTAGTTTTCCTCATATATTTTCCAATTACGCTTACAGCAATCAAAATTTCATAAATAACAAATTTCCATATTGTGCTGAAATCAACCCAAAAACTAAGCAAAAAAAATTGGAAATTTTAATGCTTTCAATGATACTGAAAAACACAGTCAATTCACACATACAATATCTGACTGCAAATTTTTGTTCTCTTTGTAATGACATACATGCAGCTGAAAGTATTACTGCACTTCTCTCTTCTCCACTCCTTTATCTATCCGTTATTTTGGTTTACTTTGTTCTACCACATAAATTAAAATTTTCATCCATTACTACATAGACTGAATTATGTCCATAATCCCATCACAAGCAGATATGCTGTGAATAGCAAAACTATTGTGACTGATACACACTAATACAAATGGACAGTTGCATTACCCAGTGGAAAATGGCAGCAGCAATCGAAATTGCAGCTACAATAAAATCAAGGTTGGATTGTCTTAAATAAATTACTCGGGTGATTGTAAATTGTTTAGATTACGGGGGGAGCCATACCTTTTTTTCTAAATCTGTCTACTTTTCTTTAATTTTGGCTTGCACTATCTTCTATAGTGTGATAACTGTGATGCTTTTCAATGATATGCCATGTAAAGATTTTTATGGAGGTTAATCACAAATAACGCGATCCATAGATGCATCATGGAGCATTTTCCCATTAGGTATACGAAAATTTTGTCAAAATTTTGAATGTGTGCAAACACATGCTAAAACTGTATCTGTATGATACTCGTCGGCCTTATGTATGTATGAGTTTGAGTGCTGCCCCATGACAGCAACTCATCACGCATGCAAATGGATTCCCTCGTTTTTTTTTTTTTTTGCTGTGTTGGCAACACTTATTTTTGGTCTATTTTCTGGCAGAAAAAATAATAATTTATAGCGCTTAAGAAGTGATTTAAATGCAAAAAAAATGGCAAATGTTGCTCAAACAAAAAAAATTAAATATTTGAATATTTTTTTCAACACTTTACAAAATATGTGGCAGTAATTTGTCGATGACCGCATTTAAAGTATTACTGATATATTACGTCGGCTTGGTTGTTTGGATATTATTATCGGGAAATCTGGTATAAAGCTGATTTGCATGTTATAGTAGATCACTTTAAGTCAATATCGCATAACATTTTCAGAATTTCCAAAACATCGAACTGAGCTTGCTTCAGGACATTTTTTGATGATTTCTTTTGTATTTTTATTCGAAATCTTAATATATTTTGCTTTCGTTTTGCTGCATCACTACTGTGCACAACTTTACGCCTGAATGCTTAAAAAAATCCAAAAAAAATTGGGAGAGCATACTTGACACAATCTCTTTTGAAAACACATATCTTTATCGACTATTTTAATGTAAAGTAAATTTAAAGTGAAAACTTATATGAATTTAGTAAACCTTTCTCATTTCACTGCATTGGTGTAGTGCAATTTGATTTGCTTGATGTATAATGCAATAATCTCTTTTTTTGCTTTTTCATAAATAAATCCATAAATCCCTCAAAAAAAACTTAAAGTTCAGTTGATTTCAAATACTAAATTACTCTCTAACTACTGCAAACTGTTAACATTGCAATATATTTTGAGCTTCCATACAAAATAAAAAATTCTAAATAACCACTTGAATTTTATCCTTGACAATCATCCTCATCATCTCATCCATTTATGTTGAATTGCAGAGAGCATTTTGTGATTTTATTGCATGCAAAAATAAAAACGAATTTCTCAGCATTTAACTGCTATGCGCTGTGGCACGTCCGTCCTTTTTATTTTCCACACTTTTGCTTTTGGCTTTTGGAATTCGCAAAGGAGCTTGTTTCCCCGCTAATCCGCTTATCCGGTGAAGTTAAGTGCAATTTTAATTGGATTATCGTCCTACGCCCCGACGAAGTCGAAACATTGCAATAGAAAATAAAAATAAAAACAAAAACCAAAAATGTACAATAAAAGAAAGAAAAAAACTTCAAGAGAAACAAAACTTGAAAAAAATAGAAATAAAACAAGCACGCAAAACACAGCATTCAGGACATTTGGCTAAACGTTAAAGGATTTTACACTAACACCAGCAACAACAATAACAATAGCAACTTCAACAATGGCACTGTTGTTGCTTTGTATTCAAGATGTAGCTAGAGCTCGAGAAAACAAAAAAAAAATAATAAAGAAACCGATATAAAGTAAAAGCAAAAACATGAAAAAAATCGACTGCTGAATCCGCCATAAAGTGTTGTAAATAATTGTTTCATTGCTCGTGAACCGCTTCAACCGCTTTTTACAACATTCTTGCTGTTCCATTCAACTGAGCTCTTTAGCCCCCTCGCATGATCTTTGGTACGCTCTTAACCGCTACCTCCACATTCTTGAAATTTTACTTTTGCAACTTTTCGCCAGGCTATTTTTCGCAAAAGCTTTTACGGCAACTCATCAAAAGCTCAAGAAATTTTTATGAAGATTGCCATTTGCGCCATCTTTGTTTACAGTCAGTCAGAGTTGCAGTAAAGAATGTCGCCATTGTTGTTGTTGTTGTCATCTTAAACATCAGCAGCTTCATTCTGGTACAGTGGGAACTGCGACTAAAATTTCAAAAGGAAAGAAAACTGAAAATTTAGAAGATTATGCGTTAGGATGTTTATTTTGAAAATTTTGTAGATGTTTTTCTTTCTGCGTTTGTTTTAGCATGAGGCTTAAAATTAATTTTCAAAAAATTTGAGCTTTCAAGGTCAAATCTGTAAACAGCGCAGACAGAGTTTATGTGCCTACAATTTCGTTGAAGTTTAACAAAAAAATCGGTTTACCAAAACGTAGAATAAATCTGCCTTAGGTGCCAATATATAGCGTTTGAGGTATTTCAGTTATATGGGAGACGCTACCCTTTGTTGTCTGATGATTTTTTAATATGAATTGTATTAGGAAACGAGTTGCGCCATTCACAGGTTTGATATAGGAGCTTAAATTCTGAAAGGATCTTCTTCAAACCCGATCCTATAATATAAACCTGTTTTTCTTTCGACGCACAATTTCTTGTATTTTAAAGCAACAGCGATCGTTTTAAAATCACACACACAAACAGAATGAGCCTAAAAATATGCAAAAATTTTTATTTTGTTTCAGCGTATTTCAGCGAGCCTACCAACTGTGCATAATTGCGTGCTGTTGTTGTTCATTTTGACTTTTGTTGCTGATTTTTCTTATTGTTTTATTTGGTTGGCATAAGTCCGCAACAACTACAACAATAACACAATAATAACAACATAGTAACTGTTATATTCGTCTATTGTTTTTAACGAGTCACTATGAAAGAAAGAAAGAAAGTAAAAAAAAAAACTGAAGAAAAATGCGCAACTTGTCTTTTGTTGCTTAAAAGCCATCAGCAACAGTGGCATCAACAACAATTTAAATGACAATTGTTGCTCTGTTGGCTTATGATACAATTACATATATATGCGCAAGTGTGTGTGTGTGGCTGTGTTTTTGTGGTGCCCTCTACACATTAAAAATTACACTTGCATTTACATAAGCTGTTGGCGTCAAATTATTGTTGTTTTTTCATCTTTTGTCTATTGTTTTTGCAAATTCCGTATTCTTCCTTGGAATTTTACTGAAAACCTTCATACAAATATTTTTCATGCGTCAGCATTTGTGAAAAATTAGAAAATTTTCATTAAAATGAAGAAGAAAGAACACTAAAAATTTTTACTGTTTAATGTTTTGTGAGAAAGGTGAAGAAATCTTATAGCAAAAAGAAAACAGCGAACAAATTATCTTAATTAATGATGAGAAAAACATGTAGCGTGAGAATTTTCAGGCTAATGACTATGTGGAATGCAATAGAAAAGATCTACACTGTACTTAATTTTTCATTAAAATGTCTTAATTATATACGCGCTTTTGTAGAAAGAACTGAAAATGCTTTGCCATTATGCGTTTAGATAGTGAGTTGTATGCAAAGTTGGTAAATATATTATTTACCGAAAAAAAGACTGTAAATAGAAATGAAAAATTACGCTTAAATAATAAAATGTTGACACAATAATACAAACTGTGACTAATAAAATTAAGGATATTAGCATATAAACTATAAAAAGTTAAGCTAAAACTCATATATAAAATGGCACAAACTTTTGGGTCATCATCAATCATTTTTTTATATTTTTCAAGTGGAATCAAATTTTATCGTTTGTGGCTTACCTTCAAAGAAAGTTTTCCTTGTGTGGTTATTAAACCTCAAAATCAAAGACTCACAAGATGTTGCTAAATCAGATCAGAACATCACAGTCTGCTCTTGTACGCGAATGAATGTCAGTTGACGGCTTTCAAGGCACTCGCCAATATAAACTATGGAATTTATTCTGCACTGTGTAACAAACAAATTATAAGATTTCCTTTTCTTTAAATTCCTTCTTCGTAGAAACATAAAAATGCACAGGTCGGTGTTTCAAATCTGCTTTAACGTTTGCTTCGTTTTTTCTAACGCAAATGTCAAATTCAGTTGAGTAGCCATCATGTAACTTTCGTGCTCGCGTTTGAGTCACCAACTGATTTTCATCAGAACAATCTGCTGCTTTTCGAACCTTCTTGGTCAATTAAATTTCGTTTTATTTTGTGTTTGAGGTATCAGCTCTAGTCATCATATCTTGTACAGATGTGTTGGGTCTTTGCTTGAAGAATTGCTTCAGCTTCGTCGCTAACTTGGGTCAGCAAATTCGTGTTATCTTCCTGAACCTTAACCTTTTTTTGTAATTGGAAATAACTGTTTTTACAGTTCTCTGCGCTGCACCGATTTTTTAAACCTTTAGTCGCAAATTTTAATGCTGGTTTTTTCAAGGAAGTGAACAAAATCTGTTTGCAAAGTTCCAGATTCAGATTCATCATTAAAAATGATAACAAAAAAAAAAATCAAAAATTGTTGTTTTCGTACTTTTAAGAAAAAAGTGTTTTCCGTTTCGAAAACAAGGGAAAGAAAAATAACTGACCCTTACAATTAAATCTTGAACTGCTATATTTCCATCAATTCTCAAATCATAACACTTATAGTACATCAACTTACGTCAAGAGTCAATTTACACACGCTATAAAAATTTAATGAAACAAAACAAAAAAAATTCAAAATTCCAAAAATAAATTTAAAAGAAATAAAAATAAGAACATTTTAATCCACATGGTATATTTTTATATGTATTTTCTATATTTTTTTATTTTTGTTGTTGCTTTAGTGGCACACCTCTTCTAAGCGATGTTTCACACAACAGGCTACGCAAGTGGCCAACAATAATCAGTTGTCGTAGTCGCCTGTCGTCGAGTCAAAAGTAAGTGAGTGCGGGCATGTAAAACAAAAAAATATAAAATAAAATGAACTTACAAATAAAAAATAAGAAGAGTTCATATAAGAATTTAGAAATATAAAAAAATTAAAACAAAAAACCAGAAGAAACAACAAGTGCGGCAAATAACAAGAAAATTTAATAAAAAAAGAAATATTATAAACCTCAAGTGAAGTGCGAGTGAATGCATTCGTCTGTGTGTGTTTATGTCTGTCTTATCTATGAATGAGTGAGTGAGTGACATTACAGCAGCTGTCAGTTGTAGCAAAAACCGCAACAGCCAAAACAGTAGCAACAATCATGAAAATTGTTTCTAATTACAAAACAAAAAGTACAAGAAACACACAATACAAAAAGCAGAAAAAATAAAAACAAAATAAAAACTTAAAAAAAATATGTAAGCCCGTACCTTAGGAAATACAAATGAAAAATAAAAATCAAGTGAAAAACTTGTTGATGAAGTAAAAAGAAAGAGAAAACCTAAATTTTAAAGAAGTGGCAAAAACTGCAAATGAAATAGTAAAATGCAAGAAAAAAAGAGAAATGTAGGAAAATTTTAAAGGATCGTTGGAAATGTAAAAGAAATTCTAAAAAAGCAGATTACTTTATTTTCAGGAACATTCTCAAAAAACTTAATTAATTTTTCTTTTTCATATGAATTTCAAGAAGTGAAAAAAAGTTCCTTTACAGATTTAAAAAAAACTACTTGACTTAGAAGTTTCTGTTTAGATTAACAACTTGTTTTCAGACATTTGTAAATATTTACTGACCTAAAAAAATTTCAATCACAACTCCGTTCTCATCATATGTATTTTATTAAAATGTGGCGCAATTTAAATTAATAAGTTGTTTTGTAAAAATAATATATATGCAGCCAGCAAAGAGGTCCAATCATATTCTGTGGCTCATTAAATTATCTTTCGAATTATGCCTATTTCCTAAAATTACGATAGCTATACCTTTGTATATAGTGCCTGTGTTGTGTTGGCGGTCTGCACTATACATTTGTATAATAGTTTAGTTTAGAGTTTAGTTTTTAAAAATGCTTCTTAAAACATCTGAAACTTCCTTACTATTCACTTTTTTTAAATTTTGAAAAATTACTCTGTGTAAAAAAATATAAAAAAACTGTGTGGTTTTTTAAGAATTCTTACCCATTTTACGATATAATGAATTTTAAGAGTTTTTCAAATCTTAAAAGCTTAAGAGCTTTTCACTCAAAAGCTGTAGAAAGCTTAAAAAAAATTGGTTTTATAAACTTTTTTGTTTGTTTTCAATAAACGAACTGAGGAAATTTACTACACTGAGAAATAATTTTTTCGCTATTAAAACAAATAATGAAAATATTTTGTAAATATGCGATATGAAAATAAAATAAGAAAATATTCGTATCAAAACTATGTTGGGACCATTTGTTTTCTAAAGTTAACTTAAACCTAAATAAGATCAATAGCGGAATGGCGGAATTATTTAGCACCTAACACATTTTTAGCCAAGAACATTAAATCATAATTTTAAAACTTTTTATTTTAAGTTCAAAACATGCAATTAGGAATCGATTCGATAAGAGTATCTATCCATCATCCCATAAATTTGAGACTTTAGTGCTATTTATAAGATATATGTAAATTTTTAGAAACAATTTTTTTTTGTAAATTTTTATCTTAAAGTTCATAACTTCGCAAGTAATCTGCCAAATAGCATGTTTTTTATAAAAATTTTGAGAATTTTCATAAAAATTTGACCTCGGATTCGTGATCAGTGGCCCCAAGAACCCCCGTATACCAAATTTGGTACAAATCAGTTGATTTTTAAAAAATTCGGCTGCCATCTTGGATTCGCCATCTTGAATTTGAGAATTTTGGAAATTCAAGCTCAGATTCATCATCGATGACCCCTGAACCCTCGTGTAAAAAAATTTGGTATAAATCGGTTGATTTTTAAAAAATTGGACCGCAGTCTTGGATTCGGCATCCTGAATTTGGCAAATCTGACCTCGGATTCGTGATAAGTACGCCAAAAACGCCGTATAGGTACTAAGTTTAGTGCAAATCGGTTGATTTTCCAAAAATCGGCCACCATAATGGTTTTTTGGCCGCCATATTGGATTTTGTCAACCTAACACGCCAGTATTTTAGGAGCGTCCGTCAGCTACAATTTGAGTCAAGATATTATCCGACCGATTGGGGATTTTTATTTTTTCAAGCTTTTTTTCCGGACACTCGATTTTTCTCCGGCTTCCGGCCGCCATATTCGATTTTCCAAAGGTGGACTCGGCATAAGAAAGAAGATGCTCTAAGCTTTAAAATGAGCCTTCGGTCGTTTTTTTTTTTTTTGTTACGTCTAATTTTGGTCGTAGCTATGATCCGGTTGACTCGTTTCGTCCCATATATTTACATATACCATAAGTACAAAGTAAACGCGTAGATGCTCTTAAAAAAATACTTTATTTTTTAACAAAATAACAAATCAAAATTTACGCAATTGACAAATGTTTTAAAATGAAAATTTACTTGAAAGTTCGTTTATATATCAGAATTCTTAGTATTTTGTTTTTTATAACTTTGTAGATTTTTTTTTCTATGAACTCCCATTGTTTTTCTTACCTCACTCCATATGAGCAGTCTTCTTCAATTCTTTTTTTCTAATTGCATTTACATGACTTTTATTGCCTTCTTCATCAGCATGTTTGCTTTGCTGAAAAAGTTTTCTAAATTTGGCTGATTTTAAAACAAACATTTTCCTTTGCTGTTTCTTGAGAAAGAAAAAACGCGTGTGATCACATGCTGTATTTTTGTAGCACATTCCGTTTGCAATTCATTTTTACTTTCGATTTCGTTTTGCGCCGCGTATTCGTTATGTAAAAAAAGATTGTGAAAATGAGGAAATTGATTTTTCATACTCGTGGCGGTCGACGTTGTTATTCAGTCAGTGTTCTTTAAGTACGCTGCGGAAACGCCGGCGCGGGCGTACGCGTGCTGTGGCTATGCAGTCGCCCACTGCTCCCTCCCAGCCTGCGGTACACTTGTAGGGAGCAGGGGTGACAGATATTTATTATCACTCCACCCACATTAAAACGTTGCGTGAAATGAAAGAAAAAAAATTAATTTTCTAAAATTAAAGTGAGGTTAGGTGTATTAATTACGAATGATAGTAAGAAACTGTTCTGATATGGTTTAACATCATTCGAACGTGGTCTAAGCTGCATATCGTGGGAAGAAGCTAAAATTTGTTCGTGAAAGTGAAGCGCATAAACTCATGCTGCGCCAACTTTTAAAAAACGGTAAGATTTTTTTTTTATTAATTGATTTTTACTTTTCTCTTTTTTTGTTTTGATATCTTCACCTGAAATTTTTTTAGAATTTATTTTGTAATACGCAAAAATCAACAGCGCGTAAAATAAAAAAAAATCTCATTTAATTTTTGTATTTGTGGCTTTTGCATTTGTTTTTATTCTTTAATCCATAAATAAAATTGAAAAAATTTGCCAAGCAAACATTTATCTAAGGTGCTTATCTTCGGACATCTAAATAATTTCCTAACAAAATTTAAATATTCGTTTTAATGCGTAGGTGTAAATTGGTTTGCTACTACTCCCTGTGTTTTTCCACCGTATTTTATTTTAATTGAAAACCCATCATGCCTTCAATGAAGCTGTTTCACAAAAAAAAAATTTTGTTATTAATAATATTTGCGTTAAAATTTTTTGTAGCTTAAAGTATTCATGAATTTTTTCCTGGTCTTTGCCACGTTTTTCTAACCATTAAATTTATTTTCGCACTTAACGTTTGCAAGTAAAATAATTGCTTTTTACGCTGATTTTGTGGTATGCACAGTGGAATAAAAGTGACGCACCAAATTCAAATATTCAATGTACTAAAGAAATAGTTTAGTTATTTTTACCATATTTTACAGTAAACTATATAAATGACATTTATTTTTAAATTATTTATCACAAAAGTTCAATGACCGCAATCGCTTATGAGCACCTTATTATGTTGATTTTGAGTTTCTCGTGTGTATGACAACTTGAAGCATGAAATCTAATTACAAGCAGTTGTTTCTACTCAGTGCAAAGACATTCGCGTTGTGCTGATGTACACGGTGCAAAATTTAGGTATAATTTTTTAATTTAGGTAAAATATTCAAATATTTAGCACAGCTTTTCATTCTTTGTTTGGTGAAGATGATTTTGTTTTACACTCCTGTCATGAATAAATATTTGCTGGACATTTTTCTCGAATTTACTGGTTTCCAATTTTTTAGGGAATGAGAAAAAATTTCCTGAACATGACATTATTAGGAACAATTTTTAAGAAACAAATTTTAGAAGTGTTTTCTTCACTTTTGTAGTAAGAAACGTAGAACGGAAAATGAAGCAACGTCATCATTTTTTTAAATATAATTAAAAAAAGTTTATGTTACATATTGAAAAGATCCACAAATAAGAAACAGTTGTAGATATTGTAACTGTACTTTAATTTCAATTTGAATATCGTAAAAGGCTTCACAAAAGGAAGCATCTGACTGGGTGCCAAGCTATGTAATTTACTTTTATCCCAATCATGAGGAGAAAAACGAGCTCCCACATTCTTTGTTTTACGAACTAAATTTTGCAATCGTGTATTATCGAGAAATGGAAAACTTAATTTCCAATCCAAATTCGAGAGGATTGTTTTCCGTTGAATAGTCATGACAGTGTAGCTAATTTTTCCAATTATTTGTTTTAGTTCATATACTGCTAACAAATTTTTCTACATATGGCTTACTTCCCGAGTAATTGAGCAAAGCTTTTTTCGTCGGCCTCTCACAACCAGACGTACTACGATTCTGGCGATTGACGTTTATGTCCATTATCGGCCATACTTCAACCATCAATGGGAAAGAAAAAAATTAAACGGAAGGAAATGATCTTCAAAAATGTGACGCTGCCTCCTTGACTATTGGCTGCAATGATTCTTTATTTGTATATATGCTCTATCACCAATGCACTTCCGTTTCAATACTTCCATTTCAAAAATTTTGATATGAGACGGTGAGCATTGCATTTGAAACTGCTTAAACAATCACTTCACATAACTAGAACATAGCACAAACCACTCTTCTTCGAATTGGCGACAATTACAACTTCAGTAAAGGAACTCTAAAAACTCAACCAAGCTTATTGTTCTTATTTCATTAATTATTTCTGGTTATGCCATTGCACAAATTTTCACAACGAACAAATAAATCGATGCCCAATTAGAGATATATTCCTCAAAAAATATAGAAAAAGCGTCAAACAATTGAACACATAATGTGTAACACTATCTCAAGCAAACTTATATTTACAATTTATTCTCTTAAAGTGTTTTTCGAAGAGTTTGTAATTGAAAGTTTCTTACACACTGGATTTTGATAGCTCAGGTTATCAGAAATTCGATATACCAAAAATATTATGTGACGACACCACATAGCGCTGTAGCCGTAAAGAAAAGAAAAAAAAAAACATCAACAAATTTTGTGTCTTACAATTTTATTAGTTCATTTCAACGATTTGTATCGTTTGGGTTTTAAAAATAGAAATGCCGCATTTTCATAAAACCAAACTACTGCGAACTACAGCAACGAACTAATTTTTCTTCACTTCAGACAACAGACAGCATAAAAAATTCTTAATGAACCAAATAGAAGAAAAAAAGCGGAAAGATACATTTTTTGCTTTATACGTATGAAGTGAATTTGAAAAATTTTGTTAATATGAATTTCTCTATTTGGCATACTAATTTTAATATACAAAATAAATAATGCGGTTGCACTTTAAATTAATACCAATTAAAACTTAAAAATAATTTTGCATTTAAATGCGCAAGGTATTTCCAAATACTCAATATTTTATAAGTGAAAAATTTTAAATTTTTTTTTTGAAATTAACATGATAATTTATGTATCTATATGCAATTAAGCACACGCAGGTGTTTGGCAATTTAACGCAAAATAATACGTCAATCGACAACAAAGTGAGAGTTTATTTCTTTCAGTTATTTAAAAATTTTTAAATTCTATGTACACAAATAGTACGATAATTTAACATATGACTATGATGAGTCATGAAGCAGGTATTTTGAAATATTCAAATTTTATAAACAATAATTTAATAAAATTTCTCAAAATATTACTTACTCTTTTGGGAAATGTGTAATTTGTTAATTCGAGGTTAACTAATAAGATTCATCTAATTTTCTGCACTAAAATTTCATTCATCATTTAAAAATGGTTTTGTTTATGACGATCAGTTACTGAGTAACAAATATATGATGAAAAATTTATTTTGTCAGCTCTTACAGGGTTTACTGAAAATAAGTTTCTATGTAAGTGCATCAGACATCATATTTTCCTTAGGGCTCGATACAAACTTATCCACAAATATGTTGGTGCATAGCATATATCAAGCTACGGCGACATATTGCTGTTGTCTTTGTTGTTGCTTACACTTGCTACGCTGACTAAATTGAATTATTATTTGACTTTTGATGTTGCACAGTATGTACGCTGGAATTTCAAATAACAAAACTGTCTCTTGTTTTTGTTGATGTCCTCGTATTAATGTTAACCCTAAAATAACAAAAACAACTCGAAAAAAACACGAAGCAACATAAATAAAAGGAACAGTCGGGAAAAACGCAATTTATGCTCATTTATGTAGGTCTTTCTTTCGTTTTCTTATGCTTCGCTGTTTTTCGTTTGTATTTATTTGTATAAGTGAATGATGGAAAAACATTCCTTGTGTGCGTTCTTCCGTAAGCTAACAGCAAAAATTTCACAGTAGCAAAAGCAGCAGCAGCAGCAGCGACATCATCACAGCGGTAGCACTAAATTTTACCTTTTGCCGTCGCCAACGCACAACGTCAGTGCTACAGCAGCAAATATAGCTATCATCCTTATCAGATTTCACTACTTCACTACCCTAGCCAGTAGACGACTTTACTCCACATATTCGGAATTTCTAACGCACAGTGCTGTTGCGTCGCTTATATGTTTTAAGTTATGATGTCATTTCTTTTTTTATGAAAGAAAATTCCCTTCGGCATGAGTGCACAGGAACAAAATACACGAAAAACAGCAGAAGCAGGGCCAACGCAATTAAATACGGCGTGTGTCATAGTCAAAGGGCGACAAATCACATTCATGGGAGCAGCAAATCATGCACGTGCCACCCTATAAATAGAGGTTGTCCAAAAATTAACACATAAAATCTATTGTTGGTTTTTTTTTTTGGAAATTCATGCATGACAGGTTAACTATCTAATGAAAATGAAGAGGTGGCAAAATCAGATTTGCACGTAGGCGCTCGGCTCTCAGCTTGCGACGCTCCTGTATGGTAGCAAAAGAGTAGCAGTTTACAACAACAAGTTAAGAAAACAAAGTTACTGTCAGTGACAGTAAAGTTACTCACATCCGCCTGAACGCATCGCATCACATCACATTCACATCATATGACGTGTCACATGAATAGCACTCATACTCCAAAGAAATATGAATAACCGCGCCGCCTGTTGTTAGAGATTTTATATCGTTCAAAATTAAAAGATTTAATAAAAAAATGCCACAAAATGTTGAAATGCAATTTGATTTTTTATACTTCAAAGCAGGTTACTGCATATAATTTCTCAACGCAAAAAAAAATCACTTGAAAATTTATAATATTTCTTTGTGGTGGTATAATATTGTTTAAAGTTTTTAAATCTTTTCCAAAATTATTCTATTGCAAGAAGAGCTCAAAATATTAGTGTATAGTGATAGGTTATTGAACTTAGTTTTTCATTGGAAAGAATGCTTCACTTGACAGTTTGGTCTATATCTCGTGAGAAAAAGTTCTACCACGAATGGGATCAAGCCCATTGGAAATAGAATAGAAATTTTATTCAATAAAAATAAAAGAAAAACAATCGATGTCTTTTGTTTTTTTTTCTGACCTTCTTCAACCTCTTCCAACTTAATGGAATTTATCAAGATTTTTCAACATGCGAAATTTTTAAATCCTTTGAATTTTTTTCGAATTTTTCAACCACTTTCAACTACTCGTATTCTTCATTAGTTTTAATATTTTTTCCGCTATTTCAACGATTTTCAACATTTTTGAATCTCCTTCAACTTTATTGACATTTTCAGCCTGACATATTTCAACATCTTTCTTTTTTTCGAGTTTTTCAACCTCTTTGAATTATTTTCTGTATTTTTTCGACAGTCTTATTCAACTGTTTCATTGCCTTTCATTTAATGTGTATTAACAAAATGAATGCTGTTTTTTTGTCAACACTGCTATTAAAACCGATAGTAATCAAACATCAAGAGAATTACAATATTCGCATATAATTGTATCATTTGATACATCATAAAACAAATGACAGCAACAAATAATTTTTTGAAAATAATGTCTTCTACTTTTATTTTGTTATTTTGTATATTAAATTATACATATGTACATATGTATGTACGTTTTGCCTTACTATCACTGTTGCAACTATCACTCGTCGATATATTTTTCGATACTCTTTTTTCCACACTCAAATACCTTTGTACAAGAAACTATACTTTATCTCCAATTTATAGCCTTGTGCCACTGAGCATGAAACATGAAATCATATATCATATTACAGGATTTTTCCTACAGCGCTCGCTGCTTTTAAATGTTATCCCAGCTAACATTTGGAAGGAAGTTAAATTTTCAAAGACACAGGAGATGACTTTAAAACTCTGCTTAAAGGGTTAAATTGATATTAATCATTTTTACATTCTTTTGGGAATTTTCAAAGTTCAAATATCTCAATGCATTGGGATGTGATACTCCTTTTTTATTATTTGTATTATTACAACTATGAAATTAAATCCAAAAATTGTTAGCCAAATAAGTATAATTTTATTTTGTTCCTAACTTATAAATAAAATATTATTAAAAACAATAAAACTATTAATTATTTTTCTTGTACAAAAATCAACAATAGTTTTGAGTTCAATGTTTTTCTTATGTCTTCAACAAAAGTCGTCTGAAACTCCTCACTGTGATTCATACGCTAAACGCTTGGACGAGTCGCTACAGGTGGGCAGTTTATCCCAAAGAAAACTATCACTATACATCAGAATATTATATACTTATGTAGGTAACTCTATCGCGCTTAAAAATGTTTGCTGAGATAATTCATACATATATATATATACTTATATTTACATATACATAAATATTTGTTTGTGTGTCGTGTATTTGCGATTTTTAAATGCAAAGAAAAGCGAGCAAATTTTTATTTTAATCGAAAACGCAACAGTGACAGGCTGACTGTGTGCGTTCGCTTAAAAAACAGTTTGCGTGTTTTCTTGCATTCATTTTTATTTGTGTTCACTGCAAGCGACATCCTTTGAGTTTAACTTTTATTCGAATTTTTTTTTTTTTTTTTAAATGCTTGCAATTGGCAGAAAAAAAGTAAGAAGCTTTATTTTAACTGACTTTTAAGCTTGAGGTTGTTTAAAATAAAATTGTTATGCTACAAAATGGAAAATCATAAAATTCCAAATTTTTACAAAGCAGAGAGTGTAATTGAAGATAAAATCTATTGATGTGTCATACTTTAAAAAAAAAATCATTGATTTTAAGTACAAATGCAATGTTTTCAAAAGTATATTATATAATATTTCGATTCTTATACAATTTTGTTTAGTTAACTAAATCAACTACTATATGCCTGCATTTAAAATGCAGAATTGAAATAGCCATCAGATGTTAATCACTATCAAGTTACGTTTACATGAAAAGCTTCAATTATGGCAATGCTTGGAATATTCGTAAAATCAGTTATGGCATGTCAACAAATCAAAATAAATGTCAATTAGCAATGCTGATTTGTTAAAGAAACTGTCAATTATTATAACATGATAACAGAATTCAAGTACCTTGCATACATATGTATGTATGAGTAATACATTCATGTTGAAAATATTGAATTTCAAAAACACGATCCCATAAACATGACAAACCATTAAGCATACAAAAGCCTGTTAGGCAACAAAATCCATATAATACAATTCAATTTGCCAAAAATACTTACAATCACAAGTATGTACAAGAGTAATCTTTCAATAAAGTAAACTTTAATATGCCAACAAGTTGTCAAAAATTTACATGAGTATCATTTATAGCTCTTATGCTAATGGACATTTTCTCTTGTTGAATATAAGGGTATCAAATTTTGCGTATTCTATTGAATAATAATTGGGTATTTACTTGTGTAAAAAACCACAAAATAAAAAAGATTTTCATGTTTAATGATTGTTTTTGTTTTTGTGCTTAAGATCATTGCGCTATTGAAAACTTTATCGCTTTTTTGACATATTTTCAAAACACTTAGAAAATGCTATAATTCAAATTTTATATCGTTTTTAAATGAAAAATATGTGTGTGTTTTCGTATGAGGTTTTACAAAAACTTAATCTTAAAAAAAGCATAGTTTAAGTATGCAATAACCTTTTCTAGCACTAATGTATTGTTTAAAAAAAAAAATTATTAAAATCAGTATAGTATATTTTGCGCCAAAGCGTTACAAACTATTGTCACCTAAGTAATTTTATATAAATGGTATAGATTTAGTATATACTAAACACGTTCTGGTATCTTAAACCGTTTCGCAACAATCGAATGTCGAGCTCTGTCTCACACTAATTTTATTTTATTTAAAATAAGTGATATCGCAAGTGTAATCCTTGCAAATTGATTTGAATTCCACAATTATTTGCATACCCACAAATGTTAAATTAATTTACTCATTTAACCAACTTCACAATTTAATCCACATAATATTTAAGGATTTTTTCCAGTCGTCTATTCTGTTACTGATTTTCCGCATGAAAACAATTGTTTGTTGTTTTGCAAAAGAAAAATTACAGCAAAAATATTTAAAAAGAAAAATGAAAAAAAAATTAAAATTTGTCTTGCTCTTCCTTAGCGGCGTCACATTTGCTACCAAAATTCGTCATGCTGTGCATGTGTGTGTGTGTATTTGTCGTTACATTTGTGGCGGTTGTTGTTATTTTTGTCAGCGCATTTCATTTGAATAATAAACCTCAATTATGTCTACAACATGTGACCTTAAAAACTTAAGCTTTTCCATCTACCCCATCAGGCAGCTGCAAAGATCCATAACAACGTACTGAACTCGAACCCATGAGCATTGGAAACCACATGTGCCCTATGAGCATAATTGTGTCATGGTGCATAAATTTGATTGTGTCAACACAGTAGGAAATTTTTCCACAAATATGCATAATTTCATGAAAAGTTTTAAGCTTTATTAATAAAACAAGAAAAAAAATAGAGAGTGGCATGTAATGAAAGAGAATAGGAGCCTGCAGTTCTAAGATAAGCAATAAACTAAAAAAGAAAAGCGACGACAGTGCAATCACTAACATAAATTAAAATTACTTTTCTTGATTATTATCTTCACAAATTCCTACAGGGTTTTCTATCTTTGTATTTACTTTCTTATTTGTATATTAAATCTAGGTGTTGTTTTTCTCTCTATGTTAGTGTGTTTCAAAGGCACAAAATTCCCTATGCGTGTGTTACTCACCCAAATCTTTTACTCTGTTTCTTACGTAGTATCGCATTCGCGTTTCTTTTACCGGCGTTTTCTACATGCCCCTAACAGCTTCTAAAGCATAACACGGCAGTGGTACATGACATCGACGATGGAGATGATGATGACGAATGACTTCTATATGTTTCTTTGTGTGGTATTACGGCTGATCCCGGTTACGCTGTATAACGTACAAAAATCTGAATTACACGCTGCTTACCTGTGACTTATTTTGTCTCAGAAATCGTGTCTTTTTTTATTTTTGCTTTCTGAATTTTTTTTTTGCTTTTTTTTTTGTCTTTTCTTTGTATTTCACAGATTTCTTGCTCTGCCTGCTTGCGAGTTATGGTTTTATTTTTCTATCTTTCATTTCTGAGATTTGATTTATTTTTTGTCTTCGCATGAGAAATTGTCTACCTTTAGAAATGTGCAGGGGGTTGGGGTAGAAGCGTGCTGGTATGCCTTTGCTTGAAATATGAATAAGGCAACATTTACATATTGCAAAAGGGTTTTCAGATTTTTCATTTCATATGAGAAATAATTTGATTTTTAGTCAGAAAGTACGTTTGTAGCTTTAATTTTTTTCTCTTGTTTCCTTTGTTGTTAACATTTTTTTAAAGCAATTTACTTAAAGTAAAAGACTTATGTAGCTTTTGTACTTATTTTCTAGTTTTCTTTTGTTTTATTTGATTTGATTTGACTTTTTTTCCTCCAAAAATTATGCTCAGTAAATATTTCGATTTTGACTTTTATATATCAAGTCAAGAATTTAAATTTTCTATTGAGCGGTTTTCAAATAAAATTTAATATGTTTCGGCAATTTTTATTAATAAATTTCATTTGTTTTTGGGTAATGACACACGGACCCATATGCAATTTTCGTGTATTACTGTTCGAAAATTGGAAAAAGTTTGTTTGTATCTCATATGAAATGCTTTAAGAAGCTTATTAACCCGTCGTCAATGAGGTGGGACATGACTACCCCAGTTAGAGCAGGTGTACTTCTACAAGCTATTGAACAAAAAATTAAACTTGGTATAATTGTCGCTTTTCATTTTGTTTTAGAACGTCATCATCTTTAATGCAAGTTCTAAGCTGAAGCTGAACTTAATTCAGACATTACGTCCTTTAAAGAATGATCTTAAATATTTGGCTATTATTCATGGCTTTTGGATGATTCTACCGCATTTGCTCTAAAATTAAAAAGTAAAACCAAAAAACAGAGTCCCTGTGAGAATAGTGCCATTTTTTAAGAACATTTTTTTTAATAAAACAAATCCCAAAGTCTAACATTCCATTGCCAATTATTATTTTCATTATTGGTTAATATATCTTTAATTGAAATTTTGTTTTCGTTATTGATAGCCATTTGTTAGATTTTAATACCATTTCTACATTTTATATCTCATAACTTATAATAATTCATAATTCAAACTGGCGTATATAAAAACCACAATATTTGAGAAAAAAGCACCTTAGTTTACAAATAACTTGTCCCAATTTGATAATACCATTTTGTGGAACCTTTGCCTTTTCTTTGCATTCAAATGTTTTATTTAAATTATGTTTGGCCTCAAATCCGCCAACAACAATTGTAAGTTTGACAACTTTGGTGTTTGCTTCTTTTTATTTATTTACGTTTAGCACACATGCAGGGTCGGATTCATACTTTTTTTTAAGTGTAGGCCCAAAATATTTTCCGATCACAACTCAGCAGTTGTTTTTCTCAAATTCTTAAAGGGTTGGAAATCAATTTATTTAATTTCTTGTTTACAGAAATAAAAAATTTCCAATTGAAGAACTGCAATTTCATTGTATTTCGCTGCTTCTAAATCGGTTGGTTAAAAATAAATCATTCAATGTAGGACTAAAACAGGCACTTCCGGATTCTGGCTACATATACATAATGATGTTCAAAATTGTACTTCAACCTTTTCGCACAGAGTGGTGCAAAAATGTCTTGATTACTTTTGCAGTCTTCTGAAATCTGTCGGTATAGGCCTGAGCCTTTTTGCCCATAAATCCGGCCCTAAACACACGCGAGTAAAAGGTCATAACAGCTTTAGGCACAAGCACATTGCATAGCGTACATACACACACACACATTCTTATACTATATTTCCAATGTCAACTCATACACGAAGTGGTAACATCGTAACACACAGATACTTGTACAAATCTACTTAAATAATGCAGGATCAACTTGACAGCAACATTATTTCGCGCGTACCACATAGGTGGGTTGGTAGGTTAATGGCTTCTTAGAGAAAGAAAAAGTAAATAAAACTAAAATAAATTTAGACATAATAAACCCTTGATCTAAAGTCTACCCAAGGGAAAAATTTTACAAGTGGTTTCAGTATTTCTTTGTGTGGAAGAGCATGAAAGAATAGCACAACTTTAATTTCAATATAATTTAATATTGTTACTTAACTTTGCTCATCGCTGCTGAGTAACAACTTTAAGTTCAAAATATAAAATGCAAAAAAGACGCCTAAAGCTAGGCAGCATTTAATTTTACAGTTTGCACTGAATGTTTTCTTCTTAAAGTTTATAAAATTTTTACTGCATTCTTTTAGGCGCATTTTTCAGTAAAAAAAACAAAAAAAAACTTTAAATTTGAAAATGAAAATTTAATTACAATTCTCTTTTTTTCACGGTGCACCTTATTGTGATCGCTTCGCATATTTTAGCTTTTCACCACTTGACTTCTATGCCTATTTTTCATATTATTGCTTCAACAAGCAGTAGCAATGAGTAGCAGAAATAGTAGGTACATGGGTAAACCTAACAATAAAAAGCCATAAAAATAAAAATTACACTAATGCGAATTGAGGTTGCGTACGAACGATGTGAAATGAATGAATAGTACAAGAGTCCTTTTTGCATACTAAAGAGGTCCTGCTTGCCTGCTTGCTGCCCAAATGCGCTCCAGCAACATGATTGTTGTTACGCCGAACGCAACTATAATCATTGCTTGGAACCGTAACATTCACGCCTTTTCCGCATTTTTGCCCATTTTTGCCATTCATTGCATCACTCTCGGGGGAAAGTTAAGCATATAAATAAGGCAAGCCAAATAAGAATAATAGATGTAGTAGAGTAGTGTAAATATATAACTATATGTATGTTTGTATATATTTAACCATGAAGTAAAAAGAAACATTCCAAGCAATGGGAGAAACTCTAAGCGAAAAAAAAAATAAGCTCAAGTAAAATTGGGGAAAAATGGCAACTGGCTTGTTAACATAAATAGAAATCCTTGCTTAAGTAGCGTGAAACTGTAGGAAAAAATTCGAAAAAAATCTAGAAAAAAAAATTAACTACAAATTTAGAAGTTTACAAAATTCAACTAAGCTGCTAAAACTTTTTGGATGTAGGCAAAATTGGAGAATAATTGCGAAAATCAAAAAAATAAAAAAAAATTAAGAATTATCTAATCAAATTTCACACAAATTATTTGGCTTCTAGACCAGTGATGGGACTTGTATTTTTGTTTTGTTTTGTTTTTTTGACTCGATTGTTCATCTTATGACCATATATATTGTTTACTGCCCAGCATGTCTATAGAAAGGTCAATTTTATAGAAAAATTCGCCCCAAATAATAAAACTGCCAGTCTTCCTAATGTTGCGGGATATTTTAATAAAAACCCCAGATTAACATTTCGGCATTACTTTTTGCACCAACAAAAGATGTGCCAAATCTCTTTTTCTATTGTGATTTCAGCAAAAACCCAAAGTTTTGTGCACACAAATCGAAGGACATTGCCACAGAATTCTTAAAAAAATAAAAATTCCTAGTTTCTGACAAATTATTTGTTCAAAAGGGAATTATTTAGGTAACGAGTTAAAACACAATTAATTCCACGGTGCGAAAACTCAACTTCAGCGCTACTTGGTTGAATCAAGTATTTCTTGCGCCTAAAAGTATGCAAAAAAAACCATTTAAGAAGAAAATCGAAAAAAATCTGTGCAAATCTGTGCAACAACAAAATACAGTTACTGCTATGATGTTTGCATTGTTGCTGTGTGTATGTTAAAGTTTGTAATGAACGTTTTTTCATCTTCGTGCTGTATTGCTGTTAGTGTGCGTGTTTGCAAATGAAGCCATCCTATGAAATTCCATAACATTTAATGGCATTAAGTTTACACTACATAAATTTTCTTGTTGGCGTAGAAATAAAATTAGCCTGCAAGCACAAGCTAATCGTCCTCGAAATAGCCAATGTTGCCACCTTATTGTTGTTTACAGACTACATAGTGTTATAATACCAGGGTACAACAATATACAACTGCAACTATAATACAACGTACAACACATTGAGGCAACCCCTAACGAGCAAGGGATGCTAGGTTAAAAAAAAAAAAAAAAAAACAATATAAAAAATGTATAAAAAAAAGAACAACAACAATTTGCTGTTATAAGAAAAAAAAAAAATAACAATGTTGCCTCATTTTCCACAAAATTATTGTTGCAGAAATTCCGCAGCTTCCCTTGCTTGGCTTTAAATTTAATTCTGTACTGCTTCTATACAGTTATGGTGTATTTTTTTTTTCTAATAAAGGGTGTTTCTGCTGCAAATATGAAAGGGCTTATTTTTTTAAACTTAATTTGTTTCGCTTGAATCTTAAGTGGTAGTAGAAGTAGAAGTAGTATGGGGCTTGCTACATAAAATATTGATTTGGAAACTTTTAATATGCAAATTTTTCAAATGACTTCAGTTGAACTCTGTTTATATGTCAATAGATCAAATTATTACTGAAATAATAATTTTTTCTTTTAGTTTTAGGTATTCTCAAGTCTCTAAGTAAAAACACAAATTTGATTATAAAGTGATAATTCATTCATTTAACAGTACATCCTTATCAGCGATCATTCCTTTTTTGCATATTCCATTTCAAACCCCATTTTTAGCTTTCTGTTCAGTTTTTGTGCACCATTTTATTTTTTGATGGCATTCCATTGCATTTCCTTTCTCTTGTGCAGTTTTTAATTTATTTTTTTTTTGTTTTGCTTCTACTACTATTGGTGTGTTGTTGTTTGATTAAAAATATTGCTGAGAAATGTAATATCATTTTGTATTAAAGCAAACAATGGAATTTTCTCTAGCTGGTTTTCTGGTTGCTTTTGAACAACTGTAGCAGTGAAAATCCTTTCACCATTTTTATTTTTTTTTTATTTCACTGCAATTGCATCATCAAACAATGCAAAAAATTATGGTGAATAAATAAAGAAATAAAAAAAAAATACGGTGGAAATTGTTAAATAAATTTCATTTCTTGCGTATCAACGAGCCAAGGTTAGCAGCTGTCCGTTTATCATTTTACGTATTTTGCATTTTGTATAATTTTTTATTATTTAATGGCAACACTGGCAAAGCTTTTTTTGATCATTTTTATTTGAGTACCTTATGTAATGTGCAGTAGATAAAAATCATGATAATGTTGCTATCTAACTAAATGTACATGGGGAATTATTGTTTGATGTAAGGTATGAAATTGCTTAGTTTGAAAAATGATTTTAAGTTTTAAAATATTATTCGAATATTTTTTTGATTAATTTCTTCAATATTGGTTTAAGGCAACTACACTCCAGGCAATATGGCATGCAAATTGAAATGAAAATGTCATTCAAAAAAAGTTTTCACAAATTCGTATCATTATTTTGGTGATTTTTCCTTTTACATATATGTATTTGTGTGAAATTTATTTATTTTTTTTTTATATTTCATTTTTATTTTGATTTTTTGCACATTTTTTACATTAAAGTTGCAATTCTTTGCACGATTTTATCTATTTACATTCTTTAATTTAATCAGTTTACTTGACGTATGCGCGATAAGTTACTGATTTGATTAAATACATTGCTAGCCTCTCTATAACAAAATTTAGCTATGCTCTTAAAATATCTAATTAAAAGGATTTTGAATGCAATTTAAAAATGAAGTCGAACTTTACGTCGCTAGTATAAATTAACTCAAAAATTTAAAACACTGAGAATAAATACATAAATTCAGCACATCGAAGCATTGTGATGCAGACAATTTATTTATACCCCTTCCAGAATCGAACGCACACACACACAAAGACGCGCATTGTTACGTACATACACTCACACTTATATGTACTTACACGCACTTGCAATCATTCAAATAATGAATTTTATTCAATGCTTTAGCAGCTGTTCGTTGCCTCATAGTTGCAGCCAGGCGCATGAACATGATGATAGCAATGACAGCAACAGCGATGACGACTCTTCACTTGAATGTGGTACTGCGACTGACGATGTTGCAAGTGCTGTTGCCGCTTTTTTTTCGCAGCTACTCAAGTTACAGTTGTGTAGTTGCAATTTTTTCTCGATTGATTGCACTTTAATGCGATTTTAAATTGGTGTTCGATGAAATTGGCGCATAATGAATGGAGCAACATGGCGTCTACATGATGATAATGTTGATATTGGTGATGAAAAAAAAAGTGGAATGTAGAATGCGGAAGAAAAGAATGTTGTTGTGCTGTGCGCAATTTATCGTGGGTGCAAAGAAGGCTTTAGAGATTTCGTTTTTGATTAGTTATTGAAGTGAGCAGCATTTACTGCATACATACATAGGTGTTAGTCTTGGAAATTACAAATAATGACATGCATTTTACGTTGACTTGCGTGTTGATATTAAGTATGATATTTTAACTTTAGATAGCTATTAAATTTATGAACGACTCGATTATTATTTATTGTTAAAACGAATACAAAAAGAAAAGATAGAAAAAAACGCATTTCATTATTAAAAAGGACATATTCTTAAAGCACACACGATTACCATCATCTCTTCAGCAATATTTGCCTGCAATTTACATAATTGTATCTAAATATCAGCATTATTTGCTCTCATGATAACTATAAACTTTATTCCAACACCTGTCATCATATCAAAAGTTAATTGATTTTACTAATTTTGCGTATTATTTTGGACATATTTTGTAACAGCTGCAGGATAAAGCGAAAACTTAAGTGTAATTAGCAGATTATGTTGCTGCAGGGGAGTGGGTGTTGCGCAAGTATTAATGATGCCCGAAATTAACGAAAATGAAACTCAATCATCTATCCTTTAAAAAGGCTACTCGCTATTTGTTGATTAATTAATAAATATATGCGCTGAATAAAATACTTAACTCAGGTAATTATCACTGTGAGAGCGGATCAAAATTTTGGCCTAAGGTAAAGAAGTGGCAAAGTGTGGCAGTTAAACCATAAGCTATAAATTAATATGCATTAGGCGTTTGTCAGATAAGAGTGACACAGAACGGCACAGCACTCTGCTGCCGTGTGCCAGTTTTAAATATGGCCATAGAGGGTAATAAATGCGTATTAAGCCTGGCCACAGTTAACGCCACACCACATTATGCGCGTTCATCTGGCCTAAGCAGCTGAAGACTAAATTAATTTCAAATTAATTCCAGGACACTGTCGCACAGTATGACAAAAAAACAGGAGAATTCAATTTATTTGACAATTTTTCATTTATTAAATTTACATAACATGACGTATGAGTAATAATAAGTAAATATTTTGCTCTGAAGTATATACTTAATAGTTTTAAAAATTGCGTATTTAATATGCATTAGGCGTTGCTGCAGGCATAGCTTCGTGTTTATCAATCTTTTTTAGAATATCGCTACTTCTATGGTGGCAATCTTTCAAGCAGTAATACAGTACACAATTTCATTTGTGATTGAATTTTCACTGTAAGAAATACCACATATTATTACCCCCTGACCCACTGTGCATTACAACCGCTCATGAGGGGTCTCTTCAACGTACTGTGCAATGATATTAAATTGAATTTTAATGCAAATGTGAAGTAAAACGTTTCAGTTAATTTTAGCTTGATTCATCATCAGCAGTACTTGAAAGTCCTTGAATTCTTTCATTGCTTTCAATATTACAGAAAGTGAATTGAGAAGCTTCCTGGATTAGACACAACGTCATGCATAATGAGTGAAAGTGCGCTGCTCTACTTGAAAAAAGCAATAATACGAGTGAAAAGTGATAGCATTTGGGTGCTTGCTTCTATTGGCATCAACGCATTAATCAATACGGCATCATAAAGTCGATGCCAACTGCTCCCGCACCGGAAATATAAAGTTTTTAATTGAAATTTTATGCCATGTAATTAAAAAAATATCTATCATTTGCTATATTTTGATATGAATTCTCGTTGGTAGTATCATAAATTCATATTGCTCATGAAATTGCAATAGAGCACAGGAGCAAAAGTTAGAAAATTAAGTTTTATTTATTGTTGCGAATTATCACAAAATGTTTTTTTTACAAAGGTATTTACTAAGCAAAGAATAAAACTTTTATTAAATATTACTTTCAAATATCAAAAAATTAACAATTTGCGATGATATAAGTACTTAATTGCATCAAATTAAGTTATTATAAATTTATGTTACCTCACCAAGTCAAAGTTGATAAAACAACAAATTTATATTTAAATAAGACCAGATAAAAAAAAAGGTTTTTATTAAAGCCTGTTGTAAGAGACTTGCGTGGACACGTGGGCGTGATAATAGCTATACGAGAATAGCACTAGCATGTAATATGTAATTGGTTTGATAAAACAAAAAATATTATTAATTTTAAAATTATAAATCTTAAAAAAACGTTTGCCATTTTTTAACTAATAATTTATTTCAAACATATAAAATTCAGTTTATAAATTGGGTCCGCTTAGGAAAAAACTTATACTTATGGCATGAATTGTTCAATCACTCAAATGTAAAAAATTAAAAATTATTTAAACTTTACAGTTTGCATCTTAGCAAATGACCACTAACATCAATAGTGTCAATTTGATACCAGATAACCATCAATCTATCAATAAGTTCCTTTCATTATTACCACTAGAAAAAATAAAATTACTCAACAATTGATTTTCTTGCACAGTCATTACAAACTCCAGAGCTCTTTAAATTTTGGAAAAAAAAAACCGAATAAATTGGTGCCCTAGCCTATCACGTACTATGCTACTCCTAAGCAAAACCGTAGAGAGCTCATTTCAATTAAATTAATGTGCGTTTCTGTGAACAGCATAATGTTGTTGCTCTAATATTTACATCTTTTGCTGTTATTGTTGTTATCATTGCTGCTACTGTTGTCATCAGCAACATCGACGACGTTGTCTTTCTACTATCTACTACTATTGCTACTACTTTATTTTGTCGCGACTCTGATTTCCTAGCATTTTTCCAAGCATAAGTAGATGTGGATGTGCAAAGGAGAAATGATTCAAGCGAGCAACACGAATTTTGCTTGTAAAATATTTGAACAATTTTTCTAAAAGCTTTCTTCGTTTGTCAATTTTCTTTGATTTTGCAAGCATTAAGATTTTCTTTTTTTTTTTGCTTTCTTCTATCAGCCCCTTCAATGTTGCTTCCTCTGTCTCAAGCGCCACAAAAGTCAAATGTTAGTAGTGTTGCCGGCTACAACAGCAGCGGAAACGGAAGTGGTAGCGCAGCCTGACTGCTTAACATTTCTGACTCGGCAAAAAAATATGAATAAAGAGAAACAAGAAATATTTGAAAAAATAAAAAAGAAACATAAAAATCATCATTTTTGCAATATTCATAAAAGTAGCAGGTGATGTTTGGTGGTTCACGCTGATGGTTAAAAGAATTTGTTTTTTTTTTTTTTTTGAATTTTCCTTAATAAAGTCGTTCGACTTAAAAGACACAAATTGCAGCAATTGACAATTCATAAAATTTTATTTGATATGGTATAGGACTTGAATTAAAGAGTAATATACTTTATGATATTCTACCATATAAAACTACTTCAGTTAATGTTGTAAAAATTTAATTTAATTATTTTTTACGATAAAAATTAATTCAATTTTAAATGTAATTGCAATTTGGTTGTCTGACTGCACATGCTAGTTTTCCTTGAAGAGCTCAAGCAATTTGTCTTAGTTTTTAAACTCATAAGTACTTAATCCCCACACTATTTACTCGTTCAGTTGGTTAAAGTGAACTTTTCTTAGATAGAAATTAATTGTGTGACTACACGAAAACTAAAATTCTTCGCAACGCTATAAATAAACAGTCAATTAATACTCTGAAGATTAGAGTCTAAACAAATAATTTAACATCATTTGTGCTCACAGTATGTGAACTGTCGCTGATTGTCCGGAAACATCAATTTGGCACTGAGGTCAAGAATTTAAAATTTCAGGAAGCTATGCGTCTTCAGCGCGTTGTCTTAAAAAAAAAAAATAAATAAAAAATTCATCATCAAAAATCATCTAGCAGCTTTTTTTAAAAACTAAAACAAGTTAAATTTGTATATTCAGGAATAATCACCATTTAAAACCATCGAAAAACAACTTTTGAATATTCTTTCAATATTTAAAATTTTTTCTCAACACGAAACGTTTGAAACTCTATACTTTCCATAGAACGTTACGTTCAATGCATAAGCCAACACAAAGCTACTTTTTAGCTTTGCTATTTCCATCTATTTCTTGCCATTTCTGTCGTGTCTGCTGATGTCATTTCCGCTTCCTATTGCACATCATTGCTTTGCGTTGTGGCTACAAATTGCTTGCTTGCTTGCTTTGAAAACTTAAACCTGACTGATGCAGCTATCTCTGGTCGTCAGAATGCCAATGTTTGTAGTAGAGTCTATGAATTTTTACGTTAACTATCTTTTCACTTGCCATGCCTCCCCCCCCCCCCCCAGTCTTTGATATTGAATTTAACTGTGGCTTTAATCAAAGCAACCGCAAGCCGGTATACGACGTTAAATCTAAAACACTTGACACCTGCCAGCGGTGCATTTATCACTGCTTTATGGGCCACTCTATCTTATGGTCTTGTCTTTTGGTTCTTATATTTGTGGGTTTGCATGAGTGTGACTATTACCGCTTTTCATGGTCGTGGTGATGATGTTAGTGTTGCTGTTGTTAAAAAATAATATAATGTAGAAATAAGTAGCAGAATCGTTAAAATAAAGCGACAATGTTATAGTTTTAGCTCTAATAAATGCATTTTTATTTCAAAAATATAATTCGAGAAACAGCGTTTTCCATAAGATTTATAGAGGAAAATGTTTAATAACTTGCACTATACCTCAACACTCACACATAATTTTCTAAAGTTGTTAAAATTTAAAAAAAATTTAAAAAAAATACGATGGTTCACCTTTGGTTGCTCCTTTTTTTTACTTTGCACATTCTGTTTCATTCGCTACCACTACCAACATGCCATGACATCTGTGTATATGACAGCGGAACTTGGTACATCCGACCGGACATGCTGTTACTCCGGTTGCTGCTTCATGGCGACTAAGAGTCAACCGCATTCTTTGCGGATTACATTTCATTTTTTTTAATTTTTTTTTATTTTTTAAATGTAACTGCAGCAGCAACTGCAAAGTGTTCTTTAATGAAGTTCGATGATTTTAATTGAGTATCACTTGTTATGCTTTGGTTTTATTTTTTCGTTATTGAAGGCAAAAACTTCAGAAATTAATTTATTTAATGGAATTGTGGGTGAAAACAACTCACAAACATATAGTTTAATTATATTTTTTAATTTTATGAATTGTTAAATTGAGATAGTTTAATGTTTTATTTAAATCGTTTTTGTTATTAACAAAGTAAATATACATTTCGTCATTATTTCCTACGTAAAAAAAATTAAAGTCATACAAAATTAATGAAAAATATTGGCCTAGAAAAATTTTAAGCAAAATTACCTTCAAGTTTTATATAATATATAGACTATTTTCTCTTAGAGAAAGCTGACCAAAATCGAAAACGACACAAATTTATTTCAACAATTAGGTAGCCAATTAGGTACGACTTTATACAAAATATTTTGTCCAGAATATAAAACTTGTTTCAAACTTTTTTTTCGAATTCGCCTGAGAGTGTTGAAGTCATTTCGTGAAAGACGTAACTTTTAAAAGTTAAACCGGACCCAAAAAGCTATTTCAAGAAACAGTTATCAAATAGTGCTCATATTTTGTGAAAGCGATATTCACAAATTATTTGCAAAATTAAGATTTTTATCTTGGAGTAGAGAAGCATTATATATTTTATAGGAAAATATTTTTGTAATCATTAAAATTAAAAATTTTAGATGATTTCAATTATTTCCAGCAACAAATGGTTAAATTAAAATATGCTCCACAATTGGGTTAGTCACCTTCAGGATAGGATTGCACAGAAACAAATCATACCAACAAAAAATGTACTTGTTAATTAAACTTGTGGAAGTCCTATAAAGAAACTTTACATAAAAATTTGTGTACGTTTCGTTTCAACTGAGCTCTTTTTATTTTAAACTTTCTTCTCCAACATGAAATGAACTAATGATTAAAAAAAAGTATAAAAACTCATGCTGTTGCAAAGCTACACCTAAATAGCCACAATACACACATGGAACAGACATGCAACACCGCCGTTAGAGTCCAATTTTGGTTCGTTCGTTTCCATTAGATGTTGCTTATGTGGATGCCACTTGTAATCTTAGAGTAAAACTTTAGTTTCACAAATGACAACAGATTCAGGAAATTTGTGCACATTTGTGTCAATGTGTGTTTTGGTAAGTGTTTGCTGTACCGACACGTGTCTTTAATAGAACTAGCAGGGTTACTCCACAAGTGAGTGACAAAACCCAATATGGGGAGAATTGTATACAATTTTAAACTCTTTCTTGTTTCATTTATAAATTAACATATCACTACAATCTTGATATGTTGATTTTTTCAATAAGAAAAATATTTTTAAAATTTTAAAATAAAAGTATTTTAATTTCATGGCATTGCTAATGGATTGAGTGATGCTCGTTGCAAAGTGTTTCCTTACTGTTGTAATTCTTGGCTGAGCCCTGCATTAGTTTCAATTCAACTTCAACCGTAGGTTTTAGCTTAACTCTGACATTTGTTAGTTTCTTAAGGTAGCTTGGAAAAATAAAAAAAAAGCAAAATAGGATATAAACAAAACTAAAACTACTGCATATTGCTTAAGCATGCACTTACCTGTGTATGCATTAGAGTGCTTCAAAATACAAAATTGCGAAAATAATAAGACATACGTAAATTTTTGTTTTAAAACAAATAATGAACTCTTTTGAAATGAAAAAATATTTGCTTGTGCTTTTGAAAGTGAATTATAAGGTTTGAGAGCACATCTGCTGTTGTAATTGACATATCTTTTTGGAGTTAAGATTGCAAAAGGTTTAAATGCAGAAATGTTAATAACATCCCAAAAATTGATTGCCAAAGGCTCAACACTTGAAAACCTTTGCTCAAACGAGAGAGGGTTTCAGAAAAAAAATATTTTTTTTTATTAAATTCTGAGCCATAAATGATAGAGATATTCTATTCTAAATCTTTACGAAACTCCAGCAACATACACTCAAAGTAGATAACTTCTCTCAAGCGCAAAAGCGTATCCTTAAAATCACAAAAACTATAACTGCTATATCTCACTAAATCTTGTTTGGTTTTCCACTCAATTTTGAACCAGTCGAATACACATACACACGTATTCGAACGCACGCATACAACTGTGTCTCATCTCGTAATTCGTTTGCAGTTTCAAATGTTCTTTGCAAACGCTCTTCATTTTTGTTATTGTTACATTTACGGTTACGGTTACGTACAAATTAATGTCAATGGAACATTTTTAATTAAGACATTGCAGTTGACTTAAGTTACCTTTGACGTTACTCTATATTCAAGATTTACTCTTACACACACATATGGAACAGAGTTGTAAAATATTGCAAATTAAATTGTATTAACAATGATTAAAGCTACCGTCTCAACTTTTAATTTCTTTCATGAAAGTCCTAGAGCCAATAGTAGAAAAATTTAAAGGAGTAACATTAAGTACTTAACTAACGCTATGTGAGGAAACTGAATCAGCTCAAATAAAAAAAAAATGGCGTACATAGGCAGACCCAGCTCTAACCCCAAAAATGCACTCTATTTTCGATTTGGTTTTCTGAACTTACATAAATAAAGAGTTTTAATAGTTGGTGTCACTTGAAATTTTAATTAAGCGACTCTGAGCTTGTATAAGAATTTATTTTATTTATAATGACATTTTTTTATATAATGAATATTTTTTTTAGAAAAAAGAGTTTTTCGTAATTTTCTTTATATAAAGAAAGTTTGTTGGCTCATTATGGAAATTAGAGAATACATCTATAACAAATATTTTGGGAAGATTAAATAAATAATTTAAAAAGGAAACATCGATACCTAGAAGCATCGATTTAAAAAGCTCATCAATGTGAAGAATGCTGGTGTCGTTTAAAAGGATGTTTAATTGCCTACATACAGTATTACGCAAAATTAACCCTATTGACTTATATGGAATTTGGGTTTTTATTTGAATATTTTTCTTGCATTTATTTTATCACAATTTTACAAAAAAAAAAGACTTCAGAACTATAACATAAAACACAATCGATAAGGAGATGCCTGCAGAATAATTCTGTAAAAGCTAAATATTTGCATGGACATTTAGCTTTACTTAAGTACATAAATACATTTGACTGCAGCTCTGCCACAGAAAAACTGATACAAGCACATACATATACACAGACACATGTAACTGTGCACATGTACAATTGCAACAAACAAACTGACAATTCACATGCAGTTCTTCGTATTTCGTATGTGAATTCATACAAGATGTATAAGTTTCAACATGTGACGTAAAGGTTTACGTTTTTCTTGCAATTTTCAATAGCTTTTTCTGATTTTGTATTTTTCAGAAAATTTGGTCCAATTGCAATTTTAGTTTTTGTTTTTTAATTTTCAAATGGTGAAATTTTGCTCACAAATTGAACTTTACTCAATAATTCTTGCTGGCTAGTTGAGATGTCACTATAAATTTTTAAATATGTCGGCAGCATTCTTTGATTAAGGCCTGGTTCTATTTAGGTATGAACGTACAAACTTAAAATTGATTCTATTGGACTTAGTTCATTTAAATTATTTCTAGAAATTTCATACCGAAATTGTTTTCATTGATGTTTGTTATTTAAAAATTGCTTAGATTGTGATTTGATTTAAAATGTTCATACCTACATACATACATGCATAGATCACAAAATGTGCACGGTATTGCAAAATATTTGAGTTAATTCTCTGATTATTTTACTAAAAATGTTATACTGATGTAAAGCAGATAAGAAAATGATTAATTGCCAAATGATTTGCATCATTTGCAAGATGTGAAATTATTAAGATGTATGTAAAAAAGCAAAAAAGATATAGAAAATTTTATGCTTAAGATATTTCTTTGGAATAATTCTTGCAACAAAAAATAGTTCTAAAGAAATATGCGATATGCGGATATTTTTATTATTTGCAAAAATTATACATTGAAGCTATAAAAGCTCTAATTATCTTTACTAATTATTTTTTCTGAATTTTTTATTTCAGGTATGTTGCACAATATTTCTCAGGTAAAAATAATTTAAATATTTTCGTCTGTACAAAATAATTAATATTTCATAAAGTATTCAAAATATATGAGGAAATTTATCATTAAGTCAAATATGTAGGTAAATTGGAAGAAATATTTTTCAAACTACAAGCATATTATTCCCATTTTGCATGCAAGTTTTATGGCTTTTAGGGACACAATACTTTACCCGTTACTCGAATAAGACCAAGACATTTTGAGATATTTAAACCTTCTACATCAAAAAACGAATATTGTTCCACGATCAGTCAATCTTTAGCCTTTCTATAAGTTGAATTATATTTGAAGCTTTTTACGAATTTTTCTACGTTGAATCCATATCTTCCCCTAGAAAATTTTTATTAAAAATACTAAAAAATAATCGGTTTCATATCTCGATCCTCAAAATATTCCTAAACTCTGAAAGGTAATAAGCAAACGAAGTGTTATCTTTATGGAGCTATGAAAAATTGCCTGCTCTTTCCAATGAGCTTGGTTCCCTTCGTGTAAGATTTTACTGTCTAGTAAAGCATTCGTACCCATTTTATTTCTATGGACTATTAAAGAGTTCAATAATAATAATTTGTACTAAAGCTACTAATTTTAAACTTTTACGTCTCTATATTTCATACATGCTTTTATCACGTGTTGAACACACTTTATTCATGATGAAAAAGCAAAAGCAAAAGCACTCAAAATGAAAACCTTTTTATTTATAGTAACTCATTCTTTAATATTTTATGAACACAATGACAAAAATAAACTGATCTTTAGTACATACTTACATACATTAACGAACTTATATACGCACACAAAAATACGTGCAAATACTAACGCGAGCATTTCACTCTGTGTCCAGCTACAAAAAAAAAATTGCGTACAAATAAATAAATAAACCAGAGAAATCGCCTCAAACCACAAAACAGGACATGCAGTTATTTATATGATTTTTACTTTTTGCGCTAACAAATGCCAGAGCCTCATACACATATACATACAACCATACATACGCTCACAAGAACCCGCATACTATTGCCATACCACTTTTTACTGTTGTTAGCGGCACATTTGTGTATACAGTGACACTGACACAAAATAATAAATTGAAAGATTTGAAAAAGATTTGATTGGCTTAAAGGAGCATTTATATCCTTTTTTTGTGTGCTACCAGTAACACACTCTATGACTGATGTCCTGTAGTATATAGTATATTGTGTTTGTGTGCTGCTTGTGTTCAAATGACATACAGACACAGTGACTGAGTGTTTGATTGTGAACCCTGTTGTGCTACTGCTGCGGCGGCTGATGTTGTCCTTGTCGCAGCAGTCTGTCATGCAATTGTGGCAATTTGGCACGTTTCCCTAAGATCGTCACGTTCGCGTTGTAAACATAAATCAGGCCTATTTTCCCATTATTTGTTGCTGCTGTTTAGTGTTAGTATTGGTGTTGCTGTTGCGCGTCAGTTGGTATGGGCGTCTGTGTGTTTGCCTGTTTGTATATGTATTTGTCAAAGCATTGTTGTAATAGCTAATGCCATTGTTGTTGCCGTTATTGTTGTTTATTTTGTAAGTTGGCCTGTCAGTGCTTAGTGCTACTTTTTGTTTGAGCACATTATTTGATCTACACATTCATGGGTATACAGAAACACTTGACTATAAAAGGTGCACACATGTGCAATTAAATCGAAATTATCTGCTACAAAAAGCTGCTAGGATAATTATATGTATTTTTTTATATTTATAAACATTGTTTGAATATAATGCTTGGAAACAAAATTTGAAAAAAAAAATTGTAATAATGTTGAGAAAACCTTTTAAGAGGGAATACTTTGTTTAGAAACATTGATTGAATATAATGCTAAGAATCAAAAATTTTGACTTATGTTTCGAAACATTGCTTAGAAATATTTTAAAAGGAAATGCTTGGAATTATTGTTTATAAACATTGCTAAGAAGAAATGTTTAGAAACAAAGTAACGAATAATCGATATCAATCAATATTAAATGTGGTTCACTAACACTCCAATATTCTAGGAAATCAGTCTCAAAAAATTATATTTTAAAACATAGTTGAGAAACGTACAGAACGCTATCCGTAAAAACGCTGATAGAAGAAATTATTTTGAGTAAAACTTCAATTGCAATTTCAAGAAAAAATTTTGTTTGTTAACAATATTTATAAACAAAGCTCAAATATTTCATTAAACATTGTCGCAAAAAACTTTTACTAATTAAACTGGTCACTCTATTCAGCAAGTTACACACATACGTGTAAAAATCAACACACACATGCATTTTCTGTTGATGGACGCCGAGTATTATGTGGATGACGGTGTAAACACTTTTATGTACTTTTTTCGGGTTTTTTCACTTTAGTTTTCAGTTTCATTTGTTTACTTGTGTTGGTTTGTGCGCACACACAAAGGGGTATTATTTTTTTTTTTTTTTTTTTTGTTTTTAATGTCTTTGTTGCTGTCGCGAAAGTGACACACATTGGTATTTGTAAAAATTTATTGTTTTGTTTCTTGCAACTGCCTTTTTTAGGCTTTTGTTACGGTTTCCTTTCATGTTCGGGATTATGTAGATTTAATGATCTGTTGTTACATTAGTTTTTACTTGTTGAAAGTTTTGTATGAAAGGATTTAATTTGATTTACGATGCCATTAAGTTTCTCTTAATAAGAAACTATAAATTTTGCACTTATAATTATTTTGTCATATCCCGATATATCTAATACTACTATATTATAGTTTAAAGATTCTTATAGTTAAACAATTTTGTGCACAATCTTATTCAGCTACTTTTTTTAAAAAGCTTTTTAGATTAACCCGTCAGCGTATACTGCTACTTACGTATATAAACATGGTGTTGCATAGTATTGCACTAACACACTTTCATAGTCACAACACTTCCGCTAATGGCATCATAAGCGTTGCGGCAACAGCAAGCGGTTTTAAGCTTTGCTAAACATTGTATAAGACTTAAATGCAAATTTTTTCTCCACATCCTTCTTCTTTGTTGAAATGTACATTTTTCAACTAACATGTCACGCCCCATAAAAACATTTGAAAATAATAGCAAAAGAAGCAGAAACTTGGTATTACACGGTGAGCAACTTAAACCGCAAATTCATATGCATGTCAGAAATACTTTCGAAAAACCTTGACTCCTAATAACTTATAACTCGCTCTCTGAATATGCGATTATCTCTTCGGACAAATTGTTTATTTTTCTACTACAGAGTATATACTATGTATGTCCAAACATATGTCTAAAATTATGTCTAAAAATTCGTTTTTGTCAAAAAATCTTGAAAAATTTTGTCTCCTTGAAAATGATTGCCCCTGAGCCATAATGCCAGCGTTTTTTTCCAATTTTGGAAGCACTTCTGGAACGCACGTTTCGGTATCGTTTTCATCTTTTTAAGCGATTCTCTTTTCTGTTCTTATTAATGTTGAAAAAATGTCACTTTTCCATGAATCTGTTTAGCCTTTGAAATAGAAACAGTCGTGGGTGGTCAACCAACAACCGGTCAGGATCTCAAACTAAACCATGGTCCTACATACGATCAATTGATTTACGTTAACAAAACGTGCCGATAATCCTTCGGACGAATTTTCAAATGTTTTTTTTTATACAAATTAGCCGTAGTCCTTCATTTGTTCCCACATGCGTCCAGTTCCGTACGTTATAAGAACTAGAATTTTTTCTTATCCTTTAGAAAAACGCTATATATGTAGGTAGTTTTCTACACAATATAATTTTCTGGATGTAGTATCTAGCTAACATTAACAAAGTTTCTTAAGGTGTTGCTGTTTACTTGTTTCTGTTTTAGATGCATTTTTCCGTAAAATTAAGCAATAAAAATGTATAAGCAAAAAAGTTTTTACTCAGTTCTCACAATATATGCATGTAGTAGTAGTAGTAGTAGTAGATGTAGCAGTAGAAAAAAAAACTTTTGTCGTTGTTTTCGTGTACTCATGTAAGTAGGTAATTGTGTGCGTGTGCTTCATAGCAGCATTAAACGTCATTTTTCACTTAATAGTCACAAGATGTTTCAATTCACAAGCAGCTTTACGCCTTTCTTATATCTACCGTCAGCGCGCCGCTTCATAGCATAGTGGCAGCTGGTGTGACAGCTTCCTGTTTTTTGTTCACAAAATTTGAGTAGGGGAACATTTCATGCTATGTTACGGTAGTATTAGAAATGAATTTAATTAAACGCATCCTTTAGTCATCAAAAAGCTAATGAGTAGGTGTACTTGCTTGCATAGTTTTCATGTTAATGCTCTAATTATACAGAAAAGTTTGCAAAATAATGTACCTAAGTTGATATTTTATACCAATAAATCATATGAAAACTTCATCTTACAACTGATATTTCTATTAACTGTGGTATGATTTTCGTGAAAAACTTATCCTCATGTAAATAATTTTGATATACATATCTCCTGTTGCTACTCTTCTACATCACAACTATAGGATTTAGTTCGTTAGTTTACAAAACTCACATTTTTTGGTGTTGTTACCTTGTTTTGCTTCTAACATTTGCTAGCTGTCTTTATTCCTCACCAACAAAGTTATTGAATTCCTACACGTTATGTCGCTGATGTCGAAAAGTTTGTCAGTTTATTGTTGCGTTACTGCAAAACTCTAAGGATGTAAAGTCAATGCGCTGCAGCTCTCCAAAAATGTTATTGTTATCCTTAAATTACTCAAGTAGTCACGTTTCACGTAAGATATGCATTACGTTAACGTTGCATCTTTAACGAGACTACAATGACGCGAAGAGTTGCTGCGCACTGACTGTGTTGCGCTCTACTTGGCGCTGATCAAAGTACTGCTGTTGGTTTTTATTTTTTGCTTTTTATATTGCTTAGTGAGCTTCTACTTTAATGCAACCCTGAGTCAGTACGCGTCGCTTGTTGTCTTTCTATTGTTTGGTAAAAGATTGGTCATTATGTTGATAGCGTAAACAATAAAGTAATGCTCAGAGATTTATGGCTATGTAAAATATTTTGAAACCAAAAGCAAATTAAAAAAAATCTTTTAATTTGGAAATTGATTTTATGTTTCTTATCGAGATTACGAAAAGTTTATTACAGTTTTGTAAATATAAATTAATTGCTCTAAGAGAACCAAGCACAATATTGTCCCTGGTCCAAACTTTGACCTGCTGAGATTAAAAGAAAAATTAAATATATCTACTTAATAAAATACTATACATGCATTCGATAAGCTCAAATCTCAATTTTTGCCTTTCAAGCACCCAAAAGTATACACCATTTTTTTCATTAAATCATATCGTCGCAACAAAATTGATTATCCTAGCCCTGATGCTACGATAATTTAATGTAATTTTAAACCTTCTTTTCAAAGAGCATAGAAAAAAACCCTTTGATATAATTTCTAGAGCAATAAAAATTGAATAAAGTTGTTGCTCAAACCGATGCTTGGTGATCAATTTTACAAAGCGCATTTGTAACGCTTTCGAAACGTAAGAAAGAAAACAAGAAGCAGACCAGAAGAAGAGGAAAAATCCAAGAAAAACAAAAAATAAGGAAAACTAAATGGATTTCCGCAATTTGTTTAATGAAATTTCGTCGCTAAAGAAATCATTAGAAAACTACTTTGTATGAAACGGCAGAAGCTACGCCAACGCCAACGTCGACGATAACACCAGCGCAAAACCCTAAGAAAAATACAAATGATTCATTTTGTCGCATCAATAACAAGAGTTTCCTTTCAGCTAAAGGTGAAAAAAGAAACGATGCTGCAATAAAATAAGAAGCAATAAAGTAAAAAGGAAGAAAGAAGAAAGAGAAGATAAAAAAGCACAAAATGGCGAAAGAAGTGCTTCCGGTTGTATTGCACATGGCTGGCAAAGGCAGAATGCCAACGCTAACGCCAATGCTAAAGATCAACGTTGTAGTGGAAAGAAGAATAAAAATCGAACAAAATTGTGTGAAATAAAATAGATAATAGGAAATAAGAGAAATAGAGAAATAAAAAAGACCAGCACCAAACTGCTGCGAGTATGTGGCACGAGAACACATTTTCTTATTTGCGAGCGATGATTTCTTTCAATTCTTGTCGCTGTGACATTTTTAGCGCACATAGCAACGTGTTGCTAAAAATACGCCAGAAACGACAATAATAACTCAGGTCTGGCAAAATGACATCAAATAGAAAGTATCGATAATGAGTACAATTTCAATTGGAAAAGTTCAAGGTATCGTGAAAGTATTTTTGGAACATTTTAAATTTTGGTTTTTTTCATTGTCATGAAAGTTTTAAAGTTTTGATTTTTTGATTTTTTGATTTTCATGAAAATTATCACTGTAAAATGTTCCTTATTACGTTACCAATAAAATGAAAAATCTCACTGAAAAATTTTCCCTATCACATTATCAATAAAGTTAATATTTTATTAGAAAGTTCAACCCAATTTTTGCTTGATAAAAAATCAAAAATAAAAATTAAATTTCGATACCGTAACAATTTGCATCACTGCACATCATCTTAAGGTCGCACGTCTGCAGCTTAACCAAAATCTATCGAATTCGTTTTACTAAATTGCAGTTTAAAAATAAAAAAACGCGAACGCGCGCCAAGTGTAGAAGAATAAGATGAATTAAAGCAAAAACGATAATAAAATATTTAGATAAAAAAAGCAAAAAGAAATAAGAAACCAAATGAAAGGAAATCGTTTTAAATTTACACGATTCGCTCCTCTTAACAGCTTTTTTTTCCGCAAATCGCGGCTGCAACTACAACAATAACCGAATTTTTTGCAGCTTTCTTGTTTTTCTTTTGCTAAAGAAAATAACTTAAGCGCAAAAGACACGCAAGAGGTAAAAGAAAAAGTAGTAAATTGCGAATTGAGTGCTGCGACGCGACGCATTCGCTTTTGGCTTAAATGGATATTTTGCAAGGATGTGCTGTACTTAGAGCATTTTATACATTACGTGTATTAGGGTGAAATGAATTAAAATCTTTTTTGCAATAGGTGGTGTGGTGATATGATAAGTAGAAAATGAGATTGTGAAGATAAGACGAAAATTTCAGCAGTTGATTTAGACTATACAATACCTTGCATGGTTTCCAAGATATATGGTCATACAATTTAAAACGCTTGTGACTCAACACTCTGTGTAGTATTTTGAGGCTTATGCTTGTTGGTTCCACTTCCTCTCTTCGATATTCGCGTTGCAATCCACGCGCTTTATTGATATTAAGTGTTTGAATAATTAATTTTTCTTTTTATTTGTAACACCCTAAAATATTATGTTCTTTGTTTTCGTAAAATTATTGATATTCGATAGCGTCAACAATGTAACACGCCCCCATTTATACATACATGCTTAGCCTTATTCAGAGAAAGTATGCGTTCTTGCAATCACACAAGCAAACGCGAAAAGGATATCAGCATTATAATTTCATATGCTCCTTAGTCGCGTATAGGAAAAAAACCACACACACACACACATTATTGAATGCAGCACATTTTTTGGATTTCCTGGTCAAGGCTCTTCCTTGTACATTATGTTACTAATGTACATATATCAAATGTTTGTGTGCTTTGTCGTATTCTTTTCGGAAGTAATGTATACGAATAGTATGGGTGGTATGTAGCATCGAGTGCTTTTCAAACAGCTGTAATCGTCTAGATGATTTTGAGGTCTAAGTGGTTTTCAATAAATCTAATAAAATTTTTTTCATATTTTTATTATAAATACATTTTACTATTGCAAAAAATCCACCCTTTATTTGGCATTGCTATATGTTTTTGCTTTGAATATAAAACAATAAAATAGGAAATGATAAATTTCAACGCTTGATGGCGTGTTAAGTAGTTGATATTTTTCACTTGCTATATAAAATTAATGATTTCCTATTCATTGCAGCTTTTATCTGAAATTTATTTTCCTCGTTTTTGTATAACTCTAAGTTTTATTGATGCATCTGAAGACAATTGCAATTTTATTGCAATGTTTTACAAGTTTTTCTTTAAGCGGTGCAAAAACGCTAGCAATGAAATTAATGACCCATTTTATGTTATTCGTGCAAATGAGAAGGTATCTTAATGCGAATTTTAAATCAAGCCGTTTTGAATTTTGTAATGGTTCAATTTTTTAAAAATTTCAAAATTTTTCATATTAAAAACTTGTACAAACTAAATAAATATGCAATCTTCTAAGTCAAACAATCAACTTAGTTAATAATGTGGTCGATATAGAGATATGCTAATGCTCTGATCCAACATGGTGGCAACATAAGTGTATTGCAGATTGCAGTGATGGAAAGCGTCTATGAAATGGATATAATTTCAGCCCCAATGCAGTTTTTTGAATTTTCACGAAATATGCAATACTATGTTATACTTTTGGTAATGCAATAATTCCATTTTCTTGGGAGAATTTTGTAATATTTTAATATTCGGTTTTAACATATAATTTGCCTTCTAACATAATTGGTTTACAAATTCCATGTCTTACATAATTAAATTCTCTTCCGAAGAAAGGAGCAGTCTATTTATTTATTTTTTTAAAAAACATCCTATTTGTTACACAAACAGAATATAATTCATTATTATTATTATTTTTACTTCAATAATAGGAAAACTCATTTCCAAGCACTCACATTTCTACAAGTCACATCACAGCGACTAATTACGAAATTTTAATTGTAACTTTTCTTGAGTTTCATAACGAATCCCATCCAACATTTCACTACCTTAAGTGTAACATAATTTACACGACATGACGTAAATTTTCATTTTACAATATTTCGCACTTTCTTTATTAAGAAACCAAACAAAAGAAGAAACCTTAAAATTTAACAAGAAATTTTGAAGAAATTAACTGCTGTTGATAAGGGAAGGAAGAAGAAAAAAGTACCAAACTGAACTTATGCTCTAAAGTTTTTTGGTGTGAAGTGCAAAAGTATTGCCGTATTCCCACTGCTTTGCAATAAGCTTTATTTGAACAAATAAAAAAAAAGTAAAAAAATGTAATAATAAAAAGTCCAGGCGGTGAGAAGAGCAAGGAAGAAAGATCATTTGCAATTTCCTATACAGTACCAATAATATTGATATTGAAGCGCTTGGAGTGTTACTGAAAGAAAAAACACGATTTCATATACAGAAATTCAGTAAGACTAAATAGCTGCTCTATACCTTGCGTTCTGTTGGTTCTTTTGTTTCCCTAAATTTGTGTCCACTGTCTTTTTTTATTATTATTTTTTGTTATTTTCTCAAGCAAGCAAAAAAATTGTACTTGAAGGCGACCGTCCGACCAGCTTGAATGAAATTTTGTCAATTAAAAATTTTGGTACAACGCGTAATGTTGACGTGACATAGAGAAAGTTTTTCTACGTAAAACTCACGGTAACTACATGCCGGCGCTACGTGCCTATTTGAGAAACGATTTTTTTTCTACTGGAGCATTTTTTTTTTTACTTTTGCAGCGTGGGCGGCAGAAATGACAGCAATGCTGAGTTAAAGCATCGATATTTCTTTGAATTATATGAACTTAACGATGAACAATTAAAGATACTAAAAATCACCCAATGATTTAAATTCAACCACTTTATTGACAAAACAAAAAATATTTTTTGGTATTAAAAAGCTGATAAGAAATCATCGCTTCCAAAACTAAAAATCATGTTATCATGGTGCTCTATCAATATCTCTATCACATCCTTAGAGTTCAATAAACTTACATATCTACATACCATATTTTTTGTTAGGGGTGTGGCTCAACCCATTTAAAGTCAAATAACTTTTCTCATGGTTCAATCTAACTCCATACCAAATTTCATCAAAATCGATGAAGAGACTCAGCCATGGAACATTTCACTAAGTTCAAGTTACGCAAAGTCACTGAGGAAATACAGAGTGAGGAGTCCTCACTGAGGACGAACAAAATAGAAAATTCTGTGTGATACTTGAAATTTCTGAACAAACTTCAGATTTGGACTTAGTTAAATCGAAAAAAAACATTCATTAGGCCATAGATGTTGCAAAAGTTTACACAAACAAATTTTTTCAGAGAACACAAACATTCGTTTGAGTATCGAAATAAAATCATCAAATATTCAAAGTATCAACAATGCTCATGCCACAAGCTACTCGTACTATGGTAAAAGGCCGAATGAGCAGCAACCAGCGAGATAACCAGCGAGACAACTAGCGAAATTGTTTGTAAAACCCTTTTGGAAGCACTAAATTGTTGTAAACTGTTTGAAATGTGTTTTTAATTTAATGGAACCTCTCTGCTGCTCCTCTAACTTTTTTTTCGCTCTAAAAGGGTCATCCACTCAGAATAAAGAGGATGTTGCTGCTGGTAGTGTTGCTGGACGTTTGTCAAATTAAACACAAGTTGTTCTATTTGTTAGTTACATAGTTTGTTCGTTAGTTTTGCGAGTTAGTTGTTTGTTGTTGTTCGTCATTTTCGCTGTTATTATGACAATTTTACTAATTAATTGCTTTGGCACTTTGCAACTAAATGAATTTACATGTTACGGATATGATTGTGGAAAACAGTTTTGAAAAGTTTTTAATTATCGCCTCAAAATGTTAAGGCTACATGCAACAAAAAAAAGTTTAAAAGCGCGTTTTTTGTTATTTAATATTTATAAAGAGCAAACTGATGACTAAAAGTTGCCCGAAATTTTTTACTTTCAGTTGGTAAAGCTTAAAATTTGAAAGTCAAAGCTAGAAGCTGATTTTGTATCATAGAACTACTTAGCAGCTTAACTACTTAGCAATTTTTCGATTAAAGCTAAAAATTAATATCTAATTAAAGTTAGAGAAACTATGTGTGAAACACTTGTTTTTTAAATATATATAATCTTGTTTTAATCCCAAAAAATATTGTTCACGTTTTTCTCCATTGTTTTTTTTTTTTTTTTTTTTTGTCTTAGCATTTCCGAAATCATCATCGTGCGTACAAACTGTACTATTAACCGAATTCCTGAACACTTATAAATCAATACATGATTCTAATCTATGTTTTGCTTCCGCTTCCGGTAAAAATTGACACACACTTGCACAGTCTTTGGTTTATGAATACATATTCATTTTTAGTGACATTATCTATTTGACTATCCGGTTTATCTCATTTGTGTTGCATTGCCCGAAGTGTGCAAGGATGATGCATGTGAAGGGTTGTCATAATTCAAAAGCGTTGTAGAGTGGAGTAAATTTTTCTTGTCATTCGTTTTGTCTTCACTGCCATCCATCAACGATATATCGCTTTTATTTTTTTTTTTTTGTTCTTTTCCTTTTTTGCTAATCCTTTATGTGCTACTGTGGGTGTCTTTAATGTGCGGTAGTGTACACATGTTGCTAGAGTTGTAAATAAAGGTGGATCTTTTTTTAAAGAAATTTTATAGTAATGAACTGAAATTGGTCTATTTTTAATTATAATTTCTGTTCGAATACACCACAAATATTTAATTATGTACACTGTAAGGAATCTTTCCGTCATCAAAAATTTAACATTCCAGAAAAAAATTAGCAATACCAAAAATACTTTAAGTTAAAACAATATTTTTGGAAAACTATATCCCAAATTGAAATAAATCTAAGCTCATGGATTCTTTGTATGCAAGCAATTTGCAATCTGCCAGTAATCTATATTATTTATATAAAATTGCTTATATTGAAATGGTTTTTAATGCTTTGGTGCAAAATTTACTAAGCCGATTTTGATCATATTTTTCCCAAAGAAGGTTATTGGATGCTATTTTTATTGTTAATATCTTTTCTTTTAGAATTCTTTGATTTTGGTTTGTGTACATTTAAAAATAGAAAAATTATCGAAATACTTTAGAGGAAAAATCGCGCCAGAACTTTTTATACAAACGAGATAATAATTATAGTTGTAATCAGTTTTTAAAAAGAAAAAAATAATGCCCCAAAACTGATATTGTTGTTCTGCAAAAATTATATTTCGGTAAATATTAAACTCTTTTTGTGTCTTATGACTGATCTTGAAATTTTTGACTGTAAGGATAATAAAGTAGCTGCATTTAATAACGAGTACATATATTTTATTTTACCAAAATTTATGAACTACAGTGACTGTAGTTTCGACGATACACCAAATAGATCCACCTTAGTATTGCTGCATAATATGTTTGCGGTTGATGAAACGTTCACCATTATAAGGACAAGTGATGTTTTTGTTTACGCCTTACAGCGCAACGTATCGCATCTCATCTAAACGCTACGCAACTCAACGTTAAGGAATGCAACGCATAACGCAAAACATGACAACTTGCCATAGTAGAACCCAGCGTAGAAGTTATTAAAAAAAAAACACTCATAGATACTTAAGCACGTCAATGTATGGTATGGTAATAAGAGCTTATATGTACGCGAGTGTGTTAGTTTTTGGTATGTTAGCGCACAAGTAATGAGACAACTGACAAATGAGGTCATGTTCCTACCAATGACACTTTTCTTTCAATTAATTTTTGATTTATTATGTTGAGAGTTTAACACGAGGTTAAGCAACGCTATATGCGCATGTACATTAGACTGCTCCTCATATAAAACTATTTATATTTTATAATTTTATTTTAAAATTTTCGGAACGCTTAAAACATGTGATATTAAAAACTTCAGCCTTATAAGTAGTTGTTAACCAAAGTGGTCAAGCTCTTAAAGGCTCAATGCTGATATTGCGCCACAATTTTTCAAATTGTACTAAAAATTTATACCTTAAGCTTCAACTACTTTCGTTTTGTCAGAGCACGTCACATATGCAGATTCAGATACGCAAGATATCCTATATTTAGTTATGTATATTTGCATCTATATCAAAAAAAATAAATATTTCTTAAAGTCAAAACAAAAACTATCACCCTACCAAATGCCATTTAGTTTTAACTTAAAAATAAACAAAAAAATTATAAAAACTCCAAATAATAAAAGTTTTCTTCAATCCGAAAAAAAAAAATAACGACAATCCGGTAACTTTCTAGCACAACAACAGCTTAGCAGCATATAATCAAGAAAAACTAAAAAAATTTGCACACCATTTACACTTAGTTTTATACACTTGAAAAAAAAGTATACATAACTTAAATTTGAAAATCAAAATTCTTTTTGTTGCTGCTTCACTCAAGGTAAAATACCCAAAAAAAAAAAAAAAAAAGGAATTGTTATTTCCATTTTAAGTTGAGTGAGAAAATAAACTTTTCACAACTTTTAAGAAAAAAAATTTAGAGAAAAACTGTAATATTTTTTTTGTAACTTGAAAAATTGACGCTCACTACGCAAATATACTGCGCTTGGGGAAAAAGTTTTGAATTGAAATAACGGTAATTATGAACATACGGTGCAACGAGACCGAGAGACAGAGTCAAAAAAAATTGCGACTTTGAAACAACCGTACGAAAACAACGAACGTTGAAAGCAGCAGCTATGAAAGACAACAACAAGCTAATAGTAATAAAAATACACAGCAACAACAGCAATATGATAATAAACCGTTAGACTGACAGCATGTACAACAACAATGAAAAGCTGAATATCGGTAACAGCAGCAGCATCCACTAGAAGCTGAATTTTTCATATTTCGGCAAAAAGCAACAAAAAGCAATAGAGAGCAACAAAATTCGGCAAATAGCAACAGCAAGAAACAGTGTACCTACACATTTTCACACGCAACAACTGTTGCGTAGACAGTCGTTGCTGCTGCTGCTGCCGCCATTCACTTCCATTTCCATTATTGCTGTATTTCAAAAAACAAAAATATTATTAAAATGAGTTGAACAATGAACAACAAAATATTATTTTCATTGTTATAACAGCAAATAATTTTGAAATCATCGAAATGAGCAATGAGTTCAGAGTTCAAGCAAACAATAAGTGAAGAAAAAAGAAACAAAACACCGGCGGGTAGAGCAACGGAAGTAATCGTAGCAAAGCTGTCGAATAAAGAAAGTGGAATTATGTAAAAGTGTAAATATTTCAAAAACTTTTCAGACAGTCAGTCAAGTATGCGCCGCGTTAAGGTAAAGGAATTTTCAAAATTTGAAGAAAATTTAACTTTCAAGAGTTTTAGGAATTTTATTATGTATATTAAAAGTTTAAAGTGCACTTTAATATAATGAGCAAAAAATTATAAGCCGGATTTTTCTTAGCAAAAGTTTATATTAAATTTTTTAACTTCAAATTAAAATTGCTTGCCTAGTCGAAAGTAAAATTTTTATACAAATATGCAGTGTTTGTTCTAAAAATAATTTGCTAAAATTGTGCATAATTACAAAAAAAAATGTTCAATTAATATCATGAATGCATGAGTTTGTGTCATGTGTTAAAAATAAATTTATAAAAATATTCACTCTAAAATGTTCTTCAATGCTAAAAATATCGCTGAAACACCTGAAAAATATTTCCAACATTAATTAAATTATTTAAAATAAACATTTCGTTTGCTCATATTGAGGTGTTGAAAAATATATGGAATGTATAATATAAAGAAAACTTATTTCAATTGCCAGCAATAGAAAATACTCAAAATCTACATGTGTCAAACATTTTACTTTCTTCTTGCAGTATAGCTAATAAATTCCATTTTAATGACTCTTTGCGTTCGAATTTTCAGTAGTAATCTTTTTTGAATTAAAAATAAAATATAAATATATCTTTAGGTGGAAAAATATCGTGTAAAGGTGTTATCTTTGGTCTCGCCAAAAATTAAAATACCCTACATTGCGCTTACGTTAAAAGTGCGCGAAAGTCTAAGGAATGGTTTGACCAAACGTATCCACATTGAATTTGACAACATTTACTCAAATTTCTCTCTATGTAGCGTTTTGAAGCTTATGCTTGCTTGGGAACTGACACGCTTTCTTTAAGAATTTCGTCAACTTGATCGCACCATTTTTTGTAGTTGTGCGAAAGTTGTTTTCAATACTTGAAAGACCCAGAAAACCGACATTGTGCACTTTTTCGTTCTAATCATATGATTAAAAAAAGTCGGAAGATTTTGAAAGTGGAAACATTTCGTTTTGATCGCAGATATTTAAAGTCATATAAAAAGGGTGTTTCAAAAATAATGCAAAATTTGAAACTTGCGCCATTTGCTATTGTTGTAAGAAAAAAAAGAGCAGCGTGACAGCTGGCATTGTTCTTTCGTGAAGCGCTACATTTTTAATAACCCTGAACTGTCTGCTTTCACGATTTTTTTTTTTTCAACAACACTTCAATGCACAAATGGCACGAAATTCAAATCTTTAGTGCATTTTGGAACACCCTTTATTTTTAAGCTTACTGTTATTTAAAATAAAATTGCAATTCATCAAAGTTAATTGAAGCAAATATCTAAATACCATAAACACAGATGGCCAGTCATTCAATAAATAATGTTACACCATTAACTACAACAACAGGGAAATTACAATTCCAACATAATGAGAATGTACAACCTAAACATTAAGAAGAAAAATATAAAACCGATGGTAGGGTGTAAATAAAACTGAAGCGCCCACGCACAGTCTGCATGCCAAGAACATCAATAATTTACGCTAAAAATTTTTTGCCATACATCCAACGAATTTTCTTTTATTTTACGTAAAACTGAATAAAAAAATTTTGTCAACATAAATCTCAATAAAATGAGGCAAAATAAAATTTTTTGCCGAATGATGTTTAATAGCCCAATTTTGGTACATGACGAATTTTAGAATTTTAATTTTCATATTAATGTGAATCATTTTTTTTTCAAGTTTGAATTTATTTTTAATTTATGCGATTCACTCTGGACTACTTAAGTGTGCAATTTCTATATATCATTTGTGAAAAGAACAACATATCTTTATGAAAAAATAATAAATTGAAGGCATGAGTGAATGGAGGAGCCTTGTTATTGTCCATTTTCACAATTCTCAGTTTATGCTATGAAACCGCGTAGTTTTTGCCATAAGGTTAAAGCGGACATGTTTATTTATGTCTATGGTAAATTTATAAATTTTGTATCGAAACACCTTCACTTTAAATATCAAACAGTACGAACTACAGCATTTCAATATGAAATTATGACTAAGTACGTATCCTATGTCATAAATCAGTCAGTACTTATGAAGTTTTTGCCAATATTTCTTATGCCAAAATTGATGCGAATAATCCGCACATTCAAATGTTTCCATTTCTATTTCTTCATTTTGACGAACCGCTGTAGATTTCGATCAGCTCGGATTTTTTTCGCATTTGTCAAAATATTCAGCGCTCAATTTTCTCATTTCTATTGGTGAGTGTAAAATGTCAAAGATTTGTGGTTGTCTTTTGTTGCTTGTCTTTTCTCCCTTCAATATTTGCTTTTTCTATTTTTTTTTTTTTTTTTGTTTTTGTTTTGCTTCTGCATGAGTAACATTTTGAAAAATATATACATACATATGGTATACTGTCTTATGTTTATGTGTATTGTAGTTTCCTCTATGTTGCCCAGCATTTCCATGCTTTCGAAAATTTGCGGCATGAAAAAAATCAGTTTGAAATTAATTTTTAGGTGTGAACGTAGTGTAAATATTTAGTGTAGAAAGAAGGTGATTTTTTAAAATATTTCTTTTTTCGTATTTTTAAAAATAACCCTTAAAAATATTTATTTGACTTAGCGGTGTTTATGCGTGTCTTTGCATATACTTTTACGCAACTAAAATTTGTTTTTATTTTTGTGCTATTCTTTAAAACAAATGTCCGTGAAATTTATAACAATTTAATAAGTTACACAATCGTTGGACAGCAATAAATAAATCACTTTTTGAATATGTATTTAAAAATAAAAACTAACAGCGAAGTTCATGTTTATTGGCAAAGTTTGTATGATCAGCAGCCAGCCTTTAGTTTGACCTAGAGACACTTTTACAGTCCAATCAAAATTTTCGTTAATATTTTAAATATTCAATTTTTACAAAAAGAATATTCAACTTCTTCAAATGCGATAAAAATTGTTTTCCTATATCTTTTAGCAAATTCAGTTGACACGTTTATCAAGATTTTGCTCAAAATATTTTTTCCGAAAATATACATAAATGAGTTTTCGATACTTTGCTGCATTTTCACCAATCCTTTCATACTTAAAGTCCAATATCTCCAGTTGTACTGATCGGATCATTGCCGGTATTTTTTTATTAAATACTTTTTAACTTTAGCTTTCGAAATGTGCAAAAAAAAATTTATTTGCAAGAAATGAAAAATAATAACAAGTTGATTTGATCTAACATGCTGTTCCCCCAAATAGAAGTAATTTGGAATAATAACATTTTGGCATTTATCCTTTTATTTACAAAACACTTTTAACGAAAATGTGGAGTCTCTATTTGATTTGAAGTTACCCCTTTTTTTTGGCTTGCAGTGTATTTTCAATGCTGCAGTTTTTTTCAGTAAATTAACTCTTTAAAATGCAATAAAAGTACATTGAAATTCTAATATACTTTGTGGCATTTTTTTACCTGCGTAGTGATGGAATAGTGAGTTTACGAAATATAACGCGTGAAAGGGGTACTTTTAAAAAATTTTCATTTCGAAAGCTTAGGTTACCAAGTCGTACAGAAGAAATTCTTGGCCTTCCCAATTAAATTTTATTTTTCTTAAAATCGTATAAAAAAAATTTTTTCTACGGTGAGCAATATTAAAAAATTGATTCCTCAAATGTTAAAGTTCCATTTGTGAAAATTGCTGACCTACTTTTTTTTTCTTCCTCACTAAGCAAAAGTTTCAAAACTTTATTTAAAAAAAATTTCGAATTCAGACCCTTGGCTTTGACATAAAATTTCGGACCAGGCCAAGTCAATCCCGTTCATTTGGTAACTCTGCTTGTAATACAACTATCGTTTGTGAAAAAAAAAAATATTAAAATTTTTGGCTTTTTTTATTATTATTCTATTTTTAGTATACATATTCCCTTAAAAATGTCTTGATTATTTGTTTTTTTAATTCCCATGTCGTTTTTTGGACTATAGACTAAGGCCAGTCTTACTAGTTTCATCCATTGCTAGGCGGACTCATCAGTGACTCATAAATCAATAAAAAATTCAAGAAAAGTATAATATCAAAGGAGGTACAAACACAAAGATTACCAAACTGAAAAAAGAATTTTCGCTTTGCTTTGTTTCTCTTTTGGTTTTGGTTCTCAACAGATTTATACAAAAAGAGGAAAATAACAGGCTTATAAATTCTTACTAATCGGCTTAAAAGTCACTGATGAATCCAACTTACAACGAACGAAACTAGCATGACTACCTTAAGCCCGTTTTTCTGTTTAATTTATATTTCTCAGGTTTAATTGTTTTGGTGTTGACACATATTATATTGAACAGTAACCTCAATAAAATATCAAATTGTTACAAATAGAAACTGTAGTTTTTTGCTCTTTGACAATTTCATGCCTTATGTATTATTAGCTTTCGATTAAGAGATTTATGTTGAAGACTTGTGCGCCTCTCAAATCAAATATCTGTTTTTCACGAAAAGTTAAATTTTACTTAACCCTTAATTTAATGAAAAAATTATTTATGTAAAGCATCACAGCACTTTATTCAATTTTTTCACTTACCATGAATATTAATTTGCTTATCGTCACTTTATTTAATTAATATTTCCAACAGGTGCTGCTCATATTTTAATGAACAATTATCGTAAACTATATATTAAAAATTTTCAGTAATTAACAGCAGCATTAAATTGAATTACAAGAAATTAGCATTTTGTTTTTATGTTATTTTAAAGAACAGTACAAAATAAGCTATAGCTTATTATATAAAATAGCTCACTTTACCAAAATTATGATTTGACATATACATATGTGCATATATACTTAGGATTGAATGAAAAGTAACATATGAAAAAATCTTTAAAGAAAATTTGAAAATATTTTGAGAAATAAAAAATATATGTTTACCATAAACAATATCATTTAAAGTGTTTTAATTTTTTTATATAAAATTTTACCAGTTTTCAACAAAAATTATACCAGGTTTTTGTATTCTATTCTCTATAGTTTTTGATTTACATATATATTTGATTTATTGAACCAAGAAAAAATTCAACAAACCTCATCGAAAGATCTGAAAAAAATCTTTACGTTTTCGCAAGCTTTTTGGACACCGTTGTAGTTTAGTGAACGATGATTCAAAAATAAAAATTGGTAGTCGCATTTCAATTTAAGAGCTAACTAAATGTACAGTGGCTTTAAGCGCCATAATATGACAATCAATTACCAGATTTCAAAGAAAATTTTTGTAGAGGATATACACAGCTTATGGAACATTAACTATTGTACATATTCTTGGAATACAGAAAGTTTATTTATTTGGATATTGAATAATATAACAAAAAGCAATTTTTTTGCTATTCTTCGTAAGATTTCTGAAAAGTGTCAAAATTAAATGTTTAATATAATATATAAAAGAAATTATAATTTAGTTATAAGTTAAATGTCTTCTATTGCGCTCTTCGAATTCTTTGAAACTCATCTTATTTATTTCAGTTTTTTTTTTTTTTTGTTTTGTTGTAAACGTTGCATGCACAATTTAATTGCATTTGCAAATTCTGTTTTTCTTTGTTGTTGTTGTTGTAGTCCATATTATTGTTGCTTTACTTCCGTTTTGCACGATGTTTTTGATGTGCATTTCAGAACAGGTTTATCATTGTGCAAATGTGCACCTTTTATTTGTATGTATGTGTAAACACAACACGTGTTTTATTATTTCGTTTGTATAATTCTGTTTTGTGTGTGTGCGTATGTGCAAGTGTGTATATGTGCTTGTATGCTTGACGCCTTCTCTGTTTGTCTTGCTGACTAACGATTTTCTGTATGTTTTTCTGCATAACCATATGATTCCCTGTTTTATTTGTATTTTTGAGTGCCGAAAGTTTTCTTACGTTAGTTGCTCTTATCTTCATTTTTTTTTTTTTTTTTTTTTTTGTTATTTACTTAGCAATCATTTCTTGGTAAAGCGGAAATAGCTAAAAATTTATGTGAGTCACGTTTTTTTACCTAAACAGAGTATGATGAATTAAAAGTTTTTCTAAATTTTGTGCCTTAGGTCAAAATTCTAAAACAAAGCGTTCTACATTCGATATACATTTAAAGAAACTTAAGGTTAATTACTAAACTTTATAATTTTGAAAATTTTTTAAACTACTACCATTAGCAGCATTCAATCTCTTTCTAAAAAGGAGATAAAGTCTTTACTAAAAACGCTGTTTTAAAGCTTGTAAGATATGTAACAAATTGGAAAAAATTTTGCAAATATTAAGCAAAAATTAAGGCCTTTGATTTTTTTTTATTTTGTACACATAGTCCAAAAATTTTTAAATTTTTTATTTGCAAATTTAGCATCTCATGAATTTGCTTTCTATTTTTTGAAATGTCTTCGTTACGCTGTGGCAGCAATCGTTAAATTGTCAAATATATTTTGGTATTAACAAAATAAAAAAAAAGGCTTTTAAAAAAACACATCAAAGGCAAAAAAGCAATAAAAGCAACACTTTTCCATTTTACTGCACAATATTTTGAGAATATTTGCTTATGAATTTAGTTTAAATTATGAATATGCAGACTTATCAAGCACTCGGATGCCTCCCATTAAATTAACTGTTGCTGAAAAGAATAATCACTTATGTCAATGGCATTAATATGACCATTATAAGTACGAACAAATTGCTCAAATATGAAAAAGATTTTTTTTTCCAGAACTAATGAAAAATTAAATTTAACTGCATTTATCTTTAGTCAACTTAAACTGCTTTTTCATTTTGTTTCAAATATGACTCAAGGCACATGAAAGCATAAATCAACAGGAGCATTCACAAAAGCGTGAAAAATCACATAAGAAACAAATCTTTTCATCGTTCATTTTACATAGACTATTATAATTAATTATTACTATTATAATTAGGGTTATAGTTTGGTAGAGAGATCAAACTTAATTGAGTATTTCATAAATAAGAGAAAATAATATTTTTACGAAATATTGTGCAAAGTTAAAGAAAAATGTTCATATCTGATATTGATTGGAAGTTTTTTTTAATATTATAATATTTCCACTTATAGGAATCTAAAAAATAAAAGAAATCTTATCAAAATTGAATTGGGATAGTTAATTCCTCTATTTGAAAATATATATATTTTTAAACCTAAATTAAATTACTTATAAAAAAATTTAATAAAAATTTTATCTCTTTTTTCTTTTACAGAACGAATTCCGAACATCGAAAACAACACGAACTCTAGAATAGCCAAAAAAGTCACTTATTTCAGCGTTAAGTGAGCATAATATTTAGCAGTCAAATCCACAACCTCAAAATCGGTGTATATAGTAAAGCATAGCATAGTCGCGTAAAGATTCAACATTGAATAAAAACGAAATCGAAAAATTGCAAACGGAAGTTAGGCAGGGATTTTCAGTTCTAAAAATTTAAAAAAATATATATCGTTTTTCCACAAGGCTGCTGCAACAGTCAAGCGATAGTTAACAAAAAATTACAAAATAAAACTATTAACTTAAAGAACAGCGACAAAAAATTGAATAAATTTTTGAAGCAAAAAAAATGGCTGCTGTTCAACGTAAACTTGTGCACAAGCAATTCAATTCACCCATGGGTCTATATTCGCAGCAGAATGTCAAAGAAACGCTGGATCGCGAATTAAATGCTTTTGGTGATGATGGGTGAGTTTTTTTTTCCTATTTTTTTAATTATTTTATATTAAAAAAATGTAAAATGTTTTATGTAAAAAAACGCTACAAACAGCATATAAAATGTTGCAACAACATACAACGAAATGAGTTGTTTTACAGATTTCTTAAATAACATTTGAACTTTGATCAATGTAGCAAATAATTTTTCACAGTGTATTGTACGAAAAAGAAATAATTTCTCAAAATGAAAAGCACAACCAATTAAAATGCTAACAATTTAACATTCACATTTTTCTCTACGAAGTTGCAACAAAAGAATTTCATTCATCTCAATTTCTCTAATTAGCCATGAATTATTCATGACGCATATTTTTACACGAGATTAAATATAATTCTTGTGCGTTCATATATTACTGCTATGCTTTTGTGTGTGTGTGTATGTCTTTGCATAAAATGCGTCTGTCTGCGTATGCGTAAGTATGTGTGACTATATCTATTTTGTTGTTATATTTCGCCGACTCAATTATTCAAAAGTGGCTAAAACAAACAGGCGCACATATCACCGCAATCTCATAGAAACATTCCCATGCATATACGCAGTCACATATATTTTGGAAAACACGCATACTAATGCAATTAGCTACACTTACACACACACGCAAACAAAGGCATGTATGCAAAGAGCGCAATTGGCTAAACAAATAGACATGACAAGTGAGTGGCACCATTCGTTGCATAATTTGTACGCCATTTTTATCTTTTTTTTTTTTGCTTTGTCTGCACTTCCTGTGTTTGTTTGCTCCTAGCGGTATTTGTGTGTGCGTTTATAAGTGTGCTAGCATTCTTCATATTATTTTCCAATTAATGTTCTTTATATATTTAATCTTATGACAACAATAATCACCGCTGTATTATCTTAGTTACCCATCGTATGAGAAATATATTTGCATGATGTTAAAAATGTACCTGACGTAGGAATGTTAGTTCAAAAATTACGTAAAGTTTCGTGCAAACTAAATCCATAAAATTTTTTAGTGAAAATTTATTAGAAAAAATTATGACGCCAAACAGAATTTAAATGTTTGGAATTATTTAACTATGAAATTGACAGGATTGACATATGGTACCCTTTTTAAGAAGTGTCGACTCTCTCTTTCCTATGTTAATTAAACAGGAAAGGGGACCCCCTTCGCGCCGGCTCTGTAATTGAGATAAAAATGTCTCCTGATTGGAAAAATTTTTTGTAACTCAAAAACTAACTGTTGAGATTGGTAGACTTTAAAAAAACTATTGTTTAAAAGTGACACAGCCTAATATGTTAAGTAGCTACGTCTATCTTTTATTCATTAAGTACAAGTTTATAATGCCCTCCGAAAATAGAATCAGAGATGGCAACAAAAAATGTGAACATTTCTGCAGTGATCAATAATTTGATTGCAGTCATGTTGAAATTAGCGTTATTAAATTTTAGCAAGCAAACCATTGGAGCCCAATTGAGAAGTCTTGAAGCTGCCTACAAAAAGAAAGTTATTGCAGTGAGAAAAAGTTTCAACAGGTTAGCTGCTTCATATTGAAAATGGCAGAATATCAAAGATTACTGATTTCTTCAGAGTCCTCTAGCGGCTATACAAATCTGTGAGCCATTATGGAATTTAAATATGGAAGTTTCAAGCTTGTAAAAAGAAATAGAATATTCAAAAATACACAAGAGTCCTTACGACACAAAATCGTTATAGCTAAGTACTTCTTCACATTTTCTATGCCAGTTTTTTGTGAGCAACTATGTTCAATAATTTATTATCAAAATATGTAATAAATTCAAAATATCTAACAACTTCTGCAAACTCGCTGCCTTATGCTTACGTTCAACTAACCACGCATTATATAAATCTATTACAAAACCCACGACGTGCAGACTCCATTTGCAATTGAAACATCAAACGCGTTCACCAGTTTCATCAATCTTCACCGCAATTGCAGTCTCTATTTGGATTTTGGTCAGCCACAGTTCACACATCATTTGCAGTTGCTGTGCGCCTTCAGCTCCCCCTATTGTAAAACAGAGCACTAGCTATCCTTTGTTACATTTACTTTTGTTTTTGTTAAAAAAATTGCGAAAAATTCATTTGAAACAAAAGAATGAAACAAATGAGAAGACATCTTGAAAATCAATTCAATTGATTGCTGTTATTTGAAAATCTTTAACATTTTCTTTAGAACGCTAGCAGGTTTGCTACACAGTTTTTTCTTTATTATTTGATTTCAACTATACAGCTCTATAGAAATGAAAATGAAATTCAATACAATACAATACAAAAGTTAAGAAAAAAATACAAAAAAAAAATAGCGTGGAAGCAGAAACGAAAACAATTGTGATAAAAATTGCATGCAGATATAGTGTACTTTTTTTCTAAAGCTCCAATGTCAATTTACTTCCTCTGAAGCTAAGAAAAAAGGCGGGAGATACGAAAAATTTTTAGCAATACTAAAGAAACATAAAAGTATGCAATTAGTTTTTGATCAATTTCTTAAACAGCAAATAAATTTGATTCCATATAAATTTGAAGTCACTCATACGACCTGGTGAGCGCAAACAAATGCTATTTCAAGATATTGTTGAAAAGGCAACACAGCAATTTGCCTTCGCTGCAAAGCGTTGAACGCTGTTTTACTGCTTTTTTTTTGCGCTAACAAATAAAATGCAACAAAATAAACAAACACACACCAACTCAAGATAATGTCAGTAGTAGTGGCAGCATTTGGGGTGGAAGGTAGCCTTGTTAGTTGTTTGTGGAAGTAGCAATAAAGTGATGTTTGTAGTTTCCTATTGTGATATATTATTTTCTATGGTTTTTTTCTGTCTCTCTCTCTCTTTCTGCTTTTCTTACCAAATGGTAACAAATGGAAGAAAGCGAAACATTTGGCATCGTTTGCAGAGTCATTTGAAATGGAAATCAATTCAATGGTCAATTTATTTGTAGTTTCGGTTTTCATATCGTTATTTATCTATAAGAAACCAAAGTATTTCTTTCCATTTATTCATGTTCATTGTTCTACATGGCGCAACAAAAAGCAGTAGCACAAATAGAAAAAAAAATCCAAATTGATTGCAATGAAAAACACGTTTAAAGTGGCTTTAATTGAATTTGTTTTTGCTTGTTGTTAGTTAGTTATGCAACCTTGTAAGCCAAGCGCTTGAGGAAATTGGCAAAAAAATGTGCGGGAATTTTGTGAGTTTTTACAATAGAAATAAAATAATGAAGACGGTTTTAGAGCAAAATATTCTACTTCATTTGTATTCAAAGTTTTTTGTTCGAATTTAGAGAATTGAAACTTTGAAGTTAGGAATGCAGAAAAACTTTAATTAAAGTGAAATAATTTGTATTAAAACAAGATTTAATGGAACTCAAGCAAAAATATAACTTGGTTACTCATACTTTAAAAAAAATTAAACAATAATTTGGAACCAATTTCACCAACATTTTAAGGACACTGCAAAAAAAATGTTTCCTAAAATAAAAAATCACCCAAACTCAAAACCAAATTTTTCGAAAGTCATTGCACAAAATTAAAAAAAAATGGAAAATAAACAAATCTATTCAAATATATTTTATTTAATTTTATCTTCCCACAATTTGTTTAATTGGATTTGAAACAAAATTAACATTAATTTGATCTGTAGACACAAAAACCAAATTCAAAAATTCTGCATTTTGCTTGAGTGCGTTTGCTTCCTTGACTTGATGACTTCAAAATACACAGAAAAGCCCAAAACAACAACTGAAATCAAAACAGCAACAACAATTGCAAAAAATTGCAATACCAACAATAACATCAACAGTAGAAATTGCAAGAGTAACCCCAGTGGCAGCAACAGCAACAGCAGCATCAAGAGCAACAACTTCAAGTGCATTGAAATAATGAATGGCATAACACAAAGAAACCGCAAAGTCAAATAAATAAATAAATATTACAGTATCAACAAGAAATAAACACACAGCAACAACGTCCATTACTACCACACTTAATGGTGAAATGAAAAGCGGCAGCAGCAGCAATATTGCTTTCAGACATTAAGGAGCAACAACAAGAAATACAACAATATCAACAGCAGCGGCAACGTAAACAACAGAGAGGCTGAAATCCTGCAGACAATTTAATGAAACTAATATAGGATACTCGTGTATACTTGAGCTTAAAGACAGGGTGTTTTGCTCATAGTTAAAATGATAGCAAATATAATGGCATAGTTATAGATAATAGAGATATTAAGATAAGAAGGTATAATGAAAAAAAATTATATTATTATTATTGAATTATTATATGTATGTAGATATAGGGCAAATTATTTTACAAATCGCTTAAGTCAGACCCCCCTTATTTCGATGATTTGCTTGAAATTTGCAGGTAATATTCTACGTTCAATTTCAAAAAACCCGTATTTTATTACGAAATTGAAACTTTGTACTGTATGCCAAAACTATTCAAGAGATGAATTCTGAAACGACTCCAAAACTTCGTAGCACCTTGTATAAGATCGGCTTTTCCTCTACACAGTTTTTAATGTGGCTTTTCTCTTCCTTGCTACTAAAAAACAAAATCTCTTATATTGGATTTATTCAAAACTTACGGTTGCGCTATCAGTCACACTACAACTACAACAAAATAGCAACAGCTTCACCCTTAAACAACAAAAAAATATCAAAAAAAAGTAAATGTCTTTGAAATAACAACGTAATCCCAGAATTTTCTTCATTACATAAAATCCTTTGAAATGCATTTCATTTCAAAACGCAACGTTTTTTTTATTTTTTTTTTTTTTTTGATAGAGCCGACATTGCGTCGCTGCATTTTAAGTGCTTCGCTGCAAAAGCAGTAACTGCGTAGTAGTCGTATTGGTAAAAGAATGGCGTATATATATTTGCGTGTGTGTGTGTTTACAACGAAATATTCAAATTTTATGCAAATGAATGCGAGAATTTTGTCACTTTGTATCATAGACGCGCTCAAGTCGTGTTACAACGGTTGGTAGTGATAATAATTTTGTGTGTGTGTGTGTGAGCTTTTCTACTTAGATCAGTTTCATCCTTTTGTGTATACACATACAAGTATTTGCATATGTGTGCATTTTATGGTTTTGATGCCACTGCAACAGGGTTTATATTCAATTCCAACGCAGCGCATAGCGAATGTCAAATGATTTAAAGGATCAAATGTTGGCATGGCTTTTTTCTTTTCACTTTAATGAAGAAAGTGCTTTCAAAATTCAAATTGAAAAATATATTTTTATGAATTTTAACTTTGTGGGAGCAGTATTTAAGTGACAAAGGAATACGAGTATTCAGTTTCTCCACTTGCTTTTTTTCTTCGGTTGTGTTTATGCCACCATGTTTAAGTTGCCGCCTTGAGTCTTCAAAACTGGCAACAATATTGTCATATCAACAAAATCTTTAAAGCTCAACAAATTTAATCGGACCACTTGGCAAGGTGTGGCTCATATACATAATTTTATGATTTTTTTTTTTATTTTACATTTACGGTTTTCGTGTGAAATATACATAGGAGCCGTTCTCTGTTTCAAATAGTTCCCTTAAAACCAATTTCTTTCAGTGCCATTATTGTTATTATAAAACTAACTCCTTTTTTATAGTAAGAAAAATAAATCCTACTCCAAATTTCACTAAAAATGTCACATATTTTCTATCTATGTGTTTCGACACATTCAAAATTTGCAATTTAAGAATACATTAGCGTATAATTTATTTTTTCAATTATTCATTTTATTTTGTTTTATATTTTATGTACAAATTAAGCATGCTCCAGCATAAATTACAGCGACAGGCATTGTAAGATTAAACTTGAGTTATAGAAAAATTCTATGAAAAAATGTAAATGATACGCATTTAATGTCCATTTCTCAAACGCTCACACACACACACACACACACACCACTTTCAAATGAAACCTACATTAGTTCACAAGCACATTTGCTTGAACTCGCACGCAGGCAGAGTTTCACTTACATACAAAGATAAACAACCACTCACAGTCATGCAAATAAATATGACAAACAATGACGCACAAGATAGCAAAAAAGAAAAAAATGTCCACAAATATTTCAAATTTATGAATGCATTTTGAATATGAGAATTTGTAAGAATTTGCACTCTACGGGCTGCATGTTAGACTAATACAAAATAATTGACACACAATTCGGGCAAATACTCAATTTACATTAATGACACAGGCCGACAAATTTTTATACCAGAGATACGACCTATCATAGCCGAAAGACTTTGATGCGCTGAATCCGAACCCAAGCTCAGAATTACTCCTATACGTCAGGTTTTCGAGAAATTTTAACCTAAAAGTGCAAAAAACACGGTTTTTTGCCAAATTTGAGCTTATTTTACATCGCGAATAAAATTTTTTTTCAAAACGGGTTACGGAATCTGAAAGTATTACTCGTACCCTTCAAAACCCATTTCAAATTATGTCGATATCTTTTTTTTTTCTCTGAAATATCGTAACGTGAAATTTATTTAGGCATATGTCTATTTCTTATCAGAGGTTCAAACTGAAACTTGGGCATAATCTTTTAGAAGGCTGTATGAACATAAAACAAGCCCATATTAGCCAAAACAACAAAAAATTTAAAGTTTTATTAGAACGAAGTTTGAAAAATTTACTTTGACGAAAACGAGTTCAAAATTTTCAAACGAATTTGCTTGATTTACTATGTCATTTGAAATCGTTGCTAGTGCAAGTTTTCAACTAAATCTAAGCAAGATTACTCAGCGTCATTACGCAGATTGTACACTAAATATTTTTCGCACATTTTAAAACTTTGCTCTGGCAAGATAAGCTATACTCTTGCATGTGGCATCATATTGATTGTATGAACAGTAGGATCATCTGTAAAGTTTCTTTCACATTGCCTCATATGGAAATTTATTGGTCTTTTCAAATATATTTTACACACAAAATATCAAAAATACTCTGTAAATTATTTTTATCTGACAGTTCTATGATAAATTTTATACATCAAAGTATTCAATTTGTAAGGTATTCTAAATTAAAATAAAACATTGTTTTTCTTTGTACGTCCGAAAAAACAAAATATTTAAATAACTCTTTAAATGCATTGACTTAGAAGTGTCCAACCGAAAAATTGCAAAAAAAAAAATCTTCCCAACTGATAAACAAATGCCATGAACCGTAAATGCAATACAAAAAATGTAAATCACAACAGAGCGTAAATTTCTTTGACTGAAGTAGAAGAAAAGCAACAACAACAACAACAAAAAGCAGGAAGTAATGACACCAACAATAAAAGCAGCAGCAACAACAATTGAAATGACAGTAATAGCTACAAGACAGCAAACAATAAACACAACACCAAACAGAAAAAAAAAACAAAAAAAAAAGGAGCACAGAGGGCAACAAATTTGTAACACAAATTGCAATACAAAGAAAATTACACTGAGCAGCAGTGACATCAACAACTCACACCCAAAACACAACATTCTGTGATAACCGCTGTTACTTGCTGTGATACTCACACTAACAATATTTTGTTGCTCTTTGTCAAATTCATAAAATTGTTAGAAGGCGTCAAGTTTTGCTGCTTTAGCAATTTCTTAAATAAAAATATATTTTATTTTTATATTCGGAATTTCTTTTTTTTTCTAAATTTTTATGGTGAGCAGAGAATTCAAGTTGCTGTTGCTGTTGCTATTGCGTTTTGCTATGAATAATACGAGCACATTACAATGAGCAGCAGCAAAAGAAGAAAATGATATGTTTTTTCGTGACAAAAGAATAATGTGTACAAATTACAACTCACACATACAAATGATGGCACAAGACACACATACACACACACACACTAAGGCATATGCATTGTGTCAGTCAGTTAGACACAAGCAACAGCAACAACAGCAGGCGACATCAGACATATTTGACATTTGTTATCCTTTGTATTTACTGATGATGACAAAAGCTAAGCAGTGCTTTATGTGTATGTTTGTTGTAGTTGTTATTTCATTGTGACATTTAAGAAAATTGTAACTTTTGTAAAAATGATCTCTTACAAAATTCAGGAGAGGGTGTGTGAACGTTTACTACTAAGGGTCAAGTAAGCGTTTGTGCCGAAGGGCGTCGTCATTTGCTAGTCATATAGATTAATTGAAGGCTATCAGCGTACAATTTCATAGCATAAAGCTTTCAAGTATAATTGAAAATTGCAGATGAATGGTGATGACAGAACTTAATACTGTGATAAAATGATATTGTCAATGTGTGTATGTATGTGTATATATGGGAGCAAATTATTAGAAAGCTAACTTGAAGGAATGAGGCGTTTGCTCATAAATGAAAACTTATTGCAGCATATAAGGAGCTATTAATGACTTTTATCATACAGCAATATGAGTGGTTGCTTTAAAGTTTTTTCAGAATATATTTTAAAAATTCTTTTGAGCCAATGGTGAACCAACAAGAACAGCTGAAACAGGATGTTCGATGAACAATTGCTGGACAAGAATTTAATGTGAAGCTAGTGTTACCCGCGGCTTCGCATGTCCCGTTGTTTTTTCTAATCAAATTTCTTTGTTAACATTTCATTCTATCTTCTCTCTTTACAAAAAAAAAAAAACACAATTGGAAGAGAATTTTTCTTTGAACTTCGAAGCAATATACAAAAGGCATGAATAAGATGGAAAAAAAAACAATAACCACACAAGATTCAAGTAGCAGCATAAGCAACGAAAAATCAAACGGCAATTTTTGTGTTAGGTTTTGCAAAAGCCTTAATCCTAGAAAAAGGATAAATAGTTTTAAAAAAAGTAAAATAAGTATGCAATCATCTTCTTTAATACCAATATGTTGTCTTATAAAAAAGTGATTAAAATCGGTTCAGTATATTTTGTGCCAAAGCGTTACAAATCATAAGCAATGTTATATAAATAAAATGTTGATTGAAATGACAACATATACACAAATGAATTCATCAAACTTCAACAATAAAATGTCCCAATTACTATAGCGAACTTATTACTGCTTTGAAAGTAATGTAAAATTATAATCAAAATACAATTTTGCTTCATTATATCACGTTCTTTTGTGAATAAAATATTTCAAACAGAGATATCGCTAAAAAATAACATGCAACACTTAAAACATAAAATCTTAAATTTCCAACATAAAGCAGCAAATTCAAAAAAAAGTTTTCTACTCTCATTATATTTGAGACAATTTTTTATCTCTCGCACTTATCCGCCCGCCACCGCATTTCTCATTTAAAAACTGACACATAACAGAGTAACCACAAAAAGTCAACAACGTTGAAATTAAATCCACACCGCAAGCTTGAATAATGCGCGCTGCAAGAAAGTGCGATAATTTTATGATTTCATTGTTAAACTGAACAGCAAGCAGCAGCAGCGACACCAACAACTTGCCAGCCGCTGCAGTGCGGCATCAATGACAACATCAACATAAAGTCCTGCTGCTAGTCCTGATGCTACTTTTGGAGTAGAATTACTCGAAATGCCGAAACTTTATCGTCTAAAAACCAACGAGGACCAAAGTTAAACAAACTGCGCGCTGGCGAATAAGAAATATGAGCTGATGCTACCGCTGTCGCCTCCAGGCGTTGGCCATCATTTTCTGGAACATTGAATGCACAACGGCTTACGGACAGGCGGCGACGATAGCAACATCTTGCATTGCATTGCCGCTGCCAACATCACCGATGTCGTTTAGTTTTTTCGGGGTCATTTTTAATTAGGCGTAAAGGCGACTATGGCGCAACCTCTTCATCGTCGTCGACTTTTACAGCATCATTGGAATCAGCATCATTCGTTGTAAAAAGTTTCTCCTCTTTTGTGCGGTTTAAGTAATTAGCTGTTGCTGTTGCTACTGCGGCATAGTTTGGTGCTGCTTCTACTGCCACTCGGCTAATACCACTGACGGCTCAAACAATGAAATCCACTTGAGTTGGAAATCGTGCAGAAGTTTTAAACAGCCAAGAAAATTAAGTTAATTTTTGTTATTATTACTGTATAAGTTTTCAAGGATATTCTGAAATGGAAATATAATTTCTCTCTAAGAGCTGGCAGAGAGTGCAGCATATCTATATGATATCGCTGTATATACATATATATGTAAACTGAGAAAACTGATATCGGAGACTTTTTGCACCAGACGCCCACATTATTTTTTATGATGTTTGCGTTTGTAATCCTTTTTTTTGCTTAATTCGTTTCTGGATATACAAAGATTTAATAAAACAGTTTTATGCTTTAACGCAGCTAAGAACTTTGCTCTTAAGTTGCAAATGTACAATAACAATCTAATAATACCACATTTATCATATTCTTGCCCAACCTTCTGCATTTTTATGAATCTTGGAGCAGTTATTTGATAGTTTAGTCAGCAAAATATATATCTATGAAAAGTAGAATTGCATTTAAATTACGCTTTCTTGCACAAGAATTCAATTGAGTCCTTAACTATTTGATGACTTAATTAAAAAAAAAAAATAAAAATTGCAATAATCATAATTTGAATAATGGTGAACAATACAAACAAACAAACAAGCCAGTGATTACTTCAAAATTTATCAATAATTCATCCATGAACAATCAGACAAAGTATTCAATTTCGTAAAAAAGAAGACAAAAGAAAATAAAATTATTGTACTCCGCGTATTGCAACAATTTGCAATGGAAATTTTAGTCGCCATTGTTCTACCGTAATTATTTCCGTTTCCGTTTTCTGACTCCATACCTTCAACTACACCTACAATGCCTAGAGCTTTGAGAGTTACCGAACTACCTTGATATTTCAAAAGCAATAAAATGTAACGTAACAATAACGAAAAAACAATAACAGCAATGGAAACAATAACGCCAACAGCAACAACAACAATAATAATAACTATTATTTTACTTATGAATGCAAAGGAAATTCATCGTGGACGCCAAACGCATTTGCTGTGGCGAGCCTCTCCCCAGACTGTTCTACTAAAATGTGATGGCGTCGCATGCGGGAGCTGTAACGGAAGCTTGTTGGACGTCATGGTGGTTCAAAGTAAAAGAAAAAAAAATCAAATTAAAAATATAGAGTAAATACACATTATTTCGTCATAGAGCAGCAGAAATCATACTTTTTGAATAAATAAATACTTAATCATGACGGCACTATGCACCTCCACCTTATGCGGTAAAACAAAATATAAAAACTAAAACTTGTTAACTAATGTGATGCCGGATGTTCGGCGTGTTGGCCGAAGGTGTTCAAATAACCACAACAACAGCAGGAGAGCGCAGCAATTATACTTTAGCAACGAGCGCTCTCTGCATACGGTTGGCAGGGGAATAATGCCAAATGGAGGCGTATGTGTGTGTTTGTGTGTGTGTGTGTGTATGCAGCATAGTTCCCAATTGGTATCAACAAAACTAAAGTCAAAAGTCAAACAATCGCAAACAAAAACAACAATAATAACAACAATTTAAGCCAAAGCATAAATTCAAACAGAATTTGTAAACGTTACAAGATCCCCTCCCCGTCGCTCGCAACGAAAAAAACGAGTCGTAAAAAAGCCCTATAAAAGAAATTGAGGAATGAGTACCACAAAACAAATTAAAAGGATGGAAAAATAATGTAATTATTTGACGTTATCGTAGTTTACTGAATTTGGTGCCTTTTGTACGTTTTATTCGCTCGTTATTGTTGTATTTTTATTCCTTTTTTTTATTTAATTGTTGGCAGTTGGCCACTAAAGAAGTCGCATTGTTTTCGCTATAAATCAACGAAAATTGATGATTATGTAATTACAATAAATACTTTATAGTTTTCTTTTCGATTGTGATTGTGATTATTTCTGTTTTCATTATGAATTTCATGTTTTAGGGAGTAGCAATTGCAAAGTCTATAAACATTCCAAAAGTTTGATATTTGGTTTGTGAAATTTAAAAACTCAACTCTTAACGAAAATTGTTCACAATGCGGTTAGATGTATAGGTATTTAGAACTACATACTTGTTAAAGGGAAAAATCCTTAAAAAGCATTCGCTAGGGAAGTTGAAAAATATTCACTATAGGGATTAATTTAGATAGTTATATGCCTCCTTCAGGTATATGTGCTCGGGACATAGCAATTACTATATTAATGACATAGGACTTACATGAATAAGACAGCATTGAGATCGCTACTAGAATGACAGCCGATTTACTTCTAAACTATTACAGCAAGATTTCAAAAAAAAAAAAAAAACAATAATGCCCCGACAGTAGTTGTGGAGTCCGAGAAGAAGCACGAATTAACTTCAACTATTGCATCAATTAGCAATCAGAACATCAGTGTACTAATGCACAATTTTAACAGCTAAATAAATGTTTTCAACGATCAACGCTTCAAAGGCCAAACCACCGATGCGACGTTAATAGTAGTAATATTCTCGATCTCAGGCCCATCGACCCAGTCCGATTGAAGCTGATGTCTGCAGAATCGCTGTCAGACTCCGAAATAAAAGAAAATCTGAGAATCACCGATAATCCTTGCCTTAGTTGACGAGAAACGAAGAGTTGAAATTAAGTGTTATACACATCTCCGTATAGATGTTAAACACGATAAAAGAGCTTAGACTAATGGTCTTGCGGTAGACGCTGGAGCAGTGGCTCATAACTACATTTGAAGTAAATTGCGGTGTTGTTACTATCACTAAGACACCACCATCGAAGACGTAACAGCTAGAATCAATAAAGAGGTGTCTATTTATCAATCGACACCATGGTAGAATATCAGATTATAAATGCAAACTAAAAGAGCCCAGAACATCGTTGCGATGAATAGTAGAAGTTGAAATGTTCAGAATCGAAATGAATATCCCAATGATTGAAATAGTAATGGAATCCTTCTTCAAGCCACACGCTTATAATGGAGATTCGATGATTAGTAGCATATCTGGAAAGCTGTTTCATAAAGATTCAAATTTTGAATGCTGAATTTATAGCAAACATTATGAAGCCTCAAGGTAATAATAACAAAAAGACTAGATTTCTTTCTTTTTTTCTTTTTTTGAATTTGATAAGAACAGAAGAAATTGATTGTAATATTGATAATGCTAAGAAAATGTTATGGTGAATATTCTTTCCTTTTCTAATTTGCTTCAGATATGAGATAATCTTTGTTTTGAAGTACAACTCTGAATGAACTTTTTCTGCGAACACCCAGTTGCTCAGTGGGTGCTTAAACCAGATCTCTTTCTCATTTCCTATACAAATTTTTAATCTCAATGTGCCATGGAGTCAACTCCTGTAATGTCAATATAAGTACTTGTTTGGACTACTCTGAATGAGCTCTAACCGAATTAAAGCAGACAGCTTATTCTGGCATGCAATACCTCATAGAGTAGTTCATTGTTTGAAGTTATTTTTTAGTTTTGTGTTTTTAGTTTTGCTAACGCTTACTCTGCTGTTGCTTTAACTTTAAGTCCATGCCAAACAAAGAATATGGAAACAAAACAATAATACTCAGATATATACCTATAACTACCAACACAAGCATTCATTTATTGTTTTTCAATAGAAGTTGCGTTGCGTTGACACTGAGCAACAAATAAAAAAATCATAATAAAAAAAAACAATCTTGATGTTGAGTTCATGCATTCAGTTCAATCTTTTTCAACAGAATTTTTTTTTCACATTAAAAATCTGCTAATGTTTTGACACTCTCAAGTCAGTGTTAATTCGAAAATGATACAGGACTCGACATGCTTACGTTTGGGCAACATGCTATTAATATTTTTTTTGTTCAAAAATTTATCAAGTTCAAAAGCAAATGAGCATATATTTAAAAAGTAATCTGCATTTCAAAATATCATCCGTTTCAAAAAATTTTAAATGTTCAAAAATGTGTAGCGTTTTGAAGTATAAATAATTCAATTAAAATAATTTTAAGTCGAATCTTAGACATCGGTGAATCAAAACCTTGGCGAATGATTAAAAGTTCCAGTCTAAGCCAAAAAAAAAACGAAAAACTTTAATTGTTGACCGGTGTCGTTGCCGTTGTTTAGCAAAAATGAACCCAAACGCCTTCATATCCATTAAGTTGTTCTGGATAATAGGATAATAATGCGTCGAAGTTACATAAATTTTGCATTGAATTGTATTTGTAGTTGCTGTTGCTGTTGTTGTTGTTTTGCTATTAAATTTCGTTGCTGTTGGTGTATCTGTACCTAGCATAGCATTATGGCCATGGTAGAAAATTGTTATGGTTATTGTTGCATTTCCTTTTTTTTGTTGCTTTTAATTTTTTTTCTTTTTTTTTTCTAATATGACTTTATTTTTCTTTCTTGTTGTTTGTCTCTATTTCTCTATTTTTTTATTTTTTTTTTCATCTTTTCTACCTGATGAACTTTTTAAATTGTTTTTGCCATTCTGTTTTTTTTTTTATACTTTGCTGAATTTCACCTGCCGCTAGTTAAGCTATGATGGTGTAAGTTGCTCTTGTTACTATTAGTATCTTTGTATGTGCGACGGTACCGCCTGGATATATCGCAAAACTTGAAACGCATTTTTTCTCTCTTTTTTATGCTTTACATTTGAACATTTTTTTCCTTAGTTCACGTTTTCTCGGCGATTGTGTTGCAAAAAAAAAAAAGTTTATTTTTATTAGTTACGCGCCTTGAACTATACTACAGTTTTTTACTGTTCCATTTAACGTGCTGCTTTGAAATTGCGTTCATAATTTTGTTGATTTAATTTTTTGCTTCAGTTGTTAGAGAATGTTTTTTTTTTTTGTTACCATTGTTTGGTATTTTTGCCAAATTGCGTTTTCTTCTATTTATCTTCAATTAGTTGTCGATGTTATTAAGTTAATGACTGCAATTACCTTTACATACTGTTGCAATGTTATGGTCTTATTGCTGACTATTTTTTAAATGACCTAAGATCATTACCGCGAATTGCGTCATATGGAATAAAATTATTTTTGCAATGAGAGGTGTTGGCTTCACATGACACCATAAAAAGAAAATATATTTAATTTGACCCATTACCGCATTTTAGCCTGTCATGAATAAACATATGAGATTATTTTCTTATCATTATGAAGAAAAAAATTATTATATTTACTTTATTCGAATCAAATACTATATTGCATGTTTGCTAGATAAATTAAATATTTCATTCTCGACAATACCCTCATTTGAATGAGTTTAAGAAACGAATCCATACTGACAGTACTCAAGCATTTTGAAATCATTAAGTTTAGTGTACAAAATATGTATCACTGCCACTAAATAATTTGTGACTATTTATGAGTGGAGTAAACATAAAATATTTTACATCACGCTACATTTTCACATTTTTATTTTAGCTGATTACTTTTTTAGCGAAAAGTTTTAATTTTCTGATTGTACTAAATTGATTAACTTAATTTTTTTTCTTCCTTTTTTCATTGCAGGTAAGCATTTAAACAATTTTGCTACAATTGATACTTTACAAACACCTTATGCAACAATACAAAGGTAATAACTCTGCAATGGAATATCAAAGAAGAAGCAATTTTGTAAGTAATTATGTGCACAAAAGCCATTCATGCAGCCTAATTAGGCTAATTAGATAAAATTTAAAAATTAATAGTTGCGCCTTTTCGTGGCGTCACACAAGAGGAAAAAAAAGGATGTCGCATGTAATTACAAGACTCTACGTAACTACGACAAAAGCAAAAATAATAGGTACTACCACCACAATTGGTTATAATCAGCGTAAGCACAAATGTATCCACTTACATTAGACGTCACACGTAATTTAAAGTCATAATGGGATTTTCACCATATGGTGATGTTGCGTTTTAGCGACATGGTATCGTTGTTTGGAAAATCTTTTAATGATATTTACTATCTATGAGAATATTCCTAAATAGTTTTAATATAATTTTGAGTTATAAAAATATTTATATAATATTTCGTTTACAGCGGAAAAAAGTTGATGAAAGAACTCATAAAACTTTTTTTACTTCACATCACATAACCGAAGTAAAATAAACAATTCTTCATTGAGAAAAATTCGTCTGTTCTTAACACCATTGATAAGAAGCTTGTACCATAATTTTGTCGCCAAAACTTCCAAAGAGGGGGAGAAAAAGCTTTACTTGCACATTTCACAAATAAAATCCTGACCACATACTTCAACCTGTAGGGCTTTGAGTTCAATATAATATTAGGAAAAAATCTTTCTTTTTTTTTATTGCAAATTTTTGATTTGTTAGTTTCTTCGAAAAAAAAATTCGTGGGTTCTGTTAAACCATTTTGTCCACTAAAAGTTAACCGCGTTAAGTCATCATACCAAAATGATAGTGAAACATTTTTTTTATCAAAATATTTGGAATCAATAAGGCTGCATTGAATTAATATTTTTTTATCGATACATTCGTTGAATTTTGCGATGTTGCAGTGCTGCATAGCTTCAAATTGTGGAAATCTTGTACTGTGTTGTGCCGCCCAGTCATCGTCGTTTGCGGTTTCAAGTCAAATGTTGTTAATTACACCATTATTTCCCAAAATAAGCTCATTGCCATAATTTAATGGCTACAAGCGGATGCGGAAACTGAAGTAACAACAAAGTACGACAGTATTCATAGCAGCTTAAGCACAGAGAAACTTTAGCCCAGCAAACATTTTTAGCTTCGCTAGATCTATATTTCAGTTGCAAAAAACAATGAACTGTCCGGGGGTAAAGAATCTTCCAAAAGATTTTCGTTTTAAGTAGAGTTTCAAGCGATTGATATCAAAGGAAAAATTGAAAACAAAACAGAAGCCTGTCAACATTGAAACCGTTCTTTGCTTATGCATGTATGAAGTTGAAAAATGCCCAAAATGACAACATGGCACTTCTGAAAGAATAACAGGCTCATCGCCTGGTGCACATTCAGCAATATCGCAAATTTTGACTGGGATAATGTGAATATGCAATGCAATACGCACACTAATACATACAAATAAAGATATGTGCATGCTTTGTATTGGTGGTATTGTAAACATTCAAATGTGTGGTATTGCAAGTATGGCTAGTATAATTAAGGTGTCTCCAATTGAGATATTTTATGTTCAGAGTAAGAAGAGTTAATTCCTCAAGAATCATTTAGCGTTATATTTTAACGACATTATTTGTTTTTGATAATCCTGCGGAATTAATATTTTAATATTATTGTTTATTCATAATTTTGCTCAATTTAAGACAACAAAAAAAAAACTTTCATTTTATATTGAAAAACTTCTTTAAAGAAAATTTCATTAAGAGCCACCTTATCGTAACTTTGTTTATTAAATGTTCACGTGCATGGCTCTGTGTGCGTTCATTGTACTCAATGAAAATTCATTTGGTCTGATTAATCTTCCAGAACATCACTCAATTATTAGTGTTTATAATTAGGGTGATTAGGCCAATGAATAATTACATACAACTTCACACAACCACATGCACACACACACAAACAATCACACTGTCAAATAATGTGCATTGGGAATGTGTATTAGTTGTGAATTACATATGATTGAATGGAATTTATTTTGTTGTTGTTGTTGCTGTATCAACCTCACTTCTCTTATTGCAAAATTCATTGCATTGTTGTTGCTCTTTTTGTTTTGTCGACTTTAAGCTGCAATATTACTGATAACATACAAATTATTGTAAACTAAAGCTCTAAAATTGAAATGTTTTCTAAACTTTACATTATGCAACTACTAGCTTTAATTAGTGTCAAAATTGATTTAAGTTGTACAAATTGGTCAAACATGATGACATGTTGTACGTCGAGGGTAATATGGCCATATTATGATGCTAATAGAACGTGAAAAGGGATTTTATTAAACAAGCCAAACGTCAGAATCTTTGTTGGTGTCATTACAAGGCACCACTTTATTGGCAAACTAATGTAGGACTTACTAATGTAGGAGAAATTCGTAGAAGTTGTAAGGATTCTAACGTTAAAGAGTCTATCTTTTATTATCTTTGAGTTCTGAATTCTCCTACAACCCAATCATTAAGACAGGCATTTTATTGCCAAATTGAAAGAGTATTGGTCAATGACTTTCAAACGATGATAACAAATTCTGGCAACAACTTGAGATGAACAAGCTTCTAGAACAGCAGTGCAGAGATGCTTGTTTCGAAGCATTTTCTTTCAGTATGAAGTATGGCATAACTTCCAATGCGCATTGCCTTAAAAATCTTTTTTGTATACTTAATTTATTTTCAAGAATAGGACTATTCTATTAAGTCATTTCTTTTCTTATTGCCACTTGCATACATTGTTTCTTTCAGTATTCAGCTAAAAAAATATTAAATTCACTGTTAAAGTTTACAGACCTTAATTTTTATCGCATCCACTGCCTGGGTAAAACCTTTTTTTTCGCAATTATCTAACTTTGTAATTAGATGTCTGGGTTTCTGCCTTGAAATAAAGTTTTTAATAATTTCTTTCATATATTTTTGTTATTAACTTAAAAATCTAATCCGCATATAAGTACATTTTCTTGTGGTACTCTAATTTAGTTACACTCTATAGTGCCATTGGCAAAATATCTCATGAATCTCATTAATACCTCAATCCACTTACGAATTCCCCAGACGCTGAGCATTCAAACTGTGCACGTTAGCTGAAACTGCTGAACAAGAAATCAATGATGTCAGGTGTGAAGTCAGCAGTAAAAATTAAGAATCACTACTTGCCGGTTAAAATAAGCAATCGTCCAGTTGCATTTGCTAATGTCAAACAATGATTGCAAAATCAGCAGAAAAAAAAATATCTAAGGAAGCCAATAGGAATCATGCTGAAGAAAATCAAAGAATTTCGAAAAAAATAAAAATCACAGCGCAAAAGCTACCAAATTACATGCAAGTAGGTGAATAGATTTTTGTGAACTTTTTGAACATGCCCACCCCCAATGGGAGACAATGAACGCTGCTTAAGAATGCAGCAAGTTAAAGTGGTAATACAAATATTTGAGCAAATATTGGAATTCAATTGAGTTTGATTTTTAAGCAATGATTTCAGTGCACGTTGCACGTTGGGAAACTTTTGGACACTGTACAAAATTTTTCGTAACTAATATTTTTGTGTAAGGAGCTAGGAAATCTATAAAATTTGTTTCTTTATTTGAAGCTGAAGAAGTATTCAAAGATTTTCCAATGCAACTGGTGAGTAAATTCTTACAGCCCAGTCAATAATTTACTAGCAGACCTTAAAATTCACAACATTTTAAGAGTTAAAAAATATCTCTAATATTTAGCACAATAGAGCTCCAATAAGGAGTCCTGGCGCAACAAATCTAATCTCACCTCACTTATGTTTAAATTTTATAGTTCCCAACAACTGTTTCGATAGCTTAATCTAAGAGCTGTTATAGTGGAAAGTTTTCTTTTTGATAATAAAAAATAAAAACCTTTTGTAGTGTAAAAACGACCGCCACTTCGTCACCTTTTCTGTTCTATTCTATAAGCTGCGTTAATTTTACACAAGTCCCCCTAAGGGACAATTGAAGTTGCAGCTCAAAATTCTAGCCAGGAAATTGAAATCCAAGAAATGAACAAAATAGAAACGTCGTTTGTTGACCAGCGATTGGTGCTGTCCCAGCAAACATTTGTAATCGTGGAATAGTCAAATTGAAATCGGCGCCAAAGTGACTCGCATTTAAGTCCTAAGAAAGAACTTCTAGCGATTTTTGTTGAATCCGAAATAAAAGATTTATTTAATCTGTCATCGGGAATTTGTTATTTAATTTTAACAGCAGTTTGTTTCATTATTATTCAAAATGATTTGTATAACTACACTTTACATAACATGAAAATAGAGGCATTGCTTGGTATTAAACAAATATTTACAATTGATGACGTATTTGTTTAATGCAAATAACGAAAAAATAACATCAAGTCAACATACATTAAGATATATGAAATTTAAGAAATGCCTAAAAATATGCTATGAAAAGCTTCATTTCGGCTTAACTCTTCTAGATAAAAGATTCAACCTTTTTGGCTGGGTCTTTGCGGCTGCTAGCACTCGTACCTCCCCTGGTTATTTGTTTGTGTTGACTTCTGTTTTCGATTAAAATTTCATCGTTGAATAATTTTTTTTTTTTTTTGTTGCATTTCCAAATTCTATCCTCCTTCTTTTCAACTTCTGTAACTACGTTTTTCTTTTTTTTTCATTTTACTTCAATTTTCTATTATTATTCCTGACATTGTCTCAATGCATTTTCTGTTATTTGTTCAATTTGCATTGAATTTTCTTTTGTCATCGTCATCTTCACCTGCTGACTTGGCTTGGCCTTGCCTGGTGCGACCTGAACCTTTGATGGTGGTTGGAAATCTTACATTTCAATAAGCGGACCAACCTAGAGCGATTACAAAAACAATAACCTGTAGCCACGTTTTTGCATTTTACATTGTGCGCTTGCATTTAGAGCGAAATTTCTAGCGTTTATTGCTTTTTCTTAATATTTATCCATAGTTTTTTCTATTTTTTCTCACACTATTCTTTACATTTGCCAACGATTTACTGCCAACATTGCATTGCTGTTTGGAATTTCAATACTTGCACATTTCTTATATTCTTGGAGGAGCACACCTCGCGATGTTGCCCAGCAAATATTTTTAATCGCAATAAAGTTATAGTTTAATCGCTATAGAGATGATTTTGTTTTGAGTGAGCGTTAGAACTTATCTTTAGGCGCTATTCTGTAAAGCGATGTGAAAGCAAATAAATTCGAAAACCAAGCCGATTCTATGTATTAAGAATACTATTTATTCAATTTCGTATTGCATTGCTTTTGCATCGCATTATGCAGAAGAAAGCAACGTGTTAGGTATTGCTCTATATTAAATTTCACAATTTTAATTGGCAAGATTCTGAAAGAAATGACACAAAAAATTTCAAACCCGTAAGTTTCTTTTGCGCCACCCTATAAAATGTAAATGACATATACTATCAAATTTAAATGCATTCAAACTTAATAAATACCTATAAATATGCAAAAGTTTCAACTATCAGTGAAATGTTGGCTGGGTATTGTTGCATTTTAGCAGTCTCCTGTAAATATGCAATAAAAAAATTCCAATTAGTACGCGGTGCGAATTTCAATAAGCGAAACATTTTTGGTTAATTTTAAGTAATTAAGTGTTTTAAAAAACATAATTCTGGTAAAAAAAAACTGCATGACTTATGTCATAGTATGAATATGTTAACAAAAAAAAATTGAGCAATGTACATATTTCATTTGTTAGAGGACTTTTTCGTAATGCAACTTTTGCAACATTGAAGATTATTAAAAAAAATTTAAAAATTAAATTTAAAAGTCAAACTTTGATCTAATTGCTGACAAGCTAACTTTTAATCTCCAAAGAACTTTAACTGCAAGCAGCGTCGTTTTGTGGCAATATTTTTTTTTTTTTTTTAATTTCCTAAACATGCTACAAATAATCGAAGTTTTAACGACATTTCACAGCACTGATAACTTTTATCTTTTCATAGTTGCAAAAAAGTTGAGTTTGCATAAAGTTTCAATTTTGTTTTTTTTAATTTTCCTTACTTTTAATATTTCTCAATTTCTTTTCACACTTTTTCAATTTTCATCACAACACTGCAACAACAAACTGGGGGAAAAAAAAATTAAGTGTAAAAGATAAAAACTTGTTAGGAGGGAAAATGTATCTCAATTTACATACACGCATTCCGGAAACAAAAAAAAAAAAAGAAAATATCAGAAATTGCAACGAGAAATGCAAGCGCAAAAGCGTTAGCAAACAAGAAACAATTTTTCATACAGCCAGCAAAGAAAAAATTGAATAACTTTACCGACACCAATGAAGAAAAGTACAAGTGTTGGTGATTGTGTAAATAAATATGAATGTGTGTATGTATGTGTGGGCTTGTTTGTGTGCTTCATTTATGTTGCGGTTTGTTTTCTGTGGTGCCTTCCAGACGTATCTTGAGCCCTCAATTTTTATTTTCTATGACTTCCTTTCTTTGCATTCTCTGTATTACCATAAACTGGACCAACTTTGGCAAATAAAAAATAATTACATTCAGTCGTCGTCATCGTCGTTTCTTTTGAAATAAAAAAAAAAAAGTTTCATTTATGATGAATTTTTTTTTTTTTTTGCATTTTACTGCTTTCGTATACTAAAAAGCATCTTTCCTGAAGAAAAATACCATAGAAAAATGCATATAAGTTTTAATGGCTTATTGCTTTGTACAGAGGCCGTCGTGTTTAAACTTAATTGCTAAAAGTGCATTGAGCGTGGGAAATTGGCTAATATTTGCTAAGATTTTCTGCTTGGTTTTCTTAACCCATTTTAGCTACAATCACGTTTGAATTGAAAGTTTATAATAAGAGAAAATATATAAGAAAATACGTATTTTCGTACAATCCTTGCAACGGTTCTGACATAAGAAGAACAAATTCGTCATAGTTGTTCTGGAGGGGTTAACAATCTAGTAGCCAGAATAAAAAAAATGTTCTAGAGTGTCTCTTTCTAGAAATGGTTTACTTGATTGTAGAAACATAAAACAGGCGAGCTTAGTTTCTGATCTGTGGCCGATCAAATAGTTGGAAAAACAGATGTGGATCTATATTACTTAAAATTTATTTTTAATCGAAAAATGTGTGAAGCAAAGAAATATAAGAGAAGTCTTCTCTTCACAATTTCAAATGAAAAAATCTTATTTCGAAAATCCACTATATATACATATATTCACTTTGTTGATTTTTTTACGAATAATCCTTTAATCGTAAAATATGTTTTAATTCGCATTGATTGACAGGAGAAAGCACTTCGAAACAAGTTACACTGTGTAGTGGTTGACATGTTTTGGTCAATTTTTTTCTCAAATTACAATCAAACTAGGCCAATTCTCTACAGGCAGTATATTTGAGATGACAATGGAACATTTTAAACAAACTATTTGTAGCTCAACATTTCTGAAAAAACTTAATGCAGCTGAAAGTAACTCAAATGGAGAAACTTGACGTTACGAACATTAACTTCAGAAGAAATGTAACAAATGTTGGATCTCAATAGTCCATTGGACTACATAAAAACTGCTGTCATATCAAAGAATAAGTTTAGAAATAATATTTCAGAAACCTTCTAAACTTTTAGAGCTTCCTTCAGCTAACTTTACTCATAACAATAAAATAAATTTCTACAACAAAATCTCTTTGTGTCCGCCCATTTTAGCAGTCACTCAGAATTTCCTAAACAATCAATCTTGTTCCTTTTGCCAAAAAACTTTAATCTGTAAGGAATTTTAACTTAAACTAAAAACAGCTGCTATGTAATATGACTACTCGCTCAACGATGACGCAGAAGACGCTAAAGCCAAGTGCAGTCAGTAGAAGAGAATCGCCTTTGTGTTGACTCAGCTACTGTCATGTTGCATTGTTAGTTTTTTTTTTTTTTTTGAATCAAATCAGTGCCAAAAAACGCGACAAGACGAGACAAAAAGCCACAGAACAATACAATGCCGTTCACGTTAAATAACAAGTTTATATAGTAAGAGCTACAACAAGAAGAAGTAACAAAACTGCAACAACTTTTAAAATATGTAGTCTAAAATAATAGTAGATATAAATTTCTTAGAGACAACAGCGGAAAAGAACTCCCATTTTTGTTAGAACAGAATTTTATGTAGCTGACTTTAATGTACACTCAAAGAAAAAATATTAATTGATTTCTCCTAGTTTGAGATTTAAACCAAATAAACAGCACTTCAACTTTCATTCCAGAGCATAGTTATATCTAATTTTATAAACATTTAGATATATTTTTTGCTTTTGTAATAAATAGCCTTCCCTACATTTCTTCATCATTATCGGATAAGTTTTTCTTGGAATACTTTATGAAAAACTAGATAAGTGTTTTGGTAATAACTTTCCTGTCATTCATGCGAAATATTTTATTTTCTATCTAAATAAAGAAATTTTTTTATGTCAATTTCATTTGCTGAAATCTTATCAAAATCTTTGAAAAGGATATTTTAAAATTGTACTTTTATATTAACATTTTTTGCTTGTGTCTATTGAAAAAAAATTGCATTGTCTAGTACGCTTAAAGTAGTGCAACGAAAAGCATCATTCTGGCCAACATATTTTCGAATGTTGAGAACTTCATACTCTGCGCTAAGAGCGCAAACCAACAGCAAGCAGTTTGTTTTTCATGCAATGCCAACAGCTGCCAACGGCAACACTACCGTGACGCTGTTCATCGCTTAGTTGACAAACATAAGCGCATACGCCAAGTTTTTTAATGAGCAATCCAAGTACGAAACGCGATGCGTTGTTACGCGTTGTGAAGCGACTGACAAATGCAGTTTTAAGTCCTTTAGTGTCCATTCAAATGCTGCAGCTAAAGTTGTTGTTACTGCAGCAGCTTCTACTTTAATGCTTACATGAAGATAAATTTGCGTTTCCGGCAATTGTTTGCTACTGTTGGAAGAGGCCAACATCAGCCAACTAGCAATAGCTACTACAATGGCGTAAGAGTGTGTTCCAAAAATGGCGCTGCGTTATAGAACCAGCAAGGCATTAACATAGCGAATTGAAATGAGTAGTAACATTTGGCGACCGCTCGCTGCTATGAGTGGTACATGTTATGTTAGAGCCATTTTCAGCAAAATAGGGTGATTATTTGCTTGTGTAAATATTTTTTAAGAAAAGTTAGATGACAAAGACGGATTTAAGTCAAAGGCTATTTTCTATTATATCTTTAGCAACTGGTCACTGATGATTTCATTTAACAATGGATGAAACTAGTATGACTAGACTCTATTTTTATCGAATTTATTTTTGTTTTGTGTAATTTTTTTGCTGTTGAAACCAAACTGTGCTGCACAATAAGCTCAATAAAAATCTTTTAGATACCCACTTAAAAATTATCAAATGTCCTCTTTTCGAATTACACTCATAGAGAAATTTTTTTAAAAAATTTCGCAAATTCCATAACACCCTGTTACATGCCTTTAACAAATGAAGATGCCACCGCAACATGCTTCCAATAGAATTTTCATGACTGCCATGGCCGTTGCGGCCGTGTTGCCAACTATCAACGTAAAGTGCGCTCATAAATTTAGCAAAAAAATTGCATGGTCTTTGTTGGCTTTTTGCGGCTTCCTCTCGTTGCAATTTTTTTTATGTTTTCCTTTGCTTTTTTCACGCGGTGCTCATTACTTCGTTGTCTAAAGCTTGGAGTCTACCTGGCGCTGAATGTGATGCCCAAAAGTCAGCAATAAAAACAAAAATAACGAATTATGATGGCCAACAACATGTGGCAGCATGAGTCATAGTGTACAGTGGAATGTTTTTACAATGTATATTAAACAAAAATTTGCAAATACGTCTTTTTTTTTGAGATATCAGCATACAATTTTAATATTTTTGTAGCCCAAATATTAGTAGTATTTTTCTTTTAATTTTATTATTAATTTTTACATATTTAATGTTTGTTCAATATTTAATGCAAATTTTGAAAAAGTTTTTCACAGTGCTACGCATACCTTGGCAGCATATTGACTGCATGACAACGACAACAGCAGCGTAAGTGATGCGTCAATCATTGCGTTGTTGATGTTGAGTGCATACGGTGCATTCGAGCCAACTACATTGATGACGACATTGAGAATTCATATACATTTTCTCAACTGTTGGAGGGTAAGTCACTGGTCATGATGTGTTTGCAGCTTGCTTCGGCGAGTGAGCAAGTTATGGTTAAACGAGTGGCGCATTTTGCAATTTTTTTGGCGTTGCAACAAACTTTAAAAATGGCAACATTTTTGACAAAAAAAATCTGATGAGCTGCCAATAAAATTATCCCAGTATGAGCCAAGTGAATGGGATGACTCAAAAGTGTAAAATGCGCATAGATTTTTGTGACTTTTTAGATGGTGCTAAGGTATTTTCGTATGATTTATTCAAGAGCTAACCATAAGAAGATTACGAGTATGCAAAGTTTGAAGGTACTCTTTTATATTCAAATGATTTTTATAGAAGTGTTTTTTTAATAAAAATTAAGTTTTAGTAAAAAATATTAAAGCTGTAACTGCTGATAGCTGAAATTTGAGCAACTGATGACTATATGTACTACAAAAGAGTTCTGAAAAAAATACAAAAACAAAAATCAAAAAACGACTGAAGCTAGTCATACTCATTTCATTCATTGATAAGTAGAATCATCAGTGACCTTTTTACTTTTTGCACAAATTTTTTGAGAGCAAAAAGTGAAATAGAGCAAAGCCGAAATTCTGGTTTTCTTTGTGTCTTTGCTTTTGTAACTCGTTAGATATTACAATTTTTCTTGCAGTCGCTTCGTTGCAAGCTTTCTTAGCGAGTCAAAACGAAGTAGCAATCGTATAATAAATCGGCAAACTATCCGAAAGCTTATTTTTTGTGGTATATCAGAACGGAAAGGTTAGTGATGATCGGTTTCCAGGTTACTGATGATTCAATATAGCAATGAATGAAACTTGTGTAACTAGCTTTTGCCGTTTTTTATTGTTTACTTTATTGTTTTTTTTTTTTTTTTTTTTTTTTTGTGACCACACACTGTTCTGTATGGTTAGCTCAGTAAAATAAAAATAAATATTATTTAGTGCCGATACACTACAAAGAGCTGCTATAAACTTAAAGTAAAATATTTCGTGCTTGAAATGACATTATATTCCTTAAATATATTCAGCCAGAAACTCTTCACACCACCCCTAGTATTACTATTGAAAAACCCCTATATATTTGCTTCAGCATAAAAGTCAAAACAACCGCATTTTTATTGCAAGAAATGCATTTTTAACACCCACAATCACTATAAACAGCAAATAATTTTCACTTTATTTCACACTTTACGTGCGACAAACTTTGAAAATCAAAAATTAATTTAGTCGAGGGGTTTTCTACCGCAACAACTTGTGAACACGCGCTAGCTCTTTAACAGCAGCATTAAGCTGCCGCCGCAACTAACAACTACTGCAGCAACAAATAAACGGCATCACATATCTTATGCAGCACAAATAATTAAAACGAGTTTGTATATCGCATTGATGTTAATGCTTCAACTGCAAGAAGATTTGGGCAAAGTGTCATTCGAGCGAATGAGTCAAGGATAAAGGGAAAAAGCATACGATAAGGTGAACGCTACCACTGCGCCATGGAACGATACTTTGCACAAACTGCAGCCGTCACGTGATATTAAAGCGTAAAAATAAACTAAACATTTAAACAGCACTCAGCCAGCCAAGATGACGACGACAATGGCTCCATGCTGGCTGCTGCCACAGCTACAGCGCAATAATAAAGCGCGAAAATAACACACATTTATTATTTAGTCTGCGCTTTTGGTACACGTAGCAGCGCTTAATAATGTGAGCCATAAAATGTGTGACACCTTCTGCTGCAACATCTTTTTTTTGCCGCTGCTGCAGCAACTACTTTTTCCGCTCTTTACTACAGCAAGCAGCTGACTTTGTCAAGATAAAAGCTAAAATACCTTAGATTTAGTAACCGACTTAGAGTTGTGGAGACGCGTGTGTGTTGTTGTGTGCTGCAGATACTGAGAGAATTGAGGTCGAAAAAATTAGTTAAAAAAATGCAGCTCGCTTTTTAAGCGTAGATATAGTCCACTGCAGTATAAGGTGATTTTTATTCAAAAATAAATTGATCATCAAAAATAAATGTTGTAAAATTTTTTGGGAACGTTGAAGTTTCGAACACTTACACAATTTACAAACACAAAGACAATTTGCAAAGACGGCACTTGGTTTGGTAGCTTGATAATTGAATAATTTCTTAGATTGTTAGCATGACCGACTCTTTTCTGCTCATATCGATCGCTTTATCATTTATCAATTCGTTTAGATTCTTAAACTTAATAGAACTCATTTAAAAATCACAAATGTTTTAAAAATCAAAAACTAAAATCTCTGAATAATTTGAACTTTATATCTCATCTCTGTTATCTCACCTCAATGGATTTTAATTAAATTTTAAAAGCATTAAATGAATCCTTTATTACCCCACCTCTATTTTTGCTGTTTTTCCATGATAACATTGTATCATTTTAATCCACTCTTTGCCCAATGAAAGCCAATTGGTTGTTGTTGTTGTTGCTACCATTGCTGACTTTGCACTTAGCCATTTCGTTCATGATGCAACATTGTTATTGTTATTGTTGTTGTTGTTGGCCGACTGCATTTATAATAAAATTTATGTGCACACTAAACAACAACCACAATGTGAAAATTTAAGTTTAATGTTGTAGCAACAACAACATCAACAACTGTAAAAAAAAACAATAAGAACAAATGCAACAAAATAGAATACAATCAACAATAGTCGGCACAACAATAACAACAACAGCAACAAAACTACAATCAAAGCCAAGCAGCTGAGTTGTTACAACAACAAAAGCTACAAGTAGTCTGACTAATCTTTGCGTAAATTTAGCAACGAGATAAAACGAGCAACATCGTCGTCGTCTCCACTATCTCTAATTTATTATCTTGAAGAAAATAACTAAAGCAACAACAACAACAACAATAGTAATGAAAAGAGCAATACAACAATAGAAGCAACACAACAATGACTGTTACAAAAAATATTATTACAATGCTGCAGCCTCAAGCAGTGGAACAATTTCAAAATATTTTGTGACAAATTAACCACAAAGTGAGGCTGCTCATTTTTTTTTTAGAGTTTCCACATGAAATTAAAAATGGTAAAAATACTAAAACTATTTAACATTTTCTGCATTACCATGCAGATCAACAGTAGAAATTGGAATATAACTCATACGGGTGTGGAGGAGAAGTCTGAACAATATCCTCCTAAAGAAGATCAGCGTTAACAGAAATAAATCAGCATCTGGTCTGGCCACATATGAGATACCAGCATACAGATAGAGAGCAACGTAAAAATAAAATATCAAAATTTTGATTTGATGATTTTTTTTACTAAAACCAAATTAATTTAATTAACAATAAAAGAATTTAATTGAAATGCATACAAATTTAAATTATTTTCACAGTTCTTGATAATAAGTAAGATGACAAGTCCTTAGCGCAATTTTGCGCATTTAGTTCGCAATAAATTATCTTAATTTAAAAATAAATTTATAATAAAATAAATAATTCACTCAACTTAATAAATAAATGGGGCATATGAAAATATTTTTCGCAATACTGCAACCTGCATCGCAATGTCATAAATGAAAGGGTAATAAAATGTGAATTCCTAAGATTTTCTCATTACAAAATCTGCCAACTTTTACTAATTTGCAGCAGTTGTTGTTATTGATGCCAATAATTTTAATCTTCTGTCTGCAAAGTGGCCCACTGTTTACATGCTTGCTGTGTAAAATGCAAAAGCTGTTTAGCAGTAAAATGGCAACCAAAACTATAGCAGCAGTGGCAGTGGCAGTAGCAGTTACAACAACAACAACAGAGAAGACAACAACTGGATTTGCTTTCAGTTTTAAATGCGCACAAAATGTACATTTAATTGTAAGTGGCGTTTATAAAAATATTCTAGGACAATTTCATGAGTGGATTGCAATTTTAGAAAAAAAAACTTTTTAAATTTTATAAAATTACAAAATATCAAATATTTTGGTCATTTAATTTGAAGGTTTTTTAAAAAAATCATACGTGAGAAAATGCGGCTCAATATCGTTTTTAGAAAAAATTTTTGAACGTTGTTTCATTGTTTTAATTTTTGTAACGTAAAATTTATTTTGTGTAAAATTATAATAAATCAAGTTTTTGACTTGTTTGATGGTATTGTCCAGCTATAAGTTAGATATCGTAAATTTCATGTGAACATAAATTATTTCATCTTTTAGAGAGGATCTTCAATTGAAAGTGGCTTCTATACAACAACTACACAGTTGTCTTTCTGCGCTGTCTACAAACTTACGTTTATACAAATGGGCTCTGTTCAAAATTGGATGAATTTACAAAAAAAAAAAAAAAATTAGAAAAAGTGCTTAAATGCAAACCTATGGCCAAAGCTTAAAATACCAGTACATTTTTTGTAGACTTTCTCATCATTGGAACCAAAAATTGCTTAGTTAGGCCTAAATTTAAAATAAATAAAAAATATAACTTAATATCTTAAAAAAATTCTGTATAATCTCTTAGCGTAGCAACTTTTATAAGGAATTTTTACTTTAAGAAATGTTTAGAACTCGCTCAAAATATATAGGGTTATTTGAAATTTGAAACTTTGAAAAAAAAGTCTTAAAAAACATGTGCGAAAAACTTTTTTCTTAAATGCACCCAATTTCGAAGAGCGCACTGATCCACTTGATGCGTTTCGTTCCATATGTGTATCTTATTATCTATGAAATATAATTATTATCTAAGAACTTATTATAGATGAGAGCTTTTTGAGAATAAATTTAATTGCGTTGACGTTAGCATCAACGTCGTTGCCATCGTCGTCGCCAGTGGTTAGTGTAGCTGTTGACTTTGTTGTTGTTGTAATTGTTGTCGCCAAATAAAGTTGTTGAACACTACGGTTGCCTCTGTGAAAAAAATTGCATAGACAACGACGACGGTTTTATTAGTCTTTTATTGTTTTTTCAACGAAAACGTATCTCGAAAAATTCGCGTGTGCCACAGTGGAAGATAAAGCAAAGTAGTGTGTTTTCTTTAGAAGACAAAAAAAAAATACATGCTCGTATCGAATGGTGTATTAAAAATAACCCAATTTTGCTTGAAAATTCCATAAAACTCATAAATATTAATTGTTGACGTGGAAAAGCTTAAAAAAATATCACAACAAAAAATAAATTGTATTAATTTATAAAAAATACAATATTTATACGTAAAAAACTGTCAAGCAACAACAATTAAGAGCCTATACAACCGCTGTAGCTGTTGGAAACTTTCAACCATTTGTGGCCTTACATTTTTTTTTTTTTTTTCAGCTACCAAAGATAAAAATGTACGTATAAATGCGTTTAAATTGAGTATGTTTTTTTAGCCTTTTTGATAAAACAAATCATAAACGAATGACATTTAAAATGTCAAATGTAGCATAGAGTGTTTCGAATTTTAAAAATGTAATATATTTTGGACAAATCACAACTTGAAAGTTCAGTATGAAATTAAATATAATGTGCTGCATCTTGGAAAATAAACAAACTATGGAAAAGGTCATGGAATGATTTTGTAGAGGAAAATAATCTCTTACTGCATATGAAAAATAGGTGAAACGAAAGCTTGAGCTTCAAATGCACTATAAAGCAACTTTTTTTTTTATTTCTTAGCAATCTTAAAGATTTCAAAATTATGCCTGATGAAAAATATTTTAAAATTATATGTTGTTCAAAAACTAATTTTTGAGAAGTTCCGTTTAATCAATAAATGAAAAATGTATATTTCCAACATGGGTATCAAATGCACATTGCTTCAATGATATAACCTGAACTGAAACCATTCCAAAATGTGAAATTCAATATCTTTCATAAAGAAATAGCTCCAAAAAGTATTCTGAACTTCCGAATAGTTTTTAAATAATTTTTTCCTTTAATTTGAACGGTTTTTTCTTGCCATAATTTTTTATTTTTTTATTTTTGTGTTCACACAAATAGGATTTTGAGATGTAGATAAATCGTCCAAAATCAATTAAAAAAAGTATTATTATTTTGAACTATTTTGTGCAATTATTCCTTTAAAATTACATGTACAACTCTCCGTAAAATGATAAACTTCAATAAACAAAAATTCAAAATTTTATTTTTCTGGGAAATTTCAAATACATGCGCTTTCCAAGAAGTACATTCCGAATCTAAGCCCAGTGCATTCTCACAAAACAGAGACACCATCACTGCATTGAAAACGAAAGCGAATTCTTTTTTATGACTTTCATTGACTCAAAACGATGCCCACAAATTGAAAACTTAAGGCGAGGGAATAAAAAAGTCGCACGGAGCCATGTATGCTAAATATAGAGCCTGGGTAACTGTAAAAGTTAGATTTTTATCGAATCAAGTCAATCAGTGGTGATAAGGTTGAACATTTTTATACATAGAATTTATGATGTTTTGCCTTGGTTCATTGTCGGGATGCAAAAATCATGATCTAATTTTTTTTTTCCTTACGAACAGACTTTTATAAATCTTTATAAATATAATACTTAGATCTCATATAAATTTTTTGATAGTAATAATCTTATGAATAATTTCCGATGATTACTTGGTTAAAAATAATATCTTATCTAGGGCCAACTATGTTTCCTAATTAGCCGCCATTCTAATAACGCCACCAACCTTTAATACACTTGCAGATACTGCAATTGATTGATTAACTATATTTATTGCAGAAATTCTGAAAACAGTTGACAAATATCGCACAAGAAACAGTTAATAATGCACAATTTTAAGTGCACCCTAGTGTGATTGTATGACTCATTCAGCTAGTGAAGTCTCTAAAATCTGGCTCGTATATAAAAAAGCAAATCTTAAAATATATTCATTCTAAAAAATTTAAAACAAAAATTAAAAGAAAAAAACACTAGAGAAAATCCATTTGTGAGTCACGTTCACCTAAAAAGAAAATTAGAGCCAACATATGCGCCAGTTCTACATGAGCATGCATGAGTTAAATCTAAGAGAAGAAAATTTATCGCAGCACACATATGTTGCATTTAAACTACTAATTCATTTGAGAATATAACACTAATTAAAAGTGTCATCTTAATTTAATTAACAAATAAAATTTAATGCATATCAATTTTTATTATTCTTTTAATATCGCACAGCAATGTGTCATATGTTCGTATATATCCATTTTTAAAAGAAAAACTCAGATGTCAGAAGGTGACTTAAGAGCGGAGCCAAACACATAAAGGCCGTAATAAATTTATATACACAATATAATTTGATAAATTAATTTAAAAACCGACGTAGACAAAAATTTATTTTAATAAATTTAAACGTAAATATATATTTTTTTTAAATAATTAATTTTAGAAAAAACCTTGAATTTATGAAAAAAATTTGGTTGATATATATTTGACTTTATGTGCTAGCAGAGATCTCTTATTTGTACATTATATGGGACATATACTCGACAGTTTTTTTTATTCTTAGAAGCTTTTCAAAAGTAAGACAAATGGCAAATTAGAACAAAAACTTAATAGAAAAGTATATTTCAATAATTACCGTTAATAATCTCATGCGATTTTACAAAAGGGAATAACTTGAAAAAACTATACATATTTAAAAATTAAAAGCCAGTGAAATTTTCTAAGAAACTATCAAGACATTTAAATTTTTCTCATGTGATTTTTAAGAATATCTTTAGATTTTTTTAAGAATATCTACACGCTTTTAATATAAGATGTAAAACTTATTTCCGAAAGCCAAAATTTCAAGATTGATTTTTTGCAAGGAAAAACTTCCTATTCACCCAAACAGTTGCTGCTGTAGTTGCTGCATAGTGAGCCTTTGACTGCTTATTATTTCAACCAAAAATCTTATTGTAATTAAAATTAAACACTAAGGCGTGTTGATGTAAAAATATTTTGTTCTTTCGAATACCTTATTCACATAATGAGTTCTTTTCTCAAAGGTAAAAAAAAAATGTTTGTCGCACTGAATGAATCCTACACATTATAGAATGAAAATTTCAGAAGTGCAGAAATGATAAAATCGATGCAAAAAAAAGACTTTCAATTAATACTCTACACACGCCATAAAAACTAAACAACAAAGGCAAAAATTTCTAAAAGAAATTCCATTATAATCAAAAAAGTCAAGAGTTCAACACAAAAAAAGATTAAAATCAAAGTGAAAATTCCAAAGTTTTGCCTCACAAAACAACAGCAACAAAAAAAAGTGGAGAAACAACATTTTTGTTGATTTATAAGTGGAGACAGGCAAACATCTGTTCATTAGGGTGGACTGTGTATGAATAAATTTTTTAGCATAAACTTCGAAATAACAAGAAAGCACAAATTCTACAATGAAATGGAAGTGCGAACAAATTAAAACTTAAAATAAAAATTAGAAATTATTAAAAAACGCAGAGCCATAAATGTCTTTCGAAATATCGAGTTAAGTGCCACCCGAACATATACACTACATACATACTACATGTGCTACGCTGTTAGTGCAAGCTTGTGCGTATTTGTATGTGTATTTGTATTTGTTTGGCGACAAATATTGACTTTGGCTCAGCCAAAGTTTGTTACTGCTGTACAACGCGCACTTGTTTATTATTTTTGCCGCTTTTTACTCCAGCTATGGTTGTTGCTGCGCTGCTGCTGCTGCTGCTGCTGTTGTTGTCTTTCTTGTTGTCATTGCATTTGACATAAAATCAGGATGTGAATTTTGTCATTTTTCGAAGCTTTGCTAAAATGTCTAAACTTGTGTTGCCTGACCTAACAGTGGAAAAAAAAAATCACAAAAAAGAAAACATACACAAATTGTTATGCAAAAAATGGGAAGAGAGAGAGAGAGAAAGATTGTTGTAACATAAACAGCAACATATGCAGAAAAAATATCAAAAAATTGTTGCAGAACAAATTGGAAAAAAATATGGAAAAATGCCAAAAAGAAGAATTTCCTATATTTTTTCTGCATAAAAGAAGCGCGTCCAATGCGCCACACAAGCGTAACAAACCCAGTGGCTAAACATATTACAGTGACACAAAAATTCAGTTTGTTTATTTTTTGTATTTTTTTTATTGCTTTAAGCCTTTTACTACTTCTTTCACTTCTTTCTAATTGTGATGTCAAGAGTGATGCACGGGTTTTATTTAGCATATGAAAAGGCCGCTGAGGAGAGTTTGAAAGGCAACAGTGGATTTTCTCGAAAGAAGTGCTCTTATGTATTTTTCTTTTAATAACCAAGAAAACATTATTTATTATGTTAAAATAAATACGTAATTGTACTTAAGAATTTGGTAATTTTATTTAAGCGAGTAGCTGAGGAGAGCATAAAGTTAAACTGAAAGCCAAATCTAATCATAAACAGTAATCTGTATAATAAGTTTGAGCGAACACATTTAAATGATTAAAAAAAAACCGGTTACTTTAAAAAAATATGGTTACCATCAAATAATGGATTTTAAAGACATTTTGCCTTGACAGTTTGTTTATTTCTACCTGTATATGAATCGAATTTGAAATATAAAATTTAATATAAAATAATTTACATATTTTTCAATCAATTTTTTCTTTTCCCCTTATGTAGTTTTTGAAAATTTCATATAATTTAAAAATTGGTTTCCCAAACACCGACTACATCACTACGAATTTCTAACTGCTGAATAAATGTTTTTTTATTCCACTTGTTATTTTTTGCTCAAGTTTTTTATTATTTTGACTTTTTTGTTACAACAACAACAAACAAACAAACAAACAAAACATACAACTGTCAACGAAAATAACAGAAAATTACTGGAAGAGTTCATACCAAATGCACAATATTGGTGGTAGTAACACCCTTTAATTTTAACATGCTATCAGCATGCGTGGGAATTCTGAAATTCACGCAGAAAATGTTGTGTTGAAATTAAGTAAACGCTTCACGGTATTCAACAAATATGTTCATACCTCAATAAGGAATTTTCAATAGAAATCTGAACTGTTTTTTCATGTGGTCATTGAAAAACAGCACAGTTATTTTTAAAAAATACCGGAAAATATAACTCAAAAACAAAGCCCGTGCGTCAAAGATATATTTTTTCAAATCATATCTGTATTTATTCTAATTTTTATACTTTAAAACATTGCTCTGAAAGGTTTAAAGAAAGTTTACAATTACCAAATATTTTGAGTGAAAAGAAGATTGGAAGGTTGGGACATATTTTGGCAAGCGTTGACTCATCTACCTTTGCGACGAGGAACAATAATTTCTAGGCAAAGCAGTTGCAAATAAGTGATTTATTTTTTTGTTATGACTTTCGGCATGAGCTCTTTTTTGGAGACAAAACCTCACATCTTTTTTTAGGTTATAAAATGAAAAAAGTTCAGTGAAAATGGTTAATCATTTATTTTTAAATTATTTTTAAAAAAAAGTGCACAGGCAAAAATCTGTAATGAAAAACTAAACATGTTGATGATTTTGTTGACGAAATTTAAAATTCCTTCTCATTATCTTGCTTTTAATGTAGTAAGGAAAAAAATATTAAAAAATTGTATCTCGTTTGAAAATATATAAAGAAAGTTCCCACAATATATCAATAAAATTACAAATTTATAATTTTATTAACAGGGGCGTTTTTGGCCTATTAAATTTTTTTTCTATTTTTTTGTATACCGATCTGTGAAGCTCGCAATAGGATTATGCTTAAGCGCTTAGCACTCACTCAGCACCGTTCTTCGGCTTATACGAATATGCTTTGTAATACTACAATACTTTGATTTCCGATAAATTTTAATTTTTTCTAATAGGTCAAAATTTTGGAAAAATTATCATATCTCATTCATAATTTTGAAGTATATCAGGGCTTTTCCAACTTAAACCGTTTTTTCGAAAAGATAGATCAATGATTTATGAGTCGTAATTAATATTTTTCATTTATGAAGATAATTTTTAATATTTAGATAATTCTCTCTACTTGCTACACTCACTGATAGCTTGGAAAATAAAATTTGCAAATTATGCAATTTTAATGTGACTTCCTTTGTCCCAAGCTTAAAAAATATATCCCACATATTGATGTACATATTTACCGCGTTTTCGCAGGCTTAACAGAGTTTTTGGTGACACACAAAACTTGGAAGCCCTCATGAAATATGACACCACAGTCTTTTGTAGAGTGCCATCATTTAATCTGCTTCCATTTCAAATTCAATGCTTTACACATCATACCATACGTCATGGATTCGCAAAGCCTACACAAATCTCCTTGTTTTACAAATGTAGAAATTTTGCGCGCGTATTCCAAAAAAAAAAATCGGATCAAAATTTGCCTATTTTGTTTATTCACTTTTGTTTAACATATGGGTTTTTTTTTTGCCAATACATTTACAGCTGTTGCCAGCAGAATTTTTGTTACATTCTATTTTTTTTTTCTTTTTTTTTGGTTTAAAGACATTAGTAATACAACGTTGTTGAAACATTCAATACAATGAAAAATTTTCAAACAAATAATTTTTAACCTCAATAAAAAAAAGAAAAGTTTAAAAGAGAATTTTAAGGATGTCTGACGGTAGGTAGGGATAATCTTCTAATACAAAAAACAAAATATTGTCAATGGAAATCGCTGCTTGAGCACATAAAAGGTATTAGAGATTTTGAATAAATTTCGAGTTTGTGTTTTTTTATATTGAATTTGGCTTTTTTATAAAAAAAATTCAATATTCTGCGAAGTTGATGACCTAGCAAAAAAAAAATAATTAATGAATCTTGTACTTATGTTAACAAAAAAAACCTTACCCTTACAACGATTCAATACAATTTTTATTCACACAAAAACACTGGATGCAAAAACAGCAGTTCAACAAGTTTTTATGCCACGTGCAGCCAAAATACGCGTAAAAAAGCTTAGAGGTATTATTGAAAAGGCCATTTTTTCCGCATTTTACTTCAATTTTTTTTTAACAAAAATACAAAGTTCTTGTGCAGCAGTACCACTTTTTTTTGCGAGCCTTACGTAAAATTAATTAAAATTTTGATTGATCTTTTTGATGCTTTAAGAGCTTTTGCCGATGCGAAAAAAAATTGCTGCTTTAATCAAAATTAAATTTAAAAGCATTTTATACAAAATAAAACACCCTAATGTACATAACAACAGAAGGCTTCAAAGTGATGGCAAGGTACCACATGAGAGTTGAAAAAAAAAACGTTAGCAACATCATAAAAGAAACATCAACTCTGTGCAACAACAAAATAATAAAATGCTATTTGCTGAATAAGCCGTGAAAGAGTGAGTTGGCACATGTATTGAAAGCCATGTCATAAGCATCGCTAAGTGGCCAACGTGTGAAAATGCCATATCGACGACATATGAAGACAGTGTTAAGCCTAGAAAGCACTTTCTTTTTTCTTTAAAATCAAAAAATTTTCTATTGTAATGTTGCTTGAATTTATGTAAAGTATATGAGTTATTACAGTCCTCTCCAGCGTATCTACATATGCTATAAATATTCACTCTGAAATCAATTAATTGCATTTTGTTCAAATTTGATATATGTCTAAATATTTTTAAATAATTTTATTATATTTTTATAAGTATTATTATAAGGTTTTATATCATGCCCATCGGGTTATTTAAAGGAAATTTTCTAAAAAGAAAACAAACATCATTATGGCTTAATGAATCTCAGTGCAATCGCGACAGATATAACGTCGTCTTTATACGTGAGGAAGCGCAATTGGACATTCGCATCACGTACAGCATCAGAGTGCGAAAGATTTTTAGTTCGTTTGTTCGTTATCAAACGCTCGCTGCATTCGAATGTCATTTGTGTTATCGTTATCAGCATCTTCTATGGTTGAAGGGGAAAAAATGTTTGCTCCGAACCCCTTTTTTTTGGACTGAGACTGAAAAAATTTTATGTTGGAACGGTTTTTTGAGCTGCGCGTATTTGGTGCTCTTCCAAATGCAGCTAAAAAAAAAAAGCAATCCGTTTATTTAGTTATTTTCATTTCTTGTCATGCTCGCAGAAGTATAAAAATATTTCCTTTTTTTCGGCAGGATCTGATTTTGCGCTGTTTTTTTTTTTTCCTTTGATTCAACATCACCTGTGTTGCTGTTGCTGCTGCTACTGTGTCTTTGTGTATGAAACGTGTTCACATTTTATTGCAATTCTATGTGCAACGCTTTTGACACTTTACAAAAATCATGTGCTGTTACTTCGTTATGGTTGTTATTATTTGGAGTAAGAGATTTTTCCTTGTTGTTAAATCAGATAGGGTAAATATGAAATTTTCTTTCTTTTTTTTTTTTTGGTCAACAAATTCTGCACTGTAGCAATTTTTATTCCTCTTAGTTGTTGCTCAGACAGTCTAAATATTAACCTTTATACATACGTTATATACTCCCTTTCAAACTTCGCAAAAATCATTGTTTAAAATTTGCTAAAAAAATGCCTCTTATTTTCATAGCGTTGTATAATTTAACAGATCGATTTTCCCTGAATATTCATTGCCCTTACAAATATATTTCTTGATGCAAAATTTTACAAAATTTTAGTTGCTCATCAAAGACAAAGAAACCAAAAAAACTGCATAACGTCAATTGGGTGGGTCTTACCACTGTAATACATTAACAGTCGCTGATAGCAGCGACCAAGACAAAAGACACTCCAGCAAGAGCTAGTGCAATCAAATTGAAAATGAATCTAAGAATTAACTAATGGCAAACTATGCAATGCAGATAATTTTCGTAATTGCGCACGTTTGGCAGCGATTATTGCGAAAACAACGTTAACTACAGCAACAACTATGAGAACAGCATAATCAACGTTAAACTGTCAAACGACATAATTATCCTGGATACCATTTAAGTAAGAGATGAAGCGATATTAATATCTCTATCGTTCTCGGTTTCATTACAGAACAAATTAACAATTCAGGAAACCAAGGAAGGGTAAAAACTTTTCGCAAAAGCGCTTTTTGATGAAATTAATTAGGCAAACCGACGGATTCGTCTTGATTTTTGGATTTTGATAAAACTTCGTCGGTCGAGATTGTTACGCTACTGCTGTTGCTGTTGCTGTTGCTGTTGCCTGCTGACAAAGCGCAGAAAGTAGCATGAAAGTGAGGTGACAAAAAACACTAGGGGTAAAAGTTGTTTCTCAATTAGTGCGACAGAAGTTTTGTGAATTTCAAGTCCTTTGACATGTATATAAGTGGAAGCTAATTATAATAATGGATTTATGGGGAGGGTGCTTTTTTGAGGAACGACAAAAAAGGCAGTCAATTTGCAAAAATAAAAGTTTCAATAAGTTGACGTCTCAAGTATGGAAACTGTGTAGCATCTTCTTGAGTTCATTGCACAAACTATAGAGTAACTTCTTGAGTTCATTGCATATTTTTGGGGGTGTTTGATAAAATTTTTAATTTATTAAATGTGATTTTGTACTTATTAGTAAATTTTTTTGTTATTATGTGTTATATATGTATATTCAATCAAATTGAACTATAGTGAATTTGTTGGACTACTCTTCCAGAAGTATGTGGATCCACTGTTCTTATCATTATTGTATGATAACAAGTTGTCGGAAAGTTTTTTTTCCGAAGAAAAGTTAATCTTAAACTTAAATTGCTTATAACAATCATAATAATTATTATTTATAGAAACATTTTTTGGGAATTACTTAGCTATTACGTGCAGTATTAAAATAACACATTGCCTTAGAAATTCCAAGTAGTCGGGTCAAACGTATTCCGTTTCACTTAATTTAAGCCTTCTATCAAACGCCAACTTCTGTAATAAAAGCATATTTTTCTCTATCTCTTCTTTTCTCTTCTTCTATTAAAATTTTTTATTTCTTTTAACTTTGAGTTCTTAAATTATGAATCTGGCTAAAATGGGTTTAATTTCTTTATAAAATTCAAAATGCTATCTATTCTATTGCACTCGTAATTATTGACAATTTCAAATAAAAGAAACCTAAATAAGAAAGATTTACAGAAAGTATTCAAGTAAACTGTAATTTGTAGTAGATATTTATTATTTTAAAGGATCATTTAAGCAACAAATGATGTTTTGATTATTGTTAGCTGCCGTCAACAGTTTCACCAAACCAAGCGCTGTTGTTATCATAAGTTTTTTTTTTTGTAATCGCAGTAGTTTTAGATTGTCATATAAGAAAAAATATCTTAGAAGAATCTTATTTTCAAAAAAAAAGGTTACTCTAAAAGTACTGAAATGGTAAAGAAGTTTTTCAACTCTTCTGTTGAATTGGAAATTGTTTTTTCTAAAGCAGCAAAATACATGCATAAATGACAACCCAAGTTACTGCTGCTTGATTGTAAACTGAATTTATGGAAAATTATTCAATGTGAAAATGTCGCCACATTGCCGGAAATTTCAGCTGATGTTGCTAAACGTTTTTTTTTACTTTTTTGTCGATGTTGACATTTTTCGAGCGTTATAGAGACGACCCACCCAGTCAATTATATGGAAAATAAAATCATATTTTATATATGTAATAATCCTTATTAGTAACATGATATTGATGTCTCGTAGTCATCGTTTTTCCGTTTTGTTTTTACTACTGCAAAGGATAACAACAACGTAAATAATGTAAATGATTGATTTTTTTATTTTCATAAATATCAAAAAAAAAAAAAAGATCCATTAAAAGAATAATTGAATTGATTAGGACGAATTGTTTTCTTTTTTAAATTTAATGATGCGTTTTTATTCACCATTATTTTCTCAGTTACATTTTTAACTATACGTGAGTTTCTATTGTAGGCAGAATAAGAGAAATTTCTTTTTTTCTAAAACTTTTCGAGTCAATTCAAGCAAATATATTATAAATTCATAGTGTTTTAAAATAAAAACAAATATTTTGTTTATTATCTTTTTAAATTCCTCAAGTTTCTGTTGCTTGCTAAAGCATTTTTATGGAGTATTATTAAGCTTGAGAATTATTTAACGAAACAATTTCTGCAACTTAAGGTAATTTGGTTTAGTAACTGTCAATTATTACCTTCTAACCTTTCTAACAATTGCATTCAAAAAACAATTGGTAATTTTACCTTGAAAAGTTCCATTTACTCATGTGACCTTAACACTTTAAATGTTAAAGTTTTTACTTTATGCAAATAGTTTCAAATTTGCATAGTAATATTCCTTCATATAAATTTCTATTATGTATGGGTTGGTGCCAGTGATGGCATTTGGGTTTTGTGAAAATGTACTGAATCGAGATTTCAAATGTACTTTTTAGAGCCCGAATGTACTTTTTTTGTCTTGAACACCCAATTTTCCTACTATGTACCAAATTGTTATAAAATTTGGTATCAAAAAAAAAAAAAAGGTCCTCACTTTTCCCATCTCAAAAACCCTAGCAAAATGAGATATATTTCACATTAAACTAATTATAAAATCTACATATTGCGCGATTATTTTCATTTACTAAGAAAAAACAAAAAAAAAACGTAATTAATATAATATTATATACAGGTAATTACTATAAATCTACTCATTGCGGTTATTTTCATTTACTAAAAGACAAAAAAAGAAACGTAAATATTATAAATTGTCCAAATGTACCGAAAATGTACTGAATATGTGTTAAAAATTTGGCGAATGTACTGAAAATATCCCAAATGTACCGAATGTACTGAAAACTTGTCGAATGTACTGACAGTGAATTTTCAGGATGCAAATGTACCGAAAAAAGTACAAATGTACCGAAAATGCCATCACTGGTTGGTGCTGTTCTTACTCATGCATTTCAGACATTTTTGACAAAGACATTTCTAATCGCACTCAAGTTCAATAACTTCAATAATTTATATTGCAGTAGAAGGAACAAAAAAAAATACCCTTAAGAAAATGTTAGTATAGATTTGAAGCATTAGGTATGAGTAAATTATTAGCATGTATGAGCATATTTTCGCACCAAAAATTGATTGTGACTAACTAACGTTTTGATCAAAATACAGGTAAATAGGTAACACTGGTTTTTTGTCAATATATTCGATATTTACGTGATAGTTATTCAATCAAACAAAACAATTGGAGACAAGTGGTGATAATAGATGAATGAACTTTTCATGTAAATATGCATTCGAACAAAAAGTTTGTTAGCAAGGCTCAGACACTTGTCATAATTGTAATCATTTACACATGTTAGTATAGCTTCCAATAGAAGATATGCTAGCAGGACCTCAAAATTAGCCTTCAATTGTTATTACATTTATTTCTTTCTTTAGTTCTGAAGGTGTTTATGGAAATTTTCTGACAAATGGAATTTGATTGACACACACACAAATTTAATACTTATTTATTATTATTATTATTATTATTTATTATTATTTACGATACACCTCTTCCGAAACAGGGAAAAGATTGGCTTCAAGTCATGTCGATATCTTTTTTATATCTATTTTCAAATATTTAAATTTCATAGTACTACTAACTTTTGCAACAAATTGCATATTGTGTATAAAATTGACGCCCTCATTGAATGCAGAAATGCGCTTCATCAAAAATGCATTGAATATATCGTGGTATTAAGTTGAAATTGAGTTTTTTATGGATTTTTTTTTTCTATACAGAGTCATGACACACTACCAATGCATTGAATATGTGTGAGGGAGGGATATTGAATGGTATCTCATAGCTTGGCGCACAATAATGTCATAATAAACACCTACTGAGTCGATGTGCTTATATACATTTGTATGTATGTATACATGACTGCTATCTACACACATAGATAAAAATGCGTGCATAGTAGTTCATAAAACGCAGGAAGAGCGTGCAGCTCTAGTGCTAAACGTGCTAAAATGCCACTTTTTTTAATAAAAAGTATTAAGTTATGGTTTTTGTGGAAATATTTTTAAGCAATACTCGTAAAATACAGAATTTTTGTTTGGAAAGCTCATGCCATTTTTTTAGTGTAAGATATTTTTCCTGTTCCAGGGTATAACTTAATATAGAAATTTAGACGGAGTTTACCCAGTACAAACAGTCAGATGCTTAGTTAAAAAAATAAAATAAAGAAATGTAAGGAAATTTCTACCAAATGTTATGTAGCTAATAAGTTAAGTATTGAACGGAAAAGTTTCATATATCTGCGTGAAAGTTTTTCTGTTATGAAAAAAATTCATTCAAAATGTACCATTTACAAAAAAAGTTTTGCCAATTTTTTTTTAATTTGATGTTGTTTCATTCAAAATATAAAAAAACTTAGGTAAAGTTATTTCAACGATATTGTGCTTTAGTTTTGAAAGTAGACAAATCCGAAAAAGAAAGAAAATTATTATTTTAAGAAACAGGTTTTTGAAAAAAAGAAAGTTTTTTTTTTGCAAAATTAAACCGGTAAGTCTATATATTTTGAATTAATTTATTAAGTTGTTTATTAAAAATATAATAAAAAATTTGGAAAAATTTTGTAAAAAACACTGAAAGTGCTATTGCGGACGGCTTTGAATTGGTTTAATGCGGTCTTCAATACTATGCTTCTATACTTTATCAAAATAAGACACGTATGTAGTTCAAAACACTTGAAAATAATTTTCAAATCGGCCCAATAGTTCCCGCTACTTACACACAAACAAAATTATCAACTCAAAATATCACTTTACATAACCTTCTGACTTTACCTTTCGAAATATTGGTTGAAGTTGTTGAAAAATGAGGACTTTATCAAATTTTGCTTAAAAAAATTTTACCCTGACATAGTTGTTACATTACACCTCATATCTATGAAATATCAAACTTTGTTGTAGAATCGTTAAAAAGAAAAATCTTTATTGAAAGTAAATGTGACATACTGCGGTTTTCAATGAAGATGAGTGCGGAGGTTTTCATGTTTTGAGTCAAGTGCTTTTACTTGTATATATTGATATGTATGCGTGTGGGTGTGCGTTTTCATGTTTAACTTTATATTGATGTGTGAGAGCTATTTGCTTCTTGATGTACTTCAAGTCTATTTCGACAACTATTGCTATATTATTAGTTCATATTCAGTATAATAAGGATTTATAAGCTTAAGTGTTGAAATGCATGTAATATTAACTGCTACATACTACATAAATTTCTATTGAGTGTTAAGTGTTAATGATATCGTTTGTAATTCAAATTTATATTTCAATAGCATTAATCTCAGCGTCAATTTGGTATGTCAAAGGAATTTAATAGAATTTAAGCATTCAATGTTATGTTGATTTTAATTAGAAGTGAAATGAACTATGCAATATTTTAACAAAATATGACAGGCAGCTAGTTTTGAATGATTTTAAAATAAAATATTGTTCCAGCTCAAACTTTTTGAGTAGTAGGCTTTTTTGTTTCACTTAAATTGTTTAAAGAACTTTGATTTGAATTTTGCTTCAAAGTTTTGTTTTAAGTATAATATTTGTCATAAGAACAAAGGATGTGAAATTGCATGTAAAAATTCGATATAAGCTCAAAGTGAAGTCTGAATGACTTAATTTCAATTTGTTCTTAGCAACATATGTTTATTATACGAGTAAATATATGACCATTAACCACACAATTAAATAAATTATAGATAAGTGTTACTTGAATATGCTGTTGCATCAAATCAAATTGAAAATGTATTTTATTTTTCATTATTAAAAAAAAATATGTACTATACATTATAACATAATTAAATACAATTTTTGCCATTTAGAAATTCACTCAACACTACCGAAGTATTTACATGTTAATTGAATATTAAATTCAGAATATGCGTTCAAAAAAAAAACTTTTTGTTTGTAAATAAAAAACTCTATCAACAAATTTATTCACGGTTGAGTATTTTAAACAAATTTTAAATTAATATAGTACTTAGCTTTAACAATATGCAAATTTGTTTCTATGTATTTAGTTGTGTATATTGGAAATAATTAAATTCACAAATGGCACCTGTTAGTTCAATATACTTAATTTTTCAATCAATTTTCTGCATGAAAAAATATGGCCTATAGAAATTAGGAAAACTCAATTAAAGTTCGATAGCAAATACATGCTAATTTGAATTTATTTCATATAAATTTAATTATAATTTAGAAAAAAACCGAGTGTGTCATTATATAGCATGATTTTTTATTTTATTGATGTATAAAAACCTTGACCGGCGGGCTTAAGCGAAAATGAATACTGCAGCAAAACGGCAGAAAAGAGCTATATTCTAGACTTTTATAATGTTTATCGATATTTTCGATTACTTCAGAGTTTTTTTCAATTTTTTCATAATTTCTAAAATTTGTAAAAAACATACTCACAAATCACATACTCAAATGAAATCAAAAAACATAACTTAATAAATTGGAAATGTAAGTCTTTTTTCTTATGTGTATCCTCTATCTTCTCACGGAGCATAGCGCCACAGTCCGAGCAGAAATTAAAGTATACAGTTCCTTAGTTTACTACCACATGATTAGTTCACTGCTTTACAGAGAGCAGTCTTATCACAGATTGTATATAGGTAAGATAACTGCTTTTACAGTCGCGGATAATAATCGGTATTGAGTTGGAAGTCTCTGAGAACTTCCTCTTAATTTCTGAGTGTCAATGAGCATCGTAGCTTCATAATTGAGTATTGTCGTCATATTAATACCTAATGTCTGTCTCAATTTTTAGAAAGAGAGGTCAGAATTAACGACTCCAAAATCTTAGTGAATCCATGAAGCAACTGATAAAGCGTCGACGGCTTAAAGGTCAGCGTTTGTTTCACTTTGGACAACTAAGCCATAAATTTCCCACCTGTTAGTGTCTGTACTCAAGTAAATGGCTAAAAAAGAAGGCTATTTGATTTGACCTGCATAAAAGAGAAACTGGCCACCAAAGGTTGCGCCACCTACCAGATGCATCGCTACGACTATGATATATGCATAAAACACACAACTATCATTAATTCTGAAATCCAAATTCTGCTTTGTCAGCATTCACCACAGATTTAGAGTTGCAGAATTCTTGCTTAATTTAATTATATTCAAATGAATATAGTCATTTAAGAATACGCTTGTATACTCGGTAACACATACTTAACATTTTAAAGTGCATATTTCAAAAACCATGCGTTAAGTGCTCTTCAAACTCTAAGCATCAAACGAAATGTTATCACTTGAATGAACATTAAATTGTCATTTCAAATTTTTAAATATAATTAACATTATTTTTTTAAATTATTTATATGAATTTTTTTCAATTTATAATTTTTTTTTTTTTTTTTCTCTTTCATTTCAGGTGAGTGTCATTGTCATATGCATACTTGTATGAATAAATATTTGAATGGCTCGCGGAAAAATGGTAAACTTTTTATAACTTAATTAAAATATTGGATTGCAAATCTAAAATAAAACGTATATGCTACAGCCAACAACTAAATGTACCTATTTAAATTATAGTTTGTATAGAATTAAGCACTCCAAAAATATAAGTAAATGATTTTACATTGTTGAGTATCTGAAAAATTTTCAAATGTACTTCATTAGTAGTTCACAAAAAAACACAAAATAAAGTTAAAAGTGTGAAATTCTATTTTTTTTTTTTTTGAAAGATATTCAAAAAATCTTTTATTACAACTGGAAACATGATCTTCTCCAATTTGGTAGAAATGAAAAACATTTTGTAGCTTTGTCATATGAGTCGTTAAGTTTCAGTGATATTGAATTCCGAAAACACAAATTTTGCCTTATGAATTATTATTCGGAAGTTTTTGAAATTCACATAATATATTATATATCCTAGAAAATTCAACTTATATCCTTTTAATCCCATTTTGCATTAAATTCATAATCACAAAATAAATGTTACGCATACGACATGGTCAATAGCAATATTGTAAAATTAATAATGAACTTTTAATTTTATTTAAAATATACGAATTGCAATAAATTTTAAGCGTAAAATTTTAATATTTGATTCTAAAGATTGTTGTATATATTCTTGCTATTAAATATGACTTGTTTGAGTGATATTTTCCCTTGCGATAATAAATATATCCAACAAAAAATACGATGAACTTATCAAACAAAAATAATTTAAAAACAAAATATTGCAATTACTTACCATAATAATATTAAATATTATCTTATGCAAATCAACGTAATCAGTTTAATTGGAACTCCAACTTTTACGTATTATATTTTCGTTTGCATGAATTAAATCAAGTCAGAGAAATTCCACAATCAAAAGAAAGAAATAAACGAAATACTAATATTCGGCACACATTTGCCAGAATTCATGGATATTCGATTAAAAGTCCAAAATCAATTTTGCTAACCTAACGAATGTTGAAAAAAAGCAAATAGCAATTTGAGTTAAAAAATCATGCACACACACTACAACACACAGTAACAAAGCTGCATGTGTAGCCAAGATAAGCGGCAGTATGATGGGAATTTGAAAGTGAATGCAGACTGTGAAGCAAAGGCGAGGAGATGACGTGCGCAATAAAAGTACATTTCCAATTTCAAACCATATATTAAAAACAAAAGTCGTAAAAGTACGAATTTTTCGCACATCAAAAGTTGAAATTTAATTTAACTAAAAGTTTGTTACTGCTGCTGCTGTCGCCGCCGCCGCCACTGTTACCCAATTTTACTAACTTACTTTACTAAGACTGCACAGTGTTAGATTTAAAACAAAAATGTTGTCTCCTTCTTCAATGAGCATAATACACTGACTTATTAGTGAAGTACAAGTGATCCATTTTGGAATAAAATTATCCAGTTTTTTTAATTTTAACTCATTCTCAAACCTTTAGCAACATTATACAGTCGATGATATATAAGTGGGATCATTAGCTTACTTGATGGTTTTTGTCAATTTTTTGAAATATGTATTGTACTTCACAGCAACAATTTCTATTGCAACTTTTGAGAATTTTAAATACCGACTTATATCCATCAAAGAGTCAAGTACCTTCTTAGTCTCATTTTAATCCCCTGTATGTTTCTTCGTTCATTTTGTGCAAAACTTCAGCCTTTGTCACGTTAACAATTCGCATACGCAACACTATGACAAGTCTCAGCGATTTCATTTGATTTTGGCGCCCACCACTTGGCGCCATTACTTCTATTGCCTTGAAAGTATTAGTATGTTTGCCAAATGCAATTTGCATGAATGTATGAGTAGATGAATGGGTGATTGGGTGAAGGTTGCTTAGTGGCAGCAACTTTTTACATATTAAAGGTGTTCATGTACATAAGTTTATGTCTCACACTAACGAGAACGAATGTGTGCGTGTGTATTGCACAATATACGAAAGGAAAAACTTTATGCGAAAAAACGAAAGGAATTCAAAACAATCTTTTCTTTTACCGCAGCTTTTATAAAACAAGAAAGCGCAAAGTGAAAAGAACTTATTTGCACCTTTTTTTCACTTGCGTAAAATCTGCACAAACATACATAATTCGCACGCACACACACTGAAGCATATGCATACTAATACATACATATGTGTGTGTATCAAAGTTAACATTTGGATATCATGGTAATTGCGCCAAATCGAATCGAGTCCATATGCAGTCACCCAGTAAAATCTTTTTCATATTGGAAGAGTCATATTTCGATTGCCAAGACGTTGGTTTAGATCGCGCGTGAACTCTTATTCTCATGCCAGGCAATAATTTGTTCGGGAGAAACTGTATGTGGTGAGCTACTTACTCGCCAAAGCGAGTACTGCATTATCTTACAAAATATTCGCCATATAAAGGAATGGATGTTCCAAAAATCAATTATATTTTAATTTCTTACAGATTACACAACTTTTAGAAGAGTGTTAAGAGGTTGACTTATTAATCATGCAGAAATATTTCAACTTAACCTTTTCTGGAAAGGTTTCACAATCTTCCAAGTGTTTGCTGGGTGCAGCTTCAAATGTAGATATGTGTTTGTTTGAGTATATGTTAAATTACAAATGCACAAACTAACACACAGTCATGTAAGGATTAAATTAAATGTGTTGAAAGTGAAAAAAACAGCATGAGAAAAATAAAATCATTTTTGGTACATAAAAGAGCAGAACAACACCAACAAAAAGCAACACCGAAGAGCTTAAAGCTTTTAAGAAAATGAAAATCAAATTGAATAGAAACTGAAAATGGTGAATGAATACTACACATAATCTGCTGGAAATTATCTCGTAATACTGTGCGTGTGTTTGTGTATACACAGGTGTGTGTGTGAGTGTCTTTGGCTATTTCTATCTATAAGCCTGTCGGTTCAATATGGGCTAAGATTTTAATATTTGACTTAAATTGCTTGGCCAGCAAGAAAACAAAATGAAACATCTGCTTTTAGGCGCAAAGGTCATATGAAGAATTTACTTAATAAGTTGCGCACAAAATTAAATTTATGGTTTTTTGCTGAGATACAACAAATTTTTATGATTGCCTGAATTTATATGCAAAAAAAAATAAAGTGATTTTGGAAATCTACTATAGGATTAAGAATTAGTCATAGAATTTTTCACATATTCCATTTTCATAGGAACCTGAAAATATTTTACTTTGCATCACTGTCAGTTAGTCAATCAATTTTACACTCAGCAGCAAAGTGAGGCCAGTCAATGGGTACCGAAAATTTAATTTAATAATTGAGATTTACGCACACACGTGCGTACTTTGGCGGTGACATGCACTTCATTAGTGTTGACATGACCAATGTTGCTCTTGCCGTTGATGTTATTGCTGGCCCTTGCTGCAGCTGTTGCTGTGGTCATTGGTTTTTTCAATGCCACAGCAGATTTCTAGTGTGCTTAGTTAGTTATTGTAACATCAACATAAATATCCTTTTGTAATTTTGCGGAAAGCATTGAAAATTTGTTGATATTCATTGCAGTGAACGCGCTTGTTGTGACACGTAATTAAGTAGACAGTACAATTATATTGAAATTGATTGAATTAATTAAATTAAATTATTCACCGAGGACACTGAATGTTGAATGCAAATATAATGATTGTAATCAGATAATTTAATTTACAACCCACAATGTTGCCTAACTTCTTTAAATTTATAATATAAATCAATGTGGTATTCACATTTGAAGTGTTATTTTGAATTGATAAAAAAATAGTTTTTTCTTAGTCGAACAAAATTGATGACATGCTAAAAAATTTAATACTTAGAGCCAAGCATATCTCAAAATAAAAATTATCTCGAAGCAACTAAAGTGATCCAATCCAATAATATTTGAAACAAAAAATTAATATAGAAAAATTGCGCTCCCAAAGGTTCAGTGCCCAGGGCGACCGCCTTGCCCTAGAGCCGGCCCTATATAAACTATGGGTATAAAATATTTGACAATAGAAAAAGCCTTTGAATAAAGCATAACTAAATATCGCTGGACATATTATAAAAATCTGTTATCATTATTTATTTATGTTAATCATTTGTGTATGATTTTTTGCAAGAATGTAATATACATATGTATATATAATTCGAAAAAAAAATCCAAAATTCCCAATTTAACGTGTCATCTCCCCATTCTTCATAATAATCACATAACAAAGGAGCAAACGAGGCTGTAACAACACAACAAATCCAATCACACACATAGTGAGTGTACTACATCTACTCAGACGCTGCTCAATTTTCACTCAATTGCACAAACAATCAGTCGAGAAAAAAAATTGGGGAAAAAATAGGAAAAAGGGCAAAAAAATAAAATAAAGAAATCAAGTCATTCCTGCGCAAAAACGAATTGATTTGGAACAAACGTAGAAAATTAAGATTTAATAAAGCAACAGGAAACTTTATTGATGTTGGTGGTAATGACATTGTTGTTGTTGTTGTTGTTGTTGTTATCGCTGCTGTGTGCCCAGACATGTGTAAGTGATACTTGGCAGATACTTGAACACTCAAATTAAGGAAATGCAGCATAATAAGTTTTATGGAAAAAGCTGTATGAATCCAACTTTAATGTCGTATGACTTTGGCAGGATATAGCATAGTGAGATTTTCTGGGTTTCTGAGTTACAGACAATTTATATCTCAAGAAGGAAAGAGCTTTCAAGAACGAGACTAAGTCTATGTGAAAGAACATGAAATTTTCTTTAAAAAAAGGATCGAAAAAGAAAAATTATTTATCACAAAAGTGACTTTTTCTCAAACTGCAAAATATTCTTAATGGCAATTTACTAAATTGATGATGTGTTTCTTAAAATCATATATGTTAATTTGTCTACCTTAAATTTTCAATATTCTCACCCTCATATATCAATCACTTTTTTTTACTATATAATTCTAAATATTTTTAAATGTTATGTTGAAATTTCATTTTATGGCCAAGTAAATTTAATACGGAAAATTGTAAGTTGCATTTAAAGAGGCTTAAAAAGTAAATTTTCTGGCCTCAAGTTACTTTGTGGAAAGGAAATATTATATAATACCCATTTTGATTGCTGATTTTATATTTGAAATTGTTGTTAGATTTGTGACAAAGACAATTTAGTTTTAATATGAAAAATACTAAGAAAATCACAACACAACTTGACATGTAAGCCTTTGCATTTACGGGAAGGATGTAAAATCAGGAAATTTAATGGGAACTTATAAGTGAACAAGACCAAGAGGAAACTACAAGTTGCTGAAGTGTGATATGAGTTGACAGTTATTGTTTCCTATTTTTTTTTTTTTGTTTCGAGTAAGAAAGAAAGAACGTATATAAATACATTTTTCTTCAGTTTTATTTAGGTTTTTTTTATCCTTGTAGACATATGAAACCATCTCAATATTTGATTGTTGTCATTGAAGCGTGAAATCGGTTTTGTCTGGCGTTGCCTATTATGTTTTTTTTGACATGCATAAATGACCTTTCATATGAAGGTATATGAAACAATACTTTTTAAAATTACAATTTTTTTAATAAATTGTGGTAAACAAAAAAATTTGAATTAAAAATATTTATGAAAAATAGAAAAATAATTTGATTTGATTTGACAAATAATTATTTTACCAAAAAAAAAGATACAAGAACAAAGCTGCAAAAAAAGAACTGTTTTCGGCCGTTGCTAAATGAAATCATCAGTGACCTTTAAGCTGATTAGTACGAAATTCGAAACATCAGGCAAAGAAGCCTCGATTTAAGCAAAGTCTACCCCAAACTTAACTTGACACTTAATCCATACACTAGAGTTATTATGAATAGCAAAATTTTCAACAACGCGCTATTTATTTTTGCTAATTTTATGACTACATAGTTGCAAATGTGAAAGTGCAAAATTGTTTGTCCTCGTTACACACACACACACACACATCTCTATGCAATTGATGATGGAGCACCGGCTTTCACTGTCAACAAGCATTAAATGACACATAATTTAATATATGAAATTGTATGTCCTTTACATATCCATCGCATGTCCAGTGCATTTGGATTGACCAGCCGACTGTTGCCGTTGCTAGTCTATTTGGTGGATGAATATCATAAACTTGATGACTGCAAAGCCACAACGACGACGTATGAGTCAACGTATCAACATGTTGTCCAAAGCTTGGTATACCGCATGTTCTATATGTTCGAAACGCAGGCAGACAGATGCATTACACTACATGCCTAACTGACAAGTAAGAGTAAGAGTGCAAAATGTGAGCAGCACTGAATGTTAGTTATAAAAGCCAGTGTTGCCAACTTTTCATTATCTTATGAAATATTAATAATCCAGTTATATTGTTCATGATCAAATGTAAATAAAACGTACGTGATGTGTGCTAAGCACATAAACAAATAGCGATACAAAATTAGTTTATTAAACAAGAGAATAATGTGCAAACACTGAAAATATTGGATTGAAGTTGATTTTTGTTCAAAAATTAATATTAAAGTAGTATTATTTAAAATAAAAATAAATTTTTACTCAATATCACAGATTGTCCTTAAAATAAATGTAAAAATCATCAAAAACAATTTGTTTTTGAAATGATATGAAATTTTAGGCTTGTTCTTCTCAGAAAATAAGAGGAAAAATTAAATCGCAGTTTTCAATTAAACCAAAATATTACGTGCATTTTGGTTTAATTACACTGTGTACAAAAATGAGAATAAAAATGCTCGAAACTGCCATCAGTCCGCATTTCGAGATATCGGTCAATTAACTGGTAAATAACATGGTTACAAACGCTCTGCTACGACATTTTTATTTTAAGTCTGACAGGTTTACTGTTTGAAGCAAAGTTTTTTCTCATAAAGTAACAAACATTTCTTCTAATCACACTACCCTTCCAACATCACTCCTTTACCCCTCATGAAACATTTTAGTCAAATATGAAAAAAAAAATTTCTATACGAGACAAACGACTGAAAATTTTTTCATACACTTGTAATTGCACAAAAATGTGAAAGAATGGGAAAGTTTATTCTGATAATGTAGAGCTGTTGAACGCTCAGAATTTTTCAACGGTTACAAAAATTAACTCTATGTATTCCCATTGTTGCATTTATACCTCAAATATGAGCAAATCGTTCATACTTAGAAACGCCTATTCGCATCATGTGGCAAACTTATCAACAACACAAGCGATTGACTGGCAGACATAGTACGAACATATAGTAGTACTACCTTTATTTAACCACATATATACAACCACAAATATTTGTTTTAACGCACACCCAAACAAAACGATACTATGTATAATTGCATGTGTATTTAAGTTAATAATATAAATGTCAAAACTTCACATCGATCGCATCAAAATAATGGTAACATGAATGAATGAATTTGTTGCTTAAATAATTACATTGTTTTGACCTGTTGCGGCTGAGTATAGAATTAAATGCCTGCAACACCAACACATTTGCGATATGGCAATCCATTTTGCTTGTGTGTGTATATGTTTTATAATTTTACTTAACATTAGTTCAATTAAATTAAGTGTAAAACCCTGTTTGGCAGCTGCAATAATCAAATTCTACCATGAGCGTCAAACAATTGCTATTAGATTGACGTCGTCGTCGTCGTTGTGTCAATGTTATACGACTCTGTTATTTTATCAGAGTGCGCATAAATCTAAGCTCACCAGTTTGTATAAACATTTCGTTAGCAATCCAAATACATATACAAATTCATATGCCACATTGGAAATTTGAATGTACTTCACTGAAATACAAATTTAATGCCCTTTGCAATCACTGCATTTTTTGCTTGTAATGAAGTGCTACGCTTTCACTACGTTTGATGCTTCAAATAAAGCACAAGAATTTTGCTAAGTTACCATTTCAATCAAAGCGATTTTTTAAATGCTTTTCATAAGTCGCCTTTTTTCTAATCGCTTATGAAGTGATTCAGTTATCGCAAGATCAAAGCACTTGACTGCAATGATATGATAATGTTAAAAAAAGAGCGCTATTCAAAACGAGAACAAATCACTTGAGTGCTGTATTGAAAAGTATTAACATTATCGTTATAAAACGTTTTCTTTCCGATAGGGTATACGTTTTGGCCAACATTAAAATAGTATTTACTTATGTAGTAAGTTACTAAGCTTGTAACATTTGTAGTGTTGCTGTTGCTGCTCTTGTTATTGTTGCGGTTTGTACTAAGCGCATGCACTGTCAAAATGGCTGATGTCAGTGACATTAGTTTGCAGGAATTGAATTGCCATTATCGTGGTATGCCATTAAAAGCAATTGCACATTGTTGCATTCTATGCATCTGATTATTGATAGTATGATAATCCTGTACTGTTTGTAATTTGTTGCACAGGAAAATTACACAAAAATATTTTGTCCAAAGGTTCACATTAAAATGTAACATTTAAGTCTGCGTTTGTATGATAAAATCATTTGAAAAACAATTCAAATAGTTCAGAATAAATAATTCTGATGAATCAGCTTAAATTGAAATACAGGGTTCAATCGCAAAATTTCAGATAATATACCATTGCGATTATTGGTTATCGTGGGATAACCGACATACATTTTTTCTTTCAATTACGGATAGTCCCAAAGAAAACAGTTGGGAACAGTTAAGTTCAGTGAACGATACTGCTTGAAATAATGAGCCCGTCACTTACTGGAAAACAAAGGTTTGAATCCAACTAGCGGTTATAATTGTTTATATTTAATTAAATAGATTTTTAAATTTGTTGTAGCGATTTTTCTAAAAATCCAAAGACCACTACAAAACTCTCTTTTCAAAATATTTATTTTTCAAAATATTTATTTGAAAAAAATGCAACTTTCAGCACTCAAGACAAAGGCGAAAAGTTTCAAAGCAAATAAATCAAAAGATTACTTTTCAAAGTCATTAAGCTATGAAAAATTATGCAAAAAGGGATCGACTTCGTTCTTACCTCATTTTCAAGCTATAAAATTATTTCCATTACAGTGGGTTGGTAAGGTTTCCAATAATTTGCACACAATTCTTTTAACAGGAAAGTAGTGAGGGTAGTTTTTTATACATTAAAAAGCTGCGTACATAACTGTTTTAAGACTGTTACCTTTATATATTACCTTTTTCCCAAATTTGAGTTAAAAATAATTATCTTTTACAATATCTAAATTTATTGACATATGCTGTACAGGAAGTTATTCTGGGTCAAAAGATGTGCAGATATAATCAGCTCGTTTGAAATTTAGCAAAATACAGACTTCCGAAAATTTTTTGTAAGGTATCATTGACTAATAAAAAAATTAATCCCGCATTTAAAAATTCAGTTTCAAATTTTTTATAGCGCATCTACATCAAATATTAAATAAGTAAAAGTGAAATTTGACAAATCATAATCGTCTGCAATTATAACTAATTTTCCGAAGAAAGAAATACTTTTACTTCACTTTGATATGAAAATCAAAAAAATTTTTTTTAAATCAGATATGGATTATACAATTTAAGAAAGCGTATCTCTTTTTGATTAATTAAGAGATAATCTTACATAAACCATTTCGTAGAGCTATCATACGCTATCAATGATCATATGTCATCAATATAGCTGGCTTACGTGCATGTCCTTTTTGCTAAAAGCGACATTTTTTAACCTTATATTGATCATTGCATTTTTTTTTTTTTTTTTTTTTTTTTTTCATTAAAGGCATTTACTGATTTGTTTGTGCAAAAACACATCTGTTTCATCATTTGTGTTTCGTCTAAAAATTGTTTCTTGCCTGTACTTTCATTTAAATTGAAAAATTTACTAATTCTTGAACTATAGGTACATTTAAGGCTTTATTATATCGCTTAAAAATTGTATAAAAAAATTTATTGGAATGTACCATATATAAAACATTCTGTTCTCAATATACTGAAAATCACTCCCTCCCACTTGCGTGCATTTTAATGCGTCAATGCACTGAATAAATTACAGATGAACTTAAAATGTCATGGACCTAGCTATATTAATATTGACAAACGAACTGTTTTTTTTTTAAATATTTCAATATACTGTTTCGTAAAATTTACTGTACAATAAATTTCTAAAAACCACAACTAAACTGATTGCACCTCCCATGAGGTATTAATTTAATAAATGTGCATGTATGTATATACATACATACATACATATCCAACTGAATTTCCAAACATATTTTGTACATAATTTAATTCTAAACTGAAATGCCCATTTTCATGTTTGCACATGAATTAGATAATATAAATGATTTTCGAATTAGACTTCAATGAAACAATTTTTTTTTTTTCTATTATTCGTTTATGCATTACACATGCATTATGCAGGTAAACGAATAGCCCTTCATATAATTTAATCAAAAATTTGCGCCCAAACAACTAATGAGTTATTTCACATGATTATAGTAGTCGATGGAAATTTAGTTTTGAAAAATAATGAATTTCATATCAAGAGTATTATTGTTCATGCAGTGATTAGTATGCGTTCGCTTTAATGTGATTATGCAATACCGAATTTATATTGAAAATACACAATGAACAAAATCATGGGCCAAAAATGTGCCATTATGAATAAATGAATGAATCAGATGGCATTCAATAGATATTTTGTTATGTGGGTACATAAGAGTTTGCCAAAAAAAAAAAAAAAACTTCAGTTTCTTGAATACTTCGGAAATGCTTAAAGTTTAAAAATAGACAATTGAAAAAAGTTTTACTTAAAAAAATGTAAGCGTTATAATATTATAACTTTTCAATAAATTTTTTTATTATAATATTAGCCACCCTTATTTAGGCATTTCAAATATTTAAGTAACTTATCTGCTTTGTATAACTTTGGATTATAACATTTTATTACATGCAGTTGCACCGGTTGATACACAAATTCGTGTTTACCTAAATAACTAATTTTACAAGGACACATACAGACATAAATGTATGTGTATAAATACTTATGTGTGTATGCAGCCTATATGCCTGTAATAATTCTATTAGTTTGCAAATATTTAATTAATTTCAATAATTTAATAGAAAATCTATGTTAGTGTACAAATGTTTGTATGTGTGTGTGTGTGCAAATTAAGCGAACTCTTTTAGTGGTCAAACAGCGTTCACAGCTTGAGCAGATGTACACATCATATGGTCTGTGTACGTGTATTTAGACTGTTGCAAAAAAAAAATTCTATGATATTTTTTGGAAAACATCTTAGTTTTGAAAGTTTAGTTTATGCAGAATTTCTGTAATTTCTTGTTAAAGTTTCCGCATGAAATATAGTCACAAAAAATACTGTAGTTTATATTCGATCGAAATGTTTTATGGTTAAACATAACCTGAACATAAAATTGGCAATGAAGCGACAACTTTGCACAAAAATTGCAGAGCCCAAACTTTGCGAGGAATTTTTTACTATTTTTCAATCACCTGTATGATTCCAGATGTATGCACCGAAAAAATACAAACCGATTTTGTTTTTTGGACAGTCTAATATGGATACTCTTATCTAACAGATATAACCTATAAGTGTGGTTATTCAACAGAAACAACAACAACAATTACAACAAAGTCATTACAATTTTCCCAAAAACTGAGCAACACACTGTCAGCCTGGCGATTTAAATTGAAATTTTGTGTTTTTGTTTGTCATTCTGTGTTAAAATTCGTTAACAACAACATTGTTGCAAACATTCTGTAAATTGGTTATGTGTATACACACACAAACATACGTATAGCATACACACACAAGCATATAAGCACATTTGTGTGACAGTAGATGGTTTTTAGCAAACATACCGCAAAATCAATTCAATTATTATTTTGCACCCCAACAAAAACAAATACAACACAACACTAAAAAAAAATCCTGAATTACTTACAGCAGACTATGTGGCGAGTCTTTCCTCAGCTCATATGTTTCCAAAAATCAATTGGTTTCCTTACCTATGTATATAGTACACTCAAAGTAGCCAAAATCAAGTGGAGTATTGGGAATGCAAAGTATTCCGCGATGGAAAGACGAAATATACACCTCTTGAAAGAATGGCTTCAGCCGCCATCTTAGTCTTCTTTTAGAATGCTTTGAGTATGTTATTCAAGTCTGAAAATATAACTTATAATAAAAAAGCATCACTTGAAACAGCGGATCAGAATATAATTTATAATTATTTTTCTAAACTTACTGTTCAGTACGGTGTGAAATAACATCAAAAAATTTCATAAATCAAAAAAAAACAACAAAAGCTTGTCATACTTATTTCATCCATTGCTAAATGGAATCATCAGTGGCCTTTGAGCCGACAAGTGAAAACTGTTTTGACTCGCTAAGAAAGGAGTTACAAAAACAAACACAACAATTTTCGTAATGCTTTGTTTCACTTTTTGCTTGGGTTCTTAAGAAATCTGTGCAAAAAGTGAAATATATCAGGCTAAGAACTCTTACTGCATCGGCTCAAAGGTCACTGATGATGAAGAGAGATTGTTTTATTTCGATTTTTGCCTTCTAATACTTAGAACTTTCTCCATTTTTTCTCACATTAAAAAATGATTAATTAATTCCAATTTTATAAATTTTTCTTTATAAGGAGCTGATATTTGCAGGTCTTTGAAAACTTTAGAATTTACTAAATAAGTTAATTTCTTTAAGTGTAACTACCAAAGACACGCATGCTTGATCATTTTGTTTTTGGCTTGAATTTGTATTTTGTCATTGATTTTGCACTTTGTTACTAAATATTTAACTGATATGCAATTTTCCATGGTAGAAACCCAACTCATGTTATCGTATATTTTTTATGTTGTCCCCAAATAGCACCTTTGAATAGCTCCCTTAACAATTTTCCATTGTGTTTGGAAATTGCATAAAATTAAATTGTTTGTTCAAATGCAACTTGTTACACGCACGCACACACGTATATGGTATATCTGATAAATGGGTGCGGAAATTGCATTTCAAAATTGTTTAAAATTTACATATATTTTTATCATAGTACTTTATATGAATGCAGCATGTAGTGTAATTGTTTAAAGATTTAATTTGATTTTATATTGCGTTTGATTTGCTATACCACAAAGTTATTGCATTTGTTTATTGTACGAATATATCACACAAATGAAATGAATACTTTTGCTTGTAAATTAATTTATACAAATACTAGGTATTATAAAGTGACAAACGATTTCCATAGACATTTGATTATTTATTGAGCAATATGCAAGACTATCTATTGTATATATTCTGAAATTGTTTTTACTTTATCACTTAATTTTTTAATCCTTTTCAGTCACCTCAGTTTTTTTTATGTTTTAATTGAATAAAAATTGACCATACGAGAGAGAGTTTCTATTTCTTTTACATATTTGTTCAAGTTTGTTGTTTTTAGGGAAAACAGCTTAGCCTAAGCTTTGAGTCAGCAAGGACAAATAAAAAACAAACTTTTCATATGAAAAAAGAAAATTTTTCACTGCTGAATCACATGGAACCGAATTTTATTTAAAAAACTATTACTTTAATGAAAAGGAAGGAGCTTAGTAATTTGACAAAGAATATCACCACATATATTTATCACTCAATTATTTTATTTTCGAATGTTTTTTAATATAAAGCCAAATAACAGCGTATTTGCCTTTATAGCGTTGCATGCAACTTAATATTCATTTCAATTTCCATGTACTATTTGCATTTTTTCTTTTACACAATTTTTATTTTTTACAATTTTATGCTACAGGGTGAAATATTTTTAATGGATGCCATGGAACTTTTCATTTTAATTAAAAGAAATTTCACAAATAAACATAGCGATAGCGCACTCAATATGATTTCAAGATGCGTTAAAGGCTCTTTTTTTTTTGCTCGTCGTACACTTAATTAATTAGTTATTGGAACAAATGGCAAAAACAATTTAATACCTACTCTGTATTTGTATTTATTTTATCATTTGTAACTATCTGTTTTTATGCATCTAGTAATATTGTATATCAAGTAGCTTTATGTTATTCTATTGAAATTATATGGTAATTAAAAATTTTTATAAACTTACTGTTGGTAGCAGTTTGTTACTTAAAAAGAAAAAAACATATGCACTAAGGGAACTTTAGGTCAATACTATTAATATTGCTATTGTCTCTGTATTATAGGATATTCTTTCTTAGCCTTTTATTAACTTGTTCCACTGCAATGAACTGTACTGAATATTTTTTTTTATTAAAAAAAGTAGTGAAATTATTCTGCGGAAGCTTCCGCAGTGGTCTTAAATTAAAATGTTACTTCAAAAAATAGATACGCACAATCGATACTTAGTTGTAAGTAAACATTTTATGCCCATACCAAATCGAATTTAAAAAAAAAATATATTTTTATGACCTACGGGCAAACAGCCTACCTTGTAGTCCTAATATACATAGCACCATTGCGACTTCTAGCTGTACCACAGTAAAATAATTTTCTTAACAGACAAAGTGTACTGAGGCTTTACTTCTAATGCAAATTTATAAATTCCAGCCCGGCCTCCACTCCAGCAAAACTTCAACAGTCTAAGTTAATTTAATTAAGCAAATAGGAACGTGAAATAGAATACTTAGAAAAACAAAACTGTTTCTGAATATGAGTATTATAGCTAAGATATCGATATATTTTGAGCTCCTTAACCTCATACAATTTTTCCTTGCATTAATTTTTACTCATCCTTTTAAGTTGCTTGCGAAAATTTTATTTCTTTCAGTATAATAAAAAATAATTGCGTACAAACGTATAAAGGATATCCGCCTCTTTGCAGTCAGAAAGAACACTTACCATCCTTGGCACTGCAATTCAATTCAATTGAATTTGATGATACTTTCCGTCATATATACCAAGTAATGACGGAATCTACGAGTTGGATGAGTGCAGAATGGAGAAGTTTCGTATGCGTACACAGGGGACTTTTAAGTGCAGCATAGCAACAATGTTCGCAACAATAACATTGCACGGTATTTAAATAAAGGGCTTATATTAAATAATGTGCATAATTTAAAATACCATCATCGACAATTTTTAAAAATACCTATATTTTATTAAAAATGACAATTATTTCAAGCAACAAGTTCATTTATTATATTCTATTTAATTTTGGGCGCTGAATCTGATATTCAGTATTTCTATCATGTCTAGTTTTTTAAAACAAATGTGTCAAAATCGCTTATTTTGAACATTTTTTTCCACTTGTATCAAGCATTTCTAGTGAACAGTAAAGATGTAGTGATTTTTTTTTCTATAAAATCCAATTCTTTAATTTTTCCCTCTGTTGTTTTTGCCATTGCAATTACCCTGACGTAAAGTCCGTATTGGTGCTGTTTTTATAGCTATTTGATGTTCAAACTATATTATTTTTTAACTTAAAAACGTCACTGATAGAACTTCAAACTTTAATGATTCACGAACTGAAGGTTATTCCTAAAATGTTCAAAAAAAAAAAGCTGTTCTTGTTTCTTTTATTTAAGTTCTTCATTTGTACACCGTGATTGTTTATTAAAGTGTCACTATCAGCCCGAAGCAAATTTAAACGGTTAGAGGCAAACATTTTGAAATTATTACTATTTTTTTTCTGTAATTAATGAATAATTTTGTCAATAATCCAGAAGATTATCAAATTAAAAATGTTTTTCACCAAAACTTATGCCTTTCCAAAGGAACAAAGCACTTCATCACTGGTAACAAGGAATACGTTTTACTGCCAATGTTATTGAGATCTGTTTACCTTGCTGGTCATTTATATGCAGCTATTTCCATGTAGCCTTACTCACGTTGAATGGAAGAAATGTATAGCATTTTAATAGAATGATGTGTTTTATTCTCAAGTGTAATCAGAGAATGTTTTATTTTAATTATTTTGTTCCAAATTGAGACTTTAATACAAGCCATTGTTTCAGTTTCATTGTACAAGTATTTTTTCAAAATTTGTTCTATTCCAGAGCAGCTTTTTTGTAACAGAACACTAAGTTGTCAAATATAAAATCCTCATGAAATTTCCGAGGAATTTTCATATGCTGCCCCAGTGGGAATTATTAGTTTGCTATGAATGTACGTACTTATTTTGTATCTTAGTTAAAAACAATACATCTTATGATTAAAAAAATTTTAGAAATGTGAGTTAAGAAAGCTGACTCTCAAAGAACTTTCATTTTAAACTTTTAAATAAAAATTCTAAATTTTCAAAATAAAAGTCATAAATGACTATTGAAAAAAAAGTAAAATCTACCAAGGCTTTTTAGTCGTAGTTATTTTACCTTAATTAATGCACTATAATCTTTTCATTAAAAATATTTTTTTTGAAAAGATTAATTTCCAAACAAGACAATTTTCGTATATTATGGCTACATATGTTTGCAGCTGCGTTAGTGCACATGCTGTCATTTTTTTTTTACATAAAAGAGCACACGTTTTAGCATTTCTCTTATATGTTTAGCAAGCAGTCTTTTGTGCTGTCGCTATATGTCTGCGCATATGTTAAAAGTTGTAGTATCAGCGAAAAATTATTTAATTATAAAATTTTAATCACATATTGAATATACACACATACAAAGATAGCTCCAGTCATTATTAAAATTTTCAGTGTTTGTAATAAAATTTGCGGTGTTTTGGTCAGTTTTTTATTTAAGATTATTTTTGCATAACTTAATATAATTCAATTTTAACATTTTTTTTTTTTTTTTGCATTATACAACGAATTTAGTATGAAAGGCGTTCTAATAAGAACGCTGCTTTTAGTTTTTGAATTAGATGTATGAAAACTTTTTTACAAAATTTTCTTAAGAATTTTGTAGTGACTAAGTCGTTAGTTGTTTTTTGGTAGGTTGGAAGTTAAATATATAAATTAGGTAGGAAAATCAACATTAATAAAATTAAAACCATGTCCATCCACCCAAGAAGTGCCAGCAATAGATTCATTATGGGTTAGTTCAGCATTGAACAAGTGGATAATTTCTTTTATTTTGTCAAAGTCATAACACCTGATGGTGATACATATAAGAACATCCTTAATGCGAACGAATACGAAGCAGCAAATCTTTGAGTTAACATGAAGTCAAGTTCTTCTGTACAGCTGTAGAACTTGGTTAACCAACAACGCTCTGCTACACAAATAATAAGTGTTCATTAACAATTGTCTTTGCCAAATTCTGAAAACATAGTGACCCAGGACTATCTCCAATATCGAATTGCTCACAAGATTCGATTTTCATTCAAATCAAACAACAAAAATGGAAATAGGTTTGACATACGTTGAAAATATCACCAACTGAAATCTGACGGCAGAGTGGAGTGGCATTCTCAGTGTAACAAAAAACGCGATCATCCTTAGCCATCCTGAAATAAGAAATACATGAAATGGGGAAATGTTAAAGAGAATCAAACACAATCGCTACTGATCGTGAAAGTTGGAAGAGTTGAAGCTCTGTGAGGAGATAAATAAACTTAAAATATATTACACGTTGCTAAAGCTATGAAAATGGAAATTTACTATCTATTTGTAAAGAACTCGTCATCTATTCCAATCGGCAAAAAAATTCGAAATCGATTTTTTAACAACTTAGCCCCTTTTTCATAGACCAATAAAAACTTGAACTATCACGGAAGTTTTCGAGCAACTTTTCATCTGGAGATTAAATTTATTAAAAACTTAACTGTGCAATTTTTCCATATCTAAGCATTAAATTTTAAATACCAACAATATAAAAACACATGAAAGTTTTTTTTATTATTTTTGATTAAAGCAAATATTTACGGTTAACGTTTTCCTTTCAATTGCAGGATTGAGGTAGATGATTCAATTGCCAAGCCTCTTAACTTGGCTAACTCCGCAGTTTTGCGTGCCGTTGAAGAGGAAGAAGAAATGAAGTGCGGTAAGTGTTGCTTAGAAATGAATTTTACTCCATGTTAAGCGTTCCGTTGTTGAAGTTGTAACTGTAACATTGTGCACACTACATGAAAACAAATATTAACATATGTAGATATACGTTAATGGATACAAAGCAAACAAAATCTTAAGTGTAAATTCAAATCAATAAATTATGACCAAACTCTAAGTGTGAAAAATCATTTAATAAAATATGCGCTTATTCAAAATATCCAAATATATGCACAAGGGTGTTACACATTTTTTATAAATTACCGCTAACTGTGCAAATTTGTTATTGACCTAACAAAATAGCATTGGCTAAAATTATAAAATACAGTTAAAATGTTACGTACCCAAAATGTAAGCGCTGGTAGAAAATTCACTTGCAACGCGCCGACACGCGAAAAAGTTGGTCATTAAAACAGAATTTTCTTACGCTTGCACAGCTCATTTTAATCCTTTTTTGTAAATCTATTTTAACAACTTTCATCAAAATACATTTGAAATCCAATTGCATACTTTTTTGATCATAGATTATTTCTCAATACAATCGAAACCCTAAACTTCAAGCAAAAAAAATCCACATTTTTCTCATTAAATATATTTCAAATGTAAGGAAAAGCTGCGACCACACACACAGCCGCAGTCTTTGGCTCAACCAGAACAGTGCATAGGGAAAAAAGCGAAATCAACAGCGAACAACCGACATGAACCCAAATATTTATTTTGCTACATGAAGTTAAATTGAATAGAAATAACAAACACAAACGCATACTACCACTCACACATATACTACAAATATATATTTACTCGTAGACAGTATGCATGCATAGAATCAGTTGGAGAGACAGTTTAAAAAACATACATACAAACAGGATGAGTGCATAAAGCCATTGATCATATTTTGTGGTGCTTTCGGGTGTTCAATTTAAAATTTTTAGCATCATCGTCATGGCGCACTCAAGCAAACAAACGCACATTTTAACAAAATAATACTACACATACATACAAACTTGTGTGAAAACTAACAATACCATCAACTTTATTTAAAGCCACAATTCAAAACAAAAACAACAACAAGCTTATGATTTTAACCAGACATTTCTTAATCAATGCCCGAGAAGTAAGCCCAACATAGTATGAGGTTTTTAGTGAATAAAAGTTTTGTTGCAGTGTGTTGGAATTTCGCTTGGATGCACGATGGAAAACAATCGCACAAATTGATAAATTGTTATAAACAAAATTTATTTTTAGTGTGAAATTTGCTCAAAAAGCTAAAGGATAATAAATTATTACAAATATTTTGAACTCAATGATCAAAACATAATTCAAAGCATTTAATCAAGCCAAAAATTAATAATTTTTGCAAAGCTTACCATGCAATTTTTGAACTTCCAAAAATTAAATGTTTTACATCATTATGCCCGCCTTTTACTACTTTGTGCTGTATCGCTAAAAAGTTTCTAGAAATCTGCAAAAAAATTATTCCAAAATGTATGTGGAGTTACCCCAGCACTTATTGAATTTCGAAAAAATAAATGCTATGCTGCCTTTGTACCCGGATACGCTTTTCAAATCAAACTTTTTTTTTTTCTGTTTTGTTGCCAGCACTTGAATTTTTTTGCAGAAAACTCAATTCAGTGCTACTGTGCGCTGAGACCATCTCTCTGCCCTTGAATGAATAGAAAATTGATCAAATCAACGATTTTTTTTTTTTTCTGCCTTTCTTAAGTAATTTTATTTATTGTGAAAACTCTCGCTGTAAAATGATAAAATTTCTAGTTATGAAATTGATATGAAAAGAAAATTCCAATTACAATAAAATAGGTCACTAAGACTTTATTACTGCGTAATTTTAATTGCGTGTCGAAGGGCATAATTTTAATTGAGTATAGAAAACACATTTTTGTAGGGTGTATCGCTTATGATAGCTCTTCAAGGACTTAAAAAATAATTAATACTTAATATTTCATTATGAAATTTATCGACTGTATAACAGTATAAGGCATTTCTTATAAAAACATAGCTGAAAAATAAATAAAAACAGAAACAAAGTAAACATTTTTTAATCAATTAAGTAAACCAACTTTTTGCTTAAGACTTGTGAAGCTTCACAAAAAACTTACCCAACACTTAAGGGTAATTGCCTTGCCAACATTTAACTACAACTCTAATGGACACTTCCAGTTGTTTGTTCAAAACAAAACATCGATTTCATAAGTTTATCAATGTGACCTCTTCATAAGCCAAGTACAGTATTTAGCCTTACATAGATAATATCACGTAAATTTAAAATTTCGAAAAACTTGCTGAACACTATCAAAAGCAACAACAACAACAAAATTGATAAATAATCTTTTAGAGTTTAGTGAAAATTACTATGCCAACATAAATGGTCTGCTTGAAATAAAATGAAGCCCCTCAATGTAAACTTGAACTCTGCATAAAATCATAGTGATCCAAGTCAAGAATGGCAGAGGCACAATTTGAAGGTTGCCTGGCAAAATTCACTAAGAAATGCACCCCAACATTAATACACATGCACATAGTGCAGGCATAAAACTCTTTAAAAACTCTTCTAATGAATAGCATGGAAAGTTGAGCTTAAATCTGCTTTTGTTACTGCTGCTGCTGCTCTTGCTGATGCTCAATACTTGCAACATATTCAAGTGGATGATGATGATAACGATGGATGGCAAGACTTTGGGCCTGCCTTCGTACTTCACTTTATTTATCTACGATGTCAACGATGATGACGACGGCATTGGTTAGTCTAGCAAGGCAATAGTGGAGCCAACTAATAAGGTTGCTATTCAAAATATGCTGGCAAAGATGATATTGCAGTTGCTGACACAATGATGTCAATGTTGCTGCCCAATATCATTATCATGCCAGAATAGCAGTATCATCTTTATCCTAGTTGTTTGTCGAATATGATTTTGGGTAATGCTGTTAGCAATGCTAGTGATGTTGCTGCAGCTGATGATGATACGGTTGATGAATTTAGAAAGACAGCAAAGTTTTGCATTTTGTGTTCTATTTCAGTTCTTAAGAAGCTTCGATTTGCAGTTTTTGTGGTTCGGACAAATTTCTTAAAATATATATCATCAGAATTGTGTCGCATTGAAAACGAAAAAATGTCCAATAAATTCAGCTAAAATCAATGTAAAAGTGTTAAAAATAAATTTTTCCAGAAAATATTTAATTAGCTCCTTTTGCATAATAGTAGCAAGGTTGATTAGTGTAAAATTTAACTGCTGCAAACTACAAACGTCTTGCTGTGCTATAAAAGCAAACGCTGTACTGTTGAAGACATCAAAATCTTTGATTTGATTGCAATAGTAGATGCTGCACTGGAATGGTGCCAATGAGTAGCATTAACTAAAAAGTGAGTTCAAATTTAAGCTTCACAGTAAGACACCAGCAAAATGTAGTAGCACACATGATTCCAAAACTCTCTGTCACTTAAATGATGCTACTTTTCCTCAAAGTCTTAAACTTCAATTTTAATATCAGGTTTGTCCAAGTAATAGTTGGGCCTTTTATTACACATTCTATCACTGGAAGTACCTATATATTTATATCTATATGATTTTATTCACAAACAGACACATACGTGCGTGTATGTGTTCATACTCCTTTCAATAAATGTACTGTTACTGATAAAAGCTGAACATTAACAAAAGTTTATTGATTACTAACTGGTATTTAGAGTTTACTAAACTTCAATGTTAGGCGATGAGGATGCTCATCAAAGTACAAGCTTGACTGGTTGATATTGGTTACTTTATTAAATTCTTCATATGTGATTTGTACTTGTTGATGCACCAAAAATTTACAAAACTTTTCTTGTGCAAAAATATTATTTTTATAGGGTGCAAAAATCGTTTTTGATAGTTAACTAAAAATTTTTAATTTCAAATCCAAAATTTTTTATTTAAGAAATTTTGTTTTTTATTAAAGATATTTCGCCTGAATTTCATTTTGTATGTTGGCAGCACTAATTGAATAAAACAAAATTAGATTTTCTTAATACTAAGTTAATGTTCAACACCCAGTTTATTTGCTGATGGACATATAACTCAAGTGTAATAGCAATACAAGTCAATACACATGCATACAAGCACACTTTCATATCCATCAGCATATGAAGTTTTTCAAACTTGTGTGTGTATTTAACAAGTATAGCAGATACTCGTTCATGTATCGAGCTATGTACTGTCGATAGTGACTCTATTATGAAAACCAGCCATTCATTGAATGGGAAAAAAGGATACCTACACTGCACACAACGCAACACAACAGAATTTCAACAAAATAACACAAAGAAGACTTGAAAGTTTTTAGTTGAATGACTACGAGTAAGCAACTTTCATAAAGTAAATAAACCACGATGATGTTAGCCATGTTGTATAACGGCTCTATTTATACGATATAATAGCCAATATAAGGAATTTACTAAGGTTACTTGCGTTTATATGAGTAGGTTATCTATTCAGTGATTTTTATACATTTTAATTAATTAAAATTTATAGAAAAATAAGAAACATTGAAAAGTTGTATGATCTAATCATTTAATGTGAGTAGAACTATAACATAATGAAGATAACTTGCAGTTAAGCAAAAAGTTTTAAAAGTGAAATTTTATTTAATTTAATATGTGAAAGTATTACAACAAAATGCAATTGGTCGATTAATTGTGAATTTATAAGCAGTTGAAAGAAAAAAAGAACATAGTTTCTTATCTATTGAAGCTTAATGAAAAATCTTAAAAAAAAATTATAGATGATAGTCTTAACCAGTACCAAATGAAAAAATACTTTCAAAAAAATCAGACATGCAAAAGCAAACTGGTGTCCGATTTGGTATGGAATGTGCCATATATACAATACCAAAAATTGTCATATCATTTTAAGAGAAGAAAAATGTACTTTTATTTTTAATCTTTTGCTTTGGAAAATCTTCAACTATTTTGAGATGTGCATTTAAGTTTGTGTTTTCTTAGGAATATGGATTTTTTTTAAACTTTAGTGATTGTGTTGTTCAATATTATTATTATATTCATAAACTGCACACATGCAAATTTTTGTTTAAATATTTTCCATCAAATCAAAACATAATTTTAACAAGAATTACAAGAAAACGATTTAAGTTAAAGGATATTGGGAAATACACTAAAATATTTAGTATACTTAACTTGTTAACACATATGGTTTTCGAAAATAGTTCTTTTATATATTGTTTGTATATATATATCATCACAGTAGAGAGGGCGGCGTTATGGTATGGGCTGCAGTTTCATACTACGAAACTATTGATCTTATCGTACAAAGTACGCGAATGACCGGGAGATCATTACAAAAATCTTCTGGAACTTGGACCACTGAACCACTAGAGTGGATATAGCAACACAATAATGCACCTATACACACGGCACGTGTAGTGAAATCATGGATTTCTAGCCAAAATTTTGAAACCTTAAATTTGCCGTTCTTCTCATCCGACCTTAACATTATTGAAAATGTTTGAGGTTGGCTAGCCCGTAAGGTCGACGAAGGAGGAATACAGTACGAAACTAAGGATGAGCTTATTGATAGAATAAAAGCAGCATGAACCGATGTTTCTCTTGATTACTTAAAATCTCTATACGAGTCAATGAAATACAGAATTTACGAAGTTATTGCGAATAACGGTAAAAGTACACATTTTTAAATAGATATTCAGATAAAACAATTCCAATAAAAAAAAATCTTAATACAAACAATTAATTTTTGTTTAATTTATAGAGCAATTAAGTAAAAAGTCGTTCTATCCTGCTGAACCAAGAAAAAAAGAAGAATTTCACACATCATTATAAACAATTAAATAAGAGTACCGTTATAATGCATTGGGACTTGATTTTTTATCTTTAAGTAGTACATTACAAGTGATATTATATTTCTGAAAAGTGTGAGCATTTATTGGTTCTGCATTCACAATTTATAGAGATTTTTTGCTTACAATTCAGTTGGTTCTATATCCTGATGAATCACAGAATACCATGCCGAGCTGGTCTCACCAAATGAACAGCATGAACTTCGAGCTATAGATGTTTGGCTTGGGCGTCGATGTTGTTGCATGGCCGCGGTGCCTCTAAGATTGTTTTTGTTTTTTCACTTTGGAAACTTTGTATTGTGACTTCATCAGTGACACTACGTTGCAAAAGCGCTTCCAATTTCCACGTAAAAAACACCGTTCGACTTATTTGGCTATAACTCTTATGGCACTTACAAAATGTCCTTGCTTTTGTATCATACCCAAGTCTTTAAAACGATGAAGAATGGTTTGTTGAGTCACGCCCAATAAAACTATACATAACATAACATACAAAAGATAGATCTTTATCCGGTAGCGCCCCATATTTTTCTACTTGAGGCTCACTTTTCGATTTATCGAATATAAACCATTCCTCGACCTCTTTAAAATTCGTTAAAAATAGATATGCCTCATTTTTGTTTTTTTTTTTTCTGATATAATAATCTGATTACAAATATAATTAAATATTATACATTCAAAAATTATAAGAGAAGAATTATGATGTTCTTAACCAAAGTTTGTTATTGTTAGCTATTTTTCACACATAATACCAAATAATATCTAATAACATTAAAGTTAATTTTGTTTTTTATCATTCAGTCTTTCAGTGGCCTGCCTGTATATATCTTGTTATTGCGAAAAAGTTGGAGAATAAGACACACATACATGTACACCTTACGAATTGCAAATGTTTGTGACGTATTGTACTTTTTAGTGGCCTATGTTTATTTTGTAATTTGGTATTAAAAACTAAATGTTTTGGGATTAGAAAAGTTTAAATTATCTTAGATTTCCATAAAAAAAGAAAATGTTTTCGGGTGCATTATTTCAAATATATAAACATCATTATTCAAAGCTGTCATTAGTCAAAACTTATCAATATTTGACTTTCATCTTTCAAAATTAATGCTTTATGATCTTAATCGCACCGCAGAGGATCTTAACACGTAGAATATCACTCAATGAGAATTAAAAACCGAAAATTTTATTTTTATGGAAATCACATCAATTTAATGCGAATTGCTTGTACCTTACTGCAAACTATCAATATAAATGACAGTAATTTATCCCATAATTACATATACACCTAAATCTAAGCATACAGCATACAACTCAATGAAAATTGAAAACACGAAAAATGTATTTTAATAGAAAACACATAAATTTTCGGCGAATCGTTTCACCCTAAATGATGGCAATTTATCCGCAAATTACTTTTGTAATTCACAGTCATTGATGATGATTTTGCGCAAGCATTTCCCAAAACATTTATTATGTGAATGGCAATATATTTATCATAACTTAAGTCAATCAGAATTTTTAATCTCTCTTCTACTCCGTGTTTGTGTTTGTTCTGGTTGTTCATCAACCAACCACCCCAGCAGGACTTGCGTTTGAATATTACAAGGCAACACGACCAAGTCGAGCGAGACAACGTCATACTATTGCCACAACTGCCTATACACAACTCAACGAACGCCCGCATACGCCACTGCATCAACAACAACTGACAGCAATCAAAACACAGTATGCAACACAACAGCAACAACATGACATTGTAATTGATCGCGATACCGTGTTGCGAATTAATCGACTGGCAACACGCCGCAATTTACATAAACGCGACCACAGTTGGCCACCACAGAGCGCGACATTGGTGACATCAGGAATGCAGGAGAATGAGGAAGAGGAGCAGCCCATTACTGCCATATCCACAACTTTACGTGCACCACGCTCACGCAGCACAACAACAACAGACGGCAATGCGGTGCACTTTGATGTCAGTGTATGTCAGCGACATGCCATCGAACCAATACGTGAGCGTTTTAGCAGCAGCCCTACCTTAATTATTGAGCCAACAGCACAAGAGGTACGCGGTGCACGAAGTAGACAAAAATCAGCAGCAACAAAAAATCAACAGCAGCAACAACTTGAAAATAAATCAAATTTCAATACCCAGCTGGACAGTAGTAAAAACGGCGCATTGACAAATGTTGGCAATAAACATCGCCATACATCTTCCAACAGCAGCAGCAGCAGCAACAGCAATGCGTTATCAACACAAAAAGTCAACGATGTGGATGACAACAGAAAAGATTGGACCCTATGGACAACGGCGACAGCAACTAAAATGAAAAATGCGGCTGTTAAAATTGATGAGGAAATTGCTGTTGTCGATAGTGCTAGCTCTGATGATATTTTTGTTGTCAATACGCCACATGTTCAGGGCTTTTCAGCACCAGAGACCATTGCTGCCGATGAAAATATTGGTTTGGTCGAACCGCGTCGTCAATATTATGAGCAACTTTGTCATTCCGATAGCAGCAGCAGCAAAAGATGGCATAGCTCCGAAAATGTTGCTGCCATAAAGCTGCTGACCACCACCAGCAAAGTGCCAACAATCAACAATAATCGCCAATCATATTCACTGGAACGTGGACGTACGCTAAGGCAACGACGTCGGCAATTGCCACCATTAAAGCCACGTGCAGCTTACAGCGGCAGTAGCAATATTACTGCGGCAACGAATGGCAATTTATTAGCAACGACAGTAGCACCAAAATTACAACCGCAACAACAAAGACGTGCCGTTAAAGTGGCAACCGAAATAAAAATTAGTTATGATACCAGCGATATTGCACCTGCTACTTGTGTTGGTGGTGAGAACGTGAGGCCCATAACAACTCAACAACAAATGTGCAAGCCAGTTGACAGCTTGGACACATTGACAATGGCAGCAGATGCTGCTGCTGTTGATTTGGAACATATACCGTTGCCAGCAACACCAGCGCATACAATCGCTGTAGCTAACGAGTTGTCACAATTGTCAACGCAAGAAGGCACTGTTTCAACAGCAAAAAGGCAGCAAGAGCAGTTGCAGGAAAATATTCCTAAAAAATTGCACTGCAATGCAGTGGAAGAACAACGGCATTGTAGTCATATTGTGCCAGTTACGGTTGAACCTCGCGACGAAAACGATAAACGAAAAACTCGCGCACCCAAACAGGAATCCGCCACAGCAGCAACGGCAGCTTTTCCAAGTGCTCAACAAATTTACGACGACGCTTGCATTTACTTGCGTTCAATTGATTCCGAGCAAAAGACTGTTGCTTATATACCAGCAGCCATAACTATTGTGCCATCGCCAACGGACGAAATGTTGCAACGTTGGGGACAACAGTCACAAACGCAATTACAAGCAGAAATCGGAGGCTCTGAAAAGAAAGAGCAGGAAAAAGCGGTAGCAATACCAGTACCACCACCACCACCACCACCACCAGCAACAAGTTGGCCAACAACTGCAACAACGCCAAAAACTCCAACAGCTACCTCGGAAAAACTATTACCAATGCTGCAGCAATTAAATGCAAATTTGGCAACAACAGCAGCACCAACGACTGCTGTTGATAAATTGGAATACGTTGCCTATGTCAATAAACTGCAGCATGCCGAAAGAGCAGCGATAGCTGCAGATTCAACAGCAATAGATGCAGCAGCGAATGCAAAGTCAGTATACGATGAACGCACTTACGTCACAGCAAGTCATGGCATACAATTAACGTGTCAGCCAAGTGTCAATAAGTCACGCAAATCAGCGCCTACAACACCAACGACACCAATAGTAGCAGCTGCAGCAATTGCCACTGATGAAAATGCCAATAACCCAGCAAAGCAAAAGTGGGCGAAGGAACTCAGCAGCAGTAGCGATCTCGTAAGCACAGCAGATAAGCGGCGTCCTAAAGGTATCTACTACACCGATGGTGAGTACCTTTTTGGACCCTTTGAAAGTGGACTTTTCGCAAAACAAGCAATTAATGAAAAGCAATCAACTACAGAAATAAAAGCTGACAAAGTTTTGCTCAATAATGACAGCATTAATAATATTGCTGCTCCTACCAGTAGTGGTGAATCACATGCCGTTAAATATGATGATTTACAAAAGTCCATTGCGGAACATTTGCGTCAAATAGAGGCTTATATGGCCACAGCAAAATTGGCGTTAAGCCGTAGTCTACAGCAGCAACAGCAAGACACTTCTGATGAAACCAAAAGTGTTACTGATGTCGATGTATTACGCCTATTTCAGTCTCCAAGCCCAACGCCTATACTGATTGCTGAAACCCCACTACAGGCTGTGGTACGTCATATTTTAAGCAAAAGTATAGAGGAACAGCAACAGCAAAAACAAGCGGCGGACAGCAAAGAAATTGCTGCTGCAAAGCTAACTGAAAACGTACCCGTAGTTGAACAGGCTCTTAAGGATTTAGCCAACATTAAACTGGCAACACCAGCGTTACCAGCATTTGCTGAAAGTGAAAAAATTGCTGCTGAACTTAAAGCAATAGAATTGCCTGCAGCGCTAGTGCAGCTTAAGCAATTTGCAAGACCGGAGCTGGCGAAGCATGTCAGTATTATGGAAGATGAAGACGAAGAAGATCGAAAAAAGTCAAATTGGAAGAAAGCTGATACAATTGCTGCTCCAATAAACAGTATTGCTGAGAGTACACAAAACAAATCAAACGAAGCGGAAGTTGAAAACTTGTTGCCTTCTAAGGCCAAAGAAGCAGCCACTTTCGATAGTGACTATAAAATCGAACATGTTGCTGCTGTTATTGCAAACTATGAACAACTTTCAGCTGCATCAAAGGAGCAAACTGAAAGCATACTTGAAAGTGCAACAGCAACTGCACTGCAAACAAAAGAATCAGTAATGCAGCAATTGAAAAGCTTAAATATTGCTGCTGCTCAAACATATGCTACTGAAAAGGAAAAAATCAAATCCATTACAATGTCGGACAACACAACGCAGCAACAAGATGTTGAGCAACTCGAGGATATCAGCCGCCTGCTAGCAGCAGATAATAATCAGCAATCATTTACAACAATTTCCAATCAATGTCAAACCAATTCGATGAAACAGCAAGAGTCACACCAATCTTATATTGCTGGCACTGTTGCCACTCAAACGTCACCAATACCGCATAAGGAAACGGCAGAACATCAATTTTCTTCCAATGTACCTACACCACTTAATGACGACACAAAGCCATATGCTGCTAGTACTTGTCCAATTTGTGCTGGTAGCTCTGCAGCCAACAAAGCAACGTGGGGCAAATTAACCCTTGGCGATCAATGGCGCCTACAAAATCAACAAAGCGGCAAAGTTGACAATATGTTTGATACGTACCAAGCAACGTATGAGATACGCAGTCCCTACATATCACGGCAAATCTCCTGGGAAGACACAATGGAACACACACCTTCGACAGGAGACAGACAAAAGAATGAGCTGGTGTTAATTGCAGCGGCAACAGCAGAAAGCAACAAAATAAAATCGACAGCAGCAATTGAAACAAGCGATGCCAAACTGTCAGTAACTGACCAAAACACTGTGACTGTGGAAAGTTTAATCCCTCCACCACCACCGCCGCCACCACCACCGGCACCAACACAACGTTCCACTACGCCAGTGCCACCCATACGACGATATCCGGCTCCATTGATTGAACCAAGTGCACCACCAGCACGTGCAGCATCACCATTCGGCTTAAATCCGGTTAATGCAATGACAGAGCAAGAGCGACGTTCACGCACACACTCACCAACACCGGGACGTGTCAGCAACATTCAAAATACGAGTGCTGATGACACGACGATGACCAGCAGCAACTACATGTTGGTGCCACAGGTGGAAGGTCACAATATTGGCCTATTAGTGCGCACCGCAATTATGCCTAGCATTGGCAGCAACAACAACAACAACATTGCTACTCTTGTGCATGACAATGTCACAGATGAAACTGATGATGCCGACATAACCACCGAGGATGATGATGAGCTCGCATGCGTATCATCAACTGCAGCAGCAGCTGCAGCAACAGCTGCCGTACGTGCTTGCAATCGTAATGCTGTCACAAAAACTGTAACCGCAGACGACAGTGGTATTGGTATTGGTGTTGGCATACATGCACCAGAGTGGTCAGAGCAACAACAACAGCAGCGACGTAGTCTTTCACAGCCACCACCATTTGAATATCTAATGGAACCAGCAACAAAATTAGTAGCAACCAGCAACATTGATTTAACAGATGACAACAATTGCAACGACACACTGCGTTATTCGATGGCAGCGAAAATGCAGCAGCAGCAATCGAAAGCAGCGGAAGCAAATGTTCACAATGAAAGCAGCAACAATACAATTAATCGTCTGTTCGATAATGTTTCACCACGTCCCTATGCTGTTGCTATTGAAGGTAGGATTTTTGTGGCAGCCGATGTGTTTGTGTCCTTCAACAAACTCCATTCCCCTGTATTGCTTATGTCAGCTCCCTTATGGAATATCAATGTCAATTTTCAATTGTGGCTGGTGTTGTTGTAACTGTGTTTTGTCGCTGATGAGTCCCAAATGTTTTTTTCATGTTCTATCAATTGCAATGAGTTTGTGTGTTTGTATTTTGGTCCTTTGATAGCACATTAGTTGGCTATATCCGTTTTTGTTGGATTCGTATCGATTTTTGTTTTTAATTAACTAATGCTATAAGTTGAATTTGTCATGTGCTCGTATGTCACATATCCCATGCTTTGGCATTAATTGTACCATTATTATAATTTTGAAATAGTATATTGACACCGCTAGTGATTATTTTAAGTTTCTACTACAGTGATTTGCCTAATTGAAATCAATACTTATAGGCTTAACGTAATCATGGAAGAATAATTTAAGCCAGTAAAATTTGCATAGAATTTAAAGGATACTTTTCTATCTGATACACAGGGCATATTCACGTTTTAGCTACCTTTTCTACTATCATAGAGAGGGCTGCTGCTTTGTGAAAAATTGAAAAAAGCGTTGAAAGTCGTAATTCAAAAATATTTAAAAAAAGTATAACTAATATTATGGAGTAGCGTCAAAAACATCAAAAAGAATAAAGTAACGTATTGCATAGAAAAACATCGAATAAATCGAAATATGTTCAGATAAAAAAGTTGAAGCTATCAAATAATTTCCAAAAAGTATTGCATAATTTATTGAAAAAATTTATAAAATTTTAACAATATCAAATAGTATCAAAAACTTCGATAAAGTCGATAGAAATCAAATATGGTGGCATCAAAAAGCAGTAGCAAACATCGAAAAATCTCAAAAATATCAAATGAAAATTAATAAAAAGCTTTAACAAAAAAAAGTATTAAATAGTATCGAAAAACCGTTGAAAAAGTCGGTAAATATCAAATAGTACACTGAAAAAAATAACAATAAATTCAAAAAGTTACTAATAGCTGGAAAAAACATCTAAAGAGCAAACGCTCGTGTAACTTCGCTAATTAATTTTGTTTTTGTATAGAGCGCCATCTATGATCAACTTTTTGATGCTATATATCCCTGAATTTATATTGTCAGAAATACAAAATGAATGGCACATCTTTCGTCAAAATCGATTTGAGTCTTTAATCGTTTCTATGCAACCTTTTTCATGCATTTCCTTTTCACTTTTTCCTGTTTCATTATTCGATTTCAATGTGTCGACTAAAAACGGTGTCACCTCATAAACAAAAAAACTTTTATAAAGAAAATGAAAATAAAAAGCTTTGTCGAAAATTAAAAGATATATTACATTTTTCGGATATAGATAAGAGCATTCATTTCTTCACAATAACGTAAAATCTCTCACAAGGTGAAATTTACGTTGGATATTTAAGTAAATGTAATTCCATCTTAAAGTAGACCTACATATGTATACAAAGGTTAATTATATAAAATCTCAAAGTTTTATCTTCAATAAACTTTTGAAATTTATAGTTTGTTGTTAATTTTACATCAGCTATAGTCATTTAAGGATTTTATTCCATGAAATTAGGAACACAGTGTTAAAAAATTGAATTTTAAATGTTACTCATACGACATGTTGTCTGCATGTGAATTACTTGGGAAATAGTTTTTAAATGCTTATAACTTTTAAACGTATGTTGCCAAATTTATAATTTAAGCACCTTTATGACGATAAAATTTTAGAATTTTTAGAAAAGTATACTAAGTTTAAAAGTATATTACATTAATTAAGTAATAAAACTATATATTCGAAGTCGGGCAAAATTTTTAGTTATTGGATTTTGCGCCATCCATTTAATTCGTAGGAGAAGTTTTTTTATCTTAATTTTTAACCACAACGTTGTATCTGAAACTTATGACGCTAGCTTAGAAGTACTAAAAAAACAACTATTTCGATTGGTTTGACAATCACTTCTCAATAAATCGCTCATGACATTTACAATTTATCACCGATTTTTAATTAAATAATTTATTTTTTGTGGCATATACTTCTAAAAAAATTTAAAAAACTTAAGTGAACATTTAAATTTTCGTACCTAAACTGCAATTTAATTCAACTAACTCCTTAATTTACTGAAAAAACCATAATTATTTGATGAGTCAGCTTGAAAGGGTTTGCTGGAAATTTGTTGTCATTAATTTGGTATACAATTAGTGGAAACCAATTATTAGAACTCGGTGCAATTGAATGATGCGGCACTAGCTTTGCTTAAAATCGTAATATCAAAGACTGTGCAAATTTATCGAAAACAGCGCTCCCTTTTATACGGTTGACTTATTATCCTTTAACCAAAATGCTGCAAGCGATATGAAGTAAAATAGTTATTTTCAAATATTACAAGGAAATGGAAAATTTTAGTTGAGTTTTTTTTTGCTTTTTTGTTCTGCTAAACAATATTTTATTTATGCTTATTAAAATTAATGGAAAACTAGGTCAAATAAAACATAAAAATACGCAAATAAATATTTCAAATTTCACCTTAAAGTGTTTTTAATTGGCATAGACGTGAAAATGTTTTGAGCACCAATTTATTTTCTTAGAAGCTTAAAATTAAATTAATGAAATTTTGTGGAATTTTTTAATTGTTGCGTGTGCGCTTTCTCACTCTCTCTCTCTCCCTCGCTCCCTCTCTTCTATGCTCAATTATTTTGTTGTTGTTTCTTTTATAGAAATATATTCAGGTAAATTTATTTTTAAATTTGCGACTCAAGGTTGTGTTATACAGAATTAATTTGATATGTATTTATAAATTATTTATTTGAATATAGAAAAATATGGCAAAGGCTAAAAGCAAGAAGACTGAAGAAATTAGAAAAGAATTAAATATTTGAGTATAATATGTAGCAATATTTTTGTAATTATGTTAATAAGAATATGTCAGAAAAATAATTTCTAAAATTATTACAAATGTGCTATACTGACTTATTCATGCTATTTGATAATTTTTGCTAACTAGTGATGACAAATCAGCTACTTTTTACTCACTGTTCCTAAAAGTGATTGTTTCTTTAGAGTAAGAAAAAAATTGCGTATGCCTTTATGATTTTAAAAAACATAGCTTTCCTATATCTTTTGTGTAACTTAAAACTTTAACCATTTCAGAAATTTGTAGTGAAAGTTTCTTATATAAAACCAATATTTAAGTTGAAGTTTTTGAAAATCATAGTTGAGATACTTAGGACTTAACAAAGAAGATAAGTACATACCAGAATAAGCCGAAAACTAAATCAAACAAACAAACTTTTGGCATCGCTATGGACTAAGTGGTCTCATTATAAAATTATTACATATCATTAGTAAAAATTTTAGAAAAATTGTTTTTAAAGACTTAGAAATGAAAAATTTTTAAATAAATAAAAAAACTCGCACCAAAAAACACTTTAAGGAGATCAAGGACCTCAATTTTTAAAGTACTCTCAGCTGGGTTCCAAAATTAATTTTTGACTTTTTTCAATTGATTGGTGCAAAATAGAAATTGATTTAAAAAATCGAGATATTCTCATTTGCCATTAAAGTCGAGTCAAGTCATCTTGTATGCTGTTGTCTGATGGTATTCATTATTCATTTTTTAATCTTTTCTCAACGATTATGGCAATGACATTTTCCAAAAAAAATCAGTGGAATAGGCCGAGAATTGCGTTGGTTATATTTGATTATAATAATGTTCTAACTCAATCTATCCTGATTTCATATTAAGTTAAATCTGTAATTTGCTTAAAATGAAATTGAAATGTAAGTTCCCGAAAAAAAACTTGATGGATGAATGAATAAAGCGCCAACCGAATGTAAAAAGTTCAAAATTTGTATATAAAGATAAAAAAGGAGCCCCAATGAAAAATGGCAATATTTGGGCATTACTGCTATTTTAAGTTCGTACAACTGATACGCTCAGTATTTACTGCATATCCACTCGCATATAAATTTTTATTCGAAACAACAGTCACTGCTACTTTTAAAATTAATCGTTAATCACTGCTACCAAGTAATCTACCCATCTCTAGTACTAACGATAGTTCTTTTTTTTATTAAATCCTATTCATAAACTTCGTATACTAAAACAATATTTTTGTTTTTGGTGCTCACAATCAAACTACATACATTACGATAATTTTTTTATTTCTGCATAGTTTTTCTACTACCAAAACAAAAACACAAAAAAAAACTTTTTTTTGAACAGTTAAGAAAAACTTTTAATCGAATGAATACTTCGTACGCTATGTTGTAGCTTCACTCATCAATCATCATCGCCGTCAGTCAGCATGAGCCAACTGACTGGGAACGAGCAAACGCAAAAAAAAATGCAGTCAAACAGTCAAACAAACAAAAACAAAAAGTGGAAAAGGAAAACTTATAGAAAAACTAACTTTCTTTTTTCTACAGCAACTACAGAGTTATAGAAAAAAATATTTCATACGGGTAAATTTTTTTTTTATGGACAACCGTCGCGTCTGATACCAAAATAGATAGAGAGAAATGATTGTCGGATTATGCTTTTGTCTTGCACTCCTCTAGAGATTTGTTGCGCTGGTTTGAAGAATAAGTTTCGTCTTAGCATAAAGTTTCACTTGATATAAAGTATAATGTAACATATCTACCCCGATAAGGCAGGCATTTTGCAGCACCGCAAAAATTCTTTGAAATGCCATCGCACCGCACTGATGCTGAGTGATGAATGACTTTTGGCATTGAAATTTAATATTTTATTTTTATTATAAATAAAATAAAAAAAAAGGTAGCATTTTAACGCTTGACTGTTGTTTTTGTTACATTTATAGCAAAAAAAACAGATTATTTTCTCAGGTTTCCAATGGAATGCGGAGCGAGCATATCTAGGCTGAGATTTTTTCGTGGTATAAAGTTTTAACAATCTGTTTTAAAGATAAATTGACAGCTTTCAAGCCTAAAATAATTTACTCAGTGGGCTGTTGAAAAAAATGTTACCAAAATCAGTATGATGAATATAATACAAAATACTGATGTAGACATTTAAGTTATTGTCACAGCTAAAAATGTACAAAAATTATACAATGCTTAACGAACCTTCACATTTTTATCATTACTTAATAGAATTTTCTCATTTTTTTGATGCCACTGAGAGAGCGCATTGTACATCCTTGCTTATCTTTCTATTTCAGCCCAGTTTAATTGCTATTCATTAAATTTTGATTCGAGTGCTCAAATTTGTTTTGTTTTATTTTTTTGAGAAGCTCTAGTATTTTCTGTTTGGATCAATCTCGATTTATTTATTTAATTTTTTCTTATAAAATTTTGGAACATCGCAGTACTATGATCAAAACAATATGTTTATCTTAGGGAATGTCCATTAATTAAGTGTGGTGTTTTTTTTCGAAAATTTGGATCCCCTTGGTGAGATTTGGTGAGATCTGGCGGAACCCCTCCGCTCCCTCCGCATGAGATTTAATGATAATTTTTAATATAAATTCTATGCATTAAGAAGTTAACGTGAGGTTTTACTTGACCCCCTCCTCCCCTATTTTGTCTCACGTAATTATTGGACGTCCCCTTAGGCTATGTAAAGTTTCCCTCAACCTTGAAGAGACATCCGGCAAGGCGCTTTAAGCTAGCTAACTTCCTGAAAGAGCTGATTTATTGCCTAATGTTCACAAAACAGAGCTAGTCCTTTTCTCACTTTGATAGGACTATTTCAGTTAAATTCAGCTGTACTAAATGGTATTGAGCCCTTATATGGAACCCTAAGGATTTCACCTGCTGAAGCGCTGGAAGTTGTCTTACACTTTCTTCATTCAGACTTGTTAGGTATGCAAATGGAAGTTACCACTACTGCGAAACAAGAGCCTACCTCTTATCCAATGCACTAAGGCGATCGAAATATTTATGTTAGCGTTGTTTCGTTCAAACTCGATTTAAAAATCTTAGTGATAGATCTTATAATGAATTTGGAGACTCGCATTTTATCTAAGTATCAATGGGCAGTGGATGGGCTTCTAATAAGGTGGTATTTTTTTACAAATCTTACCCTTTTTAGAAAGGTACATGCTGCTTAAAAAGGAGCATGGTTTTCAGTTGACACCTTTACATATATTCCGATAGTTTGCTTGCAATTAGATGACTAGAGTCTTTATTCTGAAACTTTTCAAAGTCTTTTAAACGCCAGAAAAGGAGATAGTCCAGCAGCTCTACATTAATCTTATATAATTGAATATCGAGGCATAGATGACAACTGTAAGGCAGATAAACTTACCGAGCAGAGAACTATATACAGAATTCACCCATTATGGCTCAAGAAACATAGATTAAGTTACATAAGGAAACATATATAGTCCCCAAGAAATGCACTGGAATAGTCTTATGTTGGAACAGCTGCTTAAGATCTATAGTTGTAAAGATAATATTTGCTGGAAAGTCAGTTCAGCAGAGAAGAAAGCTCAAATCGGCACTCAGACACTGCATTTTTTGTACCTTGATAATGAAGAAAGTAAAAAGGAAACAGATACTTTCTACAAAACTTTTATGTCTACTTAAAAAAAAAAGATTAATTAGGTGTATATTATAAGGTGATTTCATTCTCTTAATGTCGAACCCAATCATGTTAGTTCTTATTCTCGTAAATCTAGAAATAGCATAGAACCACATTTTATCTAGACACGATTTCTATCTTGGCAATATGCTAGCCACACGCCATTAGCTCTATGATTATACCAACCATAGCGCGCAGACCTTTCCTCTCTGTAAAAAAAAAACGTTTAATTTATTCAAAAACGTCAAAAGCAATGCTAATTATTTTGGTATAATCACGAAAAAAAAAAAGATAAATGTGTTTTCTATTTTTAAAAGTAGTGCAGCATATGTGCTGTCAACCCAAATGTTTAACAATTGTACTAATTAGCCGAATGATTATTTAAATGCGTTAAGCTAAATTATTCCGCTAAATGACGCTGCAAAAAATAACAATAGGATACAGCTGCAAATGACATTGTCCCATATTCGATGATTATAGAGATTTAAGTGAAAATACCCACATTTTTATTTTTAGCAAAAGAAACTCAAATATTTGTTAATCTTTCTTTTCACAACCAATGCAAAATATTCGAATTTTTAGCATAAAGTTCATTGCCAAATGATGATTGCATATTTTTGGTCACACCTCAAAGATGCAA